>JAFREQ010000069.1:0-1425000 GCA_025331565.1 Holacanthus passer
CAAACGTCCTGATGGTGATCATTTTTAAATACGGTCATTGAGGCTCCAACTGTGGCTTGCGGCCACACCACACTGAGAACGCCCGATCTCATCCGATCTCGGAAGCTAAGCAGTGTCGGGCCTGGTTAGTACCTGTATGGGAGACCGCCTGGGAATACCAGGTGCTGCAAGCTTTTACATTATACATCACATGGCCCATGAACAGGCAGCCACATTTGCTCTCTTGGAAGCAGGGGACATTTCCCTCATGCAAGCCATCCACATTCATGTGTGCAGTATGCCCTGCATTTTGGCTCTGCTTTCCTGGGTGGAGTCTGCAAGCCAGGAAACGCTTGAGTGCTTATGCTATTTCTCCACCAAACGTCCTGATGGTGATCATTTTTAAATACGGTCATTGAGGCTCCAACTGTGGCTTGCGGCCACACCACACTGAGAACGCCCGATCTCATCCGATCTCGGAAGCTAAGCAGTGTCGGGCCTGGTTAGTACCTGTATGGGAGACCGCCTGGGAATACCAGGTGCTGCAAGCTTTTACATTATACATCACATGGCCCATGAACAGGCAGCCACATTTGCTCTCTTGGAAGCAGGGGACATTTCCCTCATGCAAGCCATCCACATTCATGTGTGCAGTATGCCCTGCATTTTGGCTCTGCTTTCCTGGGTGGAGTCTGCAAGCCAGGAAACGCTTGAGTGCTTATGCTATTTCTCCACCAAACGTCCTGATGGTGATCATTTTTAAATACGGTCATTGAGGCTCCAACTGTGGCTTGCGGCCACACCACACTGAGAACGCCCGATCTCATCCGATCTCGGAAGCTAAGCAGTGTCGGGCCTGGTTAGTACCTGTATGGGAGACCGCCTGGGAATACCAGGTGCTGCAAGCTTTTACATTATACATCACATGGCCCATGAACAGGCAGCCACATTTGCTCTCTTGGAAGCAGGGGACATTCCCTCATGCAGCCATGCAAGCCATCCACATTCATGTGTGCAGTATGCCCTGCATTTTGGCTCTGCTTTCCTGGGTGGAGTCTGCAAGCCAGGAAACGCTTGAGTGCTTATGCTATTTCTCCACCAAACGTCCTGATGGTGATCATTTTTAAATACGGTCATTGAGGCTCCAACTGTGGCTTGCGGCCACACCACACTGAGAACGCCCGATCTCATCCGATCTCGGAAGCTAAGCAGTGTCGGGCCTGGTTAGTACCTGTATGGGAGACCGCCTGGGAATACCAGGTGCTGCAAGCTTTTACATTATACATCACATGGCCCATGAACAGGCAGCCACATTTGCTCTCTTGGAAGCAGGGGACATTTCCCTCATGCAAGCCATCCACATTCATGTGTGCAGTATGCCCTGCATTTTGGCTCTGCTTTCCTGGGTGGAGTCTGCAAGCCAGGAAACGCTTGAGTGCTTATGCTATTTCTCCACCAAACGTCCTGATGGTGATCATTTTTAAATAAATACGGTCATTGAGGCTCCAACTGTGGCTTGCGGCCACACCACACTGAGAACGCCCGATCTCATCCGATCTCGGAAGCTAAGCAGTGTCGGGCCTGGTTAGTACCTGTATGGGAGACCGCCTGGGAATACCAGGTGCTGCAAGCTTTTACATTATACATCACATGGCCCATGAACAGGCAGCCACATTTGCTCTCTTGGAAGCAGGGGACATTTCCCTCATGCAAGCCATCCACATTCATGTGTGCAGTATGCCCTGCATTTTGGCTCTGCTTTCCTGGGTGGAGTCTGCAAGCCAGGAAACGCTTGAGTGCTTATGCTATTTCTCCACCAAACGTCCTGATGGTGATCATTTTTAAATACGGTCATTGAGGCTCCAACTGTGGCTTGCGGCCACACCACACTGAGAACGCCCGATCTCATCCGATCTCGGAAGCTAAGCAGTGTCGGGCCTGGTTAGTACCTGTATGGGAGACCGCCTGGGAATACCAGGTGCTGCAAGCTTTTACATTATACATCACATGGCCCATGAACAGGCAGCCACATTTGCTCTCTTGGAAGCAGGGGACATTTCCCTCATGCAAGCCATCCACATTCATGTGTGCAGTATGCCCTGCATTTTGGCTCTGCTTTCCTGGGTGGAGTCTGCAAGCCAGGAAACGCTTGAGTGCTTATGCTATTTCTCCACCAAACGTCCTGATGGTGATCATTTTTAAATACGGTCATTGAGGCTCCAACTGTGGCTTGCGGCCACACCACACTGAGAACGCCCGATCTCATCCGATCTCGGAAGCTAAGCAGTGTCGGGCCTGGTTAGTACCTGTATGGGAGACCGCCTGGGAATACCAGGTGCTGCAAGCTTTTACATTATACATCACATGGCCCATGAACAGGCAGCCACATTTGCTCTCTTGGAAGCAGGGGACATTTCCCTCATGCAAGCCATCCACATTCATGTGTGCAGTATGCCCTGCATTTTGGCTCTGCTTTCCTGGGTGGAGTCTGCAAGCCAGGAAACGCTTGAGTGCTTATGCTATTTCTCCACCAAACGTCCTGATGGTGATCATTTTTAAATACGGTCATTGAGGCTCCAACTGTGGCTTGCGGCCACACCACACTGAGAACGCCCGATCTCATCCGATCTCGGAAGCTAAGCAGTGTCGGGCCTGGTTAGTACCTGTATGGGAGACCGCCTGGGAATACCAGGTGCTGCAAGCTTTTACATTATACATCACATGGCCCATGAACAGGCAGCCACATTTGCTCTCTTGGAAGCAGGGGACATTTCCCTCATGCAAGCCATCCACATTCATGTGTGCAGTATGCCCTGCATTTTGGCTCTGCTTTCCTGGGTGGAGTCTGCAAGCCAGGAAACGCTTGAGTGCTTATGCTATTTCTCCACCAAACGTCCTGATGGTGATCATTTTTAAATACGGTCATTGAGGCTCCAACTGTGGCTTGCGGCCACACCACACTGAGAACGCCCGATCTCATCCGATCTCGGAAGCTAAGCAGTGTCGGGCCGGGCCTACCAGGTGCTGCAAGCTTTTACATTATACATCACATGGCCCATGAACAGGCAGCCACATTTGCTCTCTTGGGAGACCGCCTGGGAATACCAGGTGCTGCAAGCACTTTACATTATACATCACATGGCCCATGAACAGGCAGCCACATTTGCTCTCTTGGAAGCAGGGGACATTTCCCTCATGCAAGCCATCCACATTCATGTGTGCAGTATGCCCTGCATTTTGGCTCTGCTTTCCTGGGTGGAGTCTGCAAGCCAGGAAACGCTTGAGTGCTTATGCTATTTCTCCACCAAACGTCCTGATGGTGATCATTTTTAAATACGGTCATTGAGGCTCCAACTGTGGCTTGCGGCCACACCACACTGAGAACGCCCGATCTCATCCGATCTCGGAAGCTAAGCAGTGTCGGGCCTGGTTAGTACCTGTATGGGAGACCGCCTGGGAATACCAGGTGCTGCAAGCTTTTACATTATACATCACATGGCCCATGAACAGGCAGCCACATTTGCTCTCTTGGAAGCAGGGGACATTTCCCTCATGCAAGCCATCCACATTCATGTGTGCAGTATGCCCTGCATTTTGGCTCTGCTTTCCTGGGTGGAGTCTGCAAGCCAGGAAACGCTTGAGTGCTTATGCTATTTCTCCACCAAACGTCCTGATGGTGATCATTTTTAAATACGGTCATTGAGGCTCCAACTGTGGCTTGCGGCCACACCACACTGAGAACGCCCGATCTCATCCGATCTCGGAAGCTAAGCAGTGTCGGGCCTGGTTAGTACCTGTATGGGAGACCGCCTGGGAATACCAGGTGCTGCAAGCTTTTACATTATACATCACATGGCCCATGAACAGGCAGCCACATTTGCTCTCTTGGAAGCAGGGGACATTTCCCTCATGCAAGCCATCCACATTCATGTGTGCAGTATGCCCTGCATTTTGGCTCTGCTTTCCTGGGTGGAGTCTGCAAGCCAGGAAACGCTTGAGTGCTTATGCTATTTCTCCACCAAACGTCCTGATGGTGATCATTTTTAAATACGGTCATTGAGGCTCCAACTGTGGCTTGCGGCCACACCACACTGAGAACGCCCGATCTCATCCGATCTCGGAAGCTAAGCAGTGTCGGGCCTGGTTAGTACCTGTATGGGAGACCGCCTGGGAATACCAGGTGCTGCAAGCTTTTACATTATACATCACATGGCCCATGAACAGGCAGCCACATTTGCTCTCTTGGAAGCAGGGGACATTTCCCTCATGCAAGCCATCCACATTCATGTGTGCAGTATGCCCTGCATTTTGGCTCTGCTTTCCTGGGTGGAGTCTGCAAGCCAGGAAACGCTTGAGTGCTTATGCTATTTCTCCACCAAACGTCCTGATGGTGATCATTTTTAAATACGGTCATTGAGGCTCCAACTGTGGCTTGCGGCCACACCACACTGAGAACGCCCGATCTCATCCGATCTCGGAAGCTAAGCAGTGTCGGGCCTGGTTAGTACCTGTATGGGAGACCGCCTGGGAATACCAGGTGCTGCAAGCTTTTACATTATACATCACATGGCCCATGAACAGGCAGCCACATTTGCTCTCTTGGAAGCAGGGGACATTTCCCCCTCATGCAAGCCATCCACATTCATGTGTGCAGTATGCCCTGCATTTTGGCTCTGCTTTCCTGGGTGGAGTCTGCAAGCCAGGAAACGCTTGAGTGCTTATGCTATTTCTCCACCAAACGTCCTGATGGTGATCATTTTTAAATACGGTCATTGAGGCTCCAACTGTGGCTTGCGGCCACACCACACTGAGAACGCCCGATCTCATCCGATCTCGGAAGCTAAGCAGTGTCGGGCCTGGTTAGTACCTGTATGGGAGACCGCCTGGGAATACCAGGTGCTGCAAGCTTTTACATTATACATCACATGGCCCATGAACAGGCAGCCACATTTGCTCTCTTGGAAGCAGGGGACATTTCCCTCATGCAAGCCATCCACATTCATGTGTGCAGTATGCCCTGCATTTTGGCTCTGCTTTCCTGGGTGGAGTCTGCAAGCCAGGAAACGCTTGAGTGCTTATGCTATTTCTCCACCAAACGTCCTGATGGTGATCATTTTTAAATACGGTCATTGAGGCTCCAACTGTGGCTTGCGGCCACACCACACTGAGAACGCCCGATCTCATCCGATCTCGGAAGCTAAGCAGTGTCGGGCCTGGTTAGTACCTGTATGGGAGACCGCCTGGGAATACCAGGTGCTGCAAGCTTTTACATTATACATCACATGGCCCATGAACAGGCAGCCACATGAACAGGCAGCCACATTTTGCTCTCTTGGAAGCAGGGGACATTTCCCTCATGCAAGCCATCCACATTCATGTGTGCAGTATGCCCTGCATTTTGGCTCTGCTTTCCTGGGTGGAGTCTGCAAGCCAGGAAACGCTTGAGTGCTTATGCTATTTCTCCACCAAACGTCCTGATGGTGATCATTTTTAAATACGGTCATTGAGGCTCCAACTGTGGCTTGCGGCCACACCACACTGAGAACGCCCGATCTCATCCGATCTCGGAAGCTAAGCAGTGTCGGGCCTGGTTAGTACCTGTATGGGAGACCGCCTGGGAATACCAGGTGCTGCAAGCTTTTACATTATACATCACATGGCCCATGAACAGGCAGCCACATTTGCTCTCTTGGAAGCAGGGGACATTTCCCTCATGCAAGCCATCCACATTCATGTGTGCAGTATGCCCTGCATTTTGGCTCTGCTTTCCTGGGTGGAGTCTGCAAGCCAGGAAACGCTTGAGTGCTTATGCTATTTCTCCACCAAACGTCCTGATGGTGATCATTTTTAAATACGGTCATTGAGGCTCCAACTGTGGCTTGCGGCCACACCACACTGAGAACGCCCGATCTCATCCGATCTCGGAAGCTAAGCAGTGTCGGGCCTGGTTAGTACCTGTATGGGAGACCGCCTGGGAATACCAGGTGCTGCAAGCTTTTACATTATACATCACATGGCCCATGAACAGGCAGCCACATTTGCTCTCTTGGAAGCAGGGGACATTTCCCTCATGCAAGCCATCCACATTCATGTGTGCAGTATGCCCTGCATTTTGGCTCTGCTTTCCTGGGTGGAGTCTGCAAGCCAGGAAACGCTTGAGTGCTTATGCTATTTCTCCACCAAACGTCCTGATGGTGATCATTTTTAAATACGGTCATTGAGGCTCCAACTGTGGCTTGCGGCCACACCACACTGAGAACGCCCGATCTCATCCGATCTCGGAAGCTAAGCAGTGTCGGGCCTGGTTAGTACCTGTATGGGAGACCGCCTGGGAATACCAGGTGCTGCAAGCTTTTACATTATACATCACATGGCCCATGAACAGGCAGCCACATTTGCTCTCTTGGAAGCAGGGGACATTTCCCTCATGCAAGCCATCCACATTCATGTGTGCAGTATGCCCTGCATTTTGGCTCTGCTTTCCTGGGTGGAGTCTGCAAGCCAGGAAACGCTTGAGTGCTTATGCTATTTCTCCACCAAACGTCCTGATGGTGATCATTTTTAAATACGGTCATTGAGGCTCCAACTGTGGCTTGCGGCCACACCACACTGAGAACGCCCGATCTCATCCGATCTCGGAAGCTAAGCAGTGTCGGGCCTGGTTAGTACCTGTATGGGAGACCGCCTGGGAATACCAGGTGCTGCAAGCTTTTACATTATACATCACATGGCCCATGAACAGGCAGCCACATTTGCTCTCTTGGAAGCAGGGGACATTTCCCTCATGCAAGCCATCCACATTCATGTGTGCAGTATGCCCTGCATTTTGGCTCTGCTTTCCTGGGTGGAGTCTGCAAGCCAGGAAACGCTTGAGTGCTTATGCTATTTCTCCACCAAACGTCCTGATGGTGATCATTTTTAAATACGGTCATTGAGGCTCCAACTGTGGCTTGCGGCCACACCACACTGAGAACGCCCGATCTCATCCGATCTCGGAAGCTAAGCAGTGTCGGGCCTGGTTAGTACCTGTATGGGAGACCGCCTGGGAATACCAGGTGCTGCAAGCTTTTACATTATACATCACATGGCCCATGAACAGGCAGCCACATTTGCTCTCTTGGAAGCAGGGGACATTTCCCTCATGCAAGCCATCCACATTCATGTGTGCAGTATGCCCTGCATTTTGGCTCTGCTTTCCTGGGTGGAGTCTGCAAGCCAGGAAACGCTTGAGTGCTTATGCTATTTCTCCACCAAACGTCCTGATGGTGATCATTTTTAAATACGGTCATTGAGGCTCCAACTGTGGCTTGCGGCCACACCACACTGAGAACGCCCGATCTCATCCGATCTCGGAAGCTAAGCAGTGTCGGGCCTGGTTAGTACCTGTATGGGAGACCGCCTGGGAATACCAGGTGCTGCAAGCTTTTACATTATACATCACATGGCCCATGAACAGGCAGCCACATTTGCTCTCTTGGAAGCAGGGGACATTTCCCTCATGCAAGCCATCCACATTCATGTGTGCAGTATGCCCTGCATTTTGGCTCTGCTTTCCTGGGTGGAGTCTGCAAGCCAGGAAACGCTTGAGTGCTTATGCTATTTCTCCACCAAACGTCCTGATGGTGATCATTTTTAAATACGGTCATTGAGGCTCCAACTGTGGCTTGCGGCCACACCACACTGAGAACGCCCGATCTCATCCGATCTCGGAAGCTAAGCAGTGTCGGGCCTGGTTAGTACTATGAAAACATGCTGTAATGTCACATAGTCATCCACCCTTACAAATTGTGGCTTCCCATCTTCTGGAAACAAAGCAAATCATCTTACTTTCCTGAAAACAACCACAAAAACCCTTGGGGCCAGTGATGCATCAGGCCATATCATGGGCCCATTATTGGATTCATATCATTTCATCATGATAATGTCAGCTGCATCTTCGTGTTGGTGCTGCAGAGTCAAGCCTACTACTTCATTCATTTAACTTCTTCACACACTGTTGGCCATGTCAATTGACAACACTGCTTCACATTTGCACCAACCACTCACATTGACATCTCAAATCTCAATCTGCAACATAATTACAAGACAGTGAAAAGCACAATATGTCTCTCTGAATTTTAAGCTGGATGCCAGCTTTCAAGGAGCATCAACCACAATCTTTTTTTGGATCTATGTATGAGTTTGCCAGTATGAGCTTATCTTGCTATCTTGCTTGCAATATTTTTTGTTCTCTCTCACTCCAGGACCTGTGCAGCAGCTGGTGGTGGTGGAGTTCACCGTGGATGATAAAATTTATTATAAACTACAAATGAAATCTTCTATGTGCTCCTGCCATCGAGTCATGGACAACACAGGTAAGTCTGAGCTCCTGCATTGTACAAAAATTTCTTCTGATAGGCTAGGAAATAATGAACTATGTGATTGTTGACAACTATTTATCCATATATTATCACTTTTTTTTATAATTCAAATATTATTTGACTGAAAGTGAGTATGCGCTTATCTTACTAACCAATAATTTTTGTTCTCTCTCTTATTTCAGGAGCTGAGAAGCAGCTGATAGTGATGATGGAGTTCACAGTGGAAAAAGAAAGGGAATATGAGCTTCTGGGGACATCTTGTGTGAGTTCCTGCCACTGAATCAACATGGATAACAAAGGTAAGTATGAGCTTATGAGTTGTAAACAAAATACTTTGAATAGGCTACGATACAAATATAGAGTAAGTGATGTATGTGATTGTTGAAAGCTATTTATTTTCCATATAAATCCAATCTTTCAAAGATTGTCTTACTGATCATTCTTCATCTCCTGCCAAAGAGACAGGACCTCTTCTCTTCAGCTCTGCCAAGGAGGCGGAAGTTTCTCTGCTCAGCTCCAACAAGGAAGCATAACCTCACTATCTGAGTGGGACCTGCTCATTGCAGTCACACCTAACTTCTAAATTTCCCCATTGTGAGACTAATAAAGGAATATCTTATCTCACGTTATCATACTTTTATTTTTCTCCAACACCTGAGCTGCTGCTGCTCACTGTGGACAAAAATGGTCAATATGAGCTTCTGAAGTAAAAAAAAACAAAACAACACTCTTTTTTTTCAATTTCACAAGTAATGTTTGTGTGTGCTAACCCTAACCTCCCCACATCCCCTTCTCTTCCCACTTCCTTCCCCCCTCCTCCCCTAACCTTTTTTCCACAATCTCTTTCCATAGACCTCTGTACATCAGGGGGGACGGTGGCAGCGGTTGGGCCCAGCGGGGAGACCCAGTCCCCCTTGCCTGGGTGCAGCCCTAGACGGCAAGTCAGAGTTGAACTCTATCCACTTCCGAAGGATGTGCTCAACTGCCTGGGGCCCTTGCCTGCCCCTCAGTCTCCACCTCATTCCCTCCTCCCCCCTCATCCCCATGACAGACAGTATATAAATCCACAGAGCAGACGCAGACATACAGTAACGTCACTCTTCCATGTAGTAATACAATTTCATCTTGTCCACTTCAAGATTCATCACACCACCAGCAGAGGGAGTCAGAGCTGTGTGCTGCAGAGCCCTGTGAAGCCACCACAAGCACTGAGGTGGACAAAAACTCAATGATGATGAAGGGCAAAATGAAAGCTAAGCTGAATCCAACCCATACATCTGAGTTGTTCGCCTTCTGCCTGCAGGGTCCTCTGTGGTAGCACCTGGCTCCCCAGACTGTCACACCACATACACACCCACGCACATTCAGGAAACTACAGGAATGGTTGCTGGAGGTGCGGAAGAGGACACTTATCATCGGCAATTCCAATTTCTCCCGCATCCCTCCTTTCACAGACCCACACATACACTCACAATCTAACTTAAAATAACATTACATTAAAAAAAAGTTAGCTAAATAGAGTCACAGTTCGAAAAGTCAAGACATGACATCAGCTTTATTGGTTGCAATACTAGACACATATACATTTCAAGTTTTAAACATATCATATCAGACATTAACGTTAACTGACACTGAAGATCAATAAGCTAACATTAGCTTTGCTTTGGTCAATGATTAGCTAACAATAACAAATGCAAGCTAGCTCATATCTCATGAGCTACATAAGTAAACATTTTGCAAAGATGTAACTTAAGCTGTAGTGTTGATACTGGTTATGAAGGAAGAGGTGATGTAAAGATGTAAATTAATTAGAATGGAATCACAGAATGGAACTTTTAAAAGAACTTGTGTCATGGCCACATTCTGTTCTGTAGAATGGCATTCTGTAGAATGTGGGCAGTTCATAAGTGGACCTGCTTCATTTCACCACATAATTTGAAATATTTTCAGACTGTCAAGACGCAACGAAAACTGTGAAAATCCAAATGTCAAAAAGATTTCAGACACAAAACATTTTGAAGATAAACACAAGAGAGGGGTGAAGCTAACTTAGCTATCTTTTAGGTAAGTAGATGACTCAAACAAGTAGTTGTGGGATGGGATTCCTCCTCCTGTCCCTGCTGCCCTCAGGGAGCTCTACACCTGCCCTCTGCCAGCAGAAAGTCAGGATGGAGCACAGGGTGGGTGTATCCCCCAGGGAGCAGCTCCTCAAATGATAGCTGCTCATATCATAGATTAACCACTGCGACAAGAGGACCTTGTGCAGCCAGGTCACCTGTGCAGTCAGGCAGGTGCTTGTTGCCAGGGACAGGTAAGATACTGCAGCTGGAGGTACAGGTTAGGGATAGGTATCATGAGGAGGAAATCACTGCCTGTATTGATACAGACACCAAAATTAGGCTGATTATGATATAAAATCACTTTGTCGTCCCTTCACACGTATGGATTTAGTGAATTGTACACTACAGTGAGGCTCTGCTGATTGAAAAACTAAAAACTGTCAATTCACCAGTAATAATTCAAGAGAGTTCAGTATAGTGAAGCTGTTATGTAAATGTGTTGAAAATATAATGAGGGAGAAAATATCCGCTGGCAGCCATGACAGTTAAGACATTTAATCGATACGTCATTGGACAGAAAATAAATCGACAACTATTTTGATAACTGATTGATCATTTCAATCACTTTTTTTGGTCATAGCATTTCAAATGGCAGAATTTTCTTCCTTTGTCTTTCAGGTTTTGGACTGTATTTCTTTTCAATTTTCAGTGTTTTCTGACTTACTGACCAAATGATTAATGAAGACAATAATTTGCAGATTCATCCACAATGAAAATCCACATCATTAGTTGCAGCCCCCAGTAATTACAGACCAAAACATCCTTCATGTAAAGAGAGATTTGACCCATATCACACTGAACCAGACACAGAAAACAGCTCATTAAAAGTTCTATCAGCTGCAGTTGTAACTGTAAGCTGTAAGCTCTTGAAGCTTTTGTTATTTGCTAGGATATAAAAAGGTTAAGATAGGCCTCGTGTGTCAGGGTTTCAGGTGTTTCACTAAGCTAAGTACAATTAAACTGAATTTCAGGTTAATTAGATCAGTAAAACAGCAAAAGTGACCATAATTTCTGTCAGTTAATTGATTGTATGAGATAGTTCTGATATAACAATCAGTTATCAAATAAAAGAATTTGTTATTCAGTAAAAACAGCAACATACACCCTCACCACTGACGTTTGGAATAGTTAGTGAATATTAGTTCAAAAGTTTTGAAGCCCTAAAACAAATTTCACTGAACAGAAATCTAAAGCTTTCAGTTCACAGGTGGATGGTATTTCACCAATAAAATCAAATCATTTTTCATAGCATGTCAGAGTTGGAGCCAAACTTCACTTTTAATCAGCTTGGCCTTCATTATATGTTGCATGAATGCATTCATTTGGCCCTTGTTTAGCATTTTGCCTGTGATCACCTGACATTCACATGAATACACAGTCCTGAAATCTCTGTGATCCTCAGCAGAAACATTCACCTTGTTATATACCTGCATGTGTTCATTCTCCAGATGTGTTGATATTCCACAGATGTCAAAGCAGCTCATTCAAACGTTTATTATAATATATAGGGAGAGGAGCTCCTGACACCTGGTGGACACACAACATCATTGCTGCTTGTCTAATCAGCTGTTCTGTTTGTCTCTCTGGTATAACAATGCACCAGTGGTGAGACTACCTGAAGGCTTCCTCCAGAACCTGCATCCTGTTGGAATGCTGTGAGTAACACACACATAAAATACAAGCACATGAGTGAACACAGTTATTGAGCTTCTGTTTGTTTCGTCACACACTCTTTCTACCATTTGTCTATGGAGGAACAATGGAGAGCTGTTGTATGAGCTCCCAGCAGGCCTTTTCCCTCCTCCCTGTCTCTGCTGCTCGTCCAGCCAACACCTCCAATTCAAAGTACATTTGCTCTGGACAGTTTTGGTCAAAATGTACTTTTCCCTTTTTTGTGACTGGCTCATTATTTGTGGCAGTGGTCACTAACTGACAGACCATAACTGAGCCAGACTCATAATCGAATAACAGTCATCTTACACTCAATTGCTAGCAGCTGTTGTTTGATTTCAGGTGTCTGTTAATTGTCTACCAAATACGTGTGTCTGCATGAATATTATTATAATCACTGTGTGTAACACCAGTGCAGACAGCCATGATGGAGCCTTCTAACTCACAGGATGCTGTGATGGAGCCATTCAATTCCATTGACCTGAACACTGTAGTTAACTTTAGCGTGTATAAAGGATTCACCATCGTCATGTTCAAACTGAAATCAGTCTGATAAATAGGACGCAAACCAGCTTAGCACAGTTCCTTTCATGCCAATTAAATGTTCAAGTCTCTGCAAAAGGATTTACAGAGTACAGAGACAAGTCCTCTGTCTGATGCAATAAGAAGGTAATTTGTTACTTTCACCACAGCTGTTTCTGTGCTATGATGAACTCTAAATCCTGATTGAAAATCCTCAAATAGACTGTTGTTCGGTAGATGGTCACACAGCTGGTTAGCAACTGCTTTCTCAAGGATCTTCAAGAGAAAGGGAAGATTAGATATAGGTCTATAGTTTGTGAATACCTCAGGATCAAGAGTATTTTTGGATGAGAAGTGAAACATCTTTAACAGCCTACAAACCAAGTCCAGTTGCCTTTGATTGAACTCTTACTTGGAAACTCTGGACAAAGCAGTATTTGAGATGATAGTGAAAACGTAAACTTGATTATTATAGATCCAAATTGAGGTCAATAAGTGTTATCTTGTGTTCCTGAGTATGGGTGGAATTTGTAACACTCCAGCCCTTTTGGTATTTGTAGGTCTTACAGTTTTTGCTGCACAAACACTTTCAGCTGAGAAAAACAAGAAGAATGATGAGAACAAAATCAACAGGTTTCCAGCAGCTCCCAACGAATAGGTATTTCTTGTTGTGAGTTAGGCTGAAGCAAGATATACTGTTCACATAGTTGAAATGAAATACTTTTCAAGAGTAAAGAAAAAAGAAATCACAGACCTGAATTAGTTCAGCTTGGTTTTTACTTGAAAACACATTTACATAGAACTAATTGTTTATCCTTCATTCTGAAAATTCAGTACTGAAAATGAACTAAAAACAAAACTGATTTATCACCTGTAATGATCAATATACAAGTAAGATATTGGAACTGAAGCCCAACATAAAGAACTATATTTTTGGTTTTACACTTTTTTTCCTGCCCAGTCAACTCAACTTGAGTATTTTAAGTATACATAATATACAGAAAGGCCATGTTATAAGACTATAGCCAACATGTATGTTCAAAATCAGTTTTCCAATACACATATTTTCTCTTCTTCTAAAAGAAGGTTCTAGATTCTTTTCAAGTTTTCTTTAGTAAGAAAGTTACTATTCACATCTTAACAAATGCAGGCTTTCAAGGCAAACTCTTACAATATGATGTGCCTTAAAATCCTTCAGCATTGATTCCATCACACATACTGAAGAGTATTACTGGTATATGTCAATTTTTGTCAAAGTTACATTAGTGCTACAAAGGTATTAAAATGAGTTAGTCTGTACCCTTCTGAAAATCTTTGCAAAAAAGAATTAAAAAGTGAAAACAAAATATAAAACAATCCATGAAGCATAAAAAAGTATTACCAAATCATTACTTTCACTTTACACTTTTCACCTGTGGCTCATTAGGATTCACTGGTGATTTTTTTTGTGTTTCCAACTACACAAGAACATGTTGAAAAGTCATTGAGACACTTTTTCTGGGTAATACACTATTCAATTTACTGAAAACTGTTCCATTTTAAGGCAGGCAGTATGTTGGGACAAATGCTTTGATTTTGTTGCCCTACACAGTATAAACTGTGAACATCCACTGTACAAATTCTCACATAAACACACAGATTCCACTGGGCATGGGTGCGTTGCATTTCAGCTGTGATGTGGCCGTTGGAACTGATCATTGCCATTCTTGACAATTCTTGTGATTCCACCAGGCTCACCACAGCATGTTTCAGGGGTGTCCCAGAAGCAGCTCACAGCAGAAAACACATGAACAGCAGAGCATCCAGTCAATTTTCAGAATAAAACACCCTCTGCAGACTACCATTAGTACCACATCATGAAACAGACAAAAATGACACTCCACTCTTTCCTGTGTCCATCTTTTCTGCTGAGACGCTGAGTGTCCATGCAGATGAGTCGGCTTTTCACAGCGATTTGTTTTCCTCTCTCTAGCAGTATGCTGATCACACCTCAGCAGAAATGGAAATTGAGAGTTAAACTTAAGTTCCAAATGGCATCGTTTCCTTGCACTACCTTCGGATGGCCCTATTTTAAAGATTTTTTTTTCCTTTGTTATTTGAGTCTATCTTATCAGAGTTTTAACTCAACAGAAATGTAACTAGGTAGCCTAATTAACCATGGCAAAAGCAGAAAAAACAAGAAAAAATTACCAGATCAACAAAATCTGAGCGGGTCAACAGGCAAAACACTCTCAGTGTGGTATGAAGCTGCATAGAGGAAAGAACAAAACGGCATCACACTGTCATAGAGCTGTGCCCAGTGGAATCAAGCCGTAAGTAACCCTCAGTAGAATAATGGATAATGCACAGTGTGGGATTTTTTTTACATGTAGATATATGTGCCAGAATGGACACAGTAATACTTAGGTATCTAGGGATACCACGTATGTGCAGGTTTGGTTAAAACTCAGTTTTGCTCTCGGTTTCCTCAGAACCTGGAAACTCCACAGGAGGTTTGTAGCAGCGGCGGCCGGACCCTCCCTGTCTGAACGGAGCAAACCGCAGCCATTTCTTCACCACATCAGCATATTGGTGATGTGTGGCCTCTTTACCCACTGGTGTTCGTTTCAGAGCACCTAAGAGGAGAAACTGGAGGTCATTCTTTGTACAGTTCAGTGTTATTCATTTACCATCCTTATTAAATCTTAACAATCCAGATTGTGATCAAGGTCAAAATAAGTGTAAAAAGTACTTCTAGTACTTCTTAGTAGACATAATCAAGTATACTGTATATAGAGTCAAGTCCATAAATATTTGGACACAATTTTCAGCATTTCAGCTCTGTACACCACCACAATGGATTTGAAATGAAACAATCAAGGTGTGCTTTAAGTGCAGACTTTCAGCTTTAATTTGAGGCCATTTAGATCGGCTGTCTTCAGTTCCTGCTTATTCTTGGGGCATTTTCCCTTCTGTTTTGTCTTAAGCAAGTGAAATATGAGGAGACAATATTGCCCGAAACACTTCAGAATTCATCCTGCTGCTTTTGTCAGCAGTCACATTATCAATAAATAGAAGAGGACCAGTTCCATTGGCAGCCATACATGACCACACCATTACACCATCACCACCATGCTTCACTGATGAGGTGTGTTGGGACCACTGGAAGTCCACAGATGAATTTGTTCATCTGGAGGTTATTCTGCCCATTAAGTTGGTTCCCAACAGGTGGTATGCTTTGGATCTTGAGCAGTTCCTTCCCTCTTCTCTTTCCATCATTCTGGTACAAGTTGATCTTTGTCTCATCTGTCCATAGGATGTTGTTCCAGAACTGCACAGGCTCTTTTAGATGTTTTTTTGGCAAACTCTAATGTGGCCTTCCTGTTTGTGAGGCTCACCAATGCTTTACACCTTGTGGTGAACCCTCTATCACTCTGATGAAGTCTTCTCTTAATTGTTGACTTGGACAAAGATATGCCTACCTCCTGGAGAGTGTTCTTGATCTGGCCAACTGTTGTGAAGGGGTTTTTCTTGACCAGGGAAAGGATTCTTCTGTCATCTTTTAGGGTTGCTGAGCTCACCAGTGCGTTCTTTCTTTTTAAGAACGTACCAAACAGTTGATTTGGCCACACCTAATGTTTTTGCTGATGGGTTTGTTGTGTTTTTTCAGCCTAATGATGGCTTGCTTCACTGATACTGACAGCTCTTTGGACTTCATATTGAGAGTTGACCTCACCAGATTCCAAACACAAAAAACACACTTGAAATGAATTCTAGACCTTTTATCTGCTCCTTGTAAATGAATACGTAATATATATAATGTACATGGGATCTGTTAATAATCAGAAAACTATAGAATATTATGGAATGTATTATTTAAGTTTACAGTGCTACAGTACATTATGTATCACTTCATGTGTGTCATTTGGCTGCTTTGATCAAATTTGTCTTATATTTAGTAGTTTCAAGTAGCATGCTTACTTACGGAAGAGGACCCCTTGGAGACGAGTGTTCCTGAAGCTTCTCTTCTGTCCGCGGCCCACCCAGTTAAGCTCAGAACCAACAGCAAATGAAAGCACAGCTTGCATAAGACGTCTCACTGCATCATCAACAGTAGCCCCGCCCATCCGTGACAGGTAAGACACCTTCAATTTGGATAAGGCATCAACATCAGTTTCACAGCAGGCACTAAGCATTCTCACAGCAAGCAAGCGTCACCTCCTACGTAAACAGCACCATTTTAGAGAGACTACCATTCTCTTCTGTATTCCTGTGTCCTCCAGGTGTCTCTCCATCTCATCTAGCTGCTCCAGGGTCCTCAGGGGGAGATCCATGTCCAAAGCCTCCACATCCTCTTCCTCGCAGCCAGTCTGACCATGCAGTTGGGCCTGAAGATCCCTCAGCACTGCCCACTGCCTCTGCTGCTCCTCTTTAATCTCCACCAGCAGGGCGATGATCTTCCTCTGAGCAGCCGTCTCTAGAGAGGAAGTGGCGGAGTGTGACAAGATGGGGGAAAAGATTATGGTTCTAGTGAGGTGAATAAACTTGGCATGTGCCATGGACGACTACATGCGACATTGATCGGATAGAGATGTGGTGACATGACACTGAGCTGAAGTTGTGCAGAACTGAATGAAGTTTACTGTAACTCAAATATCATGATGTTATTATAGCTCTAAACTCATCAAAGTCATAATTCAAGTTTATGGTGTAAAATCATAGCAACATTCTCAGAGACATTTGGGTTCACAGTTTTTTAGTCTTACTCAATTTATTTTTTATTATTATCGGTCACAGCTAGAGACCAGTAGTGTTATAGTACTTAAATTTTAAAGTATTAATTCAAAGAGGTGAATATAAATAAAAATAGTTTTAGTAAATATATTCAGAATAATGCTGTCAATATTTTCTTTTACATATTACCTGCTTCTATTAACTAAAAAATATACTGTAAAATTTTAAATAAAATGGCTAATGGTGCTAAAAAAAAATGGTTTGGGAATAAAATGAAAACGTTAAAAATGTTATCTTTAGAAATAATAATACTGGAATAAAATTAAGTTATAGAACAGAAATAATGTTGTAAAAACAGGACATAGTTCAATCAAGCATTTAAGCTGTACCGTTCACTGACCTAAAATAAAGTCAGTTTAATCGTAGACATGAACTTTCTTATGTTTTATCAGGCCATGTATACTAATTCAGACTATCTTCGGGCTTTCTGTGGGGGGATACAGATGGTAGCAGTCTACCTGTGGATGCGGCACAGGTGAACTTGTCAGCGGCTCCGGGGCAACAGACGGAGGAGAGCGGCGGCTCCATCCCGAAGCTGACGTCTCCGCGCCGCGACTCGTCTTTGAAGTGTTCCCCTGAGTGCCTGCACACGTGCTGGGCCAGGCTGTGCATCTCCCCGGTGACGGCGGACAGTCTCTGCTGGAGGCTCTCCACGGCGATGTCCGCCATGTGTTTGTTCACAAAACCCTCCACCCGCCGCTGTAACGGCCAGTCCTCACTGTCTCCACTAACATCCATGGAAGTTCTTCCAAACCGTGAACCTGCCAAACGTTCCTGGAAACCTTTCCTAACCTTAAAATAACGTTTGTCTGCTCACTAGGTGACAAGGGAGAAGCGGAAGTTGTTAGAAAAGCGAAATGTCCAGCTCATGACATTACGTTGCGTAAGCGTCACTGAAATGTTGAAAGAACATTGGGGGAGGCTGCGGAACTACATTTCCCAGAATGCAACGCCTCACCGCCAAATTCATCCGCGGCAGATTTTAGGAGTTTATTAAGGAACTATTTTATCAAACACATCATCGTGTTGTTTGATTTCATGTTTACCCGAAACTGGAAATATAGAATTGAGTTCTTTAAAGATACCAACAAATGCGTAAAGATGAATGTGATTAATGTTTGACCTTGAAAAATAAATAATCATCACAAATTAACTTATGTTTACAGTCAGATATAATACTGTGAAAGTAGGGCTCAACAACAACAACAACAACAATAATAATAATTATTATTATAATAATTATTATAATAATTTCATACTAGAATAATCATTGACAAACACCATACAGGAAGAAGCAGACATAAAATGTTCATGTTTTTTTCCCCCATATTTTCCCAAAGCCCTTCAGTCCCTTACTGAGATCTATCACTGAACACCTGCTTCACCTACGTATCCTCTTCACTTCACTTTGATAAAAAAACACTGCTGTACTACGGACCAGCTGTTATATAACATTCTGTGGGACAAGCGGACACATTATATTAGAAAATCTGCAGTGTTAAATTCATGAAAAAACTGATTTCTTAAATTTTTCTCCATTGAATTACACATTTAAGATTAATTGGATGAAATAGTTTTTGAGAATGATTCATCTGAATGGAACTTCATTTCTAACTTTGTTTTTGACCACCTTCTTACTGATGTGTAATTCTAAAATAGACAACATTCCCATTAAATTATCACAAACAATTCTTAATGTCATGAAAAATGATCAACAAGCGCAATTTCTCCCCTTAACGTTATTGTATTTGTGACACAAATGTATCTTTTGAAAGACTTGATATGAAAGGAACATTGTTTCAGTGGATCAGTCGCTAAACATGCCTTAGAGTAAATTTGTCAGTAAATTTTCCAATATCGACTGAGAAATATAACCTAGTAATGAGACCAGTGCTTTGTTTCTCAGGCTCTATATAAAGCTGTAAAGCTGTTGTTATCTTACTGAACTCTAATTACATCACGCTATGGACGCTCCCTGTGATAAAAATCATCTTAAAATGATAACAGAGCTGTAAGTTCCTTCGTTCAGCAAAAGAGCATTCTGCATCACTGTGTGGGATGGGGAACAGACCGCCATGGAAGGCCTGCAGAGAGCTAAAGACTTCTGAGATCGTCAGGACCCCCCAACCATCTCTGCAGGATGTCTTCCCCCAGAGAGTCAGAATAAGAGCCTGCTGCATCATTAAAGACTCCAAACACCCCCACATACTTATGCCATCTGGCAGGAGGTACAGAAGTGTGAAATGTAGGAGCTTTCAGCAGAGTGAGTTTTTTTTTCCTCAGACCTGATCAACAGATGTAGTCACCATACAGGAAGCTACTCTTTGCCCCCCGTGCTCCCCCAGCACCCTGAGATGAGCAGGAAAGACTGTGTCTGACCCCTCCCATCTTGGACACAAACTTTTTGAGATGCTCCCCTCTGCAGTTCATTTTATCCTCGGCTGCAGCTGGCCTCAACAAGGCCAGAGACCCCCACTGATGCTGAATGATTACAAACATGCACATTTCAGTCTTCTATTTATCCTGCTCCTCTGCTTTGGTCACAAGAGGATGTCCTTGCTCTCCACCATGATGAAAGAGTAGATATTGGATTCAATGGATATTTTAGCACATAAAGCTGAATTTTCAATTTACTTTACTTTTTACATATTGGCTTGATTTATACAACTTGAACCGAAATTTGAAAGTTTATCATTTGTCTATATTCATGTTACTTTCCATTTTTTTCATTATTTTCTATTTCAATCTATTATTTTCTTGTGTTGTACAAAATAAGCAAGTTGTTGTTTACAGCTATTGTCTAAGGAAACAGTCACAACTTGTAATATACTGGAGTAGATGGAATATGTATTTAGAAGAGTCTATGACCATGGCTCAGCTTGAGTATATTATACTTTGTAAGAAGTCATATTCATTAAACTGATTCCAGCAATTTTAATTTTTTTTTGTTTACTGTCTTTTAAAAACTATCTGCAATAGATGAATATTTCAGTAACATCTGGACTCTGAAAAATGTTAGATTTGTCACACAGACATCCAAACATCCCAACCAGAAGAATTATCTTCTAATGTACATATATTTTTACCTTTACTTGTTTTTCTCAGTATCTCAGGACAAGACTATTTTGTGATTTATACTCTCTGCTGACATACAAAGAGAGACAATTCTTTAAATACAATCAAATAATAAGGACTGGTTGTCTCAATGTACACAGCTTTGGAATTTACTGAGCTGTAGTGTGGATTGAACATTGCATCTGACTTGCAAAGAACAGTACAGGAGTAATAATAATTTGCCGCATAAGTAGGATATTCCCCAGAGAGCACAGATCTTGTTTTGACAACATAGTGTACTGTCCACAAAAATATTCTGAAGTCAAGATCATCTTTATTAACAAAAAGAGAAAAGACCAATAGTAACACAAACATAACAAAGATAAAGATGATAGAATATCAATCAACAGTATGTAGATGGAAGAGCAGAAGTAAGAGGAGTACGAAAAGAAATGAAGCTATATGTCAACTAAACTTTAGATGATTTTTTTCTTTAGGCGGAGAGGAGACTGCACGTTCCACTGCCTCGGTCCTGAAGCTCTGAAACAGAAGAGAGCTGAGTTTTAAAAAACACCTCAACACTCCCTACACATGGAATATATAAAAAAAAACACTGTTTAATGCAACATAGTTCTGGACAAGTTTCATCATTTATATGAAGTGAAAATGTAAAATATAATTGAAATATCTAAGACAATTAACAGAAGCAGATAATATGAAATAAAATAAAAATCACTACATAACATCAGAGCTGTGAGCACCACAAGCTAAATTTCTTGCACATCTTGTACTTAGGTGGAAGCAGAAATCTCATGGAGGAAAATCTCCACACCTGGACAAATAAAACACATATTACCTGCATGGAGAGAGACCACGGAAGAGAACAAGAAAATGCATATATATTTTATTTGTAATTTGGGTGAACTGCCCCTTTAAAGGATACAACTGCTCATATTTCACATCTTTTTTATTGTTAAAAATCTCAAACCAGGCCCAAACCAACAATGTGTTAGCCTTTCAATATATTGAAGTTCCTTGATCTTCCCTGTCTGTGGCAGGAATATGGTCATTGTTGTCATTTAAGAATGGCACTCCATATTTTGAATACACTACATTGGAAATGGAAATCTCTGACCTACTGTACTTGCTATATTAATGGGTTTAGATGACAGTTTGGATCACTAAAAAGACATTTCTTTAGGTTTATTTTTGTTTTGTTAAATGCCATTGTTGTTACTGTACATTCCTTCAAACTACATTAAGTACCTGCACAACCAGAACTGTGAATGAAACATGGACTGTGTAGATTCTACACAGTCCATGTTTCATTCACAGTCCTGGTTCAGGGGTGTCAAATTCAATTTCATCTTGGGCCACGTCAGCGTTAGGTTTGCCCTCAAAGGGCCGGTTGTAAATGTAAGACAATACACTTGTATCTATATCACATAATTGCCTCTGCGTTTGATTAGTATTGATTTTATAACAATTATAAGAATCTCTAATAGCAAAAATCTTGCAAGTAGACATCCAATCGTGCAACAATTATGTATTCAAAATGAAACAAAGTTGTGTCTCTGTTTAAAATATGAATATTCTTGCAGTAAGATGATCTGCTGCTCTTTCATTCGAAGAGTGTTGTGGTTGTGGTTGGTGCGGAGGAACAGTGATGCTCCGTGTTACCTGCTCTCACAGTGACACGACGTCTCTGTGGGTCAGACTCGTGGCTCTGGACTCTGCTGTCAGACACGTTTTACAGAAATGATTTGCAGCAGTGTTTCTCATCTTTCCTAAAAAACTCCAAACTTATTCTACACTTGCGCGTTGTGGAAGTTTGGCGGTGCGACGCGGTATAATGCCACCTCTGTCGCTGTTTTCGTCGCGGCCTGCTCCGATGAAATGACGAGGAGACGCAGGAGAGGGAGGAGGGAGCGCTTGTTATGTGTGAGTGCGGCCGCAGGCGTCCAGGAACAAAGACAGGAGGAGAGAGAAGACGGAGGACATTTACAGTGGCAGCTCCTTGATGCCAAAAATGAAACATATGCACGTCCTAATGAGATGTATTGATACGCTAGTGCCGCATTGATTTGTTTCCAATTCATGTTGAGCTTTTCACCGATACAGGCCGTCTGAACTGATGCACTCGGATCTTACACATTCAAGTTAATGATGCATCTAGCTACGAAATGACTTCAGTGTGTGTGTAAAGGGGATGCATTCTCGAACATGTAGTTATTGGACACCATACTTCTGTAATGCAGTTTAGGCTTGTATGACGCAAATTATATTTTTTGCAACTTCTGGCGGGCCACATAAAGTGAGATGGCGGGCCGGATTTGACCCGCGGGCCTTGAGTTTGACACGTGTGGTGTAGTAGAAAAAGTAGAGCACTTACTGCCGCTCACTTGACTGCACATGAAGAACACTGGTCTCCCCGCCAAGACCTGTGAGGACATGGCAGGCACAGATAATCAAAACTCAACTTAAAACCTGTGTATCTCAAAGTTTGACACGTTTTTTAGTTCTGGAGGAAGAGCAGTAGCTTTCTAACATGAAAGGATGCACTCATACTCATTAAATGCTGCCTGATTAGTGAGAGTGAGTGAGAGGTCAGAGTAGCTTACTTGTTCCTCGGTCACTGAAGATTGCACTGACTCCTTCGTCAAAAGTCAAGTTGACATTGACACCTGAATTACAAGGAGGACGACAGATGACAGTTGAGATTGATGGTGTGGGGGTGGGGGATAAAAGTTCTTCTCAATAAGGTAACAGCACTAAAATGAAAGTCATCATCACAATCAGCATATTGATGAGATAAAGCTTTTACTAACTGGACTGAAAGTCAGTTAAAGATAATCTCAAATTAATTCATAAAACCATAAATTGTTGTTTTTACAGTTGTGTTTGTGAACAGATTAAACAAACAGCATGTTAATCAGTGAGCTCTAGAGGTGTTGGCAGTTTGAACAGAGCCAGGCTAGTTGTTTTCCCCTGTCTATAGTCTTTATGCTAAGCAAGGCTAAATACATCCTAACTCCAAACACAGACATGAGAATGATATCCATCTGAACATCTCACTCTTAGAAAGAAACTGAATATATATTTTCAAAAATGTTAAACTTTTCCTTTAAAATTTACAAGATTTTACAAAAATACACTTTAGGAAAGAAGGAAAATCAGAATATAACTATATGTAGAAGAGAAAACACAGTACAATGTTTGTAGATATGTTGGAACTGCACTCTGGAAATAAGACCAGGATAGATTTTAAAATCAAAGTTAAAAACCAACAGCTGGTCATTGAGCTCCATGGTTCAAACAAGGCACTAACACTGCTCATGGTAGCGTGTTCAATTCACACTGGGAGCATCTGTACCAGCAATATGCACTGTTGGTGCTGGAAGATGATGTTCAAACATCTCAAAACATCAGGCATGTGATCTGTTGCAGAGGTTGCAGCAGTGCTGTGGGCGTGTACCTTTAGGTGTGCTGATGGCTCTGTCATTCACAGCTCCTTTAGTCATCACTGGGAAAAAAAAGTCACAAAAGAGAAACAGTCAGTCGAGGCAGAGTGCTGTCACTTTGTAGAATACTGAAGTTGGATCGACAACCGTCATTGTATATAAGTGCGTATTATAATTACATTGGAAATGATATCAAATAATTCAATTACACCTTTACGCAGGTTTAGATTGTTTTTGTAACTTAAAAAAAGTCTGCATTAAGTACAATTGTTTTCTTTCCCCACCCCACCCAATTTCTCAATTTAACTTAAGAAGATTTAAAAATACAGAGAATCTGATTTAACTCCTTAAGAAGTGGTAAGAAGTGAAACCTGCACTGATACAGATACATACTGATAAATATATGGCAAAAATTACTTATTTACACATCCCATACACAGAAATCAGAATGATTACAGTTTAGTATTCATTTAGAGACATGTTTATGCCCACCTGAAGAATTAAAGTCCAATATTCACTCTTTTTTTTGTTTTTTTCCACTAACACTGAGGGAAATATCTGGCTCTTTAGCAACTACATGCTCCACTATGCTCACCAGCTAGTTTCTGTCTGTCAGTAGGTACTAAATACTGACCTTCACCAGCTGAAAATGATGCTGAGAGCCTCACGAATGACCCAAAACAGTTAAAAGAGGCTCTGAAACTCTGTAGATTTGAGGGGAACTGCAGCTGGTGATAATTTTCTGTTTATTGATGAGCTGTCACTGTCAGACAAGTAATTATGTGATGTGTCTTGTGAGGGTTCTCAGTCATCCAGGTCATGGTATTCAAGTAAGGTTTGAATCCATTAAACCCTTAATTGAATTATGTGATCTTTAGATAAAAATTTTGATTTGTGGTATAGTTAATGTTATTTTAAACAAATAAAACCATTAAAGACAGCTGAGTTGAAGAGCAGCATGACATTTTTGTGAAAGCTCGACATGTTTGTGCATGCAGGGATGCTAAGAGACAATGGTCCTTCGAGTTAACAGTTGGCTTATTTGTCATTATAAATGGTGTGACCTCTGACCCATGAACTCCTAGCTGAATCTTCCTAAACTGCTGCACTCTGCACAGTGCAAGTTCAGGTGAGTTTCCTTAAACCTCCAGCATGTCGTACCTGTTCTTTCCAGGGTGATTGACTTGGACTGGACATGTTCCTCCTGCCTGGATCTGTACACACGGCTGATAAAAGACACACATACAAACATACTGTTTGTTTCGTCACTGATGCCACACGTACGTTAGTATGTATGAATATTGTACTGAAATAAAAGGAAATCAGTGGAATCCCAAAAAGTGAAAAATGTAAAAATTAAAAATGTAATACACTGGGCACCCCTGATTCAATACCACCATTTGTTGCATGCCACCCACATGAGCTATCCATTAATTGCATAAAAACAAACAAAAAAACACCTGTAGTCCTTGAATTACTTTCCTTGCTACATACAAGCTGAACTGACCCATATTGAAGTCTGATTTTCAGTCTGCAATATGGACTGCTTATTGGACACATGGAGTTACTGGACTCTGTGACTGACAGATAATCAACATAATCAAAGGAGGACAACACCCAACAGTGAGTCCCTGTTGTTAATCAGCCGCTGTGATGGAAACCTACCAGTCAGTGTGTGTCAGTCTGGCAGACAGGGGGTTTGGATGTCGCGGCTGCGGTGTGGCAAACTTAAACGGGAGGAGGGACCTGGACCTGACGGGAGAGCCCTGGACTGAATGCTGAGGAGAGAGCAGAAGCACCATGACACCTTCACTGACTGTGGGGAACTCAAAGACACTGACTGGCACTTGTTATTAATGTAAGAAAATAATGCAATAACAAAATACAATAACTATAAAAATACAATAAAAGAATCAAATCAAAGGCCAAGTCGTATTCCCCTAGTTCATTTTGAAACAAGTTACAGAGGAGGCCCCCATTAGCACCAATCTCTTGTTGCTGTTCTCTAATGCAGCCATCAAGTTGTAAAAAGGCTTTTACCTACACTTTATTTAAATAGTCAAGACCAAAGTGTTTTAAGGGCAGAAGATACTTTTGGAGAGTTTTTCTGTTGCAGGAAATGTTTGAGGGCAACACCGGCTATGCCTCAGCCTCACACTTTAATTTTACAGTTTAAAATGTCCTAGAACACTTTTGTATTTGTTGCCATTGACCAATTATGCAAATTATGTATACATATAGAAAAGACATTTGTTTTTAATATAGGGTAATAATGCACAGGTCAGTGCTGCATAGGTATTTCTAGTCAGGTCATGGAGAGAATGCTGCACAGCTTTGGAGGTGGCAAGTGCATTTCAGTGGCATTTAAGATACTGTTTGGTTATTGAAGAATGTAATTAACATTTTCAAATGGCTCTTAATATACACAATCATTTGGACAACATTTAATCTTATAGATTCAAATGTTTTCTGACTTTTTTTTACTTTTAGACTTGTAGAGAAGTCTTTTCTAATTTCCCCATTTTGCAAATTTAAAAGCTATCAAGTATTGTTACTAAATAGTGGCGATTACAAAATTTAATCCAGTTCCTGCTTATATCATAAATATTAGAATAGTAATTATTTTATATGTACATATGTAAACACAAGTTAACTTTTAAGCTGCACTCAATATCTTTGTTGTCGTTGTTGTGTATATGCTGTGTTCTGACCTGTGCAGTGGGAGTCCTGGTGTCTCCTGTCAGGCTGCAGTTGTCCATCTGCTCCTCCATCTCTCTCTCCTTCTCAGCTGTCTTCAGAGCAAACTCCACCTCAGCTGCCAGCTGCTCGTCTCCAGAGAAAAACTCCTTCACCTCATTACGGTAGTCTTGCATTGTCACCTGATGGGAACAACAGTGTCATGTTATGCATGAAGTACAGTAACACACTACGTCAGGGTTCTTACGCAACTTTTAAAATCACATTCAGGGTTTTTAAAGACCTATTTAAGTTATCCACTAATATCAATAACAAATAAACAAGACCAAAACATGTGAAACAATTTCTTTGACAGAAAACGGAACAGTTATGGAGTCCCAGCATCGGCCACCATTCAGCTTGAATGACTGGTTAGTTTCCTGCCTGCACTCTCCTCTGAAACTTATCTCCAAACATTTGTCGTTAAATTTGCATCTCCCCATTGTGACCCATCCCTAGATTTTTAGCTGGCTAGCAAACACAACTGACAATGAAACAATAATAAATCAAATAAAATAATAATGACACACAACCAGATGCCAACACCTGCAGCTAGCTCAAGTAATATAAAGTTCTATTAATGTCAGAATCTCTCATTGTCTTTTGAGTCCACCAAGACAACTGATTTGTCTGGCATCATTACTCGAAACAGTGCTTTCTCACCTGAAAAAGCTATCGATTCAATAAGCACCACAAGTGGGAATAACAACAAAGAGAGACAAAGTATGTTGGCATGGCTAAGCATCAGTGTTGACTTGAAATGATGCTAGATTCAGGCAGATACATCAGCCTCTTGTGATTGCTTAGGGAAAATAAAATCCCCATCCCCCTGAGAAATCAGTTAGAGTGGACACAATGCAGGACTGAAGTTGTAAACAGAGTGTAACAAGTTGACAGTTGTGCCTGATATCAGGAAATTATTGTCTAATACTAAGCTAATCAAACAAATGCATAATATTTGGGTAGGCTACTGTGTGCAATAATTTACCCACCAGCCTAAATCCCACCATCTGCAAATTTAACCTACAGCAAATTTACAGTAAATTTAAGACAACTTATAACCTTGATGTCCTTGATTTTATTTTAAGACCAGTGCAGTCTCAAAAGAGCACTTTAACTTAGGACCATGCACAACTTTTCTAGAACTTTCTCTTTAACTCTTTGTAGTGACTATTTTTAAAGTTGTAGGAGATGATCAGTTGTTTTTTGTTACAAACTGGATGAGTGGAAATATGAACATCATTCAATCCGTCATGTTGCTGCATTGCATTCTGCTCTTTGGGAGTTGACCCAGTAACATCTAATACAATTTTATGCAGTTGTACTGCAAAAAATACTGCCTATGTACAATTTATAGCATTGGACCTTTGTAGTTTTCTTTTTTGCCTCATGATGCTTGTCATTACTCTGTACACCAATTCCCACATATTTAATGAAATTAATTTGTAGAAAGTGTGCAAGTCTCACCTGGAGGTAGGCCATTAAGTCTCTGAGGACAGGAGAGCGTTTTTGCTCCAGCAGGCTCTTCAGGCTGATGATGAGAGGAACCGTGTTCTCTATGAAGGCCTTCTTCTGGACCTGTGGATCAAAGCAGGAAGTTGAGAGGAGCTCCCCTGAAAGTGCCACACAACATTCTAATGATATTTAACATCAGGTACTTTCCAATAGGAAAAGTCATCAAGCTCGTATTATACCCACAGCCTGCTGTGTTGAGCATTGATACATTACTTAGTAATGTGTTACAGTAATGTGATTAATTTACATTAGTAATGAGTATTGTAAGTGACCATAATTTGCAATTCAGTGATTATTGTGCAATTACTAATCATCCAGTAAGGCTCTTATTTTCACATTTGGGGGTTGGCTTGTTCGCTGTCTTACGAAAAACAAAGAAATGTGACTCCTGGTCATCTCAAAGTTGCCTTTTTCAAATGTGTGGCTCTAAGCTGGTTTGCTAATGTTAGCCACAGGTATGCCTATCCTCAAGAGTCACTAAGTAAATACATCCAAATAGTAGGCTGGCTGCTTATCAGAATTCAATGTCTCATTTTCTTTTTCTACAAGTTAAATTCAATAGACATGACGTGTGGGTGTGAAGAATTTAATTTTATACTTTTTTACTGCTGTGTGAAGGATTTTTTTCAATTAAAGAATTTTATTATTATTTTTCAATGTGTAACTGATAAAGTTTTTAAGTAACTTCATTGACAGGTCTCACCTGTGATACCACCTTCTTCTGTGCAGCCTGCAGGACAGCCTTTGTCATGGTGGCCATGTTCTCCTCCTCTGGTTCCTCCCCTGCAGCGCCTCCTGCTGCAGCAGATATGGCCTGCAGCTTCATCTCCTTCAGACTCAAGATGTTGAAGGTCTCTGACAAAATTTCTGCACCGTCTGCATCTAGAGGCAGCTCCTCGTCTGCAAAGCATGCTGGGTTTGGAAAAGGTAAGAGGTTAAAAATGTTTTCTTTCCAGGTCAATACTGCTCTAGGCCTAAAATGGTGTTTACTAACAGTAACAAAGAAAATGTGTAAAGACAAACAGCCTTTAATGAGAAAGAACTACAGAGATTATTTTATCATTCAAGTCACCACCAGAAAAAGAAAAACATCTAAATGAGACAGAGTTGGAAAAAGAGTCTGTGATTCAATGTATATTATTACTTTTTAGCTTTGGTTTAGCCTCTCAGTCCACACACATGCATACCTAAGACAGTCTGGTTGATCTTGTTGGTGATGTTGAAGCGCTGGGTGTCTGTGAAGTGCTCCAACAGGAAGCGGTAGATGCGAAAACGCTTATCACGGTGCTGAGCTCCTTTCAAGGAGAACTGAACCTTTTCTCTGCATAGATAAAAACAAGTCAACAAGTCATGACTGAACTAAAAATAATTGAATAAACCTTATAAATAATCCTTACATGATTTGTAACAGGACACAAACTGTATTGTTTCAGTTTATCTGTCTAGTTGGGAAAAAAAACATGAATGCACAGATGATCATCTTTGCAAACAGTCAAAGAAGAAATAATGCTAAACATGAAGTGGGTGACAGAAATAATATCCCCAAAGCTTCCTACCTTTCACTTTGAGGAAACTTGTTGTAGGACTTGTGTTTGCTGTAGGAGTTGAAGTGGAAGATGCATTCGATGAAGTGTTGGCTGAACATTTCTGGGTTCTTCTTCAGCAGCAGGTGGAGCAGGCAGTACTCACACAGACTGGGAAAGGAAACAGGAGGCACTTAGGTTTGATATTATGGTGGATTTCTTTGGGTGCTCATAGCAATAGATCCAAGCTCTTTGTGTATGGTCATTTGTTCATGTGCAATATGCAATGTCTGTGGAGATCACACTAGGCACTCAACAGCATGTACACATGCTACTTAGACCCAAAAAATAAATATACATGTTTATTAATGTAGATTGTAATACTACTTTCTTCGTCATCATCTTTCCATCTATGCATAGTGTGATTTACCTGGCAATGGCAGGAACTGGGTCGACCAGTGCTACCATGAAGCGAAAGAAGAGGGAACCCTTCCATTTCACAAATTCCTCCTAGAAAAACAACAAAGGAAATTAGAGATAGACACTGAAAACGCACCCTTCTAAAAGACTCTCAGAGAACAGCCGAGTAGCATGAAGGAGGATCCGGGGTTGATCTGTGCAGAATCTTCCACCAAGTTGAACAAGGTTAACAGATTAATCTGTACACTTGGACCACTAAAAACTGATTCCTGTGTTTAATCAGATGTTTCTAAAGGCATTATTTTAAATCTCAGTTGAGTTTGAAAATGCCCTTGAATGCTTTTGAACATTGCCCTTTAATTTACAATTCTATATTTTTCAAATAGCTTTGTTTGCTCTTATATCAAGTCAAGTGAAGATAGAAGAAAGAACAGGATTTTAATTATAGATGTTGATATCACCCCATTTTTTGTTAAATTTCAATCAATGATTACATATATATTTGAATCATAGCCTAGCATAGAATGTGTAGAACAGTTCCCACCTGAAGCAGGTTGGTCAGCATGATGAGAGTCTGTTCCCTAATGACAGCCTCATTGTCTCGCAGGCAGGCGGAGATGTTGGGGATGTAGTGATCCACGATGTTGGTGTATCGAACACACAGATCACACATAATCACCACCACATTGTTGCGCACAGCTACCTCTGTCCCGAGCTCCAGCTCCCTGGCAAACACTGGCAGGTATTTCTGGGCTATTTCCTCATGTTGCAGACACAGTTTACCTGAACCAAACGGACACCAACAGAGAGGAGACATTATATATATGATGAGACAGCAGAAACGTTTCACAGTACTGAAGAAGACTCAAAGGCAGACATAAACTGAGAGAAGGATAGTTTACCTAGAGTGATGACTCCATGTGCTCTGACTCTGGTAGGCAGAGAGTTTGTTTTGAACTGGGACAGAGGCAGCGAGGCTGGCAGCTCCTCCTGGTACTCTGTCAATGACCAACATAAAGAACAGGTCAGCCATAGTTTACTTTTTGATACTACCTCCCAGAGCATCTCTGTGGCACACAGAAATGCACTCCTCCTAAGCAATATACTTAGTTTTAATTATGTATTGTCTAAGTAGAAAATGAAAACTCTCTTTAAGAAGTAGTGCTGCTCAAAAAGGAAGATATCAAGTTTAATCTTTAATAGGGTAACTGTATGATTCATCAAGTTAGAGCTTCATGAGAAAACAGCTTCAGTTGCTATCCAGCTTTTTTCTACAATAGCAACCGTAACACGGAAGGTGTAACCTGTCTTATCCAGGAAAGCCCAGAATTCAATTCACCTTTTGCCTTGAGACATGTTTTTAGCCTATGTAATTCCACACAGACATACTTGTGTGTTGGGTAAAAGATATAAATAAAACTTCAGGATAGTGGTCAGCTAAGTACTGATTGCAACCTGCATATGTGTTTCTCTCCATGATGCATGAATGCTCATCATCACAATCTGTTTTCTTCTGAAGCTGGGGTAATGACTCTTCTCCTCAATCTGAAACATGAGTGAAGATTTATTCAAATAAAGATTTCTTCCACAGGAGTACACCTGAAGGGCTTTCCACAAGGATATGGAATAGCCAACCAGTTGGAAAAAAAGTAGGCAGCTGGGGAGGTCCTGCATGACCTCCCTGGAGAAAAAATTTGGCCATAAAAGTCCAAATTTGGTGGCCTCTGCCATTTTCTAATGCCACTGTTTCATCACATACACTAATGTTAATTATTGCATATTTTAATGAGTTTGCCTGCTTGACTGTAAACATGTAGTGAATCACTATAAAAGAGAATTAAGCTTCATGTGTCTTTCAGTCCAGTCTGTAAACAGTTATTAATATTTAAAACCATGCCTATTCCTGAACGTTTGTAATTAAGAATACTTACCTACCTTATTTATCAATCTATATGTATTGACACCTATTACTATTATTATTGGCACCTTTTACTTTGACTACATTGCCCGTTTTAGTATGTTTGCAGTGTGTCTGAGTGCACATTCATATAGAGGACGTGAGGGCTGGACTGATAGAGACAGATAGGGATGTTTCCGTCATCATGCTTGCATTGTTCTGAAGTGGAGGCTAGTAGTCGTAACATGTACATAGGTGATATGGACTAAAATTAATATCACAGTATTTTTCACCCTTTGGGCAGTGGCGGTATTATATCACGGTATTAGTTTTTTGTATGTTTAGTTAATTTTTTATTAGGACATATGATATACATTGAACACATATGTGCCAATTGTAGACACAAAATAACGCAGTTCAGCGTTTTTAAAGATCTGACCCCCCTTCATATGTCACAGTGGTTTAGTCCACTGCCGACCCACCTGCTAGTCACAATTTATAATTTAAGTTTATAAAATATTGTGCATATTTCACTTGACTTACATAGCATATATGTCCAAAAGTGAAGCAAAAGTGAAGGAAGATATTTGCCTGCAGTGACAGCTGTGTAGTTTTGGGACGTGCTCCGCTGCTGCTGCTGACACCACCTGCGCTTGTTTTGTCCTGGGTCGTTTCTTCATATTCACAGTCGCGCGTATTTTTAATGATGAAACAAGGAGCTTGGGTTTCCTCCTCTTTCTGTCACAACATGGTGGCAGACCTTGCACATTGTTGAAGTTTGCTCCGTGTCGGATGTTTTTAAATCGGTCCAGCTCCAAGTAACAGAGGTGCCACCTGTTTTTCTCAGTCTCTCTGTCTGCTTCCGACCGTAGACTGTATAAGACAGGTTCTGCCCATAGACTGTATAAAACAGGTTCAGACCACAGACTGTATAAAACAGGTTCAGACCACAGACTGTATAAAACGGGTTCTGACCACAGACTGTATAAAACAGGTTCAGACCACAGACTGTATAAAACAGGTTCTGACCGTAGACTGTATAAAATGGGTTCTGACCACAAACTGTATAGAACAGGTTCTGACCGTAGACTGTATAAGACAGGTTCTGACCACAGACTGTATAAAACAGGTTCTGACCACAGACTGTATAAAACAGGTTCTGACCACAGACTGTATAAAACGGGTTCTGACCATAGACTGTATAAAACAGGTTCTGACCATAGACTGTATAAAACGGATTCTGACCATAGACTGTATAAAACAGGTTCTGACCGTAGACTGTATAAAACAGGTTCTGACCACAGACTGTATAAAACAGGTTCTGACCACAGACTGTATAAAACAGGTTCTGACCACAGACTGTATAAAACGAGTTCTGACCGTAGACTGTATAAAATGGGTTCTGACCACAGACTGTATAAAACAGATTCTGACCATAGACTGTTCTGTTCACAGACTGTATAAAACGGGTTCTGACCACAGACTGTATAGAACAGGTTCTGACCACAGACTGTATAAAACGAGTTCTGACCGTAGACTGTATAAAACGGGTTCTGACCGTAGACTGTATAAAATGGGTTCTGACCACAGACTGTATAAAACAGATTCTGACCATAGACTGTATAAAACGGGTTCAGACCACAGACTATATAAAACAAATTCTGACCACAGACTGTATAAAACGGGTTCTGACCACAGACTGTATAAAACGGGTTCTGACCAGACTGTATAAAACTAATTCTGACCATAGACTGTATAAAACGGGTTCAGACCACAGACTGTATAAAACAGGTTCTGACCGTAGACTGTATAAAACGGGTTCTGACCACAGACTGTATAAAACGGGTTCTGACCAGACTGTATAAAATGAGTTCCGACCGTAGACTGTATAAAATGGGTTCTGACCACAGACTGTATAAAACGGGTTCTGACCACAGACTGTATAAAACGGGTTCAGACCACAGACTGCATAAAATGGGTTCCGACACTCCACGCGTATCTTTTCAGTCAATACAGGCCACAGCTCCAACCTTTCTTCACCATATGTTTCGCTAGTGGTCGCTTTATTGATAGCTTAGCTTAACCAAGCATAAACATAGGCTTTTTTTATAGGCCACCCCCTTTTACCGCAAAGGCAGTTACAGTGAATATGTATTCCGTTTTCATTTGCAATAAGATAAATAATGTCTCAGGACAAGTATTCAGACCAAAACTGAACTAAAATAAAAATGCCTTACGTTTTTAGAATTAGGCTATTATTGATTTATCATGGTGATGATGGTATTGCAAAATCCATATCGTGGCGCAACACCGCGGTGATGACTATGACACCGGTATACCGCCCAGCCTTACATGTACATACACAGGAAATTGCAACTTGTCAAACAAAACTATTGTATTAGAATCAAAAATAAACACATTAAAGTAGCTGGACTTAAATGAGTAGTCATTTAAGTCCAGTGCTTATGGAAAGCCCTGCACCTGATAACACCACTACTCTCACTAATTCTTTGTCTTCTAACCTCCAAACCAGGTTTCTAGATGTCAATAACAACAGAGAGGGAAAAGTGATTTCAGATCCTAGAACGCAGTATCTTGGTTTCTTAAATGTCCATCCTCCATACCTGCCAGTTTGTCAGAATGTGTTGTGAGGACAGATTCCACCAGCAGCACTGTCCTCTTGCTAACCTTGGCAGGACAATGGAGTGAAGCCACACCCAGAGTGTGGAGGTGTTTTACCTGGAAGAGAGAACATCTTCAGTTATATCAGAAGTACCAACCTGGGATGGTGCAGCACAATGGGTCTGTGATTTTGAGGAATAAAAGAGTAACACTGAGTACAACCAGCCGGTCAAATTTGTAACTTTTCCCCTCTGTTTCAGGCCACCTTCCAGACTGAAATGATATTCTCCTTGCCCCAAAACTGGCCTGCTAAGTGTATAAAACTTAAAACACCAGCTTGGTGTTGACCAATGCACACATTAAAAAACTGGTGCCCTTCTGGGTGAACCTGAGGCTCTTTGAGTCAGACATAGAGCCATTCTCAACAAGCTTGGACACTTAACAGGAGGTAACAGTATCATACATCGAGAAAGTCAGTGGAAAGGATATGGTGGTCTGAGTGGAAAATTTTTTTTGGACAACATTTTTTGGAAAGAAGTCTTTTTGCAGGGGCAGGAGATTTGTTTTTTAATGAAAGTTTAATAAAAAATTGTTAAATGAGTCAACTCATTTAATTAAAGTTCAACTCAACTAAATGATTTGTTGACATGATAAATTCAGCCGGAATAAATAACTCCTATATTTTCATTTTATTTCCCATTAATTCCCATGGAAAGTTTCCACCTTGAATATTCCTGGAATTTTGCAACCCCATAAATTAGAACTAAATGAATTTCTTCTGCATTAAAAAACAATGACTGTGACAGCAGAATGCACAAAGGGACTGACACTTGGCATAGTAACTGTGTGTTTAGCTATCCAGTCACAGACCACAACTTCCTGTCATTTTAATCACTGATTTCAGACAGCGTTGCAACAATAAAATAATGATGAATAATGAACAGAAGGCCCCCTGTCCTGGTTTATCCGTGCAGAAACAGTTAAGGACTAAAATCTAACCTGCATGATAAAGAAGGTGTTGGGGTAAGAAGGAAAAGCCAGCGAAGGTTAGTTCTCACCATCAGGTCCTCATTCAGGTTCTGGGTTCCCTTTTCACTCAGGATGATACCGGCTAAATAAGCCTCGCAGACTGACACCAGCTCACCGCAGTGCTGGTTCATAAAAGCCTGAACAAAACAAAAGAAATCCCATATAACATGACAGAAACTACAAGTGGGAACTGGGGACGACTCATGTTTTGGTATCACATTAGATTATAGAATATGTTTAGTGCTGGCTGATGAACTGTAACTGCTGCTGCTGGAATTTGACAAGTTGCCCATTCTGTAGAAAATCCAAAATTATAGAAAGATAAAGCCACCAAAAACTTTTTGCAGTGCATGACAACAGTTAAAGCTTAAATCGCATAACCTCTGAGCCATCATTTAAAAAAAAAAAAAAAAACAAAAGCAAACTAGAATCATCAATGTCAGATTGACCCTGGTCAAGCTGCAGACCATGAATGTTTCAAGCACCACAGCACAGTTATTTTAACCATACATATCTAATCACTTATACAAGGCTATTTTTGCCTGTCTTATGCAGGACTTTCTTTCTTTTGTGTTCTTGATAAGTTGAGACTTCGGATCTTTATTAACATAGCTGTCTTCTGAACAGTGGCAGGGTGTTACGTTTGGTAACATCTTACAATTCAAATTATGAAAACTTGATTAGAGTTCTGTGATACTGTAAATACGGGACAATAAATTGAACCTGAGTCTGTTTGACATCTTCGCTTCGGCCAAACTGATGAAGAGTCTCTACAGCAGCACAGATCACCTCCAGAGACAAAGTAAAAGTCTTCAACCAAGACATGAGATCATCTGGAAAGAGAGAGAGAGAGGTGGGAGAGAGAGATTATGACAGACTATTACTATGAATATTCCCATATTCCCATCATCCCATAATACCACAAGCACTTACTAACTATCCTGTCCTTGGTATCTTCGTTCAAATGTGCAGCGATGTCTCCCATCACACACAGGATGTGACAGCAGGTTGTCACACTTACATCCTTTGAACTAAGAACAAAAATACATATTTACAAAAATTGCCCAGCTTACACTGGATCCTCAGCTGAAACACAACTTGCACTCAATGTAAATATTGTGTGTCCCCCTCACCTGACCATACTGTCCCAGGCGTCCAGGATCTTGCCGTAGGGCAGTATGGGGGACGATGCAACAACCTTGGAGAGCAGCAGCCAGGCCCCGGCAGCATGATCTGCCTCAGTGTGTGAGATCAGGTTGGTGATGAATGTGGGCGTAAACTTGTTCTGTTTGGACCAGATGGTGAAGGCCCTGCTGAAATATCGACTGGAGACCCGAGACAAAAAACATTATGAGCAACAGCAGTGAAGTAATAATGCTCCAAGGGATAAAGCTATTTGAAGGTAAAGTAAGTTAAGTTTCGAAATGACTGCCAATATTCAACATACAACACATTTGACTATTTTCAAATTAAATACAAAAATAAAAATATTCAGTATTTAACACAATTTCTGCTGTATGATGTGTTCTTCTTTCGTATGAAACACAAACAGGACTGAATGTAGCTGATCCAACCTGAGGTTCTGGCACTCTTGACTGAGCAGGCCCAGCAGGTCCCAGGTCAGCCTCTGACTGGGATCCAGGTGGCGACTGGCAGAGTACGTTTTGACCTGGCTGAGCAGCACTTGGTCCAGAGCCTCCAGGGCCTTGTCCTGCACTGAGCTCTCAGAGTCCACCACCGCCGGCACTACTCCCTGCAGCCACGCCTTCTGCACCACACTGCACTCTGGTTTAGCCTGGTGACCAGAGCCAATAACAGAAAAATGTTTAAAAATGTGTACTGCAAAAATTGTAATCTCTTTTTGTGTGGTCACTAGATTGTCGAGGCAAGCAATCAGCATAGAAAATGTTACTTTATACAGTTTTACTGGTCTATTTCACACTGCTTATTGTCAATAAACTGATAGTCCTGTAAGTATCATTCTTTTTATATTTTTCCATGTTCTGCTGTCAGTTTTACTGTCTCTTGGAGCTAAGACTCACAGTGAGCAGCTCTCCCAAACACTGCAGGGCCTTCTTCTTAACAGACACAGCTGGGTCTCTGCAGCGCTCAGACAGCTTAGCCAAATTTTCCGAGCTCATGGGGATCACGTCATGTTTCAGGAGACCCACCAGGGCCTGTGGAGGCATGGCAAAGCATGGAGGTTAAAGGTCATCTGTGTCTTTGCTTACCATAGAAAACACTCCACAGAAAGATGAAGGGTGAAAAATTTATTCTGGTGACTGATCAGTTATTGTACTCATCATATGTGAATTTGAAACATGCTGTCGGGTAAAATTCAGTTCCTGATACCTGCAAAGCCGATTTCCTCACGTTAGTCTTCGAGTCTTCTACACGCCGCAAGAGAAGGGCCAGGTTCTCTTTTGCTGCATCAAAAATATATAAGACTCACATCTCTCTGAGTCACAATTCAGACTCTAGACTGTATAACTATCTATATATAAGTACAAATGTGTAAACTTGCACATCTATTTAAAAAAGGCTGCACAATACCCAGTGCATGTAATAAAAATCATTTGAATGACATGCTGAGGTTAGTGTGTCTCACCATCACAGCCAGAGGTGTCAGTGCTGCTGATCTCCACAGTCCTGAATGGCAGAGTGCGGTAGGTTTTCTGAGTCTGCTGAGAACTGACACTTCCTGAAACACAAAGTCACATTTATTAAAACACCAACACTTCAAACAACATGCACTATGGTGAAACAGGCCTGGGTACCAACCAAGTACCAAGAGCTAGCGCTGAATGCTTGATCAGATCGTAAGCCTTGTTTACTTACTTCAAAAATACATTTAACCAGCTAGTGATACACAGTATATTCATGTAGTTAGTGTGCTACATTTTGTAAAGTTTTGCTGCTGAAACTGCTGCACCAAAATAAAAAGGGGGTGAATGACCAACACTCCCTAATAAGGTATTGCACACTTAAACCTGTTTTTTAGCTATAAATTAAATGATATGACTGTAACATGATGAAAAACATCAATGTTGGTGTTAATATTGACATTTCTTACCAATACAAATGGCTCAACATACCATTTACTGTTTTAAATCATCCTGAACCTGGAGGCCAATGCTGACATAGAGTCAACTGTTAGGGACTTATTTAAAAATTTGCATTGTTCAGATATTTGTGCGATTCAAAAATATTCTACTTGAGCAAAAATACTACTGCTGTTACTCCCACACATAAAATTCACTACTTTCTGTGTGAACACTCCATTAGACATTTGTGTGACATTTTGTCATAATTCATAATTCCTGAGTTATTGCCAAAAATGTGTTTTGTGTGGTCACAGTGACTTTAGACCTCTAGCCACCCAAATCTAATCAGTTCACCCTTGACATCAAGTGGAGGTTTGTGCCAAATTTTAAGAAATTCCCTCAAGATGTTCCTGAGATATCGCATTCATGGGAATGGGATGGATGGATGGATGGACAGACAGAGGCATAATAAAAAGACAGTTGTAATAAACCAGAATTATTCTTTAAAAGTAAGATGAACAGAAATAAAGGGTAAATTTAAGAAACAAAATAGTATACCTTGTGTGATTTCACCTTCCAACACTGTCTGCGTTCCAGCTAAACAAAGAGAGTAGACAGGTTACAGTTTATGATAACAAAGACAGCAGCTCTCAAAATACATAATATTTCTCCTTAGATAATAATTCAAAGAGTTGTGTGTAATTTCCCCCCACGTCTTTTCATACTTCAGCTCAATAAAGTGCATTGGCTACTGAAACTGGTGTGTGTGTGTGTGTTTTCTCACTGGCAGAGAAGAGGTTGTGGACAGCCTGGGTGACGTTGAGCGAAGGCAGCTCCAGACACTGGGCCAGGCAGGCCAGGGCGTGGCCTTGGACAGTGGGAGAGTTGTCCATCCGCCGAGCGAACAGCAGGCTCTGGATCAGGAACTTGTGTGGCAGGAAGCAGGCGAGCTCAGGGTCCTGACACTCCTCCGGCTGCCTCTCTGGCTGCTCCAGCAAAACCATCACCACATCTACAGAGAACAGCCGGTGCACCATCTACAGAAGCCAGCAAACAACAAACTGTACACATGGGGATTCCACCGACAGGTGATAATGAAGCCTGACTGATATTTAGATTATAGCCACTCATGGCTGCTGTAACATTCTTATATACTTGCCTTCTATAGGCATTTAACAGTCGAACTTTGTTCATCCATATGTACTACAAACAGCACTGAAGAGAAAAGCAGCACCGCCTGTTAATTTTCACATATTTTTACCTTACTGTTTCACCCAGTGGCCTACTGCTTGAATATGTATTTTATTTTTATTTATATTGTCCTTTTATTGTCTTACTTATCAAGTAGGCCTGTTAGGTTTTTGTTAACAGCAATAATCTAGTCATGAGTTTAAGTCCCATTGTTAAACTGGTGGTTAGGGCCAATAACACAGAACTGTCGGCGTATCTATGTTCTCCCATTGGAGCTGGCTGAGTGTGGTGATTGTATGTTATTATTCACTGGTTGCAATGGTGGAAGCCAACTGGGGTGATTTCTTGCAATCCAAAAGTCAATCTTCCTTCTCCAACCAAACTCTTTATTATCTTTGCTACCCCCCTTGATCCAACCTCTACCCCACCTCCCTTTTCCCTCCTACTTTAAAAAAGGAAATATGATACAAGCTCTTCATTTTCCAATCTACCAGTTGACACCACCTGTCTAAAATTTCATTTAGCAGACACTTTTATCCAAAGCGATGCACATCTGAGAGTTAGTCCTATATCCACCTCCTCATCTCCTCTCTCTATAAAATCATTAAACCTATCAGACATGCCCTGTCCAAGTACTGTCATGGATGTTACAGGAATGTAATTGTCATATTTTAATGATGTCAGGAAGTCAGCTCCATGATTTTCTTTTGTGTCAGTAGCCTGTTGGTGATAGCATTTCCCAGCCACATAATTACCAACATTTCAAGGTCAGCTGCAGAAACCACTATTTATGCTCCATTGCTTTTGAAAAAAAAAGTGTCTTCATAGTCCAGCATCAGATTGTATTTAACTGCCTGTCATGTAAATCAGATGAACTGTACTCATGTACATTTGTAAAACTGAGCCTGAAAAAAGGTGTACCCTTAATCTTAGCTTATGATAAGCTTAGGAAATATCTTGATGTATATCTTAAAACAGTGGGTTCTAGATCGAGAATAAGTCGTGCAAATCAAGTTGAGTGTGTGCAAAAACCTGCAAGCATCCTGTATTGTCTGAAACATGACAAAAAAAAGTAACATACAGAAAACACCAACATGTAGCATTTGGAATACATTTCTCACACAATTAATTAGATGACAATTGGGATGTGTTACCTTTGAGCTTCTGGAGAAGTTAAACAGCCACTTGATGAAGCAGGCGTAGTCTGTACTTTCCATCTGAGACGTCAACATACCCACAGCCTGGGCTCCATGGCTTCGAAACTCGCTCTTCTCCACCATCTAAACATCCACAGCAGAAACACCATATCACAACTATACTTATGCATAAGCTTATAACAACGTCACAGCAAACCATCTACCTACAAATATAATCATCTGTAAATATCCTTGGATGTGACTGTCTTCATAACTTTAAGGCATAAATGGTTGACAATGACTATCTAAAATCAAAAATTCACCTGAAAGCAGATATGCTGCAGGAGGATCAGTAGGAAAGGCAGCGCCAGCTCCTTCAGCTCATCCACAAGATGACTGTAATCACAAACACATAGACCATGTACAAAGTAATATATGGTTCATAATCTTTACACTCTATCCACCAACAGCAATAAAGAAATGATTAGAGGATGGAGATGCTTGGTGTCACAAAGAATTCCAAAAAAAGATGAATTATAATGGCCTTTTAATGTTTATTCAGTTTATAACAGTTCGTTATAGAGGGTAAGAGGGGTTATCCAGGATGGCTTTGAGCTTTTCCTTCAGCCTCCTGACTGCAGGCTGTCCAGTTCCAGCCCCACCACAGAGCAGGCTTTCCTTACCAGCTTCTTGGCCTCACCGGTCTTGATGCTGCCGCCACCCCAGCACATCACAACAAAGAACTGCACACTGGCTACTACAGACGTGTAAAAGATTTGCAAGAGCATCTGGCAATATTTGGATCAAGACGGGAATCCCTAAAGTTAATCATGACATTTTAAAGTTAAGCACTGAACTGCACAGAATATCTGGCAGCGATCAGTCACAACATTAAAACCACTGACAGATGAAGTGAATAACATGGATTATCTCGTTACAATGCAATGTTGTGCTGGGAAACCTTAGGTCCCAGCATTCATGTGGATGTTACAGCCCACCTTAACAAGGCTACAGACCAAATACACCCCCTCATGGTAATGGCAGTGATATGATAGATACAATCATACAACTTTCATTCACTGCAGTCTGGTGGAGATCCAGTATATGATTTCAAAAACTGGGGGACTAATTCAAAGGTTTGACTTCCTCACTTGGTTCACATTTCAACAAAATTGCTGTACACTGAACCTTTGGTTTAACATTAAATCAAAAACACAGTTGCTTACCAAACAAAATGGATGGCCTGGTCGCGAGTGGAGAGGATGGCCTGGCTGATTGCAAGGAGGGAGGGCTTCCCTCTGTTGCCTTTATTCATCATCAGGATCACATACAGAAGTTGGTGGAAAACCCTCCGCAGGGACTGGACAACAGACATCAGTTTAAGTTAGAAACCTCCATCTGTTGACATTAAGAACTAATAATACTGTACATGTCACCCATGCCTCTTGTTTTTCCAGACTAAGACCATCTTTTGAAAGCATTTAGTAAATTTCATTTATACATACTGATTTGATTTGTGTTTACCTCTAAAGTTTGTGTGACACCAAGATGTTGGAGCAGATATTTTTCTACTTAAACCTCTCTCCTGAGTTGTGAGGAACCAAAAATCAAAGACTACAGACACATCATCTTGATTTATCTTGAGGCAGATAGAGTCCAGTCACGTGCTATTGGTGGCATTTAGTGAGATAAGTTTACACCATGAACTGCAATGACTGGGCCTTACTTCTTTCTGGTCTCCGTGTTTTGGCGAGCAGAGCAGCTGCAGGCCGTAGAAAGCCATCTCAGGAACACTCCTTAGCTTGGTGATATCTCTGTAAAGAAATAACGTAACTGTGAGCTCTTTCACACCCTGCACAAATTTTTCAACAAGACAGAGCTAGAAGTATGAAAACTCACTGGACAGCAGCAAAGGTTAGCTCTCCAATGACCGGCTCAAAGTACAGCAGCTTACTGAAGATCTGCAGAGAAAAAAAAGAAGCCGCTTACCTCACATGATACCTCTGTACAGTGTATGAAGTGAGCGTGATGATGAAATCATTAGAAACCTGTGTGCAGTTGCTGGAGCTCTGTGGTCTGTCTTTGAGTGGATATGTCTGCAGGAGTCTGAGGAGACTTTGAACCAAGAGGACTGCAGCATCTCTGATCTTCATCAAGTCCTGGCAAGAGAAATGAACCTCCTCTTCCTCTTCCTCAGCCTCATCCACTTCCATCTGAGGATAACAGTGACAATGATCATTTCCAGACTCCCTCTACACACTTTATTTCTCTTACTCTTTATTTATTCCACCAAAGGTCACTTTAATAATATATTATTCTGTACATATCCATCTGTATTTGATAAGATAATCCTTTATCGATGCTCAGAGGGGAAATTCAGGTGTTACAGTAGCACAAGGCCAGAATAATTACAGGTAAATGGAGGAACATATAGAGAATAAATAATTAAAAGTGTATAAAAAAAACAATAAAGCAGATATACAAGAGCAATTAGACACAAAATCCAAAATTACGGGCAATAACAGTACACATACAGTACCCACAACTAGTGCTGTACTTAAAATAATTGTTCAGATAAATAAAAGATAATGAACCAAACCAGATGAAGTATGGATCATTTCAGTGTCCTCTGGCCGGCTCTTGATAACTAATCCATCACAGTGATTTTTCCCCTCAAAGATGCCTTATTATTGAGCAGTCAAAACATTCCAAGAAAAGGTTATTTAGAAAAATTGTCCTTGGTGGCTCATTCATGGTAAATTTCACGTGTGGCAATCCATTAAGAAGTTTTTCAGAAGTTTCACTGAACAAAAAAAAAATTCACTAGACGTAAAGTCAGCGTATGAAAATCAAGTCTGTAACAAACTTTGTGCCATCATATCTTATAATGGTCCAGTGAGTTTGAGTGAGTTCTGATACAAGGACTGTACCTCATTGGTGTCTTTCCGCTGGGGTTTGGAGCGTTTACCCTCTGCCTGAGAACTCTTCAGGCTGTCCTTTTTGCGCTTCTTTCCAGAGTCCTGAGGCCAGCAGTGAGAGGTCAAGTCTGTACATGTGTCCAATAAAACCTCGTGGAAAACCTTGTTGGCAATGCTACCTGGAAGTAATAAACACATATACAGAAAGTTATCTAAAAAAACTGCTGCACACACATAACCTTCGTGGCTGCACTAATACAATATGCAGACCTTCTTAGGCATACGTTTCTCTGACTTCCTCACCTGGGATTCCCAGCAGCAGCAGGTAGACTGAGGCAGCGTGCAGACTGTTCACTCTCTGCTTGACGTTGGCCACTTTGGTTTTTCCCACCAAGACAAAGAAGGACAGCACAGCCACCAGAGACTTGATCGATACCCCGTTCTCCCCCAGAGTCGCCCAGATACTCTGCAATTTGGGTGACAGTCTGTGCTTACTGCTGCTACCAGACAGGAAAAATACACCTAACAGACTGATGTTTGGCAACAACATTAAAGCACACAAGTAATTAATCCAAAAATTTGCTTCAGTTCAGGGAGCCAGTGGTTCCAGTACATTTCAGCACACTATAAAAACATATTTCTTATTAATTTATCTCTATGCACATTTAAAATGCAACTATTATAAAAGACGTTCTATCACCTACATTTACAATACAAGAATTTAAAATAAATAAAAGCTTGTACAGGAGAGGTAAGACAAGAGAGGTAGAAAGACCTGTCCTATAAACAAGGGAAGATAAAAGGAATTGCACTCAATTAAAATAATCAACTGCTTAGTGCTTGTTCCAGGCAGTCTCTATTTGAGAATGTAGTGCTAGCTACACTGTCTGAATGTTTAGTAACAGTACACAATGAACCTCAAGAATCAGTAGATAAAAGCGAGCAAAGTGTGGCCTGCAAGTTCAGGTCAGCATGCCTTCAACCTCCAAGTTTAAATTGGAAAGATATTTGTGGTGTACGCAATTTAATGTATAAATGAAGCAGAGGAAAAAGTCATTGTTGTGGAATACAAAACAAAAAGTAGACATACAGTACATACACTGATTTGTTCTGATTCTTTAGACCCCTTATTTTAATAATAATGGTATATAAAGATAATTATTGTTCAGTATGAGACATCTAAAATGCACTAAAGTATTAAGTCTTGGCACATTGTTTTTATTAGTGCACTGGGGGGAAACTAAACCAACAACAGCCTGTAAAGCAAGAGAGTCTAGAGTCTAGAGACTTGCAGGAAGATTTGGAAAATGAGCAACAGAAATGTAAGAAAATAAATGATAAAATAATCGATCTATTTGTGTTTCCTGGAGCAGAGGACTACAGAGTGTCTTTGCACTTGATCAGTTTTACCTGTGCTCCATCTCTGCCTGCAGACTCTTGCTGGTCAGCAGCATGGGCCAGTAAACACTGGTACAGGGTTCTGAAGGCTTTGTCTCCACTGACTGCAAGTTCTTCCTCTATGGCGTCATCCAGTGGTTTTCTTTCTGTGAACTCCAAGTCCCACACCTCGTTCACCCAGGCTGAATACGACAACAGTTATCACATTAGTTGAATTGATACAATACCACGAGAGACAGTATTTCAGAACTTGGAGTACTTGGTTTTCTGTGAGTAATTAAAAGCTGATAACACTTAGATTCTTCATTGCCTCCATGTAAGGATTTGTCCTCATTTAAACCAACATTATTCCAGATTTATTTCCCCCCAGAAAAATTACATTTGTGATTTCAATTAAATTACTTTAGAATTGTGGAAAGAGCAGCTAACATGTAACAAACAACATCAGCATTCTGGTGATGACATCTGTCTAAATGTTGATTCAGAAGCATTTAAATGGGGCTGCAGCTAGTGATTTTCTTCCTTAGCTATTAATCTAGCTGTAAAATGTCAGAAAAGGCCACAGTAGTTTCTCAGAGCCTAATGCGACATTAAACGTCATGATTTGTCTGCTCAACAGTCAGAAGCCTAAAGATATTCAGTTTACTATCATATAAGACAAAGAAAACCATCAAATCCTTACATTTGAGAAGAAGCATTTTGGCTTGACAAATGACTGAAATGATTAATCAATTAACAAAATAATTGCCAATTCATTGTGTGATGACTCACTGATTAATCTGTTTCAGATCCACACCATTAATCCTTGGACCGACAACTCAGATTTAAAAAAAAACACAGAAATGGAGACCTATCCAGGACAGACATGTGATAGATGCTGTCTGTACAGAGCAGACAGAAAGTGACATTACTAACTGTGGAGAATGAGAATGACAATATTAGGAGAATAAAGTTTAAAAAGTATTAAATAATAAATATCAAACTTAATAAGAACATATACTGTGGATTGTCGTGCATTGTACACAGATTATGACAAATCAATAATAAACATATTTAATTGCTTTGTTTCCTGTCAATATGTATTGTATATGTATTGTATTTCAGTATGCATAGCTTCCTATTACTAGCCTAGCAATTGTGTTCATAATTAAGCTTATTTGTCTCGTTAAGTCTTGGTAACATTATAACATGGCTCTAACATCTTTAGATCTAACCTACAAACCTCCACTTTTCAATCCGGCGAAAAGCTGCTATTAACTAATAAAGCAGACTTATTTCCTAAAGATGACAGCTCAAGTCACAGTGTGTGTATACAGCTGTTTTTTCGAACTGGCCGCTGGCTCCCAGCGACTCAGTCCTGAGGTCTGAAGGTTTGTTTGCAATGTGTTTTACTTAAAAACAGGCGGCATTGTAAGTATTGTATGATATGTGAATGGGATTCGCAGCTCAGAGGAAAACAGCTAACGTTACATTAGCAGTCAACTGTACTTCTTCGGATTTAGATTTTAAGCCACGGCGGCCTAAAGTAACACAATTTAATTAATCCCTGTCTGTCAATACAATAGAAAATGTCGTTTACATCATAGAAAAATTCACAATGTTACCTTCTGGGATTTCTTTTAACTTCAGAAACCGCAGGGCAGATATCAAATCCATCTTGTTTGAATCAGCCCGCCCGAAACTCCAGACTTTCACACATGCGCAGAGGAACAGTTCTTCTTCTTCCTGTTCTTGTGTTGCATTATATGGCGTTTGGCATCCATAAGTCTTGCATTACCGCCATCTGCTGGATCATATTATAACAGCTTCACAGTGCAAACTATTTACAGTGTTCACCCAAAGTGATCTCATTCACAACATTGTCCATTCTTAAACTCAGACCCAGCTGTCTAAGTTGGCAATCACAGCATCATGTCCATCCATGCTGGGGATGGGGGCACTTACCCAAGCAGATTTTTGATATCACAATTTTTTTTCAATATTGTTATTTTATTTTAGATTTACAGCTACAGCTGTGTGGTGCTGAAAGAATGAATGAATTATTATTATTATAGACCAAAACAACAAGGCATATTCCTTGTAGATGAAAACCTAAACCTATTCTGATTCGGATCATGTGAATTTACACCACTAAATATTTTTGGGTGAAACAGACAAAATTTAGCTCTTTTTCAAGTGGCAACTTTTTTGTCCATTATGAAAATTCCCAAAGCAATGTTACTGTATTGTATTGTTGAGATTTTGTTTTTTCTTTATAAATGACATTAAAAATAGCAGATTTTCTCATAATTCAATGTCAGCCTTAAAAATGTGCAAATACTACATTTAGTATTAAACTTTTGATGAAGGAATTCATTACAAGGGTATATTGTGTTAATTGTTTTAAAATATTATAAGTACTTGGTCCTACTTGCTAACATGAAATGTTAGTCATCTATACTGTTACCTTTTTATCTGGAGCAAGAAGGTGTTGTAAATACTGGAAATAGTGGAAAAATAATTTCTATATTTGATGTATAGGTTTGAAGAAGTATGGGTATAGACACACATAACTCACTAAAAAACTTGAATCCTATGTCTATTGTTACATTTACATGTGGTATTAATAAGCTTTCTTCTTATCTTGTTTCTGCACACGTTTTGATTAAAGTCAATATGTAAATTCGATGGGCAGAGCAGGCAGACTTGTCAGCCAACTAATAAACATATCAAATACAGATCACATGTTAATACCAGGTATAAATGGGATCTCTGGCTGTCTTAGCTGCAGTTCTTCATGAATCTATTAAAAAGTGACCTACCACTGCCCTTACATTTTAAGGTTTTTTTGTTTTATTTTATATTTCAGATCACATTGCAAGTCAAAAAATAATGTAAATTTGGTAATTACTAGTTCAGAGAATTTAAATGTCAAAAACAACAGTTGTATACTAATAAGAATGTGGGATATTTCTATGACATCCGGAGAAGTTACATTTAGATGCTTGTCAACCTCTTCAACCCCGATGTTCTCCCTAAAATTACTAAGTAGCTTTAAAGCTAAAAAATGAAGTTAGGAAAATTAATTATTTTCTCTAATGTCTGTGTGACAACATAAGACAATACAGATTCAAATTAAATACAACATGATATAAAAACATTTGCCCCAGCAGAGTTAGAGGTGAAATAGCGAAGACCATCAAATTCCTATAAACTACTGATGATAAATAACAAAGCTGACATTGTTTGTCTGCTCTTCCTGCACTTCTGTGCTGCTTCACCTCACTTCAATGCTTAACAAGTCGTATTGATGACAGAGTTCAGTATGTTTCGAACAAACCACTTTTTATGCATCATTAAAACATGTCTGAAGGCAAAGTGGCAGGAATAGTGTGGGTGAGTCAGAGTGTTGCTTTCAGAAAGTTACTAAAATTGACAAAGTTCTGAAATAAGAAAAGAGTGGAGGGAGGAGGTTTGAGTTGCTGTTAGATGATCCAACAAGAACTCTATCTGATGCACACCGATGCCTTTATGGTTGCAGTCGCTGAACCATCAAGTAGAACCTGTCAGCTGAATAGGTCCATCTCTTTGTCCATGGCCTCCACGTCATTCTCCAGGCTGTACGTTGCCCATTTGTTGAGCCTGCTGTACAGAGGCAGTCCACTCTTCTCCCTGTACAGGTAGACACCAGTCACTCTGTTCCAGTTAGTGCTGCAGATAGGACTAGCACTCTGGTGCTCGGCCAGCTGCTCCTTCTCTTCTTTATCCAGTGCCACAAAGCCAAAGAAGCTCTTAATGTTCTCTGCAGCCAGGAGGCGGGCGTGGACAGCTGCCGTGCGTTCGAAGAGGCTCTTTTCATTAGAACGGTACTGAGACCAGTAGTCCTCCTGCAGGTAGCCAAGAGGAGAGGAGCAGCGCTTTATACACAGCATCAGGAACACCGCCAGGGACATTCCTGCCACCAGCAGCCAGCCTATCAGCTGAAAAGAATGGACAGACATGAAGTCATCACCTTGTGTCTAAAGCAATTGATCAGTTACGTTTGTGTGTATTATTCGTATATTAATGTCTTTTTCTGTTCTAGCCATCTTTATATGTATCAGTGCTCTCACACTGCTATATTGTGTTGTACTGACCTCCACATTCCCCTGCACACCAGCTCCCAACTCCTTCATCAGCTCTGGAGTGAATATACCTGCCCTTTAGCCACAGCTCTCTGCCAGATCCTCTATTCTGCCATCACAGCTGTGGCGGTCCTGTCTTGCTGTCCTGTTATCCTGCCTCCCTTGTTTTTCGATCCTTGCCTGCCTTTTTAGAGTTTAACACCATGCTTCTACTTTACCTGTCCTGCCTGTGAGTTGTGTTTTTGCATCCACACCCTGACTGAGCTGTCGTATAGACTTATTGCTTCACAATAAAGGATCGATTTTGGTGAATACGCATGGTTTATACATCTGTCCCCTGGATTCATAATGTGACATGCAAGGTGGGTGTGTTTCAGTAAACAGGCTTCATTCAGCCACACTCCACCTCTTTGCCCAATTTTAGTTAAGCTGGGAGTCAGCAGGGTCAGGTTTGCTGAAACCTGCAGTAACAAGTTGGAACTACTTATTGTCCAACAGCAGCAGGATGCAGTGACTGTGTGCAGCCTCCTGATGTGTTGTATTCACAGTGAGGTTGCCAGGTTTGGTACCATCATGCCAAAACCAAAACCTGTGCTCACCGACCGTATCTGGCAACCTGTGCTATAGACAGTGATGCTGCACAGGAGTACTGGGCAGATACACTGTTATTCATCAAGAAATAGTTCAAGCAAGTAACCTTCAACAACGATGAATTGTCATTTTCACATTTACAAATGAACAAAAATTGGTATGACTCTTCTAATCTAACTTTAAGTAGGAACGCAAATAAACATTTTTCCTAAAATGTTGAAGAATGGGTTTCAAATGTAGTCGTTTTTTTTTATTTTCTTCTTGACCTTTTACATTTCCTATTTGGGTGCAGCTATAATAACACAAAACTAACATCTGTGAAACATACAAAAGATAAACTAGGACAGTCCTGCAAAAATGAAACATAAAAAATGAAACCTAAAGTACTCCAGTACCTGAGATTCATATTGCAGTTGTCGCTCAATTTCATCCCAGAAGCCTTGCAGCTCTGTTGGAACACTTCTTTGACATGGGAATTTCGCCATGATCTCTGCCCCCTGATCTGAGGGGAAGCCCTTCAGTGTACTGGGGTCAACAAACTCACTGAGGGCACATGTGTATGCCTGGCCCTGCAGCAAAGAGAAAACAGTCCACGTTAGCGGAGCCACCACAGCTCGACCGATGATGGTTCCCAGCAATGCAAAGGCCGCGGCCCCTGACAGCTTCCGGCAGTTTCTGAGCCGACACTCGGACACCAGGTCCCAGGTGCTCTTGTTCATCATTATTCCTACAAGGAAAAACGCGAGTGCTGGAACACCAATGGCAGCCAGGCCGTATCGGTAGTTCCTCCCAGTGGAACATGGACAGTTAAAGGCGAAAACATTGTATGCAGTCTGGCCGGCCACAGTGCCCAGAGCAATCAGACCGTTGAAGATCATCACATCTTTACTCTTGAAGAAGAGGGACACAAACTTAAAGTTCTCTGTGACGAGTGCAGCAGCAGCCATGTTGAGGTGTTGTGTCTTTACTGAGAATAATACTGAAGTGCTGTGAGTTGTGTTTACAGCAATGTCAGGCTGCAGAGAGAGAAAGAAAAGAGAAAGAAATTTAAAAAGTTAAGTGTTAAAGACAAAATGACATTTTAAACACTAATTTGATCATTACAGTGATCTGAAGTGAGAATGACTAATTTGTAATGAATGGATGCAGCTTACTTACAGGAAATAAGAGTTACTTAAGTCATGCTTATGGCATCGATCAAAATAGAAGCCGGAGACGGTTGAAAACACACTCAGGTTGAAGTTATTAAACCTAAACTCCATCGTTTGATTGAAACAAAGAGTCACTATGGACTGCAGTCATGCAAACTCACGCTCTGGTAGTGTCCTGAGGCGGGACATGTGACTCAGCCTTTATAATCCATTATAAACATCCAGTGCATGAGGAAAAACTGTTGAGTCCAAAACATCAACTTTATACATGTAAGAATGAAAAGAGAAGTCCCTCTTTTTGCATGCAACTTTGAGTCTGTGTTAGCAGTCTGGGCACCAGTGATGACTCACAGTCAGGAACTGCCCTCATGCTTCCCCCCAATGGAAAAACAGATCTGTAAGTGAAAACATGTGTCGCAGAGGAGATGTGGCTACAAAGCGGCACAGCCCAGAAACTGAGAGCCTGTATGAATCACACACTCTCAATTGGCCACTAAACTGCCGGCCTGAGTTTGAGGATAGTGAATGATCCAGGTTTTGTATTAATTTCACACAAGAAATGCTGCTTAAAGAGCTTCAAAACAAAGAAATTACATTCACCCAGTGTTTCACGTAAAAAAGACAGAGTGAAAATTAAACAGATAGAAATTGAATGGAAAATAAGATGGAAAATAAAACCCAGTTAACAGTAAAAGTAAGATTAAGATAAAAAAATAAGGATGAAAATACTTAACATCAGATGGAAAATGAAACCCACTGAACAATAGTAAAAAAAATAAAGTTAAAAATAGAATACATAACAAATGCAGGGACCACAACAACCTGAAAGGCGATGGTCACATGATCGATGGAGACAGCCTTAGGCATCAATAGGTACATTTTTGGTATCCTTGCTAGGTTGCCCACATGTATAGTTAGAAGGCAATAACACGGTTATTATATACATATATGGTTACTTTCAATTATGGGCCTTTGTTTTCATAAAGTCAGCAGCCACAGTTGGAATCTGGCCTTCAGAAGATTTTGATGTTCCCTCTGAGCCTATTGACCAGGGAGAATCACAATTCTGCACCACCTGGACAGTCAGTTGGGTTATCTGTCAGACACTCAGCAGGCAGATCATCACTTGTCTCTCCGACACACCATCATGAACCAACCTGATATGATACCTGATCATCTCATCACATAGATGTGGGGGATGCTAAACCTCTTAAACAACGTTCCTACCGGCTAGCCACAGGAAAATGTAAGGAGGTAGAGTACATGTTTGCATGTTAGAACTGATGAGTCAGATAGATTTTGCTCAGATTTCAGAAAGGTTAATGTCAGGACTGCATTGACCTGGTGCAGCCAGAACAACTTGGAGCTAGGACTTCTGGAAGAGCCCTGCCTCACCTGCCTCCATAAACCTGTGTGACTCCCCATTCGACACCGTGGAGTCCTTCCACTTCCTGGATACTGTTATCACGCAAAACCTCAAGTGGTATCTGAACATCAGCCACACAGAATTCACAGCGAGTGAGGGAGTGTGTTGATGACACTGATGATGTTGCACAGCTGCATTATAGGACGGCGGAGAAGATCATTGGGACCCCGCTCCCCCCCATCCAGGACATCGCACATAGGCGCTGCTTTGCCAAAGCCCACCAGATCCTCTCCGACCACACCCACCCCCACAATGGACTGTTCTCCCTGCTGGCGTCTGGCAGTCCCCCTGGCCACAACCACCACTACCCCCCCCCCCAATTGGACAGCACCCCACTTAAACTTACAACCCGCGCACGACCAACACACATGCACATAGACTGTTGAGAACTGCTGACAATGGACAATACTTTTGGGGGGTTTTAAGATTTTAAATTTGCAGATTAAAGTTACATTTCAATTTTTTAAATTTTTAAAGGAAACGTGACCACTTTCTCAAACTGTTTTGCTGTTTTTACTGTGCAATACTTTGCAATATTTTCCCTGTGCAATATGTTCCATGTAGATGTCTATTTATATTTATGTTTAGTCTTATATTCCACCATTGAAGTGCAATTACTCAACTCGCTGCTACTCTGGTATTATTTTTCTGTGCAATATTTCACTGTGCAATATTCCATGTAAATACTCAAAGTATAGAACCAGTCTTCATACTGAGCACTACTGCCCATCTGCATTTGTATACATAGCTCTCTGCACTGTATTTATATTATATATTTATATCTATATACCCACTGCTACCTCACTGTATTTATATTATATATTTATATCTGTATATCCACTGCTACCTCACTGTATGATACTGCTGACACAACTTGGAAGCCATTGCATTGAAATTTCGTTACCCAAATGCACTGCTGTGTCATTTGAGAAATGACAATAAAGGAAGTCTAAGTCTCTAAGTCTATAAAACAGCTTGAGAACAGAGGCATATGAGAGTTTAGCAACTTCATCAGATCTCTGCACATTGCATGTGCGTGAGAGTAGAGATAGTGTGTGAGTGAGTGTTGTGAGGTGCATGGAAACAAAGTAAGAGAGAAAACAAAGAGAAGCAGGCACTGATGGAAACCCCAAAATTAGCATAGAAAATGAGGCACAGGACAAAGCCTCTGCCACAATATTGTATTTGCCCTTAATATGTCTAATATGCAACCGTGTGTTGAGTTGAACATCGACAGGCCAAATGAGTTAATTGAGAGTAGGATCATCAGTTGTCTTAGCTGCTAGGTGATCCATGGAGAGTACCCCATAACTCTATGTTGGTCTTGACTTTTTAAACAGGTGGCTCTGCTGCTGATTATATGGTATCAGATAATGGTCACCTTAAACATTATCCACTGAAGAATATTAGAAAAAAGAAGTTCTCACCTCTTCTTATCCAGTGAGTGCCAAATTATGCTTATTGAACTCACAGATAAGCTCATTCAAGCACATCAAAATGCTGCTAAAATGCAATAGAATTCTTATTACTTCGATCAGTACTTAAATGACAGTTTCACTGAAGAAGTTAAAAGGGCAACTGGTGGACTTCAATGGAGAAAAGCAAGTGGTATTAATAACCTGCCTAATGAATTACTGGCATTACCTCATTTATTTCCAATTTGAGGTCATTTTTGCTTCAAGCACAGCTCAGTTCTCTCTGTTTGGCATAAATCAATAATAAAACCCACCCTTAGGTCCCAAAACAATGATCCTAGAGTTCCTCTGAATTACAGGGAGATAAGTCTTCTTAGTTGTGTTACTGTGTTACTATTCAAGCATTCTCAACTGCATTGTTATTTGGAAACATTTAGGCTGTTAATAGACAAATCAAATAAAAGAAAATTTTTAAAAATGAGTGAAAAAATAGAAGAAGGGAGGCCTACTTTTAGTTGTTTCCTAGAATTTCAGGGGGTCTTTCACTGCATAAATCTCATCTCACCTTCAAATGATTAAAATCTGGTATAGATAGAAAATTACACATAGCCTCAAAAGTTCTTTGCCAAACCCCAGTTGATGTGTGGAGGTCACTGACTACAGGAACAGGTTGGTTTCCAAACCCCATTTGGAGTAATGGGGGGCATCCTCTCTCCTACGCCCTCTATATCAACAATCTAGTAGTAGAAATTAAGCAAGCAGATATCAGATGGGGTGACTTCACGGCTTGCACTCGCTACGCTGATGACATAGTCCCTCCTGCAGAGACTTGAATATTGTGTTCTGTTGGTGTAGCAAATGGAGATTGAAGATAAAGATAAAACTCAGGTTATGCATTTCAGGAAGAGAGTTTTAAATTTCATTTCAGCTCAACATTTCTAGCTTACACAGAGTATTACAAATACTTAGGACTTAGTCTAGATGACCATCATACTTTTGAAGTAGCAGTCTCTGCATCCCAAGGGGGTTGTCACAACCTGGCTCCTCAAGCCATGACACAGTGGGAGACAAACCGATTCCAAAAGTTAAACAAAGTCATTTATTAAATAGACTGACATTAGGTAAATACAAAGCAAAAGTAAAAAAACACATAGATGGTGGAGGTCAGTGGAATCAGTAGCATAGGGGGTGTGTGAGAGTGGCGATAGCACATGAGTGAAGTGCATGTGAACGATGCACAGGAAAGAACAGAAGAGGAACTATAGCTAGAACATAATCAAAAAGGTCCCTGCAGGGAAGGAGACAGGAAGACAGCTGGCAGGGAAGGACAGGGATCCCAACAATATCTCATTTCAGAATACACGCACTAAGTGAGGAAGTGCTCTCCCTCCCCCCTGAAGCTGTCAATGGTTCTGGTTCTTTTTATGACAATATTTATAGGTCTATCTATATGCTGTTGTCTTGTCAGTATGTATGCTGTGCTTTTACTAAATAGCCAATGGATATACACATGTTGACCTTTCTATTCTATTCAAGCTGATCATCTGAAGAGAAGTTAGAATATTAAGATTAACCTTTATTCGTCCCACAGTGGAGAAATTTGTAATTTGAAATTTGCATTAATCACCTTCAGGCAGTTAATATCCATTTGAACCAAGAGCCAGCCCAGACAAACACAGGATGAGTGACTGAGCAGCCCCTGTAAGAGGAAAGGAGGAATATAAAGATTAAAAAGGGGGAAAAGGGAACAGTCAGTAGCAGGTAAAAAAAACAGAACATTTGTTCTCACTGTTGCAATGGCCCTTACACTCAGTGTGACTAAATCAAGGGCGGCCAAATGTTTTAGTTTTAGACCATATACATACATACATATGCGTAGTTTTCAACCAGTTACATTGCAAGAAAATGTGAGTTTCTAGACCAGAAAACCTCATGTGCCAAAGAACATTCATTTAGTTTACTACACCCTCCTTTCCAGGTTGATTGACATGTCTATAAATGGCTGTCTGAACAGACATCTAGTAACTTACCCAGCTACACAGCTTACGTTCATGTGAGTAGCTTGTTCTTCTCAGCCTGGCCAAACAGCCCTCCTCAGCTGCACCTGGGAAAGTTCAATGACACCATTGTACATAGATAGTTCTGTTTGTTAATGAACAATGGGAGATTTGGTGTGGACATGCTTCAAAGTTAATTTAATTATAGCCTTATTTGGAATGTTTGTTTGAATTATGACTAAACTAATTTGTTGAAATTTGTTTAACGTAAAAATGATCTGAGGACAAAGGGTGTGATTTTCATTTTATTTGTTTAGGATATTTTCTTATTATTATAGGAATGAATAGTGAATAGCAGTATTATTGGCCAAATGGAAATCTGCCTCTGTCATCCATCAGCAATCTGACAGTGGCTCATGTTTACTCACTCTTTGTAGCCTTGCTCAGTGCATTCAAGTGGTGAATAGTTTAAATGGTCTTTCATGCCTGAAAGAGTGTAGCATGGTAATAAAGGAACCGCAATCAGAACCTAGAGACCCATCTCACCTGGAGCCTGCACCTAATTTAAGCTTGTTTCCTGGAATTTATTTATTAATTAACTTAATTTATAATCTGAGACTAAGGCACCCACCTTTTATGAGTTGGCACAGTGCATCAGGAAAAGTGAAGAGGAAGATGAAACCCTGACCAATACCTAGAACCCCCCTTCCCACAACAACAGCTCAAAAGCAATCTATAAGAATTGCGCCTGAAAGCACAGGAGTGGATAGGGTTGTAATTCCACAGAACAGCATAGACCCGGTAGATCTCTCAAGCATTCACAGTGAGTTGAATGAATTATGACCAAGAACGTGGACATTAAAATCAGTCTAATCTGGACTTCGGTCAATCCTTGAATCCACTTCTTGCAACACATATGGCATAAGGCAGTGCTTGGAAACAGAATTTAAAGTCCATGACTTCTGGTCACTGTGGCAGCTCCAAGACACATTACACACACCTAACAGTCTCTCTAGTAGACACAATCATTGGTAATGACTTAGAAATGGCTGACTACAGGGAAGTTAGACTCGATAGCTTTGAAGAGCCATGCAGACCACTCTTTGTGGCCTAGTTTTCTTGGGTAGAACTAAACTGTTGGATGATGATGTTTGAAGCAAAACCTATGTAACCACTGTTGTGTAGAGTCTGGCCTCCTGTCCTGTCACGTATACATTCATTTTTAAGGCAACAAAGACTAATGGGAGTGTTGGTTAATAAAAAGAGACCCTAAAGCATATTACGTTCATGGTGTCAGATTGCGATTCTAAACAAGCTACTAGAAGTGCAACTTGTGATGGTGCATTCAGATCAGCAGCCTCTTTCTCATCTTCTCTGCCATGTATTAAAGCTGAGTATCCACTCTGTCCATCAGCAGGCAGTGAACACTTTATGGCCATTACCAATCACACAGCTTTTTCCACACAATAACAGTGTGTAAGCATATGGCACAGAGGAGGTTGCAGGAAGAGTCCAGGTGTAGACAATGGTGTTGGCAATGGTCATGCACCACAACAAGTCTTATGTCTGAAGAATTTCAGTGTGGTTCTGGCTTTAAACCAGAATGTGAAAGATGAGGGAGTGTAGAAAATAGTCTTGATAGGTCAAGGGAGAAAAGGAAAATGTGGAGAGATAAATAATGAACCCAGGGTGCAGCAGTGGGTGCATCTATAATGGTGAATTAATACAGGTGAGAAGGGGGAGATAAAAGGAGGAAAGCAGGAAAAGTATTTATGCCTCTGAGCTCACATGGCAAATTTTAGTGAGAAAATACATAAACAATAGAGAAAGACAGACAGAGCTCTACAACTCTGATGAAAATCAGTACATAAGATGAACAACTGTATCAGAAAACATCTGGTTCTCTGATAAAAAAGTCAAATCTGCAACATGCGCCTGTGGACATAAAAACTGAAGGAAAGCAGTTAACTACAACTTCCAAGGTGCATTTCAGTAAGAAAGCTTTTAAATTCTGCAGCATGGACCATTAACATCAAGCAAAGGGTGACTCACACATTTTAAAAACATAATTTGTTTAGCAGTGAAAATCAGTTAACTTTTAGATTCTGGATCAATTCTGGATAATTTGGCAACCATGTTGCAGTATTTTGGTTTTTGACAGGATCGTTCTTCTCTGATATGGAAAAGAGCAATCTCATGACCAAGTGCATACACTACAGCCATCATCTGCAACTAATTGATTTGTTTTTAAAATTATTATTATTAATCGGAGAACAGAATGCTGAAGTCAAAAGAATATTTCCACATAGTCCCTTCTGCACTTATTGTGAGTTTAAGTTGGTCAATTGACTTTTCTCCTAATGTTTGGTTTAATAAAAAAGAGCCCACTTAGGATACATTCATCAAACCATCTTCTGTTCTGAAGTATCACAGCCAAAATCGAAATTTGATGCCACTAAAACAAAGTAAATTCCAACACGATGGAAGATTTCTTACACAGAAAACAATTCTTGAAATGTTGAACAGTCAACAAACACAATCACTGTCAATTAGAAGCTCACAATCCCATTGTGACATCATCAAGATATAACTTTTTAAAGAAGTTATGATCAGTGTTTTATGTCATTTTACTGCTTGTGAACAAATATTCCCACTCCAAAATACATGTTTCCACTTTCTTTGCTGTTACATTAGGGTCCACACAGAGTAAGGTTCAGCCAGCTGTGGTACATAAACAACAAATAAAAGCAAAGCAGTCAGTGTAATTACCAAAGTGACTCAATATTATCAATATTAAACAGCTTGTTTTGAAATAAAAAAATTTGAAAGAAATTTTACAATATCAAAAGCTGTGGACAACTTCAATCCACACTCATCTAGAATAGTTGGGGGAATGCAGGAAATCAGGAGAAAGTAGAATGTCTTGTCTTGTCCCACTTCACTCAAGTCCAGACAAATGAAGGAAAAATCCTCAACCAGTCATGGTGCTACTCTTCCAACAGAGGTGGAGGAGACAGTTTAAGCTGGAAATTCTCTGTTCCTGGTTGGGCTGTAATTAGAAGCCCTGTCTTCTCATTGCTATGGGAGTGGGAGAGTTCTGAAAGGATGGACAACTGGAAGAAAGAGAAAAAACAGAACAATTAGAAAAGACAATCCATTGCCTTTCTTTCCCTCAGTCTTCCTCCCAAGTGCGTACACACACACACGCGCACACAAAGTACCTGTGTAAGTGCTCAAGAGTAACAGACACTGTGTACAGACAGTACACACTCAGTAAAAAAAGATAAATAGGGTATGATGTGGTGGATAGGGTTAATTTCGTTAACTAAATCTATGACTACATATGTTCGACAACACCCTTAATTTCCATGACCACGACAAGATGATATGGGACATAACACTACCTGTAACTATATTGTAATATATTTGATGAAACTAAAATGTAGTTTCAAAAATAAACATGAAGTACTTACTTTGTGAGAGCAACACCACACACAAATAAGTTGATAAAAATGACAAAAAAATGATTGGTTTTGACTATTGCTGGATTGACTAAAATGTTCAATATAATCTGATGACTAGTGGATTTCCCCACTGTGGGACAAATAAAGGTTTATCTTATCTTAAAAAGACTAAAAAAAATTTGTTGACTAAAGTTATATTGAAATAGTGGACTTCATAACTTGCATAGTGTGACTACATGTTCTCTCTTCTCTGCTTATTGTTTGAGCTGTCTGTGTTTGTATTGAAAGGCATAACACGAAAAACAGAAATAGCATTTCTGTGACGTGTTTGGCTTTTCATGTGTTGTAAAGTAACACAAACTGGGAGGTTTTTCAGCGGCCACAGACAGAGACAGTGTCCATACCCTGGACGGTCCTCGGTATAAACAGCGTAGCTGATCCCAGGACTGTTCCTGCTGAAGGTCCAACGTTGCCTCAACAAACACCTGGGTGACGACAAAGAACCAAGAGAAATGTAGTTGAAGCATAAATATTAAGCTGCGATGTGTTACAGTGCACTCAGAGTGTAACAGCAGTGCAGCTAATGCTGTATGAGAGCAGGTACATTACAACTGTACAAGCAGCAGAAAATACAAGTTTGTTTTACAGATGGACAAATGAGGGTAAGGTGTCCTTGGGCCTCATGCTTGGTGATTTTTTAAGGGTGAAGCAAAATCAGAAACACAATCCAGCAGCATTGCAGCCAATATTGTTTGATTAGGATCATATTTGGTTCTTGGTCAAAACCATGTTTGACCCACAGTAACTACATTACAATGTTGCTATTAAACTTTCTGTATTGTGGCTGGGTATGTTTCGTCTTTGCAAGTGAATGTTTAAGGTTAAATCCACTTTCTTACAACATGTGTCTTAATTTCACAGGACTTGCACAGGATTTTTCATGGCACCAGTACAAATGATTTATTGGTTTTTCCATGATTTCAACATTTTTCCCTGGTTGTAACAAAGGTTTTCAGAATAAAGGTCTGACAGTACAGTAATCTCAGATGGAAGGCCACGCTGGCTGTCCTGTCTTGACTGTGTTGTGTGTGTGCTGTCATTTGTAGATGTAAACATGCTCTCTGGGACCTGATAAAACCTTACCTTCTTCCTGTCAGCCTCTGCTCCTGCCTCATGATGCACTGAAGTAACACGAGTCTGAGAAGGAGAGGGATGTGTTAGCCACTGTAAATCATTCTCTGTTAACCTTCTTAGATTAAAAGCAATATTGTAATCATAAAAAAAATCCAACTGGTGCAAAAATAATCCATTGTCACATGGCATCATGGCAACAATGACTCAAAAATAGGGCAAAATCATATTGACAGATGGTGGCTTTAGAGCTGTGTTTATGTTTGAGCGAGAGCCAGTCCAATCAATGCTAATGTTGCATAGTAGTAATAATCCTACAGTACATAATAACTGCTACACACAGTTGTTGACTGTGTTGAAGGCTGCGATACAATTATTGATGTGACAGAGCAGCCACATTTTCTCCTCAAGAAGAAAACACAAAACGCCAACTTTGCCAAAAACACTGGAATGAAGACCCTGACTCACAGGATAAGCCTGGCAAACCTGTGTTTCCCACCTACACAGGCAGAAGATTGAATTGCATGTGTAGCAGCCTGGTGTGCTTTGCATGTGATTTACTCAGGTAAACATTGTGGACAGCTGTGCGTAATGGCACTGTTTTCTGGCATGGCACTTCTCAGATCAACATATCAATTCTGCTGCATTCTGATGGCGGAAGGAGAGGAGAAGCCTGTCATACAGGCTGTAAGAATCACCTACTAATTTAATGGTCAGACTGGTCAACTGACTTTCCTGTTTTAATCAGTGAACACTTATTTTGTATTATCTTTATTAATTTTAAGTTTGAAGGGTATTTAATATTTTTTTTCCTTTACATTACATATTATATTTCTTAATTGTTGCACATTTGCTCCAAGTACTTAGTTCGCTCTTGTTGAGAGAATCATCAAATTACCAGAGACTTTTTGCTGGATCTGAGTGGAACTTCCAAAACCCGCTTCCCAGCAAAATACCAACAACTTGCTTTGAGCTGCTTCACTGAAAAAAAATCCTGTGTGCTGTGTGGGCTTCTGGGTGCCACAATTGCCACACCTCACTCTACATCTTTCTTCTTCTAGCTATCCGGGTGTACTAACAATTAGGAATTGAGAGATAGTAGATACCTACTTTATGTGATTAGTCAAAGAAAAGACCCAAACCCACAATGGATTGCTCCTAATAACAAGTTAACAAGTATTATGTGTGTAAACCTTGGACTCAATTTTCCTAAAATAGGGCGCAAAATCTCCAAGCACAAACACAGATGGGCTGGACTGGTATTGTATAATTTATTTCCTCTGGTCTTTGTGTGTGCTAACAGTGTCCTGTGCCCTGAGCTTTGTCCTTTATTGCAGGCACAAACATACACACCTGTGCCAGAGACGTGCTGCGGCCTCTTTTTGCTTCAGTGGAAGGCCCGCCCCTTCCTCCTTTGCTGGACGAACACTTATAGCAGCTCCAGCGCTGCTGCTGCTCAGAAGCAAAGCCCCACCCGCAGTCCTTCTGCTGCAGACACTGGAAGTGGTACAGATGGCCACAGCTGACAACACACACACATACACACATTAGTACCTCTAGTACCGCATGTTCAGGACAGAAATTGTAGAGCAGTTTTTCTGGGATTTGGTAGTGCAACAGTTCTTGTCTATCAGCTACAGCATGCTAGTCAGCTTAGTTCAGCCTTAGCCAGCCAGAGTTAAACACCTTGAGTGTGGGTTACCTGAACACAATGATCTCCTCAGCTGAGTCCTGCCTCCTCTTGTATTGCTGCAGGCAGATGTTACAGTAGTCCTGTCGTGGGTGGAGTCCCCTTGTGACAGCAGCCCGTAGGTGAGCCAGGGACCAGTGGAGGTCATGGTTCAACAGACTGGTGGTTGTTTCAAGTAAGGTCTAAAACAGAAAAGACAACATTATTAATTGCCAATCTGTGTTTATATTATTCTTTTACTGCATATGTGAATATTTGTCAATTCTAAATATGTTCACATATGCAACAAAAGAAAGACGACAAAATAAAATTTCGAACAAATGTCTATTAAGGTAGGCTATACTGTTTCTTAGAAATTAGCAATATAAACCAACCTCTAATAGCATGAGAAAATGGTAATACTGTAGATTAGATGGAGTTGTTGTTGTTTACCATTTATGTACTGACAGAAGATGTCAATCAGTGAGGTAGAGATGCATAAATCACTAAATTAAGCTTTTGACTGGTCAGATTTTATGCAACAGTGGAACAGAGACAATCATCCCTAAGTGGTTTTCAGACTGTCTGCCACTGAGAGTGTTGTTTTTATCTGAAATGGACACAGGAGGTGTTGGGTTTGTATTAACAGCATACTCCAGTAACTTTAACAGGGCAAATGGGAGTGGCTCAAAATGAGGCTTCTTTCTAAAATATGACCAAACATACTTATCAAACAGAGGGAAATATAAATAAAGTGCTAAGACCTGGTTGAAGTAAATAAAGGCCCTGGCCACTATTTGAGAAAATACAGTAATTTGATAGGGTAGTAGTAGGGTGGCAACTTCACCACCTGGCTCCTGGCTACATCTGATTCAACCAATGACAACTCTAATCTCAGTAAGTAGTTTAAAGAGCTACATAACACACAACCACAACTAAAAAGTGCTTTACCTGTTCATAATTAAAAGTGTCCAGCATACCCAGAATGAGGCCTTGGATCTCTGCCAGCTTTCCTTTCCCATACACTGGGTCCTGACAGACACAAGTATGCAGACAGCATCACATATCATGAGGACGCAATATACAGTGTAACGGAAACAGCATCCATTTGTTTGATTTAACCCATTACAAACCATTGGAGATTACAGAACAGAGGCTTCAAACTGCAGGTAACTTAACCAACTGTAGTTCTGCTTTGTGCGTCTTTATCAGTTAAGTCTGACCAGTGAAAAAAACTTGACTTTGTGTTATACTGTCTATGAACAAACATGTTATCTGGATAACTTTTAGAAAATTTCAACAGCTTCTCTTTTCCTCTTCGTTGAGTAGCTAAGGTTTAAATGCAATAATAAACTCTCAGGGGTCCTAATATACTCTATAAAATAAGACACTGCCCTTTACTGCAGGGATCTGGGGCAGTACTGGGCCATATAACAAAATCATGGCTAGTCACTGCAACGTGACATTGCACCCAAAACCTACTGACTTAATGGTGAAAAAAGCAATAAATGTCCACAGGAACTTGTCAAACCAATCCAGGCCTACAATTTAATGCTGCCGCCCATCTCTTTGTCTGGTATGTTTCAAATGGTAATATTAATAAGTTATAATGAATATTTAACGCATAAACTTCAGAGCCTCGAGCAGGGAGCACATCACAGAACTAATGTATTTAGCTGAGGTGAAATAGAGACTGATTAGAACACACAAAGCGTGTGGATGGGCAACATAGCAGTCAATTATACTGCACTCTTCTGATAGATGTTTATAGACTTCAAACAGGAATTTAGGTGGACACAAGCTGCAGTTCTTCATGAAACAGGTCCACAGACTGATATTTATGATACAGATAGAATCACTTAAAACAACAAAGATTTAGAAAGGCTGTGCAAAACGCAAATACACACCTGGAGTATTCGTTGGATGATGGCAGGTAGAGAAATAAAACTGCTCATACAGTTGAGAACCTTCATTGTCAGCTCCTTCAGCTCTGAGACATACACAAACATAAGAAATATCACTGTCACTGGTAGTCGTTTACACTAGACACTGTAGACTTTTTAGGTACAGGGACACAGGTGGGGACACTCTTCTGTCACTGTAACATGCTAAAAATGTCAGTGATGACATCAACTAGCTTGTTGGCACAAGCTCTTAGTACACGGCCAGGGATGCCATCAGGCCCAGCTTTGCTCTTATTCACTCTCAGCAGGATTCTTCCCAAACACTCTGTGCATACTGACAGTGGCAGTTCCTCTGGGGGCGAAGTATACTTGACATCTGAGTCTTTGTTGAGGTGCATTTAACAACTGAACAAGTTGTTTTTCATTGTGACATGAATTTTTCCACACAGAAGACAATGAAGAGGTGTATTGCATTTCAGTGTTGTCCAGCAGAGAGCAGCATAGACCTGACTGTCATTAGTTCTCATAAAGCAAAGAACTGTGAAGGACTTGGGTCTAGATCAGGTCCAAAACATGTGGGAGATCCTTGCTTATATGTGTGGTAATAGAAACAGTGTGTGTGTGTGTGTGAGTTTACCCTCAAATGTATGTTTGGCATTGAGTCCTTTCACTAGTTTTTGAGAAGCCATCATGGTTTCCAGAAGAGGAAACCATAGGACCTGTGAGAAAAAAAAGCACTGAATGAGCATGCAGACAGTGTTTGCCTCCCTCCTCCCGACCCTCCCACACAAACAGACCAACACTACCTCTCTTTGTTGCTGGTAGAGGTTCTGAGAGCTTTGATGACACAAGGCAATTATGCCATTCAGTGAATCCTTTACTCCTGCCAGTGTTGATTCCCTCTTCTCGTCTCTCTCCTCTTCATCCTGTCTTCCATCTTCTCCTTCAACTCCTCTGTCACTCTCAGCGGTGAGGAGGCTCAGTTTTTCCTTCAGTGTCTTCAGAGAGATTATACAAGTAAGTTTGTGGCTACATAAAACAGCGGTAGTGTAAAATAAGTGCATTCACTTACTGTATTTTAGTACAGTTTGTGGGACTATTGCTGTACTGCAGTATTTCCATTTTATATGATTTTATATTTATACTTATACTCAACAACTGAAATTATGCTTCTATGCACAGTGATATGTGTGGATATCAAGTCAAGTCTTCCTATATTAGAGCCCTTGTATTCATGTGAGAGACATACAAAATACAATTATTAGTTCATTAATATTTCTTATAATTGACTACTCCCTGGGTGTTGTAGCTACCTCTAACAAGACAGCAAAAGCTCCTTGAACATCTCCCTTCTTCTCCAGCAGATAGGCTGTAGCCTCATTGTGGTGGTACTTCACTGTTATCTACAAAAAAGACATAGAAAGAAAGAAAGAAAGAAGCGCATTGACTCACAGTCACAAGTAAACTGAGCCCATCTGGTACCCTATCACCAAAGTACACTTTACCACAGTAGATAATAAAGTAATTCCAGTATGCATTATATCATGCAGTATGATGCAGTCCCCTCAATAGGTACAAATTCATTACACTATTTTATTATATTATTAGAATTACATTGTACAATTGCTATCCTGTACTATATCATTATAATAATGTACTGATTGCATTAGATTTCTTCTTCTTTTTACTGTTATTATTAAATACTATACTATATGTTGTACTTATTGTATATTACACTTTATCACATTATTACTGTTGTCCTGCACTGTTCTGCTCACAATCACAATGCTAACATGCTGATGTTTACATGTTCACCATCTTTGTTTAATGTATTGAGAGGGCCTTTCAATGCATCATTCCTGCCACATGGAAGCCTTCTCCTGCTGTTCCTGAATATGGAATACTGGAACAACTCCGTGCAGGTGTTTAACTCTTGTACACAAACACATGCAATGCACATAATCAAAGTATAGTAGAGAGTACTTGTATGGCCTCCTCCAGTCTGTAGTGCTGGGAGGTCTGGAGGAAGCCTAGGAGCTGATGCGGGGCAAAGCGGCTCAGTAAGTCCAGCTGAAGCTCGTGGAGGTCATGGTCCACTGGCAGGATGGTCCCTGAATGATGGCCTTCCCTGATTAACAGAGCAGACGAGAAATGAGACGGAAGAAAAGAGGAGATAAACAGGGAGGAGGGAAGGCAAATTTAGAAGAAATGCAGGAAGTGATACAGCAGGGAATCATTAGAACAACGTACCGTGGCTCCAGGAGACAGCTGAGGAACTTGAAAAGTAGCTGGTCATCCTAGAGAGACAGAGTGAGAGTATATTGAGATATTAAGTGGGTAACATTAACCAGTCCCACCAGGCTGTCGTACTGTATTGTTGTGAATATTAAAGCATAAAATCATGGGTGTGCAAATGGTGGTGTGTGTATATGCAGAAAAATGGCAGGCCACATCAGTGTCCATTGTGCAAAGCAATGCTGCAGCCAATCATGTTAGAATCTTTAATGTAATCTGTGGTGTTCACTGTGCACAGGAGACTTTGGTTCTTTGACTTTAGTCTTTAAAGTAGGGCCTCCTTGATTTTGATGGAAGTTCCATACCCTCTCCTAGTTTTGGAGAGCAATTTACATATTCTGCTCCACCTTCAGCCATCACCATGATACCAGTGTATAATTAAGTGGTTTATTTCTTGAGTAATATGTTTCTACACATTTGTTTTCTTATTTGAGTCTCAATAGCTCATTATTTATATGGTAAAGAATGGGAAGCTGTTGACTACAATGATCAGTGTATGCTAATGTTTATCGAGTGTAATGTTGACAACTCAGGGTTCATGTTTCCTGCAGCAGTCTAAACCTGGCCGCTGTTGGTCGTAGTACATTTGCACAAAGTTAAAACTTTCTCTGCCATGTTGTGCTTGTTGAGTGTTTGAGTGGGTGGCACCAGTGTATTTAAAGATTTAATTCACATTGACTGACATCATTAAGCTTCTCCAGTCTTTGAGTCCATCTTTTGTGGGGATGTTGTAGTTGTTGGGGTTAGTCACACCAAGCCATGCAGTGAATGGCCTAGGGCAGCCAAGCTGTGCTGGCACAGAGTGAATGTTATTCCACGGCACTGCACTGCAAGATGAAGTTGTTTACCCTGATGACATCGTGCTGGTTTCCCTGTGATACTTAAAACTGATCTGCCGACCAGTAGCAAAGAATATGTGCATGTCTGATTGATTAGATCTTTCTTTATTGAAGGATAGCAATGCTAATGAAGCTTTAACACACTGCGGGTTAAATGGTTCATCATGATTTAAAGAACTTCATCATGATATTAGTTCCAGTAAAAGTGATCTTCAGCAGTTTTAGTGTAGAAAGTTGCTCCTGAGTATTTGTGAATTATTTGCTAGGTGGTAGTCTGTACAGGTAGCCCGAATGTCAGTAGTAAAAATACCAGATAAAAGAAGATACACAGTATAATGACATCATTTTTTATTTTGACCTTACCTGAAGCGCAGAGATGATTTGCTGCACCTCTTCCGCGAAGTGGAACACCACTAAGTCAGCTGACTTACTGGGGTCAAGGGTCACCAGCTCCTGTGAAAATATGTTGGTACAGTCATCGACATATCGTTAGCCAGAGAATGTCTTCTTTCATCTGTGTCCTTGCATCTGTAAAATCAAGACTAATACATGAGTTTGCACATTCAGCTTGAGACCAACCAGCCCTGCAACTTTCTCCTTCAGCGGGCTCAAGACTGTGAGGCTGTGTGAATGAAATACTATAATACTGACTACAGGCAAAAAGACAAAGACCAAAAGCAAATTTGAAAAAAAGTAGTAGCTCTTAATGACCATTATCCATACAACAGGGGTATGGGTGTGTAAATCTCTCTATCCAGACTGCCTGAATGTCTGTCTGTGGATGTACTGACCTTCATGTGTTGCAGTACTTTGTCCTTGACACTTTGTTTCTCTTCAGGGCTGTAACCGGGCATGGACAGTAGATTGTGGATGTAGCTGAAGATCTCCCCCTGACAGACACACCCAAACACACACACACGCACACTTCAATGTTTTATCTGAATCCACCAATTACATCACAATTGTCTACAAGACTCAGATTACAGCCTGTGTAACACAGCCAGGCTACCTGTTGCAGCTGCGACAAAAATTTCACCAGCTGTCTACCACATATACACAAATGCACACAATCAAATCAAACAGCAAATACATGTATAGTTTGATAAATATGAAATGTATGTTACCTTTCTGAGGGGGTCTCTCAGGTAGCAGTCAATAATCTTGTCATACAGATGTTTCTTCTCATAAAGGAATTCACAGATTTGGTAGCTGGCAAGAGGGGAAGACACAAAGACATGTCATAAGCTGTAACAACTACAATAACAACAATAACTTACAATATATAACTATTACATACTATTACTACTGTTACTATTAAAACTTATTTCTATTGTCGTTCTTGGGGTTTTCACAAGGAGTTAATCATAGTTTCCACATTTCTGAATGACATGAGAAATCAAATTGATATTAACCCACAGGGAATTACCACCAACTCTGCACTTCCCCTCCCTTCTACAGAGCTTTTTAGCTTCTTTTGACATGTTGTTTTGGTTTTGTGGCTAAACAAATCTGAATGTAATGCTTGCTTCAATTTAAGAGCTTTCATCAGTTAAGAAATTAAATGCTACAATAACTTAATATAATTATTCAATGCAAATGTCTTTGGTTCCAGACTTGGGTCAGCTACTCACAACTTGGCTTTCTCTGCCAAAGCCAACAGCCTTTCTTCATTAAACTGGACAACACCCCCGACCTGCAGCAGTTCCAGCAGAACCTATACACCAGTCATAATGAAGAGATCAGTGACATGATAAAATCATCTGGAAAATAATGCCATTCAGCTAGTGTGTGTGGGTTTGCTTATGTCCAAATTGGGGATATACACTAGACTCAAGACCAGTTGATTCAGGACAGCGGTGCAATTGGGGACAGTTAAGGTTATTGTTAGGTTAAGGTCAGGTAGTCCTTCAGGTTAGTCTCCAGGAAATGAATGTAAGTCTATGTAAATTCCCCAAAAGTGACATAAGTAAGTGAGTGTGTGTGTGTGTGTGTGTGTGTGTGTGTATAAAACAACCTGTTGCCTCTCAGTGTGTCTGGAGTCATCATCTGGACAACACAGGAACTCCAGAACCTGAGAGGACAGTAAGAACAAAGTTGAATGGAGCATTCTCATAAATATCGTGCCAATGTAACAAAACAATGGATGAGGCAGCAGTAAAGGAAGCCACAAACATGTTGTCTTCAGGAAATTTACAATAGTTTTGAACCAGTAAGGCTCAAATGCTCACCACTGTAGTGGTTAATTGGCTCATTAACCATACCTACAAACTAAAAAAAGTTAGACATACTGTATATGTTACATGTTGAGTTTGCTTGTTACAAGGAAATATCTTTTTTAGCGGTGTTGGTTAGCACAGGTGGCACAGTCATAAGAAAAGCTGAGAAATGTTATCCTGCTGAAATAGTTAAAAAGTTGCCTCTCAGTAGAATTACAAACACATCAGAATGATCAGAAATGAACTTGAATTATGAATTGATGCATAAATATTTTGGTGATAGCAGAGTCCACTAGGACCATACCCTGCACCTCTGGCCCGAGGCTAAGATGAAGAAGCTCAATGTTTTCACTCCAAGTAGTGAGGACACTTAAAGTCACAGTGCTGAAGGACAGGAAGCTCAGGTTGGGACAAGTGTCTACTCTGACACCAGGTCATGGTAATGTTTTGGTTGGTTTCAACTCAGAGAGACCAGAAAAGACTCCAGCTTCTGGCAAAGCTTCTGGCATGCTGGGAAAAGCTGAGGTACCTGCAGAGTGTCAAGACTTTATATCTGATGGCTGATATCTCCAGGCAGAGAGGTGACCAAGACAGTGAAAATTAGAGACACTGGACTATGGTGAGCATCCTTACAATACATTCAGCCTCACAAGTAAGTAAAATAAATGGAAAATTTTCAGGTCTAAAAGGTTGAAACTTGTATTTTAATGTTTATTTTTTCTAAATGAAAAAGGCATGGAAGTCTGTCTGTGTCTCCACCAACAAGCCACAAAAGCTGCTCTTTCTGCTCCTGTTTGCCATAAGAGATGGCCTGAATGGAAGAAAACACAAATGAACAGGAAGTGGATGCTTTTGACTCCATCATCTCCACATATCACTGCTTCTTTTTTCACTATCACTGATTTTTAATTAATTTTCACATACTTGTTTATTTATTATCAGGAGAATACGATCTTTTAAAATAAAATACTACTACTACAATGACTGGTTACCTGATCAAAGAGCTTCCTGTTCACAAAAAGCGTGTTGTCTGGCTTGGCCAACTGGCGAGCCAAAAAGGTGAAGAGCCCACCCACCTGGGAGGGAGTAAAGTCTGGGTTGTCTACCATCACCTAGGAAACCAGAAAGACATATCAACAATACAGAAAAAATAGAAATTGTAAAAATACTAATGATATTAATTGCACTTCATCATTCCTTTCTGGCTAAAGACAAGAGTCTTTACAAACTCTACACCAAGCACTACATAATATGACCAGTGTATTTTGTCTTTAGCGCCAGTTGTTTGTGGATGATTTTACCTGAAGTAAGATGTCCACTATCCTCTGCTGGTACTCAAGGGCCTGCTTATCATTCTTAAAGTCTTCAAATGTCTACAACAAAGTAAAATCCAATTTGTTAAATAACAGATGAAAAACTACTGAAATGAAAGCAAATCACAGACATTTCACTTTTCTAAGAAGAAAAATAAAAACATAACCTGAAAATGGCCAGGTGAAACCAAAACGAGACTAATACTGCAACTCGGCCTGAGAGCAGTCCACTTTTAATTCAAACAATTCAAGATGTATAAAAAAACAAAGGTGGATGCCAGAAACATACACATAGCCACGGCAGACCCACCCTCTTGAGCTCAGGCCAAACAGTCACTGAGTTCCTTACATTCAAAGCTTATTGACACTCTTTTTCTGTTATTATTTTTCCACACTAGCCTTTTAGCAAAGTCTTAAAGGTATCTCTGCATTAAATTGCACATATAAACAATGAGCTGAGACTCAGTATAAAACTTTGCATAGTCGCTTTGCTAAGCCATATTTGCTTTACAAATATTATTTATTTCATCAGTAGCAGTTTTCGCATGATAAATCCAATCCAATCCAATTGACACTGAAGGTGATAAAAATGGGTTACGAAGGAACTGTTCCAGATTAAGGGCTGACTAAAAGATATTCAAGATACATTCATGCAGTCTTTCAACAGGCTAAACACACATTTACCAGCATGACAAAAGTTAAAACCATATGTAGAAATCTTACCATGGCGAGGACATTGAGGAACTCCCGGGTATCAAAGTGGAGAAGTGTACGAATAAATGGGAAAACCTCCTCCTCCTCTGACGAATCGGCTGAATGGAGACGGATTAGAAACTCAAACACCTGAGACACACACACACACACACACACACAGAGGACATTAACATTAAACATATATAAAGGCTGGCTTGTAATGAGAACAGTTACATTTTGTCAGATGACACAGCAGTGGTGTTATCCGTCATCACCAGCCTCTCACCCCTCAGCCAAACACAAGCCTCCAGCTTTGCTCATCAGGCTTGAAAAAATGAAATGAATAGAGTGCACAGAAACAACAACAGACAAACAGGGTATTGGATGAGACCGAGCACCAATCCGACATCAGCACTTTTCCTCTTTAGTTAAATATCTGTAAGCTTAGTGTGTGGGACTGATTGGGATCACCCTTCATATGGAAGACAACATGAGGCTGAAACAACATATCACTCACTAACTATAAGCAGAGTCGTTTACAGGCTTGTAAGAATTACAATTATACTGTTCTACAATGTGTAAAAATGAACTGTATGGCTACAATTGTCTTTTATAAAGATTTATAATTGTTCAGTCATGTCCTGTCAATTATCACATTTGTTTAATAAGAAACTTTTGGCACAAATACTGACCCAGTGCATCATCATCCAAATCATTGATAAAGCAATAAGTGGAAGAGTCCAACTTCCTCTCAATGTAGCACAGGATTACTGTCAGTGGAGACATTACTCTATGGTTTGGATTCATCAGAACCACACAGGAAGGAACCATTGACATAAAGCATTATTTCCACTAGTTTTAATCACTCATTAGGGCTAAGAGAGAGCTAATAGAAAGCCTAAATCCTGTCCCACTTCCACTCTGACCTTTGTAACATGATGAATTTTGCAGCTTTAATCACTACCACAAAAAACTCTATAGTGATCCTCTGCAAAAAACAGAACAAGTAAAATGGCATTAATTTGGCAAACTTCCCTAGTATATATACTGTAAACACTTGCAGTAATATAAATACAGAAGAGAACACACACACACACACACATATGTCAAGTATACATTATCTACATACCTGGTGCTTGACTTGAACCACAAGGTCTTCAGGGATGTCCCCTAGTGGATATGCCCTTCCAGCAAGACAGCAGCTACATACAAACACATGAACTTGATTTTTTGGGGTCATCCGGGGCTTGTTCAGGCAATGCTGCTGAAAACTAAACTGTCTTTAAAGTTGTATGCTTGTAAGGCCAGAATAGTCTCTTTCATGGCTCTGCTTTTGCTGATAACAGAGGTGAGCGTGGCCACAATGTATGGCAGCTGCAGGAACTACTGGTCTGATATCTGTGTGAACTTACCTTATGTACACCAGAAGTTTGTTTCCCATCACCACTTCCTCATCTGTCCCAAGAAAAGAGCAGAGTCAAAGACTTAAATATGCATTTCAAACTACTACTGAGATGCTTAAAATAGTTGGTGTTATGAACTCTGGTAGTAGTAGTAGTTTCCAGCTGTACCTGTTAGGCTCCTCCCCTCCCTAAGAGGTGGGCCAATCACCGCAAAGAGTTTCTGAAATATAAACATAAAGTAGACAACAAAGAGGGGTATATTATCAATTACTGATCAGGATCTGATGTGCAGTTCATATTAAAAGGACTTTTAATAGTTATTAATATTTTAAAATAGATGACTAAAATTGGATTCTTAGAATAAAACCCATAATATTAATTATATATGAACACAATATGTGAGTATTTTATCAGTAATCAAAAAGCAGACAGATTTACCTCCATAGGTGTAATGTAGTCATTCATGCCACTGTTGAAAACGTAGATCATTGCATCATAGAGTTGGTTCTCCCAACACACTTGAACCACCTTCAAACACACACACACACACACACCCTTTAGTGACAATCATGTCTTTATTAAGTTTTCAAGGAAGAAATTTTGTGTGATTGCTGCCGACCACTGTGAGCAGTGTTCTTTAGTCACCATACACTGTACACAGACACACACATACCTGCTGTATGTCCAGGCTGGTCACATCCAGATGGACAATGCATCTCTCCAGGCTGTCCATCATACCATTGGAGTGGTAATGGGCAAGGAGGTCCCTCATGATGGGTGTGGTGAGGTGACCAAGGCGGTCTGCGACGATGTATGACTCCAGTGACTCCAGAAAGACACCTTTAGCAACCGTGTTCTCCACCAGCCGAGCATACAGCTGGTTGAACAGCAGGTCGCTGCATGTGCACACACAAAAACACACACACAAACATGTTTTATCCTTGCATGTTACTATGCTAAAATTACGTTTTTATATAGTTCCTGGGCTTCTTTGGAAGTCAAATGGTTTCAGCAAACCTTAACCTGTGAAGTGGAACCTGTAGTTCTATTCAGCTGGTTTGGACCAAGAGGAAAAAGTTTTTTACTTCTGGTGTGTTTCTTGTTCACACTCACATTTATATCAGAGTGAACTCTGATGGGGTTCATTTGTGGATGTAAAGAAAAGAGAAACAGAACGTATGTGTGATGCTGTCATGCAAAAAGCTTTAGAAGCTCTGGGGAACATTTAAGAAAAAAAATTGCTTATATTCTATTGCATCTGCTAGCATCAGTTGAAAGGTAGTCATTTCTATAAATACATTTGTGGATATATTTCACCTCTTGGTCAAATTATACACAGCTTTGGAATAAATGTACAATTCTACACGGATGACACTCAGCTGTGTGTGCCTGTACAGGCAGGAGATCGTGCTTAAATTATGAATTTAGAGGCCTGTTTAGATGTTGTGAAAACCTGGATGTCATATAATTTATTTAATTTCTCTTAAATTAAGATAAAACTGAGCTGCTGGTCATTTGCCCTGTTTGACACAGACACCAGTTTGCTAAAGTAACAGTAGGTCTGGATAGCTGTGTGATTTCTCAAAGTTTAACAGCCCAAAATGTTTCCCTCTCTTTTGATCATCAGATTAGAGAAGTCACCAAGACTGCCCCCGCAACATAGGAAAAATTAGATTTCTATCGAGTTGAAAAGAAGTGAGTGGGCTTTTCCTATTGTGGTCCTCTTTATGTCTGGTAATCTTTATGTTCATATCAGACAGTCTGACTCTGTTAGGGCCATTAAACTGTGTTTGATACCTCAGGCCTTGTCCCTGTTGCCATTATCCTTACGGCAGGTTGGTCTCAGTCTCAATGAGTCTATTAAACTTAGTAGTTGTGGTCCACGTTTTGACTTTCAACAAGAAGTCACCAACCTGTCAACCTCTGATAACCACTGAATGTCTCTAAGCTTCTGTTGTGTGTGATTTAGTTTTCCACAAGCTGCCAAGCTGTGTTTTCTCTTTGTCTCACGAGTTTGCACCTCCTTCTCTCTTTTCACCCATGCTTCCCTGTGCTGGAGCGTCACCATTCAGCCTCTCATCTTCTCTCCCTAACAGGTCTCTTTCTCCCTTTGTATGTTTGTATGTCTCTCCTGTCTGTGCGAATACTGTGTTTGTGTGATCTGTCCTGCCTCTGTCCTGGCTCAGGTTCTACCTATCTGGTGACACCTGATGTTGCTCACCACTTCCTGGATCCATACTCTCCATCTAAGTTTTACAGATATCTGTATTTTTTGTCCTTAAAATGCATATATATTGTGATTTTTTTTGTTGATCTATTCAATAGGCATGACATCTATAGCATGCTATAGCTCTGCTCTTTGTTTCTTCCATTTTTCCCTTTTAAAGGGAAATTATCCTTATTCAAACTGAGGGTTAAGGCAGAGGGTGTTGTATGCTGTACACATAGTAAAACCTCTTAAGGCAATTAAGGCAATTGATTTGTGATTCTGGATATTATAAATAAAATTTCCCTCCAGTCCATGAATTATCCTCATGGTCTTTCTTTGCTGTTTGTGTGTTTGTATCTATGTGCCTATGAATGCTTATGTATATACTTACGCCCTCTGTAGGAGCAGGCAGTAATCCACCAGGACTGGAACCACATCCTGAACACACCACAGAGAGAGAGGGAGAGAGAGAGAGAGAGAGCAACACTGACTTCATATCTTCTTCAATGAATCATGTCAACAATTTAGAGAAAACAAGGCATCTTAACTCTGGATATTCATACAGACATAACACAACAACATATTCAACAGAGCGTAAGAGTTTTCAAAAATGTTGAACTATTCATTTCACAATGCTGGATTGTTTGAAACACTCCATTATTAACCATGAAGGTTCAAGGTCATATGCCTACACTATTTTCTCTAGACTGCCATCGGTATTCGCAGAGCTGTTAGTATTCTGTCACTGTGCTCACTCTGGCAGACTGGACACTTTAAGGTGGTTCTTTGAGTTAGCTTACGTGGAAGTGTTGCTCCATCACTTGGATCTTGCCTTGTTCTGGACACTTCTTCAAAGCATGCTCTGCAAACTGGAAAATGATCTCTACCATCTGCACACACAGAGTGGTCCAAGGTCACAAATGAGCACAAGAACGTAGGAGTACACTTTCCAGAGTAGACAGATTTAATACAGCAGGCAGTAGTTTTCTTTTCTTACCTTGTCACCTACCACTCCCTTCCTTTTTACTGGATCTCCAAACAGGCCTGGAATAAAAACATCACACATTATTATTGTATCTTTCATCTGTTTGATTTCAATTGATTTTTATGTTAATAATTTTCTATCAAAATATCTGATCAATCATAAATCATAACACTGACACTGTGATTAATGTATTATTCCAGGTAAATCCTATATAAGACTCAAAAAGAATGAAAATCAAACTACATGTTCTGTAAAATGGCTCTTCTTCTTAGTGTATATAGATCATGAGATAAATGCATAATTATTAAATATTCAGTCTTTTCCAATACCACCTCCATGTCTCTCAAGTGAGAAGCTTCTCGAGTCACTTAAATCCAAGCTGAAAGACCTTGTTCTATTTCATTCTTCCTAACCACCAGAGACAGTATGTGATTCTGAATATGCATCATATGCATGTGCAGAAGGTCGAGACAAAGTCCTTCATGTGACCTGGGTGACACTAGCTACCTGATAAAGCAGTTGTCTCCTTTACATCTTCTCTCCTAAACATGCAGGTTTTTAGCTGTTAGCATCAGCTAGCATCAGTGCTTTACCACCTATTCCAGTGTCCTTGTAACCTATCTGTTGGAGCGATGTTCCATCCTCCAGAAGCTGCATAACCACTGCTTATCTCTGCTGGGATTTTCTGTGAAGATGCTCAAAGATGCTGGCTAGACCACAAGGCCTTCCTCCACCTATCAAGTGACTGCATTGGCTGCCAGTATCTTTAGCTGGTGAAGATCTTCAAAGATGCCCTTAGACCACAAGCCCTGTCCTCACAGTGTAGAATCACTGATGACCACTTTACCAAGAGTTATGATATAGGAGCTCGGATGGGACAGATGGTTTGGGAAAACCTTTTTCCCACCTTGTTTGCCCTGTGTGCCCACTATCTTTTAGTCTCTTTGGTAATACTGTACTTGTGAGCAATGCTGGATTACCAACCAGGCAAAGATGGCAACTGCCACTGGGCCTCAAACCTACAAGTGCTCCAAAAAAAACCATATTCACTGGTCACATTTGGTTAATTGCAAATGAATAGAATTATATGGTTAGGCAAACTCAGAAACTGCTAAGACTAATGTGTGAAGTCTGCTTACCATTGCCAGTGCTGTAACAAAGTATCATGTTGTAAGACCAGAGAGTGTTTTTTTATTCATCAGTCTTAAACAAATCATATCATCACATTCCTTGATCAAAGGGCAAACTCATTCACACAAGTCAGTGTCAGTAAACAGAAGTCGAGCCACGCACCTTCTGTGTGATTTTGATGGACAGATTAATAAACAGGCTGCTGGATGTGTGATCTGCATTACACTCACCAACCACAGCTTTAGCAGTTCCCTCATGGAAGGACCAGGCCAGAGTGAGAGCCTCAACAAAATTCTCCTGTTTCAGCAGGCAGTCTATACGCTGGACACAGACAAAGACAAGGACAAACAGTCTTTGCAAATGTGTAATTGGTGCAGGGGCAGGAGGTCACCCCCTGTATATATGGAATGTGAAAAGGCTGGAGGATGATCTGATGTTCTCTCAGTCACTTGCCTTTTATTCACTGGGTCTGTAGTTGATTTATCACTAAACTGTGTTGCTATTAAACAAGCATGTTATAATTGTGTTGTTGGTCAAAACAGATATATATGTACTGTATATTGCACTTGCAAGTCTGTTGTGTAGTTTATTTAAGGCAAACTGTGAGATTCTTTAAAAGAAGTGATTTGTGTGGAGCTACAGCTGCACACTTTAGTCTTTACTCATACTTTACTAAAATCAATATCATCCATACCTCTCTCCAGTTCCTTAGAGTCATAATGTGGGCCGACTGCAAGACAAGAGTATATCACACTGTTAAAAAATAAGGAAAGCCAAAAGCATTCTAAAAAAACAAAACACTTTTACAACTGTGATTCCAAAAAAGTTGTGATGCTGTGTAAAACATTAATAAAAGAATATGATAATAATCCTTTTTGACATATGCTTAATTTAAAACAGCACAAAGACAATATATTTAATGTTTGGACTCATCATCTTCTCTGATTTTCATAAATATCTGCTTATTCTGAATTCGATGGCAGATGGACTGATCCAAAAACACCTGTTTGGATCATTCCACAGGTAAACAGGTTCATTGCTAACAGGTGATAGTATCATGATTGGGTATGAAAGGTTCATCCTGGAAAGACTCAGTCGTTCACAAGCAAAGATAGAGAGAGGTTCAACACTTTGTCAAACACATGATTGTATAAAGGAGATTAACACATGGGCTCAGGAACACTTTGTAAAACCACTGTCAGTCAACACAGTTAATTTGCAAATGACTGCATCCTGTTCATATTTATCTTTTACACAGCCTCCCAACTTTTTTGGAATCAGGGTTGTAACTTTCACACAAAATCAAAAGCATGTGTGTTTCCCTGGAGAAGGGCTTTTAAGGGCAAAAAAATGTGAAATATTTCTAAACAGACATCAAATGCTGACAAGCATACACATATTTATCTGGGGAAGAGAATGGCAGCAATAAATTATGGGTGTGAAACATAACAAAACCTGATGTTTGACACTTAACAAAATAAGTGGTAAGGGTAAAATGTTGCATGATTCTGGAACAAGGCAGAGGAGAGGGTCATAGATAACAGCAGTATTATACATTGTATTAACTGTGTTGAAGATTTTACATCAGAATGTATTAATCTCTGGGCAGGTCCAGATGATGTGATTTCAACAGAAACTATTGCTTGTCAGCATTATCTTATCAAAGAATTGACCAACTATTAATGTTGACCAACGTCCAGTGAGAAAAAACACCACAAACAGAAATAGCAGCTCTCAGCTGTTATGCACACACAGACAACAAATGGATAAACACACACACATAACACAGTACCTTGGTGCCCAAATAGACAATCTGTCCTGCGTAGCTTGAGACTGACTGGTAGCAGGCCTTCTCTCCGACTAAAGCCTGAAACACAGACACACTATTAGATTTTTTAAATGTAATTTATACCTTTGGCTGTCAGCCAGCCACTTCTGGTGTGGTTACATGCAGCTCACATAACAGCTCAACGAGATGACACAGACGCAGCTAAGAAAGAGAGTGATGGAGCAAAGAGGGAAGAGGAGACAAAAAAGAAAGACAAACTGAAGGAAACAAAATAAGAGAGCAGAGAAGGAAGAGCCAGGAACAAGTGCTAGTGCTACAGTACATCAAACTCCCAAAGTAATGGTAGATGGACAGACAGTTTTTCAAACATTGGATTTCAGGTGAAGAAATGACAGATAACGTGCCAATACCACTGATAAAAGTTACTTTATAAAAGTAAATGGGTGAATGTTAAAGACAACTTCATCGTGCCAGTAGCCAAGACTGACAGTAGCTGGACCTAAAACGATGTTTGAGAATCATGGTTAGTGACATGTAAAGACAGTGTATAGAAAAATTCCAATTCAAATCTACCGCTAGGAGGCACTACAAATGCATAATTCTAAAAATTATAAATGACGATCTTAATCCTGCTCTAAAATCTTGCCATTTTACAGAATTGTCTTAGTGAGATTAGTGCCTTCATTTCTCATGGTTATCTGCATTTAAAACACAACAAACCTGAAGTTCTGGTCTTTGTACCAAATCACCAAACCTTTTCGTTTTTTAAACAGCACTGAGGTTCCCTAGCTTCTAACTCAAAGGCAGTTTCCAGAAACCTAGGGGACTCCCAGTTGAACTTTGAGAAACCTCTTTCGTCAGCTATTCAGTCCTGTTATAATGAATTAAGAAACATTTCCCAACTGTGTCCCCTCTTATCCCACCCCCATCCATTGTTTGGTCTCTTTGCATCTTGACAAGGTAAAGCTCTTTTTTTCTTGTTTAAGCCAAAAAGTCGTAGCATTTCTACTATTAGATCAAAATTCTGCTGCATGAATACAGACTCCACAGCATTCCCATATTACCCCAATGCTAGGTTCCTTATACTGGTTGTTAAATTTATTATGGATTTTATGTTAAATCTCATCTCAAAACCTATTTATTCACAAAGGCATTTTATTGGATTTGTTCGTATTTATTGAATAAAATGTTTTTATCATTGTTTTTGTAACTGTGAGGCACTTCACAACCCTGGTTTTGAAAAGTGCTACATAAATAAAGCTTTACTTACACATCTCTTCCATTACAAACCCAAAAATCAGGCTCACTTGAAATGAAAAAGTAAATACAAAGAAAAACAGGATGACTCAAAGGAGGATGGGTGTGGTTTCCTTGTGTGTGAAAATTTCAATCGACGCGGTTCAGTTTTCACGGTTCTTCAGATGGAAAGTGCAAAAGGGACTTTTAGTTGCTAGTTTAGTCCTGAGTTTAATTCCTTTGGTTCCATAGTTTTTGGTTGAAAAGGGCAATAAAAGACAGTTGTAGAGAGTAAACACTGACTAACTGTAAACCTGAAAAGTTAAACACAGCTTCTAAGCTGTCCTCTCAGCAGCAGCCCTACACCGATATTAACTACTCACATTATTTTTAAACATTAGTCCTATATTTATGATCAATAACCTTTTACCTTCCAAATGCAATTCATTGGGCCAGCACTTAGTTAGTTCATCACTTTAAAGAGTTTCAGAACATTCATCTTAAACTTGATCTCTGCCCCTGAGCCAATATACAGTAAGTTTGACCTCTGATCCTGTCCCCATCAACTAATCCCTCACCAGAGCCTGGGAGACATTCCCTCCAGTGGCCAGCGATTTGAAATGTCGGCTGTTATAGACCAGTTGCACCTGCTCCAAGTCCAGAGTCTCCAAAACCTCCTGACTGGGCCGGTCCACAACCTGCAGCTTTTCATGGCTGTCTACCAGGACCAACGTACGACTGTTAATCCACTGCAGAGACATAGAGACAGGAGGAGAACAGGTCAGGCACTTTGCACAAGAGCAACAAAGATATTGTCTGAATTCACACATAAGTCACGTGGGAGTTAGATCACCTCTTCACATAAGTAATCAGAGGGGGCTCTTGTTTTCATCTACAGAATAAGCCTTAATAAGGATATGAGGAGGGGGTATATTTAGATCTACAGGATATGACTGTATAATGAGAAAAGGAGAAGGTCTTAAGACAAGGATGCCAAGACTTGTGAGCCGCTTGTGTACTTAAGTATAGCTGAAGAGACTCCTTTTTTCATATACTGCTCTGTTTAGTGGCTGTGACAATAAAACCTTGAGTTGGACTCAAGTGGGTTCAGTGTTTTTTGTCTTTACAATAGTGAGACAGTCTTGAGCCCTCATGGACATGCATCTCAAAGACTGTGAGTGTGTAAGGGGAGTGTGTAATCGAATGAGTTAGGTTACTCACACTCAGACTAATGATGTCACAGCTCAGGTGGAGCTGTCTTTGTTTGATGACATGGATGGTTCCCATCTCTTCCTTCTTCACCTAAATAGAAAGTAGTGCAGAGGAGAACATTCAAACACTATAAACAGTTGTGTCCAGTGATCATTACTCTCACAATACACCACTGAAGCTGCATGCACATATCTGGGAAATATGTATGTTTGAAATATTCTCAGTAACTTCTTCATTGGTTGAAAAACTCCTGACTTCGCTGTATCCCTCCTCTTCTAAATAAAATTGACACACGGACATACGTGTTTTTTAATTTGGGTCTCTATGTTTTATTGGCCAATCTCAGCTTGGCTCTCTCACCGACAAGCTGTTTTTAGCACCACTCTACGCTAGGCAATTGCAAAATCAAATAATATTCTCTAGAAAACAGTCTGGAGGCTGGAACCAACAACCAGACTACATTACAAATCACACAGATCACCTCTCATTTCATTCTGACAGACAGACTGTAATTAAGTAATTAATTAGGCTGCAGCCATATATCTAGCTGTTTTAGAATGTTGTGAATGCAATGTGAGTGGACAGATATCCAAACAAAATAAATTGTGATAATTGCAATATTTATTCATAATAATGTTCATCTCTAGCTGAGTGTGCTTCTAAGTAGCAGAAGCAGAAGATATGCTGCAATTTACATGTATATTTTTTAAAAAACTATCTGAAAACATTAGTCAAGTTCACAACACACAAGATCACAAGAAAAACAGAAATTACACAAAATTGACTCAGTCTACTGTGTATTTTGCTATTTTGAAGTAAAGAGGGAGTTGAGCAAATACCAGGAGGAAGTGGACTGTGTCTCCTTTGCAAAAAGCCAGGATCGGGTTAACCATCTTCTGAACGGGAACAAACTGCCAGGCCAACTGAGGAACACTGGATGGATCAGACTGGTGAAAGAGAAGGTGTCGCATCACGTCACATTAGTAATAAACCTAAAAGTAATGTTTCAAATACTCCTAGATGTACGAAATAAGGCTGAAAACACTGCTTCCATGAGGCACTATCGTGATCATGCTGTTGATCACAGCTTTTAACAGCCACCACACTGCTGGGCAGAAAAAGCTATTCCAGCATGTAAATGCGTTAATACTAACTACTGAGACAAATGGACAAACACTTCACAAACATGATCCTCAACACATGGACAATATGGACACAAGGTAGACATGTCAGTCACCGCCTGTTATATTTATGATTTACTTTTAATTTGTTTCTAAGGAAAGAGGGTGTTGTAAAGCCCATTAAGACAATTTTGTGATTTGTTATTCTGGGCAATACGAACAAAATTGGCTTGACTAGATCAAGCTGTGGCCAAAGTTGAGCTGAGGTTGCCTGTGGATACAGTCTACTATTTTAGGCATGAAAACATCAGCAGGGGCTGTGTGGGCATCACATACATATATTTCATGGCTATATTTTCACTTTGAGCTGAGGTGAGACAAGTCATGAGAGGGTAGTTACTGACCCAATTTATTACCTAATTAACAATGAACAAGCTTGTGTTGTTTATAGATCCAAAGCATTGTTTCAGCACTTTGCACTTGAGCTGGAAGTAGTGAAAGTACCAATTTATTGGCCAAATCACAATGGAAAGTATTGTGAAGTGACAGTGAAGTGGTGGGTGTTGCTGCAAGAGAGATTTGAGAGTTTTTACCTCACAAAAAATATATATATTTTTTTTGCTACAAACATCTGGCTGGCCTAATTGAACCTTATGGTGGACCAACTTTGCACAGTTCTCCTATAGGAACTCACACTAACTGACCATTAGACACCAACAGACACTCCTTAACAACAAGATGAACAAGCAGACAGAAGTACAGACCTTGCTGTAGGGAAACGTCATCCAGACTTTCAGTGAGGGCTTTAGTCCAATGACAAGAATCTGGTGAAACCAAAAGGCAAAAAGATCACAAACTTACACAAAGTTGGGTGGATAAGCAGAGGGTGGAGTATGTAATGTGAACGGAGCTGTGTGTGTTTGTGTACCTTAGTGAGAGAGGCCATAGCCAGCAGAGAGTAGTGTGTGATGGGATGGTCTCTGAAGTCTGGAGGAGCATGCAAAGGTTCAATAGAGCAGACCTCCCCTTTAGAACCACTGAAGAGACATCGAGAGTCACACGAGCGCATCCCCATCACCCTCCTGCAAACACACAGAAACAGATACTATTAAGAGAAGCACACAGAGCAATAGCAGAGAATGAGGATAACAGATGGAGATGAAACAATAATTAAGTGAGAGGAGGTAGGAAAGAGGTAATAATAATGGGGAAAGTACAAGTAAGGGGAAAAAAGCTGCATAACAGGATCACCTTCTTTCTAGATTTGACATGTTTTACAGTACTACAATTTTGAACACAATCTGTGGAACAGTCCCCTCGACTGAAGGCTCTCATTAACCTTGAGGCAGCACTACACGTTGTTACAAACTGCTTCGGGGGGGTGGCCCAAGACTGTGAAAGTTATTACATTTACTTTAAATGAAAGTAGAGTAATTTACCTAAAAGCCAGCTCGAAAACTGATCCTCCACTGTCATTGCATACAGCAAGAGTTGGGTCATCTGTGAACTAGAGACACAAAAACAGGGAAATAATAACAAGGGACAGAAATTAGATTTTCACACACACTCAGAATCATTGAGACGGCTTTAAAGCTGTTTCTTTAGTCATGGATGTGAATGAGAAAGGTCTTTTTTGACCAGAGAGTGTTGGCTAGAGCCACTACAGCCATGCTCCCCTAAAGAGATGATGTGTGTGTGTGTGTGTGTGTGTGTGTGTGTACCTTCACATGCAGTATAGCTGTCCCTGGAGGATGGGCATCATTGATAGTTCTCAGAAGCTTCCCATTAGCTAGATCCCACATCGTAATCTAATCATGCAGACAGACAAACAGATGCAGAGAGAATGACTGTTCAATATTCAACATTCTCTGTACAATATTATATAATCTTGCAAACGCAATCAATACATTTCAGTCACTGAAACAAATACTGCTGTTAAGTTTTTAACGTTGACCCATATCCAGTGCTGCAAACAGTGCTGCTGAAGCAGTGTGTCTCTTTTCAACTACAGTCCAGGAGCTGACACACCTTCACATGATGATGGTCATGTTTGTTTGTTTGTTATTGTCCATCTCTTCTTTTAGCTCTTTCTAACCCTATTTTCTCCAAATTCAACTTACATCACTAACTCATCCTGCGTATTAAAAAAACTTCACAAAAGAACCGCATTGACAGACCTGACTGGCCTAGAACTTTACCTTTTTAGAGATGTGTGTAATGTGTAAATGCTGATCATGTTACAATCTGTAAATAACAAATGCACAAAGCACAAGTTTGCATGTTACACAATTTGCCTTCAAAAATCATGTGCACATTACCCAGCAGCTGCAGATCCTATTTTGATCCCTAACAACGAGACATTCTCCGTATCCTCTGTGTGGACTACCCCTTGTAATAGCAGTTGAAATTGTAAGACCAAGTGAAGTATCAAGCAACAAGCCTGTGACCGTATGTATGTGTGTGTGTGTGTGTCTCAGTATATACCTGTCCCTTGGCGAACCCACAGAGAAGTCGTGAGCAGTCATGGTTGATGCTGAGGGCAGAGACTGCTCCAAACTCTGCCCCAGTTGCCTTGGTACCCAGACAGAGCCGCAGAGCCTGGTTTGTATCTGGAGAGGAAGATGAAGAGGACATTTAACTACTGAAGAGAGGGTACGGACTTAGAAAAGGTGTGGATGGTAAAATAAATAAAAAAAGACAAGCTCAAGATTTTCCCAGTCCTCAAGTTAACAGTGTAAAAACAAAGTCAAACAGCACATCAATACCAAAAACACAACACACTGGCACCAAATGAAGAAATGCAGTAAAAACTGCTAATTGCAAAGAACCAAATCAAGCAACAAGGCATGCACCAAAGCAGCTCGACCAAACCAAATGGACATGAGCGGTGATGTCTCACAGGTCAGGTTGAACACAAAATGAACAACATTAAGCATGAGTGACCCATCTGACAGGGACGTTCATACCTTTTCCTGTCCAGGCGTCAGTGTGTCAGCAATATAAAGAGACATGGATCAGCCCTGCTGAAACCTCGGCCCCGTCAAACCCCCAGTCAAAACCCAAACAACATCACACTATGAACTTGAGACTCAAGATGCATTTTGTATCTATTGAGACCAGAAGATCTCTGATTTTGCTCATGAATCTGTTGTCAAACACTGGCCTACTAAGAAATGTTTTACTGAGGCCAAAGGCTGAATGAAGTCTTTGAGCCAGGACTGAAATCCAAATGTTTTTGGATCACTGAATCCTACTTAAACTGAGCCATAAAGATACATGGAGCTGCAGTCTCCCCTACCATGCCTAGAGTGAAGTGTGTGTGTGTGTGCATGCGTGGTACATGTATTGCATTGATCATGTAGTTTTGGACATATTTGAAAAAAGAATTCCAGCCATGTCTGGTCAGAAAAATCAAATAAGTAATTCTTATGCATATTTTATAGTAACTTCATTTTGAATAGCTCTCCTTTATTCTCTTCTATGTAAACCATTTATTTGTTTGTATATGTCGGAAACAGTAACAATTGTTAGTGGTTTCAGTGTACAGTGTAGTTGGAGTCATGATAAGTCGTTAGCAGTAGTACCAATCTTTTGTAAGAGTTTCTATCAGCAGTCATATCATTTGAGTCATATGAGTAGTATTTGCAGTAGCAGTAATCAGTGCTTGGATCGGAATAGAGAATGTGTTAGAGGCCTAAAGCAGCAGCCGGCACAGACTGTATATGTAATTTTTATTACTACTTATACTAATGTTTTAATTGTACTATGATTCATTGCTATTACTATCACCTACTAAATACATGAAGGACAGATAAAATGATTACTTTGCACCGCACTGATTAAAAACTCTTCAAATTCCTTAAGCTATAAACAAAACAATTATGACAAAGTTTTGACTATTTTGAAACAAATGTTTAATACTTTTCTTCCCTTTAAACTAAATTGAAAACTGATATGGCCAAACACCACAATAATCAAATCGCTCTTATCATTTTGACATGGTCAGGGAACATAATGTAATCACAAATCCACTGTGTGCAAAGCCCTGTGCTACAGAACCGATGATATTTTGGTGGTCGTCTTGGTTTTTGCTATCCAAATGGATGCCATGTCTCATTTTACGTTCAGTGAATTAATGGCTGTGTGCTGCTCCTCCTCTCACTCCGTTTTGTAGTGTTACCCTGTGAACATGGCAGAGCAGTGAGACTTTACCCTCCGGACGTCCGCCCTGTACAAATACCCTTAAAAGGTTTTTTAAAAAAGGCTCCAAACAAAAGCCTACATTGATGTAAATAGTCTGATTCAATCCTGTCGTGGTGATAAGGCGATGGCAAGGTCCGGGAACAGAGGGGGCAGCTGATACTGGACAGGAGATAAGGAGGGAGTCAACTGGTGCCTAAAGGTCCTGATTAACTGAGTCAATAAAAGGCAGTGTGTGAGCAGCTTGAGTGTAATGTGACTTGACCATCACATCTTGCCTGAAAACTGGACTGACAATCTGTTAGATCAAACATCTGGTTTTGTAGATCATAAAAAGGTAAGTACTGTCTTCACATAATGTGTGTCTTTAAGACAGTAGACATTATAATTTTTACTAGAATAGGATGGTGTTTCTGGGAGTGTTCAAAGTATTGAAAGATGTATTTCGTTTAGTTTCAGTCAGTCAAATGAAAAAAACGAAAACAGAAATACAAAGCAGCTCATCTTAGAACACCACAACCAAATCAATAACACCAAAACAATCAATAATATCAATAAATTGATTGAATTACACAAATATAATATCAACAAAATAAAGGCAAATAGTTTAAACAGGCACAGAGAAATGGCAACTAATGTGTACAACAATACAGCTACATTTAAGTACACAACCATCCATCAAATTATTAAAGACAACTAACTTAACAGTGTAAACACTTTCTGATTTTCCAACACTGTTTGATAATGTGCTCCAGTCTACAGAAGCCCAGTGCATAACTGCATCTTTTAACAAGTTACTTTTGCCTCTACAGATAACTAAATGTCATTTAGCCACATACATATCCCTCTTGATATGTATGTGTTTGACTCAAAAGAGTTCTCCAAGATTCAAGTATACAGAAAAACAGAAATGTCCTCATGAAAACAAGCGGATGTGAATGTAATCTGACTACAACAGAGAGCCTTAACAGTGTGTTATGGATATCAGTAGTATTAGTATGGTATGAAGTGTGACGAACAGGTGTTGTAGCCTTATTCCGGGATAACTGATGTTTATTGAGACCTATGAGTATAACTCCTATAACATGACGTGATAAACTTGATCCAGCTTGAAGCCTCATTTAAAGAAGCAGATCTGGGAACTATCAATATGTTTAAAATCATGCTGTTTTTTTATTGACGCAGTCGTGCACAGTTTACTGAACTCCATCTACTTTAGTTAAGTCATAACAATGACACGTTTGATGAATCGGTCTAATCATATTTTAGATGATGTCAAAATCAGATATAATCCTGGTAAGATTATGAGTTATAATGAACTTTAAATGACACTACCACACAATGGAAACAGTGGGTCTCAATATTGAACTTGTTTTTTTCTGCCAAGGCGGGCTGTTGCTATAATTTCTTTTCTGTCACCATCTCACTTGGCTGAGCTCCCCAGGCTATGTTTTGTCTCCTTTTTATTCTTGAATGAAAATATATATAGAGATTTTTATTACAAATCACACTTTTGTCAAATCTACTTCACTAACCATATTAGATGGAAATTAAGTGAGTTTTATCTCATCAACCTGCCATCTTTGTCATGGAAAAAAAAGTTGTTTGTGAATAGTTTTCATCATTTAAATTAACATTCATCAGTGCATTGCATTCAGGGACAAATTTTAAATTCCACGTACTAAAATGTTCCTACATATAATGATCTTGGATCACACGAAGCCTGTAGATGTATTACACTTATTCAGCCAATTAATGTCTACCTGAAGCAAGAGACATCCCTACTGACATCTGAACTTGGCAGACAGGTAATATTATTAATTATTAATTACTAAATTTCAGTTAGCCATTAATTAATTAGATAAGCCAGTTCTAGAGCCTGGCAGGGTGTATGCTGGCTCACTGACACACCTTGGTAAGTGGAAAACAGTCATCATTACTTGGTTTATATGCACTTAAGTAACCAGGTTACAGTCGTCTAACTCCAGTGAGTGATCGGAGTAGAGGGTTTGGGGATGATGCTTTAGCCCTATTTGCCATATTGACACTTCAAAATGAGCAGGGAAGTCCGACAAACTGTTGTTCGGCTTCAGGGAGTCTGAGTTCACTAAACTGATGTTGTCTTGTCTCTGGTTCACAGCCAGCCTTCCCCTGCAGCCGCTCCACACATCATCACAATGCCTCGTCGCAGCTGCTATATTGAGATTAACAACAACACTGGCTGCTACACACTCAGCAATCCAAGGTTATATGCTGCTTTTACACTTGTCTTTTTCTGAAGAGTACATTTTAAAACTTCAAGCTTTCACTAATTGCTAGTGTGTCCATCAGTTTTTAGTTTTAGGGCTGCATTGTTGTCTCAGAGGCTAGTTAACTTGTCAACTTTATCTACTGTATGAAGCCCAAATTCAAAAGTTTAAAGGGCTTTACATTACAACCCTTGATCCTTAGATCCAAGATGCCTTCTTCAGGACAGACAGACATGCAGTGCATGTAGGATGGACAGATTAGACAGAAATAGTAAAAAATAAAATACATCATGGACAAACGAAGTGACCATATTAAGTAGATAGATTGCATTAAGCAACTTGCAGGTGCCACCACCTAAAGCTTGATTGTTCTCATTGTTAAAATATACTTTATTAATGCACTTACTGTACTGTACTGTCAGTTACACAGTACACTAGAGTAAGGGTCTGAAAATAGTGTTCTTTCCTCTTTTTGCTATCTACTAAATTGTTGTCATTTGCTCATGTTTTCTTGTTGTTTGCTCATGTTCTACCATGAACTGACACAGTAAGCTAATGTGAGTCTTAAACTGTGTGTTAATCACATTAAGTGGGTATCTTTCAAAATATTGTTTTGTACCATTTCCCTCGCATGTGACATTAGTGCAGAATCATTATGCAACTGAGACATCAGACTCCTTGTGGATGCATTCAGGTGCCTGGTAAATGTAACATCTATGGTATGATTTGGAAAAAAAAGATTTCTGTGAGAACCAGTCTGATATGTTGTGTCTCTGTGTTCAGGGTGTTCACAGAGAGCGGCTGCTGTGAGGTTCCTCTGCCACCCATGGTGGGTCCCTGCTCTGCTGCCAGTGGAATGTTCAACAAGACGACCGGTGCTGCGACCGGAGCCGTCGGCGTCTTCACCTATGACCTTTTCAATGGTGACCTGAACGACTACAGCCACATGGTGGCTGTCATGTTCTCTGTGCCCTATGACCGAAATCTGTACTCCAACTGGTTCTCTGTGGGGATCTTTGAAAGAGGAAACAACTGCGACTACAATCTTTATGATATTATGTATAACGGAAGTGAAAATAATTTTGTAAGAGCAAAGGCCGATGGCTCCAGCATTGTATATGAGGGTGATTATGTTATTGTCAGTGCCTCCATGTCAGACTCAGGTGAGGCAGTCATGAAGGTGGATATCAGTGATACTGGCATGTATTAAGTCAAAAGAAGAAAAATCCAACTGTTGTTGTGTAAGACATATGAGACGATCACTGGAGTTTTAATAAAATACTTACTACAATATGTTTGAAACCCAATCAACTGACAAAGTTGGTCACTCGCTGATGTGCTGCTCATTAAACACTATACTTAAAGTATGGGTGCACATGATTGCACAATAAATATTGGTTATTGCAGGTGTAATCTTCAAAAGTTGATGCCCAACTACAAATAAGGAACAAGACTTTCATGTGTTCATCAAAATATGCCCTATTTGTATTTTTCCATATATATAAATAAAATTCAGCTGTATAAAAAATTGATTTGCTATTATTTACTTACAACTAGAGCTAATGCAGATTTCGTTGGACTTCTCTTTGGCACAGAGAGTGACGTGATACGGGGGTGTTTCTGGACATTGTGGTGCCCAAGGACACCCACTGGTGCTGCTGAAGGGACTGATCTTTTCATTGTAATGTGTGATGATATTTTTATTGAATTCAACTTCAGTCAACTTCTGCTCTGTATCATGTCATCAACACCACAATCAGACAGATTTTTAAGAGTAGAGAAAGTTTGTTTGAAAGTGATTACAAAATAAAAAAATCTTCCCCTCTTTGCCACTGGCTCGCCTCTACATTCCTGAGTTCAAAATTACTTTATTCATACATTATATGTCCATCCACCCACTGGTCCTACTGTTTGAAGGGTGAAGGGACATTGAACATTTACAGGCAATTCAGGATGACCAATCAACTGACATATCTTTGGACTGGGGGAGGAAACACACACTTCTTATATGGAGTCTATGGAACAGGACAATTGTCTAAAAGGATTTCTTTGAATTTCATGACATGGTTTATGCTCTTGACATTATAAGAAGACTTGTGTCTTTCACTCATGATACAGCAAGGCTGTCCAAAGGTGTGTATGAGGAGGACAAACACTAGAGGGTAGCAGAGTGTTTGCACAGGTTATGGTCAGTAAGAGTTTGTGATGGTTGTGTGTGTGTGTGTGTGTGTGTGTGTGTGTGTGTGTGTGTGATGTACTGAAAGAGATTTTTCTGGTCATACACATAAACCTTGACATTCAAGTCACTCTGTATTTTCATGGCAGTTTTCAATAAACTACAGAGTATGTAATGAAACAAAACACAATTTTGTCCCGAAATGAATTTGACTTGTGTTGTATTCATACATGCATGGATCATTCTTTTAAAGAGAACATACCATCTACTGTAGGCTTTTTTATAAAAATTTCAACAACCAATCATTAAAGTAAACATGATGTGTGTTAATGTGAGATAAAGAGCTTCCAAATAAAAAGCTCATACTGTTTATAATAAACAAGACAACGTTTTCTGCATACTCAGCATGAACAGTAAGATCATCAGCATGCAACAGAATACTTACCATTGTTTCCACATAAATTTATACACAATTTCACTGTTTCAAATTGAAAGACGCACACAGTCAGTTTCATTGAGACAAGTCTCTAAATACAACCAGTCTCACAGATCATGAGAGAATCTGCAAGAACGAATAGGAGCAACAAGCCAAATCCAGGTGTTTAATCCTGGTAGAGGAGAGTCATTCAGAGTGAAAACTGTACTCACTAACAAGTATGGAATTAAGGCTACAGACACACACTGTAGCTAGTCAATTTGGTTTTTGTTTTTTTTCATTAAATCCACTATATGCAAAGAGCGTTTCTGACTTTGCTGCCATCTAGTGGTTTTATTACAGCAAGACACACCACTACTACCACGACACATACAACAGAGGTGCTCAGCTGGAATCAAATACATTGTGATCACAGTATGTGGTACGTGTCTGAATCACTGAGGCACAGGAACAAATATAACAAAATATCATTAATCTACAACAGCAGCCCATGTGAACTTGTCAGAATAAGAAATAACTACACTTGATTTGCTTGTATCCACCCTATTTGTGTTGCATTTGCATTATGACGATATCCTTTACCCTAATGTGTATGTGAGGACGATAATCAAATTTAGACTCACCAAAGACCAGAGCCAGACCATGAGACGTTCCCACAGCAATCACACCTGACATTGTCTGAAAAAAAGAAAATATACAGCTTAGAATTGATTAGAAGAAGCCAGGACAAGTTGAAAAAAGGCAAAACACAGATCATATCATAAAACTATATCACAATTTCTGGACTCACACAATCAAAGACCACAAACAACTCTTGGTGTGCTTTTACTAACAGTCAAGTTTTTTCAGTCACGGTATTCTTATTGAGCTGTATTTTTATAAATTAATAAAAACTTTTTATATCTATATACAAAAATGATGTGTGCACCTTCACGTTCTCGCTTACATCTAATTATTTTCACACATGACTTCAGTTTTTAATAATCATAACAATTTAAATAAATGCAAAAACCTTAATTGTGGGCACTCCAGTACTCAAATGGTTACAGCGCATGCCTGCAACATCCCCAGCTGTTTCCTGTCTGTTTCATGTCTACTATCATCTGCTGATTAAGGTAAAATGCCAAAAGCTTAACTTCCATTTACTTCCCTTGTCTCAAGCATACTTTGGAAACTATGAAAATGCTAAAATGCATACTCAGCCTGGCCTCAAGAGCAATATAAATAGTGATAGAGTGTGTTACCAAATTATCCTTTAAATTTATATGATCTCCCTTTTTCAGTTGAATTCACAGTTGAATGAAGTAACACTCACTATGGCAGTTGGCAGTCCAGCATCCACTTTGTCCTGAGGGAAATATACAAATGTTGTTAATGTTGTTTAAAGCATTAGTCTATTGAAACAAATGTACAATTCCAGATACAGTACAGGTAAGTACACACTTCTGCAGTAACAATAAATCATCCAAATAAAATCAGTTAAGAACAAACCCAGCAAATGAACTAATGAAGGAACACAGAACGACAAACTGATGATCACTAAAAACAAGGCTGTCTTTTTCCATGTAGAAGGACATCAGAGACTGATGTAGTCCTTTTTCTCTGTGTGTGTGTGTGTTAGTCTTACAGCAGCAGAGACGATCTGAGCAGAGATGCCCTTCAGCAGGCTGTGTCGAAGAACTGACCCATGAACTGTCGGATTCAGATCCACTGTCCTCCTCTTTCTTCACACATATACACAAATCAAAAACACACACAAAGAAGACATTTTCCATTTTATTACCTTGTACATATAAAGACTAGAAGGTATGCATCACAAGTAAGCTATAGTAAATGCTTTTGCTCTTTACAAAAGTTTGCAGAGCTTCATAAGTGATCACAAGAGTGTTGAATTGAGTTGGGAGTTTGACGCCAGTGAAGAGAAACCACAATTGGAGTTACATGAGTCATTTTAGATGATCTGGTCAAAAGCTTAGCAGCACCATTTTGGGCCACTCATGGCTGGATGTTTTGCAAAGACAGGTGAAGAGGGAATTACAGTGGAGGTTGGACAAAAGCACAAAAAAAGCATCTCCATCTTAGCTTGAGACACAATGGGCCACAATCGGGAAACTAGGATCACCGCCTCACAGCCTCCACCAGCCAATCAAGTTGCAGTAAAATCCATATCTGTTCCGCACTATTATGTCGTAAAAGATTTGAAGGAATTTAATTAGAAGGTATTAAGTTGTATTTAATGTTTTGAAGAAATGGAAGTCATCACTATATTGACATGTATGATTCCAGTGAATCATTTCCAGTGAGAAATATTCTGTCTTCACTTAGAGACTATAATAACAGAGGAGTACAGAGGACTGATAGAGAGCTTCATCACATGGTGCAATGGCAGTCACCTGAAGCTCAATATCTGCAAAACCAGTGAGCTTGCAGTGGACTACTTTTGTATTTCATCCTTTCTTATTATTATTGTCTTATTAGACATTTGTGTGAAATGTCACACTTAGCACATGAATTCTTGTCTTGTCTTTTGATATATTTTGAGGCTTAAACAAGATGTATAACTGATTTGATGAATCAATGATGAATTCATCTGTATAACAGTGACAGGAGCTATTTTTAAAGTGAGATATTATCTGCCTCAGAATAGGACTGTGTGTGTGTGTGTGTGTGTGTGTGTGTGTGTGTGTGTGTGTGTGTTCATGCCGTTTGAGGTGTACTGGGTCTCCACTGTCTGAGCTGGCCAGAGAGGAGGTGTCATAGGAGTGAGCATCCATGTTGTCTGTGTTTAGCACGCAGGTGTCCTCTAACACAAATGGTTCTTCCTCATCCTCCAGCTGCAGACACACAGGACAACAAAACAAACACACCTCAGCTCGAAGGCTACATCCCTAACAAAACTATTTTCCAACTCTGTATGAAGCAGTTACGTAATGCACAAATATATTTACTGCTGGCAAACTACTGTGTGTATCATTAAGACCCTTGTACCCTTGCAACTGTCACCGATGCTAAGCAGTTTTATTGTACAGTACATTACTTGTCCGACTGACAGTGATAGGACATGATAGGTATGGTTCAATGGCATGAAGTTGATGATGCTGAACCACATTTTGAACAGGAACATAATTATATATATATATCTGTGTGTGTGTGTGTGTGTGAGAGAGAGAGAGAGAGGGAGAGAGAGACAAAGAAATACAGTATAGTACAGTGTACTAGTCAAAGTGAAACATATACTTCACCTCATTGAGGATGCTCTCCAGTGTGGGAGGTGTGTCCACTTGAGGAATGTCAAACTCCTTATCGTCAATCTGAGAACCGAAGAACAAAAACACAGAGCGTTAGAAAACGAGTATTTGTTTCTCTGTGCTTTCTTTTTTTTGCGTGAATCCACTTCATCTGTCTGACTGCCAGCATGTCCTTCCTGTGTTTTACTCCAATTAACAGCAGAAACCACCCCACTACTACTACATGAGTGACCATCCATTCAGTCCACACAGACTCAAGACTTTCCAACCACTGGTATTTGGAAATAGCAAGTAAGCTTCCCTGAGCTGAGCAGAGCAGAGCTGGAAGCTCGGATGTAGAGATAAATCAGAGCTTTTATTATTTTCACTTGGAAAAGGTTTTGCTGCATTTTTTTATTATTAACCAAGAATTCATCACAACTTCACAACTTTGAAAAGAAGTGGTGCAATGTTGTGTTAGCTGAGAGACATGTCGGGGGAGTGTGAATGTTACTGCAAAAAATCAGATGTACCTTTTCAGAGAGTGTTATCCATGCATATCTAAATAATATATTCGGTCAGATTGGGCCACTGCAGCACATTGCACGGAGGCTAAGGTTTCTGTTGAACTTGATCCTGATTTGCTCCGTCATCATGTAAATGTAAGCAGCCAAGAGCTGATTGATTTGGATGTTGGATCAACAACATAGACGTATTGCAGATAAAGAAAACATGTTTTGTGGTTCATGGCTTTTATCAGCAATACCATTGTTAGACCACCAAATGGCAGCATTGGAGAGCTAAATGGTAGAGTGAGTGATTTCCATGGACTGCCCTCTGGAGGTGGGAGGGGGAGGAGGTGTGATTCCATGATTAAACCACCAGCTTGCAGCATCAGATAACTAAATGGTACGAAGAAATCCTGAGACCTAACCACTGTGATATTTCCTCACACACAATAAATGAGTAAGAAAAACTTTAACATGATCAGATTCTCAATTCATATACTAAAAGACATGCTGCATGTACACATAGAATTTAAATCTCTGGATGATATACTGGATGTAAAATACATACCAAATTTTTGACATTTAAATGGTGAAATACTAAGAAAATGGAAAAAAGTGTTGCCTATGCCTGTGACTCTGCCTATGGTTGGATTTGCACCAAACCTGGTGTGGTAGATCTGGATCACATCACACATTTTGGTGTCAACTGAAGATAGTATTGGTGAGCTATACTGTATTTCCAAAAATGAAAATGAACAAATAAAGGTCAAAGTCATAGATATAGTTTTGCTAATTTGTGCAAAAAATTATTGGCAGAAATAGGTGTGGTATATACCACATGATGCAGCTCCATGCGCCTAATGCATAGATATGAAGCATTTCAGTATGCGATGTATGGTTGGTCATAAACCAAAAACATGTTTGCCTTTATTAAAGCAACCCGTTATGGTGGACATGGAGCTCGACAGTTTTCATATCTCCTGTGAAGCATTGGCACATCATTTCCAGTTATGGGGTGATGTTTCATGTCTCTAGTTTATTCCGGATCACAGCAAATTGAGCGGCATCAAACAACAAATAATAATAAACCAACACAAACTCAATAGAGAGTTACACCCCCTGGGTTTTAATCCTAAAAATGGACTAAGCAAATACAATTAGGCTCCAACACTGTTGGTGCTTGTACCCCTAACTATGGCAATGTAATAATAAAGGGGTCCCATATTTGTGTCCATGGTCAGACAGAAAACAACAGAGTTTTTTAAATAAATGGAAGTCTGTCTTTTCTAAGCATACAAAGGAGCACCATGTAAAGTCTGGTCATAAACTGAAAAAAGAAAAATCAACTTGGAATATCAATTCGTGCAGCCTGCACTAACAATTTAGGACTTAGAAACAAATAGTTTATGACCAGATCATCAGAAATCTTTTTAGAATGAAGAGTTTGGAAAGGCCAGTAACCGATCATAAATCTGCATTAAAAACCCTTTTCAGACAGGCAGCACATTATGTTAATCTAATGGCAATTAACATGCTGGTCTTACGGCTGAATAAACTGCTGAGTCACTTTTACATAAAAGCCATAACAGCAATCTTACTAGGTCAGGCCTGTAGCATTTCTGTAGCATTTCCAACATGGCAGGAGTCTGGACTGAACGCGGTCAGACTGATGTAAAGGCAGCAACAGCACAAGGTAAAACTGCAGGGGGGAGAACAGTGTATACTGCCTTCGAAGATCACTGATTAATTTGAATGTAATCTCTAAATCATAATCTCTTACAAACAAAAAAATAAAAATCGGTTGAAGAAACTCTCTCCGTCTTCCTCACTCACTCAATATTGTGTGAGCACGCTGCTCTTTCAGTAAATGTCCTGTCATGTCTCAATGAAGCTGTAAGAAGCATTAATGTAAAAGACAAAAATGGATGACAAAAAGCTGTCACTTTAACAGACAGATGAAACCAGCAATGTCACATATTCCAAGTCTGAAATGGGCTAAAGAGTCGACGAGATAATGGTTTTACACTCTCATTTTGTATGTATAGAACGTTCCCAAGATATTTTGTCCCCACACATGGATGCTTTGCTTAATGAAAGGACTGGGACTGAGTCAATGCCACTGAGTACGCTGATATTTTTCTCTACTCTGTTTGACCTGCTACTCATATGTCTGAACTGTGAGCCAATTCATGACCCATGGATCCACACAGTAAGGCTGTCCAGCAACACCCTCTTCATTTTGCCTGTGCAATTTTATCTGAAAAGTACACTCCAGGAATCCCTATCACAGATCATCAATTTAAAGCTAACCTTTACGTAATATTAATGTGATATCCTTTGAATGTTATCAAATCCCACATAATCCAAAGGTTTGAGTGATTCAAACTTCAGGTTTATTTTTAGGCTATAAGGTTAATTACACAAGGAGTGAGACCACTTCTCTATATCCCTGTGCCTTTTCTGCTCAACTTTGTAATGCACCTTCTATATAAAAACAACAGGGATGAATGTTAACGGATTATCCCTCCCTTCGCACCCAATATAGAATATTTATAATTTAGCTCCTTTTTCAAGACAATTTTTCTCCAGGGGTATTGAAGTGGGACCTGTAATGTGTATTGAGAAGTTAAAATCAATGGCCAATGGGAGCAGTACGGTCCCAACACTTTACAAAATGTTAAGTAACAGCTGTCCAGACAGTACTGGTGGCATGAAAGCCATGGATGTACAGTTTCTCAGAGATCAATGGAATACAATTTTAAAAAGTGGAACTGGTGTTCCCAATTGTCTGAATATATAATAAACAAAAGAAGATCTTATACAGTATAAGAGTATACATTACTCATCAAAGGTGGAAAAAATGGACCATTCATTGTCCTGGTACATGGTTGTGGTATGATTGGCACCTTCATGCATTTTTGGCAGCACTGTCCATCTGTAACACAGCTCTGGTCTGAAGTAGCTGACACAATGTCTACCATATTCAACAAAAGAAAAACACCAAAATGCCCAAACAGTGTGTATGTTAAATATATCATATTGCTGAATTGGAAATCAAAGAAACCTGGATGTTTTAGCCAAGAACAATGGCTTAAATACTTTCTAGACTCACAGTGCAAAGACTATAGACTTAAATGAATTTTTTTTCCAGACACTGTTTTTTTAGAATCAGCCTGTCTGATTCTATCCATGTTGAACCCTTTTCTTTTTTGTTTTGTCTTTGGTGCTTTCTTTTTCCTTTTATTTCATCGTTTTATGGCCCAGGCAACTAAGCAACCTTACATGACAGAGAGGAGGAGGAGTAGGACCATGGCAACAGACACTGTCAAATGTAAATCAGTCAAGGGGTTTCATTTTAAAAGAACTGCATCGCACATGTCTGCGCTTCTACCAGTCTTATGATTGTCTACTTATCAACTGTGTTTGGTTAGGCCTACTCAGTAATCAGTGATAATGATTACAGTATAGGCTAAAGGATGTCATTAAATTAAGGAAAACCATTTTTAAAAATTCCTGCCTGTTTGGGGTCCTTTGTTTCTATTTTTAATTATTGAGGGACTAAAGGGGAGAAGAGGAGAAGCTCTGAAAATCCTCATGCGTGCGACTGAAGCCTGTGCTTACAATATTTTCCTGTCTGTGTGTCATACTGACCCTTTTGAGAACAGCTGTTCCTTGTATTGAATCACATAGCCACAATAATAAAAGCTTTGTAAGTTTTGTACTTTAACAATGTGCCTTGATATTGGGGGGGAATTTATTCCACAAGTTCTAAAAGGTTTGTAAGATGGATGTTACAGTTATCTAGGGCTTGTTAACACACTCTAATTTACACTTAACCAAATACTGCATATTTGTCTCTGTTGGCCAGATCACAAGTCTGATTCCAATCCACCTTTGTCCACATGAGAGGTGGAGGTGGTAACGCACCTGAACCTGCAACTAAACAGTTTACTAGCGTCAGTTAACAACTATCTATACACAACATGTTAACACACATGTTAAACATAACACAAACACATGAATTGACCTGATTTATAAACTACGAGCGAGACAAAGGTTTTATATTGTCTTCATAGACTCTAGTTCACACCTCTCCCTCAGCCATACAGATCATTCAGTGGTTGAAATGATCCAGGATCAGACAAATGCCACAGCAGCTCGGTGTGCCTTGTAATTGATCTTATGTGTAGAAGCGGTTAGGGCGGTTTTTCCTTGTTGCTTTAATGAGACAGAGAACAATGCCAAATTTAAGATAGTAAACATTAGGGAGTCCTTATGAGATACAGATACTTTAACACCTTTTCAACATCTGGCTAGAATGTGTCTCAAATTTCAATCCATCTTAAATGCTCCTTGGATGCACTACAAGTGAATAAGTACTAACTACTAAGCACTACTACGTTGGTCTCTTTAGGCTGATCAGAAATCTGCTCATGGTGGGCAGGTGGGCAAAACTATGTCGGGTCTCACATAATGTCATCAAACTCCATGTATCAATAAGAAGGATACAGGTGGAAGCTATCCCACCTTAATGTGTGCAGCAAGAGAGTGAACACAGTCTGCTGCACAGACCTGAGAGGAGATCTGGGCCGGATTCACTAACACATCCCACAGCTCAAAGCAGGAGAAGCTAACCTGGTCCTGTCATCCTAACTGCAACACTCCTGCTTCTGATGGAAGGGCAATTCACAACGGGAAGTGACGACGCCTGAACGCACCACGGACGGCAGGCCGCACCATTAAACCTCCTTTTACTGTCACTTTTCTAAAAACGACTGGAAGCGAACACATTATTAACTTACTGTCTGAGACACAGCTAGTGCCAACACTTCCGGTGGGAATGTTTCGCTATGATTTGACAGCTGCATGTAAATAATAGCCGGTCACGTGATAACGTTCAGTCTTCAGAACAGTGTAATAGTCTGCTAATAAATGCGTGGATCACCAAAATTAAAACTTAAAATAGGAACATTAGTGATTTCAGCTGAAGTCTACAGAGCTTTTTGTTTACAATCCAATAATATGACAGTACAGAAATGTCCCTATATAATTCCAGGCAGTGTTCCTGACAGTGACCAGCTTCTGGAGAACCACACATGCGCACTTGGGCCTAATTGAGGACGTAGTGAGATAATGTTGGGTCAGATAATAACAACACCGTGTTTTGCATATGGCCTGAGGGGAGGTATCGTATAAGAACAGATTTGAGAGTAGCCGCTGTGCAGAGCCACTTTTCACGGTGAACCAACGCCGGGAAAACAACACACTGCTGCGGCGGCACACACTTCATTTCCCGTCTGTGACATAGAATAAGTAGTGGGTGTCTCACCGCGTCCACCTCCATCAGGTTGAGCTGGGAGGAAGCAGAGAGCAGGCTGCGGGCGTCTGGAGACTCCGTCATCTCTCGGTTAACACGGACTGAGCAGCCGCCTGTGTCTCTGCGATTTGTCTGACAGGAACTACATTCACTACATCTTCCGGTTGATTTTTTCACAATAAAGGTTTCTCTTCTTCTTCTGTTGAGTTTTACGGCGGCTGACATCCCCATGTGTGGCATTACCGCCACCTACTGGATGGTAACAACTTCACAGTGAAAACTATTCAATTCGATTCAACTCATTGCAAAAAAAAACCCTTATTTGTCCCCGGGGGGCAATTCAATAGCACGTAGAGCAGTAAAACAAACAAAACAAAACAGTGGCATGAAAGAAATAGTATAGTAAGATAAAAAGATCAGTGCACTATGGAACAGCAGCATTTACATAGTCCATCCACAGTGATCCCATTCACAACATTGTCCATTCTATAACCCAGAGCCAAATCCTTCCTTCCATGTGGCATCTAGATCATGTCCACAACGTTCAGGAATCTCCTGCCAGCATCCAGCGCCATCTTCATCCTTTCTGATCTCTAATGTATTTCAACAATTAATATGTCCATGCACATACACTGAACCACTCCATTTCTTTCTGCTTTCATCCCTTTTGCCTCACCAGTATTTCTTCATTTCTATCCAGCATATGCTCTAGCATATGACAAACTTGTTCCTGCTCTGATCTTTTTTACTTTTATTTCCTTTATTCTTGTTGGACACTTTATGACCCCATGTGATGATTTCCCTCGCAGTGCACTTTGCTTTCTCTGATTTGCACTCCTCCACATAATCATTATCCTTCCCACATCTTCTGACTCTGCATCTCCTCTACATACTGCAGCTGGGCCAGCGTCCAAATGCACAATCACCATATAATGGCATGGATTCATACTGTTGATCCATACCTGTTAACATAGATCGGTTATGAGTTGGTCTTCTCATCAGGCCCAAATGCGCTAAACATCCATCTGACATTTGCTGTTTTAGCTTCACCTTTCCTCCTTTTCCTTTTCCTCTTTTGATTATTACTGTAGAAAGCACATTCCTGCGTGATATTGGTTTGTTTGAAGAAGCTCAAAATTGGTATTTGCTGGATAAAAACCAAACAAACCATGAGTAAAAGAAAAAAAGTATTTCCCATCAGTCATGTTTGAAGAGCGCCTTTTATTTTTGTTTGGAACAAGACAGAAAACATGACAAAGACATGATGGCTGGCAGTGATATTTTCCATGTCTGTTGCTCCTTCACAAAAAAAAAAAAAACAGTGACTCATTTGTTTCAATATTATTATCTGAGTGTAACTAAAGTACTTAGGTTAATACTTACAGATTAGTATGATTCATGCCTTTCCTGTTGATCTTTTTTGATAGGCTGCAGGAGAAGAGGCATGCCAGGACATATATGAGTTGCTTGACCCCAACAGTTGACAATTCAGAAACCACAATGGGGGGGGGGCAAAACAGAGAAAAATGGGTGAATACACATACTCTTTCTTTGTGCATTTTCTGGATCCAATCTTACAACCTGCTCTGTCCAGAGGAAACTGGAACTCTTCAGGCATTACACAAGAAACTGGAGGGGTGGTTTCTGCTCTCATCATCAGAACGTTGACACTAACTGTGACTGCATGTGAGCTGAAAGAATGAATGAAGAAAGATTGTGCAGATTTTCACCCACCTAAAGAGCCTTTTGGTTCCAAAACTGTCCAACCCCAAACACTGGCTTCAAAATGCTGTTGGTTCCTGGCACAGGGCAACGGAGCATGAAGGAGTTTGAAATTTGGTTCCCACCATCATGGCGGTTCTGACGGTTGGCAGCTAGTTATTGATGAGTTCATTTTTTTAGCCCATACAGAAAGCTATACTTTCTGGGGCCGACAATTATAGTGCAATATTAAGTGCATGTGATTTGTACCTGGTGGGGCACGATTCAGTCGACGTGGAATGAGGACCAGGTGGGTTGGAACCAATAATGGCTGATTAACACAGGAAAATACCTGCCTGCAAAACAGTCTTTATATAAGGTTTAGTTTTGAATTCTAGTATTTTTCTGTGTTATTTTAGTGAAGGTCCCTAGGCCTCAAGGATGATTTTAGTCCCAACCCTGTTTAGTTGGTATATAAGTACATAAGTGTGTGTGTGTGTATGTGTGACATTTTCTTTCTGGTTACACTAGCCTATACATATTATATTTAATTTTCAATATTTTGTGTTGTGTTTGGTGTTGGATTGACAAACTTAGGTTATCCAAAAGAAGAGGTGAATTTGTTTACTCTTATGTGTTTTACCATCACTTTGTGGGTTAAAGTTAAAGGTGCAATATGTAAGAATTGGCCACCTATCAAAGATCACTCCAAACAAATAGAGGGCAGCCCCAGTTAACCACAAACTGCTGTTCGCTGTACTATTTGCTGTAGCCATTACACCCTATTATCTGACTGAGTCTGATCAGTTTAAAAGCTTGGAGCACTGGGGGAGCGTTGGTGTTTACACAGTGGGCAACAAAACGCAGCCTCTGAGACCGACGGAGGCCAGTTTGACAACAGGGACTACAGTACCAAGGTGATTTACAGCAGCTCTGACCAGGAGGCAGGTCAGGAATCAGCAGAATATTTTCACATCTAGCTTGATGAATTAACGGTTTGATTAGAACCAACCAGAGTGAGTGACTGTTATTTTTTTTGTTTCAGTTGAGTTTGAATGAAGCGTGCTTTACGATGAGTTAACAAGGCAATTACGCTATTAAAAGAGCAAAACTTGAATTCAGGTGTATGGCTGCATTTTTGTGTTAATGAGGAAAACAGAGGTAGGAATATTTATTTCTTGACTTTGTTGTTTATTTTGTTTATTTATTAGCAAACTCCCCAACCACATATATCTCCCAGCTGAAACTAGGGGGGCTGTTCTATCAGACTATCAAAGTTGTATAATGTGACAGGACTGGCCGGGGCCATCTGGTTAGCATTCTAACTTGATATCTCTGTAACACAATACACAGACATCCTTGATATAACACCAAAACTGTTATTTCTTCACATTCTGCTGACAAATTTAATTCATTTTTGAATGTTTTAAACTAAACATCTTACATACATATCACATATTGCACCTTTAAAATATGAAAGGGAGTGAAGAAAGGAGCGGAGAAGGAAAGGAGACAAGGACGCAGGCGGACAGTGTTGGGTCGCGGCCCGCTGTATTCCTTCGACTCTGTTCACCTCCATTCACACAGTAAATAAAAGCATGGAGGCTGTGACTCTCGGGATCTAGCACCGAGCAGCGGGGGGTAAAGACACCGCCGCATGCGCTCTCCCTTTCACCGAAACACGCAGGAAGGAAGCGGGACAGCGACGAACGCTTCGCCGCTTGGATTGAACTCATTTTGCGGGGAAGAGAGGATCGTAGTCGGCTGGAGGAGCGGGGCAGCCCGCCGTGCTGAGCATGAAGCGGGCGGCTGGAGTGGCCAGGCACAATGGCCTCGTCTCTCCGCTGGGGAACAACAACTCCGGGGCTTCGAGCATCGTCTCCCAGCAGAGAGCCGCTTGTGTCCCCGCTTCTGCCGACGGTGGCCCCGGCGGCGGGATGGACGGCCTGCTGGATTTCTCCAAAGGCCCCGCCGTCAAAACCGAGCTGGTGTGCAAATGGGTTGACCGAACTTCTCCGAGACAGAGGCTGGGGCGGACGGCCACATCCGTCTGCGACCAAACTTTCGGCTCCATGCACGAGCTGGTGGACCACGTCACCACCGAGCACGTCGCGGCGGGGCTGGAGAGCCTCAGTCACGTCTGCATGTGGGACGAGTGTCTGCGCGGCGGGAAGGCGTTCAAAGCCAAATACAAACTCATCAACCACATCCGCGTGCACACCGGGGAGAAGCCCTTTTCATGCGCATTCCCCAACTGCGGCAAGATGTTCGCCCGCTCCGAGAACCTCAAGATCCACACGCGCACGCACACTGGTAGGCTCTCGTGCTTCTGTGACACACTCATTACAGTCCATTTATCATCCGTCAACACGGCAGCCTGCACACTCTCACACACGCACACACACCGAGAATAAAGAGGTTAACAGAGATTGTCCCCAGTCTGCTAGGAATCCCCTCCATGTTTACGTAGGCTCGGTTCAGCACCCATCCTCATCCGTCCTTCACTGCTCCCTCGTTTCCTAGAGGAGTCACGGGTCCAAGCTGCAGCTCAGGAGTCATGCAAGGTGACAGGAAGCAGCACCGGGCAGCTGGATTAGGAGACAGGGAACATGATGGGCACAGAATGATTAGATGTGCACAGCAGAAGTTAGAGGGAAAAGGCATACACGTGACTATTCTTATCATTTTAGATGAGATATTCCTTTATTAGTCCCACAGTGGGGACATTTCCAGCAGAATAGGAAGGAGCAGAAGATAAATAGTAAATAAGCAATATAAACAAGAGAAGTATAAAAAGTATTAACAATTTAACTAAAGGAAATATAAAAGTATTAACAATTTAAACAAGGCGAAAAAGAATGAACAAATTAACAAGAGAGATATCAAAAATATGGGAACAATATGTACACTGTGGACAGAACAGTTGAATTAAAGATGAGATGAAATGAAATATTGCACAGTGTAATGACGTAAGAAAAGCACCTGAGAAGGTAGGTGATAAGATAAGATATAACTTTATTAATCCCGAAGGAAATTCTTTTGCCAGACTGAAATTACAGTAGTAAAGAACAAATAGGATATAATAATAGAGCAATAATGTATACTTTGATAGCTACAGGTAGAAAACACCTCCTGTGGTGGAAGGAGGAGGTAACTGGTATTGCACCAGTCCAGTCTGCATAAAAAACATAGTTTGCTGGAACTGTATTGTTATTCCAATTACTCAGAATCAGCCAGCCATATAAGCCTGTTTTATGACAGTTTATGCAGTTTTAACTAAACTCAGTTTCCAGATTTATTAAAGAGTGATAATCTATTTATATCAGTGAGACTATTAGTGTGTCCAGTGCTGCTTTCCACTTAGATATCCTTTATGAAAGGTTTATAAGCTGCTTTATAAATAATTTACTAACGTTTTATAGATTGGTTATATGTCATCAATAAGAGCAAAGCCTGGGTTGCCAGGTTGCGAATGATCCCTTTGGCTGGTGTCTTGTAGTATTTTTGGGGGCAACCCAAGAGAGTGTGGATGACATTCAAAACAGGCCCACACAGATTCGAACAGTGTATACACAGGGATCACATGCTCACTATCACTCATTCATTAATTCTTAGGCTAACAGGACACAACCCACCAAAATCCATTAATTAACATCCTGAACAACTGAAGACTTGATTATGATCTAGTTTAAGTAACTAGCAAATCTAAATGCAGATGACTTACTCACTTGCATTGTTGATTCAGGTTGTTGATGTGAGAAACCCCCACAATACAATATATGATATATATTTTAAAATGAAGAATTAAAAACAAAGATATGTACCAGAGATCTTAACCTTATAGTCAATTATTTGTCTATATATATTTAAAGAACAATGTCCAGGTATGACAGCAATAGCCCATTCTACATTTAAACCTGGGCCTTAGATATTCCGTTATATCAGCTTCTGCAATCCCACACTTAAACATTTTTAATGAGAACATTTATTACATTTACTATTATAAGGACATGATAATCCCTGAGGCAAGCACTGAGGTTTTCTGCCACACAAAAGAGCAAGTTAAGTTTACCAACAATTTGCCTCAGTACGTTAATATGGATCCATATCCACATACTTCCCACCTTTACTTGGCATTCTGAGCACATTTCTGTGTCTGAAATGGGGGTAATCTGTACAGCAGTGCAATATCCTTAACTGAGGCTGTCCTCTTGCACCATAAATGGAGTTTATCTTCTATTACAGCTCTTTCACAAATTGCCATATTTCCATATAGCAATGATATTCTCAAAAGAAATCATAATATAAGAAACCTATTTTTATAAGCTGGTTTGAATGCACTGGTCAGTGCATTCAAACCAGCGTTTTTGCTTATGACCATAGATTCCTTATATATTTATATTTCTTTAGACTGTTCTTTTTTGAAAGATACACCACCTGTTTTTGTTAGAGCTCCCCTAGCACCCCCCAAATGCCAAATTGAATTGGAGGAATTCCATCTTGCTGTCATTTTATTGAAACTGAATGGTGTTGAGTTAAAACCCAACCTGTTTCATCTGTAATTCTTTAAATGATCTCAAATATTTTTCTCTGTAAACATTTTCAAGCAAAGGTGCTAAATAAAAGTATAATCATCATATTGATGATGATGATGATTTTTAATATAATAATTATTATACTATGTCAAATTATCTGTAGGCTGCAGGAAATAGAGCTCTAAATAATATTGTAGTGATGATACTCAGCTACACTCAGCTCACTCGTTGAATTGGTATTGTCAGTTTTCCAACATACAAACATGTCATCCTCCATCACATATTTTCACACAGCATATATACTGCAAAATGTGGCAAAGCACTTTTTCCTTTTCAGCTCTCCCTACTTTTATCACCTGTCAGGTACAGTCTACAATAGAGAAATTACATTTAGAAAAAAGGGCATGTTTGAACATTTCCCACATTTACATGTACAGAAATGAAAACAAGAAACAAATATGTACCCCAGTTAAGTTGACTAAGCTGAAGAAATAGGCCAAACTCTTTCAGGGTATACAATTTTACAATCAGTTTTGCACGTAGATTAAGATCTGAATGATCTAACTGAAAGAACAATTCCATGGGTACTAAAGGAACATTTACAGACAAAATTTATAAAGAATCCTCAAGATTTCATTTTAATTATCTCCTTCCAAGACTCTTTTACCTGAATACAGCCACACATAGAACAAATAAGAGGTCCTTGTGGCTCATTGGCATTAATACAAGAATAGATGTGTATGTGTGAATATGGGAGAGTGGTGGAGAAATTTGATGGAGTGTCCCTTCAACCATACCAAATGTTAGTGGCTCATTCTAGACTGCGATACAGTGAATGTGATGTTTGTGTTGCAGGTGAGAAGCCATTCCAGTGTGAATTCTGTGAGAGACGCTTTGCCAACAGCAGCGACCGGAAGAAGCACTCACAGGTCCACACGGCCTCAAAGCCCTACGACTGCAAGGCCATGGGCTGCACCAAGTCCTACACCCACCCCAGCTCCCTACGCAAACACATGAAGGTTCACGTCAAGTCGTCACCTACCTCCGAACCGCAGGATGCGTACGACCCCATCCCTCATCAACTCCAACAACCTCATCAGGCTCTCATCGAGCCCCTCGACCTTAAAATTAACCGCCTCTCTCCATCACTTGCCAACAAAAACGCTAATTTTCCTCTACTGTCCAATCACGAATTGGATATTAACTCAGCCAGCGAAGTGGGCCATAAGCTGCTGCTGCGGAGTTCGTCTCCAATGGCAATGCCTCTGGATCTCTCTCTGTCAGGCCTGAAGAATCAGCTGGCCCAGAAGCAGCAGAGTGGCAGGACCCCAAGGAGGAGCCAGCGCTCAGTCAACCCAGCCTTACCTCAGTTGTCTAACATTAAGGAGTGGTATGTCTGTACCAGGACTACAGCACCACACTTTCCCCTACTTCACCCAGACCACATCAAATCAGAACCTAGTGATGACGAGGAATACGTCACGTAGGATGGAGGGACTGGTGAATTTGGACATGAAGAACGGACATCTTATATTGTCAGACACAGGTCAGGCCAGAGGATGCTCTGTGGAATCATTGTTGCTGTAATGTTCCAGAACCAGCAGTTGTATGGTTCAACATCAGTGGGCCCTCTAAGATGGAGAAGGCTGTGATCAGATTGGAGGTTTTTACATCACCTCAAAACTCAGCTTGGACATCGTCATTGTCTGTTGGCCAAAAGCAGTGGCTTACATGTTGCCAGAAGAGTCAAGTGGAATTCCATCGTTATGTTATCAAGATGTTTGACATGAAACTGCAAGTTGTCTAATCAGTGTTAGCTACCTAACCTGAACTATCAAAGGGGATAGCATTGTACAAATGGACCAGGGAATGTTGGTGACTGCTCTGCTTGCTGTCAAAGAAAATGAAGAGGGTGTACATGATGACCTCTCTAGAGAGCCAGATTATTGACCAGTTTATGTAAGAGCTCCACCTAGATGAAGCAATTTCAAGGGCTAAATTGACACTGATGGAAAGTTAATGTTAACCTGAGCTCATGGTAGCACTGTCCACATGGCAACACAGCAGGCACATAGGTTGGCAAGTGTGGGCCTGTTGAGGCCTCAGTATGCTTTAAACAAACTAGTTTGTCAGATAGTTATTAAAACTGTTGGAAGCAGCTGATTGTGCTGTAAGAAATGGGGTTTCAGATGCTGTTAGGCGATCCGACAAGCACTTTGTTTGAAGCAAACTGAGGCCTTTACTAACAAAGCATTAGTAGTAACTTGTTCCAAAGTGTTTCATGTGATCACAGTCTAATCCAACACAGCAGCCAGCAATGAAGCTGCAGTTTGGAGACAGTGGGACTGATCCTGCTTTGTACTGATCATCAAGTGTCTCCTTATCCTCATCAACTCTATGGACCTTTCAGTGGGTTAATCACCTGCATCTGTTTACACTCCATTTGCAATTTAGTCAAGACCCCAAGGTTACCAAAATTACCATATATGTCATACCCATATTCCTTTAACATGAAAATGTGTATTAAATGAAGACATCTAGTATTTTCCCTTTGATCAAATGGTGCAGCCATGAAAAGTGGCATCTTGGATTGAATACTGACTCAATATAAGCATCCCGTGTCAATGAATCAAGGAAGCAAGTGGAATGTATTGTGTAAGATTGTGGTACAGCTTGAAAAAATCTATGTTTGAAGTTACTGCATTGAGAACACTTTAAATGGTTAATAAGTGACTTTTACCAATGTACATTGTCCATCCACTCATAGGTCATTTCAAGCTGGATTTGAAGCTGGGAAGAAAGAAAACGTACCTGAAGAAGACTGTTTAAACAGACAATGACAGGATTTACATTCTATTTTAAAGGAAGATTATGGTCTATCACAAACCAGGGGCCAGGTGTAAAAATGATGTGAACGCACAAAAGCCATGCATACACCATTTCCCATACATAAACTGGTATTTAAAAAAGAAGAATGTGCACACCTCAGCATACTTGAGACAAGGCGTACACATGGTTTTCAGGTAGCTGCAGGTGAAATGAGGTGGATATGAAATATAAGGTGAGAGATGTAACCTTACAGTGAACCATTGTTTCGGTTTTTTTTCCAGTTTCACCGATTGTGTTACTATTTTGCAGTCTCCATGGTGTTCTGTGTTCTGTCACTCAAAGACGCATTTATAAACTTAATTTTAAATTATTTATGAGTGACGAATTGTGAAGCACTTTGTAAAGTCTGTTTCAATATAAGCTCTATAAATTAATCACTGATCACCTTCTGACATTTAACAGTGATGACTGAGATGGTTTACAGGTACGTGTGATGAAGTAGTGCTGATGGGCCTTATAAATAGCCACACAGCAGGTCTGCTGCTGTTGGAGAACCTCACCGATGCGACACAGTTGTGAAATTGCACTTGATCGGCAGATCTAATTGTGGAATGGGCAGGAGTATTGATATGCAAACAGATGTTTAAGAGTGTTTCTGCATCCATCTATGTGGCTAATGGTGTTAGTAGAAACGAAGCTTGTGCACGTGTGCCCTGTTCCACATTGATTGAGATCTATAAAACAGAATGAGGCCTACATGTGGCTTTATAAATCTGACGTAAAGAATGCATATTTCTGTCCTTGTGCATACACACAGTTTAAGTCGTGAATCTACACAGTTTTATGCATCTGGCCCAGGTCTTTCAGTCAGGGTAAAACTAAAAGTGTGCGCACCTAAATGTCTCTAATAATAATTGCACAGGAAAACTGGGCGCACAGCTACAGTAAGTACAGCAGGTCAAAGCTGAAGCAGGAAGTGGGCCTGTAAACTGGAAGGGACGTTGACAAGAGATAGTTTAGGGAATCATTTTACTGTTCATCTTGTCTCAATTTTGAGACAAAAAAGTTATTGGTGAGTACATTATTATTACTGATAAGACTGATGGACGAAACTGCAATGATAATACCTAAGTTGAATGAAAGGAATTTCCCTTTAAACAACAATTTGAGAATTGTGAGTGTCAATTTAATATAATCAGTGTGGAAGTCTAGAATACAGAGACCAGGCTACATGGACTTTTATATTACAGAACAACTTTTGAGAGTAAGGACAGAATTGTGTCATTGACATTTTGATTCTCAAAAGCAGTAATCTCTAGATATGAGCAAGCAACTGCTCCGACCCATTTTATGAAGTTTGTATTATTTACAAGGTTGGAACAGTGGAACAATTGCACCTCACAGCCGGAAGGTCCTGTGTCTGAATCCTCCAGCTGGGGCCTCTCTGTTCTCTCCCTCGGTCCAAGCACATGCAGGTCTGACTGATTGGAAACGGATTTGCCATGTTAGTCCTCTGCTGGGCTGGTAACTTGTCAAGGTGGACCATTCCTCTCACCCAATGGGAGTTGGGATAGGCTCCAGGGGCCACTTGTGTAAACGATGCATAGCAAATGCACATAAACATACATACACCATTTCCCACACATAAACTGGTATTTATAAAAGAAGAATGTGCTCATCTCAGCAGACTTCAGACCAGGCTGAGTTAACTGTGAGTGAAATGATGAGGTGGACATGAAATATAAGGTGAGAGATGGATGTGACCTTACAGGAAAACATTGTTTAAGTTGTTAACCAATTTCACCAATTGTGTTATTATTTTGCAGTAAAGAGTGCATTCTGTATCATGTCACTCAATAGCACATTTATAAACTTCAACATTTCAGTCATTTTATTCATTTCATTTACATTGGAGCCCTTATCAATGATGCATTCATTCCATCCTGAATTGTGAAGCACTTAAGTTTCAATATGAGCTCCATAGATTAATCGCTGATCGTCCTTCTGACCTTTCATTAATGATGACTCAGATATCACTACAATGATGATTTACAGGTATGTGATCTACAAATAGCCCAGCTGTGTGTAATGGTTGCTGGGAGTGACATCTGAATGGACGGATATTTACTGCCTGCTCAGATTGTTCCCTATACGCTGCTTGTACAGTTAGCACAGACTAACATTTGTCAGGACTCATCATCAATCTGCATTTCCATCACAGGACTGATATGAGACCCCTTTACCTCTAACCTGATGATCTGTGTCCCTGTGTTTAAACAAGAAAAAGGCAGTGTGCCACAGAAACTGGTCTTTACATTAGACAGGACTTAGGAAGACTACCATGTATTTTGTGACAAACTCGGTCATGGTCCTTAAACTAAAAGATAGTCACAAACTGGACCAGTAGTGAATAAGTTAACAAGTATACTTATATGTTTTTTTTTAATTACAATGATTAAAAAGACTTTGTAGCCCACACAACTGGTTGGAGACACGAGCAGGTTTCAGACATAAGTTACTAACGGTGAGTGAAATTGCATTTTTCATGCAGGTCCACTGGTTTACAGCATGAGTCGTGTGCAGTCTTCACAGAGCAATACAAAAAAATCTATACAGAATTTCTCATTGAATTGTTTTTCTCTCTCATGCACAAGAAAATGTAATTTGTTAAATAAACCATTTAAATCTTAAGAACTTATAATTAGTCTTTTGTTAAGTACAAATCTGTATGTAGCAGGCAATATCCACTGTATACATCAGCTTCTTAATCATTTTTTCCATGTCCAGGACTGTAGCCAGGATTTTAAATAATGAGGGGTTTTTTTATGACTAAGAAGTATTTTTTTTGCCTGGTTTAGTTAGAAAAATAACTAACCAGTGGCATAACGGTTTTACTATTAGTTCATTTTTGTGGCTAAATGTCTAATTTTTAAAAATGGAAATGTTACAAAAATATGTACATAGAAGCAATGAAAGCAGTCACTTTAAAACAAATCTACCAGAAAGTGTTCCCTGTTCATTTTAGTTTTTATTTTATTAATCAAATATGTCATCTGTGGCCATTTTCTTTCAACCACCATCATAGGATCTCACAAGTTGGACCTTGGCCAAGTGTATATATAAAAATAACATAAGAGTACAAAAGAAATTTCAATTTAGTCACTCATCCCGACAAACTATTCCTAGCACCTGATTTCTGCTTCCCTTCAAAGCTACACATGGCAACAGGCTGTGAAAACCTCCCTCTCTCATTAAGTGACAGTACTAGTGACGTGGGGCTGGCTCAGAGTTTGAGGTGGGTTTTGTGTGACACATGAATTTTGGACTTTCTGATGCCTGTGGGATGCAGCATTAAACAGTGTCAGAGCAGCTGTAGCATAATCAGTGTTATTCAAATAAAACGGGTGAAAAAACGTCACTCTTTGTTTTAACTGGTCACAACTGACAGACATGCAACCAATTACTTCATTTTCAGGGATCACAGCCGAAAAATTATAGAGCGCTGTTCTAAACAAATGATAAAAATGGCATGTGACCAAAACATAGACATAGAATGAAGGATTCATAATATGAGCATCATTTGCGCAGATGAACAATTATGACACGACACCGAAATCACAACTTCAGATGAAGATATCTACAATTGTATTTTGACTAGTGTCTTAGTTGTTTGATGATTTGGTCATCTTTGATCCCGCTTCATTCAACTGGAGTGAGATACATCTTTAATTGTCATAATGACGACGGTGAGAACAGGTAAGTTGTGGTCAGAGGAGTGGAGTGTGTTTGCCATTCATACAGACTTTGATTCTAACAGTTTATCTCCTCTGTTCTTCACTAAATCAACACTAATATCAGTGTCTTGGTCACGGAATACAGCGCTCCCAAATCAGAAGACAAGGATCATCAAACAGTTTCACCTACTGCAGAGAGGGCCTCTCTTGGACCCTCAACACTTTGACCCTGGTCAAGAAGGCTCACCAGCATCTCTTCTTCAGAAGAAAGTCTCTCTGCCTCCTAAGATTCCAGTGAATTTATACCACAGCACCATCGAAAGTATCCTTACCAAAGGCATCACAGCATGCTATGGAAACTGCTCTGTCTCAAGTACACTGCAGAGGGTGGTGAAAGCTGTCAATATATCACTGGTTCTCTGCTCACCACTACTGAGGCTGTCCCGCACAACCACTGTGCTCAAGTGATGTCATTGGCGGGACACAGGACACCCACTCTCACCCCGGCCACAGACTGTTTGCCTTCCTCTCCTCTGGGTGGCGGTACAGGAATGTCTGTTTCAGGACCAGCAGGTTCGGAAACGGCTTTTTCCCTTCAGCTTTCACCTTGCTGGACTCTGCACCACAGTGATAAATTTACATTAGTCTGTACTGAACTGCTAGTTAGAGGCTAACCAGCATTTTGTTGTCTCAGTAGCCTACTTCTACTGCAATGACAATAAAGTTGAATCTTTAGCTTCTCACCTTGGTGCAGTGATGTGTACTCCAGCACCCTGTGACATGTTGGGTGACATGAGTGGTGCTGGGTGTAGTCAGAGGTGAAACAGGGCCTTCAACCAGAGAGGGCAGCCAGGCACTGCCTTCCAGCCATGTGTTCACTTACACAGGGCCTAATTGAGGGAAAAGGGTCAGATGATTGAGAGAAAGGACACTGAGGGCACCTGGTGGACAGGTGTGGAAAGACAAGGAGAGTTCTGAGAGCCTGAAGCAAAACTCTCTGTTTGTGTTCCTTCATTTCAACTGAGCAAAGAAATATTGTGTACACACACCCGAGGAGATAATTTCACTTTAAAAAGAGTGTCACTTTGGAAGGCACCCCCTTGACTTGTCTAAGTCAGACCGTTGAAGCCATTAGTTTCAGCTGAAAGACTTCTCCACAGAATGTGGACATTGGACTTTGTCTCCTATCTCTGACAGTAGAAGGGATCATTTCAAGGCCAGCATGGACGGGAGCAACAAATACAGCAAGAGAAAACTGCAATGGACATGTGGGCATGTGCATTAAGATAGACTTGAAAGAATCATTATAATCTTTTAAAAATATAAAACATTTAATTTTCACCGTTATTATACATAGCAATAAAACTTATAATCTTACAAAAACTTTTGTAGTTACCAACTTATTCTTCTATAATAAAGCCCCACAAGGAAGCATTTACCCTACAGACAATAGAAACACTATGTAATTGTGACTGGCATGTCTTCTACCAAAGAACCTGTAAGACAACGTTTCAAGCACATATTTTTCTATTCTCAATAAAGTTGTCAAGAAAAAAAGATGAATAGAGTTGACGCCTCTCTCTCCACCACTCAGGGGTCTTTAAAGCTTCTACGTCATCACGGCCGCCGTGTGGTTCACGGTCACAGCTCGGCAACATGGCGGCGCACGGACTCTCTCCATCACTGCACAGGCTGCTGTTCACCGTAAAGGTGAGCTGACCGCAGAGACCCACACGAGCAAGCTGAGCAAACTGACAGTGTGTGTTTACCCACAGGACAGCTGCTAACACAGTCCACGAGCTGCTGAGGACACGCAGCAGCGTCCTGAACCGGAACAGGCACAAAGACGCACATATACAGTTTCCTCTGGTTAGATGACATGACAACAAGACACGTTGTAAATATTGTGAAAACGCTCGTTGCCAAAAGCTTGATAAGCTAACTTAGATCAAGTGTAACTTTGACATTGTTTCACAGAGGCTGTGCTCCAAACTTGGGGAGAAAAGGTATGTTCTCTTTTCACATGGATGTATTTTAACGGACAAAAGTCAGTACATAAAGTATAAGGTGTCGGCTTTGTTTTAGCAAAACATCACTGGATCCCTTATAAGAGATCCAGACTGCTGATGCAAAACTTTTTGGTGCTGGATCTTCGAAAAGGTTTCTTGCTTGACCAGATCAGCCCACTATGGGGCCCCATGACTTGTTTGTGGTACTTGGGTTAAACACAAAGTACAGAAAAGTTGCAGAAAAATGAAATGTGTTCACGCTCAAACACAGCATGGATCCTGCATGAGCCTGAATGCTCAGACAGGTATGACTGAGTTTTTGCATGTCATTTTCCTGCAATCTAAATGAATGAAAACACTACAGATGGTTAGAAAATGTGTTGTTCTGTACCAGTTTGCTTCTGTTGGTATAAGTTGGAATTTTCTTTGGGGCTTGTGCATCAGAGGACTTCACTCGCTCACTTTTTCATCCATACGAAATGTCATGTTTCTTTCTTCATTGCATCAAGGGTTACTTTTTCTACCTGCTCAGATTGCTTCTTATAACAAGTGGAAAGAAATCTTGACAACCATGAAAAACTCAATGCTCTCTGAGATGGGTGTTTATGACTATGTGCCAACAGACATTCCTGAAATGATGGACAAAGTATACTTGCTTTATTTTGAGGTTCAGTAGTTGTGATTTGTAGTAACTGGTTTAAAACATGCAAAACCGCTGTTGTTTAACTGTCTGTTAAACTGAAACTGTTTAACTGCAAGTCCTGGTTGTGTTGTGTGAGTTATGTTAGCATTGTAAGCACATGTGAGTATCATTCACATTGTAATAAAATTACCACTCAGTTAATTTAGTAATAAATTCCATTCACACGTAGACATTAGTTATATCGTTACATATATAGTTATATCGACATCAAAACATTTGTTAATGAGCTCCTGTTTAAAAGCAGGGGTAGAGTCTCCTCTAGAGTTTTTTTATTTCATCCCTTTTTTGTATATATTTTTTATTTTTCTTCACAACCTCATCAGAACCAGCCTGAACCTCTTTTTAGTGTTATGTGAAGTACAAGTAAAACATATACCAGGTAAAGATTACTCTGACCTTTCCCTCCACCTCTCGGCCAATCCTTACCACACCCTGAGACAAACCACTTACAGCAGCCCTCACTGTATATAATAATGAATGAACTGAAATAATATAACACCCTAATAGAGTATATCTGAATGTGTTTTTCAGTATGCCTCACTCTACTCGAGATGCTGTGCAGTGCACCGCCATGCTCAATATTCCACCACCTACAATCCCAATGAAAAGGTAATGCACAGCTCTCTTCTTCTCCTTCTTTCTGTTCGACATGAACCATTGTTGTGTTCAGCAATCAGCTGTGGCCACTGAAGAAAAGGTCTGCATTTAATAACTGTTAGGCAAGGTGTGATTTATATTTGTTATGTGATTTCTGAAACAAAATACCTTGCTCAAGAGATAGGGGTAAAGAAAGTCCTTGTTGTGTCAATGATAAACCGATCAAATCTGTGTGCTGTTTCCTTCCACAGACCTTTGATAAGATCCTCATCGCCAACAGAGGAGAGATTGCGTGCAGAGTAAGACTGGCTGACACACATAGATGTACTGTAAATAAAATCCAACTGAAACTGTTGTCGTACTATAGACGTACCTTCACTGGAGCTGACCTCACACCACCAGAACTTTGTTCTGTTGCATTTTCCCCAGTTTTGTTAATAGTACATTTCTGCCTTGACTTAAAGCCACCAGTATCTACCAATATAATTCACAGTGTTGTATTTGACATTGACCACAGAGTGAAGCATCAGTGATAATGTTGTGTGTTTCCCCATTAGGTGATCAAGACTTGTAAGAAAATGGGCATCAAGTCTGTTGCTGTTCACAGTGATGTGGACTCCAGTGCTGTAAGTTGCCATCTATGTTCATCCAGTATTAAAAATTAGGGTTGAGATTTAGATCCCTGTTTTTCCCAGAAAACATCAAGTTCTACTCCTTTTCCCCAGGGAAATTATCATTGGCACACAGGGAGTTGTAACCTGGGTGTTTGTGTACTGAAAACTACAAAACACCATCTCGAAACCTTGTTAACACACAAGTTTAATCTTGAAATTCTCATATCAGAGGACCATAACTGCATCAACCTTTCAGCGGCACTGGGTTCTTCTTCTCATAGATGTGAAGTGGAGTGCAAAATCTAGAAACAAAATTTATGTATCAGACACAGAGGTCTCCATCTCCAGAGAGCAGTGTAGTGTTCAACAGGTGGAGCATGGAGTGGAGAAGATCAAATGTTACAGCTGAATGCCCAACAGCAATTCTCCACTGAACCAACATGCTGAAATGGCTGCATGTGACAGAGCAGTAGCAACCTCAGTCAGCACTATACAGATGGAATTGCTGTTCTGTGTTAACTCAAAAGAATTTAGTTGTTGCTGGATATTGATACACCTCTGGTGACTTGAAGTCACATCGCAGTCACATCAATACATATTCATAATTCATACCTCAGAATCTCTATTGAAACCAAATGTGTCCTATTACTGTTCTAAGTGTGTCTACAGGTCGTGTTTGTGTAAAGTCTGTATCTCACTTTCTGCTGTTGAGATGACATCTGGATTTGACTGACCTGTGTATGTGTCTATCTAGGTTCATGTGAAAATGGCTGATGAAGCTGTGTGTGTTGGCCCTGCCCCCACCAGTAAGAGCTACCTGAACATGGACGCCATCATGGATGCCATCAGAGCGACTGGAGCACAAGCTGTAAGCATTTATATGGCTCCTTACATTATGTGATCATGGTAGATGGCATGCATGGTACTGTGTGTACTAGATGCACATGCTCTTCAAGGCAACACATAGCACACAGTGAATCATGTGGCTGTATGCTTCACCTGGTTCAGTTTAATATACACTTGTAAACTGCTGTCTCTCAACAGTACCATTCAGTCATTCATCAATCTGTTTAGATGCTGTCAGTGCCAAATATTTCTCTACCTTTTAATTTATATAGTACATCCATGGTTATAGAATCTCGAAGCCAGATAAATGTTGCATTTTTTTCTCTCTATAGGTTCATCCTGGTTATGGGTTTCTCTCTGAAAACAAAGAGTTTGCAAAGCGACTGGTGAGTAATACATAGAATCAGATACACACTTATTTTCTCTGGACACACTCTTAACTATTATGAGTTCAAATAAATTACAAACAAATGCAAAAGTGTGAATTGACTTATGTATGATTTATAATAGTCTTGACATATGTGTGATTTATTTAGTCTTATTAACATTAGTAATTTGTGTTAATGAATGATCAACAAATATTAAATGAAAGAGCCAAGATACTGAACTATTTTCATCACCTGTCACAACCTTTTGAAACTTTGTCTCTTCTTGGATTTGGAATAACCGTATAAGTGTGGAGCGCAAACAGGAAGAGATTATATAATTGTGACATAGCTCACCCTTTCTGGTGTGAAAGCCATCCAAGGGGACGCTGTCATCTACTATGTATGCAGTAGCTTTCTGTGTGGTAACAAGTGTTCCCTGGTTTGAATACACCTAAAGTGTCCTTAAGCAGTCATGCTAGCTGGGCAATAATGGATACTTAACTGGAATCAATTCATTTTGACAACTTTGTAAGAGCAGTTGAGTATGAAAGTTTATTCTTCACCTTGGGATCAGTATATATGACAGCAAAAGCCCAACTCTCAACTATCGAATGCTAAAATAAAGCTTCTGCATCCTTGCTTAAAGGAATAGTCCAGCACTCCTGACTCCAGCTGTACTAAACCCACAGACATGAGATTGATGTCTTTCCATCTCACTCACTGAAAGAATAAACATATTTAACAAAATGTTTAACTGCCGCTTTAAAGGACTAAGCTCAAATTTTACTGGGCACTCACAATTAGTAGTTACTAAGGACAGTGGATGATAGAAATACTGAATGCAAACACAGTGTGTGTTGTGAGGCTGGTGGAGCTAGCCCACCAGTGGGGTTGGACTTTAGCTCTCTGGTCTCTCTATGGTATTATCATAAGTATGATATGGTAGGTGTTTGATATGATCTCATGGTATTGTTGTTTTGTTGCTAGGCGGCAGAGGACGTGGCATTCATTGGCCCAGACACCCATGCTATCCAGGCAATGGGGGATAAAATTGAGAGCAAGCTGATTGCTAAGGCTGCTAAGGTCAACACTATCCCAGGATTTGATGGAGTCGTCAAGGTACAGGCACACACACAAAGCTCTCTTTATGGGCCACTGTTTTTTTTTTTTTCAAACAAGTATTTTGTTTATGGATGCTATAATAAGCAACAACACATTCAGAAACATATTTTAGGCCTTAAGTTTCACGATTGTGTGGTACAGGAACGTTTCTGTTCACCACTGAGATCCATCAGCCTCTAGACTATTCTTGACAGAAACCTGAGGAGAATCACTCAGTCCTAAATCATCCCTAAAAACATTCTAACATTTCTTAACTTGCTTAATTAACCAATTCCATTTCTGATAAAGCATACATTTCATCTTTGTGTGGTTTGGTTTTTGAGTTTTGCTTTTTTTTTTTTTTTTGCCTCATTCTGGTCTGCCAAGCCATAATGGGCTCATTATTGTCCCCTGAGGGCTGGAGTGGGGAAAGACCCACTGAATCTTTGGTTGGTGGGAACAGCAGTTGTAGTGGATTTTCCCCCCTCCATTAACCACAAAGGGTGAGAATGAGCTCATTCCACACTCAGAAACAAACTTGGGCACACAGAGGTAAGGGTTATGCTTCACCAGAAGTGTTTTTAAATGGTATGCTTTGGTTTTACAAGAGAACAGACTTTAAGGATTAGAACTAACTGCTTGGTTTGGCAAATGCACGTCTGGTTAACTTCCCCATCTCCAGTAAAGAGCAGCCCACATTAATTCTCATTAAGCCTTTCTGTGGGAAGCATCTGGAACTGTCTCTTGTTCAGCGAATGAGAGAGTCCCAAATAAGACGAGTTACTGTGTTTACTGCTCTGACTACTAATCCATTATCCAAGGCTGACTCCAGTGTTATTCCAGGTGGACATTTTCAGTATTCTACTTCACTCAAAACCAATGAGTGATCCAGTCAAACAACACAATAACAAGAAAATGTTTAGTCAAGGAACAAGTCAAGTCCTACTGATAGTATGGTGACAAAGTATGCATTTCAAAGCATGGAAGGGACAATTACTGCACAGTTGTCAGGACTGTTTTGGTTCATGATCAGTAACCATAAACCCCTCTCTGTGTCAGACTGCTGAGGATGCTGTGAAGATCGCACAGGACATCGGTAAGTCATCATTTCTCTACACACTGAAAGTGTACAGTATATGTTAGTGTGTGTGTGTGTGTGTGTGTGTGTGACAGAGCTGAATCCCATTGTCCTTTACTGTAGAAATAATCTCACACCCCCTTCTGTCTCTGACCCAGAAGAGGTGTTCATTATTATGAAGATTTATTATTTATTTATTGCCTCATACTCTACATAGAGTTAAGTGAAGATTACACTATACATACACTATAACAGACATTTATATCAAAGCAGTTTGGGGATTTTAATTATTTCCACAACTGTTGTTTTCCTGTGACAGAATCATTGTCACAAAAGAGTTTGCTTTGTTTTATACTGTTTTTGAAGAATTTGGTTGCTAAAGCCTCCATTAACCACTTTTGGTAGCCATTAATCTCCTGGTAGAATTCTGTTCTTTGCTCACTCTTCTTGCTGGAATTGAGTCCTACCAGATTTATTGGTTGTCTTGCATAAATTTGTCTTTTCTGGGTAGTCCACATATTTTCAAGAGAGGTTGAAATCAAGACCATTTCAAAACCTTGATTTGTGACTTTTGATGTTGGTTTAGGCTGTTTGACCTGTTTGAGCACCGAGTTGCATCCAAGATTTCTTCTTTCTTCTTTAGTGCGTCCACTTTTCGCAATTCACCAGTTCCACTGGCAGTTAAAACAGTACCAGAGCATGATATTACCACCACCACGTTTGACAGTGGGTCCAGTGTTGTTGGCTTGATTGCCTGAGCTAGTCTCCTCCAAACATACCTCTTGTTATTGTGGCCATAACTCTATCTTTGTTTCATCTGATCACAAAACTCTCATCCAGAAGGTTTTTCTTTGTCTATGTGATCATGAACAAACTTGAGTCAAGTTTTAAATGATAATGATAATGATAATGTTTATTTCAGCCTGGCGTATTAATCATAAATGTGGCTATTGTGGTTCTATGGGTTATGCTAACTTTGTACTCACCAGCTGTGTTGTAGTGATTTGGGGAAAAATGAGGACTCGTGGAACCGAATGTATATCGGGGCAAGCTGCGTGAGCCTCCTACAGCTTGCCAAATGAACATGATTTTTACATGAATAATTTCTGGTGCTTGTCTTTGAATCTGACTGAATGTGAGCACAGAAAGAAGCCACCTGAATTGGTCATCATGGTTAGCTCCATAGGATTCTACATGTAGGGCAACTTGCACATCAGTTTCATTACATGTGTGAAGCTGTGGATAGTTTTCCATTTAACATTTGTTTGTGCAAGAGAAATGTTAGCAAATGAGTGCCTGCAAGTTTCCAAATTGGAAGAATAAATGACACACAGGCACACATTATGCAGTTTTCATCATCTAACATTACTGCTGGATGATGGCGACTGGCTAATGCTTGCTCTGCAAGTTGACTGAAACGCTCCATGTCACAATCGTTTCATTTTTGGATATTTTATCCAAAATGCTAGTGTTTCTTGTTGGATCGTTGCACATGCGGTCGTCCCTCACAAAGCATTTTATGTGTTATAATTGTTATTCGACAACTACCTTACTGGCCACAGTCATGTTCAACAGTAAATACTGTTTTGTTTTGTTTTTGGAATAGAAAAAATGCCCCCACTTCCTCTCAAAGAAAGACATTCTTAATCAAGTTTCCATTGACATTCACTAAGTGCCTTAAGTAACTGGAGAGCTCATGTCCTTTTGGTCAGGCAGTCCGCAAGTTCTTCTTTTGTGTTGTAGCACAGCATTTTGCTCAACCTTTTGGAATTGATGCTTATTTCCAGATGCAATCTTTTCTCAGTGACTGACTTTGTGGGCTTGACAGTGAACGATTGTCTGTGACACAGGTTATTTGTGTAGCATGTTCAACATCACATCATTTCATCAGACACTGCCAGTGTTTTGCCAGTAAGTATGTTCCATACAATCCTCTTGACTCTCTTTGACTGCCAAGGAAAAGGGGAGAACTTGGGGAGTCGGGAGAGGGAGTGCCTCTTTCTGAAAGATTTCCAAATGAGGCCTTGGTGAATATGGTCATCCTCAAAGCACTGTCTCTGTTTTTCGGAAGTTTGGAAGCTACTATTCTTGCTCACCATTTCTTTTTGCTTCATGAATAGTCTGCACTCTCCACCAAGAGAATATGGCCTATCTGGGACCCAAGTCGATTCTTTTCACAGAGAGATGAGTCTTGTTCCACAGCTTGTGAAGGATCCATATGTATGGGCTGCATATGCTAAATGTAGTGGTCACAAAGTCTGTTCCCACATAACAGAAGTTGTTCTGCCCCTCCTGTCCAACTTGGAATATAGATCTGAGATGAACCATAAGAACTCAGCCACATGGCAGCAAAAAAACCCCAGCTACATTAGCCAATAGGAAACAGCTGCTTCAACTTGGGACATTTTTTTTCTTCTCCTCTCTACAATATTTCCTTTACTCTGTTGCACCACTATAGAGCCTCCTTCCTTACCATCCTTGCCTTTTGTATTCACTATTGTCAGTCTGAAATAATGTACCCTGAGAAACACTACTACACTGACAACTCCTGGTCTTTCCCACTCTGGGAAACCCACTTGCTTCTAGTACACTTTCACCCATTTCATACCTCTCTGTGTGATGTAGTTGTTTCCACAGTGCTCTCCATATTGTTCCTGAACATTCTGCTTCTGTTAAAGCTGTTATTGATTCATGTAAAGCAGATATGTGTTTTGCCACTCATCCACCTGGTCATCACATTGAATGTGCTTGCCTTCGTTGTCCATAATGTTAAACAGTAATGACCAGAGCTTGTAAAGTCAAGTTTTACAGGTTGATTGAACACTACTGCTCTGTCATTTTCCATATCTGTACTGTCCCTGGTCTTTTTATGGCAGCTATGCTAAAAAGCAGTGAATTGTCACATGGGACTACCTCAGTTCAAATATGACAATTAATCTGTCCAATTTTTCCAGGAATTTTTCAGCTTGGATTTTCTCCAAACTGGACATGTTAGCCATTCCTGTCCACACACGGTCCATGTGCGTGAGGTGTCTGTTATTGCTGAGCTAAAACACTGTGTGGACAATCCATGGCCCCGTGGAATGTGCTTTGACAAACTAAACCTCATAGATTAATTCTTTTTCTTCCTTGAGAAACAAACCAAATTTTGTGTTTATGTGCCATTGTTGGTAAACAAGTCATCCACCGGTATTTCCATTATCATTTCTCTTGCCCTTCCCAACAGCACCCAAACCACAGCAACCGATTACTAACTTTTCTCAAGTATTGTAACTCTAATACAAAGTGTGACTTTCATATCTTCTTTTTTAAAAAGGTTAGTCAGTTTTGTGTGGTTAAAGCAAGGTGAAGATTCACTTTTACAAAAGCGCCTTCACTGTTGTGGTGTTGCTTTATCTTCGTTTTGGTACTAGGCTACCCAGTGATGATCAAAGCATCTGCAGGTGGAGGAGGGAAAGGAATGAGGATTGCTTGGAATGACGAGGAGACCAGGTATTGTATTGTATTTGTAAATCGGAATACAATGACTACTACTAAATACAGTCACTACTCTTGCAGGTTATTTTTGAACTTAAACTGTTTGAAATGCTTTAAAAGATATCACTGCTGCTAAGCCAACAACTTCATTTTAAGCTATTTCTACTGTTAATACTTAATCTAGTAAATCATCTCTTTCAAATCCCTAAACTGCTGCTTTACTGTCTACTCATACTTCCAAGACTACTTCAACTACTCTCCTTTCCTACTGCTGTTATTATTAGAGATCCTGTTTCTACTTTAATTTTTTACTGTTACTGTGAACCAAAGGGAAAACAGGTGTTTGTATTTGCTACCTTTATAGCTGCTCCAACTTTGGTGTTTATGTGTAATGTTACAGGGAAGGTTTCCGGTTCTCGTCCCAGGAAGCTGCTTCCAGCTTTGGGGACGACAGGCTGCTCATTGAGAAGTACATAGACAACCCCAGACACATAGAGATACAGGTATAATATATATAAGTGTGTGTATGTGTGCCATATACGTATGTATACTTTTATAACTCTTCACTTTTTTTCACCTTTCCTTATGTTGTAGCCTCATCCTTAAATTGTTTCAGTTCATTCGTACACTCATCAGTCTACACTCAGTACCCCATAATGACAAAGCAAAAACAAGATTTTAGAACATTTTTGCAAATCTGTCATCATTATCACATTGACATTAAGTATTCAGACCCTTCGCTATGACACTTGAAATTTGAAATCTTTGAGATGCTTGTTTACTTTGTTTAGAATTCACTTGTGGTAAATTGAATTGATTGGACATGATTTGGAAAGGCACACCCCTGTCAGTATATTGTCTCATACCTGACAATGCATATCAGAGCAAAAACCAAGCCATGAGGTCAAAGGAACTGTCTGCAGAGCTCAGAGAGGACAGGATTGTGTCGAGGTCCAGATCTGGGGAAGGCTATTTAAAACGTCTTCTGCATTGAAGGTTCCCAGGAGCACAGTGGCCTTCATAATTCTCAAATGGAAGATGTTTGGAACAACAGGACTCTTCCTAGATCTGGTCACCTGGCCAAACTGAGCAACTGGGGGAGAAGGGCCTTGGTAAGAGAGGTGACCAAGAACCTGAAAGTCACTCTGGCTGAGCACCAGAGATCCTGTGTGGAGATGGGAAAACCTTCCAGAAGGCGGGGGCCTCTCCTCAGTGAAAGACATCATGCTGTGGGAGTGTTTTCAGTGGCAGGGACTGAGGGACTGGTGAGGCTTGAATGGAGCAAAGTACAGAGATATCCTTAATGAAGACCTGATTCATAGGACTCGGTACCTCAGACTGGACCAAAGGTTCAGCTTCCAACAGGACAAATACCCTAAGCACACAGCCAAGACAACACAGGAGGGGCTTAGGGACAACTTGGGGAATGTCCTTGAGTGGCCCAGCTAGAGCCCTTGACCTTAATGGAACATCTGGCTGTCCACTGACACTCCCCATCTAACCTGACAGACCTGGAGAGGATCTGCAGAAAAGGACACAAACATCCAAATCGAGGTGTGCAAAGCTCGTTGTGTCATATGCAAGGAGACTACAGTAGCTGCCAAAGGTGCCTCAACTAAGTGCTGAGTGAAGGGTCTGAATACTTGCGTCACTGTGATTTTTTTCTTAGTTTTTATTATTAATGAGAGAATTCCAGTGAAAACTGGTGTAATTTATTGTCTGCTCAGTGTGTGTGTGATTGGGACATGTAGTTTCAATTGTTACACTTCATGTCAATAATGGATTATTGGAAACATTAGCTGTTTCAAAAGGCAGCTACTGCAACACAAAAGCACAAAGATGAAAATCAAAATGAACTTCTGTTGCCTCTCAATCACTAGAGACAACCAGAGAATACTGTGTGCTTCTCGTAGGTGCTGGCTGATAAACATGGAAATGCTCTGTGGCTGAATGAAAGGGAGTGCTCCATCCAGAGGAGGAACCAGAAGGTTGTGGAAGAGGCTCCTAGGTTAGTGAGAAACTCTGTCTGCTCTTGGTGTTTTGTTTTGTTTTTTGTTTTAAATCTACATGGGCAAATGCGACCAACTTGCTTTTTGCACAAGGTCGAACAGTTGTAATATAGACTGCATCTGCAGCAACAACAGGTAACTGACTTTTATGAGGTGGAAATTTAGACTGGAGGCAAGATAGATGGTAGATATGATCTTCATCTCAAGGTTCAATGTGTCACCTCATCATCTGTACTGTACTGCCTAGTAAAAAGTGTGACATTCATGTGGCATTCATGCTTTTTAGCAGTGTAGTTACACCAGAGTTGCAGCCTTACACCACATTACTGCTGACTTTAATGTGAAATATTGTACTTTGCTTCACTTGACCAGCTTAACCAAAATCACAGACATATGCAGACATAATATATTTTGTGTTTCCCATGATGAAACAGAATTAAAATATGAATTATTGTCACATCACATCATGTTTGTAATAGTAAGCTGATGCTGTAAAAGACCGATTGTACATCATGGCAGAGTCGACCAGCCACCCATACAATAATCAGCACTAAAGAGATGAGGACTCTGAATTCTTAGATTTATGACTTTTTGGTATGGATCTAAAAAAAGATGGGTTTGTTAAATCTCAAGCAGTGGGATATATTTCTGCTCCCCATGCACAGCACTGAGGTGAGTCTGAATGTCTAATGTTGTGTTTTCTGCAGTACTTTCCTCGACACGGTGACACGGCGGGCGATGGGTGAGCAGGCGGTGCAGCTGGCCAAGGCTGTGCAGTACTCCTCTGCCGGCACGGTGGAGTTCCTGGTGGATTCGAAGAAGAACTTTTACTTCTTGGAGATGAACACACGACTACAGGTGGGTGTGTGTGGATGTGGGTGGCAGTTGGGTTTTTTTTTTCCTTATTGATTGCTTATTCTTTTTCCTTTTTTTTCACTTGGACCCATTGGGGAACAAGAGACCATTTTTCATTTGTGTCAAGTGTGGGATAGAAGAAATCTACAAGGAAAAAAAAGCATTAAATGCCAAGAAGAGGTAAATAAATGAATAGGATGCGTCACAGCACAAAGGAAGCAGTACATTTACTGTCTTTAGATTAATCACACTCATAATGAAACTACCAACAGTCAGCAGAATAACAAGCTGCAGTATCTGTTGTAATAAGGCTGAAGCATCTGAAAGCAGAGTGTTGAGTTTGTGTTAAATGAAGGAACCTGCAGCTGAAGCCATTCTGCAGAGTTCTACACCTCCTAGTGGGACATTGGGCCAGGTCAAATCAAGCTCTGTTTAGAAGAACTACTCAAACAATCAACAAATACAAATCTAATAGCCAGTAGAGTTATGGCCTAACTGTCTGCTATGAAGCGTGTCTCACAGTAAACATAATACATTAAATAAACTGCGTAATATATAGTGTAAAGTGGTCACCTTTGTTGGACAGTTAACAATGAAGCTCGGAGGGTTAGTTTTGACTATTTCTAACCATCTAAGATGCTGCTGAAATACCTGGAAAAAGCCGGTATGGGTCTCTAGAGTGTTCATCATTTTATTCATTCATCATACCACTAGTTGCTGTCAGAAACCTGTATCTTGTCTGTTTAACATTTGGCCACAGGTGGAACATCCAATTACTGAGTGTATCACTGGCCTGGACCTGGTGGAGCAGATGATCAGGGTTGCCAAAGGTTACCAACTGCAGCACAAACAAGAAGATATCCCCATCAACGGCTGGGCGTTTGAGAGTCGTGTCTATGCTGAGGTGTGTGTTGTGTGTTGTGTGTTGTGTGTTGCGTGTGTGGGTGGGTGTGTGTGTGTGTGAGAGAGAGGGGTATATGGAATAGAAATGAACTGAACCCAATGATCAAACCCAGACCAAAACATGCAAAGCCTGACCACAACCAGTCATATAAAGAGCCTTCCTTAAAGACGAGTTAAAGTTGTTGTTTAAAGGGCTCCTGTAGGGCTCACATGCAGTGTTGGTGATAAGTCTTCATAGAATCATTATAGAATATATGAAAATGACTAGTTGTCTTTAACCTTGTGCTGTTGCAAACATAGTAAGCTAAAAAGGACAGGACAAGCGATATCAAATTGTTCCTATCACACTATGCAGATGTGGTTATATTTTTCTGGGACCTAAATTTTCCTTAAGACAAATGCTGCTCAGCAAACAATGTCCCTCCAAACAACTTGTTTTAGGGTTTCCTCCAGGAAACTGACTAGTGGAGGTGGTGGTTTTCCTCACAAATTCCCACCTGATTGTGACTCATGCTGTCGTTTATGGTCACTTTTCCCAAATTGTTTAAAAAAAAAAAATCCGTATACATTACAACATGCTGCTATATTGAATTATGACTGTGAAGTGAACACAGTGATTGATCAGCCATTGTCCCCTGCAAGAGTGTGCAAAAAAATAAACTGTATATCTTGCTTCTGACTATGTAGTTTGCTGTGACAGTTAAGTAGGTGGAGGAGTAGGTATTTCAACTTGAAACGTGAACCTTTGGTGCTGTGGTGAGCGGAACCTGTTTCTCTGTTGTTTGCCCCATTAGGATCCTTACAAGTCGTTTGGTCTTCCCTCCATTGGACGGCTGTCTCAATACCAAGAGCCACTCAACCTCAGCAATGTAAGTGTGTGTGAGACATGAGTCTGAAATGTTTGCGTAACATACAACCACATCATCAGACTACATAAGCTGCATCACAGAGGAGCATTCAGTCCTCACTCAGATACTATAGTTTATAACTTTAATTATATTCTCCACACACAATCCACTCAGTGATTGGCAAGTGTCCTGCAAGTATCAACCTCTTCTCATCTGCTCCTCACACTGTCAGGTCCGTGTAGACAGCGGAATCCAGGAGGGAAGTGATATCAGCATCTACTACGATCCCATGATCTCTAAGGTCAGTGATACATTCAATATAGAACGGTTTTGTAAATGATATGATTCTTAGGTCACATGGTCACAACAAGAAAGTTAATTACAAAATGGCACCATTCCACAAGGGTTTGTGTTTCTGCAATAATTTCCTCTGGCATCTGTTTGTAGTTGGTTACCTATGGAGCCACGCGAGCTGAAGCCCTTGCCAAGATGGAGGACGCTCTGGATAACTATGTCATCAGAGGTACACCAACAGATTTTCAGTGAAGGCCAGCTCACATACAATCACTTTTTCAATAGATTTTTTCTTTCTGTAATGAACTTTTGTATCACCTCAGGTGTGACCCACAACATTCCCCTCCTGCGGGAAATCATCACCCACCCTCGTTTTATCTCTGGTGACATCAGTACCAACTTCCTGCCAGAGGTTTACCCAGACGGCTTCAAAGGTCACCAGCTGGATGTGAAGAAACGCAGGGAGCTGTTGGCTTCGGCAGCAGGGCTCTTCATCACTGCTCAGCTCCGTTCACAGAAGGTCCTGGGCAGGCTGAGGTGAGGACGCCACCAAGCGTGATGTCGGGGGGGCTACAAGGGTCTAGTTTGCTACAGACCATCCTGACCATCAAATAAACACTTTCTGAAAAATGCAGTGCATACATAGAGCTCAGCAGAGAGGGGCACGATTTTATGATTATTGACATGGTGGAAACTAAAATGAAGCTTAAAAAAAAAACAACCGTCGTTGAGCACAAACGACTGACCAGCTTCTGCATGGTGCCTGTTGCAGGGCTCAACACTTTACAGGCATTTTTTGGATAACAGTGTATCTATTTTTTAACGTTAAGTATAGGGCATACACGAGATGCAGGAGCAAGCTGATTTACATAAGAGATTACACTATATTGGGGCACAACAAAGGACAGGAATGTATTGTGCTTCACTGCAATCTTTGTAGACGCTGCTTGTTCTTGTGAGGCGTTGCAAGTACGGTCACAGATGCTCGATATACATGGCAAAATACATGTTCATGGTAGCAGAAGACATGAAATGTTAATTAAATACACATCTGGCACATTGAAATAAAAGTAGCTTATTGACTTTGGCACACCTGATTTTTCACGAGCAACTTTCTCCAAATACTGGATGTCCTGATTCAGAATTATTAAGCTTATAACCTTAAATTATTGATATGTTCTAAATAAAAGTTTACCTGAATGTGACTCCTGAAATTGGCAAAAAGTTGAAGAATTCAGGGTTTTGGGAATCACAATAACTCCACAAGAAGAAGCTCGGATACTTTGGCCCCTGATACTATGAAATGATCCGTGTCTGTGTTGCAGGGTGTCCTCCACCCCCGTGGAATGTAGCCACTGGGAGCTGTGTGCGGAGCTCGGGGAGGGGTGCCACTCTATGGAGGTCACCAAATCAGGAAATGTTTTTACTGTGAGTATTTGAGTGAGTATGCAGAACCAAAAATCTCAAATTGAGATTCATCAGATCCAAATTTCCCTGTTGTGGGACAAATAAAGGAATCTCATCTTATTTGAGAACCCTTCAGTAGTGGCTTCTTTGTGGCAATTCAACCATGAAAACCTCATTCCCACAGTCTCCTCTGAACAGTTGATGTTGAGATGTGTCTGCTACTTGAACTCTGTGAATTCAATTTCAAGTCAGTTTTATTTGTATAGCACCAAATCACAACAAAACTTTACATACAGAGCAGGTCTAGACCATACTCTTTATAATATTACTTATAGAGACCCAACAGTTCCCATCATGAGCAAGAACTTGGTGACAGTGGTGAGGAAAAACTTCCTTTTAACAGACATGAAAACCTCGGAACAGAACCAAGCTCAGTGATGGACAGACATCTGCTGCAACCATGAAGCATTTATATGGGCTCTAATCTGAGGTACCGTTAATTGGACATTTTTAAAGTTTCAAAAGTTCTTGAAATTTTCCAGATTGATTGACCTACTTGTCTTAAAGTAATGATGGTTGTCTCTCTCCTTAGCTGAGCAGGTCTTGCCATAATATGGATCACTACACGAGGGCTGTTATACCAACACTACCTTGGCACAACATGATGGTCTCAAATGCATTAATATGGCAAAAACATCCACTAATTATCTTTTGATAAGGCACACCTATTAAATAAAAACCATTCCAGGTGACTAACTTATGAAGTTGGTTGAGAGAATGTCAGTAGTATTCAAAGCTGTCATCAAGCAAACAGTGGCTACTTTGAACAATCTAAAATATGAAACATATTCTGGTTTGTTTAACACTTTTTTGTTTACTACATTTTCCACATGTGTTATTTCATAGTTTTGATGTCTTCAATATAAATCTGAAGTGCAGAGATAATGAAAAACCAGAGATCAGTCAGCAGGGAATGGTTTCAACTCAAGAATAGGATGTCCCTGTCGCTTGGTGTGTCTGAACCAGGTATCAGGACACAAGAACAGAATAATCTGTGTTTGTCTCTGTAGGTGGAGGTGGATGGAGGAAAGGTGGAAGTTAGTGGAGAGTGGAACTTGGCCTCCCCACTGCTGCCACTCACCATCAACGGTGCACAGAGGATGCTGCAGGTAACACACACACACACACATATATAGGTCAATTAAAGCTCAATTATTTAGACTACACATATGATACAGATATTTTATGATCTAATATTATCATTTTATGTTTTTAGTGTCTGTCCAGAGATGCTTCAGGAAAGATCGTCCTGCAGTACCTGGGCACATCGGTAAGGTTGCATGTGTGCACTGAATTGTAATTCCATAATCACACACGTGCTGCTGTTTCCAGTCCTCATGCTATCTAAGCAGTCTGTAGTGCAGAGTATAATGTAAGCTCCCACAATGAAAGGAAATGTGTCTTTTTTTACCTCAACCAGCGGCATCAATGTAGGTCATTGGATAACAGGGGTCCAACAGGGTTCAAAGAGAAAGTTAGCAAGTGTTGTATACATTACCAACAGCTATCACATTAAGATAAGGTTGTTTGTTGTTGAAATGTGTCATTTAATAATTCTTTCAATTACTTGATTTCAAAACTGATTTCTAACGTGACTTTAAAATGGCACTTATAAATAGTCCTTTTTAAATTACAAATTTCCCCTGCTTTATTCCAGTGAATATCAGACATGAGCCAACAAGCAGTGGGAAATATTTATATGCAAGACTTTATACAACCTTTTAATGCATAGTAGTATTTTTACGTATTAGAACTTTTTTTATCTAGAACTATTTTTTTAATGAAATGAGTTGTACATGTGGACATGTATGACAGGTTTGTTCATTCCTTGCTCTTTCCTCAACTTCATACTACTTGCACTTCATATTGTTATTTATATTATTTTTTCTTAGCGTGTAGCTCTAAAGAAATTCTGTTGTCATGTGTGCTGAGTATTTGAAAGAATGGCAATAAATTAAATTTAGAAAATTAGATAATTGTGCCTTGTAGTTCCCAAGACATGTAAACGGACTTTGCTGTGTAAAATCTGTGGAGTTCCCCTTTAAGTAGTGACAGTGCTCTTTATTTTATCAGGAACCATTTCTGCTTGATCATATTGCAATAGGAGACAGCTCCTTCCTTTGTTTCTCACACTGTGTGTTTTTATGCAGTTTAAGGTTCGCGTTCTATCCAAGTTGGCGGCAGAGTTGAACTCCTACATGCCTGAGAAAGTTCCAGAGGACACCAGCAGCATCTTGCGTTCACCGATGCCGGGCACAGTGGTGGCTGTGTCCGTCAAGCCTGGAGATACGGTAACACATCCCAAAATACCTATGGTTTTGAAGTGGCATTTTCAGGTGTCCCTGTACTCTATGTAGTGCATGGGTTGCAGTGCATACATTTGCTGGTAGCCCTCTCGGTCAGTCCAAGGTCAAGCTGAATGAGCAGTGACTGACAGCTGTGACTGTGACTAACAGCTAAAGGATATTGGTTGAGGTACCACAATCTTTGTCAGCATCTTCCCTATGTTTGGGATAAGAGGTCTTAAAGCTCTTCTCCTATTCCCTCCCCCTTTTCAGTGATGTTTTCCTGTCCTGAGGGTCAAGCTGTGAACATTATAGACTGAACTCTGACACTTTTAAGCCATTATTCTTACTCACTTTGGTCATGGTGTGTCTGTGTGTGTAGGTTGCAGAGGGTCAGGAGATCTGTGTGATTGAAGCCATGAAGATGCAGAACAGTTTGACTGCTGCCAAACAAGCAAAGGTAACAATATGAAATACTGGCAGTGGAGCTACTGTTATTATGGTCAGTAACTTACATTATCTAGTTTATAGATTTTAATGCATGTGTTGCTAAATCAGCAGATGAGATCCGTGCATCCCTACTAATGGGTGCAGCACTCAATTGGCTGGTGCAGTTATTGGAAGTAAATTAATGATTAATGATGGAGGTAGATTAGACACATTTATTTAACTGAAACAAGTAAAGAAATGAAGCATAGTCTTTCAGTTTATGACCTTTATGAACTATAAATGGATATACTGTATTAGCTGGGAAAGTTTTCACATATTGGATTTCAACTTCAACATAACTGTGTGTTTGTGTGTGTGTGTGTGTCCTCATGTCCTCCTGCCCTCCAGGTTAAGAATGTCCACTGTAAGCCAGGGGAGACGGTGGGAGAGGGAGACCTGCTGGTAGAGCTTGAATAAAACACACCGTGGCCTTTGATGCAGACATCAGCACCAGGCTGAGCCTTACTCCTCTCTGTGTCCACAGAGGAAGATCCACATTGGCAAACAGACTGGACAATAACAGATGCTTGATTTATCTTGCCAGTGGACCGCCCCCTCAGTGGCCCCCAGCAGAGTTTAGTTTCCCTGATGGTGACTCAGAGCTGAGTTGTATCAGCTGTGTTAATGTCTTCTCCACTTGTCAGACTCCTTTATGTTGTTTGGTTATTTGCCACTGTCTTGAAAAAGCCTCTTTCTGTTCTGCTTCTGTTTTGTGTGTTTTCTAGACCTGACTATTTGTATTTGTTCACCCACAAATCATAGTGTTCACATTTTGCCCCTGTCCTCTCTGGCCTTGCAGATCGTTTTGGTTTATGTGCCACGGTTTTGAGATATGTACATAGGAAATATCTGCCACCACTTCAGTGCAATGGAAGAACCTGGACCTTTGGTTTATAAGCTGGTGTTGAGTTTTTCAAATGTGATTATTTTTTCATGATTTGTGAAAGAAAGTTGAATTGTTGTATTGAAGTGTAGGCAGAAATCTCAAACACACACGTATCTCAAAACCTCATCTGAGAAACCTAAACAATGTCCATAGCTCGATAACACTCAAGGTAAGTAGGAAAAGTGTGTCTTGTAATTTTATTGAACTGACAATTTAAAAAGACACCTATATACAATCAATAAAGTTATCACTCTTTTCCATATACAGTAACTCTGTCTGACTACATCGAAACAACAGTTAGAATAAGAAGAAATGCTGCAATATGGACGATAGAGTGTATGTGGTGCTGGTGTGAAGAATGAATATCTCGTTGAACTCTCGTCAGGCTGTGACTGACAGGACTTGAAGGACAGATAGGTGAGAAAGGAAAAGCCTGTAAAAAGTCAAGAAACAATGGTGAAGAGGTCTGCTCACTAGTTAATGCTGTGTGGTGTTTTCTTGATGTGCTATTCATTCATTCATTCATTCATATTGCACATGTACATGCAATGGTCCTCCTGTGGTCAGGGTTACGTGGATGCTTCAATGCGGCAGCACGTCTGGTTTTGAACCAGCCAAAAACAACATGTCACACTGCTGTTCAGATCGCTCCACTGGCTGCTCGCATCAAATTCAAAACTCTGACACGTGCCTACAAAACTAAAACGGCTCCCTCCTACCTGAACCCGCTCATTCAGGTCTACACTCCCTCCCACTCACTACCCTCGGCCAACGAAAGGAGTCCCTCTCAGTCTTTAGATAATAAGATAGCAGCTGAGATATTGCAGTGGCTCTATATAAGTGTGCAGTTAGAAATACTGTATATGCATACAAAGGTGCAGACATAATGAGTAGCAGTGTGTTGCACTGTGAAGTTTGACTTAAGTTCAACTGTAATATATGTGCAACCATAATATTGTAGTGCTGATTAAGGTAACAATAAAAGTTTTTTTTTTTAAGCTATGTAAGATGTTGTGTCTTTGAAAACAATATGCTTTCCCTCAATTTTAATATTAATGATTAGATTAGATTCAACCTTATTGTGACAATAAGTCCTGGCTTCAGGTAGAAGGTGGCAGATGAGGTTGAGGTCAGGCCTTTGTACAGCCCAGTCACGTTTTTCCACACCAAGCTGGTAAAAGCATTTTTTAAGGGCCTCTCTCTATAGTATTACTGTATGTAATGTAGTATTAATATTTCCCTTCGTTGGAACGACAGGCCAGCCCAAAATGACACTAGAGTATGTATGCAGACATGCTATATATATGTGTCCAACAATAGCATGGTTGAAATTAAAAGCTCTTAGTAGAGTCAAGAAGGACTCCTACTGACTAACAATTCTTTACATATTGGAATTCATATTGCAATATTTTTTCTCTACTGGTACTCCTCCAGTGTCAGGAACTGGGCAGGGGAAATCTGTAGAATCCATACCATGCTCTGGTAAACGTTTCAAAGAATGGGACACCAAACCAACTGGACACAAGACATCAGCTTCTTCTCACACACCATCCCTCCCATCAACGTTTAAATGGATCATGTGATGTCCCAATAAAACAACACCTGTGTAATAACCCTGTGGTAATAAAGAGTTTACCATTTAATTACAATGCATACCAATGAGGACTCAAATAAAGAGAGCAGAGAGGAAAGACTCAAGAACTCAAATGAGAGAAAAAAAAATCCAATTTAATTATTAGACCAATCTGATTAATAACACCAAAACCCTGACAAACCATAGTTTAAAACACATGAATATTAGAAGAAAGTTTCCATCATAATGAACAAGCATTCATTCACACCTTTCTCATTTATTCCATTTCCTACTTTCCATATCTTACATTAGAAAAAGTTATTTACAATAAATGTTTCAAAACGCCATAAAGTTGACATGGTCAAGGTAACGCCTCTGATACACAGCCTGCTTCACTCACTCACTTTACAAACCTGGTGCAGTTCTACAGAAAGCTAAGAACAAGGGCAAACCAACTAATATGAGCTGAAAATAATCAGCTGACCAAAAAACCTCTGTCGTCAGTAAAGATGTGAGTTTGTCTCACGGTGGTCGGCTCTCACTGGAATGACTGTCACTTTCAAAGAAGAACTAATGTATTTATTGCTGACTTGTTACAGAAGCAATAATGTGGCGCGTACCGTTGGGAGGGACGAAGAGGTGACCAGGTGATGAGATTTCTGGCTGTTCAATCTCTTGTCTCTCTTGAACCTCATTAAAGGCACAGTTTGTCTTTTTTTTTTTTTTTTTTTTTTTTTACAATTGGTTACACAAATTTCGATACTATGTGCATTTTTCAAAAGCAGTCAATATAAACAGTAACTTTTCATTGCTTTTACACAAAATGTATGCTGTTTCACTCAAATCTCCTTGGATTTACACATCTTGCACATCTAAAACCTCAAAAAATAAAACTGCATTTAATTCCTGGATGACCTCTGAAAAACTGGTGCCAGGTGAGAAAAGGGGGCAAGAGAGGACAGAAGGTGTGATCTCAATGACAACTTGTAGTCAGATACAGAATGGTTCACTTGCGCTGCTCTACTGTGTATCTATATATGTGGCAGCAAACACCTAAAAGCTGCTTCAGAGACAATAGCGATACATCTTGTAATGCTACACTGTTAGTGTTATTTAAGGTCAATGCATTCTGAGTGATGAAGATTTGTTACGGTGCAACTGTGAAGAGGTATGAGAAACTGAGCTCAGTATAGAGAAATGCATGTAACCAATTGTGAAAACTGTAACAAGACAGAACAGGAAGGCTGCCAGGTTCCGGAGAGTTGTTCACAAAATATGTTCTATGAATAATACAATTCCTTCGTTTGCACTATTTTGCTGGAGGTCACTGAGAGAAGCATATATATATTACTAGAGTCAGAGTATTGCCCTCAGTCTGAACTATGCTGTGTTTCACAATGTATTTTTGCAGCAATGTTTTTTCATCAGTTTCTTAAAAAAGCTGAGCCGACATGATCTTGATGTTTTTCTGTCCATAATGTAAGCTTAATTGGTATCTAACTACTTACTGCTGGTAACACTTGTTTGCCTTAACTATAGAACACTTAAGTTTGGGACTGAGCTGAGACCTACAAAGCCTGGACAAACCCCACAGAAAGTGCAGTACCCACTAGCTGCAGACAAAATAAGCAGCTGAGAAGTACCTCTGTGTTGGGAACAAATGTGATACAATTACTGCTTTTTTTGGAGTAAGAACACAAGTTGATGGTGGGAAACATAAAGATGCTCTTGGTTTGTGCTGTCCTTAATGCAACAGAGGCACACACCAAAGAAGGACTGGACTTTGGCTTTATGTCAGATCAGAAGACAATACTTTTTTGTAGCTGTCAAACTGTGAATGTTGTATTTCAGTGGCTGCCTCCATCTAGGCATGCAGCCGTTGCAGAATCTGTCTCTTTCACAGAACTGAAGGCTAGTTGGCTGAACCTGCACCTCTTTCCTGAATCGCCAGCAGAGGCTTCATCATTTATCCCAGACACAGCAAAGACATGAAAACTGCTTCACAGTGATGTGAGGAAACTGGAGACCACAAACAACTCACTGGTTGGGACCTTTAAATTTGAACAAAAGTAGGCCACGTTTCTCGCTGCACTTTGAGGAGTCTGAACAATGTAACAGCACTGTTGACCCATTTTGACACCAGCGTCCACAACTGGTCAGAGAAACTAGTAGTAGTAGTAGCCGTTAAGAAGCAGACCCTCACAGCTTCATTTGTAGGACTACAATTTCCAACTACATCTGCAAACAGAGTGCACAGATCATGAGACAAACCTAAAATGCACGACTTGACAGCTGACACAGCCTCTGTCCTCAGTCCCCACTGTGGCTCACTGCACTGTTTGAGGGTGGCATGATATGAGTCAATTTTCTATGTAAGAGATATTGGGAAGAGGTAAAGTTATGATTCATTTCATTCAGATAGATACTGTATGTATAAAATTACAACCCAGTGTACACATGCTCACACACAAACATTTTAGGCACAGATACAAAGAAAACCGTCATCTGTCAAAGGCAGAGACTCCTCTCTGCTCGAGGAAATGGGGAGGTGAAGGTTCAGATTCTAATGTTCAGTTCAGATTGACAGTGCTGGATGTTCCAGAGACTGATGGGAGAAAGCAACCTCCAGCCATTCCAACCATATATATAGTCTGTTGTGTGTTGGGATCCTTCAGTCCACTTTGACCACACTGTAGATCTTGGTAACAAACCAAAAACAGGCAAAGAAGCCAATTGTACCTGAGGACAGAGAAAACAGACCTTTAATTAGAGCTACATTAAATAAAGCTTTCCCCATGCACAAAGTCAGAGTAATATGATATAGATGAATGTGATGTTGTGGAGTAGTAGGTCACCACAAATGACTCAATATTAGTGTTTGAAATGTCAAGACACAACAAGATGTACAGTTCCATATATTACAGCTGTTCTTTGACCTCAGCTGACCTGATCAAGGCTAGTCTAATATGTTTCACGCTTTATTAACCTGGGCCAGATGAACAAATCTCTGTGTAGATTCATGTTTAAAACTCTCTCTTTCCTCTGACTTACAAAGCTGCATGTACGCATGATTCTGTTTTATAAATCTCAAACAACCGGGGGCACGTGCATGAGCCACATTTCCACTCCCACAGTTAATCATAAACGGATGAAGAAATGCCCTTAATCATCCCTTTGTGTCAAAGTGCACTTTTACCAACTGTATTGCATCAACAAGGTTCTCAGACAGTGCTGGTGAATGATGGTGGTATCTCAATGGTCATTATTTCAAAACAGAACAGTGATTCATTTATGACACTCATATTTAAACTTTACAAAGTGCTTCACAATTGAGAATAAAATGAAAGGATCACTAACAAAGGGAAATAATGCCTCAAATCTAAATAAAACAAATGATGAAATTCATCACTCATAAATGACTAATGAAAATCAAGTTTATAAAGGTGCTATTGATTGAAAATTTACAATCAGTGAAATTGGCAAACAACCTAAACAATGTTTTACTTTTAGATCATGTGTATGTAATGGTGTATGCATGGTTTTTGTGTGTACTAGTTGTTTATACATCTGGCCTCAAGTTTAAGGAAATGAACATCAGCAGTCAGAGTTAAAGCTGCTCAACATGTTTTGGCAGGACCACAGCAAAGCGGGGCCAAAGTCTGTCCCAGACTTACTGAGTGAGTTACAAGACTGGCAGTGAGATTTCTAGTGATTCATTAATTGCTACTTACATTCCTCAGATAGGCACAAACATCACACCAAATAGGCAACTGTTTGCTATCACATTCACCATATTAACTTCAGTGAAACTGGACAGTCCACTGCTTTTGTTCTAACCCGTTTATGTGAGTGATCTTACCGTTGTATTTTTGGCCATGGTCGTCAAGAGTTCAAGATAACCCATCTGTGGAGTACGGCTTATGTAGTCCTAGGCTAAGGTTGTAGACATCCCATATTCACAGTTGCAACCACTGTTACTCAGGGTTAATGAAACTTTAAGACCCTATATTGGGCCAACATTTATACAAGACATAGTGTCAAAGTGTCAAATTGGGACATTTCCCCATTGTCTCTATAAAATTGGAAAAGTGACAACTCCTATCACTGTGGGTCTTCTAACACTGCTGTGAGGGTGTCGACAGATACGTGAACCCGGAGCCAACAGTTGTGCACTCTTTCAACTGTAAAAATGCATGAAGTCTATAGAAATAAACTAGATTTGATTCCCTCTCCCATCAACCCTCTCTTCTATTTTATACACCTACCGGTGAATAAGAAAAAGATGAGAGCCATGATCATGGTGTATCCAAAGTACAGGATGGTGCTGGCCAGCCCAGTGATTTGCAGCTTAGAGAAGAAGTAATGAATGGCATAGACCAGGAAATAGACAGCAGTGAAGCCGCTGGTCAGGAAGGAACGCCACTGCCAATGGTAGTCCTGTGAAGTGGAGAGACACAGGCAGAGTTGAAGTGGAAGAGAAGAAACACACAGTTTTGTGAATTTAGACCCTGGCAGACAGGGTTAAAAGAGTGGCCCCGGTCACACAGCCTGCTTTCCAAAGCCAAATGGATTGCTGGTCAATGCTAGTGAGTATTAAATAAGAACAAAGTCAAAATCAAACACAAACAAATCAGACTATTATCACTATTATCAGACTTCTGCTGCTCCTAAGCCTACGGGACTGGGCTCAGTCCTCAGGAGCACACAGACTATACAGAAATTCTAGGTTTTTCATAAACTTCTCTTCTCTTCCTGGATATTGTATTTATTGGGAAGCTGTTCTGCAATATGCATCTTCAGACTTCATGTTAATAAATGTAATAAAATGAAAGAAACTGCAGATAAATTCTAGATTTTAAATCGTAAATGGCCTTCTTTAGATGCAGACGGATTATGTTTCCATATTGTTTCCTTCATAACATTTTTCATTATTCTTATTTCAGCATTAAACTCCATTGTCCCTCAGTCCAGAGAGATGCTGTGGAACACCTGTGAACTTACTGGGCACATTTTTTCCTGCTGCAATGGTATAATTAGTGATAACTGTACTTTTATACATACAGTAAATATATTCATTTTTTAAACAAATGATTAAACAAAAGATACTGCATAATGGACAAAACAGCTGTTGTTAACATCATTACTAAAATGTTGTATAAATATAATCCCTGTACATAAAGATGACAATGTTGAAAGGTACTGCATCGATCGCGCTGTTCACCTCAGCACATAAGTGGAAGTAGCAGAGCAGGATGGTGGCCTCAGAGCAGGTGATGACCAGGATAATGAAGACAAGGAACAGGAAGCCAAACATGTAGTACATCTGATGGGACCTGGAGGACAGGAAGAGACATGTCTGAGTCTGGAAATGGACTGCATTGAATACACTGGATAAAATGCATCCCTGATTGGAAATGGTCCACCTGCCACCATATTTGGTAAACACTGACAATACTGACAGAAAAAAAGAACAACAATAAAAATAACATCTATCTCTATCTGTCATATTCATTTTAAACTATCAAAATCAGTTTCTGGTTAGGTAAGAAACAGCCCATGCAGCGGCAGAATTGTGTTCTTTATATCCTGAATGGCTAGTTTTAATACCTGTTCTTGTGTTTCAGCTTTAAGAGGTCTTAAGAGGTCATGAGTTGTGTCACCATTTGGACTGATTCTCAGCTGTCACTTTTCATTCATGTAGCAAAAACTGAACTTGTAAGATGTATTCTGACTTTCTATGAATAATTACAGCCAAACCTTTTTCTGCATTCTCACCAGATTGAGTTTAGTATGAAGAATAGCTGAATAAATATACATCCAAATGGCAGAATTCCTCCCATGACGATACCAGGGAATGGCTTTGTGTAGAATGACTGCTCTGGGATCTGACGAGGAATCTGATTGGTCCGCACTGGGTGCTCAATACCCTTCAGTCACAACAGAGAGAGAGAGAGAGAGAGAGAGAGAGAGAGAGAGAGAGAGAGAGAGAGAGAGAGAGAGAGAGAGAGAGAGAGAGAGAGAGAGAGAGAGGGAGTTTTAACGTGAACAAAAATAGACAGTCTGTACATTCTGTTGATATACTTAAATTAGTTAGAGGGAAGGAAAAATGAAATCATCATGTTGATGAAAAAGAACATGACAACACAATGCCTGGGAACCACCACTTCACTTATTATTGCAGTAGTCACATTTGGTTCTTGCTTTCGTTACTTAAGTACCTAGTGTACATTATAGCGTAGTCTTTCTACAGACCACCACTGGCATGATATGTGTACCAACAATTATGGAATGTATTAGGTATGAATGGGTGTACAGTATGTGGGTTTATGTTTACTTACTGCCTTCTTGAAGCCAAAGTATGCTCCTATGAAGGTAAGCGGCACTGAGATACAGAACCAAAGGGCCAATATGGCTACCAGGGTCCCAAATGGCATGGCTGCTGAAGACCCTTCACCCCACAGGATCAAGTTCATCACAAAGAAGTCTGCAAACACCACCCTGAGCCAAGACAGAAAAGATGTGAGATGAGTGAGAGAATGGAATCAAGTGGTTGTGTCTTTGTTATGTAATAAACTTTGACCGTGATGTTGTGTCCATTATTATGTTCAGTGGTTGAGCCAGCCAAAACAGTCTTACCCAGGACAAAGGAAGGCTGTCAGCAGAACGTTAGTCTTCCACTTCTCTCCACCAAAAGCTGACAATTAACCAAACACAAAGACAAAGGAGAAAAGGATTTTTAGAAATCAAGTCAAACTGAAAATCTGTCACGTCAATTATTCTCATTTACTGTTTGCTGTTTATAACTATTCGCATGAGTTAAACGTCCACATGTCCTGTGGAGAATGCAGTATTTACAATGAGTAGGGTTTTGAGCATGAATGTGCTCAGCAAATTGAATTACGACAGCTGCAAATATAAATAATAACATTAATAAACTTGTGCAATTGATGATTTAATAAGACATTCTGGATCTCCTTCAGAACACAAAATATTGACGGGCTAATTCACAATAGGTCTGCATGGTATTTGTGGCTGTTAAACCTGCACAAATAAGACAAAAAGAAACCAATCAGGTCTGGAAAAAATCAAAGCAGCTGCAAAGGGTGAATGTCACCTGAAACTGCACTGCCAAGCAAATGTGCTATTTGCACATATTTGAATTAGGTAACATGCAACATTGGTTCCTTTCTATGCAAATTACCCTCGTTGCAAGAAAAAAAAAAAGTCCAACTCACAAACATCAGCAAGTGTTTGCACACTAAAATTTTGGAAAACAGTAAAAGTAAATGAGAGCAAATCCTCTATATCTATTAATCCTTATGTTACATTTAATGACTGCCTATTAAATCAGGGATTTGTCATGTGTTCAGCAGCCACTTCTCAAGAAATTCTGTGTCCACGCCAACCTCGGTTCAGAGTGAAAAGTAGCACTGTCACTGCTATTACTTTGGCCACAAATTACATGGTATCTGCTGTTGACAAAAGGAAATTGTATGAATAAAAAATAAACAAATTAGAAGTCAGCACATTGGGCCTGACTTTGGGCTGAAAGACTCAGGGCCATGGACAGCTCCATTCAAACCCAGTCAGTTTTAAAGGATGCAGTGACAGGATGCAAAGACAGTTATGACATTTTGAAAATACATGAGAAAAAAGCCTATTATACAAATGAAAAAAAACTATTACTTCTTCCCTTTCCCTCATTTATCAAAAATTGGCCTCTGTTACTCGCCTTCGGGAGGTTTGGATGGAGGTGGCACTCTGGCAAGCCCCTCCTGACAAGACGTCTGGCTCAGACTGACTCTCAACCCTAAAAACCAATGCACTAGCCTCAAGTGCAGCAGCAATTCAAACCATGACCGCTGTCATTTTGCTCTGGCTGGCCTGCATTTGGGATCATAAGCTGGAGATGTTCTGTTCAAGCCTGCCAGAGCACCTGGCTATTGGCCTAAGTTCCTCACACATTGCTCACAGTTCAGTTGTTAGACCTTTAAATGGAAACCATATTTTTTTCACATTTGTTTTTGCTGTTAGACATAGAGGTTGGCCAGTCCCTTCATAATTCACAGGCACTGGGTGGAATGTTCAAACTTGATGGGCGTGTTTGCTCTGTAATATCATTAGCTCAGGGGCAGATAGCAACTGCAAGTGATGTGATTTTCATGGTGCTATCAGTGGCTGCAACCCATTCTTTGCTACTTTGCCCTAAAAATTCCTATGTGATTACTCAATAATCAACAAAATACTGGATTATGAAAATAATCTCGTTCTTTTTCTCCCTCCAACATAAAACACTGTTTTCTTTCTCACTCACATTTGTAGAGGCGCGCAGCCACATATCCAGCAGGAGTTCCCAGAAGAACCCAGAGAACTACAGCACATGTCATCAGAGCCCCACGGTTCGCTGGAGAGAGGAACCCTAGACAGGCAAAGACTGGAAAGGGGGGAGACTCCTTTATTACATGTTACACATTTGAAGTTAATGATTTTTTAGGCTGATACCAATACTGATATTTGAGAGTTTTAAAAAGTCTGATTATGAAATATTGGATTTTTACTGCGGTCCTGAAGTGCAAAACAAAACAAAACCTAAAACACAGCATTTTAAAAAACACATTTCAGAAAATGGAGAAGGTAAGTACAACAATTCTTGGTCATGATCGGACAGAACTCAAATCAATGCAGAGTTTTAATCGAGATTGGTCAGTGATACTTGAAAGAAGGAAACTTTAAGTATCCCACAAATATGCTGATGTGTTTTCAAAAATGTTGTCTTTCTGGTTTTGCTGTTGTTTTTTCTAAAATGCTTTTGTGTCTTCTGATGTGTTAATATGTTAAAATGTTGGTTTTGGTTCTATTGTGTTTTCTAAAAAAGTTTGTGCTTTCTAAGATGTTGTAATGTTTTCTGTAATGCTGTGTTCTCCACTCAGGGCCACTGTACACTTTTCCAACATAAAGATCAGGCACCATAAGGTGGTTTTGGTTTGGCATCTATGACCATTTTTACGCCTACTAAAAAATCATGAAGATAGTAAAGACGTACAAAGGGTGACAAAGGTCATAATGAAGATCTGGGTTCCAGAGCCGAGGAAAACCGACAGCAGCATTCCCTTCCTGGGAGGCCGGAAAACATCCCCATGGACCAACTTCCACCCAAACTCCTCCTGGGCATCCTCCTGGAGAACAAAAGAGATGAGCAGATATGATGAGAACAACACAGCTTGATCCCTAATGTCCACCAGACACAGCTGTGACACCTAACAGTAATGCCTTGACTGCCATGTTTCATGTGATAGTATATATAGCTGTAGTTAAGTTAGTTAACTGTTGTAACTATGAACTTAGAACTAGTGGCAATTTTCTGACCACAGCTCCATCTCAGCTCAAACGTGTTCCCATCAGCCACAGAGACAGGTGCTCACCACAGAGTCCATCTGATTGTATCTGGCGATGTCCTTATGCAGAGTCCGCAGCATGATCATGGCTACCATTCCAGACAGGAACAACACAATCACCAATGAGTTCATTATGCTGGGGAGAAAAAAAACAAAGCTTGATTAGTTATCATTGTATAACCCATTTGTCCAATTACTTTCACATTAATTCATGCGGCATCAGTTTTTTGATGGTGGATTGTCTCAGCTGAGACTGTTCAGCTGACAGACACCAGGATTGAGCAATGGTTGAACAAATCATGATGACACTGTGGGACAGACACAATTAATGTTTGACATGAATGGGATTTTTAAACCAAAATAATGATGACTGCTGTTTAAAGTCTGCCCCAAACTATAAGCCCGCTACAGCTGAAAACTGCCCCCCATATAGAACAGGACCGACTCCTGTGGGATGGTGGGACAGTTACACAGCGCTGTCATGGTCAACACTGGACAGAAAAAAACAAGCCTCAAGAATGGAGGAAAGACAGGAGAAATCACATGACATATTCCTTCATACACTCCTGCTGTTTGAAATCCAGTAGAGTTTGCTCTGCCATGTGTGTACGTGTGATATACAAAGCAAAGAAGGCCCTTATCGGTCATTCAGTCTTGTGCCTTGGATCAGTAGTTACTGTGCCTGTGTCAACAGCTTTTACTGTTATTGAACTTCCAAACACCACTGACAGTGGAGTCGTGAACATGGGCTCAACCTTCAAAACAACTGAACCTTCTTGCACAAATATTTGTATTCACAAATTAGGCCCAGCATTAATTTCATATCACTGTATGTCTGTGTGTGTTTGAGTCTTACCTGAACCACTGGATATTGGTGTGAGGCATTGACTCCAGGATGTAGTCCCATCTAGATGCCCATCGAATATTCTTGTCTTCCTACAAACACACACACACACAGTTCACTGTTCATGCAGCTACATTCATTTTTATTCTAATAAATTCATCAGTGCAATTTGCTGGGTAAGGTGGGTAATTGGTATAAAAATCACATATTAACTTGATATTGTTGTATGTAGTTAAAAATGATCTGTTTTAACCACAATCAGGGCACCTAACACCTACAAATCTGTATCATATGATCTGATGGAAGATGTTCTAATAATAGAGCACTGTTTTGCCAAAGGTGGCCTGCATATGCTCTATTCTGGTGTGGGTGCATGGCGCACAATGCTACTCTGCACTGGTGACCTAGTATTTTTCTGGGCTGCCAGTTTGGTATCTTGGTTACTCGCTGTGTGTGAGTGTGAGGAGAGGAGCACTGCAACCTTGGTTCCAAGAATGAGTGTGTCACTCAATGCAGGCCCACAGTGAAGTGCATCTATGTTCTGTAATATTTTGGTGACTTTATTAGGTCAGGGCACACCCACACCACATGTGCATTAAGAGAGCCTGACCACAAAGTGACCAAAAGTACGTTTGGCACACATGCTGGAAATGTGAATGTGAGACACACTGTGCCACAGGGTTCACAAAAAAAAGACACCTTAATGTGAGTATTGCTTCCACCAGACCATGACACTGTAATGTGTTGAATGAAGATGTGAAACAAAACAAAAATTAAACACAACAAGATGATACTATTGTACTAACCACAAAGCTGACAGAGTAAGTGTATGGGATCTTGAACACTCCTGTTTGTTTGTTTTTCAGGAACTTTGGCCCTCCAGAACAATCAGGGCTGTCATCATTAGGGTTTTCATAACTAAAAAGACAGAGAGACATAAGAAATAGCTTTCAGATCAAAGTCCACCAATATCTAATTTACACATTAAGATCTGATCGTAATGCTGGCAGAACCTATGACATTAATTAATATCACACTATTCCACTAACCAGTGGATTGCATGATTTTCATACCAGGACACAGCACCAACTTTTTGCATCCACAAAAAGTTCTTCAGTTGGCCAAAATGTAAAAACACCCCAAACAACATACTAAGCTAAAAACTGAGATCGACATTTTGAAGAGACAGCTCCATATTAGCTAAAACTGTCATTCCTCACCTTTTGGGTTCAATCTTGGCAGCAACCAATCGTGCTCCGAGTTGTTCGTGCTCAACAATGTGGTAATGGATGGTAATGTCCACGTGGTTAAAAATGTAAAAGGCATCCTTTTCATTAAAGTTAGACTGGAAAACAAAACCGAGACACAAATGTTCAAAGCACAGACAGAGTAATAATGTGTTATTACAGTTACAGTTATGTGTAGGATATGAACCATTCTAATTCATAATAAATGATGTGTAGGCAGAGATGTTCAGACCACAAATATTTGTCCAAATTTTGATGATATTGTTAAAGAGGACTTTGTTTGTGTCCATGTCTGACCCACTCACATTGACCATGCAGGCATCTTTGGGTCGGCCAGCTTCTGTGACGTAACAGCCAATAGGGAAACCAGGATTACAGAACTTTTGTCCATCTTCAACATCATAGCACCAGGTGACCGGCATGTTATCCACAATCCTCACACACACACACACACACACACACACAGTTATTTCAGAGGACATTACATTGACATTCATTTCCTGAAGACTTACCATAACCATAAGCACTACTTGCCTAATCCTCAGTCTAACCCTTACCTTAAACTCACCCCCAACCTTAACCCAAGTCTTCACTCTAAAATGTAATGAATAATGTTATGGGGAAGTTAGGTTATGAATTACATTATTGTGTTTTATCCCCAAAAGAAAGGCAAGTCCACACAATGAAGTTTTGTTCAATGAACACAGGGTTCTGTAAAGACATGTTTCTGTGCTACTTTAGTTTTTAGTTTAGTACTAGTGGGACTAATAAAGAAATAAAGGAATATCTTAGTTTATGTACATGTAGGTGCATTTTTTACGTCACTTTATGATATGTGTATGTGAATCATACGTACCAGTGATGCTGGTAGTTGAGTAACATGCCTTTCTTGAGAAAGTCCAGTTTGGCTTTGTCTGATGGGTTGCTGGTGTCGTAGGTTTTGGTACACACCTTCTGACACACGGCAGGTTTCTTAAACTCAAACTGACACACAGGACACACGGTTAGTATGTGCAATGTAACAACTGGGTTTTTGATTGTTTGCCAACATTGACATGAACATGCATCATTCTTCAGTGTGCAAATTCTACAATAAAACAAACTAATTTTATTTGTTATTTAAAAAATGAAGCATCAATCCTGTCAAATTAAAAACCTTTCCCTTGCCCATGTAAAATACAACACACAGACTAAGAATTAGTCTCTGTCTGGGTCAGTCAGTCCCCTTATAGATACACATCATTTGAGTTAACTTATAGCCAAAATATGTTCCACACTATTGCACTCAAGAGTTTCTGCCTGAAGAACACAAATATGTTCAAACACAATCTGCTACACATTTAAATGTTTAAGTAATGATGCTGAGGTTCTGCACTGACCCTCGCTCACCTGTAGGATTATGTTATGTAAATTACTTGCCTTTCCATATTTAGGTTAAGAAATACATACACACACTGTTGGTGACGTCAGGACAGAACTCAATGAAAAAGACTTTCCAAGGACAAAGACTTTAGACATGATCACTGTAACCAGTTGTTACTATTCAAGGAATAACTCCCAACATTCCCTCCTAAAGCAGAAACTTTTTATCAAGAATTTACAGCCCCTAAAATGATATCATGTTCAAAAATCATGGCAACATTTACAGTGTTGTTTTCAGCACTGTTTATCATAATAGCCAGTTCACATGCTTAACAATAATCGAATCATAATGGGCAACATCACACTGTTTGCATGAGTATAATGTATAATGACAGTTAAGCACATCTCCCATTTAATCTGTTTATTCAGGGATTTTTTAGCCTGTACACAACCTCTTCAAACTATATACATAGTTGTGACTGCATGTGACACAACTATCTAATTCCTTAACACATACCAAAGATGTTTCACTCTGAAGAGGCCTTGTTCTGTCCCTTCCACTGGTTTAGAATTTAGGAATCCTCTATGCTCTGTAATGAAGCTACTATTGTTATGTGCATTCAGAAAAAGCAGAGTGTGTCTGCACACTGAATTATAGCTCCCAAAGTTCATTTGAAAGGCAGCCTTTTAGACCTAACTAAGTCTTCAACATGCAAATACTGAACATGAGATGGGGGGATTTGTCCTCTCTCTTCCAATATGTTCTAGGCAGTGCGGTCTATTGAATCTTGTAGAGTTTTGTGTGTCATTTTGGGTGATTTTTGTGATAAGTTTCTGGAACTATTTGTTTTTTAACAATGTGACCCTAATACAGAGCTATAATCCAGTGCCTAGATACTCTGCTTTTTCCTTTATTGTAGAGCTGCAACTATTAGTTGACTAACTGATTAGTCAATTGACAGAAAAATAATTGCCTACCATCTTGAAAATTGATCAATCATTATATAATATATATAATGCAAATATGGAGATTTCCTGCTTTTCCTGACTGACAACAGAAAAAAATTAAAGACATCACCTTGAACTTTGAGAAACTGGGATGGGTGTTTTTGCTATTTTCTGAAATGTTTTAGACCTAAAGCAAATGATCAATCAATTAATCAAGAAAATAATGGACAGATTAATCGATAATAGAAATAATTGTTAGTTGCAGCCCTACTTTACTAAATCTGCTTTTCTGTACCTGGCCTAAATATAGGATCGCATCTGCAAACAACTACCCTCTGTGTCTATTTTGTGCATGTAAACATATCCACTGAAACATCTTTGTGTGTATGTGTGTTACCTTGTATGGTGAGGGTTCGATCCTCTCCCCAAAAAGAACCTGGCCCAGATTCTCTGATGGGCGTTTCATTGTTTTCTCCGAGCAGAAGTCAAACCTGCACAGAAAGGAGGTGGCTGTTCAAAGTGATTGAGGCAGAATACATTCAACTGCACAACCTCTTTATTTCCCATTATACACTGCATTCAGTAACTTTTTATCTGGGCCAAAGGTTTATCAGCTACTAATGTCCTGTGACTCTATTTTTAAACCTAAAACACTGTCATGCCAGCAGTGAGGGTGATGTCACAGTGTTGTGTATGCTCTAAATGATAGATACATTAGTACAGGTACATGGAAATTCCTTGACTCTAACTGAAGGTAGACACCACTTAAATGAAATGAGACAACTGATGCTGCATTATTGTCAATGGGCTATTTTGACATCATTTGATGAGTGAGAATGTTCTTGAATGCAGATACCATTTTCAGGAAAAAAAAACAATTCATAAATCATTAACTTCATATTTGCATTTTAACATTTTTAATAGAGAGACCATAGACTCATCCACAAATTCATGGGGTTCAAGGGGTAAACTTATTTTTGAACACTTTTTATGAATTTAAATTGAATTTTTCCACAAACTAAGAGAACTGTTCAATTTAATGAATATTTACCTAAAATCAACTTTGGCTTTAAACTGCAACAATGACAAATGTTGAATACTTTTAGACAAAAATCGCACACAGAGAAGCAGGATGTGCAGCCTAAAGGAATAAGACAAAAGGGGATGACAATGAAACGACACAGACACATTTGTGCAGTGCTACTTACACAGTATATTCATAAGGCAGAACAGACTCCACTGAATCCAGCCTGTTCACAAACAGCTCAATGGTCGACTAGAAAAAACAAAGCAGACAGACACATATTAGAAGGACAGTAGGAATGCTCCAATCAGGCTTTCTTTTTTCATCTTAAATACTGATCTGTGATTGGTTGATATTCCTTTTTCCACCTTGTGGACTTTGTTATGACATTTTGTAAAAGTCAACAGCAGTGTGTGTTTTCCAGAAACAATGCTCTGGATTGTTCAGAGTTTGTAATTTGGATGACCTGACCCAGAAGTGTATTTTTCTATTGAACTGTGTTCAATAAATGCAAGTGGCTCACTTTCTTAACAGAAATGACTAAATCATGAAAAGGTCCGTGGGAGTAAATACTTTTCTAGCCCCCTCACTGACTCTCTGTCTGTCTCTCTGTCTGTCTGTCTCTCTGTCTGTCTAGCTCTGTCTGTCTGTCTGTCTGTCTGACTCTCTCTGGCTCTCTGTCTGTCTGTCTGTCTGTCTGTCTGTCTGACTCTCTGTCTGTCTGTCTGACTCTCTGTCTCTGACACACTGCAAAAAGTAAACAACTCAGTTTTAGAGGATGTGACTTAACAGAACAAGGTGGATTATATCATACTTCCCAATACTTTACAATAAGCACTTTGCAGAGTAAATAGGATTGCAAATTTTTTTCAAGTAGCCAGCACAGCTGAAATTGTGAAAAAATAAGAAGGGGACAGTATATGAAGGCTCTAACAGCTTTTTGAAGTTATGTGGGAACTCAGTAACTATAATTTGAAAACACTATCCTTCAGTCAGAGAGTCTGCTCATTTTGACATTCTAATTTAACAATCTGGAGTCGCTTATACAATTTGGCAATAATATTATTAGTCTAATATCCAGACTAACGAATTTACCTTAACATGTATAGCTAAACAGCTAGCTTGCTATCTAGTTAGCATAGGGTGCGTTAGCTTTGCTGTTTGTTTGTTTGCTAACGTTAGCTGGCTCACATTAGTACTGTTTCTGAACAACAGGCTCGGCTAGCTGTTGCACTCTTCTCTGTTTAGTCGCTGGTAGTACTCTATATTGGTTATTCAGTTATGTCGCTGTAACATCTGGCAGCTCGACAGCTGATCTGTGTCATGCCATGTTTACCTTGCAGTCTGGGACTTGGTCTTTTCCAGGCTCACAGAAGCTGACGGGCGCCAGTCCCGGCAGGTAGAAGCCGGACGCTCGGGCCAGCAGAGCAGCTCCAAGCAGCCACAGCAACATGTTGACGGCGGGCAGGCTTCTGCAAAGATTTACACTGTAATCTCGATCCTGTTCGCAGTTTCCACTACATCTGGCAGACACTGGACAGCCACCAACATCCGGTTCTGCTGCAGGCAGACACGTCACATGCCGGAAGTCCTGCGTCGTGAAGCGGTGCATTGTGGGATCGTGGCGAGAAATGTTGTTCGCGGATTAAGTGGAGACTTTTATTTTGGAGAGTATAAATTGGTATTTCAGTGTTTATATTTCTGTTTTGATTCATGTTCTTGGGAATGTTGTTGAGATGGTGTGGATATAGTTACGACAGTAAATGTAGTTTCATGTAAAGATGGGTCACTTTGTACTGAAGGGACATATTCTATATTGTGCTATACTGAATATGGTTATGACAGGAAGTATCACCCTTGCTTTATTTTGTAAAACTATACTCGCTGAACTACAGGCTTCCTGTTTTCGCCTGGACTCATTTCTGCGCAGGCGCAAAAAGTGTTGCATGAACGTGTATGTAAATGTTTGTCTCTTTATAATTACAGTTAATTTGCAATAAAATGCTCAAAGACCATTCCAGTTGTGATCTTTCACACAGATCCACTACTCATTCATCAACAGGCAGTCCACAGTGCTGTTGCACCTGTTGGCCTATTGCATTTCTCGGAACAATATATTGTTATTCCAAGAAATGCCCAGGCATCATCATTGTCATCATTATAAAAAAATCTGTTTCTTACTTTAGCAATATGGATATTGATCATTCTTGTAAAATTTCTGTGCAAGCATTAACCTCTGTCATTCATTTTGTTTGGACTGTATTATCCAGAATATAAGAAGAAGGTGGTGTGACTAAATAATGTGAGCATAATTGACCGATAGATCTCCACAAATAGAAATATTTGAATATGAATGCAAAGCATGCAGTGTCCATGTTATTATATGATCAATGAGTGCAGAGGAATTTTAGAGTTCTGTGGTCATTACAGTCAAAGATGGATGAGCTGCCCTCCTCCTGATCTGTTGTCTTTTCACCTTCCATTGTTCTTCCCAAGAGACTTGAAACCCGGGACATGAAAACATCCAAGTGTTGTCCACAAGGTGGTTTTTTATAACTGCTATGTCAAAACTGTTTCCCACAGTTTTGCTGGTGGTATCAACTCACAAAAAAACTCCACAACAACATCAAGAAAACATCCTGGCACTCCATTTTAGCTCCTTGTTGCGGTCACTGTAGGCTTTTTAGATCTGGCTGTTGAGTGTTTAAAATGTTTCACTCTGGGATTTTGCCATGTCTGAGATGTTATTCAATCTTTCTTATTCGTCTGCACGAGGCATAAGACTTTGGTGGCTGACTCAACATAAGTTGCTTTAAATGAGTCCCAATGGGTGTTTATGTCATGAGTCAGTGACTCTTCTAGTGAATCATGGAGTGTGGAACGGATCCCCAAAGTGGCTCTCTCACCAGGAAAAATGAAACAATGTCAAAGATCACCCTGCAGAAAAAGGTGGAGCACTGAGCTGCAATGAGCTGCTAAAGTCCATTACTGGAGGAGGAATATTACTGATGCCTTATGCCCCAAAGCAGGCAAAGAGCGTAAAATAAAAGTAGCGTATCAGGCTGTGACAGAGGTACATAAGCTCACCAACACTACACATAGGCCTGCAAAGACAAGGTGAGAAAAAGTGATATTCTGCATTTTCCATTTGGTCTTAACAAGTCATCAAGAAAGTATTTTCAAGTTGAAAATAAAACTGCAGCAAAAACATATTTCAATGTGACAATGTGTTTGATGAAGAGCCACCAGAACCCGGTCTGTGAGCAACACAACAAATGGTGACGGACAAGTTTTACTTTAGAAGTTTAGTGTTTATGCCATATGTATTTCCATCATTTTTTCCATCATAATTCTTTGCTTCCAGAGTCAAGATCAGTTTACAAGTATTGTGGTCACTACAGGAGTCCTGCAGCAATTACTGTAGAAGGAGATAGATTTACAGCGATTTTGATACAAATGTCTGTCTTTCTATGTAAGATTTAAAATGTTTTTATGGAGCATGTGCTATTCCCCAAAAATCAAGTGCAAAAGTGTGTGACATAGTAGTGTGAGATCAACTGTGCAGGTGTTATGGGTTGTGAGGAAAAAGCTGAATACACTGCTGGCTGGATTAACCTTCTCGGGGGCTCCGGGACAAGAATAAGCTGTGGGCCCCTATTGATAACCTGTCATTTGATTAAATAGAAATGAATTTAGGAATATGCACCATGTAAATTTTCACACAGGTAATTAATATAGGACACAATTTAAGGTCCTGATCATTTGATATTCTGCCTTAGTGGTTCATATTCCCAAACGTATTTGCAGTTACACAAATGACATCAATCCAAGTGACACACAATGAATACTTTCTTCATATCATGTAGTCCAATGAAGAGGGAACAAATGTCTTAACAGGAAAATAAAAAGAGAAAATAAGTTTAGGCAGAGGGGTAAGGACAGGGGCTCACGGAAAAGCCTGAGCAAAACCAGTTAAGAGTGATGAGTCCAGCTCATCCATCAACTCCTCAACTATTCAATCAATGTTCACTTTGTAACCAGTGTATTTGTTAAGCGGTCTGGGACCAAACTTTATCACGATTTCTTGTAAAGGTTGCACACTGAACCAGCACTTAAACCCAAAATGTTCTTCATGGTTCAATATGACATTCCAATTTTTACATGTATGTGTTATTTTATCCTACATGTTTAATTGAGATATGAGTGTTTAAACATGTGTCTGTGCTCTCCTGCATATATATCTTTCATTTAACTGGACCTGGTATTTTAAGTGTCAACTGAAGGCAACCAGTTGGAACCACATCAGCAAACTTGTCTTCTTGTCTTCCAGGAGCCTGATCCACAGCTCTCTGACTAACCTGTCTTATCCAATGTCCCTGAACTTGGGATCAGTGATGGCCTTATACTGAAAGAGCTGCTTTTGATTACAAGTTCAAACTCAGAATTTGGCTGTTTCTGACTAGATAAATAAAACTTAAAATGGCCCATTAAATCGGACCTGTTTTGTCAAATCTCCATTCATGATGCACGAAGACACACACATTACTGTTCCAAGAATTAAAGATAAAAAAATCTACATTTGATTGACAGCATGGCATGTTTTCAAATCAATCAGCATATTGATACAGTAACTACAGACTGCTGAACCTACAATTAGCTTCAGGTTTCAGCCACACAGTTGAATGAAGTGTCTCTTGTGTGTGACCTTTGACCTCTGACCATTAACAAACACAGCTCAATTTGACTTGCTGACTTTGCGTTCCGTAAGGCCTAATGTCCAATCCTGCAGGACACACAGTTGCAATCGAGCCCACCCACAGTGGGATTGCAATTCCACTCTCAATTGTGTGACGCGGTTTGATGAAAGTGCTCTGGCAGCTGTGAACATCAGCAACAGGCGTCCAGCAACAGGAGATGTTTCATACAGTATGCCTATTAGTGTGCATCTCCTTTCATGTGTCTCTTTCAATGTCCACGCTGCTAAGGAATGCTCTCAAGAGGCCTTCCATGTGCTGTCCCCTGGACATCTTTGCAGTGTTCTTCAGAAATCACTGTAATCTATTGCAACCAAACACGATCATTCGGTCAGTATCTGTCGTGGTCTTGGCTGTGAATGTCCCTGGTCCATTTGATCATAGTCTCTGGAGATCGATAGAGGAAGATCAGTTTGGAGTAAAGTTCTTCTTCCAGCTCCAGCTCTCCTGTCTCACGCACCTGCAACACACACACAGAAACACGTTACAAGGAAATTATTTTCCACAACACTTCCAAAAACATCGAGCCAACCATGTGTTTCTGACATATTATTTAACAGATAGTCTATGCCAGGGGTGTCAAACTCATTTTGGTTCAGGGGCCACATACAGCCTAATTCGATGTCAAGTGGGCCGGATCAGTACAATCATAACATAATTACCTATAAATAATAATAAGTCCATGCTTTTTCCCTTTGTTTTTGTGCAAAGAAGTACAAGTACATCATACAGAAAATCTTCATATTTAATGAAATATCCTTTTACAAAACATATCATGAACAACCTCAGATTTCTTAAGACAAGTGTTTGCACAAATACAAAAAACTTTAAGTCAAAGGTATTTGGAACTGAAAAATATAGCATTGCACTTTAAAATTGTGCCAGAGTTCGAGACAAAAGAGGAACTCGAGACAGAAGAGTAGAATCTACTCTGATTAAAACAGTGCGGATGATTTAGGAATAGCATTTTATCAAAAATTTCAAGTTCGTGTCTTTTATGCATTTTTTTACTTTAAAAATTCATCCAGTGGGCCGGATTGAACCCCCTAGTGGACCGGTTTTGGCCTGCGGGCCGTACGTTTGACACCCCTGGTCAATGCAAATGATTAGACCAGGGGAATACTGCATACTTCTTGGTTCTAGACCAGCTTATCCACATTTGTGCACAATTGCAGTAAATGCCCACTAACCAGGAAGATGTCTGTGCAAAGCTTCAGGATGCGATCCACACAGGGCAGCTCCTCAAACATGATGGAGTGAGAGATCTCACTGAAGAAGCCACGAACAAACTTCCCAATGACTAAGACCACAGACACATACAGACCCATGATCCTGGAGGGAGGAATTAGAAAAGAAAAGAAAAGAAAAACACAAATCACAATCATTATTTAAAAAAATATTCCATGTGTTGAGTAGAACAATATGGACAATATGAAAACCTTAGCCAGTTTCCTGACCAAAAGCATTTTGTAGAAATAGGACAGCTTACTTGCTTAAAACAGCATAACTAGTTCTGAACCTATTTATAGCTGCCACTTGTAATCACCTGTGTCAAAACCCACTGCTCCCTGGGGTCAGAAGATAAGAACTTTTTTTTTTTTTTTTTACAAAAAATCTGTCAAATTAGGCCATTTTTGTTTTCTGCTTATTCAAATACATGCATTTTACTCAATCATTCACTATCAGCTTCTTCGTCGGCTTCAACTTGAGCAGAAAACTGCAGCACTGTCCAAGTCAGCTTACGTTGGCTCCCTGTTAGCTTATGCATTGATTTTACAATTTTTACAGTGTTAAATGGTCTTGTGACAAAATGTAGAAGTGTTTTGTTGACTGTATATATGCTTGTGCCTTCCCTTAGATCAGTGGACAGACTGTCATTGCTACATCTCAGCTGAAAATGTGGGACGACTGGTCCTGGACTTTGGAACATCTTTAACTTCTTTCAAATTGCTCCTTAAAATTTGTGAATATTAAATATGTACACAATATATCTAACCCGTGCACATGTTGTTTGTGAGTGCATGTTCCTCACCCATATCCAGCCAGGAAGCCAAGGCTGGGTGGACTGACTTTGTCATTGAATATGACCATGGGTAGAACCCCACACGAGGAGGAGGCACAGCCTGCGATGGCAATGTCCCACCACTCCTGGTTCCCACTGCCGTTCAGAGACCTCTCACTCATCAGGGACAGGGTTATATTCAAGTAACCATCTTCATCACCTACAAAGCAAACAATCAGTTGTGTTGAAACAGACACTCTGAGGTGTAAATAACAAACACTTAGATCCAGTCTGAGACTGTGTTGCTAAAAGGTTATTTAGGCTGTTAGGTCCTATGCTGCCATCTAGTGTTTATCCTTCTGCAAACAGCCCAACAGGCACTTTGCCCCTTCCATGACTATCTAGTATGATTCTGAAATTATATTATTATATTGTATACATTTTAACAGTAACTAACAGTGAACTCTGACCTTTATGTAGCTGACTGACTGGTTTGGCTTCAGCTCCATTGGGGGCACGGATGTAGTTAGGGAACATATTAGGAACAAGCCTGGGAAAGAGAAAAGACACCCTCAGTAAGATGGTACATATAACTACATGTATAAAATAAAACACAAAACATTTATTCCTATAAACACCCTTCCAGAGAGTCAACCTACACAGGCCCAGTGCGATTGCCAACCAGTAGTGAGGCCAGATCTGCTCTGACTGGGTTCCCAGGTTCCAGGTCTATAGAGTGTTTGTCAAAGGTGTGCTCCACTGTCCCTCCTTTACCCAGGTCCCTGTCAGAGACACACACAGTCAGCTTTTACAGGTGAAAACATTCAAAGACACATCACATCATACACAATTATGCATTCATATATTTTCATTCATTCAACCTTTAGTTATACTCGAGAGATCATTGAGGGGTGACCCTCATTTACAATCATCGAGTTAATTACAAAAATGAAGAAAAGGAAAAACAATAACAAAAGAGATATAATAACAAAGAAAATGCAAGACCACAATCAGCTAATAAAAAGCCATTAAAGTTTTCCAATTCGGGAAGATGATTTGATAGATACATTAAAATAAATAAAATGTTAAATAAAATACAGTTATGTAAAACAAATACAAGCCCAGGTTGGGAGGTTTAAGATCAAATTTCTAAAATGTCCAAAAAGCATAAGGCAATGTACTCGTACTTGTTCCATGAGTCAGGTGCACTAAAATTAAATGCAGTCTTTGAAAGTTCAGATCTAACTCGTGGAACATGAAGCATGAACCAGTCACTAGAGCGGCTTTTACCACCCAGCCAACCTATCATATAAAATACATATACATCAGAGGTAATAAATCTCAAGGCAAGACAAAGAGTTTAGAAGTTTAAGGGCTGAAGAGGATGTGTGCCTATAAATCATGAAAACTACCTCAACAACCCTTTTTCTGCAAAACATGGGAAAGATGATTTCATTTCTGGAGAAAGTGTCAACATTTTGCCTGAGTTGGAACAAGATTATCTGTGTGAAATCTGAATGCCAAGATATTTAAAGTCTGTGACTCTCTCAATCATAAGCCTGTGTACAGTAGAAATATCAAGATCAGTACAGTCTGTTCTGGCTCTGGACAACAGCATGAACTCCATTTTATCAGCATTTAGTACAACTCCTAGGACTTTAAGAGCATCTTGTAGAATGTTAAAGGAGCGCTGTAAATGTCCGCCTGCTAGATGGAATCAGTAACACAATACATATTTTGTAATAATGGGAACAAATGTTTTACCTCTGGAAATTCCAGGCCAGACGTAGCGTTAGGTCAACAGGACTTCCAAGTAGTTCTTTAACGACTTCCTGTCTGCTGGGTGGGCTGATCCTCCATACCGACCCTGAACTACCTTCGATCATGGCCGTCACGATGTCCTCATAACTGTAGAGAGTGATGAACTGCATGGCTACCTAGATGCAAAATGCAACAAAATCTCTGTTTACACAAAGTGCTTTGAATACACAGTAGAATCAAGCGGCAATAGTAAAATGGACAGTTACATCAGAAGGTTCCAGTAGAAAAAGTGCAACTAATTTTTCCCACAGACAATGTCAGTGTTACGGGGTGTATAGGAGGACTCGCGTGCAGCACACTACACAGGTAAGTCTTGAGGGTGTCCTTGATGATCCGAACAAGCTGGTACCGGCAGCGCGGGTCACAACAGTCACATACACACTAGATAGATCAATGTAACAGTATGGAGCAGACAGGAGATCAGGTGAGAGCCGAAATAAGCCCAGAAACCAAGAGGCAGTCCAAGATATATGATAATCCAACAAGGAGCCGACTGCAGGATAAGTCAAAGCCAGGTAGGGGTTGGGAAGCCGGTAAGTGGAAAAGGACTTATTCCGTAACAGGCCAAACACCTCGAGGTCGGACAGGCAAGCACAGAGACGCCAAGGCAGGCTAGCAAAATCAGGTAAACAGGTAAGCAGGTAAGTGAATAAACAGGCAGGGTCGGTAATGGGAAGACAATCCAAAGAAGTGAGAAGAGAGTCTAACATAGGGAGCTGAGAACAATCTAGCAATGAGTCTCTGAACCAGTAAGGTTTAAATGCTGCGTAGATTATGATTGGTTGCAGGTGAGAGAACAGGTGAGCGGAAGAGATGGCAGTGGCTAGCAGGTGGGGCGAGGCAGAGGCGGGTCAAGTATGGAAGACGGCATGAATGCAGGACGGCATGAATGCAGGACAGAGCATGTGTGAGAGCTGAGCATGCTAAAACAAATAAGTGAGTGTCAATTATTTATTATTTAGTGTTATTTAAACTGGTGAGTGATTTCTTGGATTTGGAATTTTTAAGGTTATAATTAAATATAAATTTGAAACAGAGTGAAAATTTCTTCCAGAAGGATTTTGACGCATGTTGAATGACAGTTTTCATCATCATATCCTGTGGGTTGTTTTACTCTACTGCATATCTAAATTTCTGCCTTGAGAAACAGTCTTAGAAAATGACAGGTCTGTTTAAATACACTTGAGACCAGGACCAGCCTGATAATTATTTATACTTACAGTACTCAGACAGCAGAAAAGAAAGTAGCAGTACATACAGACAGACACAGAAATCAAACTGAAATCAGTACTAACCGCATTGTCTCCAAACATTTTGGTGAGTTGGTCATATTCAGCCTCTGTGAATGGCTGGATGGACTGCTGCTGCACACTCATGGTGAACAGGGGCTAGAAACACACATGGATTATTCACATTTTATATACAATGTCATGCTATGTCATTTGTGTTTCACATTTGTACTTGTATTTCATTTGGCTGTACTATTTTGCACAATAAAGTCTGGGATGTGCATTGTATCCCTACCTATAAACCCTGGAAGAAGGCTCTAATGATGATCAATGATCTATAGGGATTTGCCACCTTCCGCCTTTCTGGCAAATGTATTTACGAAACTAAACTAAAACACCCATGTCTTCCATGGGTAACACTGGCTTTCTGTAGTCTCAAATCCATATCTGGGTCAACTGATTACATACTGGAAATGTATTACACGCCATCTCTTAGGGGAAGTGATTTCACTCTAGATCGTCATGATGCTCAAGGGGACCAAGCATAATTATAAATGTATTAAGCAGCCATATCCAAAATAATCCATGTATACTAACAGTATGCCTATTAGTTTACCACAGTGCAGATACTGTACTAATTAAAAACCTGTCAGTGTTTACTTCATTTGCCAAAGCAATTTTATCAATATGCAGAAAGGCATTTTGGAAAATTTGTTAACAAATTATGTTAAATGCAAAGTTCTGCCATAGTTGTAGCCTTAGAGTAGTCAGAACATTACTAAACTGTATTTTTGTTCTATTTTAAGAGACAGTAGAAAAGCTGTGTGAAATGTTGATTACCTCATATCCTCCCAGCTTGACGGTCACTGTGACATCGATGGGGTGGTTGACGACACCCACCACTGATCTGACCAATGAAATGAAGAGAAGGGGAAACCAGATGATGCAGATCAAGAAGAAGATGATGAGTCCACCCATGCCATATTTCACTATCTTCTTCTTCTTCTGCCCTTTAGGCTGAGGGTATTTCTGTTGGCACACAAATCAAATTGTAAAATATAATCAGTTCAGTATTTTCTTTACATGTAATGCTAACCATAATTTAGTATGTCGCTGTAACCCTGGGAGCTGTATTGTCAGGGGCAATAACCAGGTAGGAACTCGGAAGACAAATTGGTCCCAGGTGAAGACCCTGAAATGAATCAGCAATGACTGAGCTGCAGCACCTGGAACAGGGAAACCCTTTCCTGAGGCCAGATGTGGGAGGGGAGCTTGCTGAGGCTGAGAGTGTCTTGCGGCTGGGCTTTGACCCGTGGGGCCTGATTGAGCACAGCCTGAAAGAATTAAATGAAGCCGCTGCCCAGTGGGCCAACCACACAGCGGGTGGATAATGATAATGATAAGATAATGAATACAAGCTGCCTACATTTTCCTCCTTAAGGTGGCTGAGATCACCCTTAGAGATAGGGTCAGGAGCTCAGACATGCAAAAGGTGCTCGGAGTGGAACCACTCCTCCTTTGACTTGAAAGGAGCCAGCTGAGGTGGATCGAACATCCGATATGGATACCTTTGGAGATTTTCCATCCAACTGGTGAGAGACCCCAGGGTAGACCCAGAACATGCTGGAGGATTTTTTCTCATCTGACTGGAAGATTTTACTGGGGAGAGGGTGTGTGGACCCCGTTGCTTAGCCTGCTGCCACCACAACCCAGCAATGGATAAATTGTAAATTTCCCCACTGTGGGATGAATAAAGGTTTATCTTATAAGCAGTTGAAAATGGATGGATGGATGGCAGGAAAGAAACACTTTAACACATACAGCACACTGGGACACTGAAACAAATATTCCCATTCCACAAAACCTAATTTCCTTATTAACGAGACTGAAAGTATAAAACAATTGCCATCAGTTGCCCCTAGACACTGCAATGTTCATCAAACCTTGAAAACCTTGAGAAATGAAAATATGTTTAAGTATGATCATATTTGCCTTCTGTTCAATGAAATGTTCCCTGTGCTCAGCCCCCAAAAGATGGGATGATGTCAATAATAAATTAATACTGATCAGTGATGACAGATTTTAAACAGAAAGCAACGCTGCAGTTTATAGTCTGTGTAATACAAATAAACAAGGTGACAACAAATTGCTCAAATAACGAGTTCTTCATCTCCAAACCCGATGCAACACATTTTTTGCTAACCATACAAAATGTCACAGTGGAACAAAGGTAAACTGCAAAACACATGTGGAAGTTGTCAGTCATATGGGCTTCAATTGAAGTGAATGTGAGAATATTGGTGGTCAATCAGTCTATCGCTGAGGACCAGCAGAATGAATGTTTCACACTACTCAAGTAAAAAACAGATCAAAACGTGCTAAGTTTTGGTTTGAATAACCAGTTTTTTGCACATTCTTTATGTTGTCGCAACTGATTCTGAGTAGTTCCTGTTTTTCTTCTTGATTCCCCCCTCCCCAAGTGCCCTTATCCCAGAAGTCTTTTGGTTTGTTGACATCGCTCTTGTCATACACTTCACACTACCTTCTCTGTCTCACGGCTGCATTTAATGATGAAGATGTTGGCATAAATGTCCTCCACACACATCCAGTTGGATAGAGACAGAGTGGTGTCAGTCCAGACCCAGTCCATCACTGCTCGCAGCTCCACCAGGAATGGCACCAGGCGAAACCTACACACACACACACACATACATATGCTCAGCATCCACATCGCACTGTCAATACATTATATGCTGATTCTTGAGATGGAAATTCAGTCTTTTCACTCTGGTGTTATTTTTTCTTCACATGCACACATAGGCCTGAAATGCACACACAGACATGCATTAATAGTTGTGAAGAGCTGTCAGAGTGATGGGGCTGCTGCACAGTCAGGCTCGCCAGGCAGATCCACTTAATCTCTGTCATTACAGATTTGTATCTATTGAATTGTGGATCTCATCCTTGGAAGGGGTCCAAAAAATAAATAAAATAAACAGAAACATCTTTTTGTGTCCATACCCTTGGAAGAGAAACAGGTTGAGGTGGTTGTATTTCTTGGTCAGGAAGTTGCCGAGAATACGGGTGGGGTATCCACAGCGGATCTGATAGGCTGACAGGCCGAAGTAAATACACTTAACAAAGTACCAGAGCTGGGCCACAAAGTTCTGATTGAACATCCTAAACAGAGAGAAGGAGAGACAAGGAAGGTTAAGGCTTGTTAAATCTGATTTGCTGAAATATTCTACAGACTCAACTCATACACAGAATGATGTATTTTCAGTCTAATATTTTACCAAATCCCAAGTCACCCCAAAGTGATTTAGTGCAGTGATAATAATACCAAGAATGCCAAGAATACTACAATACTGCAATACTGCAAATGCGTGTTTTAGTTTGACTTCACCTTTCAGTGACAGCGGGCAGGATGAAGAACATCCACAGGTGGATCCCAAACACAAGGGTCACCTGCAGAGAGAGAACAACAGAGGGCAGGAAGGATGTCAGGAAAAATGATAAAAAATACTTTGAGTGCAGAAAGGCTCTTTAGAAGAAATGTTCTCAACATGTCATCGTAACAAATACTAAGTCACCTCATTCTCACCTGAGGCATTGCTTTGCCATCTGTTCACTAAGATACAGTATGATTTTATAGATGAAACTTAAACACAGACATGAACATTCACTCAATGTGATATTATTTCTGATAATGAAGGAGGGAACAAAGAACTGACAGAGAGCCACAGTCCTCCACCTCCTGACCTCTTCAAAGACAAAACATGGAACCAGACAGATAGAAACATGAACCCTAATAAACCAAAAAAGTGAACTGAACCTGGAAGATGAGTTTTCCTAAGACGGCCTTGCGCAGGTATAAGGCTCTGTCGATGATCATGGTGCTGAACTGGATGAGCAGCATCACCAGGAAGGCCTCAGGAACCTGGTCTTCTGACAGGGTGGAGGCGATATCAGCTGCTGCACTGTGTTTCTGAAGGAGAGAGACACGGGTTATGAGGAATTTTCTCTATTTACTAATCTTAAATATGTTTAAAATATAAAACGTTGCCACTAACTTTGATTGTCATTGAACTTTGATAATGAAAATAACTAATAATAATCATAATGATGACAATGACAAACGGCAATAATAAAATACTGCACTTGTCAAGCTTTCCACTTTGGAAATCAAGGCAATTGCAAATGCAATTCCACCATATATAGTGACAGTGTCCATGTGCACCTGCTGCAGTGAATGTGGAACATAAATAAGATCAATTGATAACATCTGAACAAGTCATATTACTCATCTCACACCTTTAAGACGGTTGAGCCAATTAAAGTGGTATATAATGAAAATGGCCATCCAAATGGAGAGAAAAGATGACTTCAGCAAGAAGGACTTATTGACAATCAGTAAACATGGAAATATTTTCTGAAGTGGTGAGACTTGTGTCATGGGAATGTATCATGCAATCACAGAATGACATAGATTGCTCTGCTGCCCAACAATGTGGTGGACATCTGGGACTGGGAGGACTGGGATGATGATGTGTGATCAGTAGCAGCAGTTATCCTCTGCCTGGGTTTGACAGGGCACATCTGCCTTAAATCCAAAATGCAAGTCATTTCTTGAGATGGAACATCTGCCACCCATGGCCCAGCGTTATGGGCTAACAATGGACAACTGTGACAAACTGTGAACACCACACATGACTTTCTCTCCATTCTTCAGCCCTACAAGGACACGTTTACTGATTTGCAAAGACTTTTGGATATATCTGTCAAACTACCTGGTAGCACATTGTTCTGCTCTGACAGACTGACAGACTGACAGATGTCCATTGGTGAGTAGGCTAACATGAATTGATATGATTTGGTTGAATAATTGAATTCTCTGTATATGTGAAGCGGTAGGCTATAGGAATTCTATATCTGTTGTGTTGATAAATATACGCCCACTCATACCCGCGCACTGCAGTCTAGGCCACGTTTGTTCTTTTATTTTGAAAGTTGACAAGCAACTCACAATCATAGAGCAACTACTAAGCTACTGCAGTGAAACATTCCTGCCCATGGACATGGGAATTGACAATTTTAATATTCTCTGAAGATGACTTTATATCATCCATCCACCATCTTTAAGCCTGAATCCTTTGGAGGCTTGTGGGGGGCTGGATCAGATTCCAGCCGACCTCACATCAGTTCAGTTTAAATTTTTATTTTAATCACATACGTCTTCTCATTGTTGGCTTCTGTTTTGATTAGTGTAAATTGTTTATAACTTGTAAATAATTTGAAAATGACAACCTCCATCCAACCATCCATTCCTCTATCCATTTCTCACCCCAAAAGCCCAAAACCCAAAGACGATGATGATGAAGTCGATGACATCAGTCAGGAACATGAGTGCGTAGACATCAGTGGCAGCCCGATACTCAGCGTGGAGAATACCCTTGAAGAAACCCTGAGCTGGCCTGTAAACACTCTGCATACTGCAGAGAAAAGTCATGACATTTCAGTAATACAGCCCTCCTGGGATTGAAGTTATTTTCAACAATATGAAACCATTTGTGAATAAATTAATTATTATTTATTCATTCATAGGTGATATTTATTGTATATTATATATATTATATATTAAATGTTCTTCTTGGGTGACTGTGGTGATTTCCCCGTATGATGACATCATAGCCTCTGGACTGACTCACCCAGAGACGAAGACTTGTTTTATCTTGTGTCCAACAGCCAGCAACCTTTGACTGGCTGCCTCTCTCCTCCTGCCTTTCTGCTTCTTCTTCACTGGTTCTTGACAGGGATCTGCAGTCTCAGCTGTGGGCTCCACTGGAACAGTCAGAACCACAACCAAGAGGGGATTCAAACAGAATCAGGACCACGGAGAAATTAAAAGTAAATATAGTTTAAAATCTTTCCTGAAACATATGTTTTCCTTGTTACACATACTATGTCAGTGTCTTTTGGTCTAAATGACACATCAGCACAGAGATGACCAAAATAAACAGAAAATACCAGGTTGAGCCTGGAAACAGTGAAATTTACCTCAATCACCAGCAGAATTTACTGAGAAGCTTCTCAAAATAACTTTGGTATTTGGAACAGCAAATAGATTCTTCCAGGAATCCTGTCTAATACTTCAGACTCCTGTCTCATTCCTCTCATTAGTCTTTTTCCACACAGATGGGATAACCACTCTGAACAATGTGAGGCTGCTGATTGTTCCACTCAACAAGTGGAACACAGATCTACAGAGACTCTTACTGACACACAAGGTATCAAAGTACTGAAAGATGAACATAGCAAGACTTGAAACCACACACTGAGAAAATCAGTTTACCACAATGGCAATGGTTGAGACTAAACAGGGCAACAATACTGCACGACAGTGTGGTGGCTGTCTGAAAAACAGGATTTCATGCTTGAATTTCCAACATTCAAGATGCACGATAGATGGTCATATGAAAGGAAACACTGCTGTGTATCCATCATTGCCTGATGAAAGTGTCAGTCAAAATTTCAAAAACAATTAACTACATTAAAATGTCCTTTTTAGCAACAGTGAGATTTCTCTCCATTTTCCAGGGTTGTAACAGTGCACATGTTAAGGATATCTAAAGAGCGTCTTTTTAACCAGGCAGGATGACTGAAAATAGACATTCATCACTGCAGATATTTTAACTCACCATAGTAGATTAAAAAACGGTAAGTGAGGAACACACAATACAAAGTTAACGTTATGAGTCACACTTCCACACACGGAGCCACAAACCTTTGCTGCGCTGTCGTTTGGCTTTTTTAGGTTTCTTGCGGAAGCGGATACTGCTGCTTTTCTTTGGGGGTTCAGACTCTCCATCCATCTCATCCTCCCTGGGGCTGCTGGGAGGATTCAACACATCCTTCAGGCCAGATGGACTTTCCTGTTCGTCTTTTGACTCTGAGGTTGCTGGTTCAGCTGCAGGAGGTTGTGGGGTAGCAGCAGCAGAGCTGGTACTTGGTTCAACACAGTCCACATTATCCTACATTGACAAACAAAGGATTCAAAACACAATCTTTAAAAGCAGTTAATAATAGGGCAGTAACAAATAGTAATGATATCAAGTTTTTATGCCAACCTTTTCAAGCTGGTCCAGTTCAGTAATTTCCAGGTTTTCTGTGATGGACGTTGAGCTAACTTGGCCTTCCTCATCCTCTCCTCCTCCTCCATCCTTTCTCTTTCCATCTTCACCCCCTTCTCTAGTGTTTCCTTCATCTTTACAACTTTCTGATGATGGGCTCTGCTCCTCTAGAGGGCCCTCATGATCCCACAGGCCATAACGCTGTGTGCCCACACACACACACACACACACACACACACACACACACACACACAGAGACAGAAAATACAGATGTGTGAGGCTGAAGCTATACTGGCTTAGAAAACAGGAGGGTGTAGGGTAGCTGCTCTTTTCTGTTCGTTCTTGGATTTGGGGTTGACAGGAGATTTATTAACAGTTTCTAAAGTAAAAGTGAAATATACTGTTTGAGTATATAACAACATAGATCACCTCTGTATGGCATCTCCATGTATTTGTTGCTATATTAAGCACCTGATCAGGTGTACATTAGAAAACAGTCTGAGCAGTTTCCCTATCATATTGTACTACAACACTAGGCCTAACTGGCTTTACCCTGCAATACCAGAACATGCTTAGGTTGGTGAGGTGATACTGAAATGCAAAATTAAAATACAGGTTTTTTGCCATAGACAGTTTGCTTTTAGGCCTCCAGTTTCACAGCAGTGTGGTAAAGCAGTGTGTGCTGGCAGCATATGTGGCAGTGAGCTGCAGGTCAGCTCAGTTACTGATATCAATTTATCATTTCTCTTGGTTTACCATTTTAGGCCCTGTATGATATTCCTTTATTATCCTTTGTGGAGTTAACATACTTACACTCTTGTATGTTATATCAATATATCTTTCTATATTTAAAACTATTCCATGTGTCTGCTGTATTGCATTTGTGGCTATATCTAATTTTAATTTCTCATATAGTAATATTTGTTATGTTGTAGAAACTCTAATCTTATAGGGATGGACAGTCTGTATGTCCTGTCCTGCTCTTCTGAATTCTGTCTGAAATCAAGGACCAGAATATGATATCTGACATAATTATCATTGTAAACTCCATACAGGAACTCAAAGCTTGACAAGTGGGGGTTAGCACAATGCTGACTGAAATGGTCCAGCGTCTAGTGTCCAGTGTCTGTATCTAAAGTCAGTGCTTTCTGTCACCAAGATTGTAATGATTGGGCAGCAAGAGGACCCTTTTTAGCGAGTGTAAAATTTGCAAAGGTACACTTCGAACAGCAGAAGGTGACCAATTATGCTCTTGCTGTTTTCACCCTGTACAACTTTCACATTGCCTCGCTTACTGGTTGTTGAGTGTGACAATCACTATAATCACTGCAAGCGCTAACTGACCATGAGCAGGGATCTGTGGAAGAAGAGAGCCAGCAGCTGAAGAAGATCATATCTGATGTAGTTGTCGGTCTTCTCCAGGCCCAGGATGCGAGGTGGGAAGAAAGGTTTGTCTTCGTTTAGAGTCATCTCGTAAACACTGTTCCAGGGAAAGAATCCAAACTGAAAAAGGTATTTCACTACCACCATCACCTGCAAGGGAGCAGAGGACAGCAGCACCATCAGTCAGACCGCAAAAGGGCAGAGAAATGGCATGCTGAAAAAAAATTCATTCATTTATAATATAAATAATATTGATGGGTGGATCTTTGTGTATCAATGTGTAGGTCATTTCTGACTTTTGGTGAGTGCAACACATGTTTGTTTTTTTAAATATTGTTTCATTTTGCACCTCAGGGCAACTGATGCTTTATTATTTTTACTCATGCAGTGATACAATATAAACAATATTGATCTGCCCGTGATGATTTATGGCAAAGAAGCTAGTAAATGTTCTGATGCGTGTCTTTCACATGTTCATACCTCTGTGTAGACTATAGCAGTCATCCAAAACCTCTTGGTTGGTCTTGGAACAGACAGCATAGCCCATAGGAACACCAGTATGGGCAGGACCAGCGATATCACAGAGGCACTGACCACGTTGTTTAACACTATGATGAAATAGCAAACTAGCTCTGAGTTGGCTGCCAGCAGGTTGTACATGGCGAACAGCAGCTTCAGCAGCCGGCTCTGGTTAGTGTAGAAGTCCCTGCTCTGTTCCAGCTCCTCGATGAAGAACTGCCTGCAGGGTGAGAAGGGAAAGTCACAACCATGGGTTTGTATTCATTCATTATTGCATCATCACCAGTCTGTCAATAGCTCATTCATAACTCAAACATTTTGCAAACTTCGAGGTATAAACCAAAGTAGTTAAAGAAAACCAGCAACCACTGTCACTGTGGATAATTGTTGGTCTCCTTCAGTCATGAGTGCCCACAGTATTTACCTGTCTCCCAGTAACTCGCTGGCTGTTCTGGAGTGTCTGTTTTGTTTGGGTGGGACTGAAACCAGATCCATGCTGCTGGATTGGGGTTCTGGACTCAAGAGGTTCCAAGTGCTGTTGAGCCTCGGCCTGGGGGTAGACCGGTCTGTCACACCCCCGCTATCCACATCCAGGCAGCTGAGAAGGTGATTCAAACACACATACACTTAAATATGCACATACATAAACACTGAGAAGATGAAAGTGAGTTATTGTTCAGAAATATATTATTCAAAGCAAGACTTAAAATCTAAAGTCCCTCTAGCTGCCACCCTATGAAACAAACAGACACACTATTAACTATTCATAGAGCCTAACCAGGAGTAACACTTTACATGTTGATTTTGTCCTGAGGTTATTGCTTGAGGAAAAGTGATGAGGCATCAAAAACAGTCCTTTATGAACATGCTCAGAAAGTTATCACATCCAGCAAGAGTCCAGCAAGGACAAGCTCTCATTGCATCACCTTGAAAGACAGCCAGGGTGTGGAACCACAGTCACAGTACCATATGTGGCTGGTAAATAGAAGACACAAGTGACAATCAGTGTTTTCCAGTCTAACCTGTGTCTGGTTGAGTTTTCTGCATCAGTCTCATCCAAACAGGTCTCCAGTGTGGGACTCTCACTGCCCTGAGATAACTGGTCGTCCGTGGAGTCTGCCGTTGTTTGATGCTGCCAATCAGAGGGAGACAGACATAAGTCTGAGGGTTTTGTGTGTGTGTGTTTGTCGTCTCACTTCCAAAGATCAGTTGTTGCTTTACAAAAAATGTCTGTGTTGTGCTAACCTGCTGTATCTTGTGTATGATAAAGTAACGTTCATTGCACAGAACAGTAGATGTGTCTCTGTACTGTTTGGTCAGCAGGTTGAGCCACTGAGTCACCCCGTCCACCATGGCCAGAATTATGGCCCATAAGAAGCGCAGGATATCCAAGATCCTCTGAACCATCTCACCATGACCTGCAGTGCACAGACAGAGAGAGTCCAATCAACTCAGTCTTAAAACTTGTACTGGCTTTATGATACCTAATTGAATTACGCTATATTCAGCTGTTTAGGCTTGTTAAGTGCCCTGTTTTCTGAACACACAGCCCACACACTGAAAGCATTTGTAAGTTACCTTGAAGAGAAAGCCATTGATTCACTACACACTGGAGACACAGCAGCATGTAATAGGAGGAAGAAGCAAAGACTTTGAATGTGAACCTACCAGACTCCTGTTCCTCCGGCTCCTCCACCTCCTCCTGAATGAGGTCCTCAAACACATCATTGTCCCCACAACCTACACACACACACATAAACAAACAAAATGCACACTTAATGAAGCATACCATTTTCTACTCACCTTGAGTCGAGATGACCCAACAAGAGCAGAGGATTTTTTTTTCTTGTTTCACATTTTTGTCAGTCTTTATGATTGGTCAGTGGTACGTATGCATTTGGATGTTTCAATAGTCTGTCCCCTTTTATTTGTCTTTACATCTGTGCAATACTTTTTTTTTATGTCAGCTCATTCACTGTGCAATACCTCATTCTATCCAATGTGCAATATTTTGAATTTAGTATTTCATATTTCACTTCATTCTATTCAAGGTGCAATATTTGGTATTTTAGTATTTAATATTTCACATCTCATATTTAATCCAATAATGCAAGTCTCGTTTTAATCGCTAATGGAAATTTGTTAATATCGTCTTTTAACCTGTTTAAATCCCCTTTGCTGCTGTAATTTGTGAATTTCCCCATTGTGGGACGAATAAAGGTTTATATTATCTTATTTCCATGCTTATCATACAATCATCAGTTGTATAAGGGAGGATATTAACACCTTGTGAGCCTATTAATTTGTAACTCAGACAATGACACTTTTGCGTAATAATGGATGTTAATACAAAACACTAATAAAAAATATGCTAAAAGTGAGTTCATTTCAGTGAGATCAACTATATTCAGACTGAATGACCACAGCCTTGCCATTAAGACAGGGGAAGACAGACAAACATGGCAACCAAGAGAAAACCATGTGGCTAAATTTAAAATCGTGGGGCGAGACCCCTTGATTTCACATGTATAAGGACATGTTCAATCAATGCCAAAATCCTGATCTGTAATCCATCTTTCCATATGAAGCCTCGCTAAATAAAAGGGTCATCTTTATAAAGTTTGGTGAAGTGTGTACCCAGACTCCAATATCCAGTGTAATATCGAGCAAAACAATTTACATACAGTACACAAGCAAAGAGGACTTCAATGACCCATTGTGTAATTTTGTACAGTCATTACAGAATTGGCTGCAGATTCCTATAATAAATGATGAAATTGAAGAGAACCTTGACCGGGCGATCTCCATATTGGTGAGTCTATGGGGAAGTCGGGGCGAGTGACCCTCAACCTCACATGTTACACGTAAATGTAGACTTTATTTAGGCCACTAAGTCATTTTCAGAGGATGGACTGAAGGAAATGTCACACACTCTCCTCCTGATCACAGGGCTGAACAGTGTAAATTACAACAGCCACGTGTCAGCTCCAGTTTGCTTAGCATCTGCTCTGACATCGCTGATAGTAAAAAAGGATGAAAGAATATTTAACCTATAACAGAGAAAGGCTCCTGTTGTGAATCCACTCTTCTTTCTTTCTCCTTCTCTTTTGTCTCACTCTTCCTCAACTGTCTCTGGCGTCTCTGACGTTCTTTCAAAGCTGTTTTCACACTGCTCACCCACGCTTGGTACGCCAACTGAAAGGAAAAAACAAGAAGATGAAAACGTGTGTAAATTAGAGTCTAAAATACTGCGTGACAACCAGAGCGAAACATTTTGATATAACAGCTGCAACGACATATATGCAGTACACGATCAGATATTCTGAACATGGGACTCATGTGACTGCCTCTGGGCATGCTGTAGCCCTGCCATTCATGAAATATTAAGTCAAATATATCAATACAAGACTCTCATTTTAGTAAAATGTTATATGGATATACTACAGTTCATATAAGTAAGTGCATTTGGTGAATGCGTTGTGTGTCTGACCTGACAGGCCGTCTGTTTCTGAGGCTTCTGTTCTTCAGACTGCAGCTCCTCTTCATCCTCACTGTCGGATTCAAACAGGTAGTACTCTCCTGAGTGGAGCACTGTGAGTAGAAGAAACACATTCCAGTCCACCTTACATCATTATATGGGGAATATCTGAAGTTAGATCAGTGTGACACTGACAGTATGTTATTCACTCATAAGTGGCTGAACTTTGTGGTGATCCAAGATAAAGAGTGTTCGTCATACCTGTAGCATGGTCCAACCACGGCTGGTGCCACTTTTTCTTCCTGGACCTCTTCTTGTCTGTCTGGGTCTCTGTAAGGAAACAAGGTTTAGATTGGAAGAAGTGCTGCACAGGACAAACATATGGACAGTTTTGCTAATCTTACAGAGTTTTAATAATAGTGAAATTAAAAATGTTAATTGCAACCTGAGGGTGGCGCTAGAGCAGGTCGTGGGGTTATTAAAATTAAATAGGTTCATCTTTGTAGAAACATGAATGTGCTCAGCAAATTTCATGGCGCATTACCTATTAGATTAGCCAGAACACATTTACAAGGTGATAAAAACTTTATTCCTCTTGCACACGTTCAGTGTCTCTCAGCCTGTTTTGGAGTTCTTCTGCCCCCTGGTGGTCACACATTGATTCATGCAGGTTTAAGTAAGGGCAAACCTGTATTAGCAGTAAATTGTATTCAGGTAATAATGAGTGACACTGTGAAAAAAACTAGTCTTGTTTATTGTCACATGAAAACCTTGTATGTCCGGTTTTTGGTATTTTCAAGTTCTCAGATCAACTGAAGAAAGTATGAAGGAAAAAAGAAATGAAGGACTGACAGAAGGCAAACAGTGCAGAGGGGCTGGAAGAAAGGAGGAAGGAAAAGAAACAGGGAAGACGAGAAGAAAAGACATGTTGTTTTATGAGCTTATGTCGGTTGAGTGTAAAATATTCTGCAAAGTAACTACAGCTGTAAAATTACAATATTTCCTCAGAAAGCCTCTGGACAGACAAACTGACTGACTGGCATCATCATTTTAATGCCACTTTCTAACAGCTTGCTGAATATTTTTCCAGTATAACAGTGAACAAGTGAGTCTTACCAACAGTGTGACTCTCGTTGGATTCTTCACTTGGTTTGTGTCCCTCTCTGTACTTCTGCTGCTTGGAGCGAATTCTCTGCATTCTGAGAGAAGAGGACAAGAGACAGAGGAAGGCAACTTTTAGTCTCTCCTTTAGAGAGGTCGCAACATTTTCTGTGGGCTAATGTAACTCTTTGTATTCTACATCTACCTGTTAGATTGTTGTTTTTGGTATGTTTAGATCAGGTGCTAGATCCAGTCTACAAATGTAATTTGTGGCATTTGAATGACTTTAATACTGCAAACAAGACATGTGCCAGAGTCAGTCTGGTAATAGATTTACATTCAGACAGGTTTTGCAAGCTCAGAGAGTTGAGACAACATGTGCTGTGGCAAGATGATTTGCAGCTAAACAATTAAATTCAACTCAAGTGAAATCTAAACAGTAAATGACAGTGTTGGAAATAAGTCCAAATATAAACTGAAATATTAATCTTGACTTGAAGAATAAGGCTTGACTATACATAATAAACACAATTCACAATATTGTGAAGTAGCACAAAGCACAAAGTGCAGCTGAGGTGTAAGGTGCTAGTGAAAAAGTCAGGGGATCACTAAAGTTAGGATTAATTGTCTGGGAACCTGTACAACATTTTGTACCAATCAGTTAGATGTAAAAAAAAAATATATATTTCACTGGGTAAGTGAAAGTTTTGTCATACAGGGACCATGGATATCTTTCACAAATTTCATGGTAAACCATCCAATAGTTGTAGAGATCTTTCACTAAACATCAAAAATGTCAACTGCATGGTGGTGCAAGAGGAAAAATCAGGGATCACCAGTCAGGATTTTCATCCTCTGAGGACCATGAATGTCTGCACAAAATTACAAATGAATTCCAAAGCGGTGGGCTGACGGTCACACAGACAGTGCCATCTGTAGGGCCTTCAGTGGCTATCAGCCAGTGCTGAAGGCAACTCAAGGTACAACAATCCATGTTTAAGAATTTCATCATCCAGCTTCACATTTCTATTTGTTCTCTGATGCACAATTATAAAGCTGCTCGCAAAAGCAGACTTCAGCAGCTGCACATATTGTAGTGTGAACACTTACGATCTCTTGAGCTGTGACAGAGATTTCTTCTCAGCTTGCTGGTGGAACTTAATGTTCTTTACGATACTGGCTCTGAAGAGCTCAAACCCCCTGCAAGGAAGAAACAACCGTCATTGCATTTGTCAGCAGGTGACTGAGGAGCCGAGATCCACAGCAGCTTCATTTCAACTAACAAACAGTGTGTGGAATTGTCAGTGTCCCTGGCCCTTCCATATCTGTATCTCAGGGCCAATACCTGTTGAAATGTTACCTTATATCCACCCCCCTTGGAAGTTTGCATCTTTTATTGTCTGCGAGTATGCATCAATGCAAACATGTATTTTGTATTGAATATTTGTAATGAATCAAGAGCACTTTGTAGAGATCTGTTTTCACTTTGACATGAAAGGCTCTTCCTGTCAATAAAGCCACATTAAATCTAGTTGTTAAACAATAAAACATGAAAAGGGATGCTCATATTTTTATATGGCACTTTACTTACAGTATAATAAATGCCACCTTATCTTGTAAAATTGACAGTTAAGTCAAACCTGAGTTAACTCCAGTCAATGAAGAGGACAGTGACATGCCATTCATTGAAAGTTGTGAAAAGCTGGGTGGCTTCATTTTTTTATTTTGCTACATAAAGAATAATGTCCCTGAATTTCAAGAACAAACCTGAATGCTCAAAGACACTATTATTCTTTCATTCTAAACTTTTGGCTTGTGACACATTAAAATGAAGTTCTTTCTCAGATTGATTGATTTATTGATATTATTGATATAGATTATTGATTGATTGAAGTATTTTTAATAAACATAATTATGTGTAACAGATATTCATATATTTTTTCTTTTCTCATCCTTTAATAATCTGGTGATAATCTGTCACTGGAACCACTCCATTAGCTCCTTCATTCAGTCAGTGCTCTGTACGTTGAGTCTCACCTCGAGGCCTGTTTGGCAGAAGCCTGCAGCTCGGCCACCACGTGCAGGAAGTAGAAACTGAGGAAGACCCTCCTCTGCAGCAACAGGAAGAGAAAACAGATACTGTCCCAGATGATCCCTGCCTCTTCTACTGGCAGGCTGCAGGTCTTGTCACTCACTGCTTTTGCTGAAAACACACATGATACCAAGATAAGAAAGCACGACCGTCTGTCACTGCTTGTGTGGGTGACTTTCTGATAATATAGCAGGTGAATGCAATGCTGTTATTTCAAAGACACAACTCTCAGCACCAGAATGCAGAGTAATAACTATAGTTAAGAAAAAGTAATCTAACATTAACATTTTTGTAATTTCATGTATTGTTGAATATCAAATCACTTGTAAGTCATAAACCAAACTTACCAAAACATACAGTATAAAACACAATGTAATGATAAATAATTTGTGCTTAAATCATTTAGATACTATTTCTAATGTATATGTGGTCATGGTGTAACTATGAGCACTTACGGTCATAGTATCCTTTGACTGTGCAAACCAGGCTGAAGAGCTGAATCACCCAACAGAAGCCCTTCTGCATCTCAAACACAAACACACACGCCAGGATCTGAAACACAAAAATACACAAGTCAGTGCTTTCAGTGTCAGGTCAGTTCAAAGTTTTAATATCTGCACGCATGTGTGGAGATTGGTATTGCTAAAAAATGAGTGTGCTTTGATATTATCAACAGCCGTATATCTCAAGTCCGAGAGAAGTCTGTTTGGTGCTTAGCAGGTAGTGTGCAGTGGCTTTTGTCAGCAGTTTCTCTGAAAGTAGATGAACAGAACTGCAGATTTGGGTAATAATTGTCTGTAGGTTCATCACTCCGAGTGGCCCCTTTCACATTGAACATGGTTTATGCAATGTCACTTGATACATTATTATGACAACGTAGATATAGGTGTTTTAATTTAATCTAATATAAATCTAATCAAATCTAATTCAATCAAATTCATAATTTAACTTAAGTTATTTGAATTCCATGTTCATTAAATTATTTGAATTCCATCTTAACTAAAAGTTATTTTAAGTAAAATGACAATTTATTTAATTAATTGTTGATTACATTTTTAATATAATGTAATTTAATTGAAAACATCAGTAATTAACCTAAATTAAATGTAGACATGGTGAGTGAATTAATTCAGACACAAGATGTCACCCACAGCAGTGGAGTTTCACACCTCTGTGAAAAGGTCCTAAGAAGAATCTCTTTGTTAGGAAACTTACAAACAATTTAACAGGACTCTGAATGGTAAGAGAAGGTGGCCCCAGCAGCACTGACTCTTTGCACAAAATAACCTTAATCATCAGAGGGGGTGTAGCTGATCAATGCCACTCACTCATGTGTTAGTTATATATTTTACTGATTACCAACGCAAAAGGTTAGAGGAAGCAAAAAGTCTCCAAAAGCTGCAAACCAGCACCAAATGATGAGCTTTACTTACTGATAACATATTTTTGGATACAATGACTGCCACATTGTAGATGATGAGACAGTCCCACAGGACGAGGCGGGTCCTGGACGGTTTGACCAACAGCCGGGTTCCAAAGAGCAGAAAAAAGAAGCAGGCCAGCAGGTAGCCCAATCCAAACACAGAGATCCTGGTGGCCCCGGTGATGAAGACCACCGACAGCACAAACCAGAAGAGGTGACGAAACACCAGGACTTTAGCCATGTCCAGGTAACTCCTGGAGGACGACAGGAGAAAGAAAACTTCATGTCAACATTCCAACATTGCTTTTACTGTGAGAAGTGAGCAGGAGAGGGTCCAACTTCCTATTTCTAAACATTAAAACATCAATTTTGCCACTCTTCAGTTTTTGTTTATCATGACTCAACCAACATTAGAGTCCAAACCAGACATCAGCCTGGACGATATCATCATCTGATTTTAGCTTCTGCCAAATAGATATTAGTACCTGTGTACACGTTGAAGAAACAGGACATTGCAGTACAGAAATGCCAGACCAGTGTATCCCCACTACATCATTTGTCTACCAGAGAAATAAAAATCATTTCATCTACACAATGTTTAATATAGCTGAGTGAAGGTTATTATTATTGTATTGATTTTATTTTGATTTAGAGGCTGCATTTTTTTATTTAGTGAAATGACACAGGAGGTGAGACAAGAGAGAATTTAATACATTATGTGGTTTGACAATGGCAGTGTAAAACGTGCATTGAGTGCATAACAGCAACAGCAAAAAAAAAGTTAGGATAGAATATGAATTGACACTGATGTGTTGAAGGTATGTATTAGTGTATGGATTTGAGAGGGTGCAGGGATTTTAAGAGTGTGTGTAAGTGTGAGCGTGTATGCAAGTATGGTTGTTTTTTTTTAAAACAAAACAAAACATTACATCAAAATGGTTCAGCCTTTTAAGAGAAATTACCAGAAAACATTTTAGAATATTTGAAGGAAAGAAAAAATAAAGGAAGGACAAAGAAGAAGGACAAACATTTGGGAGGCTGAGGTGTCCAGTAATATCTAGGATCCAGCCCCCATCAGCCATTTTATGATATTTTTCTCCTTTATTTTTCCAATCTTTACTAATATTTATGCTAATGAGGCAGGAGTTTCCTCCAGGTCCTTAGGAAGGAAGCTGGCTACTAAACATGTACAAGTATTAAGAGGTAATATGTGATGGAGGTGAAAGAGAAGGGAGGAGGAGGAGAATAAGTGTTGTTAAATATCTTTCTCTCTCCTTACATTCCATTCTCATCACACCCTAAACCCTGAACATAACCTTTTCATCTGACCATGATTCATGTTGACACAAGCTGCTTCCATTCCCCACACATCCCACCTGTTTTCTACCCAACCTTGAACATCTTGAAGCTGACCTCCTTACTCCGTGTGATGTTTTTCTTATCTCTAGCTTTACGCAAGCTCAAGGGTCAAGTCAGTAACTGATGAAATCATCAAACACAGCAACTTGGTGTCAGAAGTGAGATCCTGGACTGAGGTACGTCACTGATTCTTTTCAAGTGATTTCCTCTCTCCAGGATTTCCCGAAAATTTTATGTTGTAAAAAATAGAGGAAGGGTGTTTCCCTGTCCTAAATCACTGTCTGTTGAAGGAAAGGGTGTTCCCCTTGTCCACAGAAAGAGAAATGGGATTTCTCAGGTTTAATATGACTGCTAAATTTCACACCTAAGGGAACAGCTACGTTCTATCTGGATTGACTTCTGACTTCTGCAGCAGAGAAAAATGGGCAAGTCACAGAGCAAAAACAAAGGTTCTGCCAACACAATTAAAGATAAGGATAAAGACAAAAGACACACAAGGCACATCCATCCATAATCTGACTAATGTTCCTTATCCAAACGAGACTTCAAAACATTTTGTAGGGCAAGTTTGTGTCACGTTCTACACTGATCCTTTTGTAGACAATTTGTCAGGCTGGACAGGATCATTGTATACACAGTTAGACAATCCTCATCCAAGAAGAGGTGCTTTCAATTATTTCAAACTGGGTTTATAAATACATAAAAACAGGCAGGCAGTGTGTGGAAAAGGGTTAGCCATTATCCACCAGCTGCTTCTTTCTCTATGATGTACACTGACTCTGGTTCAAAGCTGGCAGATAAATAGAATGATGAAGAGCTGCTGTGTGTGTTCACAAACTTTCTCCCAATCAAGAGACAGACACAAAACCACTCATGCATGCATCCATACACACACACACACACACACACACACACACACACACACTCATATGATACAAGGCGGAATAAGGACAGTATGACTAAATGTAATGTAGTGTATGTGGTCAGATGGGGCCACTGAAATTCTTGGGGTGGCACACCAAAACCAAAAGCTATATCTGAATTTCAGGAATTCCATCATGCTCTTGTAATTTGTAGACTAGTTGAAAACTATGTCAATATGAGAGCTAAAGAATTTGTGTTGTTGAATATAATTGTGAGGTTTACTGTTGTCGACGACAACAGACGACGAATATTGGCAGATACATTCTCATCAGACCCTTTTTCCTTCCTGAACGCTCAGAATAGTCAAATGGTTTGCCTTTCTGAAGTAGGCGAACTACAGCTCATAGCATATGAAAACAGAAGCACAGCAGACAAACAGCTGGTTCAACTGTGGATGACACATCATAAATCAGACAGATGGGCCGACAGTAAGAAAGACATTTATTTACCTGCAGTTGATAAAGTTGGGTGCAGGGTTAAACAGTCGACCTTCCATTGGTTCAGGGTCGTCTGTGTTTTCTCCTGCCAGGACCATCCACTCCTCCGTGTGCTCACACTCAAACACCTTCCACTGCTGGGACGCACACATCAAGAGCACAAAGTCCGCTGTCGACACAACACAACACGACACGACACGACACATCATCATCATCATCATCATCATCATCATCATCATCATCATCATCATAGACCTGGAAAACTGACTGACTGCTGCCTCTTTGCACCACTCTGTGACAAAATCATGGGTTAAGCTCATGTGACAGTGAACAAAAAAAGATTGTTAAAACTGCTGAAGGTACAGAAATGGTATTAAAAAAAATTTCAATCACTTGTACTTTGTGTTCTTTAGTTCACTGTGAAACTACTGTTGGTGAAACTCAACACTTCGAACAGATGTATCACATAGCAAGTCAAGCAGGACAGGGGAAAATTATGCCCTTGGAGCCGGGGGAAGGCTTTAAATGCGAAACATCTGTACACGAGATGGTGCTTCATTCACAGTAGCTTACCACGATTGAAAAAAATGGCAAAGTGCAAGGTGGAGCGCAAACAGTATTTCTGTTGAAAAATTAGATCTTTCTGCATTGCCACTATTTAAGAATTAGTGATACATATAGTGACAAGGTGACTATCTGACAAGGGTAGGCTTGTTTTGTACATACAGATGAATGAGGGAATGAACTGACACGGACACACACGTTGATACAGATGCACACAGAAACACAGAGACAAATGCACACAAACTGACCTATGAGGTTTTTGGAGTTAGGCACAGTGTAGAAGTCAGGCAGATAGATCCATTTAATGAGAGCTGAGTTCATCAACACTGGAGTGTTCCACCGCCACGGGTAGTCTACAGAACGGCAGACACACAAGAAATACAGATACAGAAAGGTACAGGCAGGCAGGTACACTATTTACACCATTACTAATTTCTACAGTGGTTTGCCTTCAGCAGAGCTCTCTGTGATGCCATGTGACCAAAGTACTGAACTGAACAGAAACTCATAAGCTCTATAAAAAGTACACACTCTGTGACCTGACACGACTTTGCAGAAAAGAAGGCAGTTCTTTCTTTGTGGAAACTGCATAAACCATAGGCACATTTTGAATATGATGTATATACCGAGACTTGGCCAACTTTGCTGAATAAAGCATGTCCAGCTTATAATTATCAGAGCTTCAGTCTGCTGTCTGAACTGCAGCTGTCTGCTCTCCTCTGCTTGGCCACTGAGCTTAAACTCACACTATCTCACCAGACTGTCACTGCCTGGGCTGCTTGTCTCTACTTTTCCTAACTTCTAGAAACTCAGGAGGTTTTCTTTTTTTCTGACACTATGACATGCTGTTCCTTAATTACTGCAAAGTACAATGTGATTGATCAATCAATCAATTCAACTGTCACCTGCTGAGCTAAATCAGATCATCTTCTGATCAACTTAGTTACTCGATGACAGCATATTATGATATAAATGATATGTCAATAAACAACATTGGTAATATACTGTAGTTGTGTATTATAACTTCATATCAGGACTCACCTCGGCAGAGAGCAGGCGGTAAGCCCACACACAGTAGATACTGATAGATCATGAAAATGGACAGGAAGAGACAATATTTGGGCCAGATCCTGGCAATAGCTGCCCGCCGCCGCCTCACCAAGATGGCTACCAACCAACAGCCATGGATTATCACCAAGAAGTTCATCCGCTGGCCAATCACATTCACCGTCATCAGGAAGCAAATCTTTCAATAAAATAAAAGTAGAAAAGAGTAAAATTGTCATTTTACAACTTGATTATCTCTCTTGTTTAATGTTTCCCTTCATTTAATATCTTTTTGTGATGATTTTCTGGTCCAAACAGCCCTGGTTCAGAGATAAAGTGATCTCTCCTAGTTACCTCTAATCCAAACTTGTAGAAGGTGTAGTTGAGCAGGTACTTGAGGCAGGGTATGAGGCCCTGGTTTAGAGTGTCCCTGGTGGCGGTGGGAAACAGAGCAGGGATGGTGGGGGGAGAGCATTGCAGCTGACGGTAGTGGTGAGCCTGGTGACGATACACTGTGGCCTCAAACACCAACAACATCAGCACTAACAAATGGTTCTGCAAAAAAATTCAGTGCATTAGTTCACTTATGATATAATGATCTGGCCCTTTAGAGCAGCCGTGAGATGGAGTCAAAGCACTTAAATGGATCAGGAGACACAACATAGAAAGGAAAAGAAACTTTTTAAGGGCTGGATGTGTAATCTCAATCCTTTACAAGTACTGACTGAACTGAGTCTATAGACCTGGTGAACTTAATTATAGTTTGGATGTTTTGTTTTGGGTTATTTCGCCCAAATTCCAAAGCAAAATCTTTTCTTATTTACCTGGTATCATCTAGTCATACAGTTATTTTATTTTACAGTTTTTATTTGTCATGAAACAAATGAAAGGTTCCCAAGACAATGGATGTGACCGGAATTTCACTTGTCAGATATCTCAAAAGGTGGAGGAAAAAAACAATACTATCTGCAAGGAGATATACCACAGAAGAGGCTGTGACACAATAGGTTTAGGTATTTTCTGTAGTCTGGTTTTGGGTATCATAGTAAGTTTTGGACCAAACGCCCAGCAATAACATTTACACTATACATACGCACTGTGTTTAGAAACCTAATACAGTAACAGTCTAACTAGAGCCACACCAGCCAGCTTGATAGTCTGCATTTTTTCAACCAGGAAACACATATGAAATATACCTTGCTGTATCCCAGTACAGTGGCATCTTTCCTGATGCCAAACCATTTGGCTGGATCCACCGGCTCCATATACAGAGAGGAGTTCATCATCTCCTCTGGTAACAGGTTGGTTGCATTTGTTAGAGGCTGTGAGGAACAGAGGAAAGAAGCAAATTCATAAGCTTGATAATCAACACCATAATTCATTATTATCATTATTATCATCTATAATATCAAGTGCAGGAGAGAAGAAGAAGAGGAAGCAGTCAGTGAGTTATTGACGGCCATGATGCTGACAGAGTGACAGTCCACTAAACAGTTCTTCCAGGACAGGAGTGCAATACCCACTGAAGCAAATGCTCAAGAATATCACAGTTTACCTTCGATATAAACAGCTTACACAGACATATTTACACACATATGCAGGTATCCACACAGTTTAATCACACCTGGTGTTGGGCCTGGTTTTCAGCTCTACCCTGAATTACTGATTATGGAACTCTAGTCTGTGTTTTTATTATTTTACTTTGACTGTAAATATTACCTGATATTGATGGAAACTGTAACAGCAATAAATCCTTAATAAAGGTTATCTATTTTTATCCCCTACTGTCTAATGGAAGATTTATCCATAATATTTTCTAATGTAGTCACAAACACCTCAATTAACATACACAAGACATAAAGACGACAACCTGCGACTTCGTGACCGAGGAAAGACCCATTTTCTGGACTTCTCTAAATGTGAGCCTTACATCCTCTCCTCAAAGTCCATTTTGTCTTGCAGTAACAGTAACATCAGTCTCACATATATCCTAAAGCACAATTCTTTCAAACAAGACAAACTAGGAATCATCAATGAATGTATCCAACCAACAAGTGTTGTCTGTGTACCCACAGTCTGATATGTCTTATTCACTCTTATTATTATTCTTCTTATTCACAGTTGCTTTTTCCTGACCTGCAGCTGTTCAGATATCTTACTGTGGATCTCATGTATATAGACAATCCATATATAATATGTCTCAGGACCCCACTGCTAGTGTGCAGAAATATATACAGTCAGCGTTTGACTTGTTAGACTGTTTAATAATGCACACTTTCAATGAGAGAGGAAAAAATAAGATAAGATAAAATAACTTCCCCATTTTCTCATTGTCTATATGTGTTACTGAGTGACACATCAGAATTTCCATTTTTAGATGAAATGTTCCTCTATGAAAGGTTGTAGAGACTAAAACTGGTCCAGCATGGAAAAACTCCTGTTTCGAATCAAGCCTGTTGCCTTGTAAACAACTTTAATTGCAGACACAGAGTGGTTGGATTCAGAAGATTACTATAGACCGCTACAACAATACAAGAGCTGGCCAACCTCCTCAGCTTGCATGTGTGTGTATTTAACAGCTATTAGTTTCACCACAGGGGCAACTGAGGCCCTGTTCAAACTCAGCACAAAAGTGCCAAATTATTGTCCTAATAAAGCTTTGATGTGGTGCGTAGGTGAGAGACAGACACACCAGGACTTCTGTTCCACTGAGCTCTTGACCCTGGTCGTCTATTAGAGGAATCTGGTTGCCGCATGTCCTGCGACCCTGGCTTCTTTTTTTCCTTCATTCTCCTGGACTGCATGTTGGTATTAATGACTAACTGATGTCTCTTGTAACAGATCTTGTTAATGCAGTGTGTATGCATTTATACTTACCAGGCTACAGTTTCTGGAGTACTCAACGGGGTTGACGACACTGAGCTGGTACAGCATCTTACACACGATGATAACACACACCCAGGCGGTAGACAGACAGGAAGCCATGGGCCCGAAGCTACTGTAGGGCATCGCCAGAGACCACAATACCACCAGGACCAGGTTCATCACAGATGGCTGTGGACAAAAACATGAAACAGAACAACATTTAGGTCATAATGCACCCACGCAAAAAAACTTTCAAGATTTATGTCAAGTATCATCAAACACAGATTCAAAATGCTGTTCGTCAACTTGAAGGTATGTGATGTGCAAAACACACACACACAACCCCCCCTGCCTTTACCTCTTCAAGCGCCACCCACACAGAGAAGAAGGCCACCATCTTGAGGATGTGGAGCTCCAGAAGCCTCCAGAGAAACACTTGAACCTTGGTGAGAATGTCAGAGAACCTTCTGGACAGAACCAGTAACCTGTCCATCACCAGACCCCACTTACTGGGCATCAGCTCCACTGGGCAAGGGAAGAGAGGATGGATGAAGAAAGAGAGTGAGAGGATAAGGGACAGACAGAAGAAACAGATAAACAGAAGCATTTATTGTCACGTGAACAGTTAAAAGAAACAAGTTTCTTCCTTTGCCTTTCACTATGAACACCGTTTTGAAAAAATAAAAAATAAAAATAGATATTACAAAAAAACAGAAAATAAAATCAGAATTAAAAAGATATATACAGGATATTTACAATAACATGAATGTGCAAAATAGACATGAAATCAATTGAGAAGAGATCAGTCCATGACTGTCTTGCAATATTTAGTGTGCTTACAAAGAAACACCCAAGGCTCAAGATCACCCGAAGTCAGATACATATGAACATTTTTACAAAAAGAAAACACTCATGTAAACTTCACTTCTTCCTCAAAAGTCACATCAGAAGCAGACGTGTTCAGTATGGACCAACTTCCCAACACTTTTTTTTTTTGTCTTACCCACCTTCTATAGTATATGGTTACCATGCTGATGGCGGCGCATGCAGATGTGGCAGCCAGTAGCTCCCATTAACTTCATTACATTTTTGTTTAAATTTGTCTCGCCCTGATTTCTGAAACACATATTGTTTACTGCCTATCAGGAGCAATATTACATCATAAATTATTAGTAGATTTATAATACCTCCAAACTGTACTCAGAACAGCACTGGCTATTCTAAATTTTGACACTCAGATTTTCATTTTTTCTGCACATGTATATGGGATGATCAGAGACACTGTCTTGGATTTGGTGTGGACCTGTAGCTTATAGAATAGAAGAGTAATGTAAGTGTGATTATATAGCTCAGAATGGTGTTAGAAAATGGTTTGCAATCATAAATAATGGAAAAATGATTACTACTTTGTATGTCATTAAGCAACAATTTAGTTGTGAAAATGTGCCTTCATATAAACTGCCACTTCGTTTTTTTTTTACCTTCATCTTCAGATTCCTCATCAATGTTAGTGGCCAGGTCTTCCTCTTCAAAGTTCACCTCCACATTACCAGAGTCAATCTGCTCAGTCTTGTCATTGTTCTTCTTCCTGGAGCCAGATTGTCTCATTAGTTACTGTAAAAGGAAAACTATAGAACTCCTAGAACACGATGAGGCAATACAATTAAAAAATAAATATTGTCTTAGATAAATAAGGAAAATGCTGCCTATTAGTACATATGACTGATTTGCACCATAATCAGCTATTTTCTTCTTATTTCTTCAAAGACACAAACATTTTCCGAGCTATAATCCTGTGTCTCTGTGTTAATTGCTCTTTTATCTCGGGTTATCTGCCATATCTATTTTTAAAAATCAATACTCAATCTTTTTTCCTCAGTCAATCTTTTTCTCCTCTCTATTCTCTTTCTGTAAAATATGACGACAGCTTTAACGACTCATCTTGATTAGGCATGACCAGCTCACTCTACACAAAACCAAATCAATGGAGTTGTGTGTTAGTTTGCAAAAGCTGTGTTTACATTTCCAAAGAATGCGGTTATTCATTTCTTCTTTGTGCTCCACCTCTTTTCAAAATGCAGAAGTCCAACAGTTCATATTTCTTATTTTTTCTTTATTTTTTTCTTATAGCAGAAATTACTTAATCCCTCTCTTAACTGAAACCCCACCCAGATATTCTGTTTCACTCATACTTCCATTTAACAGTGACTTTAAACATCACTGTCAGTCAGCTGTATGACAAATACACTTTTTGATGAGACATGAGTAGTAGGAGTGTTTAGGTTGTGTTACTTGCGTATAGGTGTAACATGCTCCAGGTCAGTGATTCTCATGAAGGGCTTGTGGAAGTAGTGCAGCTGCAGGATACAGGCCAGCAGGAAGAAGCCAGGGATCAGAATACTGGTGAAGAGTTCAGACAGAGCAAACGTCTCCAGACCAATGGCTGCCAGCCTGAGGATGACAGGGGGGCACGATTACAGCTTCATTATTTCACTTCTTATTCCTGAATGAACATGTTTAATGACCACACGGCAAATCTGGACACTGGCACGTTGCTCACAGAGGGGAAGGAACACAGGACGGGAACACCCAACAGTTTACTCTTTTGCCCTGACCCTGTATCTACAGGGCTAACTACCACCATTTGCAGAAAACAGGTTTTGTAGTGATGCTTGGGACATTTTGGAATATGTATGCTATGAGCAGTTAAAATAGTCCTTTAGGAATAATAATTTTCTATTTAAAATAGAAATCACAAACTCATAATGACAGCAGAACCAGCCTTCAGCTGAAAGGGGGAGAACCAGGCAGAGCAGTATCAGCAGGGCAGGGGAAGACGCCAGACAGTCTGAAGCTTTTATGAAAAAAACAACAACATACTGTTCTTCTGTGAAACCAGTGAAGTTTCTCCAGTATCCAGGGAAGTCTTCAAACTGGTAAGTATAGATGGAGATCAGGACCAGCATGGTGTAGGCCACAACAAGCCACCAGAAGATCTTCAACAGACGCCTCCACAGAGAATAGTACACCTGGAAATATGAACGAGTCAGAGATTTTTGGAATTAATATTTATTCTGATATATATATATAACAAAATTCTGATCACAGACCAATTAACACAAAGAAATTGTCAAAATACTAAGGTTGTGTATTTTGATGATACCTGAACCTTGAACCTTCTTTAAAGACGGAGACTATGAACCTGAATGAAGGTTTCAGTGCTGTTCCTACCTGATAGAGACAGAGGCAGATCAGGAACAGCAGCATGTAGACGATCTTGTATCCAACAAGTTTCCCAGCGAAGGAGACCATGATGAACATCCCTCCACACACGTAGATCCAGTATTTGGCATAACAGCTCATCACCATGCCTCCCAGAACCTTCAGCACCGACTCACTACCAGCCCCCTCTTCTGACAAGGTTGGAGGTTAGAGAAGGAGAAGAGGAGTTCGGTGATGGTAAAAATCAAAAAGATACTGTACATGATAAGGGAGTGGAAGGACTGTAAAACAGGGATAGACAAAACATGTCATCCTCTGCAGACCAGCGTCCAACAGATTGGGACAAAAGCTGGTTTCTGTACAAAGGGCAGGGAATTTAACCTGATGGCGGAGTTTTAAAAAATAATGTTCAACCTTTGGGAAGGCAATAAAATACAACAACTGCAGCAGGAGAGGGTCTGAGAAGGCAAACCACCTCCTGCTTAGGGACTGAACATTGCTGTCTACAAGATTTTACTCTAGTTTGGAATTGGATATTATAATGGTGATATTTTATTACAATTTAAATTATACCTGTATCTTAAAAATGGTACAGACCATAAGTCCCAGCCCCCCCTTGTGCTGTGACCGGGGCAGATCATCTTGTTGTTGTGGACAGATTTTATGTGTGTGTAAGGGGTGGGGCTTTGTGTAAACCAGAACAGACACTGCGGCCGGCCTGGCCCCCTCCATAAACCATAAGTCCCCTTTCAAAATGTTTTTTTTTAATAACTTAATTTGCATGAAGGCTTAATAAAGTGTAGGTACATACTGCATGTGTTTTATCATAATTAAGTTACATTTGTTCAATATTCCTTTTCTGTTTGTGATGTCAGTGTGAATAAGTAAAATGTCAAAGTGTATGTGTGTGTGCGTGCGTGCGTGTGTGTAACTGACCTCCTGTAGTGACTTCCTGTAGTGGTGTGGTCATTTTCCTCTTCCTGCTGAAGTTTTCTTTCACCGACTGACGTACCAACAGCCAGAAGGTTAAAGTGAACAGAAGCTGGAGAGACATAGAGATAAAAACATGGAGAGCAATAATTCAGCTCACTGGGTTTCTGAGAAGCGGATAGAGAAGTCTCTAACCAGCGAAATGACCCTTTACTCTGTTGTTCAAATCAGCAGACCTTTTTGGGCATATTTATTAAATCTACAGCAAATTCTAATTATGCTGTTTATATACTAATGATGTTAATAAGCCACAGCTGCGTTGATCTTAATGAACTGCCACAATATAAAACCCAATGCTGAAATAGAGCAGAGAATTGTTTTCTGCTGCTGAGGTTATAGTATCGTTAAAGAGAGCACACTTCTGGAACTGCTCTCTCTGCAGAATATATGTGAGAAAATACTAATTAAATAGGCCTGTGTCAGTGCAACAAGATGATCAGTATTTGAATTAATTTAAAAGATTAACATCCTTTTTTGTCTCACTCTAAATGTGAGATTATATAGTGTGATTATTTCTTCTAGAACAGGAGCGAGTTTCCTGGATAGAGCTATCCAGGAGTGTTTGCTCCAGTGCTGGTGCTGTGTGAAGGAATACAGACTGAACCTGGCTGTGATTCTATGTAAGTGCAGGGAGATATTTTGTCAACAGGGAAGAAGCTGCTTACACTGTGTAGAGAGATGAGCCTCTTTATATCTGGCTTGTATCACTCAACTTCAAGAACAAGTCATGTTTACTGATAATATCATACACAATGTTATGATAGGAAACATGTTTATCTATACTCTCCTCTTACCATAGCTCCCAGTCTGAGACAGGGGTACTGGGCTCGGTCCAGTCCCAGCTGTCTGAGGCTCATGGTTCCCACAGTTGTGGGCAGTTCATGCTGAAGCTCCATGGCCCAGATGTACTGCAGACAGCACAGAGCCAGGCCATAGAGCAGGATGAATGGAGAGCACAGTGTGGCTGCATGCCGTCTGCAAAAAGAGACAGCTAATTGAATTCAGGTCACAAGTCATAAGTCATAATGTAGCCTGGGAAGTCTACACTGTGTCGAAATCACTTTAAAACCCAAGTATTTTTTTGTTTTATACACTGTTTTAACACTGACACAACACAAGCAGTATCTGTAGGAATTAATGAATACATTCACCAAGCATCAATTAAAACTAACTAACAGACAATCAGGTCGTTTATCAGACTTCCAATTTGTTCTGTCAGCGCTGCAGGTGTTAACAGTACCTGGCACGCAGGATCCAGATGAGACAAGCCCACAGTAGCAGCACAAACGTCAGCCAGCTGTGGTACGTGATGCTCCAAACCTGAACAACAAACAGCACATGAGAACAGATACACAATGAGATGCTGTCACCACAGATTCCAGGGAACTATAACCGTGAAGAAACAAAGGTGCTGAGACCGCTGTGTAATCATGACAAATTAAGTGCAGTTATGTTAATTGAATAGACAGATGGCAAAGTATAGTGTATTGATCCTATGTCTAATTCTAAATGTATAAAATCATGGTGTATTCTAATAGTTACCATCATGGCGATCAGAGCACAGACATAGCTCTGCTGCATGACCACCTTTCCCAGCAGGTGAAATGGACTTTCACTCTGTTGGCCACTGGGGGCGCCACCAACACCTGCCAAAAATAACAATCATCTCAGCCTGCAGAACATTACATAGAATAAGAACAAAGCAACTGAGGAAGATCATCAAGAGATATGACATATCATCACATGTGAGAATGATAAATCCACTCTATTACAGCTTGGCTCTTATTTTAAGAGTTTTGGTCATAATTTGATTCAGTTATCATATCATTGTAGCTGAGTCGTTGGAGCACGATGACATCGCAAGAATCAAGAATCAGGAGCAGTCAGATGATCAGCAAGGCTGTAAACAAACCAACAGTTAATGCAGATGAGCTAAACCACTTTATTTGGACGTCAAACTGAAAGTGAACACACACCTGAAATGTTGCTAATAATCCCTGCACAGAAAACTCTGTCCTAAACTACAGCACAGTAGGTCAAAGAAGAAACTGTGAGGGATGTTAACAACAGACAGTTTGGGTACTAAGTGTTTTAATAAGTGCGCTTGTTTTCTTCTCTAAAGGCATTTGACTAGTCTGGAAGCTTTGTTTCCAACCTGTCTGATGGGTCTTGTGTTTCTTGAGCCGTCAGACTTCTTCTTTAGTCATGTTCCCATATCCCAGCAATTAACTTGAGTGAATGCACAGCTAAAACTACAACAGTAAGGCCATACAACTGAATAATCATTTAATAGACACCTGTCAATAATGTAAACACTCTTTAGGGGACTAATCTGCTATTGTTCATTTCATTTCATTTAAAAATGATTTTGACAAAAGTAGGTACATACCATCAAACATGCCACATTTATTAATGTTTAATTAACTGCAGCCATATGCTTTCATCTGTGTTAGGACAACAGTTTACATTTGAGGACTTTTGGTTTTATTTGGTAAATAAAAAGAGTTTGGGAGAAAAAAACACTTCCTGGTTCTAAATGTTGCTTTACACCTTTTTACATCTCCGAAAAATAATGAGCAAATTACATTTATTTTCAGTGAATATCTAACATGGCCTGCTCTGTCACTGGCAGAACAAGGGAACACAAAAGGATTTTTTAAATTAAAACCATTTTAAATAACCACTCTCCAAACACTAGATGCTTTTAAATCTCTATCAAAAATTAGAATGTGATATGACTGAAGCAGAACATGAGTAAAGCAGTCTGTATTTACCTACCATTCTACAATTTCATTTAGCAGACACTTTATCCAAAACGACGCACAGTCACATACTGATGGAACTGATGGCAATTTGGGGTTCAGTATCTTGCCCAAGGACGCTTAGAGCTACAGCCGCCCGACCGACCTACCACCCTGGGTGATTTTTGCACTGTACAGCTGCTTTGTACTTCATGAAAAGCTTCTCCTTGAGTTCATTAAATCCCTGCTGCCATCTAAAGTCAGCGGGACGCATATGTTGACTAATCTGCAGCCTCTGATTTGAGAAGTGCTGCCTCAGATCGCAGTGCCATTGCACACAGCCGTCCACTGTATTTACTTTCATTCAATTACATGCAAATGACATTAGGCTGCTACAGTATAACCACACACTCCTCTACACACACTGACTGGACGGCTATAAATCGAATCATTGGATTACAGCAGTAATCACGTCATATACCATTGAACTAAAATAGAAATAGCATTAGACTGATGCTGTCTTATATGTCCATTATATATATTATATTATATATAAGCAGCTCCATCAAAATTGTTTAGTATTTGTTTCTATTATCGTAGTACAAAATGTAATAAAAGCCACAAATTTGAAGATTTGTGGTCTATATGTTGGCATCATGTTGCTCTGTACCATCCAGACAACAGGAGCCAACAGGTGGAGACACCCACGGTTTGTGCACCCAACACTCAGACCTTCTGCTTTGAACTAATCATTGGTTTGCATGATTAATACAGAGCCCATCATCTCATTGAGTCTGCAACAAGTTTCTCTATTCTCAAATGAACCCTATGTAACAGTGCCACAGTACACTGTCAGGACTTTCAATATCAATGAATATACATATATGAAGAAATGATTGCACTCTAACTATCAGGAGGAGGCTTACAGATATCATTTGTATAGACACTGTGATTATATCGTTTAATTGTGAATGAGTGAATGAGGGGCGATATTGAGCAAATGGCTCCGTTTAGCAACCATAGTCATTCTGACCTTAAATGACTTCCCCCCACATTGTCGACTTTACTTGTAATCACCTAAATCCTGATCAGATTTTACACTGTTGAAATGTTTGCCTTGTAAGTCTTTTTTAAGTGACACGTACACAAACTGTTTTCGTTGCATAAACCATTTCTGAGAGAATATGAGTACTTCATACCCAGATCTGGCTGACTCTCTTCAGCCACAGTTCCTCCTTTGCTGCTTTCTGTTCCCATAGACAGGAGCATGAGCTGAAAGAGAAGAGCACACATAGTCAACAGCTTCCTGCAGATATAAGGCCAGTGTACTGATACAGGGCAGCGGGAGAGGAGAAAACTGGAGAACGTGTAGAAAGATTCAGTCCTTGGCAGAGTATGACTGTCTGACAGCGACGTACTAAACAATTAAGAGTAATACATCAACACTTAGGTTGGCCACTGTAGTGATGTTTAGCATTTACATCACATTGCATTTACTTCCTGAAGTAGAAGCACATTACATGCATAAACTAGCAGCTAGATGGTGTAAACATCAGAATATATGACTTGCTTCTGTCTCAAAGAACAGGCCTGTTTCCACACCACTTGCAAAAACCACAAGCTCCACTCCCTCACAAAAGTCAGGCCACGACCCCTGCAACGGTCATGAGCACCACAAGTCATAATCCAGCGTTGTCACAGCCCACATGTCCATGATGGTAGATTAGGAGACTGTGGTTATCCTGAAACTCTGTTTTTTTTGTTTGTTGTGGTGCAGTCAGACCATATTTCTTCAGGCCAAATTGACTTGCTTGCTATGGTAAAAACGTTGAGACAGGAATGTAGACAGATAAACAACTGCCATTGTTTTGCACAGGACATTAAATCAAGGAGTACATGTCCATAGTGTAGCCATTTCATTTCAGTGACAGAATAGCCGTCCAGAAGAACAGGGAAGAATAATAAAAATAGACACATGAGTGTAATAGTGTGCCTCGCTAAAATGAGTGGACTAAAGTTTTTATATTAACTGTGAGAGCCCGTATTGAACCCTAATGAGTATTTAGAGATGTGAGTATTTACCTGTGTATCATCATCACAGTTATCTTTCTGTTGATTCCACGACCTCAACTCCACCATCTCCTCCTTTAATGCTTCCTTTTTATCCTGCTTCTGCTCCCCCTCAACCTGCTCAACACAAATACAGCATTTCACAATAAACACATATCCATTTTTTTAAATGAACAAAAAGCTACAAGCATTGTGCAAATGTTCTGGTTGGTTGCAGGGCCAGGATAGATGTTTTTCCAATGGCATCACAGTTATTAATTGTACCTGCACTCCTTTTAAACCAAAAAAACAAAGCTTTAATGTGTCGTGTGTGTCCAAACACAAGCCACAAATATGATTTAAATCTCATCCCAAAGACAGTAGCAGATGTAGCACATGTCACCATACATCTGTACCATCTTGCCCACCATGCAATTATGAACCTTTCCAAACATTCAATGAGAATATTTTTTTCTGATACTCTGCTATGGACATGTACCTGGTTAGGTGTTCCATGACATCCTGTCTTGAGAACAGTTACTATGGTAATGTAGAGCAGGAACAGAATTCCTGGGTTGACATAAACTGGCCAATCATGATCAGCATTAAGGTTAAGGTCATAGGGCGAGGAGCAGTTTCCTGGAATGATGATGTCCTTCAAACCGAAGATTCTAGACAGGAACAGAGATATAGAAATAGAGAAAGGGTTAGGGTCGGGAGACAGTTGACTAATCACATTTTAAACAAATGCTTGGAACAAAGGATCAGGTGGGGTGAATGAAAGGGTGACAAGGTGGAATCAGCAGTGGACAGCCAAATGCAATCTATCTTTGGGGAGAGCCTGGGATGGCACAGTCACAAAACATGTCTAAATGACAAATGTCAGGCTGTCAAGTGGAACTATTGAAAGATAAATATTTAACAATGTTATATATATATATAAGTTATAATGGACTTTTAAAAACTTAGATTTTCAACGATGCTATTAATCAAAAGGATTTGAGAGTCAGCATAGTATTTTGAAACTCATTTCTGGAATACCTGTTAGTTTATCTGTGCAGATCAGTTTCATAACCATAAAATATATGATGCTTTCACCAAAGCAAAATGAAATAAATCAATCTGAAAACTTTGATTATAAGTAAATAACTAAGTTAAACAAATGTGAAATATAAAGTACAACAACACTATGCTAATGTCATACCAATCTGACAGACGTGATGCCAGAGTGATTTATTATATTCAGACAACTGTGAAGATTGTCAGTCATCCAGGTCATGGTTATCCAAGGAGGGTTGAATCGAATTCAACTGGGCTGGGTTGTAGATACTTGAAGACAGTTCGCCTCTCATCCAAGAGGCTTCTTCAGTCCTAACTGACTGGTGGGAGGCCCCACATGTTTAACTTCTATTTAACTTCTCAATTCCTTTAAAACATTTTAAAAGTGAAGTAAAATCCTTTAAAATACAACTGACTGAAAAAAACTGTGACATTGAAATTTTATCAGGTGTTGCAGTCCATCTTCTTTCATATTTGTATGATAACACTTGAAGGGAGATCCAGCTGATGATGGCTGTGCTGCTTCACATGTGGCCACTGTGCACCTCAAAACCACAGTACTTATAGTTCATTTAACAATTCTTTCATCTTTACACATTTCAGTTTTACATCACTAATGAGGAACCACAGAGGCCAAGTTTCAAAAGGCCTGTAACAAGATAGTGACGCACCTGACAGGACATATTAGAAGCAATATATGATAGGTACATCTAAAAATGGATTTGAAATAAAAAGCTGAGACTCGTCATGAGACACCATGAAGGTCAAAGACAGTTCGTCCAGGTCAGCTGAGGTAATGGATAAGTTCAAGGTTCTCAAAAGACTACGGCAAATTAAATGGTAAACATTGAACAAAGCTGCATAATGTTCCATCTTATTGAAAACACTGCACCTTGATTAATGGAATACAGTCAAGCAAAAGTAAAACATGTTGTGATAGGAAATATCACTACATCTATCTAATCTAATACATCTTGCTCTATGTTGAACATTGTTCAGATGATGACAGAACGAAAATATTCTTCCCTTCTCACAGTCCTGATTTGTTGCTTCCTGTTCCCACCTGTTACTTTGGCTGTTGCCAGCCGAGTCCCATCCTGAGGCCACATTGGACCATTGGTGCATTGGACCATACCTCTTCTGATCTGGCTCCAAACAGTGAAAAAAATGTATTCCCTCACCTGTCTGTTCCAGAGGTTTGGCTTTACTGTCCTGTCCCAATCCCAACAACTAAATGTAATAATCTTCATATCATGATAACATATAAAACACTCTACTCTTACGTCTTGATCCACCTCAGCATCTGACCAAGGTGTGTGGCAATCAGTATGCAAGGACAGCCACGAGAAACCTGCAGGTAACGCTGCCTTTGGTTAAGCCTTCACTTAAATCCTTAACCTACTTGCATCTTAAATTAAGCATAAGACATAAAATCAGTGCATTGTTCCTTTTTAATTATTACTGTTACTGCACTTGATAAACCTTTACTGATCCTCGGTGGGGAAATTCAGTTGTTACAGCAGTACAAAGGACAGCAAAAAGTGCAAAAAAATATAAGATAAAAAAATAAATAATCAGAGATATATATGAAATTAAAATAAGAAAAGAATAGAAACAGAACTGTACAAACAAGAACAAACACAGTGCTGTGGTAAAGCTGATAGTGGTGTGATTAATAGCAGCTGAGTCAACACTCTATGTTAACAGTGTACACAAGACTAATACAAGATATGATTAAGTAACAGTACTTGTTCGTGTTGTCTGTATTACTATAGAGAGCTAACACAAATAGAATATGTGGAAAAAATCTCAGCATTTTAACATAATACAGCATAATATGATAAATTATGATCAGATATGAGACACAGCTTTAACATAATATATAGTGTAATATATAATGTTACAGTCTGTGGTCTCCACTGCTGTTGTGCATTGCTGTACTCCTGTCATTTTATGCATCCAACAATGGAGGAGCTGTCTTCTATAGATTGGACACCATCCTCAACCTCAGGATGAGACTGCAGAAGTCCTGGAAGACTGCTTCAAGCTGCCCAGCACACATATTGAACACCTGGGACTGATGTTGCCCATTGGCTTTGTTTATTCAGAGCCTGGAGAGCAATGTAACTTCACGTACTGTCATGCTATGATTGGGTAGGCTAGAGCTGTGAGGTGAGGGGGGGGGTTATCATTTTTTTGGTGGCTTCTTTTGAAAGGAGGAGAGTCTACAGCAGCAGTGTGAACGCTGGTAGAGCTGATGGGTGGGGACCTACTGTCTGAGCACACAGGGCTGGTGGTTGTGTCAAACCTATTGAAAAATAGCTATTGAGCAAGTTCCTCCTGTACTACTGAGACAGGCTGGCTGCAGTCTGTCATCTGTTTCAGCTCCTTTGTACTCTTCTATCCCATTTTGGCCTGGCATCCTGTCCCTATAATTGTTCTTGGACTCTCTTAGTTTTCTTTTTAGCTCCTTTTGGACAGCCTGAGCTCCTCCTCGCCATGAAGGCCATCTTCTTCTTCTGACAAGGCCTTCAATCTCTTTATTAATCCATGGTTTATTGTTATGGAAGCAGTGGCCCTTTTTGGAAGGGACAATCTGTCCTTATAGAAACAGATATAATCTGTTATGCAGTGATGTCATCCCCATAGTCCTTCAGGAACAGTTCCTAGTCTGTGAGATGGACACCTTCCTGGATCATAGGGGTCCATAGACCAGACCAGCCACCAGTTACCAGTGGCTTGGAGGTGGCTTCAAGGTGTTGTTCAGATTGTGGTCTGAAGATTGAAGTTAGCCTTAAGTACATTGAGAAGGTTGCATTATGTTGCAAGTTGTTAAGTTTTCTGTACTGTCTGTACTCTTTTCTATACAAACTCCCCCCTCTCCTCTCTCATTGGTTGAGGTTAACTCCACCCACATCCTCTCATTTGTATACGGGTAGGGGATAGGTCAAAGGTCACCATCAATCATTAGTATTGTATATATTATGTCTCTCTATTATGGCACAGCCCACACAAAGCTTAACACTCAAAAACCCAAACACTAATGGTTTGATCAGTTTGTGAAAACTAATCATTACTTATCATGAGCACTTTTTTAATTTATAACTTTCCTATTCCTGTGAGTCACAAGCAACACACACACACACACACACACACACACATCCACAGTGTGCTGACATCTGGGTATCCTCCTAAAGTTTAAACTTGGCTGATTGATGACCAGCTGGTTAAGTGAAACTGACACAGAGACCTGGCAAGAACCACGGTGATGATAAATGAGGGAGAGAGAGAGAGGGAGAGAGATCATACGCATCAGTGGAATGCTGCACTGCTCGCTCATCTGTCTGTTTAGCCAATAAGGTGAGGTGGGTTGACGAAGCATCAGAGGTTAGCTAGTCATTCCACACATACCAGTCCAGAAATCACACTCTCCTCACATTCCTCTGCTCTAACTTGTATATTCACTTTCCATTTTTTTCAGTTTATCTCTAAACTCACAGATTCCATTCTCACGCTCCTTCTGCTGTTCCTATTCAGTCCATTTCCACAGAGATTCCACACATTGTAAGCAAACTATGAATAGGCATTGAAAGTTTCCTGAGAGGAAGGTACATGAGCTCTGAACCCTCTGCCTCAGGAATATTATCTGGCATCCACTAAACTGTGAACGAGTCACAAAAAGTGACCCACGTTTTTTGTTGTCTGTAGGCAATCTGGCATGTAGAGAGTGGAATCATGGATGCAGTTGAGCAAGAGAATAAAAAAATCACTCTAAAAGGGTCCCATGCACCTACAGCACTCACACACAGCAAAAAATGAAAAAATGAAAATAACTGCAGACCTATACCCACACTGGGCAACCCCACACAGAATGAGAATGAAATATATACTCTAAGAATTAAAGATTATGTGTCGTGTAGCAGATGAGCTCTGATTCTGCTCCAGCCTGCATCATGTCAGCTAAACCACTGTCAGTGTCAGAATTTAGGCTATAGTCCAGTTAGGCAAAGGCAGGCTAGATTCCAATTACCTTATAAAGCCCAGATTGTCAATCCAATCTGGAAACACTGAGCAGTGCTAGACACTACCTAATTAACTCTGTCTCCTTTACAAAGGTTCATAACTCACAAATGTACACACTGACTTACTATATCAGTGGATTAATGAAAACATAGATAAGCATTCTTGGCAGCTTCTTATGGACTTTGTGGTAATGTGGCTGGGGGGACTGTGGATGTTGAGGGACGGAGTTGGCATCACACACTTGCCCCAAAGTTATTCTTGATCCAGGGCCTGTATCAGGTGCGAGTCTTCTTCCAAAGAGTTATTTTACAATTACAAAATGTGCATCTTGGGATTACATGAAATTCCAATCGTGAGTCACTGTCATTGCTTCACTGTTGAAGAGCTGAGAGCTGAGGGAGCACTGACTAAAGGACCTATTACCTATAATAGGTATACTAATAGGTATTACTGCTGGAGAATAGGATTTAATAAATGTTCTTAACTGATCATAAATAATAAATATGTGCATTACAACATACCATCATATTCTTACAATTAAGCTTAGCATCTAGTCTAACTGTATCGTACATGACATGTGGATGTTAATATGTTCTCTGAATATGATCATTTAAAAAGTTTGGAGAATCCTGGTTTGTTCTTAAGGAACTAATTGTCAGAGCTGTCATTGTTCAGTTTCATTTCACCTGCTTTTGTTGATGACAGTAGCTCATGTGATTGGTTATCGCTGATGCTCGCCTTTCACCTGCTGATTCTATATTTGTCCTACTAATAATGCACTCCAGCTCTCTTCTTCGTTGCACCGAGCTGCACCTCGTTCGCACCAACGCCTGTGGTCACCAAAACTGCAATAGTGTGCCGCTCACACCCAGATGTGCCTGCACCAGGAGTTTAAACTTGGGTAGGGATCTGTATCCTTTTTCAGGAAAATAGATCCCTTAGTGTTTTATGTAAATAATTGATGACATAGCTTTCAAATTTATGGTGACAAGGAAGTTTGTTTTATAAAAAAAAAAATGCAATTTCTGCATTAATTTGAGAAAGTTCTTAATTAACTGGTTAACCTTATGTAGCATATATTACCTGTCTTCACATTTTGTAATGAAGTCCTGGAGCTGAAACACCATTGAAATCATTTGAAGTGAAACATTTTATGGTTTCATGAACAGTGTGCTACTGTCTTACCTGGCCCACAGACTGTGTGGGGGGAACAGGGCCTGGGCCATCAGACTCTGGTACAAGTACAGACAAACCATGTGACCAGAAGTGAAGAAGCCCACCATCACACACAGCGCATTGAAACCCAGTTGGCTGATGGGAAGGTGGCACGCCCACCACGTGCACACGCCGATGAAAAGCAGGAAGTAGATGGCTGAGAAGGCAGAGGGCAGTGTGATGCCTGGGAGGAAAAAGGAAGAGAGGTCAGAGACAAACAATCAGTGTAAAAAAACACTCATATAACAACTGGAGCTTTAAACGCTCACTGTCAAACCAGTGTAATCCTTCCAGTTTAGTGTTTGATTGTGGATTGTGGATGGACAGAGAGAAAGAAAACTCTATTCACACTGACAAAAATGTATGTTGCCTCTTTCCCATACTCAAATACCAGTACAGCCATTCTGTATGTTTGTGACCTGTTTGAAAATTAAGTCATAATATTACAAGAAAAAAATGCTCATATTTTGAGAATGAAGTTAAGCATTTCTGACAGTCCATAAACTACTGGAGCCTCGTGATTGAACTGCAGTGTCACGTCGCCTCTGCTTCCCCCTTGCTTTTAGGAACCTTAGCTTTGGGTCTGTCTCTCTACTTCAACATGTGTCCCATTTAAAAGCTTAGTGAAGTGGCTTTTATCAGAGGTGGTGAACATCAGCCGCACAATGGTGAGATTTACACCTGATCACAAGCGTTTTCAAACAGCTAGTTTTGTTTGCCTCAGTCAGAAGAAGAGCAGTCTGCTTCCCTATGCTTTGTGACATTCAGAGACAGCCCCAAGCAGGGTTGTGTGTCCGTCTGATGGTCGTGTCGCTGCGTCTGTCTGAATGGGATTCTACCAAATCAGCAAAGCACAGAGCAATAATGTAATGCACGGCAGACTGTTGGACTGGTAGATAACAGGCTGCCTTTCACATCATTTGTGTAAAGTCTGCTGAACTTTCACATTTTTCTGATGCCATGGCTGTGCTCCTGTCTCAGGGCAAGACCAGCTCCCTGTTGCTTCTGAAAACATCATGCATCATGTAAATGGTGGGGCGCTGATTGGAAATTTCGTGAGAACAGTTTATTGTTAAAATGAGAAAGTGGGAGCAGCAGAGTGGTCAGTATGACATGACTGTCGTACTGATGGCAGTGGTGCTGTGGAAAGTGACATTACACTCAATATACTATGTGAGTCATTATGGTACAGGTGCCAGCAGTTTTACGTTCCCTCTTTCTGACCGGATCATTATGTGAAATTTACATGAGAGCATGTGAGTGTCCCACATTAGATTTTTAATCTCATATGTGGCACATATGGTGTGATGGGGAGACATGAATTAGTGCTCTTAAATGAATAATTCAACACTTTTTTAAGTTTTACTCTTTAAACAACATTGTGTTATCTTGATTCCTTAAACAAATGTCAACCATTTTGTTTAAGGCTGCCTTCTGGTCATTTTTGCACTTATTTATGCACTTACTGATTGTATTTTCTGGGTGTTTATTTATGCATAGTCATCATTTCAGAATTGTAGTCAGTGAACACTGTCTCTGGATATGAATGATGACAGCCTGACAAAATAAATCTGAGGAGAAATTTGAAATTGAGCACCCAGTGTGAACCAGATACCTCACACTTTTTTCAGCTTAATCTTCATGTGTTGTGAAATGGTGTGGAAACCTGAGAAGGTAATGTTGTAACAGATCCTACCAGCCAAAGCCAGCAGGCTGATGGCCAAGATTCTCCCCAGGTCCCGCAGAACTTTCCGGGCTGTGGCCTTCAGACGCTCAGCCAGCTGCTTGGCTTTGGTCGCTGTGGAAACCTCCTCTTCAAGGTCACCAGGTAATGACCGCTCTTCTTCATCTTCATCTCCTGATGCCGCTTCCTCCTCCTCTTCATCATCCTCCTCATCATCTGTGGATTGGTCTGTTAGATATTCTAGCTATGGTGAGAAAGGACAAAAAGAAAGTTACAGTTACTAATGTAGAATGTAGTCACACATTAAATCACAACAGTGCAGGTTTTCTTCAGTTGCAAACGGTGCAGTGACTGCACAAGAAGGTATTTCCATGTAGATCAGGCTGTAATCATAAAACATCATGGAACTAATAGTAGCTACTAACTGGGAGAAGTAGGAAAAACGCTTTAGACTGAGTCAGTCCCTTAGTGAAAATCTGCCATATTATCAGGTCAATGATTATGACAGTCCACAAAACACGTATGAATAAAAGGTGTGTGTAGCAGATTTTTATCAGTCATATTAATTTTCCAAAGTTAAAACCCATTAAAATAAATATAACCGAAAACTGCATTACTCCATGAGAGTGATAGGGTGACTACCAGGTCAATAACATTTGATCCAAGAGAGTGCAAATGTTGAAAAACCATAACATTCCATGATCATTTAAATCAAAAGCTGATCTAAAATCTAGGAATGCAGCCCCAACAATTTACTTTGATCAAGGTCTTTAAGTCAGTGGTCAGTTGTTTGGACAACAGCATTACACTAACAAGCAGAGTAACCAGGTTTGTAGACATGTTATGAGAACATGATCAATTGGTTATTGATATAATGATCATAAATCTGACCAGGAACTCTTTATGTATCAGTCAGAGTAACACTCTCTAATCTCTTGCCATATTAAAAGACCAGCTCTAAGAGTTTCCCTGAAGCCAGCATTTGGTAGAAGCTCTCTATAAATGTGTCACATTTATGGAAACCTTTAGAAACAAAGGAATGTGACAACAGTATATAAAGCCATTCCACTTCTTCCCAAAAAGACTGGACGCATGAACACATCTAAAATATGTAGTACATGGTCCACCAGTAGTTATCCACACTTCCTTCAAAATAAAGTACTGGGACCCAGTTCATTGAAATTTCTGCTCAGCAGTTACAAAAAAAATTAATCAAGTTCAATGTTTTATGTTGCCTTTTTCCGTTAGAATGAACACATGAATTGTGTGGTGTGTTCTGTCCATATATGAAGAATGCTGTTAAGTCCCATCACATTATTCTAACATAGGCCTGACTAAGAATAACGACAGAAGCCCCTCCTCCTCCATCCGTTGCCAACAACTATACATACACATGCACATATATACATGCAGAGTGAAATAATATCCCTGTGAACACACATTATATGGAAGAACACTCAGACATGACATACACAGGCAGGTGGCAAAGATCTAACGTTTATTATTGAGGCAGGAGTATCCCACAAACTCACTCTCCTACAAATATGGATTACTGTGTGTTAGGCAGCTATATTCAGTACAAAAGCTCTGATGAAGCCACCGTACACCACCTAATTTTGCAAATTTCCCCACTGAGGGACAAATACAGGTTTATCTTATCTTATCTACCCAGCACCAGACAGACACAGTTAGAGACCAGCTGGTGTGAGAGGAGTGAGACTGAACCAAAACATCAAACATGAGCTAAAAGAGGCTAAAATGCTCAGTGGAACTGAGGGCAACCGCAGCGTTCATCACTATAAACATCATATTTTACTTAACATATAGCCATTTGATCTATAAAACCATTGATTAGTGTAACTTTAAACAATGTATTTTGGCTGCTAGAGATAACAGCTGTAAAGTCTCTTCTGTGTGAAGACTGCAATGTTCTCACAATCCTGACCATTTCACTCTTCCTAGAGCCTTACCATGTGTTCTGTGGATGGAGTAAAAAGGTTCATCCTGTTGAGAGCATGCTCAGCAAATTTCCTGACAATCTGCCTGATATGAGTGACATGTGTGTATGTTATAATACAGTTATTTTGGGGCCTTGAGGCCATTTTGTCATGAAGGTATCACTTGAGGAAAGCTCACAAAGGTCCAATATAGACCAATATAGAAAAGGTTCATTTATCAAACACAGTGTTGACACAGTGACTCCTTCAACCGTCTCACTCTCAAAAACACACACACACACAGTGACTCACCGATGTAATGTTGGCAGCAGCCACCATTTCTCGATTCCTGACCAATCTGCTGCAGAGGATGATTGTTATCAAGGCAACCACACACACACCCAGGTCAGGACACAGCAGGCGTAACACACTCCAAGGATCATCCAGTGGAAGCCTACAAGACACATACATGCGGAAAGGTCAAGGGAGGTCAAAGAGGGCTCTCCAGGAGGGATGCTCAGTGAATGAAAGGGAAAAAATATCACATTAGATATTACTTTAGCTATCAAAAGAAGATCGATAGAGTAACCTTAATGTGTGTGATTTGGTAAAAGCAATACAGTAAAGCAGTTTTCGGAAAGTTTAGTATTTTTTTTTTCCAGCGTCAAAAACTAATAAATGTGTTAAGACAAACCCTTTTCAGTGTATTTGGTGTAGTCGAAGTTATGTCAAAGAGCAACATTAGGCTGTCTTTGCTCAATTGTTAATTGTGTATGGGATCAAATACCATAATTCTGATTCCATAGGCATCCAGGAATTGAGCCAAACTAAGCAAGTAAACTAAGGGGGGCTAAGGGGGGCTTTGTCTGATGGGAGGCCCACAGTCTCAGACTTTGAAAACCCCTATGCCAGACACCTGCATGTAGATGCATCTGAAAAGCTTCATATTTCCTAAAATATTTGACATAGATTTTACTCAGGTTCTACTACCATGTTGCACACAACGATGCTATAATTCCTGTTTCTCCAAGTGCTTTTGTCATACTTTATACTTGTGCTGACATGTGCCAAGATTGTTGACTGTTTATAACCCGCATTTATATTTTGTAATATATTTGTATTTTGTGAGTCGTGTGAGTATGTTATGTTTATTCTGTGTGTAGATTTGTGTCTTTAATATGATTCATCTGCTCTTGTTTTACATTACTTGAAATACTGTACATGGGCATCAAATTTGCACCAGGGCAGATTGTTGTCTGGATAAACAAACTCAGATTATAATCAACACCCTTTCCCCCAATGAGCATGCAATGATGAATGACAGTGGCATGGATAACTGGTGCTACACTTAATCAAACACTGGTTACATACCTGGACAGTCCTATATGTCTGGTTATGGTGTCCCATTGTGAACAGTTATCACCTATGGCGATGTTGAGAGGAGGGTACGTGTATAGCACTGTCTGGAAGCAGATATGAGCCAGTACAAATAGCAGACTGGTACCAAATACCGCTCCGATAAACCGGCCAGTGTGACCTGGAAGACAAAGAAACAAGAGGGACAGAGGATGAGGATCAAACTTCAGGAAAGAGAGGTCACTGTACGTTCAAATACACTATAATAAATAAATAGAGCTCAATTTCATGTAAATAGTAATATAGTAGAACAGTTAAAGGACAAACCAACAATGAATGTATCCTACTAACAAGTACTGTGTGTGTACTCAAAATCTGATATATGTATCTCCCTCTGTCTGAGGAGAAATCCCGAACATAAGATTCACAGATTCAGACCAGCAGTGAACCATGGGAGACTGTACTCTCAAGTCAAATGACAGGATGCATTGTTTCAGCAAAGGCTCCAAAACAACACATGTTTACACTCAAGTGACAAAGCCCTCTATCAGCCTGAGGAGATATCTCTTTCTGAGTCTTGTCCATCAAGAGCAAAGGAAGAAGTCAGGTGACAGAGTCTGCAGCGGGAGGAGGTCGGGGTGGATGGATGGCTCAACAAAATGTAATTTCCTGTTTCCTACCACCAGTCAACATTTGTTTCTTTTAACAATGACTGTGATCATTTCCAAACCTTAACCACATGGTTATTGCTGTAACCGTGATAAAAAACCTGAACCTTAACAATGTGGTAATTTTAACCCAAGACAATTACCTTACTATAACTAAGTAATTAGGTTAACCCAAACCATAATATTTCCCTAAACCTAATCAAGTAGTTTTAGTGCCAAAACATGACAGACCATTTCTATGTATCTTCTATATGACTTTTGGTAATGTCTAGAAAAAAGGAAGGGTGGTAAACATGAGTGTAAGTTTTACTGACAATAGCCTGGATGGATGGAATCTCATATCCACATTTTATTCATGATCCTCTAGAACTCCTTGCAGTTGAGGGCAATACAGGTCCCATGCCAGGTAATGATGCATCCAGTCAGTGTGCTTGATTTGGGTCACTCGGTGCATTGAGGTACAATCATTCTAACCCCATTCATAATGATGCCATCTTTAATTTTAGTGTGTTATTGTGTATTGTTGTACTGTTCACAAACTGCTAGGCCTGATCCAATGTTCGGCAATGACTGTCAGTATCTGTGAAAACAACTTGCTGAAGTGAAAGCTGTCTTTGTGGGAACTTTTACTCACACATACTATTCGTACATACTGTAAATACAGACATAGATGCATTACTGAAATGGCTCTATATATGTATGTGTAAATCTAGATTGATAGAACAATATCAAAAAATATAATTGTATGTTCCTCTTTCATTAGTTCAAGCCTATTTGATGAAGATCAGATAACATTTTATGAGCAAATAAATAAGAAACCTGTGTAATTCTAAAGGGTTGACTCTCTTTTTCATATGTAAATACATGTAGCAAGTACAATAAGCATCAAGTCCCGAGAACCACTGAATGATATGACTGTATCATAAAGATATGATTCCATGAAAGTACTGAATTATTGCCCTGCCCTAACCATAAGCAAATCACCATCATCTGGGGATGGGTACCCACAGCAAAATGTGTGGAAAACTTAGTTATGAGGGTATTTTATCATGGACCATGTTGGTCAAAAGGAAACTTGGCCTAATGTTGGAAAAGCTAATCTACAGTGAACTTGATGGCAGTCTGGCCAGTAACTGTGGTGATATATTTCTGCGAAGAGCGCTGGACAAACTGTCAAACCTCCCTATCTGAAGCAGTCAGAGGAAATGATGTCGGTTTGAACACATTAGATGTACTGCAGGTGTCACTTCTGAGCCGGGCTTCGCTGGTTGTTGAATCACTCCAGCCAGTATGTCAGAGCTGTCTTCCTCTGGCCTTGTTCATTTCAGGGATCACATATTTTTGAATCAACTGGGAATGCTAGATGTCATGTGTCAAGCTTGTTTCTTCTCTCTTAAAGTCTCTTCTTCCAATGTTGCAGCATTAGCTTTAACAAGGTGAGGTGTGTATGAGTTGTGTGATCCACAGTAAAGCTGTGGTAGGCTGTCAGTAGATCCCAGCGGAGCGGCTTTCAGCAGCCTCATAAATAAGGTTGTACCCAGCCAACATTTGTTGCATGTCGGCCCCACTACGGCAGCTGTGGTATGGATATGAACACAGTAAGATTAACTATTAACATTTGCCACAAGCTTTGACTTAGGAAACGCCTTGAGAACACACACATATGTTGCATAGGGAGGACACACACACACACGTCGAAAACCCAGAGATATTCATTCTACTCACACAGCAAATCCTCACAATTGAGAAGCTGAAACTAGGTAATGTTTGGCAAATGGTTTACATGATCAATTGGATAATTGTTTCAACTCTAAACAGCAGTTACTACAGTGATGGAGATAAATTATACTCAGGATAAACATGGAGGTGATGCTGCCTGAGGACAAAGTGTGTTGGGTCAGTGGTGCAGCTTCCCTTGCCACTGTTTGTATTTCCAGCCCAACCCTCTCTGGATGGAAATGTACCTCACACACAGCTACCAGTCTGTCTGTCTCTCTCTCTCTCTCTCTCTCTCTCTCTCTCTCTCTCTCTCTGTGTGTGTGTGTGTGTGTGTGTGTGTGTGTGTGATTTGAAATTTTAGGGTGAATACTTGGTTTAATCTAAGAGTTTATGTTAAGGTTGGGGTAAGGGTTAAAGTTTGTAAGTGTGATGGAAACACGGCTCTGTGTGTGTGTTTCCACTAAAAGAAATCAGGAGGAGCTCTCAATGTGAATAAACTGTCCAGCAGCTTTAATGGTTGGTCTCATGTATTTCCTGATTTAAAGTGGCCACTCTGTCCTTTTTGTTTCTAGTTTTTGAGAAAGGAGAGGGCAGCACAGGTGTGACCACAGCTGGAGAAAAATCACCAGTGAGGGCCTGTCCTGTGAGTTTGTGAACCCTGAACATCCTAATTTAGAGCCTCTCAGAGCTGAGCTGTAACAAGCACAGCTGACTGCACAGCTGACTGTCATAAGCTGAGACACTTTTCAAAGCAAACACTGCTTAAACACACTTCACCTCAGCCATTTCCTTAATGGAACCATCATTCTGAGACTCACATTTGAAAAAGTAAAATTAGCAACCTCGTAACTTCTTGATGAAAATACATTTAGGTTCAATTGATTTCATTCAGACTAATGCAAAAAAACAACAACATTGGGATCACGTCGCGCCTGTTATCAATAGTTTGCACTATGTTCATGTGCTCTTTACTCTTGTCATGCTTTTCTACTCTAAATACGCTTCTCATTCCAACTTCCTCAACTGTTCATGTTCACTGCTGAAGCACATCGATGATTCTGTGCTGGCATTGATGAGGAGGTGCAGTGCAGTCAGAGAGGAGTCACACAGTCAGCACAGCAGCACAAAACTGTGGATCACTTCTCACTGCATTTACACAAAATGTATTAAGTGACCACATATTTCTGAAATTCAACCACTACCAAAAAATCTGTGTTTTTACACTCCATTTTACACTTGGTTACATACCATTGCCAAAACTGTTCAAGTTCAAATCCTAAAAATAAACTAAAAATCACTGCAATCTTCTCCATTCTGCTACAACCACACCTAAAAAGAAATAAAATATTCATTCTGTGATGACCTCAATGAAAGACTTGTGCCAGGTGAGGGATGTGAGGCACAATCAGAGCCTTCTGTAATTGTATGGGAGGATGTGGTGTTCCACAGCTCTCTTCCAGTCACAGGGTGGTTTACAGCCCATCCCAGGATGGTGTCACTTTTCCTTCCACCTTACTCTACATTCCTCAACACCAGAGAGGAATTTTTTTCCTCATGGAGGTGGGAAGTTTATGACCAGCAGTCACATGATCACATGTCCCTCCCGGACACAACAAATGCTGGATGTCTGAACATATCAGGGCATGCAAAAAGATTCTTTCCCAGGTGCACTGCAGGAGAGGACAGGAGGTGTGATGTGGATCAGAACACGTGGCCGGATGCACAAGACTGGGTTGACGAACACTGTTGTATTTCTATATGTGTAGCCCTTCATCACGCAAATGGTTTTGGCTTTTCTTCTTTTGTGTTAGTGTTTTGTCTTTGGTGGTGCAGGCTGTGTTTCAGAGGCTGGGGGCGTGGTTTCCAGGTACTGGGGGCGTGGTTTCCAGGTACTGGGGGTGTGGTTTCCAGGTGCTGGGGTCCTCTGCAGCCACACCTGAGCTTCATTCCCCTCATCACTGGCAGCTTTATAACCCTGCTCAACCCTGCCAGATTGCTTCCACTCGACTCGTGGTATTGTCGGTCAGCCTTTGCTCGTACCAGACTAAGTCTTGTGATTATCTCTTGTGCTTATCTCAAGTTTGTTTCTCCTTTTGTCTCCGGTGTCTCCAGCTAGCAGCCCCAGCTCCTCCACCGCCCAGCCTCCAACCTCCAACCTGTAAACCTCTCTCCACTCAAACCACCTGGACTGGCAAACCATCTCCTTGGCATTCAACAGAGCCCCACCAGCACCACCAGCACCCATGTGCAGTTTTCAGTTTACTCCTGGAGTTCTACAATAAATCTCTTGAACCCATCCCCTTGTCTGCATCTTGCTCCTGGGTCTTATTAAAAGTATTAATCGTCACACTTCATTAGATATGACATATAGTATTCTGCTGCCTATTCTACATGGTCCAACAGGCCACAACTAACAGCAATGGAGTCTTGATATTCAATCAGCTTATCAAATGTTAATGGATAGCCCAATGTGTTAGCAAACGAATGCCTTCCCATCCAGCACGGAGCAGTATGGGTGGGCCCCCTCCCCCCTCCTACTGACACCACTGCAATGTGATCTTGTATTAAAAATGACTGAGCCATGGAACACTTGAGTAGTTGTGTGTTCCAGCTGGCCTTGAATCTCATTTAGACTTGTTAACACATGCAACACAAACAGCTTTCATCCTTTATTTATACCCCAAGTATACAGTGTTTTTTCATGTCTCCAACTATCATCTATCTCAGTGACAGAGTGTCTGCAGGTCCAGCTCTTCCTGCTCTTCCCCAGTCATCTGTTCTTCATCTGCCTATACACCTGCCCCTCATTTCTCCAGAGACTTTCACAGTATATACTGGCCAACTTCGTTCCCAGCTAGGTTGACTATTGTACATACTACCCCTTTCTGACTTGCCTGCCTGTTCTGATCATTTGCTTGCCTTTTTGGAGACACTTTGTTCTGAACTGCAGTTCAAAACAATGAATGATCAGTGTTGCCACACATGTAATGATGGACATTATTTCATTCTAAAAGTAAAATTGTTCTAATAAGTTCTAATATGAACATTTGGTGGTGTGCTCCTCATCACTTCAGACGCTGAAAAATATACACTTTACCATTGTATGTACCATTGCTTGACAACATGACTCAGCATTTACCACTTGGGATATGAATTCTTCAGCCTCTTGATGGTTTTAAAGATACACTCCTTTGTCACAGTGCCCAAAAACTGTGAACTGTGATCACATAACTGAACATTTTCTGTCTTTTCAGGTGCTATAGGTGAATCTTTTAATGCAGCCTTCTAAATATGCCCAAAAGTCCTCATTTCATGCATTATAGCTTATTAAACCTCAGAATCAGGAAGTCCTCAGAAGGAGCCATGCATGAATAAACTGCAATGAAGCAGAGTGGAAATTTGGCAGGGAATGAGGTTCATCACAACCCTCGTGTTATTTATTTAGGAGAGACAAAAGGGGGATCTGCAAAAATATGAACATATTAGGAATGTTTCTCTGAAACCCATAATCTGTTTAAATTACAGTTTGATGTGATGGTGCTGCTTGTTTTTATAGAGAATTCTCCTCTGGGGAACATAAAAATCCAGACCTTCAGCAAAATCTGCGAGATCTTGCAGAGATCTGTTGTTTCTAGACCAAAGTTTTGAAGAGACATCACCTCAGACTAAAAAAATCTCAGTCCCCTGCTAAAAGGATAGTCAGCTTGTTCATGATGTATAAGTAAGAGGAAAATTGAATGTTTGAAATCACACCAGTTGTTGGCTAGTCCAGCTCTGACTTCAATTGTCTCTAGAGCCAAACAGTGCTGCTTCCTATTAGTCACCTCATTTTTTTCCATGCTGAGCTTACACAGCTCTCTGTCAGGCTTAGGGTAAGTCTTCAGGAAATGAATATAAGTCTATGTAATGTCCACAAACGCAGTCTAAGTCAATGTGTGTGTGTGTGTGTGTGTGTGTGTGTGTGTGTGTGTGTGTGTGTGTGTGTGTGCGCACGCGTGTCAGGGTCTTGGCAGGCCAGTGGGTTTTCCCTGAGGGGTACTCCCCTTGGCCTCTGTTCCACCATCTCTCTTTAACTGTTCTCCCACCAAAACAACACTGATTAGCAGATCAGAAAGACTGTCAGAAGAGAGACAGAAAGAAGGACTGGAGGACTGGAAAAGAAAGCCAAAAAATGCGCGACTTTTGTCCTACTCGCAACTAGAACGAAGGATCACAATGTCAGTTGGCAATGAGAGATTTTCATTTCAACACTGAAAAATATCTGTGGAAACAAGCCTGATTCCAAAAAAAGTTGGGACACTGTGTAAAACATAAATGAAACAGAATGTGATAATTTGCTCAACCTTTTTGACATGAACTGATGAAAACAGTACAAAGAATATATTTAATGTTTATATTAATGTGAGAACACATAGAAGACTTGTGACTGGTCAGTTTTTTTCCCTGTCCCTCTAAGACAATGATCATGAAACATCAGAAATCATGAAGATTGAAATAACTTATATACATATGTAAGTAGCTTATCTCATTAAAGCAACAACATTTCCTCTTTATACCATGACATATTGGTGTGTTGTAACAATACACTGTAGCCTAAAGTGATTATATTACATGATTGATCAACAATCTAGATATTTTTAGTCAGTTTTATGGCTGTAATTTGAATTTATATTGTTTTATGTGCCTATATATAATTATTGTGTGTTGATTTAGTGGCAGATTAGATTTCTAGTCATTGTCAACAACTGGGCTACAACTTGCTACCTGTAGATTCAGTGTTGCCACCACACAAGAGCTCTCAGCAATGTACCTTCAGCTGACTGCTTCTCCTGAGCATTAAAGGCCTGTATCCCACCCTCTGTATATGAGCTGTGAAAATCTGATTATCTATCCTGGCCACATACTTTACCTCACTGAGGCTGTAAAGGCTATTTATGTTTCAATGTATGTTTCAAGTATCTAGTACTGAGTATCCACCCAGACCAGCGACCAGGCGCTGACTTGGTGTATATGTGTGTATTGGTGTATATGATGTATATAGGTAATAGTCTTTTGATAGACAGGTGACATGTCCAGTTAATCTTGCAGGACAAGCAGGTATAAATAAGTCATGGATGGATGATACATAAGCCATGTCTCATCCAAAGTATGATGGTATGATGATTTTGTGAAATCATGAAAAAGCAAACAAATAAAGTGATATGTTGTTTCATCTTATATGTTGATTTCAAAAAATATCTAGTTGTAATATCAAAAGTTATAACAAGAAACTGAGCAGGAATGTTTTTGTTTTTCAGCAATACACTGTTGTAATTTTGACCCAAGCTTCCATTCAAAGTTCTTACTAGTGTTGCTCCTAAATCAGTCAAGCTGCTCATTCAGCGCTAGTGTGGTTCCTTCTTTAACGGTACCTTTCTTCAGCCTTTAAAACAACCACTTGTAGAAGAAAAAAAATAACAACATACAAATTGAAATCCTCAAAGAGAACATAGATGAAAACTGCTGTTGGTTGATAAACTCCATCACTCAACAACTTGTATTTTCTTTCATTAAGTTCTCCCGTCAGCTGTATTAAAGAGTGGCACAACTGTGGAAAAGAGCACTTGCTGCCCTGGGCAAAATCTGTCAGGCAGCGACTCTCAGTCTCCTCACAACCTTAAACGCATATTACCTTATATCAAAACATAACATGCACAAGCAAATCATGGGCGAGAATGAACACCAGAGAAGGCTGATTACAGGACGGAGCACAGGCAAACTGCTCCCTGAAGTTAAAGTCTTTGGAATCCTAGTCAATTTCACAAAGCTGGGGTCTGAGGAAAAACACAAAATGCAAAACGCCATAAGATCTCTAACATCCAAACACAGATGGTCTTACCTCTGATTGTGTGCTTGTTGGGACACAGGAACCATGGCAGCAGCAGCAGGTAGAGGAAGTAAACCAGCGACAGGACGTTGTAGCGAAAAAGACAAGCTGCAGAGAGACAGAGACACCAGAGTCAAACAACAGCATGTATTTCGATAGAGCCAAGAGATTTTAGTATGTATGACGTGTGTTGGCTGAGGCCCTTGCCTTACATGCCCATAACCCTCCATCTTGAAAGAGATGTAATTTGTGGTAAAACAAGTATCCCACATCTATAAAAATGCTGAATGATACAGCCTCCACAACTGAGCTGCTTAGTCTGTGCAAAGACACAGGACGCTACACACTTCACACTGCACATGCACACAATTAGTTAAAATCCAATATGTCAAAATATGTAAATCATAATTATAATTGGGACATTTTTCCCAATTATGAGTGATGGTCCTATGTTTGTTGACTCCCGCTGTTGTTCCACTCTGTCTGACAGTGTGTTATTCTGTGTACTGTGCATCATGCTAGTCCAACTTGTCATTGAAGCTATGACTGCACCATTCCATCAGATTGTAATATTCCACTAGAATCATTATTCGCAATCTTTCCCTAACTTCAACCAAACTAGCGCAGTTAGTGCATCACATTTTCAGTTCCAGACGCAGTAGTTCCAGACCCACAGCTTTAGACAGACGCAAGTGCCACCGCTTTTTTCCTTTCTTTTTTAAAACTTCATTAATCCTCAGATGAATGAGTAATTATTAAGAGCGCACAGAGAGGGCTTATTGTGTCGGCTGATAATAGTTGTCCTCCAGGAAGAGAGAGCTTCACAGTGTCTTTCTCCTACATACAGTACAACAAGATGGATTTTATGAGGTGTTGCTGGCTTGAAGGAATTAAGACGATCTGCCAACATTAAGACCTGGAAATAATGAAAATGTGCAGGCTTATTTCCTTCTCTTAAACACGTGCAGTGATAATTATTAGCTCACCTACGTTTAAGGTCTGGATTAATCTCAGCCTGTTGAGATCACAGTTTGCTCATGGCGAGGTTTACCACACAGACTGTCATCTTGCATTTAATTCTCAGCTTCACCTTCCACTTCACTTTATTTCAACTTCAGTTATTTCAATTGCACATCACCCGAAGAATCTCTGCACACCTTAGCATCAAAATGTAACATTAGACATACAACCAAGAGACTTCACATGTAAAAAGAAGCACAGATGTGACATATGACAACAGGGTATTCAGTATCACTTCAGCGTGGTTAATACAATGTGTAGGCCTCCATGGAGTCGAGGTTTAGGGCAGCTTTGCTACAGGACTGTCAACAAATGTGTTTCCTTAAAGCAACACTTTGGTCCATGGCATTATACAGTTTCATGAATTTATAGAGATTTGGGAATTTTGTTCTGAATGCCCAGAGGATGTAACTTGATGTTAATGTGACCTCCTGACCTTTCATCTTGTGTCACCATTAGGCAGAAGTTTTCACATGCACACATCAGCAAATCAGCTGAACTGATTTTCTGTGTTCCCCAGACATCGATCCATGACCATGCTGAACAATTCACGACCTTTCCTGAGGACAAAGGTTACAGTTGTATTTTACCATTACTGCTAAAATTCTTCCAGCCAACACACATCCTATAGCCTCTAAAGGCTGCAAAGAATATGGCAGCCTTTAGAAGCTATAGCAGGGCTGTACACTTATTATTTAGTAATTGTTTCACTTGTTCTATTGAATCAATGAGTTCAGATTTAAAAGAAAGTCAACATCATTTGCAAGCTCATCCTCATCCTCTTTTATTTCCCTCTGCCTTTCTCTCTATATATACTGCTAAAATGAAAGAGCTAGTATACGACTTGTACAATAACTGGGACACAGACAAAGAATCAAAAACACAAGCGCTCTGTTATTTCCTCCAGTTTCTAAAGCATAAAACATATGTCTGCCTGTCTGCAGGAATTCGACCACAGAAGAGGGAGGCTGTAAACGTCATGTCTCCTACCTGGCTGCCTTTGGAATCTTTTCATCTCTATACATTTATAGTTTAGTCTCTCTTTATTTCACCATAAAAACAAACTGACACAAGTCAAGGATAGTTTGTTATGTTAAGTAGTGAGGATTCTACATTGAACTTTTCTTACATTTCCTGCAATGCTACACAACACGGTGAAAGTAAGCAGCACTCCAGAACAGAAACGTCTCGGCTGAATAGACACAAAGGGGGTATTGTTAAGTCTTCTCCTTACTGTAGTCTTTTGATGAAGTCATTTGTTAAGGCCAAAGGCTGTTGTGACGTAATCTGACTAAACAAACCCAGCCCTGAGAAACCACAACTAAAACTTCAGGATACCACAGCTACTGGAGCTTGATACCACGTGAACCTCTCCTGCTCCTGGCCTGGGACCCATGTCAATGACACATCCCTTTCTCTTTGACTCTCTTTGACAAGTGTTTCCTGTCCCTTACAGTCACGCAATCTGATGCAAATTCTTTTTAAAGATTTTTTGATTTTTTTGCCTTTATTAGACAGCAGAGGCAGAGAGGAAACAGAGGAGTGAGAGGGGTATGGCATGCAACAATGGTCACCAGCTGGAACTGAAGCCACGACGTTGCGGAGGCCGTGTGACCATGTGTGGTAACCATTCAGCTACCACGCTGCTCCTCTAATGCAAATTCTACCAATCACACAAATTCACATTGCTCACCAAATCTTGACCTCAACAGCCCAAGTTCCTCAAATCTATTCACAGCTGAGGCACTGTCTTTTCAACCAAGTGATCTCCTCAGGCTTTGCTTCCTCTGAGGCTGTGTACGACTCCACCAATTCAAAGCTCTGCTGCAAATAATGCACCCCCAGTTGGTAAATTAGGCATTTTTTGTCAAAAATCTCTCCAAGACCAAACTTAGATTTCTCAAGTGATGTTACTGGGGTGGGAATTAAATGAATTTTAACATGTCAAATGAAAAGATGAAGTGAAATTTTTGGATTTGACAAAGCACTACCAGAGGTGCAGAACACGTTAGAATAATATACATAATACATAAAGCTAACAAGTAAATGGATCTTGATGTTAAATCACAAATAAAATTCTTTTATATATTGAGGTAATTAAATTAAAAAGTGCTGTTTCTGTTTGTTTTTAGGTTTGTTGTTCAGCTCAGCGTCCTCTCATGATGGTGATGAAGGGCCAGGCTTTAGTAGTCATCACAAACAGTGAGCAGTGTTGGCCTTGAGAGGGAGAAAGCATTTCCTCTCTTCCATATGTGACTCATGTGGTTGATCATCTGACATGATGGTACACTGCCAAGTCACTCTGGTCACTCATGCTGTGTGTGTGTATGGAGCCTGTGAGCTAGTTCACTGCCAGCCACAGTCAAGAGTCTAACACAGCCCATTGTTCTCCAACAGGTGGGGAATTAATCACTTATCTCATCACTGCACACTAATATAAATGTAGAAATGTACTGCAACAGAATAAGCTTTCTGTGGAAATTCAGAAGACACCAAAGTAAAGAGGATAATGCAGGATAGCACATCTGCCATGATTCACATGTGTATTTACTGCAGTATAAGGTTTTTGCAGTAATCATTACTGGTAGTAAATATTGGACTTGATCCTTGATCCTGATGGTGGCACTAGAGGATGCACCTTCAAAATGTCGGTGAAACAGACACAAGGATGGCATTTTTAATCCAAAGCATCTCTACTCACATCACACACTAAGGCACACGTCTTTTATTGCTTTGCCATATCATTCAGAGAGACTGAAAATGACGATTGGCATGGGATCAGGTTTAATATATTCATACAGGGCCATCACAAAATGCCTGGGTCAGCCCTGATCCTGATCCTGCAGATGAACTTTGGATTCTCAGAGCAGCTCATTATTGTCCACAAATACAATATAAGTCTCCACATGGGGAACAAGCTGGGTGTTGAGGAGTTCCACCCTGCTGCCCAGTTAACCATCACACACACCCAAAATGATGTCTGTGGACAGACATGATAACACTGTTGAGTAACCACACTACCTATCTCTCCACAGCACAGCAACCTCTGCAGGTCGAACATTCAGGAACTGAGCATTTCTTTGTTTGTTCTCCTTATTTGTTTTTCTTCAGCGTCTGATACGACAGCTGTCATTGCTTGATTTGTTTTTTTAACATCTCTCTCTGTCTTGCAACACGTAATTCCAGCGCTCAGATCTCTGCCTCTGTGTCTGTCTTTAACCACATTCACTCTGTAGAGGTACAATTAGAGGTCTGTCTCATCAGAAGGAGCCAACATGCAAACTGTTCAAGGAGACGTCATACTAGGTGAAAATTACAGGCGGCATGAATAACCTGGAACTAGACACTCCCACACCATATGATGCAGGAGAGATACTTGTGGGACTCCACATCTACATAGATATCAACCCGAGCAGACTATGAGGGAATGGACAAGCAACCATCTCAATAACAGGATTGCTCCTAGAGGTGGTGGCAGCCCTTAGGGATGAGATTCTCCAACAGATCCCAGGAACATCATCCAACTTAATGAAAGTAAAAGCCACCAATAGAAACAAAGAGAAAATTATACAAACATCAGTCTGATTGTACAAAATCTATGAGATCAATTTGCTCCGCCCTTTTTTCTTGGTGGGTTGGGCCTCTCCTCCTGCCCTCGTACACATGAAACAGATTTCAGTACAGTAGAGTCAGACAAAGTGATGTTGAAATCAATGTCAGATGGTGTGTTTGCTTCTGTCTAGTTTCTAGGAAGAATAAACAGTTAAAGGAGAAGTCCTGTCACGACAGAAAACTGACAAAGGAATGTCAGCAGGGAGGATCAAAAACACGCTGCAGCTGAAATGCACAGTCATCAACCGCTTTCCACTGCAGGGTCAGGATTTGTATAGAAACGAAGACAAAGATATTCTGATATGAAAGTCCGTAACTATAACTCTTCTTTTGCCAACAAGCATGGCATCTATACTGACTCACAGAGTGAATTGAAAAATATTTAAATTCCATGAGATTCAAAAGCTATCATGAATGATTTTATTAAGTCAGACAGTCTGGTGGTTTTTCACTTGACTTGAGCAAGTGAATTAGTGTTTTAGAACGGGGCTCACCTTAAATGATAAAAGAGATTTTGTGTGGTGAGGTGGTGACAAATGATGAAAGTGTTTTTTGATTTAATTCAATCACAATCAGTTCGCTGAGTAATCGTTCTTTGAGTTGATACTTAAAGCTGTTTCAACTCAAAAGCATTTTCATTTTATTATTGACATTGTTTGACTTCAGCATGTGTTAGGTGGGCTTATCTGAGTACAGACATCAGGTCTGATCAGAGCCTGAGACTGAAACAGATGTCCACTCCAAACTCAGCATTAGACACGAGTGATCACAGTATACAGTATGTGTGCTTACATTTAGTTACCCATTAATACAAGGACAAATTTCCCTTGCATACAACTAATACACACACGCTCACGCCGGTAAGAAAACACAGCTGGAACAACACTCCTCCCAAACAGTTGGCCAGCATCTGAACAAGACAACCAGTCCCAACACCACACACACACACACACACACACACACACACACACACACACACACACACACACACAACTAGTCCTCCAAACAAAAAGACAAAATATGTCGTTTGTAACTGTTCTCTACCACAATGCACAAAAGTTACAAAGCACTGTTGGAAAAATAACTCTGTTTCATGATGTGATAACTGCATCCTTAAGACTTGGTTAGGGTTAGGGATAAAAACAAGGTGTTTAAGTTTTGAGGCCAAATGCACAAGACTGGGTTGACTAGCACTGTTGTGTTTCTGTAATAAGACGTCGGAGTCTGAAACAAACTCTTAAAGGAGAGGCACACACGCCAATTTTGAAAGGAATAATCACAAGAAAAAATTTCACCCTCTGACATCTTGATGTTTTAAACTTGTGTGTTATGTGCTATTTTATCTTGTTACTTTAAATGGACAGAACTACTGGACAGGATTATTCCTCTACTTGCTTTTAATCTTAAAGCTGATTACAGCAAGTTGGGTTTTGATAGTCTGCAAATAAACTTTTCAATGAATGTGTTAATATTTTACATAGTTCATGACGTCTGCATGTATATTTATTTTAAATATAAAAAGTGAAAAGCTTCTTACAACATGAATCACAACTATAAAGTTGCAGGTAAAAAACACCCCACCCCCTAAAATATAATGTTAAAAGACAATGAAATACTTAATAGCGCTGAGGGGAACTACAGAGTTTGGAGAAAAGCAGCTCTGGAGATTTGATTTTGTCGTTATGGAGGTATTTATGTACTTCTGTGTTAGTGACGGGGTTTGTCGTGTTTGCATTACAAACATTGTAATGCCATGTATTTGTTGAATGAGTAGGCCAACCTTTGTTAATAAACCCAACTTTCTTGGTCCGTCTTTGCCCATAAAGTCATTTTGCCAACAAACATTTGTGTGTGTGCGAATAAATGCTAAACTGTACTGCCATCGTGGACAATTTCTAAATTGCTCTCTGTGTTTGAACTTGCTTCCTACATTGGTACAGTCTAGTAACATTTAGAGTCATTTTGCGGCCAGCTGACAGAATGGTTTATATAGCTGCTAGTCATTCCACACACATTCCACCTTGTTCCTTGTTTCCCTCACAGCTACTGTATATTTAGGCTTTATGGAGACTGGAAAACGTGTGTGTGTGTGTGTGTGTGACAGAGAGAGAGAGAAAATTATTACATATATGGAGGTTTTTTAAACGCAGGTAAACCCTGTAAAAATATGCAGTTGTCTCTTTTCCCATTGCCAGTAGACGAGTTTTCCTTTCCAGAAACAGTAGAAAGGAGTGTGGAGGTCAGTGACAATGTTACGGCCGTTTCTTCTTAGATCTTTGGCTTCAGTCTCTCTTTCAAACTCAACACAGAATGAACGATATCACTGTTGCATGTTGTTCTGTAAAAAAACAATTAATAATGTTCAAGGTAGCACTGCGCCAGAAAAGGGGTGAAACTTGGATCATTTTTCCATCACTGCTGATCAGAGCTGTAGCCAATAAACACTTGACTACTGCAGGGTCATTTGACCCAGGAATAAATGCTGATTGTACCCTTTCCAACTGAAGACAAAAGCCAGATGTTACTGCGTTAGTGTGTTTTTCGTCCAGTGTGAAGCCTCAGCTCTTCCTCTGTTCTCCCAGTCTGTAAGCAGAAGCAGTCACATCCCTCTCTACCAGCCTGTGTAACTGTTGAGTGCTAGAGTATATGTTTCATACTGTTCCAGGGCTATTCAACCCTCACAGGTTGAGGGACCACAAAACTTCACTTTTCCTTTTTATACAATCAGTGTGTGCATAAAAATCAGTGCTTTCAGTCCCTTAACTAACAGTGCAAAAAGCATAAATACAAGCAAAGGCACTCTCTGTATTATCTCCATCAACATGCATCAAGAAACAGAAACAGAGCCAGGAGACTCAAGACAGTTAAAAATAAACATGATCATAAATATAATAATAAGGGGACAGTGGTTGTCTCAGTGTCTGGAAAATGCCCTGCCTGTTCTTCTCATTAATGTGTCCTATGATTGTATTGGTATCTGAACATTCATGTTTCCAGTGGATCGGCACTGCATATTTGAGCCTGCAGCCTCTGCCTCCAGTGTCTCCACTTCTGTGGGTAACACCATAAAAATGCTTGGGCTTTGGACATCCTGGTAAATATACACCAAGAACTGACTCTACGCTTGAATGCAATCAAGTGTGCTAAATGTAAGACTAGTTTCTGAACAGGACTACAGTCAAAGGATAGGTTCATGTGTACACTGAAAGAGCTATTAGCTATCAATCCTCCCTCCTCTCCATACTGGCTGTGAAGAAACATCCTCCTAGCATGAGTACACTGTCAACGATGGGGGACAGCACTGCACATGCGAAAAATATACGAAAGGGGAAACAGACCACAGCACAACTCCAGTCCACATGCGTCTACCAGGACGGAGATATCCCCTCAACTTGGCTGACTGAGTGCTACATTTTACAAGAAACAGGGGGGCTAATTGCAGTGACCAATAATTCTTTCCATGTACATATGGGATGTGAGTATGGTAATAAGGCAAATTGGAAAAAATGTGAACCCATTCTTTCAGTGATGCTTCTGTTCTCTGCCTCAGGTTTGGGATGTCTGATGTTTGTGTGTTGTTGAGCTTTACAAGCCTCAAGCTGCAGAAGGCTACCCAGTGAGCCCTTTAAACACAACTCTTAAAAACTCTTACATTTGGCGCCCTGAATCTTGCAGAGAAGATTAGGTTTTAAGAGATAAAACCATGATATGCTGTGAACTGGTTGGAAAAAGTGGATTTTACATTCCTTTTGTCCTTTCCCTTTATGATGAATACATCCAGGGCAATGTCCAGGCTTGCTGCAATCTACTCTGAACTATTTTACCATGCTGGCAAAATAACAGCAACAGCAACCATGTGAGAGATTCAGTCACATCCAACCACTGCTAAAAGCAGCGATCCACTTACAACGCAGTCAGTTCTGTCCATGTGTTTTATTCCACACCTCACATAGAGAGGAAAAAGCAAAAGGTCTGCTGTGGAACTCATCAAAAGTGAGAGCAGTGAAGCGACATGTGATGAAGGTGCTGTCCAACTCAGCTTTTTTGGAATGGAAAATTTTGTGCGTGTGTTTGTTGTGTGTGTGTGCATATGTGTGTGTGTGTGTGTGTGTGTATCTGTGTGTGCGCTCAGTTGAGTCCATGCTCACCAGATTTCCTGTTTTTGTGGAAAGAAAATGACCAAACAGACATTTATAATTTTCACTCATTCTCCCTCTCTCTCTCACACACACGCACACACTCTGTCTAATTACACAGTATGTTGCTATGGTGGCGCTGCAGGTAATTTATGAGTAGCTGATGTTAAAATCATTGGTCCCCCATGTGTACATGTTAACACTGTGCTAGTTGCAGGGTTCACACTGTGGCCCCAGCGTTCATTTCCACAGCTTTCATGACAGTAAAAACAAACACACGACACATGTCCATGATGTTTACAGAAGCCAGTGATCAGACAGAAATCGGACAGCAGCTGTCGGAGCAACTGAAAATTCCAAATGTTGAAGGGAAAAAGTTTAAACCAGCCAACTGTCACTACAGGACCAAACATATGGATGTTCCTGGAAACCTGCCTGTTAGATCTTGACATTTTCAAAGCTGAAATTTGGCCAAATGAAGGCACGAACAGAAAGGTCAAAAACTCTGTTTGGCCTTTGAACACCAGAAACTATACTTGCAGGGATATTGGATGTACTCAATTGTACAGGTGTTCTGTGTTTCAATGGCATGTGGGTGCAGCAGGAGAGAAATAAATGATATTAACAATAATAGTTTTATATGATCCAATGTTATTTCATGTCATGATTCTGCTGTATCTCATGTTGTAAATGGGAACATCATGTTATACAGTGGAGCTTGCACCAAATGCAAATAAGGACTAAGACATGAACGTGTGAACTGTGAAGTGCAGGAAAATGGCTACTCTTTTTTACCACAGCTGATCATTAATCTGCGGAGCATCATGCTGCTAACAGCACTGCTGCTGTTTGGGTCTGTTCAGGTGTGCTGAATTTTGGATCGTCTCACCCTTTGTGATCTTTGTCCGGATTTCAGCATGTCATGCTTGGGCAAGTTTTCCACGGGACATTCTGCACTCAACCCTTTTGAATCAGGTCCAAACTTTTAAACTCATGATGATCTTTACTGTAGATCACATTTCACTGATCCCCATCCAATCTGAGACCAAGATACGTGCAGACTGTGAAACATAATGTACGTCATGGCTCCACACAGGTTTGTACCTCTGCTTTGGATGAGGTGGTGACTCATCTTGGGATAAAGACTAAAGCCTGTCTATACACAACATCTGTCATCTTTCTGGTTCCCGCCGTTAGTTAAATTCAACGTTCAGTGCAGTGGGTACCAGACTGTGGCTTCATAATTCTACTAAGCTCTCTGACAGGCAACACCATTCTCCAGTCCTGAGCCAAAGCCACATTTCCCAACAAACACTTTCAGTATAGCACCTATGGAACCCGTACTTACATGTACCTAAACCCTAGATCTGTTTTGCATTTCCACTGCAGACAGTACAGTTAAATGTAGGTAGGGTTGCTGACCTTTCTAGCAGTTGGGAAACAACAAAAGAGACTTTTCTTGGTCTTGAGAAGCTGCAGCATATATTAACTGACACACTGTAACCTACACTGTAAAACTGCTGGAAAAAAACAGGAGAGTTGGGAAATCCTACATCAGAGTTCAGACAACAAGAAGACTCTGATTCTCTCTGACTGTTCAATGGACTGCAGTGTTGAATGTGTAGCACCACCTTTATGTATTGGATCAGTGTACTTACCTCAACAGGGGGTAACAAAAAAACTGGACAGAACAGAGTGGTTCTGTTGGTACCATCCAAAACACAAAAATCTAATGTAATCTAACGAACTGAACTGAACTGGACTGCTAGGTGGAACCAAGTGGCAACCTCCGGGGCTGAATAATGAAGCCAACGCGATAATGCCAAAAGCTGCAGTTCCATGAAAGAACACTAGGGACAGGCTCCAAAAGGAAGTCAATTACATTTGACCCCCATGAAAATGTCCGACTTTGTGGCAGAAGAAAATATGTTTACAGCCTGGTACAAATAATGGCTTGAGCCTCTTTAGCTGATTTTCTACTTCATGACAACCATCATGAATGTTTCTAGAAATAATGTGATGGATTCTAGAAAGATGGTGGCGCTCTACAATTGGCTTCAAAATTACTCTTCCGAAATCTACGGGTGACGTCACAGAGACTGCATCCATGTTTTATACAGTCTGTGGTGGAAACGTGGCTTAACCTACCTTTAAGCTGCCTTCAAATCCGACACTCACCCAAGCAAAAAGCAGACACTGAGCAACATAACCTGGCCTTATATTTACATTGTATCTGCTCAGGTTAAACTACAGTGGCTGGCCTGGCTGGCTTGATGGGCAGCCTCATCTAAATGAAGACCAAAACCATAACTGTGTATCTGATTCCACTCGACTCACCAATAGCCACGAGTTGACAACCCCACAAGTATGAGAATCTTTTCATGAATTATGTCCTTTGGTCTGCCTTAGCAAAGAAAATGGTTTCAATATGAATTTGTGCGTGAGTGTCAGGTAGGGACCCTCTTAATAACTGGGTTTACTTTGAGTTTGGTCCATAACACTGAGACAGCTCAGTAGAACCATTCTCCTCTTTACCTGCACAAAACACTCACCATGGCCCTCCATAGCAAGCTATTCACTTCTCTCTGTATAATCATATTATATTATATTATACAGGGCTTGAAATGATACATATGTGAACAAATGCTTCACTGCTTTCACTAATGCTTTAAGTATTTTTTGATAGTGTTTCTTAAACACATAGCACTTACATGTTTCATGTAGTCCTGCCAAATAAAAGCACTCATCTCCTGCTGCTTTCATGTTACAAATATAATAGGCATTATTATTTTGTCATTCAAAGAGAAAGGGAATCTTCTAACTAAACCCACAAAACAAGCATAAAGAAACAAAATAACCTAAGGTCCACACACCTGCTTGCTCTGGAGCTGTCAACTGTATCACACAGTTCTCATGACCGTCTACAGATCCCCGGAAACTGAGCAAATTCAATCTGCTGATGCTGAGGATCCAGACATAATGAATGCTCAAGAACGAGCGAGTCAGTGAGCCTTGAGTAGAAAATGTTACTCCAGCTGTATATAAGATGTTTGTCTAAAGGCTGGTGAATTTTATACGTGATGTTCTGTTGTGATGAGGGTCATGATATCAGCATGACAGAACCCACAGTTCTTTCTTAATTACCTCCACCTATTCAGTCTCATTACTGCAAACTTTGCATACACTGCCACTACTTACCAGTGTCAAACTACAAACCAGTAAGTATTATATTCACATAAAACGTGGTGAGTCTTGCTTCAGTAAAAAAAAAAAGCACAGCAGCAAACTAATAAGTTTTCCTGTGGTGTAGAGTTGGCTTTTGTGCATTTCACATGTCAGACACATTCTGTCTGATCGCTGAAACAGGACACCTATCCTCTCATTTCAAATTCTGTGGAAACTGTTAGACTGGCCCAAGCAGCCAGTGTCTCAGAAGTGTTTGGCAAGTGTGGAGCACAGTACAATCGATTCTTCACCAAGGGATGCTTATGTTCATTACAGGTGGCTAGATTTGGTGTTACAATATACTAAACGATTACTGAGAGAAACCTGCTAATCCCTGACAATTGTTCACCTTCTATACCCCCTCTGTGGAGCGTAATTAAATAACGTTTGCCCTGGTTTACACGTGTTTATATGACATCTACATTTCCCAGAAAGTCACTTTTGTGGTCAGATATTCCATCAGTTAATGCTCCATTACAGACAGGCCAGTCGAAGCCTTGGAGCAGACGCTGTCCTGGCTCTGAACTCTCCAAACGTGCCACACTCTCAGCGCGTTGGCTCAAACATGCAACAGCATGTCTTCACCATTAAAACTGAGCAGGAAAAATAGGCCAGCACGTTGGAAAATCTGACTTAGCTCCCCAAAGTCAAGAAGAGGTTGGGGAGTTAAACATCATTAGGACTCTCACTTGTGATGAGATCCCTGCCATTCCCTCTGTCTGAGGAGCAGAAACTTCTAAACCATCTGCACTCATCCCTCCTCCTCTCTCTGGCTCGCTCCCACAAACCCCACAGCTCACACACTCTCTGAGTATTTCTCACTGAGCCATGAAGTCTTGTTAAACTGCTCTGGTGTGGAATGGCTCTGACTCACTGGCTTAGCAACACTCATATACACACACCACAACACTCTGTCTGATTTGATTTCAGATTTGATAAACGGGATCCTGATCCAATTTCCTCTCTTCTGATACACAAATTTGGGCAACGTGCCAATACCAGTGCTCTTTTTGTTTTTTCCAGTTGAAGCTGTGTGGAAATTAGAGACGTTCTTACAGTAACATTCTTTTGAAGCTTGTGTACATTTGAACTAGGTCGCTCTGCAAGCCTTTTGGTGTTCTGTTGTCTACTTGTCTAGTATATCATGTCAGTGCATCTTTGCTATAGACTAATCCTGGTTGTGGGCCAAAGTAAACATGTCGTCATCACTGTGGCAGCGTCTCACTCATAAACCCACGCAATAACACTGTAATGCATGTAAGGAAATTCGTAACTGCTTTTGCCAAGAAATGTGCCAAGAAAAGAGATCCTGTAAAACCTGTTACGCGTTGAAGATATCATCAAGGGTTACAGTTTAAACAGACTTTAGATGTCTTCTCTATTCAGCTGCTCCAACAATGAACCTCAACTTAAAATAGAAACCAAAATCTACAAGCCTCTCAAATAATAAAATTTACTTTAAATTCAACTTCATTAAATCCACAGGTTCTGCCTAAAATCACATTTGCATTCTCATGCCGACAAAAGACCAACTGAGGACTACAAAATGCTGAGCAGGCTGCTTTCCCTCATCTGTCAGTCAATCTGATCAACATCTCTGCTTTCACTTTATGTAAAAATGTGTTCACTTCCTGTCAGTGCCATCGCAGCGGCGGCAGCATCACTGGAGAGCACGGCACATAAATCAGCCAGACAATTTTATGGGTTTACCTGGGTTTAACAATCATTTCAATCACTTGTTATAGAATTGTATTTAACAGTGTTGTGGGGATCTGGGTCATGGGGACACCACTACACAAACCAGTGTTCCACTACAAACCCCCAGAACAACTTCAGTGCTTCTTGTCATAGAATAAACAATTGTGTGGGGTAGCGTACTTGAGGGATGAACAGCATTCTTCCAAAAGATATTCTCTCCAAATTTTCCCATAGTTCAGCTGGGTTGAGATGTGGTGACTGTGAAAACCATAGCATACAATTCATATATTTTATATTATTGTATATTCTATTTTATACTCTTCAAGCCAATCAGTGAGGCTTTGTGCCCTACGTAGTGGTATCTGCATCCAGTATGTTTCTACATTCATTTATTAATGTTTTTCCTTTAATTTGTCACCTCTCTGTGAGTCTATTAAAGCAAGCAAAAGAAGTGGTTCCAAAGTTAACCCCTCTGTCTAGAGCTCTTGTTTGGAAGTGAAACTGAAAGTACTAAAAGTGCCCATCATAGATGTAAGAACCAGACACACTCAGGGGCACGTGGTACAACACAAAGGGAGGCCTGAGGTTTTCCTCTGCCTCTTTTGTGGCAAAATGTGTAGAGAATAGTTCAGCTCTACTGGTGAAAAATGGATTTTTTCCCCTGCTTGTTGAACTACATACTGTACAGAGAGCCCCTACCATCTAATGAGCCATCTGAAAAGACCTGCACACACAGCAGGGCCCAAAACACAGCCACACAGTCTTTGCAGCAAAGATGCCAAAACAAGAATGATTAAACAACAATGATTAAGTATGTATCATTGAGTATAATATATCCCACTTTCAGCTTGTTCACAGTTACATAGTTATATGCAAAACAAGCATGGAATGGAGTAACACATATGTAAATGCATGCTGTGGTCGGCTCTAGCCCCATAATCCCTAACAGGATGAGCGGGTATGGAAAATGGGTGTATGGTTTGATGATGGAGGGATGAAAAGATAGACTGATAGATGGGTGTGTTCAAGTGTTGATGGCAATCAAAATGTTCGCTTCTGTTTGAAAACAACAATAAAATTTGTCTCATCTCATTCAAGGATAATTCCAGTTCATCAACTGCCAATACAGCAACAAATGGTGTGTGACAGACAAAGCATCACCAGCATCAGTTATAAAAAAAACTCTTTACACTGCTCCAAACAACAAGACTGCTTTTTGAGGGTTAAGACTTGGTTTGAGGGTTAGCTTTAGAGTAATGCATTCAGCTGTGACGGTTAAAGTTAGGGTAAGGAACTGGGGAATGCATTATGTCACTGGAGTCCCCGTGGGGATAGCGGTACAAACGTTTGTGCGTGTGTGTGTGGCAATGTCTTGGCAATTTTATTGGCATGTTTCACTTCCTAGTAACTCATGTGAACTGTTGACAGAAACACTGCAAGTTCTAGCTAGTGACATCCTGTCAGGAGACGCTCTCGCTCTCTCTCTCTGTCTCTCTGTCTCGATCACCCACATGTGAATCTGTGTGTCTACAGACCAGATTTAAGACACTTCTGTAGCAGAACCATTTGTTCACTTCAATCATCAACATCTGGAGGAAAGTTGACCACACTTATAATTATTGATATGTATTGTTGCATATTAGATAAATGCTGAATTGCTTTTATTCCCAACAGGATTCCTCAAAGGGATTCATACAATGATCTATGTATGAATCAACAGTTTCAAGCTTCAACAGTTATTCCTACAGTCCATATGTGAAAATCTGGCAATAAAACAATGCTAATGGGATAGCTGCCAACTGAGAATGACACATACAACACGTCATCTTCACTGGAACAGAGAGGCATTACTCAACATCATCTACACCACTTGTTGCTAATCACTGTTGGATGTGTTGGTGCTTGCTTAATTGTGTAAATCAGCAACCAACCACTTACTTGTTGTTTGTCTTTATGATGTTGGACAGAAAGGTAATACAAAAGAAGACTCCCAGAAACTGCAATAACCATTCATTCTTCCACAGAAATTTTTCCACAACTGGTAAAGACAAAAATTTCCTTGGCCGGCACTACATCGCTTTTCCTTTGTTAGTTTTCGACTAATCACTACCAAACTTCCAGTACAGTTCTCCCTTAATTGCATAATTCTTTTTAACTTTCAACCACTCCTTTTTTTCCACATCACAGGTCCACACTGCCTGCTATCCCACAATGCCTTGGGAAAGTTTCACGCATGTTACATAGAAACAGGGTTGGACATCTCCTCGCACCACATCACAGCCAGCGAGTCTAAAAAGAGCTTTAAGACTGTAACCGGCAGGCAAAATTCAGCGTATGCTGGCAAAAAGCAGGAAGGACAGGAAATAGTACTCACACCTTTTCGGTTTAGCTCGGGTCAATGTTTTTACCTCTACCAGCTGCCATTTCTCTCAAAGTGTCATGTAAGCTGGCTCAAGTCTTTAGTTGTGAATTAGTGTGCCATGTCGTAAATGAGTCACAATACTTGTAAATGCTGAAAATGTCTATATACCAGCTGTTTTGTGCCACATGTATAAAATTGTTGTGGATGGGAAACCTGTCTATAAACCTGTGCCAGTGTCAACCTTACTGCCAATTCCTGGAGGCCAACTCTGCAACAGACTGTAACTACTATCTGACATTTATCCTACAATTATCCATATTCTCCTGTCCATACATAGTTCATCACTCTGTGCAATAATTACATGCAACTTTTTCTGCCACACTGTGCAATATTATAGCATTTTTTTCTATCTCATTCTGGTTGGACAAGGAAAAATCTGTACATAGTGTAAATAGTTATTATTATTATTTATAGTCATATTTTGCCACATGTACTTTTTGCCTATTTTTATTACTCGAGTATTTCATTTATTTTGCCTGTTTTGCCAGCTGCTGTAACCAGTACATTTCAACTGTGGGGGATCAATAAAGCTTATATTATCTTAATCCCTGCATCCGAGAAAGTGTTCTCTCATAGACCACCACAATAAATTATGAAAGACAACTGAAACATAACGAAAGGTCAATTATTGACCTCACTGGTGTGTTCTCAGTCTGTCCATACTGACTGATGACTGAACGGAGGAGCAAATGTCACTGTATGCATTTTAGATACAATCATGAACAGGGCAAATAATCAACTAGAGATGCAAAAGACAGATAGCAAAGGCATGGAGGGACTGATCCTGTTACTGTCTTGACTGAGGACAAGCTGAGGACACCACAAAGAAGACTAAAGCATGTATGACAGGTCAGAAGAGATGTGAATAACAGGACTTAGACAAAACAGTACTCTGTGCACCAGACCCATAACTTTAGAGACTGTTAGAGAAGATAATGAGAGGATATTAGTTAGACTATCCCTATCTGAACCTATCTGGAATATCAGTTCTGGATTTCTTTGCTTATCAGCTATCTGGCCTAACCTGTTCAATTGCTTTGAAGTCATGCTCCAAACAATGATCACTTAAAGGGTGATTTCATGTTTTTCCACAGCTTCACTCGTTCCCACTGTTACAGTTCACAACACCGTGGGGTCGATCCCAACACCCAAACTATGAAACTCAGCTCTTGCTTTAACTTATAGATCTGTGAGTGTCTCCATGTCCATGTGTTGGTATTGAGGACATATGAAAGGTTTTTACAGTTCTCCCTCCAGCTGTTCAGCAGCTACCACCCAGCGCGTTACGAGCTCCAGCGTCACGTCAGCGTGGATGGAAGCAGATCTGTGAAACTTTGCTGTGACACATGTTCATCGTTACTTTTTCAACTTTTATTTTTTTTTTTTAAAAAGTGCGAGTGAGTTACCTGCTAACAGCACGGTGGGCAGCAGAAGGCAGTAGAAGAGCCAGACAACCACCTGAAGATCCATGTCAGCGCAGATCAATACTCACTAATCAGCGATCGATCAATAACTAGTATAGATCCGGGCTCAGACTCTGGCTCGCTAACTTAAACGGCTCCATCTGGGTTGATTGATTAAATGTGACAGAGGAATGAAAGGAACATTATCCCGCTCATGATCTCCCATCAAAAAGACGAAAACAAACTTCAGTGTCGGAGTTCAAAGTTTCTTATCGGCGGCTCGTGCTGATCCGAGCCGAGCCGAGTGATCCGCTGCTTTCACCGGAGAGGAAGGAGCCTCTGCTGGCATGTGTTGCTCCGGAGGGGCCCAGTCTTAAGTAACAGTGTTGTAGGTGGAAAATGTGATTCACAGGCAGCTCGGTCTGAAGGGCGTTCATAGAGGAGCTATTCAGCCCTGAGCCGCCGCCGCCGCCGCTGCTGCTGCTGCAAACACAGGAGTGAAACTTCCAGCACAGTCTGCGTCTCTGCTTCACAGCCTGTGTTTGTTACTCACTTTTAGCTTTAAGCTCAGCAAAGACGTGCATAATCACACACAGGTTATTTATGGAACTTTGGCCCGGGCTTCAAAATGTTTTTCATAGATTGGCATTTCTAACATGACTACGTCAGTCGATGCTGGCGCTGGAAATAGGTCTTGCTTGCTCTGACTAACGCCTAATTAGATGGCGTTATTGTGTCCCTGGCGCCCCCTAGTGTATAAATAAAAAAAAATACAGTGCCGGTGAAGGCAGTTCTAATTGCACGTGTGATAAGGAGCCCAAGTCAAGTGATTTCTTTCAGGCTTGTGACCCCTTAACCCATAAGAAGCCAGACCCATTTCTGCTTAAAGGAAAACGATGGGGGACACAGCACAGACCAAGTGGACCACACAGAACACATTTCTGATGGTTTTCTTTAGATATTCATAAGATAAGATAAGAACTTTATTAATCCCGGAGGAAATTCTTGTGCCAGAGTATTCCATAAATTACAGCAGAAAAAGATACAAAATACAAAAAATACAAAATACAACTATAGAGCGTCAAAAATAAAATATACAATGCTAAGTGTCTCAGGATATTGCAGAGAAAAGATACTATAATTTATAATATTTTATACAATTATTTTTTTACAATATGTTTTAATTATATCTATATGTATTGCTTTATATTAATTTGTCCAAGAAATATGATCAGAACAGGTTAAGTGCATTACAGGACATGTTATTAAAACATTGGAACTGTTAAACAGGTTTAAAATTACTTTTTGAAATTAACTGCTTCCTTCACTTTCACTATAGATCACACCACCATTCTTGGGGAAGTCATGTCACACCACCACCACACCAGGATGTTCAGTATATGTTGCTTAGGGACTTAATGAGTTAAGGTCAAGCATAAAACTGTATAAGGAAGAGTCTGAGGCATTCAATGTGTTTGTTACATTCCTGTCACCATGGGTTCTTATGGGTTAAAATTATTTTTGAATTACTTACTGGTTATGTTTAGGGTGGACATGCTGTGAGCAATTTAACCAAACACTCATTTGTCCCTCTTTGATTGCTTTATTTTGATTTTTGAGACCCAAGGAGATGGAAGTATACAGTACTTTACAAGATAAGGCAAAAAATTAGATTAAAGTGTGAAAAAATAAACATAATATGTGTAACAAAGATACATCTTTTTCCTTGTTATGGTGACCCCTCAGATTTTTCATGGGATGGCTCATAGGGAAAGCACTGCCCTATTCAAATCCAGGCTTCTTAAGCAAAAGCAGTGATACTGCAGTGGGAAAATACTCAGTTAGGCTATGCATTTAACAAGCATGAAGACAAATCACTGCTTTTATATCTTAAATGCCCCTTAAGCCTTTCATGTTCATGATCAGTGTGTATGGAGTAGGATCGTAACTAGTGTGTTTAAGACACTGACTTTAATGCTGTTACTCTCCTTTACTCTCATTCCCTTGGAAAGTGTGTGATTTAAGGGACCCTGAGAGGTGTGTGCATATATAGATTAAGAGATGATTAACACAGAGTACTCAAAAGTAAAAGTAATACTTACAATGGGAATATTGCTGTGATAATGATTGTTGATCCACTTAGGTTAATCTGGCTACTAGATCAAACCAGTAAATGTTAAAACAATGCAAATCAGTATCAGTATCTATCTTTTATTTATTTTCAAAAGTAAAATCGAATGTGTAATTTTTTTCAATACTTTGTTGAGCCTTAAAGAGACATTTGATCTGTAGACAGCATCCCAGACATGCGTAGCAGAGGGCACAACAATGGAAAAACTGACAGTGGTGTAAGGAAAAGAATATAATAAAGGGAGAATTAAAAAAAGACAATAGGTTGTTGACAGCTCGTTGCCAATAAAGACGCCTGAAGCAGCTCTGTGTCTGTGCCATTGATCATGACATGTGAGGGTAGGTGATGATTGTCAAAAATGATTAATCATGTCTTTACATTTTTTTTTTGAGACATTCAGTTTCAGTCATTACACCAGGACAGAATTCATTTCTTTACAAAAAATATATATGCAGACTTAGTTGTGAAATAGTCTACTTTAAAAAACAATTATGTCAAATTATATACTACTTAAGAACTTCACTAAAATATGGATAATTTCAAATATAATAGCATCAATAACATTTGAATTCACATTCTCAGTTATAGAGGCTGATATATGTGATGAAGTGGAAACTTTTCAACGTCCAATCTGCAGAAAGTCCTTGTTTTTATTTCCTCAGCTTTGGATGACTGTGACGCTCTTTATGCCCATAATTTGTTCACAACCCATGTTCAATTTGTTTAAAGTGCGGTGCTGGGGGCTTTCAGGGGATGCCAATCATTCTACATATGTTCAGTTAAGGTTTTGTTACACTGGGATAATACAGGAAGGATGAGTCAGTGACGCCACACAAACACGAGTTTAAGAAAAAAAATCAATACTCAAAGAATCAATCAGACTGAGTAATAATCACAGCAACAGTATTTTCTGTAGTACAAAACAATATTAACACAACAAAGAGCACGTTTAAATATAAAGCAGCCCTTCGCGCATTAAAATGTCTCATCCTTCTCTAACTATCCCAGGACGTGACTGGGGGCGTGGCTTCGTTGAATTCGCGCGAAAGTTCTTTTCTTCTTCCTGTGAAACGCGAACATTTCCGGAGACCTATTGTTGATGGACGCTATTTATATCTTGAGGTTGAAAGTAGGTTCTTGCAGGTGTTTCCGCAGCTGTTCCTGTGTCCACCTCAGGCAGCAGCAGTATGTCTCAGGCTCGAGTTACTGATTTCTTCTCCCAGAGAAAGAAGGGCATCGCCGGGCCGGTGAAGCCAGCCAAGCCGCGCAGCAGAGCTGTTGTCGGCCGAGGCTCATCTGGGACTAACGCTGCATGCACACGGTCCAGATCCTCCAAAAACACAGAAGACTTTCTTTGTTCGTCCTCCGTTCATGAAGAGTTTGTCCGAGTTATCGACGAGGCAGCGGGGCTGAACGAGGCAGAGAAAGATGCCGCCTGCAGGACACCGAAGCGGGGCTCGGCCGACACGTTTGACCTCGGGGCCGCCGTGTTTTCAGCCACCGCCGACCACAGCACAGCCAAGAAGAGGCGACAGGCCGAGGCCGTGAGAGACCCGACAGCCACCGCCACCGTCCCGGGGAAAGTGACGAGGAAGAAGGCCAGGAAGAAACTGGTCCTCCCTCCAGACAGCCCGCAGGTAGGTTCATGAATCCAGCTGCTGACACTCCTCCATCTTTAACTTTCATACACTAAAAGCTTATTTTAACAGGCTCAAACAAAGATGGCACCCACAATATACAGTGTGCTTACTTTCTGCTTGTCAGTAGTACAATTACAGATACAGTCACATTGTGTCTGTGTAGCACTTGTGACAGTGCAGACTGAGCTAAATGAGTCCGGTTGTTGTGTATGTTCAGGCACGGCCCGGAGTCCAGGTCCAGCCCGCTGAGGAGAGCCGGCAGCCCGCAGCTCCTCCAGCCCCTGGGCCTGCACCAAACCCTGAGGACCATGTCAACTCCCACACCAGCAGCTCTCCACAGAGGGCTCAGGTCCTCAGCAAGAGCACTGCAGGACAGGCCAGCAAGGTAACAGCAGTATGTGTGTGTGTGTGTGTGTGTGTGTCTGTCTGAAGAACAGGCCTCTGCAGGCTGCTCTGAAAGTGGCTTCAGTCTGGCTGAGCTGAGTTCTCTGTTGTCATCACCTGTGATGCTTCAGCATTTCAGATTATAATACTGCATGATTAAGTTAAAGCATGAGGAGATTCAGTGAAGCATTGCTTGGTGAACACAGCCCTTTATATCTACAGAAGGGCCAGGTCCTCCTCCATGTCTGCCATGTTTCTACTGTAGCCCAGAGCAGACACACCGAACACTGGCTGTGTTTGAAATTGCAAACTAATGTAGTGCCTCCTACATTCTCACTCAGTATGTACTGCATGCTGTCTACTAAATGAACCAGAACCACCTGACCACATATTATGAATTGATGTGTTTTTTAACAGCTGCGGGACAATAATGCAGCTCTATTGCATAAGAGGAATAGATCGATCTGGCATTGGATGCACACAATACAATTGTTTTTGGTTGGGCTCTGTAAACTGGATTGGTTGACAACAAGAAAAATATAGAACATTGCCTCTAGGCTTGGGTGGTATTACAGTATACCAAGGTATTTAGACATCCAGTAAGTATGATTTTTAAATACTGTCAAAAATACAAGTGCTCCTCTTTCTACTAAACAGATGGATTCCCTGTATTGAGGTGATGTATTATAGTGCACAGCACCAGAGGTCAGTCTGTGCTGGTGGAAGTGTCAGGCAGCTGAGCTGGGCTGAGAAAGATGGCAACTGTGAGTGGTTGGGGTAATGTTACAGGACTTATAAATAGCTCTGCCCCTGTTTGGGAGTATTGTGGGTGTACTACAGATGATGGAGCTGAGCAAGCTGTCTGCCATCATCTCCATTCAGCCCACTGATGTGTCAGTATCTGTCACAGCAACAAGTGTCATCAGGTCCTCCAACAAGAATCTATGAAGGGAGGGAGAGTTTTTTCCTATCAATTCATTAGTCTATAGGCCATACTTAATAAAACCCAACAGGACTTGTCTGCGTAGGCTAACTGCATTTTAGACCCACTGCAACACAGTAGGCTAGACAATGTCGTACATGCTACAATGACTTCTATCACCAACAGCTCAGCTTTTACTTTATTTGTTTTTACACAGATGCATATCCCATGTTCCCTGGTGAAATGTTAGGATGGTGTGAAAAAATAGATACTGCCCAAGTCTAATTGACGTACTTATCCTTAAAGTCCTGACTTCATCAGCAAAATAATCCCACATTCTTTCAGGCCCTGTGTAAAGAGGACATTGCAGCGCTCAAGAGTCGCCTTCAGAGGATCAAGAAACATGGAGAGAAAATAACCAGCACAGCTACCTCGGCTTCTGTTTCCACATCCTCCTCGCTAACCTCTCCTGCTGGTACAGCACCGAGCAGTTCTACCCCTCCTGTCCCCAAAACTGCAACGCCCCTCACCTCTGATGCTAAGGCCCTCAAGTTCAGTGTAGCACGAGCCAAAGAGCTTGCAACTAAAGCTCAGAAGAGGAAGGAGGAGAGAGAGACAGAGGAGAGCAAGCAGAGTGAGACACAAACCCAGGACAGGTGAGTGTGTGTGTATATGTATGTGTGTAAATCACCAGGTCCTGCTGAGTCCAAATCAGAGACCAAAGTGTTTTTTCCCCTCTTGTCCCTCAGTACTGAGCAGCCAGCATACCAGCGGTACCACACCCTTGCCCAGGCAGCGCCCCCTGGCCTCTCCCTGCCTTACCAGTACAAGGTGCTGGCCGAGATGTTCAGGAGTATGGACACGGTGGTCGCCATGCTGCACAATCGCTGTGAGACCGCTACCTTCACCAAGATCAAACAGGGAGTTCAGGACATGATGCACAAGTAGGTGGAAGGGTGGAGAGATGGTCTGCTTGTACTTTTCAGACTGAATTGAGGAGGAGTGTTTCTTTCAGGTTTGGCATGTAACCAAGTTAAAATCAGTCCTCTTCCTGAGTCACTTATGCAGAAATCAGCATTTACTGTTTTTAATTTTTTAATTTTAGAAAAAAATTTGTTAAAGCATTATAGACGACTTTAAAAAAAATTCTGCTGACCATGTCAGGACTGAAGGTTTTCAACTCTTGGCCATCACTGGCTCTTTGATACCCTGAGATGGAACCTACAACACATACAGTGTTCCTCATCTATGTGCAGTAAAAACCGCTGTTATGTCAGTTTAAATTTAAATCTTATCCTCACAGGGACTTCACTTTGATTTCCGGGAGGTTAGAATTGGCTGTCAGAAACCAATGTTTTTCTCTTTTCTTTGTCACTTGCAGGAGGTTTGAGGAGAGCCACGTGGGTCAGATAAAGACTGTGTTTTCTGAGGCCTACACATTTAGACAGGAGAAGAACATCCCAACCTTCAACAGCAGCATTAAGAAGGGCAGCTACCAGCTCACTGTGGAACCCGTCATTTTCTCTGGTTAGAACGCCCTTTTCTTGACCCCATTTCTTCTGAAAATATTATACGCTGGCTTATTTTAATATACATTACAGCTTGAATTAGTTCCACTTTATTCAACAAAATTTCTCTAAATGTGATATATGTAAACTGTGGATGTAAAATGCGGGTTCTGTTTTGTGCCTCTGATAATGTCTTCATTTATTGTGTGGTTGTCCTCAGACCAGAATGAAGCCCGCCCCATCCTGTCAGCCTCTCGTCTCCTGGAGAGAAGACACACCTTCCACCTGAACCTGGTCTCCATTGTCAAACAACACCACAAGGTCAGCAGCTGCTCCACCATAGCTTCCATTTGGTTTCATATAGTAAGAGTCACAACTAGCCTTAGGCAGCAAATGTGGAGCAATTCCTAACACAGCGTTGTCCCAGGTTTTAAAGTAAACCATGTGTGGTCTAAGTTGAGATGGTTGTCTCCATTGACACATGGAAAAATAATTTTGGTGACTGATAGAAAGGTTCCTCTCTGCTAAACTACTTTTCAAACCTTCTCTTTCTCTGCAGGTCTTCCTGTCCTCACTGGTTCCTCCAGTGTCTGTTCCAGAAGACAAACTGACCCGCTGGCACCCTCGATTTAACGTGGACACTGTGCCAGCCATCCCAACTAGCACGCTGCCTCAGCCTCCTCACACTGAGAAACTGGCCACAGCTCAGGAGGTGCTGGATAAGGCCCGCTCACTCATCACACCCAAGGTACTGTATCAATTTTAAAATGGTCACTTGGTCAAATTTGTCTCAACATTGATCGATAGATGGGTAATAAAGTCATGCTTAATTTTATAATAGCTACGGTTTATTCATGAACAGTATTTATGCAGTATAATCCAGTATGCTTAGCACTTTTCTAAGTCAAATGGCATTATGTTTTCCTGCATTCAGATGGAGAAGGCTCTGGTTTCTCTGGCTCTAAAAACAGAAGACAAATTTGCAGAGAGCAAAGAGCCAACATCTCCAAAGAGCTCAACAGTTCCCCAAGCACCAGCTGCTCAGGTCCCAACTGCTCTGAAAGGAGTGTCCCAGTCCCTGCTGGACAGGGTAGGTACACCAGGAGGAGGGCGGGAGAGTGTATGGTTTGCAGGGCAGTATGTTGACTTGACTGTGCTTTATGGGTTTATTGGCATGGTTGAATTATCCATTGCCCCATCAGAAATGATCAGACCATGTTGTGATTTATCATGTTTTGTGTGCTTTGTTGGTGTTTCAGATTCGGGCAAAGGAGGCCCAGAAGCTCCAGGCAGCCATGACACGAAACCCGATCCAGGAGGAGCGCCTGCTGATGATGTCACGGCTCCCCGAACTGGCCAGGATTCTCCGGAACGTTTTTGTCGCAGAGAAGAAACCAGCTTTAATAATGGAAGTGGCCTGCAACAGGATGGTGGCCAGCTACAGATCTGCTCTCAGTGCAGGTTGGTTCAAACAACAGGAGATAACACCAGGGCTCGATGGAAACTTTGTAGCTTGTGAGAGTAGCTGACAACCAACCTCCATACAATGTTTTCTGTATTATTTTAATTGGTGGAAATCTAGTTAGACAAGCGGAGACACATAGCGTTTTACTGTAGCATTATTTTGTAGTGGGAAAATAGTTGCCGTCTTCTAATGCCTCATTTCCACTGCATTGTACGGCTCAGCTAACTCAGCTCGCTCTGAACTGTTCTTTTTTGGTTTTCCAATGGCAAAAGTTGTGGATAGTACCTGGTACCTTTTTGGTATGGTCTCATTTGAGGTTCCATGAATGAATGAAAATGCTGCAGACAAAGAATCGTCACTTGGGCGACACAGAGCAACCAAAACAGTGGAAACGAGGCTTAATTAATATTGTTCAGAAAAGAACCGTTATGTGATTGGTTGTTCTTCCTTTCTAATGAACAGGTGAAATGGAGAAACATATCCGTCTGCTGGCAGAAGTGGCTGCTGATTGGCTGACTCTTCATCCAATCAGGAAGGACTTTTACCTGAAGTTGAACAAGAACATGGAGCTCAACATTGTTCTGGACAAACTGGGCAGCAGACTAAGGGAGGAGGAGAGACTCTGAGAGGCATTAATGACTAAGATGATGTGGCCTTTGACAGTGAACTGTTCACCTTTCTCAGACCCTCGCTGCATGAGCTGCCAGCAGACCGTGCCATATTTTATAATTTCACTGGTTTGTTGGCAGTGGGCACACAGTTTGGTTTGTGGTGTGCCCCGTGCTCAAGGCTGTCAGTGTGAAAATAGTCACAGATTGATCAAGGCACAACTCCAGGACACTAGTGTGTCCCAGAATCCTGGGGCCACATGGGACTGACATGTTGTGGTATTCCTGTTCCTACCAGGTTGTTTTAACCACACTTCTGTAAAGTGATGTGCTTTGTTTTGGTTTTTTTGGTTTTTTTCTAATATCAGTGTGTACAGGCCTGCCTTCAGTCTTTTTTAGGGATCAATTTTCTACAATGTAGAAATGATGAATGTTTACATTTTTAAGGATCACTGTTTGATAATGTTTAAGAAATACAAGCATTTGTCAGAGACCTGCTGCCTCAATTTTTTTCCTATGAACACAATTTATTAAATATGACAATCCGTAAAACAAAGGCAATGATTGCGTTAATTTTCATCACCAGGGGCGTCTGGTCACGCAGAACGTTCTGGTTTATTTTCCTAGATTTTTTGATGTTTCTGCTTCCACCACAGTACAATGGCGACAAAAGGTGCTGCAGCATTATAAAAAAATATTCCAATCCCATGCTCAAGACAAACGAAAATGCACGTTCTCTGTCCAGGGTGTCCTGGACATGTCGTGGCTGCCTGACTGAAATGTGTCTGTAGCATTTGGGTATAAAAAACTGCCATGTAGCAGAGGTTGGCATCAGAATCTAAATTGGTTCATTTCCAAGTAGGTTGGAAACAAGGAATTTGCTTAGGTGTTTTGGTGCATAACAATAAAGAAGTAAAATTTAAAGAAGGGTAAAAAACAAGTACTGATTCAGAAGCATCAGTAGAAAATTGAAAGTAAAATTAAAACTACTATAGAAATATGTAAAAAATCTTTTAATTGAAAGAACTGGAATATACAAAGTATTCACCAGAGACTGTAGAAAGGATGCAGTTGGTAAAAAGAATGATCCACGACTGGGGAACAGATGCAGGATGACTGTCACATCATTACACCAGACACTGTTAGTATAAAAGCAGATTCCTCCAGCTTTTGTTTTGCCAGAAAGATCTGTGTTGCAATCAGGCCTGTAGAGGTGGAAGCCTGCCAGCTGTGGTGCAGAGCTCAGTATCGTTCCACACAGCCTGATTCCATGAGCTTAAAATGGAAGGAGAAAAGTCACTGTTTTCATACCAGCAGCTGAAGTTCATCCAGTTTGTTGCACAATGAACGCATGTTGAAGAGAAATATTTCTGGTAATGGTATGCGAAGACCTCTGGTGTCACACCAAACGAACAAAGGTGAGGACACCTTTGACCTGAATGTCCAATAGTTCCACAGATGGCACAGGAAAAGCAGGAAATAAATCCGCTGCCATCCATGGCAGCATCTTGATAAATGGACTACATTAAGTTTTATTAGACCTTTCAAAAAGCAAATCATCATTCACACACGATGGCTAATTAGAAAGTGCCACCACCATTAACCATGCACACACTTTCATGTAACCAATGGAGCAGCCAAGGATATTTCAACATGTGGACTGCAGGGGCCAGGGATCGAACCATCAACCTTCTGATTGGTGGACGGATGCTTTTTAGACATTGCATTGATAAGCTGTCACTGGCATTGGTTTAAACATGTTGCTGATACCCAGCCCTTGTTGTGTATTGCAGGATTACTATCTGGGTTCGTGATAGTCAATCTGGCAGAGCCATATCCACATGCTTTTTCATTAGGGGCATTCACCAAGACTTTACAGAGTGCAGGCATCATATCTTTGTTCTTATGGTGCACAAAACAAAAGTCTCACTTGGGTGAGTGCACACCATGGGACCCCAGAGCTGACCTAATCTGTCAAATTGAACTCCTCTTAATTTGTGTGCACTCTGTTGTTTTAGATCTCACTTCAACAATGAATGATGGCATCTGTAGCAAAGAAAACAGACCTTTGTTCTTTAACACAGGTCAGAGTACACCACCACCTGCAGTGAGACAGGAAGTACTGACTAACTCGCACTGACATTTCTAACTACACATCTGATGGCTTATCATCAAGGACAGTCAGGACAGACAGCAAGTCATTGCTTAGAGGTCATTAGTTTCTCACTTTGAAAAAAATAACACTGTAATTATAAATGTTGACAAGTTGATAATAAATCTTTATATAAGGCAAGTGGTGAACTTTCCATTGATGAATTTAAGAGCTTACTAAAAACAGACAAAAGACAAAGCAAGTCTTCCTGGAGGACAGCACGCATTAGCATAATAGTTCTTGTTCTTGAATTTAAAGGAGCACATCGAGGCCAGTTTACAGTTACTGTGTGTCTTCTGTGGTGCATTGTGGGCAGTGTAGGAATCAGTGTTGTTGTAGCTTGACCATGCAGAGACTGAAAGTCAGGATATCTCAGCCCCCGCTGCTTCAAGTGGGATTACTCTTTATAAAAATGTCTCCACATGTTCTCCCACTGTGTGGAAGTGCTAAAAACAAACTAAATTGTAGCACTACTCTTCTAACCATGAATAAACTAATTCATTGAAACATATGAGCATTTTTTGGATGGTTGGTCCACCACTTTGTTCCAGACTGAAATATCTCCACAACTATTTGATGGATTGTTATGAAATTTTGTAGACATTAATGCCCCTCCAATGATGGATCCTGATGACTTTTATGATCCCAGGTTTTCCTCTCGTGTCATTATGAGGTTGGAATTTTATGGTTTAGTGAAATGTCTCTAAAGCTACAGATTTCCATTGTATTGAGCAAGGGTGCAAGGGTTTTATTGCTTATAAATCACACTTCATTTGTAAGAGGAACAATGTCTCAATTCTTTTTCAAAATATTTGAGGTATTGTTGTGGTAATTATAGTCAGATCAATTTGTATTGTCTATAATGTACATATATGTATATATGGAGTATAACCGTTATAAGCAACATTATCAGTCTGACAGTGTCATTTCCTGCATGGATTTATTATAATAACATGTTGTTCAAAAATAAAAATAATATGCAGTAATGACAAAAGTGATGAGAATCATTAGTAAAGACAGTGGTCACAAATGGACTGTTAACAACAGTATATCTTTAAATAGACTAAACCAGATAAATTACCACTTTGGTCTTTAAAAAAAACCTGAGCACTAACTGTTATTTGTTATTGGGCCTTAACTATAATTTGGCTTTTCACTGTGTTTAAAGCAGTATGTTATAAAACAGTCAAAGATAGATAGCACATACATCCATCTCATACAAACTTTGAGCAGACTTCAAGACTCCAAAAGAAAAAAAAAACAACTTTCATGAAACAAAGCTTAGCAACAACTAGGCTACAGTTGAGTTTTATTAAATACTGGTATGTATTTTGTTGTTCATGAGCCAGCATAATATGCTACAGCCAGTAAGATGTTAGACTGATACATCATCTTCTTATAGGAATGCGAACTGGTAATATCCAAATGAAGAGGTTGTTTTTACATTTCGTCATTCAGACATTCAACAGATGAAATGTTATGCCTTTCTAACAAATATCAACTCACACATGATGCGGGACTGATCCCAGCATGCATCCTTTCACCTGAAAGGAACAGAAAATTCCAGACATTTTCAGAGTCCAAACCAAGCTTTCTCTCTGTCATAAGCCCAAAGCATGCTGGGTAAGGCCCTAGCCCTTGCAACCTGTGTGTTAACAGACTTATGTATGTAACCCTAACCCCCTAACCCTAACCCTATTACAAAACATTTTATATTTTACATACATGATTGAAATGACAAAAAACATAAAGTGTGCGTGAAGTGAAGAGGTTCTTTGTTTGGTGGTGACACCTGCAGCTGCAGTGGTCCTCAGTACTGAACCAGAGAGAACACGTTGTGTGGTTTCAGTTTGTCGATGCCGTTCAGCTCTTTGAGTTCGATGACCACCATGCAGCCCAGAATCTCAGCCTGCTGCTTCTTCATCAACTCACAGGCTGCATACAATGTCCCTGCAAAAACACACACACTTTCTTATAACTTATTGTTCATTGGATACCTTTCTTAGAACCTTTTTATGCCCTGGTGTAGTTAGTACTTCCTGTTCACTCACACTCCTGCCCACCCACTAATTCCTTTTCCAATTGAATTCCTGCTGATTACCAAGAAAACATAACCCAATTTTTTAAAAAAAGGAATATAGTACATGAACAATAACAAGATTTCAAGGAACAACAATGCACTATGAGGCCCTCCTTGCCCATCAGTCTCTTCTCTCCTCCTCCACCTACTCATCTGCAGCTAAAAGCTTCCTTTCAATCCAAAATTTACTCTTCCTTCTCAACCCAAAAAATCTTCTTTTGATCTCCATCCTTCTCAACCCACACTCCACTCTTTCCTTCCCTTTATTACCTACTTACCTACTTTGTAAAAAAGATAATGATCCTCCTCCTTCTTGACCCCTATCATTATCTTCTTTCAAATTAGCCCTTGATAGTCTTGGGATGTGTAGGCAAAAAAGAGAGAAACCACACCATTTAAAAAATGTATTTATTTACTGTATTTATCAGCAGCAGCTTTTACCACTTTCAGTACCAGCTTGTTGCTGTTTGGAGTTTGCTTCCTCTCTTTCTGTTCTTACATTCATCAACAAGTTTTTTTTTTGTATCATTATTTATGAAGTGGTCAGACCAAAATTCATGTATTTATAACCTGGGAAGAGGCTGCACAATGAGATGGAGTGTGGAGCTGCAGCAGTAGAGAAATCATTCAACACAAGAAAGAAAGTACATGGAGCTGTGAGTGCAGGCAAGTGAGGGGGCCAGACTTTAGACTATGGTGGCCATGGCCACCACTGGCCACCCCCTGACTGCTGTCGATGCAGTGTTGTTAACTGACAGTCAAATCCATAATGTCAGCAGATGCCAGCAAATGTTAGCAGAGAGAAATATATTATTATTTTGTTTCTTTCATTTCTTTAGTTTTATGTGCTTTGTTTACGTGTATTAGATGTTCCCCAGTCAGACTGAATCCAGTGAACATGACTGTTACTAAGCAGATCTAACCAGGGGATTTCTCACCTCCAGTAGCCAGAAGGTCATCAATTAGCAGAATCTTCTGTCCTGGAGTCACTGCATCCTCCTGGACTTCTGCCTCTGCCTGGAGGAACAAAAGGAAGACTTTTAGAAAATCCTGTTCATTAGACAAACTGTGGGGAAGCATGGGGGCGGCATCATGGTGAGGGAATGTTTCTCAGCAATGAAAGGAGACAAATACAGAAAGATCCTTTAGAAAAGTGCCCCCCCAGTGCACATTTGCAGTGTATGGATTTGTGTTCTTTACCGTGCCATACTCCAGATCATATGCCACAGACACAGTGGTTCCAGGCAGCTTGCCTTTCTTTCTGACCAGGACAAAGCCAACACCCAGCCGCTGAGCGAGCAGAGGCCCAAACAAGAAACCACGAGCGTCTAAACCTGCACACCAACAACAAACAGAACCACAGAGTGCACTGATTAGAACTTGACTGGCTGTAGCAGAGAGGAGTTACTGTAGGTGTGTCACAGTAAATGAGATTAATACTATAATCTTTAAGTTTTTGTTTTATATTTGTATTTAATTCTAATCAGTCTGTAAAAATAATTTCTATACTTTCTATAGTAATTACGTTGTTGATCAATGGTTCAGTGTTCCAGAAAACTGCCAAAAAGTTCAAGTCTGAGGGGATGAATACTTTTTTGCACGACAAATCATTGCTGCAAAAGTGAATACTTCCATTAAACAGTGTTTGTTTTCTTACCTACGATCAGATCAACCTGCTGATGATTCTTCCTCACATGCTCTTCAAACAGGTCAATTACTGCGGTCAGAGCAGCTGGATCCTTCAGAATGGGACAGATATCTCTGCAGGATGCGCACACACATCAGTATCCAGTCATTTTAAATGGGTATCAATGTGATATAATATGGAGGAGGGATGGAGCGGGGTTTTCTAGCTGCTACACAGATTCCATCTTCGTTGCATGCCAGCCATGTTTTCTGTGGAGATTTAAAGATAAAGATACCTCGGAAAATGGGTAAGTTAAAGCATTTTCCGACTAAAATACTACAAAAATAAGACCTGTATACATGTGTATTGTAAAACTATTTTCATGTGCTCTACCTATTAACATTATGTAAAAAAGCTGACTGAGTTTGAAGGTTTAATTTGCAAAATACAAAGTACTATAGCAATTGGTATTAATCTTGATCAAGGACCTTCCACTCCCAACAAACTTGCATCCCTCCTGCTGGCTACACTGCCAGGGCTCATAGATGATCGGCACACGGTATGGCTTCATGGTATGAATATTGAGTTTTGCCAAGTGATAATGCAGTTGGTTATGTACAGTTTGGAAGCATAGGCTTTACTAATGGTGCTGCATTCATTGACTAGATAGAACCCACAAGGTTGCTCTGCTGCACCGCATTGCCTCTGGTACCATCAGGTATTTATTCTAATCCATTTTTAACAGACTGTAGTTGCTTATTTACACAGTTCTATGTAGTTTTTGCTTGTTGGAGGGCTGTGCAGCCATGCATAGAGAGAAAAAAGTAGACCAGCTGCATATAAATAGAGCTGTGCAGCACGCCGTCCGTGGTCAGTGTGGCAGCTTCAGTTAATTATTATGGACCTGCTTTGCTGCTGCAGCAGACACGCCGTGCTGCATCCCTGCCCCATGCATTTCAGCAGTTAAAAGTAGCCCAGAACAACCTCAATTTGTAAAAACCTTTGCTACAATTTCATTCAGGTTTGTGGGCCTCAAAAATGCCCACAGAGAAAGAAAGAATGAACAAGGGCTCCTCTTTCCATTGGGCTTGAAACGAAGTCACAATTGAAAGCCAATTCTTCAGTTCTCACACTTACTGTGTTCTTGTCAATCCAAGGGCATTTTTGTTGTTTTTTGCAGCCTGTTGGGTGTTGTCTTTGATCATTTAGTGTACATATCATTATATTTGTGTTGATATTTTTATTTGACACAAAATGCAAGCAGTTAAAATTGTAACTTAAAATGTGAATAGTTTACTCAGTGCAATAAAAAGATGCAAGATATAATCTAAACTGAAAATAAACAAAGTCAGAGTTGCTTTTTCAGAAGAAACACTTTACAAAAGCATGCTAAACTAATAAATTTTGGTTTTCAATTTCTTTTCCTGGATTTTTTATTCATTTTATTGGTCCCAATTTGCTTTTATTGTCACTATACAATGGTTTTCATGAAAGCTTGGATAGATTAATTACTTACAAGTCTATAAAATAAATACATTATTTCTATTGTCCTTGGAATAACCCAATAATAAGAAAATATAAAAAGAAGGTCTATGTCATGATAATGTTACAGCACAATGTCAATCATAAACTTAGGTGGGGCTGCAGCTTCTTAAACACAGCTTAGCTGCAGTACAAGGCCAGAAACAACAAAATGTTAGTTAATAAAAACTGAATGCTTATGATTGATTGACTAGTCAATCAGTGTTTCCCTGCAGCCCTTGCAATAGGACTTCCAGTCCCACCTGCTTTTTACCACAGCTTGTGGGTAGTTTTATTCATATAATATGTTTGTTATGTACAGGTGAACATTTGTTGGTTAAGATAAGGGGGGAGCAAAGTGGCAATTTATCTGACCTAAGGCCCTAACTGACTGAGGCCAGTATTTACTTAGAGGTCATACAGCAAACAGGTAAAACCACAGAAACGTCATTAACTCTACAAACACTGACCACTGTTTGGCAGGACCACACGCGTACAGGTGGTCAAGTACAGCAGGAGAAAAGAAAAAGACTGTTGTTACATAAGTTTATAATCCACCACCTCAGGATGTTAACTTTGACTTTTTGACAGACTAAAGTCCCTCCTTGCAGACTAATATCAGGGAACAATAAATGAAGGCAGGGTCATCAGGTCACTGTGCAGAGCTTCAACACACAATGGGGCCACACTTGAAAGCTCTGCGCCCAGTTATTGTGGTGATGAATGAACAGACCACTGCTCCATCTCTCAGATTCACTGGTTATCAGTCTGGGTAATGGAGGCGCCTGTATTTCAGTGTGTTTTCAAGATACATTTGATTTGTATGTTAATTCAGTAATATATTTGCATGTAAGTTGCAGTAATGTTATGCTAGATTTATAATGGACTGGAGCTTCTTATGCTCATGTGATTGAGGTTAGAAACAGACTAACACTAGAAAGTTAGTTAAACTGTGATAATACCCTAACTAAACTAACTCTGAGAGCATCATCTCACACTTTTTGATATGGTGCCTAGGTTTAGGTAGATCAGCAGACAGATGGGATCACAGCCCAGGTGTTGACTTTATCATGACTGACTGCTTCATTCATAATTTCCATTCATTTTTTTATGATCACATGATCATGATGATGAAATAAATGCCTTTAATGTTTTATAACTAAGGATTAGTTTATAGCCTACCAATGCACTATTAATGCTCAGAGGAGGTTTGTAAACATTTCATTTGAAAAGGTGATATTTCCATTACATTATCAACCCTGTCAACCATCATAAAGCAGCCTCCCATTGAAAAAATAAAAGAAGCCTTCCTTTGTTCATAGTTTCCAGTACAACAGGGATAAGACATGCTGTCTTCTCCTGCTGTGTGGATCGTGTCTACCACATGTGCAGCTCTTCACACACTCTGCACAGCTGACACAGATAAGACATGAGGCTGCCATTGACGCCGACACCCGGAAGTAACCTGTATCTTACCTGAACATGATGCCTTTCTTCGGAAAGTCTGGAAAAGCTCGGATGTGTCTGTGAACTTGCTGGAGTTTTGATTCTGTGTCTGCTGCCATTCTCACTATCTGAAATCACTCCTTGCTGCTCTCTCTCTCCTTTCTCTTTCCCCTTGTCGTTCTCGTGACAGTGTGTTCACAGGGCTAAGACGCATTACCGCCCCCTTCTGGGCGGAAGACAACAACAAACTGAACCTACAACATCCAGAATAATTGCTGCATGCTTATGACTGGTTGAACTTGCTCTAAAAACAAGCCACAATGGTAAATTACATTTATGTTAATCGGTAGAAACGTATTGATATAGAATCTACCAGACACACGTTTTCCAGAAGATGCAGTATCTAAAACTAACGGTGAAGTGTACATAAAAATGCTTATCTAATCCCTAGATGATGAACCCTGATGTTTCTGACAAGCCCCTGACCTTTGACCTGAAATATAGTAAGGGATACAATATAGGATTCTCTGAAAAAGGAGAAGTGTGTGGATATTGAAACAAACTACTTGTCATCTACAAATTCTTCCTGTCTTCTTGTACTCAAACCCTCTCTTCCTTCCTTCATCCAGTCTTTCAACCCTCATCAGATACCAGTGTGGATGTAGGGACTTTGGTCTCAAAACAATAAAAAGTCTTTGGTCTGCCAAAAGTCAAAGATAACTTTCTGAAGTTACATAACAGCAGTTTTTTCTTTTCTCTTTGTGTACCTGTCCAGTTGTACATGCTTCTTCTAGTCAGCTGAAGGACAGTGTTAATGTAGTTAGTACAGTGTTGCTTATGATGGATAAAACAGGCAAAATCAAGAGTCACTGTTCACAGGTACCAGTAATCCTCTGGGGTAATCTACATACGCAGTTGTTCCAGCTTCATACAGATAGCAGTCAGAATGGAGCACTCTGGGACAGAGGTTTCATGGGACAACTGGCACAATTATAACAAGGCCTTTTTCTCAAACTAAAGTGTGGATATGGAAACATAAATGCACACATATCATGTAACTAATTATACTGTCATTCATATCCAAATGTGAAATGTCTGCACTTTCCAAGGGTCCTTTTAGTTTTTTAATGCCACAAAGAAGTAAAAAATATGTAAGATATTTTAGATTACACAAAAAACCCCTCAAACTAGAAAATATCACGATGATCTACTATATATAATATGAAAGCAAACAGCAAGGCTCTGAAATAAAATTACAATCCATGTGGTGGCATGTGGTACTACAGGTTTATTACAGAATACACAAGTATTGTAAAGCATTACAAAGCAATGACAGAGTGAGAAAAAACAAGACAATAATATAATATATGTAATAATATATACATGGCTAAGACTTGCATGCTTAACAATGTAGTATTTTTTAGGATAAGAAAAGAAGTTTTTAGACTATAACGGTTGGCTAGTGTCATGACAGTACACCCTCCTGTACAACAGGTGGCGGTGTGCGCCTGTGATGTCGAAGGAGCTTGTCTTCCTGTCGAACACACGCTGGTTAAAAACCATCTCCGGACAGCCTCAGTGTACATGTTGTGACATGTCTGTGGCTGGCGGTGGTGTGGCGTTATTGTTGCGGTGTGCCGGCCTCAGATCAGCCCAGCGTGCCGCGGCCGCCTCGTCTCTCCGTGTTGCTGGATGTAACAGAGGGTTAAAGTCACCTGCTGGCGGCGTCGCTGGGATGCAGAGCAGAGCACGCAGCGGCACGACGAGCACTGCTGCAGGTACGAGCCCAGAACTGCTTTCTAAACGGTCCGTTAGTGAACCGGGACGCGGTGTTTAATACACCATGATGTTGGTCAGCAGCGTACTTTACTTAATTTCCATCTGGGAGTGTTTTTTATTACCCCAACAGTTTAGTCAATCGAGAGCCATTAAAACAGGAGCGCCTTTAGCCCGTTAATGTCGCTCATGTCGCTCGTTAAGCTAGCTCTGTAGTGGCGTAGTTGTAAAGATTGTCCAGCATCTGTAGGACCTATAGAGTTTGTCCAGGCTTGGCTGACATCTGATGTTCTCTCCTGTTTCTCATCAGATTGTCGAGGTTTTGTTCATAATGAATCCAGCCATACGGATTAATTCCTCCTTCCTCCTCGGGTTTACTTTCTTTAAAACACGTAAACCTGTTTCTTCCTAATCTGATGGTTTTAGATTCTGTTGATGAGATGAGACGAGCACTGGTTGTGTCTGTATCACACATTCATTTACTCCTCTGCTTTGACCAACTGATCTCTGAACAGTGCAGTTTGTAAGGTTATCCCTCCCTGTGTTTTGTCTCTGTGCTTCAGCTAATTGGACATTAAATGACTAGAATGTAAAGTGTATGGATTTTGTTTGGATCCATGATCGGTGAAGAAAAAGGTCCACAACGTCCACACACAGTTCATCACACTGTGGATATAATCATTCTCATTAAAGCACTTTCATGGCATAGTCAGCGTTTCATTTCAATTTAATGTGCTGGAATAGAGAACCAGAACAAACCTGTATGGACCTGTTGTGCATTTTACATTTTCCTGTCCCTCTGAATACCTGTAGCCTACTGACCTGAGGCCAGCACTGGGAGTTGTAGAAAGTGAAGTGTTGTCTCACTATGTTGTCTTCCTTCCAAGGGATGCTGGTGCGAAATGGAGAGGATAAGAAAGCAGTGGTGAGTCTCCATCGTGTGATCTGTGAGCAGTGATTTCATTTTACCTGCATTCATTCCTCACTGTACAGTACATACCTGAAGATGATCTACACTAACAATCTAGTGTGGGTTCCATTATTACGTATTCACAGTCATTAAATACTAATCATCATACTTCACTTACTAAAGTAAAAGCTCACACCTCATCTCATAGTAGTATCCATTTTCTTCATCATTTCTGTGGACTCCCCTTTAACACCTGTCTCTCTGTCACTGTTTTCAGATCTGTATTGAGGGGAACATTGCCTGTGGGAAGACAACATGTCTGGAGTATTTCAGCAAAACTAGCAATATAGAGGTACAACTAAGCAAAGTTCCTGTACAGCAAAGTTGTAGATTGTGCAGATTTGTGTGCATGTGCTCCCACCAGGAAGTACCACTCTAGCTACCACTGTAATTGGCCTGAGTTGTAACATAGCTGCCATTTGACATGAGGGTGAAGGACTCTGGATTAAAAGTTAAAAGTTCGAATGAAATATAGGAACTGTCTTGCCTTGTGTTTGCTCCTTGTGTGCTTTCATGCTTTGCCTGAATACTTTGAGTCCTATTCCCTCCTTTGAAAATACGACAGTCAAAAAAGAAGTGTGACTGTTGATTTAACCACCCCCGGACATTCATTGGAAGTGTTCATTAATTACTTATTCCTCTCTCCTTTGTTTTCCAGGTCCTTACAGAACCAGTCTGTAAATGGAGGAATGTCCGTGGACACAACCCTCTGGTACTCTACATGACAGTGTTGCTATCAGACTTTTTAATCACGTCTGGACCAAAAATATGTGCAGGATAGGTTCATTGAGCATTGTATAGAGTAGTACTTTTGAAATGAAGTGAAATGAATTTTAGCCTTATGGTGGAACTAAGTTCAGACAGGTAACCAAAGAAATATCAAGCTCCATCCTTTGGGGATCATTATCCAGATCAAACCTTGTGGAAACGTGTCTCCTGGTTTGTCCAGTAGTTGTAACAGTAGGTGAATTGATTCCTTGTATGTCCACCATGCTGGTTGTGTCAGCTGCTTGTTTCTATCCCTGCAGGCACTGATGTATCAAGATCCAGAGCGCTGGGGTATCACACTGCAGACCTATGTTCAACTCACCATGTTGGATAGACACCTGTCAGCCATAGTAAGTGCACTTTTAGCTACAAACACACCCATTTGATTGCATACTAGTTGATATGTTCTGTGTCGACCCACAGTGCTGACAAACATGTTGGTAGCTGTGGACTGATGCAAACATATGACCTCATCAGGAAATCAGCTGTATGTACTTAAAGTTTCTCGTTGGTTCCAGTCAGGTCCTGTCAGGATGATGGAGAGGTCCCTCTTCAGCGCCAAGTACATCTTTGTGGAGAATCTTTTCAGAAGGTATAACTTCAGACCAGGAGACTAGAAAAATAAACTCATCCAGCATACAATTTCAGCTGAACTCTCGAGCTAGTTTGATGGATTCTTTTACATAACAGTTCAAACTCTTAGTCCAGTGTGGGTGGGCAATAATGACAGAATCTTCTATTGTGGTTTACTAATTTTGTGTCTCAATGCTGTTTTTCCATTTTCTCAAACTTCAGCAGATGAAATGCTTATAGATAAAATAACCAAGCTGAATGTCTATTTTCTTGGCTTATACAGTGAATTAAATACCTGAAAAATTCTGGTACTTCGTAACATTGGTGTGACAGTGTGGTTAATTCAGTTTTACCATAAAACAGCTGCTGGTTGATTTGCAACATTGCTTGAAATTACTTATTAACACCCAAAAATATTAAAGCAGTTGTAAACAGTATAAAAAAATCTGTGATGGTTTGCAATTGGAGACCATACCATGGTTTATATTATATATTGCCTATCTCAACAGCATACTGACGTAGTAAATGCTCATCTCCTGTTTATATTTGTTCAGTGGGAAAATGCCAGAGGTGGACTATGCGGTTCTGAGCGAGTGGTTTGATTGGATCACAACTAACATTTCCATTCCTGTTGACCTGATTGGTGAGAATACAGAAACACACATTTCATAATTTATAGTTTGTTATGGTTATACCATAAAGATTGATTGGGAACTGAACTCTGTAGTGTTTTTAATGATGATAATATTTTCATACTGACAGTGCCTTCTGACATCATCAAGTAATAGATTCATGTTTATGTTACCTAATCATTAAATCACATCAACAATCGCGAAGTGAAACATCACAACACACTTGTCTGTCTCTGTCCTCTGTCACAGGTTGCAGTGTTCAAAACACAACTTACACTTTAACACTAAACAACGAATACTGGTTTTACAACACGTCTGTACTTTCTGTTGCTTTCATCTGTGATATCATATAGTGCCAACATGTCTGTGCATGAATTCCAGAGCCATAGTCTTAGTTAAAGTTAGTTTATTCTACTGTCTGTGTGATGGTGGATTGGCAACGTCTGCATGCCTACCCTGATTTCAACTGGAGAAATGGTGACTGCTTATAGGCATCCTATCTAAATAGAAATACCGTAGTTCTCAGACTGCTGTGAATGTTTAACATGCAAATAGGTAACATGTGATACATTACATTGGATATGCAAGTTTACTTAGGTGTATGAATGTGTGTATGTATGTGTGCATTTTTCTCATTATCCACAGAAATGGAACAAAAGTTTTAAGAACTTGAAGAATTTCTTTTAACAACCTTGTTAAAAGCTGATACAGCTTGTTGATGTACGTTCTATGTTTCCTCTGTCTCCAGTCTACCTGCAGACTTCTCCTCAGACCTGTCATGAGAGGTTAAAGCAGAGATGCAGAGAGGAGGAGAAAGTCATTCCATTGGTGAGGACACAAACTCAAACATATGGTTCCACTTCACAGAACAGACTAACATGTCAAGGGAAATTAATGGGTTTTTAGAGAATTGTGACCATTAATATGTTGTGAAACCAATGTGCTACCTCAACCCTTTTTGTGTGTCTGTGTGTGTCCACCAGGAGTATCTGGAGTCCATCCACCAGCTTCACGAGGACTGGCTCATCAACCGTACCTCCTCCCCTCTTCCTGCTCCTGTTCTGGTGAGTGACCATTCATATCCAAGTCTTTGGTTTGGTCTGTGTCTAGGTAGTTTCAGGTAATATCACAAATGACACGTTTACACCTTATCCCTCCTTTCTTTGTGTAATGTTATTGCATGTCAAGTTGTGATAGTGACTTTGTAATCTGTAGTTTTGTCTCCTGCAGAAACTGCTGGCCTATGATTCTTATCTGTTTCTAATAATTAAATAGAAAAAAACCTTTTTTTTCTGCAGGTGATTCCTGCTGACCATGACCTCCAGAAGATGCTGCGCCAGTACGAAGACAACCGTGACAAAATTCTAGCAGCTAGTTACTTCTAATATCCAAATATTTCCAGATACATTCTTACATCAATACAGAAGATTCCTGAGAGCTGTTTTCAAGCCATCTGTTACATTTATATTACAAGGTTTTCCACAACCAGCTAGAGCTCTAAAATTCCAATTTTATTTTTTACCAATTTGACAACTCATCTTGCTCCATGGGACAACAGTGTTGTCATGTTCATAACGGCTAATTTAGTAGCTTACCAAAAATAGAGTTAATGTCAAAGACTTAGAGCTCCTCAGACAGACGTCACTTGAAACTGTGAGATTTGGCTGATTCATTTTACATTGTATGTAGTTTCTTGTTCAATTGCTATTTATTAGTTTGCTTTTTATTTCACTGTGTAATTAATGCACTTGAAGTTTAACCTTTAAAACTGGCATTGTACTGTCACCTGGACTGTAATCTGTTTGGATTTTAAACCTCAATGAGTAAGATCACAGGATGTGGTCAGTGATGAACGACTGCAGTGGTACTTGTCAAGTGAAAACTCTTCATATAGAAGGAGTGTCAGTATCAATCACAACTCTACCTGCGACAGATATAGAATGCATAGTGTATATAGATATACAGGAATGTGATATGATGGATTTTGGGACCTTATCAAAACCACGTAGTCTTGAAGCATTTCAATGTAATTCCTTTGAATGAAGGAGGAATGCTTTGTTGTTTTTTTGTTTTGTTGTTGTTTACATATTTTGCCATATTGACTAAATTCTATAATAATCCTAATTTTTTAAGCATTTTTTGATATGTTAAGCAGATATGTTAGTTGAAGAGTTGGCAAGGAAGAAAATATCGAATATATTGTGGGGTAAGTTGCTACACATGATTACTGATCATCGAGCAATGTAAGCTGAAAAATTGTCAACTACATTCACTGGAAAGCATTGTTCAAACATACACTGTAGCTCTTTCAGGACATGATTAGAAAGAATATGTTTTTCTTTTAAGTGCAGTTTTTATCCCTGCACACTTTGTCATTTTTCTGTAGCTTTGTTAAGGAAACTAACAATGATTGGAGATGAGTGCAGAGAGATCATTCACTTCTTTGATAGCCTATATGAGGAGTTTGATTCCTCAAGTGCACTCTCTCCAATGGCCTAATTGCAGATTTTCTTACAAATGTCTCAAACTTGCACCACTAAGACACAGTGTCAACTAAGACAGATCTGCATTAGGACCTGACCTTGTGACCCTGCCTTGTAGAGGAAAAGACCTTAGTTACTTAGTGATATTGATTTTGAATCATTGGATCACATAACACAGAAATACAAAAAATGTATGGTTTATTTTTATTAGAAATGTTTACCAAGAATTTTTATAGAAAAAATATTTATATCCAACATAGAGAGGTCTGCCCTGTGAGGTGTTTGTAGAACCCTGATTCCAAAAAAGTTGGGATGCTTTTTTAAAAGGAAATAACAGAATGCAATGATTTACATTTTTTTTAAACTTACATTCAATTAAATATAGTGTAAAGGCCAGATATTTAATGTTCAGACTGATAAACTGTATTGTTTTTTGTAAATACACATTCTGACATGCAACACTTGAATAAAACATATGATGGGCATGTTTACCACTGTGTTACATCACCTTCTTTTAACGCTTAGTAACCATTTGGGAACTGAGGACACTAACTGTTGAAGTTTCGAAAGTGAAATTCTTTCCCATTCTTGCTCGATATGAGACATCAGTTGCAGAACACTCCAGTGTCTCCACTGTCGTATTTTATGCTTCTGAATGTGCCATACATTTTAGATGGGAGACAGGTCTGGAATTCAGGCAGGCCAGTTTAGTACCTACACCCTTTTGCAATGAAGCCACACTGTTGTAACGTGTAGAGTGGGGCCTGACAGTGTCTTGCTGGAATAAGCAGGGACGTCCCTGAAAAAGATGTCTGGATGGGAGTATGTGTTGCCCCAAAACGTGAATGTAGATTTCAGCATTAATGGTGCCTTCACAGAAGTTACCCATTATCACATCCCCATACCATCAGAGATGTCCAAAAACAATTTGAGTTGTGGACTCTTCAAACCACAGCATACTTTTCATATAAACTGTTATTTATAGTTGGTCCCTGATTAAATGAATAGGGGGGGGTCTGACTGCCGGATTCCGACTACTAACACACTTAAAACTAGTGAGAACAGCAAGAACACAAGTACAGAACAGTGAAATAGCCACAACTGTTCTAATAGTAGAGACACAGGGACATTTGTGTGGCCCCATTGCTCAGAGTAAGACAGGCTATCAGGGCCTTTAAGGTGTTTAAGGTCTTTATGATGTAGTCATGGGTCGTTGCAAATTTACCATATCTTAATGACGTCTTGAAGACTATCTGTTCTCACAGGTAAGTACTAACTACTATACATTTAGACCCCCATCAAACTTTGAAGATCAAGCTGGGACTGAAACTTTGTCCATTTAAACACATCTGTGGAGTGAGTGTGCCTTACTCTTTTCATTGATGCTGATTTCCATTAGACTTGCACCTGAATGTGATGCACTTATAAATAGTTCCCATGAGATCAGCTTGGCAAAATACATAATAACACATAATACACACGTAAAGTGCTGCTTATCACTACCCTACTGCAATACAATGAAATGCACATTACTGGATGAGTCTGTCAAGTCTGCGTGTAGACAATTACTGCATATGTTGGTGATAGTGACACCATTTATTCTTACTTATATATGTATTTATACATTGCTCCTTGTTATTATTTCGACAAGTAAGACAGGTATGAGTCCCAGTGAGGAGGTAAAGTGTACATCTGACTTTATTTAAACACATTCATTGTGTGGTTGTTTCATCAAGCCAGCATTAAATACTGATGTATTTAAAAGTGTGGCTTATTTACATACAAAAAGTGATATTGAGAAAACTAACATACCAAAAGTGTATTGTTTCAGTAAAGAAAGTATTGAATAGGCACAACAGTGTGACACTTAGTTATATTCTCATTAAGACAGTGAGGAAGTCCAAACTTTCACCAAAACACAGACTTATGCTATTACGTTGTTACTCAATAAAAATGGATGTGATATGGACAAGATATAATAGAAACTTATTTTCATAGAATATGCCAGGGTGAACTCCACCCAAAGTGTAGTCCCTTTAGCTTGCTATGGTGTCCTCCAATGGTAACAAATATCCTGCAGCAAAATCCACTTCTCTGTTGTCCGTCCATATGCTCAGTGTGGTACTTCTCTGAAACTGACAACATTTAAGTCAGCCAGAGCTGCTGTTCTTATTGGAAGGAGAAAACTACAATCTTTTTACAGCCATAAGTAAAAAGACTGATTCTGGGTATCAGCATGATACTGTGACAACCAAAGCCTCAGACAGTATCCAGTCCTAGTCTCAATTTGCAATATTGATATTCTATCTATATAGTGATGTCCCAGCTCTTCCTGAGTGGCCTGAAAGACCATGTTCACGAAGAGGGTTCAAATGATGAAAGTGGTATTCAGTTTCAATTCACTTCATTTTTATCGTTTGATTGATGGTGACATGATGGTTAATAAAGTTGAGATAGATTAACAGATAACAAAACTGAGCAGGCTCATCTGTTTGTACATCTGAGCCGTATTCCATCTGCAACAAGTCATGAGTGCAAACAGGTGTCGAGAGCATGTGAGGACATAATGTGCTGAAGAGGAATTGTGACTAAATTTGAGGAAGCAACTTGGCTTCCTTTGCTATTTTCAGAGCTCTCCGGTAAAGCAGTAGTAGTATCACTTCTTAGAAAATTCAAAATGAGAGCAGAGCAACCTCCGTTGGACATAACCTGGAAGTGGTGTCTTTGATCTGCTTCATCAGCTTTGTCAGTTTTTTAAAAGGATTTAAAGGCAGCATCTGATTCAAATGCAAACAAAGGGGTTACCCCACCATCAAAAATGAAATAAAACCTGTTATTACTCTCATACTAACTAACAGAGGTTTTAACATTACAACTCATTACACAACACTACAACTCTTCAGTGATATCCAGCATGACAGAATCAAGAGTAAGGGCCTTGAACCATGAAAAACAAATGAGTAAAGTCGTGTTGACATCATATCACTACAAGCAGTCGAGTGGGAAAATCCGTTGACGTCAGCCTCCGAGGTGTAATTCTGAGTCAGAGATTTGAGAAATTTCTCACAGCTACAATATCTTCCATGTGTGGAGCTTCAAAAGTATCAAAAATCTGTGAAAAAGTAGCCACGAGGCCGTCACAGCAGGCAAGTACACCTTAATAAAATCTTACATTAACAGTAGTTTTAGCTATCGTATAGCAGGATTTGGACACTCAACTCGTATCCTGTTAAATCTTGATTGAAAATGGCTGATTCAAACAGCTTGTATTGGTTTGGGGTTTGCTCAGTAGTTTTGTTATTAATGATTTCCATACATGTAATTGAACCTTGTTAAGAGTTATTTCTTGTGATGCTCGACTATAACGTAGCTCTGAGCCAGCTGCTCCTCCTCTCCTCGGCCTGTTTCTGCTCTTTCAGTGTCGTCTCCTTCCTGCCGCCCTGCGCCGCCTCCTCTGCAGCTCCGACAGTCTGCTGTACTGCTGCTCAGAGGTGAAGGCTGACACACAGTGGGCTGCTTCTGCTCCTTCACCACTGCAGGATCATACTGAGAGGATCTGGTGCCTCTACTGGCAGCATGGCTCAGTCCTGGACCTGTCTCCATCATGGCCCTCCTAAGGTTCTGCTCCTCTCCCTCTCTCTCGGTGCTCTTCTTTCTCTCTTTCATCCTCCTCTCTTTGTTTCTGTTCTCTCTTCTCTTGTTTTCTTCTTTTCTCCTCACTTCCTCTTTGGTCTCCTGCACATGGAGCTGGCCCATCCTCTCTGCCAGCTCTCTCAGCTCCTGCTCCTCATCCATGGAGCTCAGCGAGGGAGGCCCTGGGTTGGCCGGTCTCTTATTTTGTAGGTCTGTGAAAATCAGAGTTTCACGTTTATACCGCAGACTGCAATTCATTTTCAGTACAGTGAGTTATAAAACCTTTGTTTTCCAAGACAAATGACATATGAAACATACATAGTGCACAGAGGGAGGCTCTTCTACAAAGTTAGAAAGAAAATTAGGGCTTCAGTACCTTCAGGTATTTCTTTTTTTTTTTTTTTTAAATAAAATACATTTAATTCAGCCAAAAACTAACATTCCTGTCAGGCTGTTTGAGCCATAATAAAGCAGGAGTTTAGCCTATTTCTAATGGGATAGAAAAGTGCCCAATTTATTACAATATTTGTTTGCATGTTACCTGAAATGATGTACTTTAGATGTGTATAGAATTTATTGATTGATGATTTTCATAGGGAAGATTTCTGTTTAGTTTTGTAGAACTTATTATGGCTGAGTCTTCAGAACATCATCACACAGCATCTGCTGCACTGAGCCCATGATCTAAGAATAAGGTAGGTTGTGTTGTCATTACTGTCATAACAGTAGTAATCATCATTACTATATGATGTGGTTTTGGTCAGAACCTGGTATGATGGAAGATGGACAAATATATAGACTACTTCATCAGTAGTTGGCAGTTTTGAGCTTTGATGAACACACACTGCTGTTACGTGCAGTCTGTGTGTGTGTGTGTGTGTGTGTGTGTGTGTGTGTGTGTGTGTGTGTGTGTTACCTGCTGTTGTCTGCTGTTGAGTCCAGGCAGGGGGCTCTGCTGTGGGCTGAGGCTCTCCAGGTCTCAGCCTCTGCTCTGCTGCGGCTCCAGTTCTCAGTGTGATGTGCAGAGAAATGGCCTGAGAATGACTGAGCTCATCATCAGCTCTGCTTCCATCAGTGTTACTGAAGTTGCTGTTAATGGCGTCTCCTATGGCGCTGGGCCGACCACTGTTCCTGTCATTACAACCACTGCTTCTGCCATCGTCACCAAACACTTCAGCAGCTTTGCTGCCATCATGTTTGCTGCAGATACTTGTAGCAGCAGCTTTGGTGTCTTTAACACAATCTCTTCTGTGGAGCTCAGCAGCTTTACTGTCATCACTGTAACTTTTTGTTCTGGCAGTATGAGCAGCTTTACCACTGCTCCTGCTGTTGTTTGCTCGGTGAGGTTTGTCCGGTAGCAGAGGGCGCCCCCTGAAGGCCAGGTCAGGGTAGGTCATCTGCATCTCCATAATGGACTGGTCAGCGTTGATGAGGTGGCAGCGTCGAGGCTTGGGCAGGGGGTTCACTGCAAGCCTGGTGTCCAAATACGGAGCTACCTGGAGAAATACAACAGAGGTAAGTTGAGAGCTGCTTTGTTAAGGCTGCCTATGTTTGTTAACCTTGGCCTTCAGGCTGAAATGTCAAGCAGTGTGTTGTGTGTATTTTGTCAGACATTTGACAGAAAAATGCATATACGAATAAATAATAAATCAGTGCAGCTGCACTAGGGCCCATAGTCAAAGTGCGTGTGTTGTTTATTTAAAGAGTGCTGTTTGTATTTTGCTGTTTTTTTTTCCAGCAATTTATTTGGTCCCCCAGGTTTATGGAAACATCTTGATAGCATATAATATTCTTATTATACTCACAAAGAGATGAGATGACTTCTTAACAGATAAAATTGAATTGAATTGAAAGGAATCAGACATCATCACATTTCATTCTGCCAAGCATATGGCTTTCAGAAGGTCTTGAAAGAAGACTGGAGTTAGGGGGAGGAAGGAATCTGGCAGCAGAATAAGGAAGCTTCTGGCTAGGGCTCAGAAGAGGAGACAAGGTGTAGGGAAAGAATGAACCTAGGGTCAGCTGCAAGGGGTGGACGGCCCCTGCCACACTGGCCCACTACCACGATGTACTCCCAGATAAAAGGAGTGGCCAAAATCAGTGTGGGTGGCTCCAGGCTGATGACCTAGGCCAACAGCACTGTCAAAGGTGTAACATGTAAGTGTGTCCAGTGTTGTTAACATTGTTGTCTGTGACTGCAACATAGAAAAATCTTTCTGGACCAATTAGGACTTCAATGAGTTGTGATTAATAACCATCTTTAGTAATGAATTGACGTCTTAAAACCCTGCAAAAGTCCGGTGTGATCCCTGATCACAGCTGTGTAGACCTAAAGTCTTGGAGCCTCACACACACCAACACCAACTTTAAAAGAAAAGGGCTTTTTAAACAGTATCAGAATAGTTTGTCTGAGTCTTTCTGGTTTTATGTCCTTGTGCATACAAAATGGTATGACGAAAGCCTGACATAGTGAATTTCAAGCTGTCAGTGTTACTGTGTGTGCTTTTGCACATGCATCTGTACAGTATGTGTGTGTGTTTCTCAGGTGAGTAGGGACTGTAAAAAATCTTCCACTCTGGTTGATCAGGACTGATTCCATTGTTTTGTACATCTGTATACTGCATGTAAAAATGCTGAATGCAACTAGTGTGTAGTAATTGATGAGATAAATTTGGTAAATGATATATGTGGTTTAATCAACGTGGAAAGCAACCAATCACATATGGTGTGTATTTAATGTCACATAAGTGGGCAGCAAAAAAGGTGTCTCTCTCTGGCCCCATTGCTTTGCTGTCAGCTCCTTTTCTTTCTTTTTCTCCTCCATGCCCAGTCAACCAGCCCTCCACACTCAGCCCTACCTCTTTTCTGTTCGCCTCTTCCTTTTTGTTGTCCTCCTCTTCTTTTTGCCCTATTGTTGGCTTCTTTTCTGTTGGTGGCTCCGGTTTAGTAGGCCCCATTCTCCTCCGAAGAACCTCCAGCCACTCCTGCAATGGAAGATTACAACTGTCACATGGAAACCATGAAATGAGACCGAGTTACTGTGACCTTTGCCTATGCCCTATGTCTGACATTCATTTGCATATTTATATGTATAAGGTAGAGGGCAGGGAGAAACTCAGTATCACTATGACATGGCATATGGCACGTTTATATTCCATATTCCATATTCCCTACACTCACCCACACTGTGTGCTCAACCACTGTTTGAAGCAAAACGTCATTCAGTATTACAAGCCTGATGATTTCTTCTCCAAAAATTAACTTCTGTCATAGTTGTACTTTGATTCTGCTCATTGCAGCCTGGAACTTCATTCTTCCTTTGATCTTCTTTTATTGCAAGACTCTGGCTTCGTCTCCTCGTTATGCATGCTACATTCTTTGTTTTCATGTCTTTTAAAGTCACAAATGCTGCAGACAGACAGATTCTGATTTTGCCATCAGAATCACTTGAGATGTGCTTTAATTATATAGAAATCCCCACAGTGGCTTTAAACAAAGCAGAACACTACATAGTTTACTACAGTATAATCAGTTTCTGTTTGATTGGACTATTATATATGAAACGTGTTTGGAGGATTTCTGATCTCACCTGTGGTCCCAGCTGATCCTTGTCAAGGAGTTCGAGGAAGTGGTAACATTCCACCCTGGCCAGCAGCAACTCAAAGCCCACCAGCATGGCTCTGTCTGGGTTAGCATCCTCACTGAGTCTGTACTCACTGAAATACATCAAACAGGAAGGAGAACAACTGAGGAGAAAGACATGAAGTGATGTGTCCCTTACACAGATGACAGAAACTGGCTTGAATCCAACATGTTGTTCTTTCTTCATTTGCTCCAAGATTCACTTCCTGATTTTGTGAGAGCAAAATTTTCTCCCAGCCCATCTTTTCACATTTCAAGCTCAATACAGTTCACAGTTTCTAAATTCTCATTCTTTGTGCTGTAACAAAATCAAGGAGTGTATCTTTCAAATGAAATTTGATTGAAGACAAGAATGTGAACAATCAGTGGTTTCCAAAATCAGATTTGTCCCTCATTGCAAACAAATGTAAGAGAGAAAATATGAAAACACATGAGACCTATTATCTCTGAGGTGCCTTTATTGTCATGCTTTGCCTAGACATTTTAAGTCTATATAGTCTCGGCCTATTATAAAGTTTACAAGTGCATGTGTGTGCAGTGTTTGTTTCTCCTTGCATTGCAACACATTGGTAGCTGTAAGAACAGGCCTTGTGGCTTGATGTCTACAGCATTTATTGTCCCTCTTCTGGTCAATCCTCTCCTTGTTCCCTACCTTTGTGGAGTGTCAGAATGGGGCAGGTAGCCAATAGAGGCCAGGACCGACTGAATGGTAGAACTGCTGAGAACTGGCAGGAGACAGTAAACAAATGGACCTGTATAAGTCTGAAAGAGACAGAGAAACAGAAAGACATTTCATCTATCACTAAATAAAAAATGTTCATTTATTAAAGCTCTCTTAAATGTGGTCATTAAAGAACTGTGACATTATGTAGGAAGTGGAACATTTTAAAGTTGAAAAACAAATTTGTCACTGTGGTGGACAAACTATGTCATGGAGACACTAGCTGTGTTCCAATGTGATACTATGCACTAATTCTTCTGTTCAAAGCTGGAAAAAGTTCTTATAAAGTGCAGATGGTGGTGAGACAGTGACAGAGTGGAAAATACATGTCGCTGTCTCTTTGACAGGTTTGTCACTGACATTCAAATGTCAGATTGTGTCATCTGTAGGTAAGTTAGTAAAGGAAGTGTTTTTGCTACTGTTCCTAAATGACCTCAAACACATGTGCCTTTCTGTACAGTGGTTTCTTCTTCCTTATTGGCGCACAGATAAACCAATACAGTAAAGATATCCGCTACAGCCTAATGTCAACTGACAATATCAGCCAGCCAATAATCAGTCAGGCTGTATTTGGCCTGATGGTGGCGCTAGAGAAAAAGTCTGAGTTGTTTATTACAATAAATGTCATGGAAATCTGGTAAGTAATGAAGTAATCTTACTGTAGACATCTTACTCTCCAAAGTGTTGGATGGGAAGCCAGACCGAGGAGCGGACTAACTGACATTGCCATCATCAGACTCAGTCAGGGCAAAGGGTTTTCAGCACTGGGTGACTTTTGACTTTTCAACTGGTTCAGATGAATACTTCATTCCCACTTTAACCTATGACTTTTTTCACTTTCACATTTTTTTTTTTCAAAACTCCTACCTGCTCACTGTGTCATTGTCTCAGTGTCTCATTTTTAAATCACTCTGTGCTTTCAGGTGTTTCGTCTTTCTACCCCATCCTGCACAGAAACAGGAAGCGGAACAACTCAACAAACCATCTGAAACCACAACAGGGGTTTCATTCCAAAATAAAATGACCATTTGCAAAACGAGACTTTACAAAACTCTGGATAATCATTCTGCAATAATTTACTAGTTGCCTGGACATTCATAGTTACCAGAGGATATTCCTATTTTGATGACCCCCAACTTTTCATGTGGTGCCACTGTCAAGTCAAACTTTGTCTTTGACCAACAATTTGGCCCATGACAATTAAAGCTCTACCATAAGGTCTAAAATCCTTGACTTGTATACTAGTAGTATCCAAGTCTAAACAACACGTAGCTGTTAACATTACTGTAAACATTAATGCTCCCCAGTGGAAAATCCACTAATATTTTTTCTACAGAACCACCCTCAGGACAAGCATTTCCATGTGTATACATTATGCATTCCAAAATCTAATGATTACTGATTAAAATTTAATTAACTTAACTTGGTAGAATAATGAACTCTTTGATATATGGAATAAAAGGGTTTTAATGTAAAGCTTGTGGTGAAACTTTGATACAATGTATTGAAAAATGCCACAGGCTGATTGCCTGCATCCATGCTGCCCAGAGAAAGAAGAGTTGGTCATTCCATGCTGGCTTACCAATTGGATTTATTTGGAAATATGCACCTTTAAAGCACAGGATCAACTGATGTGACAAGCATGATACAGGCCTTCAGGTGGGTCCTGCTTTTCTTCCTCAGCTTGACTTCTTGAAGAGGTAACTGAGTAACTTCATCACTTAATGAATGAATGAATTTAATGAATGTTGCTCTACTTACATGTTGTATATTCCTCAATTAATTTGCCAGGCAGTATTGTAGTGTAGAAATACTATACATACTGCATAGAGAAAGGGAGGACTGGGGGATCACTGAGGGCCCAGCACTTCACTTCTTGCTTCGGGGCCCCCAGCCTGTTGATCCACCTATGTGCGATTTGGACACCTCTGTGGGTCCATCCTCAGGAGAAATGACTGTGTTTGGTATTGTTGTAGCTAATTAAATAGGTGTCTCAGAGGACTTTCCATGGTTTGGTTTTAATTGTCACCCTTTGAAAGGAAGTTTTCTTGTAATACAGTTTTAACACTATTATGGTAGATTTGAAGATGGTGCCGCTCTAGTGGCAGTCTGTTACAGCAGCTCTCGCTGAGCTTTTTCCTCTACTGTATACTTGTATATTTCTATAATTAATTTCTCATTATTTTTATTATAGTTAAGTTTTAATACTTCTAATCTAGTTAAATTGTTGATACTTTTTCACCTGAGTTGAACTGCTAACACTTTTTTATACTTCTTGTATATTGACCCACTATTTATCTATCTATCTATCTTTGCTGCTGTAACATTGCACATTTTCCCGATGTGGGACTAATAAAGGAAATATCTTATCTTACATCAAATGTTTAGATAATACAACATGTGCATAACCACAGAACCATTACAGCTTTAAATGCAGCATTTGACCCTTTATAAACTCAGTATCGTGATGATATTATTCCACATCAGAAATGAAACTTGGAGCAGCATATGTCTTTGAATTCCAGACATTCCATTCATAGATCCTAGTTCAAGTTAGTCTACCTGGAAGGAGGGAGTGGCTGAAGAAAAGACAGACAGAAAGAAAGACAGAAGCGGCACCTTCAGTGTCTTGATCTCCTTCCTCCAGGGTTGAAGGAACAGGTTGACGCAGAGTGTTTCCAGCAGCTCGGCGGCTCTGATGACAGCAGACAGGAGCTTCCTGCAGTCTGTGCTCAGGGCTGCACAGCCCTCACTCAACGCCTGGTAGAATGGGAACACAGTGAAAGTTGCAGTGGGCTCTGGTTCCCTGAGCAGGTAGCGAGCCGCCCTCCTCAGCAGGCAGGCGTCGCGGCACGGCCGGACCTCTGCACACTGCTGCAGGTACCAGCTCACATAGTCGTCATGGAGCTCCTGACGGGAAACCTCCACCTGCTCTGCCCTGACACCGTCCTTCATGACCGACACACAGCTCATGTCTGTCTGAATGAGGAAGTGTGCGGCTGTCAAACGAGCAGACGGAGGAGGAAGTGAAAGTGAGAGCAGCTCTGCCACCACTTATTTCAGCATGTGAACTAAACCTGAGATCAAGGCTCTGTTCACACATGAAGCTGCTTTTTAAATCCCGATTCAGGGCTCAAATGACACAGTGTTACATTTTAGTTCTGCTCCGGTTCCTGTCCACACTGACTTTTTACAAAGAGGAGTACACATGAAGTTACACAGGCTGACAGACAGCTCGTTGATTGGACGGTTTTGGAGCGCGTCATCCTGCATCATCAGTGCATCATCAGGACCAGGACGCTTCAAAGCTTCTGGTGTTTATATGTCATAAGATAAGATAAGATAAACCTTTATTCGTCCCTCAGTGGGGAAATTTGCATATTTCTGTTCGTGTCACAAAGAGTTCACCATGAAATAACTGACTATTAGTAATGTTAGAATGCAAATAATGATAAATAAATAAATAAATAATAATAATAAGGGCGAAGAGGAGGCGTCTTATTACTGTGGAGTTCATGAACTGACAAGGAGGATACAAACAGCAGTTTTAACCTTTGACCCATTAATCAGGGGAATACCTGAGCTGACAAGCATGCATGGTTACCGAATGATTGGCTTGAACATGACTTGTACAGATCAATGATAAGATCGCTTCCTGGACAGATATCACAATCAGCACATGGAATGATTAGTAGTTTAGCTTTTGAAATGTGTACCCCCACAAAACACCTGTGGATGGTCCATTTGCGTTCACACTACAAACCAAGGGTTTGAGTGGAGGTGAGCCGACACAACCTTTTCATGGCGACCTCAATCCGCTTGTTTTGGTCCGAATCCGCATCCAATTACTGTGTTCACATTTGACTGATGAACCGATCTATGGGGCAAACTGCTCCAAAAGAGCCAGATGTGAATCCACCAAACAATTACATACAATAAAAACTTCACTGTTATTAGGTGCGTGCGAACGAAACTGTACAATTGCTCATTATATACATTATACCTTTACTGTTATTTCAGATTTTTTTATACATTCATTCATTTTAGGAACGAGTAGGATGGCAGGAAAACTGTTATACAAGATGGGAAAATGCTGCAATAATATCTTTCTTCATTAGAAATCCAATGTACCATGTACCAAATGTACCACTTTCAAATTCTGAGAAAGACCGTGTTTTATTTTGAAGGCCCTAACCCGGATGTATTCATTTTTGTTTCCGGGTCAGGACTGTGTCTCGTAGTCACGCTGCCGGGCACTAAACACTGTTTCCAGTCCGTTTTATCGGAAGAACCGCTGACATTCGGCCATGTGTCGGTGTTTCTGTTGAGGTAGGTAAAACGAGTCTTTCACCTTAACGCTGTCAGTGTTTGTTCGACCTGAACTACTGTGTGTGTGTGTGAGTGAGTGTGAGTGAGTGAGTCTGTTTCCACATTGCAGCCAGTGGTGCCATCACACACACACACACACACACTATAAAACACCTGTACACCGCTGCTCATCTCATCTCCAGCACTAATATTATATGTCTGTTACATCTTTAACATCTTTCTAACTTAAACATGCATGTATTCACTTCAAAACAAGACCTATTGTTATTCATCTTGTGAATCTGGAGGATCTGAACACCTAAATATAACGAATAAGCGTCTGTCTCAAAATGTGCAAGTGTTCCTTTGTATAAGTTGAGACTCCTCCTGGTTTTTGACAGACAGCATCACACTGTCAACGGTTGCATCATTGCTTTAGTGAACACACCATTATTTTACACTTTATATCTATTAATAACAAGGATATAGTTAAATCATTCAAGTAATCCCTGGTAATGGAAATAACCTTTATCCCTGCTTCATATGTGTCTGTATGTGTGTCGCTGTTTGAGAGTGTGTATAAACCTGCAAGGCTGTACAGTGAGATTTTGAGAAGCATTGATTTTAGGCACATTCTTCTTTTCAAGTGTAGAGTTCATGCTGTGATTACATTTGTCATTTCAGTCTCAGAGAAGGACAGACATGAAGAACAGAAGTGGTGGCTGGGTGGACAGTCGGCTCAGACATAGAGTGGAGCAGGTACAAGTCTATGTCCTCATTGTCCCAGGGCTGTATGTTATCACTTCAGTGGTATTCATTTAACATATGACACCTGAGCCTCCCACCTATATGAGTTTGTTGGGCATCCCATTCTAAAACCACGGGCATTAATATGGAGTTGGACCTGCCTTTGTGGTTCTAACAGCTACCAGTCTTGTGGGAAGGATTTCCACGACATTTTGGAGTGTGTCTGTGGGAACTTGTGCCCTTTCAGCCAAAAGAATATCTGTGAGGTTGGACAGATGCTGGATGAGAAGGCTTGGCTCACAATCAGCATTCTGATTCCCTCCAAAGGTGTTCAGTGGGGTTGGGGTCAGGGGTCTGTGGCAGGCCAGTCGAGTTCCTCCTCACCAAACTCCTCTAACCATGTCTTTATAGACCTCGCTTTGTGCACAGGGGCACAGTCAAGCTGGGACAGAAAAGCCTTGGTGGCAAAGTTGCAAGCATCCCACTGGCCAAAATGTCCTGTAGCATTAAGAAAACCCTTCGCTGGAACTAAGGGGCCTTGTTGAAAACCTTGAAAAAGCCTCCTGTTAGCAATGATTGAAACACCAGAACTCAATGATTAGTAGGGGTGTCCACTGACCTTCGGCCATATAGTGTATCTCAGTTAATATCAATGACTGAACAGGAGAGAAGTATAAATGTCTTGTATCATGGGACATCATGGAACTGTCCTGCTATCAGAAGACATCATGAGGGACCCAAAGTGGCGATGTCTCATAAATAACACAGCCTGAGTCTGCTCTGGTTCTTGCATGAATTTCATCTGTTTCCATGTTATTTTTCATGTTCAATTGACTTGTGATCAGAGACTGGATCAGAGTCAGTCATCTTGACCCCGTTTCATGTTGAACTCTGTTTTCAGTATCTGGCATCCAGCAACAGTGAACATGTGGACCTGGCAGCTGTTGCCCTGGAACTTCAAAAACTGTACAGGTGAGTTCATCAGAACAACGTTCTCAGAACAACTCAAACAAAAGTGATGACTCTGTTTAACTTTACTTCAATCTGCCCTTCACTTACTTTTGAAGTCAGAAAATCATCCAATGTATCCAAATGTAAAGAAGCATTCTTTTTCTTGTAAGCTGTTAAGCTGGTTACTCTACCCTCATGGATGTGCATGAAGTGAAACGCCTCTCAGTAAAACACAATAGCAGCACAAACTGTACCACCCAAACTGAACATACAGTTGCATCAACACCTCTTAAAAAGAGGAAGGACAAGAACTGCATGTACCATTAACACCTTCACAAATGAGTTATTACAGCGCTGTTGGATTAGACTACCTTTGTTCCAGTTAAACTGGACACTGAGCCTATATTGATGTTTATCGTTGTAAATTAAAAGTCATGACGTGTTTGATTTATATTGCACCCTTAGACTGGAGTATGGCAGAAGAAACAAGACAGCCTTCAGGATCCAAGTAGAGAAAGGTAAGAAAGGCAAAATTAGATCTGTGTCTTATTACAGAACAGTATTTTAACAGTGTTTTCAAGGTGATTATTTGCGAGTCACTTCTAATGAAGAGCAGACAAGAGGGAAGATGATTGTTCTGATGTTGTTTTAGTTAGTTATTGAAATTGTTGTCATGTGATCACAGGAGAAAAGACCTTATGTCAAGATAAAAGAGATATTCTGTGCTTCTTAGAAAGCCAAAATACACATGACACACACAAATGACCTCTTCAGCCTCACCCACCAACCAGTCCATTCTAGTTTTCATGATCAAACTCTCCTTTTGGATTATGCTCTGTGAGAAGTTCTGATTTGTCTTTTCTATCTGCCTCTTGTAGTGTATGAAGCAATCATGAAGGAGTCTGGGCTCAATGATCTGGAGAGCAAACACTTGGCTAAGAGAGCCAAGCACAGCCACAATGACACTGGGTAAAGGACACTCTCTGCTTACTGCCTGGTTTGGACCAGCCAGGTTCTGGCTTTCACCTCAGGGCTCATCTCTGCTGTACTCTTACTCTCTTTTGGAATGTACAAGTAATGCCATTCGTGCCTGTGTGTTCACAGTGAGGGCAGCAGCAGCAGCTCAGAGGAGTCTTCTGACAGTGATGACCACATCCTGGAGAACGCTGTAAGAAATGATATCAGTGTTACATCCGAGGGCAGTACATAATAATACATAATCTGAAGGATTATAGTAGAAGTATATTGGTCATAGAATTTTGATGGGGGTGGCTTATATTACTTCCTTTAACCCACACCATTTGCAAATTATGCAAAATGATAGATTCAACACTCAGAGAGCACTGAGCTCCACCTGGACAGCACAGTCCTTTAAATGAGGGATTTAAATAGTTGATCATGTCTGCATCTGATTCTAAATCTGGTTCTATATCATCAGCTTGATCTGGATCTAGATCAAGCTGATGGGAAAGATCAGTATGTATGCTAAAACACGTATTAAGGTGTCCTTGAGCAAGACACTGAACTTTTCTAGTGCATTTTTATACACAGTGTGTGAATTGGCCAACTTTCCACCAAATACAATAGAAAGTCATTTTTGACATATCCTACTAATGAACAGACAAACAATCAGAGAAATGAGACTGAAATTAACCTTATTTATAAAGGTAATATCAGGTGTGGTCCCAGAGTGTTATGTACGTGAACATTATTAACTTGTTGCTCTTAAAGGTTTTGTTCTTGGGCATGAAAGTGAATGAAGTTAATTTATGGTTCTTCATGGTGGTAAAGAGCATTTTTAAATTACGATGTAGGAGGAGGAGGACTAGTGTTGCGTGTTCCCAGATATGGATGGCACGTGAACACATCTGAGAAGAACACTTTAGACTTGTAGACCATGGGAAAACCCTGTGTCTGAATGTTAGGATGCTCAATGACTGTCTGCCGTCTGTCTGATTAAAGGACCAGTCCAACATTTTGGGAAGTATACAGATCTGTTTGTCCACAGTAAGATTAGATTGGTGTTTGCCTTTAGCTGCAGCTTGCTGACTAATAAAATAACTTTTTTGAAAGGTGTAGATTTACTCCTTTGATAGAATGAGGCTCACCGTCTCCCTATCTTTATAGTTTTTGTACTAAGGTAGACTCAACCCCTTCTTGTGCCTATCACTGTATGTACTGAATGTACAAAGATGAAACTGATATCCATCCTGTCATCTCACAAATGTCGGACTGTTTCCTAATTTATAGACAGCCCTTTTTGATAGTGAGCTTTAACAATACTTTCATGCTGCTTTTTGCCATCCCCAGCCAACCAACCACATGAACAGCTCCCTTACATCTCTGTACCGGAAGGGACAGCCTGACTCCAGCGCCTGCTCACCCAGGAGAGATCAGCTTGCTGCCAGCAGTCCTGCCAGCACAGCCAACTCCACTCCTAGTTCAGGGACTCTGGTTTCCACAGGAGGCTGGTTCATTGATAGAGGAAGACGCCCCGAGAAGAACAACATCCTCATCGACCTGTGTGAAGAAGAGCCAACTAACACAGCAACAAACGTATGTACCTGTGGAGGGCATGTCTGTACTTAAATACAGTCAGCATCCTCACATTGTTCCAAAAACGTTGGGATGCTGTGTAGAATGGAAACAAAAACAGAATGCAGTTATTTACAAATCCCTTTTGACCTATATTCAGCTGACTATAGTACAAAGACAAGATATTTAATGTTCAAACTGATAAATTTCATTGTTTTTTGTAAATACATCTTCATTCTGAATTTGATGCCGGCAACACATTCCATAAAAGTTGGAACAGAGGTCTGTGTTACATCACCTTTCCTTTTAAAATCACTCAGTAAGCATTTTGGAACTGTGGACATTTATTGTCGAAGTTTTGAAAGTTCCCATTCTTCCTTGATACAACACTTCAGTCGCTCAACAGCCTGGGGTATTTTACAGAGTGAGTCATAGAAAAATGAGACACATCCATAGATAGAAACAACTGAAAGAGTAGAGGGAGATAGTTGATCATTAAAATAGTTCTGATTATGATTGAAGTTCTTACACCTTAACATATGAGTGGAAAGAATTGATTTTAAATTTATAACATTTTTGACTCAAATGTAGCTTAACCAGCTAATATGCTACTTTAGTACATTTAAGAACAAATATTACTGGGAGCACTACAGAAAAAGACAGATGAACATTTAATATCTCTGGCCTGTTATGAATGGGAGGGTTTTGTCATTACACCTTTAACAACAAACCAAATGAGGAGTGAACACATAGAGGTTAGTGTGGCCACCTGATAATGTCACCCTCTGACCTCTGACCACCCTCTGAGGTATGTATATATAGACATTTACTTTGTAATATGTGTGTTCAGCAGACAATGCTCAACTCATACACTGACTGCCATTTCTTTTTGTCACCAACAGACAGATGTGTCCATGCTGGAGCCCGAAAAATCCCACAAAAAGTCAAAAAAAAGGACAAAGACTGCCACTGAAACTACAGAGTCTCGCACCCTGAACAAAAAAGGTGCTGCCTTGTCTAGTTTGCCAGGCTAACTATACAATATGGATTCTTAAGCTGTTATTAAACACCACAAAATGCTGTAATGCTTATTGCTTGTCAAGCATTGCAGCTAGTGTTGCAGCTAAATTATTTTTATCATTGCTGAATATATACATTTTGATTCTTATGTCATGTTTATTTATTTAGATTGTTTGACGAATTAATCACTTCCTCTGTTTGTGGTCAAAAATGATGATCGATATCTAAAACAAGTCACCACTGTGTCCACTGTGATTTCTCTAACACTCTACTATGTTGCAATACAAGTAATTCTGTCTCTATGAATTACTTCTCAGCAAAATCAAAGTCACCAGAGCTGCAGTATCCCTCTCTGAAGTTTGAAGATGTGGGAGGTAATGAAGAGACGTTAACGGTTAGTATCTTTAACCTTGTACTCTGTTGCTGTTTCTTCTGTGCTGGGATGTGGCTACAGTGCATTGCTGTGAGTCACAACTCAGAAACCACCAAAGTTTTTAAATCCAACATAATGGGGCTTTAATTTAGCGGTGTTTGTTATTTTATCTATTTGTAGCATAGTGTTCACTCTCCATTACTTGCCTTTGCAGGAAGTGTGTAAGCTGCTGATCCACATTCGCCACCCAGAGGTGTACCAGCAGCTGGGAATGGTTCCTCCGAGGGGCTTCCTCCTCCATGGACCTCCTGGCTGTGGAAAGACCCTGCTAGCCCAGGCTGTGGCTGGGGTAAGTACTGGACAGTCCAGCTCATGGAGAAAATGGCTTTCCATTCAAAGTTAAATGTTGTGTTACATCAAAGGCTACAAAATAAGACAAAGGTAATACAGAGTTAATATGCATTTACATACATACACACCCTGTACACACGTACATATTGTATACATATATAGGTACTTCTCCAGCTAGGTCTGAGTAAGTGGGACATCAATAAAGGTTGTATGTAATGTGTGTGCTTGTTGAATAAAGTGACGTGATGGTGTGTTTCAGGAGCTGCAGCTGCCCATGTTGAAGGTGTCCGCTCCGGAGCTGGTGTCTGGAGTGTCCGGGGAGTCCGAACAGAAGCTCAGAGAGCTGTTTGACCTGGCTGTGGTCCGTACTTCTTTTCTTCTTGCTGATACAGTACGAGTACTATTGATAAATCATGTTGATTATGTCTTTCTCTCTGAACGTGATTGGTTGTTTTCTCTGCTTGCAGAGCTCTGCCCCATGTATCCTGTTCATAGATGAGATAGATGCTATCACCCCTAAGAGAGAGGTGGCCTCTAAAGACATGGAGAGGAGGATTGTAGCCCAACTGCTAACCTGCATGGATGGTAGGATACACTGGAACAAGTAGACTCTGCATGATACTACTTCAGAGTAACTGTCATACTGATGGACCAAATAGACAGCCACTTACTATTGAGTCATTATAGTGCACAGTGCATGGATATGAACTTAACATGGATGAAAAGTTGATTAGGTTTAACATGACATCCTTGCTGGAGCCCTTCCCTGGTTGGTTTTTCACTAATGTTTGAATCTTTTATAACAAAAGGACATGAAAACACTTGCTTCTGTTTGTTATTTGAAAAAACATTTATCATTTTAATGTATATCATGAAATACATTTAAACATAGTAGACTTGTCTTTCTGATCATTTCTGTAAAAGTTTGCCATAACTTTTTTCTTTCTTTGCTTTGTCTGTTCAACTGTAATTGATGAAATTCTGCTCTTCATGCATGCAGTTTGTTACATGCATACAGGAGAGATGACATTTTTCTGGTGCTTGCCTCCTGACAGACTTGAACAGCCAGACAGTGACAGCACAGGTCCTGGTCATCGGTGCCACCAACAGGCCGGACTCCCTGGACCCCGCCCTCCGCAGAGCCGGACGCTTCGACAGAGAGATCTGCCTGGGTATTCCTGATGAAGCAGCTCGTCTTAGGTCAGCCATACATGATTCTAGAGGAAAGAGGATCCACATTACTATATATCTGCATTACTAATATTGTAGTCATGATAATCTAGATTATTACTCTCAAAAGAAACATTTCAAGTTGCACGTTTATCTTTCTGGATTTGTCAAAGCTCCATATAGCATCCCTAAATCTCCAGATGTCCTCCAGGCTCACTGCTGATGTCTTTGAGACTCTTCATAGTTCACAGCTGAGTTTCACAGCATCAACAGTTAGCAAAGAGGAAAGCTCGAACTCATACAGTGTTAACATTTAAACAGAATGCTTTGTGCTCTGTCAGGATCTTGAAGACATTGTGTCGAAAGCTGAAGCTGCCGGAGGACTTTGACTACCAGCAGCTGGCCCGACTCACCCCAGGCTACGTGGGCGCTGACCTTATGGCTCTGTGCCGCGAAGCTGCCATGGGTGCTGTGAACAGGGTTCTGCTGGAAATGAGAGGACTGTCACAGAGCCATGGCCAGAGCTCTACTAAAGAGTTATCAACAAGTGGAGCTGAAACTGAGGCTGTTGGAACAGACAAAGAAGTCAGAGAGCAGCAGACAACAGATATCCAGCCAGTACCTCAGGAAGAGTCAGGGCAGAATCACCTGCAGGTATGAAGAGCTCCATCAATACATCTCCCAACCTCCACTTAGCATGATACGGTACCTTTGGCAGCAGATGACCTCTTGTTCAGTCATAACATAATATGTGTTTTCCAAAAAGATGCCAGCAGCTAACAGTCAACTAACAATCAGACAGATGATCGTTCTTGAATAAATCAGGAGTAAAGGCTTGGCACACTGCTGTGTTTGTGCTTCATCAGACAGAAACTCAACACTCTGGGTTCTGTTCATTTTGTAGATTTCTCATATGTGGCCTCAGACCTGATGTATTTGATCAGTGTTACGCAATTTTTGTTTGTGAACTTCCGCCAAGGTCAGTCAAGAAATACCTGTGGCAGGAGTTTGAGGTCCAATCTGTATGTTTTACCATAAAAACAATGCCTTTAATTAATAAACAAAAAAGTTAGTTAATTTAGAATTTTCAAAAAATTAAAGAAAATTTTTAAAAAGTCTTAAAAGCATCTGGGTCTTGGATTATAATTCATATCTATATAATATATTTAATTAATATATTTACTAAATAGCATTTATTTATATTCAGATAAATGTTACTTTCTGAATATATTACGATGATGTGATTAAAGACTGTGTGGTGCAAGCTCTGTATTTAAACTCTGGGTTTTTTTTTTATTACTTTGAGGAACTCTGGAACATTTTTAAGCAGATCATTTGCATTTGTCCCCTTGTTCATCTTTGTTTTCTGTTCCTGGAAGCATATTCTGAGTCATGCTGATCACACTTTTATTCAGTTTATTCTAAACTGTGGTGAACCCTAGTGCCCTCTTGCACCTGGAAAAACAACTCTTGGATGTGTGTGAACACAAAGTGTAAAAATCAGTTTTTAAAAAAGTTTTTTGTGTAAAAAAAAAAAAAAAAAAAATTGGTTAAAAAAAAATAAAGACCAGGTTAGAGAAATATTCACATATCTGACCGAAGAGTTGGATCTGTTTGTCATTTGGCCATACTAATAATAATGTTGGTCTGTTGCTGAACTTTTAATCACATCAGAAAACATTAACAAGGTAATGTCAGTCTGTCAGACTCGACTGTCGACATCAAGCCGGAGTTTCATGCTAACTCCCGCGTGGCTGGCTGAGGGGTGTCACAATGCCACGGGGCGGGGCCGACTTCTGAGGGGGCGGGGCAAACAGAGGAAAGATGGACGTTAGCAACATTAGCTTCAATCTCAGTCAATCTCAGTCTGTCAGTTATTTTGAGAGTGATAACAATTTTCAGTTCTGTTTTTTAAAATTTTGGTGCTGGGCCTTTAAATAGCATGGACTTTCATTTCCTTGTCCCCGTATTACTCTGATGACTTATGTGCTCTGTCCAGCAGGGGGAGCTGTGGCACCTTTTGCAACTGCTGAAGAACACTGAGACTCTGTCAGAGGAAGAGCTGGCCAGCCTGTCCATCCTCATGTCAGACTTCCAGGCCTCTCTGGCCAGTGTCCAGCCCTCAGCCAAGAGGGAGGGCTTCGCCACCGTGCCTGATGTCACCTGGGAGGATGTGGGAGCCCTGCAGGACATCAGAGAGGAGCTCACCATGGCCATACTGGTAAACTCCAGGCTTCTTCACGCTTCACAGCAATCATCCAGACTGAGAAGAAGCATCGGCCCCAGCTCTGGGATCATTCTTAATTTAATGACCAGCCTTCTCTTGTTCATATCCTTTGTCATATAGGGGCCCTCTCATTTGCCTTCACAATCTGTAGTCATTTTATCATCCCAGAAACATCTGTTCTGCCCTGTGTCCTCTCTGATCTTCATTTGAAGTCCTCATCTTATAATCTTGTTAACTGTGAGTCCATTACTCTCTACTTGGTACATGAGAGACTCACTTGCTGGAACGATTGAGTCCTGCAGGGGCAATAGTGTCTTGTTGAGTAACTCTATGACTGAGGACGGCATCTGTTAATAAATCAGATTCATTCTGTAGATAATGTAGATGTCCTGCTCAAACTGGGAGCTAGCTGGTCCTCCACCTGTTATTGGATAAAAGTCACTGTCAGGTACTAACTGTGACATTATTCAAAGCTACAAGATGAACAGACTGGGTTCTTTGGAGTTCAGTGGTGGACTGGCCCTGCTGTGACCTGGCCCACATTTGACCTGGTTCCCTGTCACTGTGCCACTTCTGAGTGTTAGCACAGAGTAACCCAGCTGTGTGTCTGTGTGTTTTGCAGGCTCCGGTGCGTTCTCCAGAGCAGTTCAGAGCTCTGGGGCTCAGTGCTCCATCTGGTGTGCTGCTGGCTGGACCTCCAGGATGTGGAAAAACACTGCTGGCCAAGGTTCCTCACCACACTAATAAAGTCATACCACTGTCATTTCTTTGAACAGCTCCAGTGCCATTTTCCATAAAATGATTTACGGTATCTGGTATTCTATCATGGACAGCATCTGTGTACTACACATTTTCTCAAATTATTTGTAATCAAAATCTATCCTAAATTATTAGTTTAGTCTGATTTCGTGTGGCTAATTTATATTTCTATTCTGTATGTCATCTCAGCATGTATGTTTTTAATTCAGAGTTGGGGCCTGTCACCATCTCAGAATCAGTCTCAGGAATGACCCTGAAAATTTGACTTTGGACTCAAAAAACTCTTCAAAATCAAGCATCATTTATGCTTAGCAAGTTATACATGTTGGTACTGTGTAAAGGAATATACAATTTTTTTGTGAAAGACAATACTTTCTTTCTGAGAGTGAAATGAGACAATAGCAGTCTCATGTCTGTGCATTAAGTGCAGATCTAGAATCAGCACATTGGTTGCCTTGCGTAAAGACAAAGTTCCAAAATACACTTATTAACATAGAAATCACACCAATAGATCAGGAATGTAAAAATGACAAGTTGTGGATTTAGGGGGAGTTATGTGCTGGTCACTGTGTGCAGCTTCCTGAAGTCTTACAGTGAGGTTGACAGATTTGGTGCTATCATGTCTGTATGGAGGCCAAAACCTGTGCTCAGTGACTGTATCTGGCAACCCGCTGCACAAAAGTGCTGGGTAGATGGAACTGTTTTCATAAAGAAAGAGCTGGTCATTGTCTCACTGTGTCTCACTGTGCGTTCCTTGTTGTCTCCTGACAGGCAGTGGCCAACGAGTCAGGCCTCAACTTCATCTCTGTCAAAGGTCCAGAACTGCTCAACATGGTGAGTCACTGAGCTGTGGGAACATGTTGATGTAGTTGAGGCTGCCTGTGCATTGCTGCATTGTTGCGCAGTTGGATCACAGTACAGCCAACAGACGCTCACTTATTAGCCTTGAAACTCTGCCTCTGAGAGGCTATTCAGCATCATGTCAATGTGCTTGTAGCTGCTCCCTGTCATTGAGCTTCCCTTTTTTCCCTCTTTTTATGATCTCCCAGTTTGTGTCCTTCTCTTCACACCCTCACATTAAATATTGTAAATATTTGCTCTTGGGGCAGTAAGTTATCCTCCTTGCCTTTATTCACCAAACCATGATTCAGAGCGATTCAGAGAATCAGCTGGTTGCACTAACTTAACCAATCTGTGTGTTTTTACAGTATGTGGGAGAAAGTGAGCGGGCTGTCAGACAGGTGTTCCAGAGAGGACGCAACTCAGCTCCTTGTGTCATCTTCTTTGATGAGATCGATGCTCTGTGTCCTCGTCGCTCAGGTCATGAGGTGAGAGTGATGGACTTATTGACTTTGAAAGGAATCCATGAGCATCATGTTCAAGACATCAGATTCTACAATGCAACACACTGGTCGTGCCACAAACTGTCCTATCAGTTGGCGCCAGTAGCGCACGACATAATTGTACTAGTTCTCCCATGAAACCTCTGTCCCAGAGGGGTCCATAATGACTGCTATCTGTATGAAGCTGGAACAACTGCACGTGTAGGTTACCCCAGAGGATCACTGGTACCTGTGAATGTGCATTATGATATGGAGTTATCGTATCTCTAAATTGGCTATGTTTTGTCGCTGTTGACCTTTAAGAGCATCTACTGGATTTTAACACATAGGCCATTTGGCCTTTGGCAGAACGCCCTATCTCGTAAAGTGAAAAGTGATTTGTGTATTCGCCCCGTGATTTGGATGCAATCCTAAATTTAATTGTTTTTTCCTTGGCCCATGCTGCATCCTTCAACCAAATTTCATGAAAATCAGGCCAGTAGTTTTATCTGTAATCCTGCTGACAGATAAACAAACCAAACATCAGCTCTTTGGCGGAGGTAATACTGTGTAGGGATGTTTCAATGTGAATCAGGCGCCACCAATGTTGGCCCTAATCAGTCACGATACATACACATAAAATAAGAGCACTTTAATGAATGTTGACTGCCAATTTTCAGGATTTGCCTAAACGCTATATTCATTAAATAAACCGCTGTAATCAACGTGAATCTTATATCCCTACAAAATGAAAAATACAGCAGAAATGTTTATACATTATTCTACAAAGACCAAAGGTAATATTTTTACTATTTTAACAAATACCAAAATGGCAGACTTTAGACTGTCAAGCTAAAAGACTGACTATCTAAATATTCGAAATAAATTCTAAATATCAAAAGTGTATTTTTAGATCACATTTACAAATCATGTGATCTACTGTATCTTTACTGTTCATACAGCTTGTTTTTGTGGTGACTCAGTGATGTGTGTGTGTATATGAAGAGTGTTTGTGTGTCCTCAGTCAGGAGCCAGTGTGCGGGTGGTCAACCAGCTGCTCACAGAGATGGACGGCCTCGAGACTCGACGGCAGGTCTTCATCATGGCTGCAACCAACAGACCAGGTATGTATCCAGCTTCAGCCAGACCTGAACCAGTGTCAGTGGAAGATCAGCTGGAAGAATTGTATTTTTAGGGCAGTTTTCAAAAGTGTTGGAAAGTAACTAAGTACAGTTACTCAAGTACTGCCCTGTGTAATTTTGATCTGCTTAGTATTTCCATGTTATGCTACTTCGACAGGGAAATATTGTACTTTCTACTGTACTACATGTATTTACATTTTATATTCATACAAGACATTGTTAAAGATTAAACCTGTGGTTTACAACCTGTTGGGCTTGTGATCTGTTTAAAAAAGCAGTGTCTACTTGGTCACCCTATGTTTTGACCCTTTGAGGGGACCCACCCTCTAGGTGTATATAAAGTGGTTCAAAGTAGTTCAAACTAGCTCCACCACAACCAACAGTAAAATGCTGCTCTACCATTGATGCATCAGTAAAAACAGTTTAATTTCATACATCAAATCAATCACAGTGGGTATTATTCTGTGGAGTACTTAGAATACTTCCATTCTGCTGAAAATGCATCTGTATGTGCATCTGTTGCCTTAGTAGAAAATCTTAATGCAGGACTTTTACATCTATGTTGTTGTATTGGTGCTTTTCATGGATCCGAATACTTCCACCTCTGTTTTTCAACCTGTAACCAAGATTTGAATGTAAATTTGTTATTTGTTGTTCTTACCAGCACTTAATGACTGTCACTCTCTTGTCACTCTCTGCCAGATATCATCGACTCTGCCATCCTCAGGCCAGGTCGTCTAGATAAAACCTTATATGTGGGTCTGCCACCTCCTGCAGACCGCCATGCCATCCTGCTCACCATTACTAAGGTAAGATGGATCAAAGTGAAAGTATCCATAATTAAATCCTATGTAGCTCTATATGTATTTTTTTCTTTTTAAAAAAAATTCTTATTGTTTTAGGCTTTTGTCTTTGGATAGTGACAGCTGGAGCGAGGCAGGAAATGGGGGAGGTTGACATTCAGTAGGTGTTACTAGATATTTCTAAAGGCATACAGTTTACAGTTTGCAAAGACACATCTAGACAAGGGACAGGTTGTGAACTTTGGCTACAATGAGCAAAGATGTGTTTGGAGAGAAGAGGGTGCAGCATTTCATGAAAAGAGCACCTCTCCAACTGTTACGCACAGGGATGGGTTGATCATGCTCTGGACTTGTGTTGCAGCCAGTGGACACAGGGAACATTTCACTGAGAGGGGAAGAAGGGATTCAATTAATTACCAACAAATTCTGGAAGCAAACATCACAGTGTCAAAGAAAAAAGCTGAAGATTAAAAGATCTTGTCTTCTACAACAGAACAATGATACACACCTCAAAATCCACAATGGACTACTAAGAGGTGCAAACAAGGTTTTGCCGTGGCCATGGAATGGGCATGAACTCGAAGTCTTTTGCAGGAAGAATGGGTGAAAATCTGCCAAACAACAATTGAAAGACTTTTAGCTGCCGACAAAAAGTGTAGACAAGTACACACTGTGATAGTTTTGCTTCAGGCCCTTAAGCTTTTTTGTTATTTTGAAACCTTAAAAGGTGGACATAAAAAAGTAGTCTTGCTTAAAGTATGAAATAAATGTATCATCTTTAACTTGCCTTTGGAAATCAAGTCGCTAGCCATTCACAGTAACTGTATATGCAAATGTAAATGTGTGTACATTTATACCATCTTACATACATCCACCCATGGACATAACTGCATGTATGAATCTTTTTTCATCCACTTTCTTGTAAATGCTTCCTTACTTGCAATTAACAAAGGTTACCCAAATACAGTGTCTCAAAGCAGAGCTGTAGCTACATTTTTGCCATTCAGCCATCAATTCTGAAATGGTGCAACCAGAAAAACTGCCTGTGTCACTGGGAGGTGTCAATACATAGTTTTTAACTTTTGAAGTGCTAATCTGGGCTAACCACATATCAGATCATCTTTGAATGCACAGAGATGTAATAGCTGTTGATCTTCTCAAGTGACTCAAGTTTCATATGTTGTAGGGGGGCACCAAACCTCAGCTGGAGCAGGACGTCAGTCTTGAAGAGATCGCCTTTGATGAGCGCTGTGATTGCTTCACGTAAGTCCCAGTTGGAAACACCAGCCGTCCTCACACGACTACTGAATATATATACACATATACATATATATATACACACACACACACACTATTTCTCCTGATTTTCGTCTGAAAAATAAACTGGCTTTAAACAGTGACATGATTTTTCTCAAGTTGCAATGTCAGTTTACTTGCTCACTTTGATACTGGGTAAGTGTAGAAGCACTGATCTGTAATTCTGATGAACAGAATGAAATCTAATCCAGACTGAGTGTAAATGTGTGTGTGTTTGATCCAGTGGCGCTGACCTGACTGCGTTAGTGAGGGAAGCTTCTGTTAATGCCCTGAGGGCGTACCTGAAGTCCCAGGATTCCTCAGCTTGTTCAGGTAAGCCGACACCTGCCCCTGCATGCAAATCAGACAAGTCAGATTAAGTTGTATTATAGAAAAATGTTGTGTCCCTGAGTACGACAGACCTTCTTATAATGGTTTCACAGATTTGATCAATATCATTCTGACTTCAAGAAAGTTATCTGTGCTTTTCATTGTGCTTACGTGTAAAAAAGTGCACTAATGTCTTCAACTCATCCAGACTCCAAGCAGTCTCCCAACCCAGACTAAAAACAGGCTGTGACAAGTTTGACCACAACTTCCGCAAAGTAGAAAAGGGGGAAAGCATGATGCTAATTACTTGTCCTCAATGCTAATATGAATGGAAATAGCACATTGGAAAACAGTAACTGTCACATGACAGAATGTAGCGTAAACCAGACAGGACTGTGTCTAATGCTGATTTGACACACAGTAACTTTGTTCATTGACTTAAATGTGTGTTCATTGTCTCACACAGGTCACACATACTCCTCTGGCTCTGTTGCTGACATCAGAGTGAGCAAACAGAACTTTGACGATGCCTTCAAGAAAGTTCGTCCATCTGTGTCCCAAAAGGTAACAAAGTATAAACAGTACAGTCATTGCTGTGTGATGTGTAAAACCTGCCAACACAGCCAATCCTGTAATAGATGAACGAAGGAGCCCAGAGGCAAACAGAATTGTGTTTACATGACTAGCAGTTCAGACTCATTTGTTCTTTTGTTTCACTTCATTTTTATCAATTCACTCTCATTTGAATTCACTCAACAAATTGGAGATGTGAGCAGTGGCAGTTTCAAAACTGTTACTAGAGTTACTAAGAGTTACTATTCTAAAATACTGCACTGCCCAGTTGTTGTTCTCTGGGGTTTGATGCTGTGCAAGTTGTGAGGTCATAAGCAGTTAAATGGGCCAACTAAGTGTAAAACTCTTTTTTTTTTTTTTTTATTTTAGACTGAGCTTTAACCACTTTCACAGGCATGATCAAAGTCAAATTTGTCATATACATCTTGACTAAGGCTGGCTTTCATCCAGTATACTTTTTTCCACTACCTTACTTTGAGTAATATATACATATGTTCCTACAAAACCTCTTTTTTTAATTTAACAAAAGAAGACCAAGCTGTCAAATATTCCATCTTGTTTATTTAGGTTCAATCCCCAGCTCTGATTCTCCTTCAAGAACTTAGTGTCATGGAACTACTTCTTTATTTGTTGTACAGCACCACCTCACAGTGTAATGCAGTGGTTCATCATGTGTCCATTACTCTGCCGGCATTCCAGATGCTGCAGATAATTACAGACTGTTTGTCATTGCAGACAGCTCTGTGCTATACTGTCTATCAGATCACTCCAATCTTTCTGCTATCAAGTAGCCAGGAGAACCAGTCCGACCAGTCCCACATTAAACACTGCAACATTAAACTGTGGGACGCCGTACTTGAAATTCCTTCATACTGTCAGAAAATAATCATGTTACAGTAATAACACTTAAACAGCAGCAATAAATATGAGCACGGACTGTTGATAGACAGACAGATAAAGACTTCAGTGCTTCCTCGTCTGTAACAGTCAGCCAGTCAGTTAGCTGTTTGTTGTGAGATGTGAGAGGAGAGAGGCAGGGCTGACATCCTTGTTTAGGATCCTTTATTATTTAGGCTTCACCTTAGTTTCTGTGTGAAAACCACAAACATGCAGTGACTCTGTGTGTGTGTGTGTGTGTGTGTGTGTGTGTGTGTGTGTGTGTGTGTGTTCCCTGTGCAGGAGCGGAGGATGTACGAGCAGCTCAGAGAGTCCCTCAGCAGATAAGTGCAAGACCAGGACCTCAGCCATCACCAGCCACAGTTCACCTTTTGCACCGACTTTAGTTATTAATGAATAATTTTATATCATGTATGTGTACACATTATACAGATTCCTGCTTTTATAATAAAAAGCGTGTGTAGAAACCAAAGATGAAGACATCATCTGGCATGTGGTTCTTATCGCATGCACAGACCAGCTGCTGTTCTGTTATCAGGGCTTTCTCTGACTACACCCTGAGCTCAGTAAACTCTCCTCTTTCCAAACACTGTGTGACTGGAAACACAGTACTGATAACTAATACACACACTGGGTTTTATGGCGGTTCCTTATCACACACTTGTCTTGATTGTTTCATTGTCCATGGCTCACTGCTAAATGCCGTGACCAATCTATCACAACAGGTCGTATTACTATTTTTATAAATCCAGTGTTTGCTGCAATAAAAGAACAAAGGACAAAAGGAACAGAGCGAACTCTTAGGTTGCACAAAACCTGCAAGTGGTTTCTTTATTGTCCTCACAGATGGAGCTCGTTGTTTTGATGTCACATGAAAGATGTCTGTAGTAAGAAATCTGTAAATCCAGCATTCTCCAAACAAAATGTATGTATTGTAACACCAGTACACACATAGTATTTGGACAGGATTTAGACTTCAACTGTATTAGATTTTATGTATATATTTTTTATTTTGTATTATTTCATGTATAATTTAATATTTCATTAATAATTAGGATACATGGATCCATCACACGTTTACCATATTGCAGTCAGTCAGTCAGTCAGTTACAAATCATCAACATGGGTTCTGTTTGCATTTCCTCAGTGCATATCCACTGTATAAGCTTCAGTAGATGTGGTTAGCTCAGGGTAATCAGTCCACCTACAACACCGTTCTCAATCAGATTTCAACTCTTTCAATGGAGTAAGGAAAAGGAACATGTTACTTGCGATCGATGTGTCCCTCATGTGAGTAAGGGGTCTAAATGACCCTACAACCCCGATTCCAAAAAAAGTTCGCTGTGTAAATCATAATAAAAACAGGATGCAAGCATTTGCAAACCAACTGTGTTTACAGACAATAGTTTTATGAAGTGTTCCTGAGCCAATGATGAACATTTGGATGAATAATCGTGTTTGTCAAAGTGCTGAACCTCTCTCCATCCTCGCTTGTGAACGACTGAGTCTTTCCAGGATGAACCTTTCATACCCAATCATGATACTATCACCTGTTACCAATGAACCTGTTTACCTGTGGAATGATCCAAACAGGTGTTTTTGGATCAGTCCACAACTTTCACAGTCTTTTGTTGCTCCTGTCCCAACGTGTTTGAAACATGTTGCTGCCATCAAATTCAGAAGAAGCAGATATTTACAAAAATCAATGAATGAAACATTAAATATATTCATTACATATATTGTCTTTGTAATGTTTTCAGTTGAGTATATCTCAAAAGGATGAACAAGTACTGTAGTACTGTACTCAAAAGTTACTTAAACTCCTGATGTCACCCTGGTTTAAGTGCTTCAACTGTATGATGTTGATGAGTGGATGCTCTCTACTCATGCTGCATTTGAGATCATTCCAAGGTTATTTATTGGGACTGTTGCAGGCTGGTCAGTGATTGCATTTGCACTATGAACAGATGAAACTTTTCAGCTATAATGTTGAGATCTACTCTGGCATCAAGACACCACTGTGTCTATTATTGACCCAGTGTCCACCAGCTGAATATTTCACCACTGATGTTTTACTACACAGTCTACCATCATGGTGGTGCTGTTGAACCGGGACTCATCAGACCAGACTGCCTTTGTACAGGCACTGGCAACCAGTCCCCATTTGGTTTTAGCCCACTGCAGTCCCCCTCAGCAGGTTACATGAACAGGAGTGGTGCATTGTAAAGTTGACAGCAAAACACCAAAGAGGCAAGAGTGGCACAAAAAAAACAACTGGAAATTAAATAATTGTGCCATAACATATTCAAATGAAATGAAAAGTCCATTTGTTTTGCAGAAGCAATGTTTTTATTTCTGATCACAGAGTGTGGTCTCAGTTTAAAAATGGCATGAATCCAACTGAAAAGAGAATTTAGAACTATTGTAGACAAATTAATATAACAAGACCACAGATTACGATCCTAATTTTGTTGGAAACAATAGATATATTTGGAACCCCTAGGAGAGAACAACATGGCCATTTGGTATGCTGTTTCCTCTCACTCCTAAGAGTAACATTTTAAATGGAAAAAACATAAGTCTTTTTATTTGTTTGCTTATTTCATTGGCTTCAGGGTAGTTAAAGTTAACTGTTGAACATAAAAATAGCAGAATCAACCAAGTCAATAACAACATGTTTAATTTGGTTCCAGGTTACTAAATCTCAAAAATAGAGGAAATGACCTCAGTTGTAGCTACTGTGCAACCGAGAGGAAGTCAATTCTTGGCATATAGCTTTTCATCAAAGTCAATAAGTTCATAAAATTTAATTTATGACCACTACTGCAGAATAGAAAACAAAGCGCCGAGGCACTGATGAGTAAATACACTTTCATCTCACAACACAACCTCAAACTGACTCTTCCTCAGAGTGTGACAGTCACAGTTTGAATATAAGCATGACACAAGGTTGTTAATGTTGTGGTACATTAAAGTGCATGTTAAAAAAAAGTCACAGGTCAGAAAAAATTAACTTCTACATTTAACATACAAAGCAACTAATAGGTGTGATCAAATCAAACAGACTGGATCAGGCTCACATGATAGCGATATGTTGCAACAAACTCAATTCATATGGAGGGATCTTAATGAGTGGATTCACTCAGAGTTCAACTTTGGTCCACTTGGACACACACACACACACACACACACACAAGGATTCTGTTGACCAATAGCAAAGCTGCTTTCATGTTGTTGCCCTCCACTGTTGGTCCAAAATAGAGGAAGATATTGTCTATGTTCATTCAGTTGTTATTAATTTATCTCTGTGGCAGAACACAAACTGCAATGCAAACACCTTTGACATGGTCACCATACAGGAGTAGCTTATTTTTGTTGTCTGTGTAGCTATCTTGATGACTAAATTCTGGGGCTGGTTGCATAAAGACAGCTTAGACAGCTCTATAGTTGGGCCTGTTTTATCTAAACAGCAGAATGCAAATTTAAAAAGTTAAAAAACACAGACTCATTCAATTCATTTAAGCTGCAGACACGTGGCAAGCAGAGGACAATGTGGCTCAATGTGTTGTTTACTAATGTTAAGCAATGAGGAATTATTGCTAGTGATTCACTCATGAATGTTTTTAGAAAGTCCTTAGTTAGTCCTTGTAAGGCACGACTTTTCACAAGGCACACGTGAGAGAGAGGGAACATGTTATGATAGCAAGGAAAGATTGTTTTCTCTTCTGTTTTTAACACTTATTTAGCATGTTGTGAGCACGAGGGATGTTCACCTCCAATTCAAAGATACATTTTCTCATCAACTTCATTTTTTAACATCATTACAGAGCAAACTCTGCAGAGAGTCTACAGCCATGCTAGCAGCTCTGTGGGGCTGCACAGTGGTACTGAATGTACTCAACCTGAGCAAGTTAACATGCTCAACAATGATGTTAACACACTGATGTTTAGCATGTTCACCATCTTAATTTAGCGTGTTAGCATGTAGGTACAGGAGAAGCTAACAGATGTGTCATACACCTTCATTGTCCACTGGTTATGACAGAATCACACTCTGGTTCTGCTGAGTCTCCAGTGTGGCTCAAATGTCTACTGAAGGTGTTTCAGAAGAACATCATCCAGCAGTCTGCTTATACTGGAATGTCTTAGAGATGTTGAAAATAGACCCAACGTGTAAAGAGCACTCACACATCCACTAGACATTAGCACACCAGCTAGAATGACAGCAAATCATTAGAGTCGTGAAAGAGATCAAACACAATAAAGACGCTGCAGTGGACATTTGGGGTTAGTTTTTAAACTAAAGTATTGGGGAAATTGAAATTTGAGTCAAAGTCACCAAAGTGATTAAGACTCATCCTGAGGCTGACATGAACATCTTTACCAAATTTCATACATTCAGAGCAAATTAGGTGTCTATCTCCAGTCAAACTATTTATTTGATCCAAGCTAATGTCTTTGTGCAACCAGTCCTTGGTATGCTCTGTAATCACACTAATAATCTCCAAACTCATATTTTCATTGTAAAATCACTGGGCTTGGTTTTTCTGATCTGGTTAACAAATGACTGAAACTATTCTCTCTTGTGAAAGAAAGGAACACTTCCAAACCCTCGCACATAATCTCCACCCTTATTTCACACACAGAATGTATTAAAATGCAGAAGCTGTTAGGTTTATAGGATGGTGAGCCAGGCTGTCGTCATGGTGGATGCTGCAGAAGCTTTCGATGAAGTTATTCCTGTTTGACATCTCCCTTCAGCTTCCTCTTGACTCGAGAGTACGGGCTCAGTGTATCGTCCATGATGAAGTCATACAGGACCTTCACCCATGATGTGTACTGAGGCAGGTCATCGTAATACTCTGCAGCTATTTTCTTCACCTGGAAACCAATAAGAAACAGAAGAAGAAACACTTCAATTTCACTTTCAGATTTCAAAGAGCCATTGACAGTTTACACAGCATATAGTCAGGAAGTAGGCTGCTGTTTGCTGACTATTTCAGTCAGCATTCTCCTCCTCTTCCACTATCTGCACTTCACTACATGAAATAACAACAAGCTAGCAGCCTAGCAATCCAAGCCAGAAACCTACACACTGAAAATTGCAATAAGGCAGGCCTGCTTGGTTTAGCCATTTTATGCCAGACCTTACCTCCCCACAGATGTTCCACCTAATAAATAAATAATGGGTGAATAACTCCTTGGGTTTGAAGAAGCCTTCCTGGCCTGGTCTCAAGTATGTAATGAATGAACAACAGTATCTGAGTTTGACCCTTTTACGGCCTTTGTCTGAAGTGCCTCACAAACTGGATGAGGCTTTTACAGCTCCTTCGTCACTATATAATTGGTCTTTTATAGTATGTCTTATCTTTACTGCTGAAGATTAGTTTATTTTTCACCTCTTGTTATGTAAGACAGGTGAAAGTAAAATGTGAGAAAAAAATTTGTCAGGTCCAAAAGTTTCTTAGTCAAGACTATCATGTTAGCACACTATGGTTAGCAGGCAACACTGGCATTAATCTCAAAAAACAAGAGGCTGGCTAGGCAGAATTATGACCTGTGCAGAATTTCAAACCAACACTGAACCAACACGTCAGACTGCAGGCTGTTGAGGGATGTGGGGTAACAATGGCCACTGTAAAAATGTCATCATTTAGGTCTCTGCACTTTGTTGCTCTTTGTACTTTTTGGTTAGACGCTAAACTGCATTTTGTCTTTTGTCAGTCTAAATAGTTAAAACTGTGTTCTTGGTATCGACTATCATATGTTGTTTCTAATAATGTGTGTTGAAGACTAGGCATGTGCGTGATTAGTTGACTAGTCAATTAAGTGTTGCTACCTTTGTTAGTTGGCACCAGAAACACTAGTCTGTTAAACTTATTAATTCATTAATGCACACATTTGACTCATAGGATAATGTGCAATGTTCATAATGCATGGTGCAAAGTGCCACACAATTCAGCAGCATTTCAAATACAATTTGGTTATTGAAGAATATGATTAACGGTATCAAATGGCTCTTATTATTTTTTGACCAATTTTTAACCTGACAGATTCAATTGTGCTTCAGTTTGACTGTTTTTTGAAGGTTTTCTTACTTTTTGGACTAGTCAACTAGTCTTAAGTTTAAACGTCAAAGATATAAGCTTTTAGAAACATCCCTATCTAAGTGTCTGTGAAACTCACACAGTAACGTGATTGCACATGTTTTACAGAGGATTTAGTTAAGCTGCCTGCCTAGACATTCTGTCTCAAATGATTTCTTCCTTTCTAACCTCTTTCTAATGGAAATGCAGCTGATGGAAAAGTGTGTCACCTGTGGGAAACAATGATCTCTATAACCAGTCAGCTGTACTAACCATGGGCAGTCTGCGTCCTGGGATACTGGGGAAGTCATGGTGCTCATTGTGATAGCCCACATTGAAGGTGAGCAGGTTGAGGGAGCCGTAGTAAGAGTAGGTCTCATGGCCCTTGAGGAACATGTAGTGCTCAGCTATGAAGTGACCAGAGATGGGATGCAAGCCCATTCCCAGCATGGAGCCAGCCAGCATGTAGACCACAGGCTTGGCCCCCCACAGCCAGTAGAGCAGGATGTCAAAGGTGAGCTGGAAGACCACGTTGGTCACCTCCAGCTGAGTGATGGGTTTGGGGTTGATGCAGAGGGGCCGGATGGCATAGAACAGTGGCTGCAGAATAATCCAGATGAACTTGCGGAAGCGGGTGCAGAAAAACCAGCCCTCAAATTCAGTGGGAATGTCTACATCTACGCCGTCTCCTCCCAGGTAGCGGTGATGGTCGAGGTGATAGCGTTTAAAGGAGGCAGAGTAGGGCAGGCCAATGGGCAGGTTGGCAAACATGGCAAAGTAGCGGTTCCACATGGCCTTGTTGTTTCCAAAGGCAGTGTTGTGGGAGACCTCATGAATAGCAAGGGTCATTGAATGGTTGATGCAGCTGCCAAAGGCATAAGTCCAAAACAAAACCCATTTCCAGTTCAAGTCTTTGACCAGGTAGAAAGCTAAAAATTGTATAACCACCATCATGCACACAACCCATTTCAGCCTCGGGTCAGGGCCCATCAACGACTTGATTTCTGGATATTTGGCTGTAAGAGAAAAACAAGAGACTTAGTGAAGATTCATATGTTGAAAACAAAACTTTGAATCAGATCAGATCCTTAGTTTTCACAAGGTAACAAACAAATTCAGCCAATGTTTCGATTCAAAAAATAACAGAAAAGAATGACAGTAAATGTTGATGCATCTGCATTATTTAGATTCAGAAAATATCATTTACAGTGCAGAGCAAGCAGATTGGGCCCAAAAGAGCAGTATTTTACCATTCTGATAAGTCCGAAGGCAGCAGCAAAAATAAATAATCTCCAGTACATGCCATGGCAGAAAGTCACTGTACATTAGTCCTCGACATTACATTCTGTATACAAGCACTTTAGTTGAATATTGTCATAGATTTTAGTTTCAGGAGGGATTAAGTGTGTACAGTTACAAGGTTTCCTCATGCAAACATTCAAAAAGCAGGGGAGAATTTTTACAGAATTTCACCACATAAGGAATTCAGACCTCCTTAAACCAAAGCTGTGGAATGCTATTCTTTCATTTCTGAAAAATGAATGGGAAGACTTGAGAGAAGTGCATGAAATGGAAATTCCTTTGTGAAGCTTGTAATGATTTGATTTTTGTGAATTTGGTGCTAGAGGTGCCAGCATTGTAACATATTTAGGCTGTAGATGTTGTTGCATTGGACTGCATCATACTGTGAGGTTTACATCCTCCGGTCTGTGCAGGAAGTGAACCAAACACAAAGGCATCTTACAACATAATGCAATTTTACATAGCACTGCCACAGACAAGTTCAAATAAGTAATTTAAATTTAAAATTTTTTATGGTGAACTAATAAAGGACAACTCATAGAATTGCTGTCAATAATTATGTTTGTAAATCTGTTATTAATGTGTTGCAAGTCTTTTTATCTACAATTAACATGAAGTCTATATGATAAATTTTTTTATTAAAATAATAAATGGGTTTAGTATATATTCTTTAGTATATCTGAGCAAACACGATTGCAATAAGAGAAAAAAAAAAAAAACTATATTGCTTTTGATAACAGCTTTCAGATACCCAACTTAATAATCTGTTCACCAACATGCTAAATGGTAATTCCCATTTGGAGGTATTCATCTTATTGCTTAATATTAATTATGTGAACATTTTTATGGACATGTTATCCTTGCAATAATGCCATTTTAAAATTAATTTGTAATTAACATGTAATAAACTGTGAAATACCCAGATGTTCCATGCTGGTGCAGCCATTATCAAATTTTACATGAGTCATGTCAGACTGCTGGCAGATTGTGACTTTTGACTCTCACCTCTCTAACTCTGGCAGCAATTGTGACCTAGGCTGTAACTACACTCACACACACTGTAAATCCTCTTATCAAATCTTTGTTATCTTAATCGCTGATAGGAGACGCAAGAACAATATACACGTAAGGGAATTTCAGGTGACTTACTGAAGAAGTCATTCAGCTCCAAGCCGTTTTCTACATGTTCAGGCATCACACTGAAGGACTTTGAGCTGTAATTCACCAGACAAGTGGGATATAATTTCCACTAGCTAGTGCAAATTATTACTAGCCGAGTATTAGTCTAGGCATGTACATTGCCCCTACACTGTGAGGGGGGAGAGAGACTCTCTGCATAACTGGCAGCCAGGGGGTTATAGTTTAAATGTTTTAATACGGCAGTTTGGGCGTCCACATAATTAGAGTCAAAACATACTGGTACAAATCAGTTCAGGTCAGGTCATTGGGTCAGCCTCAAATACCAGAATCCTGTCAATCATCTCCAATAGTAGCAGCTTTGTTTTGTCTTATCCCAACTGTTGCTGCTGCAATGTCTTGTTCTCACATACAAACTAAACCAGTCGAGCTGTGAGTTGGTGTGTTTGTTTAATGACGCAAGTTGCTGTGGAAGAGGACAAAAGTTAGGAGTAAACAGCTGACTTCCCACTGATTTCTGCACCAGTCATTAATCAAATACAGAACTGATCCTTCTTTAAAATGTATACAGGAGCAGGTTTATAGACCAGATGCTATAAGGAAACAAAGCAGTAGCTGTCAATCATAAACATTCATACAGACTTATTTTTGTCAGAGCCCTAATCTCCATCGGATCTTTTTGACATGATATTGAAACCCATATTTTTGTTTGTCCCATGCTCTCTAACAATGTTTTTTTTCTAACACATTTTCTTAGGTAATACCTCTGACATTTGTGTCACTGACTGTGTCTTTAAATCCGAACTTAAATCTTTTCACCCTAACTTTCAGTTTGTTGCTTCTTTCAGTCTCAATTCATCTATAGCGCTCTGAGCTGAGGGTTCAGCAGCAGAGAATCCTGGGACCCTGACTGTCAATGCCTCTGTCCAGATGTTTTGGATCTGGTTTTGTGTGATTTGTGATATTTGGCTGTAAAAATAAAACTAACTTGATCTGTTGTTTAGTAACGCGCAGGGTAAGGCCATATGAGTGTTTAAAGCGAGAGAAAAATGTGACCTTCAAATTCCTTCATTTTGATATGAAAAGCCCTACGCCACTGTGGAAATACATTCACAACAACCTTACTGATCTGTAGTGCATGACAGTCTCCTGACACTGCTGCATTCAGTATGTACGAACATGAATAATTCAACCCAGGAGACAGCTCTGCTGTCAATGAGTACCTTTATCTATGGATCTGGTATCATTCTCAAGACAATGGCAGTACTTTGTGTTGACCAATTAACTTAAGTATGCGTTAACAGTGAAAAGATCAGAGATACAAAATCTGTCCAGAAAACATTTACATACTCAATCATCCTATAACAAGACCTGGTCCCAGGGGACAGAATACCTGATTTTCCATAAAAGGACACTTTGACACAAAGGAGGCCATTTGTTTGCCACAATAAAAAGGAGAATTGTATATCTGGCTGCCCCTTAAATTCAATGATGTGAGTAAGACAGTCAGAATCTCTGTTCGATCATCAAGTACCATCAAGTTTTTAAAATGTCTTTGTTGGTAATGTTCATAGAAATATAACAGCGTACACTGGAGATCCCAAAGTTAGTGAGGATAGCACAAAGATATTCAATTTACTATATTGTAAGACAAAGAATAGCAGCAAATTCTCATATTAAAAACCTGGAAGCATAAAATATTTTATTTTAAAAGTTCTTTTGTTTAATTATTTTATATGTACATAATAATTATATTAGATAAATTAATTGCTTACTATTTTGATGATTACTGTTGTCAGTAATTTTTCAAGCAAAGTGGCACAAACGAGCTTGTTCCCACTCCCCCAAGATATCAGATTTTCTGTTAGTCTGTACTTTATATCATAGTAAATTGAATAGCTTTGGTGACATGGCTTTGTTATGTCGTACGCAATATAAATGTGGGTTACGCAAAAATAATTAGGTAATTTTCGCCTGATGTGTTTATGCAAAAGTGGCTGTATAAAATATTTCTCAAAAGCCAGCAAACAGCTACAGCGGGACATTTTCAACACATGGCCTGTGTGTCACCGCCTCGTCTCAGCCTGGTCTTCCGTTATGATGTGTCCATGTACGGCAGCGTGTAAACCGTTAGAGCAACTTTACTGTGAGAAACTCAGCAGTGAGTTATGTCATTTCAGGGAGTGGCGACAGGAACACTGGCTCTAACGCTGCGCTGCTAACGTTAATACGTTACATGAAGCTAACTAGCTGCAACTAGCTAATGCATATGTAATTGTCTAGATTCTAATAACAGCCATGGTGGTGAGTGTCAGTCATTAAAAAGGGCATAAACTACACGACAACGTTAAATCTAACCCGGGTCTGTTAGCTAGCACTTGTAGCAAATAAATTACACGGCCGAATATGGAACCGTTAGCTTAGTTACGTTAGCAAACCGAGCCAGCTCCTGTGGTGGCAGCTATAACCTTATATGCATCTTTACACAATGAACTAACGTTAGCATTCTAAATAGCCACCAAGCTGAGTTAACATAGTCATAACTAAGTTAACTATAGGTTTATACAAAACTTGCTAACAGATAAGCTAGCTCACCCAGGATCTCTTTTCTCCTGTCGGCATGCGGCTGGTCCGTATACACCCATTCGTAGTCTTCACGGGCCACCCGGTTCCCCATCTTTTCGATTACTGTTTTGAACGATTTCCTCAGACAAACAACTATCCAAATATCACAAGGTCGTTTAAAAAGAGAACTTATCGGACTCCTCTCCTCTCCTCTTTTCTCAGTCTACGAGCCCGCCCGGATGACCTGCCCGAACATCAGTCAGCTCTGCCCCCTGTCTGCAGCTCCTCCTACCAGCAGCCTACCACCAACAGGCTCGATCAGGATTTCACATAACAGTGCTGTTCCTCAGCTCATCCTACAGTTCACTACCTGAGCCTGACCCACTGCTACTGCGCATGTGCTGAGGTCAGGCGCTGACGCGTGACCGATGGGCTCTTGGTTATTCTAACCATACGGTTTATGATTCTAACCCGAACCGTTCGTCAACCAATTACAATGTAGAGCCGCGTGTCCACACACGCGCAGTACCGATCGGGCAGTCACACGTATAATAGAAACTTATTATTAGCTATAGGCTAGCAGTTATTTACAATAGTAGTTACAATGTAATACAATCTTGTACAGCCGACACTGCTCCCAGCAGACCACACACCAAATTATATCATTACACTGTGCAATATTTTATTTCATCTCGTCTTTTAACTGTCCTGTCTATAGTGTGTATATTATTTCCCATAGTTCTAATATTTCTCTTGTTAATTTGTTAATACTTTTTAGCCTTGTTTAAATTGTTAATACTTTTTCTTCTAGTAAAATTGCAGATACTTTTTATAGTTCTATTGTTTATATTGCTTATTTGCGATTTATTTTTTGTTACTTTACTGATGCTCTTTTCTATTCTGCTATCCTCTGCTGCTGTACACTGGACGTTTCCCCATTGTGGGACCAATAAAGGCACATTTTTAACTGTTGCTCCGTATGTCAACCAGATCCTAGTCCTTGCCCTTTATTGAAATTCTGCTTTTAATAGCAATTCCAATCATCCAGTATAAATTCCTCATACTTCTTTTTCTATGTGGATTTTTGGTGCACCAACAGTCTCATAGTGTTGCCACCACATAAGTCAAGAATACATCCAATGTGAGCAATGACTGGGAATGGTGTGTTCCGGCTTTTGTCGGAAGACCGACTGAACGGTTTTTGGAGAGACAGCGAGTGCAAATACTGACAATGGTGGGAAAGTGCACATGTCTGCAGTTGAGAGATGCGTCCCTCACTTGTTGTTAACTAGGGTGGAGCCACCTTTCCTTGGAAAGTCCACAGGAGACGTAGTTCTATCTGCAGATTCTCTGTAGTTACAGGACATGTCTACTACATGATACTACCTCAAAACAGTTAGGTGTAGACACCAAAACTACTTGGTTAGATTCAGGAAAAAACCTCAGGGGGTGTGTCCTGTAGTGAAGTGGATGTGTTGTGTAGTCTGCAGACAGACCGTGCTCCAAAAACCTGTGCTGCATTTCTTGAGTAGTTCCGCTTCCCTCAGCCCTTGGTATCATGGAGCAGCATGCATCACATGGAGGTCACCTGGAAAGAAGAAGACAAGTGGGTAGGGGAGGAGCAGGGGATTTAAATGGAATGCACTTTCCCTTGTAGCCAGTAGCCACAATGCATTGTTGGCCAGTTGTGTGTGCAGGTACTTCACAAAAACTATAGATGCATTTAAATTAGGAAGGCCATCTCTTCTGCTGACCCTAAATACCCTTACATATTAGTAATGGTATTTCATAAAAAATTTGGAATGACCTTGCACCTTTCATTCTGGCTATGTATTCGCAGGCATGATCAGAGGGTCAGTTTCCCTGCACTTTAAGACAAGCCTTAATATGTCTTCTACCTGAAAAAGACAAGGACTTGTGGCTCCATGAGTCCATAAATACTCCTCAATATTACAAAGTTCTTGGAAAAATGTCTTGCTTAATGCTTGAAAAAAGTGCTCCCAAACATTATATTCCCAGATTAGACAGGATTGCCCAAGGAAGATACTCATTTTTTAATACTTAAGCTTTTTAAGACCATATATACTGACCTTCAACGAACTTCCCCAGAACTCTTAATATCCTTGGATGCAAAAAACGAAACATTTGATGAGGTAGAGTATGGCTTCCTCTTTAAAACTCTGAAGAAATTCCGCTTTGGAAAAAATGGAATTTCTTGGGTGAAACTGCTATGCACAGCTCCTTTGGCATGCATTCGCACAAAGAATGTGCATTCAAAGTATTTCCCTCTTCAAAGAGGAACAAGATAGGGGTGCTCCCTCTCCACAATGCCTTCTGATTTGGCTATTATACCACTTGCTATTACGCTGCGATAATGCCATATGTTTGAGAGGATAGCTCAAGGGAATACTGTATATAAGATGTCATTATATGCAGATGACCTTCTTTTGTTTGTCAGTGATCCTGTCATCAATACCATCCATCCTCTCAAATCAATTTTGGAAATTGTCCGGTTACAAATTGTATCTGGACAAAAGCAAATTATACCCTGTCAATTCTGCAGCTCAAAAGATACTGTCTTCTGCTTTCTTCTACGAGCTCTCACTTGAAGTACCTAGGTATTGTGGTTGCTAGAGCCTTTAACTGTCTTCTTAAACTTAACCTAACACTTTTGATAGATAAAAATAAACAAAATTTAGAATGATGGCATAGCCTACCCTTATCCATGGAAGGGTTGCACCAACCTTCCAAAACATTCAAATATTCATTCCAAAGAAACAATTTGCTCTAATTGATAAGATTCTATGTCAATTGGAGGGAGAAATGGCCATGCTTAACCTTTTTGCATTACTACTGGGTAAGTAATATCCAAAAAGTTCTCTTTTGGGTCAAGGGTCACTCCAATGACAATGTGCCGGACTGGGTCATAGCAGAGTCTTATAACCTTCGTACACACTCTTTAGTCTCCTCTGCCTTGCAGGCTGCTCAACCAACAATCCTGTGTCATCCCATACTGGATGCATTTCAGGAAGCAATTTGGTTTGCAAAGCCCCTCTGTAATGGCACTCATTATGTCTAACCACCTTATAAAACCAGCTAGATAGACTGGATACAGTTAATTAAGGATCTTTATATGGATGGAACATTTGCATCTTTTGAACCGCTAGCAATGAAATATAAACTACCACCTGCCTTCTTTCTATATTTACAAATGAAAAATTTGTTAAAGAATTTAACAAAGTAATTGTTAATTTCCTTCCCGACAGGCCTCCAACTACCCTAAATGATAATTTGCTGTTTCTTGATGCAGATAAGTATAGTCTCCCAGATTTATGGAACTATTGATGAGATGAACCCCAAGTCAGTAGATATACAATCCTGATTCCAAACACGTCGCGTCTGTTTTGACCTTGAATTGAAAATAGTACAAAGACAAGATATATAATGTTCAAATTGATAAAATTGATTGTTTTTGTAAATACACAGTCATTATGAATTTGATGCCTGTAACACGTTGCAAAAAACTTAGGACAGGGGCATGTTTACCACTGTGTTACATCACCTTTTCTTTTCACAACACTAAGTAAGCATTTGGGAAATGAGGACACTTATTGTTGAAGTTTTGAAAGTGAAATTCTTTCCCATTCTTTTTCCCTTACTTGACATAAGACTTAAGTTGCTCAACAGTCCAAGTTTTCCAATATAATGTACCACACATTTTCAATTGGAGACAGGTCAGGAATGCAGGCAGGCCAGGGACATCCCTGAAAAAGACGTCATCTGGATGGCAGCATATGTTGCTCCAAAACCTGTATATGTCTTTCAGCATTAATGATGCCCTCACAGATGTGCGAGTTACCCATGACATGGGCACAACACACACCCATACCATCACAGATGAAGGCTTTTGAACTTTGTAACAGTCTGGAGTACAGAATGTCCATGATTTCCAAAAACAGTGTGAAATGTTTCCATAACTATTTTTTGTTCCTCAGGACTGAATCACTCTGCACCCTATTGGTCCACTCTGTACCTACCTCTGTTTCCCACGGCACAGTATCAATTCTGAGACATAATTTTAAAATGCATTTCAAAAGTGACACTGACAGTAATGCATACTTTTTAATCTAGTGTGTTTTGGGGCGGCCATGGCCACTGTTTTCAGGGTTGGACAGGCCAGTCTTGCATGGCAGCTCTATTGTCATCAGTGTGTGAGGGTGTGTGTGAGTGGTTGAATAAGAAGCCAATTAAAGTGGTTTGTTCATTAAGGTAGAAATGTGCTATATATGTACAGTCCTTTTTCCATTTCCATTTAATACATGGCAGCTGCAACAGTGTCAGTGCCCACTGACCAGAGTGAGCCTGAGAATATTCCTCACCAACAACAACGGAGCTGTATGTTCAACAAAGGAGTGTACTGTCCTTCAAATAAGGCCCAGTGGGATCTCATCACGCCTAACTGGTACAACTGGGAGAGTGTAATCATGTGGAGAGCAAAGACAATTACTGTCAAAGAAATTCACTGTTATTCTCTTCATAATCTTTACACCTCTTGAAGACAAATTCTATGATATTGAAGGAGTCCACAACGATGGTGGTAGGTAGGCGGATTCGAGTATATTTCGACACTGGAACCTGACAGGAGATCATATTTATTTTTATATCCTATAAAGTCACAAAATGTTGTAATGAACCACAAAATCAAAAACTTACCAATGGGGGACAGAATAGCTCAACTGAACTGTCAGAACTTTAAAGGTGTGCACGTGGACTACTAGTCCCCAGTTTGATTCCAGATGGGGAACTTTGCATGTCATTCCAGTTATCCTCCCACTCCCTGTTTATGGTTTAAAGGGGTCTTCACACATTGGAAATGTTTTCAATGACAAGGCCATTTGAATTGTAACACAAATATGATTTAACCAATTCCAATTTTTATATATTTTTCCATGCAAGGAGAGTGCATTTATTTATGTGTTTGTAGTTAAAATAAAGAGTGGGTAGAATGGGAAGTAACAGATATCTGTTGATAAATAAGGAGTAACTTGTGTGTATGAAAAAAGATGGACAAAATGATGAAATGGTTGAATTATGTTAAAGCATAATGATGACATCAAACCTTCTATTTTAACGTATTCTATTACTTTTTTCTTCTTGGGCTCTTATTATTTAGTTTTTGTTTAAGCAGAACAGGGAACTCTTCACTTAGAAAAAAATTAACTTTATGTGTATTCCAGAAGTGTAAATTGATATTAGGGGTAAGAATAAATAATATAAAACAAAGATTTTACAAATAAAGATGCAATTCATAAACAATGAACCAATGATGTTGAATCTTGGGCGAATGTTTTATGGATACTGGCTGAAAGCACTGTTTTTGATATGAGAAACATTTAGAAAAAAATGTTTTTTTTGATAAAGTGCATTTTACAGTTTGTATGGATTGTTCTAGATTCATTTCTCACTGTAATGTCATTGAATCATGCTGCTGTTCCTCTTCAGCTTATCTAAGTTCAGGGCTGCTGCAGTTGTAGAACATAAAAACAATGGAACGTTTCCTGTTTTGTTCCACAGGAGGTTGAGGGAGCGAGAAAGTAATTACAATGGTTACGAGTTCTGCAACATCAACATGCAACACTGTCTTTCACCAGTGTCAGTTCCTGACACAGGATGTATGTATGTAGGTGGAACATTGTGGAATGTAGACATGAGCTCAGAACAGTTAGGGTTGAAAGAGTGCTATACATCTGTGGATTGTTCCTTTAACACATATGAGGTTTGCTTGAAACCATGTAAGAATTAAGGACAGTTATAGATAGTAGGGTGATCAAGGACACTGACAGAATGTACAAAGGCCTGTACTTGAAGTGTGGACTGGTGAATTTTATGTTGTGATTAGGGACAAATCAGGAGAATGCAGAGAGCCACAACCAGCTCCCACAACAGCTGATGACAGACTTTAAAGCTGGACTAATCAATATTTTTATGTGAGCAATCTGTGACTATGACTATATGTAATGTAAACGAGAATATTGCTATATCCAGCCCTTTGGTTAATGGCAAACCCCCCGCAAAACTAATGCCATTCCTGTGAGCCTCAGTTGCATTTTAGCCAGTTGCTAATGTTAGCACACCGGCGTCTGCTTGGAGGGGGCCTTTAACACCATTCCATAGCTTGTTGTAGCGTAGTGGCCATGCAGACAAGTCTACGCCGTCACAGTATGTTTAAATGTGTCTTTCACAAGTCCACCAACTTTACAAACATGCAAAACTAAATACTGAATTTATGTATAAATTATATTAAATGAACCCACTAAGTGATGGAGGATTCAGTACATTACCTGTAAAAATAGAACTTGTAATGTGTGTAAACATACAGAGATATGTGGATAAGTTAAGTTGCGCTTTAATAGGTTTGATTTGTACATTTGTAACAGTAACGTGTGCAACAAAACCGTACAGTTAGCCCCAAGTTGGCCAACTCAAAAGATAGTTTTCTTGGTATACATACATGAAATAATTCACAATCTACACTTTAAGGTACATGAAGATTACAGTAATTTTTTCTAAACTGAGACGTAGTCTCAAATTAAGCCACTAGATTACATCGTCTTGTGTGTCATTATAATACACGCTAGTGTTCACCAATATGTGAACTGCATTTCCAAAGTTTCTTTACCAAAAGTTCATGCCATGAGTGGTTCAGGTCATCCAAACAACAGAAAAGCTTCAAACAAAGAAAACAAAAGTGCTGCCACAATATGGGCTCACAGCTAACCTAGCCTCACAAGGCAAGAGATGAGTTTGTACAGGAGAGGGGAAGAGTACCACTGCACAGGGGAGTTGAGACGATGCTTTTCAAACAACTGCTGGGGAAACTAATCTTACTCTGAGCCATTTTGTTGAGCACAAACTTGAAACATTTCCAGCAGCCCTCTACTGTCACTACAAACCAGTCAAACTCTGGTAGTTCCCATGCACCCATTTCCAATGAATGATTTGAAACTTCAATTTTGTGTTACAACATAAAAAACAAAAAAAAAGTGACACCATATTTTCTTACTTCCCTCTGGTGGTATCTATCCATGCAGATAGGCATAATTCCATTCACTTTCCTTGTTTTGGGGTGGAGGCAGAAGTCTCAGAGACAAGAAGTAAAACAATCTGCATGGCACTAGAGATGAAGGGAGACAATTCGCGTGAACAGACGCTTGAAATGTCATTACATATACAGTATACTTTTTGAAAATGTTTATGTAATTTCTACTTTGACTTTTTAGACCATATAAGTGTTTTCCTCCATTTCCACCCATTTGCTACAATTATTAGCTGGAGAAACATTGAGTGCCAGCATATAATTTTGTCACACTCAAGAACAGTGGTTTCAAATAGAAATTGTTGGTATGAAATGAAGCATGACTGTCCAACTGCATGGCGTATTTCTCTTGTTTGGTTAAAGAGAGGAGTAATTTAAACATGTTTCCAGGAACAGTAGAAACAACACATTCGAAAACTCTAACACTCAGTGTAATGTTCAACTGTACTGAGCTGTATGTTATTGTAGCAAATAGGCTGTAATATGTAAAAACACTGGTATGAACCTCAAAGGGCAGATGCCAAACATTGTCTCACCATTAGAGAGCAGTTACTTATAGAGTTTCTCTGTCCTTATTAACACAGCACATACAGTAACTGCTCATGCCAAAGAGAAGCATGAACATCAGGTGCTTTCACACCGGGTCTGTTCTCGTTTTATTCTTCTTTTCAATCGCAGCAGAGCTGTGGATCTTATTATCACTGCTGCATTTCTAAAGATCAGAGGACAAGGATATCTGTCAGTGGTTGCTGAGGCACAGTGGAAAGAGAAATCCCCTCACAAATAACATCTACCTCAATGTTACACTTCTGCCAGGCAGAGAAGGCAAGAGTCTACAGGTGACACTCGACTAACGCCACCTGCCTTTTTCCTTCTTTAACATCCCATTGCTGGTTTTTATAGTTTTTCAAGAACTGATTAGTCTGAACTGAACTGACCTGAGCAGCAATTCTGGATAGACCAGCCACGCTACTGGCAAGGAATATAAATTACTTATTACTTTTTAGATGTTTTTTATTGCACTTAGCCAAAAATAGGAAGAAGCAACTGTAAATGAAGGAAATGAAATAAAATCTCTTGGTGGATTTTGTTTTAGAAGCAGGAACCGCATTAATCACACAAACAGTATGACTTCTGTTAACCAAATTCGCCGACCATGTGATTTTCTACTTTCTCAAACCAAATTTTTTGCAAACATGTGAGCCTCTTAGAAAATCATCTATATTAAAAAGCTGTGCAGTCATTTTAATGTAACCTTAAATAGTCTTCTTAGCTGCAAATGGCCTCCACCACCTGTCTAAGCTCTGATTATTTAAGTGGCTAAGAAGCTTTGTAAGGATACGTCTGGTGATATTCTCCATTTTTTTCTTGTCAACAAGTCCCATGTACAGAGCAGAGAGAGAACACTGGTAAAGCAAAGCGTACAGGGATACTCCTGACTCATCTCAGACAGTACAGGTGATGAGTGATGCAGGGGATGGGGGATAAGTCAGACCAGAAACCAAAAACAAAACTTCAACTAAATGACACACTGAGTCTCTTATTTCTTGCTGCGCAGCCGTTTGGACTGTCGTGGAAGGTCTGAGCTCTTTCTGGTGCGTTTGAGTGATGACCCTCCCTCACCCTCTGGCTCTCTGGGTAGAGAGGCTGTAGCCACGCTGCCACTTGCAAACACAGTACCAGATGTGCTGGCAACAGTGGAAGACACGGAAGCGCTGCCGGACGTGGAGGGCACAGCTGTGCCGGACCGGGGTGCTCCCATAGCAGCAGCACTACTGTCCATCAGTTCGCGGAGCTTGTGTTCGAGCTCAGCAAGGCGGGCATTCTGCTCAGCAATCACCTGGGTCTGTTCCAGCAGCTTCTGCTCCTGGTCCTGCAGCTGCTTCTGCTGCTCCAGCTGCTTGACACGAATTTCCTGCATCTCCCTCCGCAGTACCGTCATCGACGCTCCATTTACCTTCACCTGCTGCTGCACCTTGGTCATCTCAGAGCGCGACGGCGTGTTCTTGGCCAGCAGGGACATGGTGGTCAGGGAGGTAGATGGACCTGCCACTGAGGGAACAGGACAGAGGGTCAGAGAAAAATACAAAAAAGAAGAGCTCCTGTAGGGCAAAAGTAAAAATGCAGCAGGACGAGACCTTTTATTATGCCTTATACTGAGTGTGAGTACAAGTTATTTTTGTTTGGAAGACCACTGCTGTAAGGGAACAAGGGGACACAAACCATGGCAAAAAGTATGCCTTGACTGCAATTACTAACTAATTAAATATGTTATTGTCCATTAATCTGTTGGTTATTTTTTCAATTAATTGTTCAGTAAATACAATGCTGCAAAATCAGTAATAAATGTAAAACACTTTCTGAGAACCACAGGTGACACCTTCAAATGTCTTGTTTTGTCCAACCATCCAAAATCCAAGATATTCAATATACCGTGATATAAAACAGAGAAAAGCAGAGAAGCAAACTAAAAGCCTCACACTGGAGAAGCAGAAAACAGAATGTTTGGAATTTCTGGTCAATAAAATAATTGAAGGATTGATTTCTTTTGATCAACCAATCCATTTATTGACTTGTGTGGAAGCATCTGCGTGCATTACATGTTTCTCTGATTTGTCATTTACAAATACAACTGGAACACTTAGGTTGTGTGATCAAAGACTGGAATCAGACTTGTGTGTCTAGAAGAATGAAAAAAAAATCAATAAATCACAGAGGCCACTCTGTGATCCTGTTTCATTATTGGATATTAGTCAATTCTATGCCGTATACATGTGGACTTTGTCCATGTCTACTGGAGGAGGGTAACAAACAGAAGCTGTATCATGCCCAGGTTTTCAATTACAAAATGAACAGTGAAAAAGGTGCAGTGTTTCACGTTACTAACAACAGCCTTACAAACATGCACTTCTCTCCTATCTACTCAGGCTGCAGTAGAGAAATTATAATCACTGCCTTTTCTACTATGGACCTTCCCTCCATACTTCTTTAATATTAACCACAGCTCTGCATAATAAATCAGTCTGCTTAAAAAGCAGCTCCAGGTTGTACAAAAGAGGAACAACTGTGTTGGAAAATATCTGGTTCTTCAATAAGAACCAGAGGGGCTAGGGATGCTTGAAAACTTGATGAGTTTCAACTTTGCCCAAATTTTGTAGGCACATGTGACATCTCCAGCCTCTTGTACTCTACACAAGTCATCCATTTTGAATTTAGTCTTCATTCAAAGAGTATTTTTTGCCTAATACAGACACTTTAATTTTATGAAGTCCTCCTTGCAGGTTAACCAGATCAACCTCAAGGACCTTCACAATGCTAAATTGTGAAACGTGTGAGTTCTCATTGTTTTCATATTTACGTTTCGCCATAACACAGGATGTTGTTGTAACTCAACTTAACATTGTCAAATCTGCCCCTAATTTGACATGCATGATGGGTGTCCAGGCCCGAGAATATCTACAGTATGTGCCAATATTTAGTCTTAGTCATAGTGCCACCTACTGGCAACAGGAAGCAAGCCTTATGTGATAAACCTTGCTCAATTTAATGAAATTTACAATCTGTCTGGTCCACAACTGATATAGAGCTATCATTAGTATGTGTTCACTAGGGCCACATAGTGGACACAGGAAGTGATATTTAATTGAAAATGAAAATGAATGTTAAAATGATGCCAGACGACCTGCAGGAAGTGCATCGCCGCATTAATAACTGACTCATGTAGGACAACCTACTAGTAACAGAAGGTGAAGCCTACGTAACATACTTCATCAAATATATACAAAATTTATGTCATCTCCAGCACCACACACTCCACACAGGAAATAATATTTTACTCATTCATGCAGTGCACAAAAGTCACAAAAAATTCAGAGCCATGTGAGCTAACTTTCCATAACAAGACCACAGCTGCCATCCCCAACAGCCATGGGGTTGTGAGGGCCCAAAAATCCCTGCTTGCAGCTTTAATTTGTATTGCAACCAATGTTAAACCAGGGTCCAAGTTTACAAGTTTGCATTTTATTTCTTTTGTGAAATGTGAAAGTAAGCATCTAGTGCTGAATAGTTAATATCTAAACACCCTACTAACATCATATAGAGAAGTCCATCCATGTTCAACAGTATTCTGACAGAATCAGAACATCTGACACATTTGTTTTCTATTAAATCATGGCTGAAACTGTGATAGCTACCATTTTTTTTACATATTGTTATTGTCTTACTGAGAGCACAAGTACTGAGAGCTGCTTTGGGTGAATTTTTCTTAGCTGCTTAAAACCATGTAAGAAACCATGTCATGAATTTAGGAGGCAGGAGAAACTTGTGTGTATTACCTGGTGCAGAGCCAATGAGGCGGCCAGACAGGTCGGCCCCTGGCAGCTTCTTCTTCAGGATGGGGACAATCTTCTCATCAAAGTACTCCATGGCCATGGAGGAGATATCCCTCAGCTCCTGCAACACCTCATGAGCTCGCTGGGGGGCTCTAGTGGAGTTAACGTAGCGCAGCACGCGGTATATCTCATCTATCACCTGACAACACACAACGGCACATTCAGATCAGGACATCAGGACATCCCGATAAGACAGGAAACCAGAAAATACACAGTAGATATGACTGAAACAAAACACTGATGGCTTTTTAACACCCCTAGTAATCTCAATGGGCCCTCTGTTGGCCAGGACCGAGAACTACAGCCAATAAGTCTATCTTTTGGTAAGAACTGGATGGAGTCTTTGTGTTCAAGACACCACATATTTGTCAACCTTAAAGTCAACACAAGCAGAATTTAAAATGCGTTAACTCAGGGGACATACAAAGTGCAGTTAGCACAAAATCAGTGCAGACAGCAGGGACACGTAGGGACACATGTAGATCAGAAGAGCTGATGTCAAAATGCCTCAATGATAAGTGAATATTGTAAAGAGGAGAGTTATTCTTTCTTCACCACAAGACATAAATAAAATCTCACTCAACAGTACGTCGTGCAGTTCTATTTCTCAAGATAGACATAGTACATTTAAAAAAAACTTCTAGTACTGCTGTGTATTCATATTTCTGTTCTTAAAACAGTAAACAACAAGCCAAAATACATAACTAAGACCTAACAGCTATCACCCTCTTCCTTTAAAAACAGAATTCCTTAGAATCAGATCTGTAGATAAGGAAGAACATGAAGAAATGTTAATGGTGTGAAGAGATAAATGGAAACATCTCCTCATAGACTCTACTATCTTCTTTACAGGATGAAGACAGAATTATTATTGTCCTCTACACAGGGCCAAAACACAGGGTATAATCTACGAGTGTAACTGAGACATCACATTATGGCTTAAAATAAACTGTACTTAATGTGAACTTGCTGCTGCACTGAAAAGAAGCCTTTTAATGAGGCACGTTAAATGGTCCTTTGTCTGTGAGACTGTTGTTGCTGCTGGTTTGTGGAACAGTAGCAGCTAACCTTTCCGGGGATGAAGCAACAGAGGTTGGAGTCGACATATTTCATGAAGGTCATGTTGAGCAGAGAGAGGCGTGTCTCCACGGCAGCCAGGATGTCAGCGTGACGGGCCAGTGAATGGTTTCTTCTCTCCGACTCTCGCCTAGACACAATTCACGATAAACACACTGGTGAAGACAGGTTCCCTGGTTTTCAACTGAGCACTTTTATTAAAAAATAAATAATAACTTTCCCATCGTTGCTTTAAGCATAACGTAACTGTGCAACTTCACTGAGAGAGCTAGTTTTGAAAAACGGAATCTTCTTCCTGAGCTTTAAAACATGCAGACGGATATGTCCCTGCTCTACCAATAAAAAGAGGGTCACAAACCATGTTCTCTATGCAGTGTAGTTGGGCGAAAAAAATGATGCATTGTGATTCTCTCTTTAATGACTTACACAAAATATTAGCTGGAATTAAGAGGGTTATCCAAAACATTTGTAGCTGGCTCAGTAGTTAATTCTGGCCACTGTCTGACTGGTTACATTTACATTCTGCTGTAAAGTCTGATGAGGTCAATGACTGAACATGACAAAAAAAGTGGTGCAATGTATGTACTGCCAGCCTGACGATAAAGACAATTTTGACTATACTGTGAGCTGAACAAACCTTTGTCAGAAATGTACCTGCAATACATTTGAAAAATCGTCCACTGACTCCTTGTAATACCATCTCTGACCACAAGGGGCCCAAAGACCACCACAGCTGATAAACAGTGCAAGGCACTAACTCCAATCCAGGCTTCAAAATGACCCTTCAGAAATGCATGTGCCGTTTGTTACGTCTGTGATATTCCACAGTGTGTGGCGAGTGAACATATCCTTTCCTGCAGAGCCTTTGCTGGTGTGATACTGACCTTGGTAGCTGGGCTTTGACTTGCCTCTGGCACAGACTGTGGTAACGCTCCACCTTCAGGAAGCCCTGATTCAGGACACGTTGGCAGATCATGTCCATGCGCTTACACACCTGGAGAAGATAGACAGGAGAATACAGGTGAACAACAGGTCATCTGTTTTATGAGTATGTACATCAGTGAAACAGCGTTGTACTTCTGCCTCCAGCAACAGAGAACCTCCTGTGGACCTGATCAAAGTTAGCATGTTTTTCAAGGCTACTTCAGCTGGAAGAAAAAATCCCAGTTCTCTCAGTAGTATTTGGAGAGAGGACAGTACCTCTAGTCTCATCACTTCTACAGTTGGCACATTGGCATTTGAGAAACTTTTCCATGGTCTTGAAGATATTTACTATCCTCTTCTAACCCCCCACTGCAAACCTATTTCCTCCTATGTACAGAGAACAGGAAGTTTTCCCAGTTTCATAAGATGCATGTGCATTTATTGACCCATTCATTTACCATATTTGTTTAGATCAAATAAGAGACCATTTGAGCAGTGGTGGCTAAAAGTCTAATTTACAGTACACCAGAGGAAATATTTTAGGGAGGATGAAAGAGGAGACACTCTGAGGATTATGGAAATGTCTTCAATTATTTCTGTCCAACTCAAAAATCAATGCAGAAGTCTCACACACAAAACCACAGGCCCATTGGTTCAGCCTAGTATCATGACAATGTGTGAGTGTCACGTTTTGTCTCACCCAGGTGTCCAAAGTACACACATGTATGAAGGTGCAGTACCAGCATGGGGCAATAATGATGGGAGCAAAGGAGGAATCTAGTATGAAGAGTGACAAAGTCTGCGTAGGGAGGAGGTCAAGGCATGTCTTGACTTAACTTGCATCACATAAGTAACATATGTACACATGGAAGTGAACTTACATAACTTATATTGCGTATATAACATACATATTTTAACCCAAACCACCATCTTTTCCTAAACCTAAGCAAGCAGTTTTGGTGCCTAAACCTAACCAAACTGTGACCATCACCTGAAATGTTTCTCTGCAAGCTTTATTTTGAAAGTCATTGCATATTTGTTATTGCTAACTCAAGGCAAAATGTGACACTGGCACAGTGGACTGTCAGGGCTTTTATGCTTTGATGTGATATTGGGTTGACCAGTTGCAGGTCTACGCAAGTGACTCTATCTGAAGTGACATTAGATGTAGTTAGGAGGGGGGCTATTACATGTGGGTGCCCAGGGGCCCCTATCTGCTCTGCAAAACAAGAACTGCAAGCCAGGCACAGGGTGAGGCTGACCATCTTGCATAGCAAAAAGACTGTAAAAGGAAACACAACTGCTGCAACACAGTCCATGTGACGTTGTATGAAGTCTTGTCAAAACCTCTGAACTATGCATTGGCAGGATTAAGTTAAGGGAAGAGCTGCAGCAAAAAACAGAGGCAGTGTGCAAACTGACTATGTTCCAGCTAACCTCACCAAATCACACATCACAAGGGACAGGCAATGACTGAAGGGCAGCAATATCTACACAGAAATGAAGCACACACAGATGCTAAATGAAGACAGCTGGGTTGATCCTTCCTCCTCTTCATCTTTAGGTGTCTGTGCTGTGTCGTGTAACGTTATTCCAGCTTAGCTAGGCTGTCCTGCTAATTAGATAACAGCACAATAAGCACTGCGGGCCGTGGCTGCAATTACACGGCTGCACAGACATCCAACACCGGCTTCAAATCCACTATCATCTCTACGAGAATTGAACAAAAACAGTCTCTATAGAAAAGCAGTGCATGTGGCTAACAGTAGTTTTGTTCCCTTTCTAACTGCCTTGTTTTTGTTCTCCTTACCGAGCGCAGCAGGCTGATTTCATCGTAAGACAGAAAATTGAGAATAGTCTCAATGGCCACGATGGGCAGTCCTAACAGAGGGTTGTTCTGGTCCGGCGGTGGGGTTGACTGTCTCGGTGACACCGCGTCTGAATCCAACGACCCAACACATCCATCAACTCTCTCTACGACGGCCGCCATCTTGCTTCGCTAAGGAGGAGGCGGAAGTGACGTTTCAAACCGAAGCTAGCGTGCCACTTCATATGAGAACTGTTTACACAACAAGAGAGAGGAAACAATGGAGACTCAATTCAGGAAGCAAGTGTCAGCCACAAAACCGAACTGATAGGATGAGTAGAATGTATAAGACAGTTTTATTTACAAAGCTGAGCTGGTACTGAAGGTGTAACATAAAAACTACAGGATGATCTATTGTCTCAGCTTTCTCTGTATGAACACATTTGGTATGAGAGCAACAGATATTATCATTCATCAGATGTTAGGTATCATGCATGTTTTATCGTCATGTTTTATATGGTATGGTATCATGACAATTACACTTCCACTGTGTGGCCCTGAGAATCTCACTTCTTAGATACAAATCTGTTCAGTTAATCACAAATATTTTTCAGCAAACTGAAGTAAGACCTGAGTAAACAATGATTTACTTGAGTTTTTCAGGCCTCTAGTAAGCTTACTAACTCTGACTTGCCATGCCACCGAGCTCAAACTATTATGAGCAGACAGCATCTCCACAGCACAGGTGCATGAACTGCTAGATCAACAAAATGACTTTCATAAGGTACTGTTGGATGAGCAGGAATAAGTTCCCATGTTGAAATCATTGTTGATCCTCAACAAAAAAACATGATAGTCAGTTTGAAGTTTTAAAAATTACAGCACAACATGCTGATACCAATAAAGATATTCAGAATGATGTTGAAGCATGATGTAAAAGATTTCTGTCCCTCCAGGCCAGTTTAGATGCATCACTATGATCATGGTACCACTTTCTAATAAGTCACCCATTATAAAGGATTTATAACTAATAAGGACCAGAGGTTAATAAATCATTTATTAATCCTTAAATTAATCCAGTTATAAGCCATTTAAAATGACAACTTTTTGATGTCCAGTTTGTGGAAGCTCCTCCTCCAGCAGTACACTTTCTTTTTAGCAGTCCATCATGAAATGCCTCTCAAAGGAATGTTTGACCTCTGACCTTCTGGAAGAGAGCTACATGGCACCTGGACCAGAATTCACTTATTAACAGTTACAACTGCACACTTATTGTAAGAACCCTTACTCAATAACAGTTATATTTGCAGATGATTTTTGCTGATGGCTTCAAAAGTGAGAAACCCTTCACCCTTTATTAATGCCTTACTAACACTACCAGCCAACTTAGACACTGATATATCTGACAAACTAATGTCGGCTGATACACCAAATGGGCTTTAATATAGTAAATAAAGTATAACATACTGTATGTACATGTTGTGGTAACTAAGATATACAGTAAGTTAGGAAAATACAGTCTATGGAATATTAGGGTAAATCAGAGTGTTGTATTGGTGGTGCATTAATGTATGGACATCTGACAGGATGTTTGCAGCAGAGACAGCCATGTAAATATTATTGGTGATGTTTTATTAAATTCAGCATGGTTTTTTTTCAGGAAAACCGAGTTCCTCAACAACCCAAGAACTGTATACAAAACACTAGAGACAGCAGTATATACATACTTACAATCAGGTCTACCAACCATGACAAAATCTGCTTTGCAAAATCTGAAGATCCACAGTTGAGGTTTAAGCAATACAGCAAAGTTTCAACAGAGCCATTCCACTGAGAGCACAGGAACAACTCAAGCCCTAATAGGCAGTGGCATATTAATGTCAGATTGTCTGTGTGCTCATTCATTGTTTCACTTCATGTCAGTAGAGTCCAGTTCATTGAGAAACCTCTGACACTTGGCCATGAGAACTTTGATGGCCTCTGTGACCAGGACATCTGGAGGCAGGATGCCAGTCGACTCCACTGTAACTGTATGAGAAAAGAGATTCATTTGATACAGTATAACAGAAGTAATACAAGCTGCTGTATGGACATGCATTTAAAATATCCCTATTTATCCAACAGAGATTTTTAATGGAGCAATCAAAAGAGTCACATGAAAACATCACTGATTTCTTCTCATCTTGTTGGCTAAGCAGGTGTAGAAATAAAAAGAAGTCACTATGGGTATTTCACCAAGCTATTTCAGGTGGGAGAAATGATCTGCTGGACTTGTTGTCTGGCAACATCATGGCAACAACAAGACTTCAGGAAGTCAGTGCGCCCAGCCAAAAAATAGTACAGCACATAACCCCCTGTAAAACCATCTTCTTCTTCTTGTTTCTACACTTTAGTCTTTGTATGGATTAAACAAATGAGACATAACATGTTGTCTTCAGACAGAGCCTGTTCCTTTCTGCATCTCCTAGCGGAAGCTTCATATTTACTCTACAGACATGAGAATGGTATTGATCTTCTCATGCAAATCTTGTTAAGAAGGAAATTAATTCTACTCTTCACTAACTGTTCCTTAAAGGTGATCCCTGACTTTCATTGTTTTCATTAATTGGGATTTTTTTTTACTGCTGCAGAGTCTGTCTTTAAAGCAGTTACAAAATATATGAACATACAGATAAAATGGTCTCGCACTCTTCCCAGCTTAACCACATTCTTCAGGTCATCATGTCGGAGGACTTCCCTGCTGCATGTATCCAGACGACTGTTCACTACTTTGGCAACCTTTTCCCCTGTGGGCAACACAAAAAGACATATGGCTCCAATTACAGATTTGAAGGTATAAAACAGACAGCAGAAATCTATGTCATATCAGTGATAAAATGCTGAGAATTTTAAAATATAAAGAAGTTATCCTGTTAACTGGGCATCTGTTATATTAAGTCTCTCCCCTCAGACTAACAGTCCATGTATTTAGTTGCTGTCATCATGCCCTCGGTAGAGTCCTTTTCTATGTGATTTTGGATTAGGTTTTTCTTACCATTAACATCTTCCAGTTCTATAACTCCCCGTGAGAAGCAGCGTTTTAAGCGCTCAGCCTTCTCTCCCTCCACTGGCTCCAGCAGTGTGATATCTGGGAGGAGGCGGTAGCTGGCTGTGGCCACTGGAGAGAATTTAGCATGGTCCTTACCTGAAAAGGGAACAAAGAACACACTTTAATATCAGGCAGCAGAAAATACAGACTAGAACACATTAGGGTGTCTGAATTGATAACATGATCAAAGTACACCCCCGATTCCAAAAAAGCTGGTGCTGTGTAAAACGTAAATAAAGCAGAATGTAATATAATGTAATTTACTAATCCTTTTTGACACCTACTCAATCGAAAGCCGGAAAATACAATATGTACATTAGGACCCACATTGAAAATTTCTAGTAAACCTGCTAATAATTAGATATAATAACAATAATCATCATTCCCTGAGTTGTATCCTTTCCACTGAAGTATGCAATCAAATGACAGGTGGATTTGATCTACTCATCAGAGGCTCGTTCAAGTTACTCAACTTGCTTTCCTTTTCACTGCTCCTATTAATGTTCAATGGGGTTGATGTCAGGTGACTGTGGAGGAAAGTCCATGACCTAGAAATAGTTGTACTTATTTCATTTTACTTGTATATTGCACTGAGCTGGCTAGCTCTGATTCAGACACTCAAAAAGCTCTTACCAATTCCTTTGACACAGTGCATGATAATGTCCAGCTCCTGTCCAGGTCGTAGCTGAGCTATCAAGATGTCATCATGTACCGGTCCAATGATGGAGTCTGCAAACACGTCTGCCTGGTTCCCAATGGGGACCCACTTTATGTCCTTGGAATAAACTGAGACAGGGGAGAAAAAAATGATCACATTAATGTTTGATCTTACCCAGTGACATTCTTCCTTACGTACTGTGGAAAATTCCCCTCCCCCAACTGATTAACAATCACTCATTGAGTGAATCAGAAGTACATTCATTTGGTACCACCTGAAACCTACCCATGTGGTTCAGATATAGCTCTCGTGGGTCAGAGGAGTCTTTGCTGGCACTGGGGTTCCTGCTGCATTTAATCTTCAGCTGTAGTTGAATTGTGTCTATTTCTGAACCTTCTTCTTCTTCTGCAGCCTGTTCACCTGGAATAAACAGCATAACCGAAAACGAGAAATCAGAGTTACGCCTGTTACTACAATTCTATGAATTCCGGATGACTGCCAGAGGCAGTGCTTAACACTGGATGTTATCCGTCTTCTACATGTGCAGGTCAAGTATTTAATATCAACAAAGTCCCATTTGACCTGGGATGATGTAGGGCAGTCCTGCCTATATAAGCCCTTGTCAGAATGAAAGATGTCTTTATCTAAGAATCTTCTTGCCAAAACAGAGAACTCTGGCAGTCATGCATAATTCATAAAACCATAGTTACATACCATATGTAACTCTTGTTCTATTTCACTCTTCCTGACCGCCAGAGGCAGTGCTTAACACTGGATTATTATTACCAACATAGTCACAAGGAATAAGTGACCTTACTGGGAATAGCCTGAAAGACAGCTGCTGCTACTGCGTGGGGAGCAGCAAAGTCTCACTTAGAGGTGCACCCCATAGCACTGCCAGGAAGTGAAGACACTTCTGGTGGAGTGGCCCTGATATTAAGAGGCAGAGGCAGTCCTCTTGACTTGTATGTCTCCCTAATTAGCTCAACAATCCACCTGGGAAGTTTGTTTGGATAGGGTGTGTCCTTTCCACTGGCACATAGCAGACAAAAAGCCTCAAGGCCCTCACCTGAGCAGTTCTGCTGAACTAGCTGCTTTATCCTGTAAACATGAAGGGTCATAAGCAACCAGCTATGTGACCAAAATAAAGTGGGCTGGAGCCCTCTTTAATCAACCTCTTTGAAAAGAATGATAGTTTCAGCTGAAGTGCCACCTGAGGTCCAGCACATTCACGCTTCACTCACTGTCAAGGCATGAAGCCCTCTCACATGCTTTGCTTGATGCTATTGAAAGAAGAAAAACAATCTTTGCTGAAAGTGACCTTAACCTCCAACTGTTCCAGAGGTTCAAAGAGAGGAAGATGAAGAGCTTCCAGCACCAGAGGCAGGTCCCATGTGGGAAGCTTCACAGCCTGCAGGGGTTTGCTTGCTGGGCTCCTATTAGAAACCTATCTGACCTATCTCTGAATAGCATACAACATTTTTTGATTGGTATTAGTACTTTCTTTTTTTAAATCACAAATTTATTTTACAAAGTTTTTTGAGTGGTGTTGATAGTTTTGCTCTCAAGCCTAGTCTGATTGATTGCATAATGAAGGCACAAAAGTAATCCGTAGATTGCTAATGTCATAGGTGAATGCTGAGAGCATTAAGAATTGAACTGTACTGTGGCCTTTTTTGTTGTGTTTTTGGTCATTCGTCTGTTATTTTTTCATTTCGTCTGAAATAAAATTTAAGAAACACTTTGACAATATAATTTTTTTACCTGAGAACTTATATAAAATATTATTATAATGTTGTGCATATCTAGGTTTTGGTTATGATAGAAGGTTCTACTTAGAAATGGCTGACAAAACCAGATTTACTAAAATCACCAGCAGCAGATAATGTCATATGTAGTTTGATCACATTACTACACAAGACATTCTTATAAAGGAATATTTTATCTTATCTTGCCTTATTTCTGTAAGACCAAAAGCCAAACTGAAACAGGTCTGTTGTATGGGCAATGTGCTCTTTGCATGCTAGTGACTAAACATTGTTTTTTAGAGAAAAAAGTAATTACAAATCTCAAACATCACTGTACCATAATGAGGCTACTCTGTGTTTTCTCAGGGACGAATGAGTCTTCTCTGATATCATATCAATATACATTAAGCTAATGAACTCAACAATTCTGAATCAATGCCTCCAGTATTTGAAGTATGAGCTGAAAAAGTTACGTGCCAATGTTGAAATCTAAAGCTAATTAGATTCCTCAAAGGATTAGAGGGGATTTGGATTGGACAAACAGATTTAATACTGGATGATGACTGAACAAAATGCAATCTGATCCCAAACCTACTCATATGCCTTTTCTGTGACACATTGCAGCACAGTGAAATGGGAGCACTGTGGTCTACTTTAATATGTGTGAGTGGTTCACTGTGTTGTTTTACCAATGTTCCTGTACTCAAAGAGGCGAGGGTCAGCTTTGATGGGGATGAGGCCTAATCTGTGGGCCAGGACTTCATCCTGGACGATGGATGTGTTGTTATAGATGAACACCTTCTCTATGGCCATGGTAGGCACCTACAAGCAAAAATAATGGAAAGTTGCAAGGTTCTCACAATATATCTGTATGAAATTAGAAACTTCAAGACTATTTTCTTTTGAAAACTGCCTAGAAGTACAAGATTGACCATTTCTTCACATCAGGTATTATAAAGGAACCACTGGGTAGAAAAAAGGGAAAAAACCTTCAAGAATGATCTTAGGTCAACATTTTGTATTTGTATGGATGAGACACTAATGCAGTGTTTCCCCTAGGAATGCACCCCTCTGATGCCGATACCGCATACAGACCCAAACAGCTGTACCCCACATTCCTCGGGCAATCAATGACAAAAGGGGTAGATTTATTGGATTCAATTCAATTCTATGTTTAAATCTATGTGCTCATACTACATCATGCATCAGTAGCGCATTGGCCATAAATGTGACAGGCAGTTTCTCTTGAGGGATTGTAACAGTTGCAGCCTGGACCATCTTTTTAACAGTATGTGTGGACATTCCCACCAGAAGGGAAAACATCTTGCAATTTTGATATGGTAACAACACACATTTCAAGGCAATTCATATGCGCCACTCTGACTTTATTAAACTTTATCAACAACACAGTAATATTAAAACAGGAACTTAAATGTCACAAGTCACAATCCTGCAGCACCCCACAATGGTCAGAGGACACCATCACATAACTACAAGGCTTCCTCGCACGCTTACATTTTGTTCTCATTTGATGCAGCTGTATTGTTTCATAGTGCAATTTTAATTCCTGATCAATTGGTTGTCCCTTTGAATTGGAATTCCTGTTAATTTTGAAGATTTTTTACCAAGTTGCTGGTTTACAATTATTTATTATTTTAATAGTTAAAAACAATTCAGTAAATTTATAATAATGTATTTATTTGTTACATTTTGTTTTACAAAGTTAGGAAAGCTAGGTTTAAATCAAGCCTGATGTTGCTTTACACATATAAGTATGATCCCGTCTCTTCCACACAGTGAAATACACAGTTTATTAATGAAACACTGTTATCGGATTGGTCCTTGATATCGGCAGATATTGAAATTCAGCAATCAGAATCAGATCAAAACTGAAAAAAGTGGCTCATGCGCCCCTAGTTTGCTATATAACAACCTCTGCAAAGGCAATAAACATGTTATCTGTACTTTAAGCAGCCAGAGTTAGGGACGAGGGACAAGTATTTGAAATTCTGGCAGCTCCAAATAAAACCTACGCACCTTAGCACTGCTGCTGGAAGAAATCCTAGGGAAAACACTGACAATGACACATATGACAAAACCTGAATCCTACCTCTGCTAATAAGATCCTTCTGAAGGCATTGGCAATTGCTGCATCTATCCCCACCATGTCAAACTCCATGCTGCTCTCATCCAGATGCATTACATCAATTCTGAAGTTCTGCAAACAGAGAGGAGATTCTCATTTAATAGAGTGCAATCACACAACAGTTTGAGTGCTCAATGGTTCAAAACACTCACAATACTTTAAACTAAATTCAACTAAATTCATCATTTCTTTTTGTGAGCATAAAATGTAAAAACACACACACAAAAAAACCTTAACCTATCACTGGCAGCCACTTTCAGGTCTAAAATGACAGAGATTTACCTTTTGAAATTTACGCATATCCCAAGTATCATCATAGCCGGGGTAGTTTCCAGGGAAATCTGATGTATGAACCTAAAAGCAAATAATAATCAATCAATCAGTGAGCCAAATTAAGGTACTTATTGAGGTTACTATGGTGTTTAATGCATTTATTCACTGGTACTGTATCTGTCACACACATAACATTACACATTACTTACTTTTAACCATACAGTTAGTTTTATATTATTATGCAGATTTAAAACACTCACTATGAATCTAGTGTTAGACCTTGGGCCACTCTACTCTGGTGGCACTGTGGAGTTCCGACAGTGATATCCATTGAAGGGGCCACCTGACTTTTGTTTTGCTTTGCGGTTTTGGTGGACTTCAAGATTTAAGGAAATGATTTTTCATAAAATAATAATTTTATAAATAAATTAGCTTGACATAAATGACTCCTTTATATAAGTTGCAAAATACATTTAATGCACTTTTGTGCCATGTTTTTTTTCATGGATACTGTGCTACAGTCTACCAGGGCTAAACTACTGCAAAAGCAAAAAAAGATGGCTGGACATCTAAAACAGAACATTAACATGTTTTAATTTGTTGTTTGGAGTTAACTGAATAATTTATTATCTTGGAGGTGAACAAGCCATTATTAGTAAAAACAAACAGAGCTTGGTCTGTAAGAATGTATATTTCTGTCTGTGTTTCTGTGTCAAATTGTTGGCAGTGAGGGTGGTATTTATTTGATGCCAACTAAAATCTTGTTTATTGATAAAGTCAGATCCATGGCGTGTGTTCTCCTTGAATGACTATATTTGGCAGATTACTGTGTGGCTTTGCATGGCCTCTTGTCTCTTGGTGGTAAACTAGTAAAGAGCAGTAACACTGGGCTGCGTGTGGTTATCCTGATGTGGGTGGTTTATGAATATTCCACCTTCTCTGTTCAGCTCTGGTGGCTGTTGAGGGCAACAGTATCTGTGACTGGCAGACAAATCTTCTGTCTAAGGAGAGTCTGCACAGACTGACAGTCACTGTAACATAATATTATACTAATATCACATGAGACAAATACTATAAACTAACTCTTCAATAACTACAAAAGAATGCATTTTATTATAAGATATATTATTAGTAAGATAAAGTTGGGTATGCCACGAGGTGTAGACACGACATAGGAAAACCCCAATTCCTCAGCCTCTCTGGATGCTCTTTTTTATACCCAGTCATGTTACCAACCTGTTGCAAATTAGCCTAATTAGTGAAGCAATGTTCCTCCAGGTGTTTTTGTTTTTTTAGCATTACACAACTTTTCCAGTGTTTTGTTGTCCCTGTCCCAACTTTTTGAAAAGTGCTGAGCATATGAGCATATATTTTTCATAGAACAATAAAAAAAAATCAGTTTCAACATTTGACATGTTGCCTTTGTACTATTTTCAGTTAAATATAGAATTTAAATGATTTGCAAACCATCAAAATCTGTTTTTATCAACATTTTACACAGCGTCGCAACTTTTTTGGAACTGGGGTTGTAAATTTGTACATGAATATTTTCAATATGAGTGATATAAGAAATGACTTACTAGAATGTGGTACTTTAAGTAGTATAGCAATATACAGCAACTATACCATATATGTGTCCACACAGAGACATGATAGGAATATTAGAATATTACTATTATACAGAGCTTAAAATGATTAATTGTGAACTAATATTCTGATTTCTTTTCATACTTCAGTAGGCATACTTTTGGCAACTGGCTACACTATTTGAGAATTAGAGAGCCTCTCTGCAGTCAGCTGGCCTGTCTGCTCCGACCCCAAGTGTATTAGAATGACAATAAAACTGCTTTGATTTTCATATTCAAGGTCTATTTATCCAAGAAATGCTGCCTCTGATCATACATAAGCTGAACTGTCCTGTTGTTCAGTCAGTTCATGTCAAACACAACGTGCCTCAGTTCAACTCTTCACACACAGTGACAGTGTGGCTCAGTGCAGCGGCTCAGAGGAGCCCTGAACGCTGCAGCTGGCGGATGATGTTGTCATTAAACCAGTGTTAAAAACGGACTTACATTCTTGACACCAAACTCCCCCAATATTACTCGATTTCGAATTTCTTCCACGTTCTTCTTGGTCGCCGCCATTTTGCCGAGTAGTCCGCTTTGCTCCGCCCACACTTCCGCTCCAGTCTTTACGTCACAGTTTTTTGCCGGTTCATACTGCAGCATCACATTGTATTAACTGTGTATACTGTTCTTTCTGGAGAATCACGGTGTGATGTGGCGACATTAGCTTTATTAGCGGGCATCTATGGACCGCAGTCAACGCCATAACAAAACCTGTCTTTAGATGGTAGACCCCCCCCAAACTCTATGCCAATCACAGGTACGCCATGTCACATAAATCACTGTCATTGGTAGCTGAAATGACTGACAGGCTTCACAGCGTCTAAGCGTTAGACGTGTTCATGGAACCCTGGAAATCTCAGCAACTGCAATAAACATTTTTTTTTTACCTTGACAGACCTGCACTGTGAACAGAGCGTAAGAGCAGCGTGGCTCCTTTAAGGAGCAACTCAGTGCGTATTGTGTGCGTAACGAGTGATGTCACGTGTAGCTCAATAAATATTCCAATGTAAATAAGAGCTATGTGAATATATTTATTATTATCATTATTCATCGTATTAGTATTATTGGTATAATTCGTAGTATTAGCATCATTATATTCTTGCTTCCTTTGACACACACCCCCTGGTCACGTCAATACAATTGAATGCAATACAATCTAACAACAGATCTGCCATGAATTCTACATGTAGAACGATTATGATGCTCACTTTTTGTTGACATTGTCATAGAGGTGTTAATTCAACTATCTGTTTATTATTGAGGTTGTAGTTCTTGGTGTCGTTCTGGGCTGCATTCATGATTGAAAATGGGATGAACAAAACGTTAGAAACATCTCTCGATATGATATTGTTTTGATAAAATCTGGATGACATTCAGTGGCAGGAGGAGACATCACTGGCGAGCCGAATGAATCTAACCCAACCTGTTGTAATTGCATGAAAAGTCATATTTTTCATACATGTGAAATTGAAGAACAAAGGGAGGCACAGCCCAAATTATATGTGACGTGTGTGTGAAGTTATATGTGACGGACCTGTGGTAATGCCTTCTTACACTGTGGGACCAAGTTAGCCTTCCTAATCAGTTTATTGAGTTTTGTTCTGACTCTATCTGTGCTTTTTGCATAGAAGACTGTAGATGCCACCACAGTGTAAAATGTTCTTAACAATGTCCAGCACACTCCAAAGGTCATCAGTTTCAGCAGGTGAAGATGAATTTGGCCCTTTTTGTACAGCACGTCCGTGTGGTCCATCCAGTCCAGTTTATTCTTGAGGTGAACACCCAGGTAGTTGTACATTCCAACTGTCTCCTTTGTCTTGCTGGCATTTATGTGAAGGTGGTTGAGCTCACACCAGTTAACAAAGTCCTTGATGCATACATTCAACCAAGGCTGTATCATCAGAGAAGTTGACAGTTGCCTGTGCTACGTATGAGGTCCAATGTGGACATATTGAACAGGCGAGGAGAGAGCACTGTACTCTGTGCTGCAAACCACCTCATCAGACACAGGTCTATGGGTGAGGTCGTTGATGGTCCGCACAGCAGTCTACGTCTGCTCTTTCCAGCTTTCCCTTAGCAGTGATGGCTGTATTGTATTGAAGGCACTAGAAAAGTCAAAAAATGTGACTCTCACAGTTCTCCACATGTTCTCATATGGTGTGAGAGGATTATATCACTAGATTACTATGTAATTACATGTAAATGTCCCCATTGTGGGACGAATAAAGGTATATCTTACTAGATTTCCTGTTATTAGGAAAAGTTTCAAAGTGAGAAAGTTTCAAAGCAACAGACACACAGACCGTCCTCATCCAGCAAATGTGTTGATGATGTGGTGATCACAAAGACAATGAACCAACCAGAAAACCTGGATGGGTGGAGAGATGAGGGCCCAATCCAGAGCCAGAAAGCTGCACCACCAGAGCAAGTCTGAAAGCTGGCTGAGAGTGAATAAGAGTAAAGCTGCTGGGCCTGTGGACTAAGGACATGTGCCAATTAGCTAGCCAATGTCCTGACTCACATGTTTAACATATCACTGTCACAGGAGACTGTTCCACCTGTGTCAAGACAGCCACTATTGTCTCTGCACCTAAAAAGTCCATAGGGTCTAGTCTAAATGACTACCATCCAATGGCACTGACCCCCATTCTCATAAAGTGCATTGAGAAACTAGTTCTCCAGCACATCAAAGACAACATCCCAGCCAACCGGGACCCTCACCAGTTTACATTCAGATCCAACAGATCTACAGAGAATGCCCACTTCACACTCTGGACTTGAGTACCATACTCTGCAACTATCAACAACAATCAAACCTCCTCACAAACAGACCACAGGTGAAACTACCATCATTGGCTGGATGACAAACAATGATGACAATTCATATCAGGAGGAAATCAACAGTCTTGCAGGGTGGTGCACAGACAACATGCTACTGCTCAGCGTCAACTAAACTAGGGAGCTGATAACTGATTTCAAGAAAAAGGAGGCAAAGACACATGTCTCTGTTTACATCAGTGGAGCTGAGGTGGAGCAGGTGAACAGCTTTAGGTTCTTGGGAATCAACATTACAGAGAACCTGTCATGGACATCACACATCTCCATCCTGGTTAAGACAGAAATGACTGTATATCTTAAGGAAACTTACAAGGCTAAAATACCCCTGCCAAGTTCTTGTTAACTTTTACAGAGGAGTCATAGAAAGCACCCTGACTGGAAATATTACAAATTGGCATGGGATGAGCATGATCAGGACAGGAGGACTCTACAACAGGTGATTCAAACCTGCCAGAACATCATTGGTAGCTATCTACTGAGCATCAGTGATATCAGTGAGGTGAGGTGCCAAACAGAGTCCAAAGGATACCTAAAGACAATATCCGCCCCAGGCACAGCTTGTTCACCCTGCTGCTGTCTGGCCAGCGATACAGAAGTATGTACTGCTGTACTCCTTAATTCATCCTGTGCATATAAATAATAGTTTTACTAGGACTTGCGTTTCATAAAAAAATCATCAATTTCACTAATAGTTGCCTTTAAGTTATCTAGAAGCAATTCATTGCTTGAGGATCTTTGCAGCTTAACATCCACCAAGACAAAATCACCATAGAGTTTCCATAATTTTATTGCTGGCATCAAGATTTGGGTACATTCCTCATGGGTACACTCAATTTAAACAACATTTTAACAAGGCTTTCAACTGACAAACTGATAAAATTGACATTCAGCATTAATTCAGAAAGTTTCAGTTTACACAAAATGGGACATATTATATGTCGGCATCTCTCTCCTGTAACATTGTTGCCCACTGTAATGGTAACCTTCGTTATTTTGCAGAATAAATATACATGGATGCCAAACAAGAATATCAATATCAGAGTTGATGACTTCACTTATTCTCTGGCAATGGCTTTAAATCCACATAAGATGAAACAGACAAAAAAGAAATACGAACAATGGAGGTTAAAATGACTAAAGAAAACAGGAAATCATTTAATGTCTGTTTCACAATTTTATTTTAAACTTATCTTGTGTAAACTTTAAGAAATAAAAATATATTGATATATACAATATACTGTATGATATATAGTAAACTAAATATTGTTTACATTTCACTGGAAATAAGTCACATGTCTGTTCTCAAGAAACAACCTGATCTGACCCACAGGTTAAATTAATTCATTTCAGAATGAGTAATTCATGTTTAAATAAAGGGTTGTTTTTTGAATCATGTATAGTGCAGTAAAACATAGAGTCTCTATAACTGGATTTTCACTCTGAAGCAAGAATAAGTGACAATCTGCTGTCTTATTGTCCATTAACCTATCAGCTTGTATTTCACAGTGGGGATATGATATTTCAGACAAAATAATGAACAGTGATGTTTCATTCCTAATCTCTGCTTCATTCACAGATGACAGCAGTGAATCCCACAGTGGTATACTGTATGGCTCTGATCACGATATTTATTGTCTTTGCTGTATGTGAGTCTTCAAAGAATACCAAAGGTTTACTTGTTTTATAGCACCCAAATTATGTATTTTCCATTACTGCTGTTTCTGACAATTAACATACATTAATATCAGGTGTACAGTTGTGGCAATAACGAGGGCGGTGGAGTGGAATTGTGTTTGAATTCTAAATAATATTTTCATTTGAAGCATGCAATAATACTATTATTGGGTGTATTCAAACGCCAGCTATAGTTTCAGCATAAATGACTTTCACTCGTGTAAATATTATATCCAAGAATAATAACACTAAAGCCCTGCCTGTGGCCCCTACAGGCTGCAAAGTTCTTTTCACCACACAACAAATACAAAAGTTTTGGACGATGTGGTTCTCTTGGGCCAGAAGCTACCAGTTTTACATCATACCTATTGGTAAAAAGTGGCACCTGTCAGTGGAATACACATGGCACACAGCAGCGGCATATCATTAGGAATCAACATCTTGACCCAAGAGTGGCATACCATCAGGCAATTTTTGACCTTCATTTCGCTGTCCAGTTTATCCCCTTAGGAGCACGAGTGTCGTCCAATTTCATGGAAATCTATCTATAGTTTTTTTTATATTTCCTGTGTAAAAATTGAAATTATGGCCAAATTTTGGTGCAAAATCATAGGGAATTATCCTCTAAGGAGCATGGTTATCCACAGCAAAGTTCATGATCATCTGTAAGCCAGTAGTTGCTAAGATACCTTGAATCAAAATGCAACATGGATGGATGAAGAGACCAACTGTCCAACCAACCCTGTCATCATTATGCTAGTGAAAGAAAAATGAACTTCATGAGACAGAGAAGCAATCAAATTAAAATCATCTCTTCAACATCTGACAATGACAAACAGGGGGACCGAAACCACCCCCCAGCCATCCTAATTAACAAAATATACACACATTAAATTCAGTATTCACATTCAGATGACCTCTATTTAGACCATTTCCTCATTTTAATGACATCAGCCTATGATTGTTGAACGGAAAATACAAATGCACCATTAACAGTGTGAAATAACCCCCCATGACACATTTAACAGTTGTTTTCACATTTTTCATAGAAACCTGTCCTGGATTCTGTTGTCCCATAAAAGGTTTCCATGTCATTTAGAAGTTGAATATAACTATTATCGGTTGTAGTTAATCTCATCCCTAATCCAATATTTGAGGTGCTATGGAGAACCATTTCATTACTGAGCTAAAGCACTGTGGAATATAATTAATCAACATGCAAGCACAGTGCGCTTCCAATTAAGCTGAAGTTTCAGTTATCATGAACTGTTGAAAACGCCAGCTAGTTTTTTTACCTGGCCAACTTCAAAAGTGCCCAGTATTTCACAACATTCAGTATAAAACATCTGCCCTTTCTGATTTGTACTTGGACCAGAGAAATATGAAAAGTGGGAAAAAAGAGGCGGAATATGAGCAAATTAAATATGAAACAAATATGAATCTCCTGTTTTATTTATTACTGCATGATTTATATTTTTACTCGTGATCAATTAGGCTCTGCATCAAGTCTAACTCACTGAAAAACCACTGAATGATTTTGTTCTTCTTTTTTTTTTTTAAAATAATTTTGCTAAATTGACCTTTGTTATTTTTTTTACTCAGAACACTGTACCAAAGACCTATGTGACCAAAGTAAGTCCTACTTTTGTGGAAGGAGATCCTGAAATGTTTACTCATGTTTTCATTGTAAAAGAAGAGTTGAATGAAAAATTGAAAGAACAAAAATTAATTTTGATTTCCAGGAAAATACAATTGGAGTTTAGTTTTTTCTTCATTTTTGAGTTTCCAACATCCAACAACCAAAAAATATTTTGAGGTTGGATTGAATACATTAAATCACTTACCTTGAAGAAAATTACAAACAATTCAAACACCAACACAGCTGATATTACCCTTGCCTAAGTCTAATCCTGTAAGTTACTCAAGGTTACAAAAAATATAGAAGACAAGAGAGACATGGGATACGTTGGGGTATATGATGAAGCATAGTTGAGGTTTGCCAGTTACATGTAACTAACACTTGATTTCTTTTCATAATAGGAAATGTCACAGTTTTGCCATGGCATTCCACTGGGAGCTGTTTATGGCCTATTTATTCTTGTTTATAACAGTGGTCTAAACGGTGCTGCAGATTTCCTGTGTATTTGTTTGCATGCAACTAAATTATTATGGTCTAAATTTATCTAAACAAAAAACAACCCCAAAAAAAAAACCCAAAAACCAAACAAACCCACCCATAAAAATAAATATGTAGGACAGCAAGATATACTGAAAATGTAAACTCAAGAACCGAAACCATGTTTATGGGAATACAGGTAATGTAGGCTAAACAAGTCAATCACATGGAAGTACCTAAATATGTCCATCACTTACTCAATTAAAGACTTCATTTTGTTTCTATAATTTGAATTCTCCAAACACATACAATATGTGAAAGGTTTGTTTATTTTGGAGACCACAAGTTATGGAACTCCTTTCCAAAGAACATGATCAATCTACATCCATTGTCTTAAAAAAAGCAGGTAAATGTCTGTTAATTTGTCTCTGACTTTTTTTTTCCTAAACTATTATTATGATACTCATTTCCTCTTTCAGTGTATGTGCATGCACATGTCAGTTTTTCTTGTGACTGTTTAAGAGGGATGTTGATTTGACTCTATGGTCTTTTTCAAAGCTGTAGACTGGGATGTAATGGATGAGGGTAAGGTAAGAAATTCTCAGTGGCTCTCCCTGCCAGGTGATCATTGACATGAACACATGCCATGGCCCAGTCAGTTGGGAGGAGTTAGGGTTAGGTTGAGGTGTCTCTGTACTGAATTACATTTTATTCCCCATTCCACACATTCATTATAAGCTTTACAAGAGCACTATTTATTGTAGGACTGTCATCAGATTGCTTTACACCACACAGGTGTTGTTTCATTGTGTCTCTGTCCTGTAAGTAGTTCATTATGAAGACACACCTGTATGGATTGGCCCTCTGAAAACATTGGCAGTGCACAGCTGCAGGAATCATGTTTACAATAGCTGAAATATTGAACCATAGACAACAAATGATGAAATATAAATCTGTTGTTAGTTCATCAATAGTCTGCTTTCCAGCATTTTTTATTTAGATTTCTCTTTTTCATGATGATTACACAAATCTCTAATCATCATTTAATGTGAAGCTTTTCCATTTCTGGTATGCAGGCCTATTCAGACTACATTCTATAGACCTTCTGCTCAGATGGGTGATATTTGAGGCTGAGGCTATGAGTAGCCATACAGGCTACTGAACACAGTGTTCAGGTTCTGTCCTGTCCAGCAGTCAGCTAGTCAGTTAGTCGACAGCTGTAGTGGTGCGAGCACAACAGACCGGGGTTCGGATGGAGCTCATCATCCTGCTCCTCTTTCTCTGACAGCCGGTGTTCCCGCTCTGCCGGGAGGTGTTGGTGTTCTGGCGAGACAGCTTGGCTGCATGGTTTGCTGTCTCCTTGATCTGCAGCTCCAGGTGTCTTTGGATGGCCAGGCCCAGCTCCTCAGGGTCCACAGAGGCCCCATATACCTCCCATGTCATCCCTTCTGCATCCCACTTCACCTCCTTCACTGGGGACTTGGGAGCAGCACCCGGTTTCTTGCCTCCATCAGTGTCAGTGTTGGGAGTTTGGCTGCAGGAGGTCTCACTCCTGCTCTCCTCTGCCAGACAGATCTGGGGGAACACATGAGGTGTGACAGTCTCTCCTGTCTGCACCCCAGCGTCCCTCAGCTCTTTGTGGGCGGTCATAGTCCCCATGTCCCGGGTCATGGTTCTGACATGGCTAACGGGACTGCTGCAGCACTCCTCTAAACCAAAGTGCTTTTGGGATTGTGGCCCACCACCAGGAGGCAGCGTGCTGATCCAAGAGCAGTTGAGGTTGCAGCACCGCAGCAGGTGTTTGGCATCGAGGCCCGTCTCACTGACAGAGGACATGAGGCGAGGCAGGGTGAGGTGGTTCATTGCTAAAGGAGGTGCTGCTGCCCGCTGGATGTCGCAGCTCGACTCTATGTGGCGCGGCAGCACCTGGGAGGGGGCTGGGATGGGCTGGGGGTGGCAGTAGGCAGCAAATGTGTCCTCAAAATTGGCGTGATTGATATAAGAGCCATAGCAAAGTGCCTTGTCACATTTAGGGGGAAGATGGCTCTTTTTTTCAACATCCTCCACTTTGGCCGCTGCCTTGGGGGACGAACTACAGACGCATCTGCTCGGAGGCTGCTGTACACCACCCTCTCCACTGGTGGCCCCTCGGCATATAGTGGTGATGATGTTGCACTGTTGCAGCTGCATGGGCTGCTTGCAAGCTAACATGGAGTGGCTGTCAGCCTCTTGAATACTCTTATCCCCTCCATGTCCACCAGTCTCAGTGTCTGGAGCTGGGGGGGGTACTCCCTGTTTAACCAGAGGTAGCGTGCCTGAGTGACTCCTGTGAACAGGCAGGGAGGTTGGCTTTGTGCTCGGCACTGTTCTGCCAGCCTGAGGGTTGTCATGGATTGCATTCACGACTATCTCATGGTCATGTGAGGGTGTGTGTGCCTCAGTCAGACTATGAGGGTGGCTTGAAGTCTGGGAGGTCGTGCTTAGTTTCTGTTCACCAGGCTCTCTGCTATCCCTCAGGCTGCTGCAGTTAGTTTCTCTTGCAGGAGGAGTTGCTGAATGTCCTTTACAGATCTCGCTGACGGCCTCCTTTGGCTCCTCCTGGCAGGTGTAGCCTGGTAATCCAGCCAGCCTGGAGGGTGATATTGCCTGTGTAGGGCTCTTGGAGGTGTCAAAGAGCGACTGACCAGAGAGAGTAGACTCCACAGAAACAGCTCCCCCCAGTGGGTACAGCTCCGACACAGGACGCCCGGCCGCTGCCATGGAACACCTTTAAGAAGAAATAAAACACAGAGTGAGGATGTCTCACATTTGATCATCTCAGACAAAACACAGAAAATCCTCTACATCATCAAACAATTTAAAAGCGGTTCTGTATGAAGAGTGTCAGAATGACTTTCGCTTACTGTACTTGCTTCACTGATAATAATAAATACATAAATGAGATTGATTTAGTTTTTGTAATACAACTATAATTGGGCCTATTTCAATCATTTGATGAGATGAAATTCCTAGATACACTTTTCTCATGCACACCACTCACAGAAGGCTGCTCCTCTCAAAACTCTTCTTCTAAACCCGCTCAGTATTGCTCTTGTGTAACATGGCCAGATAACTCTGAAACAGACCCCAGGACAAAAATAAGTGGCTGGGCTCAATTCTGTCTCATGACTGTGCATCATGTAGGCTACAATAGTCCTGTGCTGGAATATTATATAACCCCTGGCTTGCTTCGTGGCAGCTTGATCAAACAGCCATATTGTCAATTTGGTTGTCCAGTTGGAAGAGACATCAGCCTTTTTGAAGCGTAATGCAGAAAAAGCAGCTGCACTGCTCTCTATGAGTTGAAAGATATACGTCTCATGGTCGTCATCATCTCACAGGATGTCTGTTTTACTTATGACCACACCCAGCAGTGATGTAGCAGAACACTGTACAATAGGGCCATGATACATGTACAGAGTGTGGACAAACATTTTCTCACCACTAGCTGGAAGGAACGTCAGATTTTTAGACTTTAGATGAAGTTACTCTTTAAATCATGCAACCAAATCTCAAACACAAAACTGTGTGAAGACTGGTGAAATCAGGTACTTAATTACCTGCTATTATTGGCTGGTCCCCTTGACAGATGATGACACTGTCCACCTGACCAGCCAATGACTAACGAACAGTTCAATCCCTGTTTTTCACCAATAAATGTCAGGGTTGTCCCACATTGAAGTTTGGGGTTTGGTTACTTGGTCATTTTTTTCTCTGACCTCTACTTTTTTTTTTAGATTGGTACATATCTGCTCATTGACACAGACCCTGAGCTACGTACTGATACTTCCTTAAATGGAAAACTGAAGTTGTACATGGCCAGGTATGTCTGTATTTTGTGGACACAGCATAACTGCATGTTGTGATAAGTTTGCAATCACTTCAATACTTCTACTACTACTACTACTACTACTACTACTAATAATAATAGTAATAATAATTAATATGGGTGCACTTCACAGTTAAAATTCAAGTTGGGTTTAGGAATGAAGCCTGCATGGGAATCAAGATCCTGTTTTTTACTGGGCTTTCTTGGCAAAATCTGTTTTATTAAATGTGTAAAATAAACTTGGGAAAGCAGATTTTTACGTGTATGTGGTGTTATGAAGATAGATGTTACATATTGAGGACTGTCATATGCACTCAAACCAAAACCGCCTTTTCCAAACCACATTAATGATTCAGTCCAATACAGAGACAGCTTTGGTGAAAATGACCTGTTGGTGGCTGCTGACTGTGGGCTTTAAACCATACTCATCCTTGTTGATCTGTGTACGATCTTTGATGCCATCTCACATAGCATCCAGTTACTAGCAGTGTTCCCCAGGGCTCTGCTTTGGGCCTCTTTCCATTTATTATTTACCTTCTATCATTTCAATTTTTAACATTTAATTTCACTGTTGCGCTGATGACACCAGCTCTATGTGTCCACCAAGCCTAGTTTGACTTTTCTGCCCACTTCCCTTTACAACAGTTTACTGGAAATGAAACCTCCTCTGGTCTGTCCTGAGAGTGATCTTCACTTAGTTTGCCAACCCCTGGCAATAAGCCACAGTCTGTAATTGACAGTTCACCTGTTTCACAGGATTGGATTATTATCTTATCATTATTCAGATTATTATTCTCCAACTCCATCCACTCTTCTCCATGGATGCAGAATTAAGCCGCTCAGCTCCCAGGCTGTCCATTCCCTGGAGCTGACAGCAGCTCACTGGCTGTATTATGGGAGGTTCCTCTGGAGTCAGTCAGAGAATCACTAAACTTATATATTAGATTCAGGGGGTGTCACACAACTGCTGTATTGAGTGTCAACTGAATATTTTGTGTTTGTTTCCTGGGATCCCGAAGAGGAGTTTTTTGTTGAGATAAGAATTAATTGATAGTTGAACTGTTTTTTACTGATTACTGACTACTTCTTTCGTGGAGGTCTTAGAGCATATAGTAGTTTAGTATCTAGTTATCATTCTGGATTTTCCATGTTTTTATCACACCGATCTAGGCTAATAAAAATAACATTAATTTATATGAAGTGAGGCTATTAAACAATAATAGGCTAATTAGGCCTAAATATTTTTTTATTTGAAAATCTGGCTCCCACAGTGAAAAATTCTAGCCCTTGGACAAATGCAGGTGAGGACCCCTTTGTATCTTTCAGAACTCCTTCACATCTACCCACCCATCTGTAACTCACTACACCACTGTCTGCTTGACTACCATGGAGCTGTTCTCCCCACTTTGAAACTCTCCCCCACAAGACATTCGCAATCCTGAATCTCTCTCCACCTTCAAATCTTGTCTCAAAATACACCTTTTTAAACTGGCATATTCAGTCGGATTCTGGCTCTAATGGTAACAAACACATTGAGGTTTGCATTGATGATAATTATATATCTAGTTATTGCATTAACTTGTTGTATATTACTGCTTTGTTTGATCTTATGAAGTATTTATGATGTCTTTATAGATCACTGTTTCTTTTTACCTCTGTCACTCAAGATATCCTTGAATGCTTTGAGAGGCTGCGATAAATAAAATGCATTATTTTTATTTTTATCTTTATTTGTTTGGCACAATTTGATAAGAATAATGACAATGCATTGTGCAAAATCTGTCAACACAAGGTGAAATGTGCAGGCAGTTCTGCAAGTGGCTTGATCAGACATCCAAGCTAACAGCACAAAGCAGCAGCATTGGACAGGAGAGCATCACAAAAGACAGCTGTATTACTGCAACAAAACTACGAGGAACAACCGTCTCATACTTCAAACCATTGAAACAAGTGGACAAAATCTTCACGCATAGTAACGACATCCAATCAACACCAAAAAGCCTACAAAGTAAGGATTTTATAATGACAGGAAAACATGAAGAAAGCAAGAAGGAACAGATTAAACTAATCCAGCCATCTCCTATTCAGTCACATCAATCTTAGCTTCATGGGTTAATTTCCTTGAACTTCCTGGTTGCATGTACTGAGGGTCAATCCAAGTTAAAGGAATAGTTCAACATTTTGTAAAAGACATCAGTCTTGATGTACATGGCCTAGCAGCCTGGCTCTGTCCACAGTCCAGAGCTACATCTAGCAACACCTCTAAAGCTCACTTATTAACATGCTGTATTTCATTAATCTAATTCATCTAATCCATACATACAGAAATGTAAAAAAAGACAGCTGTTGGTTTGAGGGGCAGTTACATGTTTATCTCGTCCTGCCCAGCACTTCTTTGCCGGATCGCTGGCCACAGCGTGGGTTGCTGGACACAGCTTGTGAGCACAGGTTTTGGTCTCCGTACAGGCCCAGTGATACCAAACCTGGCAACCTTGCTGTGATGACAAGACTTCAGGAGGCTGCACACAGTCACTGCCCTGACTGCTGTTCATCAAGAAATAGTTCCAGCATGTAACTCTCCCCAAAACTATAAAATATATTTTTTACATTTGTGTTTCAGTCCAGATTAAACAAATGAGATACAATGCGTTCATCAGTGGGCTTTAGAGGTGTTAGTAGCTGATTCTAGTCTTCATGGTAAGACTAACCATGTCCTGACTCATGACATGAGTCTGACACTGTTCTTCTTATCTAACTCCCAGAAAGAAGGAGCATAAGTGGTCTGGAAACAATTTTGAACTACTATTTTAAAAATAGTTGTGGGATGATTCTGATCATGTGAATGGCTTACTGGATCCACATTATGTCATGAGTGTAGTGTTTAAAAGCATCATGAAGCAAGTCACAGGATTCAGACAGCAACAAGTCTGTGTTTGCTGACTGTGCCAAGCCTGAAGGTGTGTTGAATTCCTGCATGTCGCCTCTCTGAATCTCACAGACGCCTCTCACAGGGATTCAACACACACACATATATATATATGTGTATTGGTATATGGGTCATCATAATTGAAACTTGAATTTTGTAAATATATTTTATTTTTAGGTGTTATTTCAGATGCTAGTTTTACAACATTGAACTTCAAAACCTGATGTGCAATTTTCTAATTTACCAAACGCTGGCACAGGTAGATAACAGCCGTGGGAAATTTCAAGTACTGACTCATTCAAAGAAACGACGTGCAGCACCTCTGGGTGCTAAAATCTTCTGCACACCAGATCTCACAATCAGGTTCACACCCATGACCACAAAACACACACACATACAGCGTGCTTGCAGAAGCAGATGCAATAATGATTGAATACATGCACACACACATGCCAGATCACACATGCAGGATGAGAGCTTTTAAGCATTTCCATCCACCATCTTACCTTTCACAGTGAAATACTTGCTGCTGAGGCTCTATCCCCCCTATGCCCTCTCCCTTTTGGATGAATCAGGTGATGGGTGCAGTTCCTTAGAAAGCCTTCATCCTCCTCCTCCTCCTCACATCCACAGGTGACCTCTCCCTCTGTCTTTAACTCCAGTCCATTCACTGAGCTGCCTGTGATCCCTCTCTGCTCTCTTCCACAGCCTCCTCTTCTCCCCCTCCTTTGTCTCAGCAGCCCCCAGCTGTGCACAAGATGGAGGAGACCTTGAGATAATCCTCTCCTACATCTGATTACAAATGTGAGGATGCAATCTTCAAATCCCTGCTCTGCAAGAGAGAGTCGAGCTGGTTAGTGGTCGGCTTATCCAGCTGGAGTGGGAGACGGATGGAGGGGGTGGGGGAATGATAATGAGAGGAGATAGTCAGGCATCCAGCGTCATTGTCCCTCCACCTGGGAAGAGGAGAGCAGGAGCAGGCATCAATATATGTGTGCACTAGAGAGAAAATAAAGAAAACACCCCTTGTTTCTTGTTCTTCTTTCCACTCTTTTCTTTTTTTTAATCTTTGCTTACGTACACGTTCAAATCCACTCTGAACTCAGTTTACTGGTTTAGTTTCACACTCTGCCGCTCTCTCACTCACCCTCCATGTAACCCTCCCACCGACACCAACCCACTCCCTATCACTATCACTGTTGCTATGGAAACTGCAATACTCAATGGGCCTGTGTGTGTGTTTTCAGCTGGCAACAAGACATCACACAGCCAAAACAAATCAGCCAGGAGCGGCTCATGTTTGTGGTTGAGTCAGCCAATTTCACACATTAACTCTTTGCTTTTTTTTTCCATTTCTATGCCAGAAAACGGGGAGGACAGTTGTGATCATGTAAACAGGTGGTAGCAAACACCGACTAGAGAGAACATGGGCGTAGTTTCTGTGATGTCCCCCACAGGTTTGTGATGGAGCATCATGAAGCCTGGAGCTTGGCTTTAAAACTAGCTGCTCTGTTGGAGCAGGAGAATGTAAATTTGCTCAAATGGGGGGAGGCCTGTGTGGAGCTGAGCTTGGATCAGCTAGTGGTAGTCACCATGGCCTCCTGTGATTGGTTGCAATACCTGTCAATCATGCAAATATACCCAAAACATGTGCAGCGCTCGCTCCTGCACTTTATGTTTACAACCTTACCAATGCTATTTCATACTCCCACTGTTTTTGGCCACATCATACGAGTAAATTTCAGCAGTCAAATTTTGGTCTTTGGTTTGGTTTGACTGGAGCTTTAAAGAGTAATGAAGTACTTCCTGTCTAGTACATACATTTGAAAATAAACCAAGATGGATTGAAGAAGTGGGTGGTGTGGCTCAGTAGCACTCCTACCTCCAGTTCCATTTAGGTTCTTTCAGACAGGACATTCATGTCAAGGTTTTAACCATTTATTGCAGCATTATGTAAAGCAGGCAGCATTCACTAATATAACTGAAAGCTGCCCTTTTGACCTCTGACTAAGTGCCATTTTTTTTTTCTAATCTTACAGTTTTTGAATTTGCCCCATGGCACCAGTTCTTAATTAGAAGTGTGTTCTAATGACAGACAGCTACACTGAGTTTGAATTCTGGGCCCCTCCCTCTTCTCCTCTTGTCTCAGCCGCCACAGCTGACACATGCAAGTTGAGCGTCCACATCCTGAGCTACCCTCATCTGTGACAACCAGGTAACGATAGTGTTTGCTCTAAGCCTCAGCCTTGTGTGACACTGTGGAGAAATTAAACCAGTATTAAAACATGTCAGTACAGCCAGCCTAAATTAGGCAATCACCCAGCATTAAGCTTAACCACAGGAGAGCCAGTCTGGCTAAAAATCACTCATTCTTGAATTCAAAAAAATGTAAATTTAATTCTATTAATGAACCATGTTGGAGAGGAAATAAAGCAACATTTAACTGTGTCACAGATTAAATTAAAGGGTTCTGATGGGAAAGTAACAGTAAGATAAAATGAAAAAACAAGCCTTGTACTTAGGTAGAAAAGAAACCTGTGCAGGAGGCTGAATTTAATGCAAATGATCCAAACTTCCCCCAAAAAGATTCTTTTTGTCTTCAGCATGTATTTCATAACTAACTGAAGAACTCTGAGGTAGAAATTGTCCTCAGAGTGTGTGTGAGTCAGAGCAGCGTCTCAGTACGTGTACTCTATACATCCAGAACCCTTTCAACCTCACTGCAGAAAGCTGAAATAGTGGTTTAAATAAAGTTTGTTTAAATTAGGGAAGACAGAGCTTTAATAGAAACCAGACTCAGCAGAGATCTAGAGATAGTTTTACATGTTCTGTATTATATACACCCTGTCCATCTATTCCTCTGGTGGTTTATGGAGAAGAAGATGTTGTAGATATGTGTTTTTAAAGCAGACAGATACTGAAACTCTCAGATTATTGAGTGAATGTGTGTCTTGCTTTCACAGGAAGATGCTCGTTTGAATCATATGTCAACCTTAAAATCAAATATCACAAATTTGCAAAATTTATTGGAAATTAGACACCATCTGTCCCTGCATTTAGATACAGAAAAACTCCAGAAAAAAAATTTAATGGGGGAAAAGTGTAGAAACTGAGGAGGGATCCTCAGATACACCATAGGTATCAGATATACAATGAAGACAGTATGATAGTGAATGCCAAAGACCTTCATCTGTGTCTGAACTGATCCCTTTGTACAATCAAAAACATATATCTACCATTGTTAAGAAAATAGCTCAACCTAGCTTGCAAAACATCATTATGTAGCTACACCTGGCTTCTCCTTTGATACAGGCTCGTTCAGACCCGGGACAATCCCATGTCAGAGAGAACAAAGCTGAACCAGTCAGTCACCCAACTGGCAAGAGGCCAAAAGGTGAGCAGGAGGAGAGAGAGCAGGAGAGCGAGTGCTGTACAGGGTCTTTGCATAATGTCAATAAAATCATGTACATAAACCCAGTGAGTGTTCTCTCAGTGATGCTGCTGGACACCTGGACACCTGGAGACCTGAGACAGAGTCACTTGGCAAGCTGGAGGATACTGGAGTTACATCCAAGTACACTCTGCTCATTCTTACCTGCCATTCACTTCTCTTCCAACATACCACAGTGGCCGAGTTGCATTATCCAGACTGGGGAATTAACTTTAGAAACAGGGAGTTCCTTTTTACTTTCCCCTCGCCACCTGTCCCTGCACATTTGCAAATACATTTCCTTTTGTTTGAGCATCCACTCCTGACTGTGGGTTGTGACTCACTGTGTTTAAAGGGACTTAACCACCAAACACCCACACCATGTGCACCTCACATTCAGCATTTACATTTGGAGGGAGTTGACTGGCTGATTTTCTGCTCTTTGGCCTTTCTTCTCTATTTTTCTGCTTTCTGAGTCGGTCTGAACAACAAAGGACTCACATGGCTGAAAATCAAATGTTTTCTTATCGTTAAATGAAGCTTCCCTGCTTGACTATACCAAAGCCAATGTTGCATTGGCATATATCAATCTTGATATTAATTTCAACTCATTTGTGGCTCTTGCATTAAACCATCTCAATCAACTATGAATTGCTTTGTCCAGACTCCCACCATTCCACCTTGTTGCTCTCTCTAGACCACCTGGTTTCTCTTTCCAATTTTTTTGAGATTTTATCTCAGACCTGGTTTCTCATTCTGATCAGTATTCACCTGAATACATCCTCCCACCCTCTAAGTAAAGCCCTTTTGGCACTTCTTGATACTTTAGTTTTCTCTCAGTTTGTGCATGAACCTACTCACTGCAGTGGTAAAACCCTTGACTTGTTTCTGCCCTGACTGTCTCTACTGTCACATCCGTCATCTCAGATCACTTTCTTATGAAATTTGAAGTGACACAAGCCTGTCCTTGTGATGCTTGTGCTGCTGTATTTACCACTCACCACATTGGTCCATCAACTTTAGCTGCAAATGGTGAGCGATGATTGCAGTCCCGGCTCCTTTCACAGCAGCAACAGAGCCTGTTGAAATTGTACCAGTGACTCAAACACAGCCTTTTCTAGTCTTCTGGATTCAATTGCACCTCTTTCTACAAAAACTGAACAGTCGTAGAGGTCTACAGCCTGGTTTACAGAAGAAACACATCTTCTTGAGAAGGCCTGTAGGAGATTGAAACAAATCTCAAATTACATAAATCAAAACTGGACCTGATTCACATAAGAGAAAAGACACAAACACATAGGGGGAGGGGACTAGAGGAGAGGCTGAATCTTCAAGAGGATGAAGATCCAGATCCAGATCGAGAGAGAGAGAGAGAGAGAGAGAGAGAGAGAGAGAGCTTGGAGGCTTGTGTAACAGAGGGATAGAGAAATGCAGTGTTTTGCAGGAAGTTTACAATATTCTGTCAGCAAACATGAACTAGAAGTACTAGGCTTAATAGATTAATTGAGACTGAGACACACCTGCTGGAAGGACAACAGCAATAGGTTCAGGGCCAGACCTAATCAAAGGCCCTAATCAACTAGACTGAATTTTAGCTATGTTACATTGGTGAAAAATGTGCTCTTATTGATTTCTTTAATGTGCTGATCACAGCATCACAACTAACACCAAAATTCTTGGCTTCATAACTTTGAGAAATCAAACTGTTGTCGAGGGTTACTGTTACTTGATTAAACTGGTGTCTACGTCGACTTGGGCCAATAACCAGCATCTCAGTTTTGTCTGAATTTAGAAGCATGAAATTATGTGAGGAGCAGGCCTCTAAATTTGTAATTTGAAAATAATGATCTGTCTTTACAGTCACATACAGCTGAGTATCATCAGCAAAGAAATGCATGTTTATTCCAAAATTGTGTATAATATATAAACACATAAAGAGTTGCTATTCTTATGTATTGGCAACCACCTAACATTAGAAGCACCATCATTTCTAGCATTGGTTAATGTTACACTGAGCATTAGAGCGCAGCAGGTTGAGTGGCACAGAGCACCGTTCTATCTTGCAAGTTGTGGTTGTCTCTGGCTTTTCACACACTACTTAACACCCTCAGTGTAACTGTACACAATGAATTCATCTGCCTGTTCTTAGAATTTTGTAGATTTTCCTGTGCAGATCAAAATGAATGCAAATGTCTTTAATGGCTGGTTTTGGTACATTAATGTTGAGAACACTTGTCACTGTGAAACATTATTCATGACCCCAGTGACACCAGTGGAGAATTAGAGTTCTGTGGCGCTGCAAGCATGTGTGTGTAGGGATATAAAAAATTCATCTTATTGTCAGTGTGTGTGTGTTGGGAGTGGGAGGGTTGGCTGACAGCTGTGCACAGATTAAGGCTAAGATTTTCTTGGAGCAGCTGTGTGTGTGTGTGTGTGTGTGTGTTTGTGCGAAGTTATTTGCTTTCACAAGTGTTCAAAGTATTAAAGTATATTTCTGCGTTTGCAGTGCATGTGCATAGCTTTTCTTTAGATGATAATCCTCAAATTGTTTCTCTCATATCCTCCACAGTGCTGTATGATCACTCCGGCCTGTGTTTCTGATTCCAACATCAGCGTGGAGCTTTACGGGCTCTGCCCTCTTCAGGCTTCAATACTGTAAAGGGAGATTATTTTATCCTGGATCCAACGAAGGTGAAATCGATCAGGCCTCCCCTCCATTCTTAATTAAGGCTGGTTTATTCACTCAATTGGTCAGACTCTGCTTATATACTATGAAGTCTCTATAACTCTGTATGACAAGCCTCTACATTCCTTGTCCAAAGTGCATAACATGAACTGAGCGATAGCAAATGTTCTTCCTCTGGCTTTGCTCCAGCTATTCAGGGGATACTGTACCTCTGGTTCACACTTACAGTGGAAAAATACAGACAGGGTACCAAAGTGACAAAAACTTAGAAAAGATACTATATATAAAAGATATCACATTTGATAGGGAAGAATTAAAGAATACAAAATCACAGTAAATGTGTCAACATTGAGAGGCCATCATTCTGCTCTCTGTCTGAGGCAAAACATCTTCCAAACCAACATTCACATTTAGCACTGTCCACAAGGGGGAGCTGTTTAGTCGTTGTCAGACCAGTTTTACACATGCCAACTTGAACAGCTGTTAAAGAGGAAAGTAACAGCAGCAGCAGCAGCAGCAGCAACAGAAACCTGCAGATGAAGACATGTTACATGAACACTCCACCACCTGTTGGGAACAGCTTGTGTGTGGCCGTAGAGAAGAACATTTTTACTTGCCTTTCTAATCATCAGTCAATGAGCCTCTGTATTACGCTATTGTGGCTTATCCTGGTGAATGAGTCTGTATCAGTACCCACAGTCAGGGACTTCAACACTGAAGTGTGAGAGAAAGAAAGCATGTACAACACAGAAAAATGCCAACATGCAGTACATGTAACGCAAATCATTAACCATGATTTATTTTACTTTTCAGTGGAGGGTGTGCACAAACCCCAACAATAAACTACGGATGTATCGAAATGGAAATGGTGAGAAATAGGGACAGGGAGTTATGTTCTTCTCCTGAAAATAAAACCTTTTCATTATCACTTTTCTATTATTACTATTCCTGCTGACCACATTGAGTCTTCTTAAAAAATACTTTTAAAGCAACCAGTGTTTCCTCTTCCCGGATGAGGTTTTGATGAGGTTGTCGGCTCTCTATTGCACAGCCTTACGGTTGACTATCTCTACAAACACATACATGAGGCTGAGTGAGGTACAAAAGATGCAGGAGCCATCATTTCCAACCTCCCTATGTGTTTATTAGAGATGATACAGTGTTGGCCTTTTTGACATTTATACAAAACAAACAGAAAACAAGACAGCAGCTTCCGATTCATTTCCATACTGGCTCCAATGTCTGTTCTCTTGTCCGATGACATTCGTGGGTTACTGTCCGCGGATGAAGACAAGAGTGTGTGTGTGTGGGGTGATGTGTGTGTAGCGTTCTGTGTTGGTTGTCCAGAAGATATTTGACATGTAATGGGCCTTTATTCTTTTCTGAGGGTGTAGCGCTCTTACTGACTCTGGTACTTCTTTCCCTCTCACAGTAAAACACAACCCACACTAGGTTTTAAATAGCTCTGGTCCAGGGCTGTGCCGCATAATCACATCATGTTAGGATCACTGTAAACAGCTGTTTAACAATTTATCACATCTAAAATGGTGAAAGCACTTTTTGATTGATGATATAATAAATAAAAATCACATTTTATACCAAAGAATATCGTTTGTTAGAGGTCACTCAATTTTTCAAGTCCATGCCAATTGACTAGTTGTGGTAAGTCCTGAGGCTGTGAATTTGTATGATGTCTTCTGTGGTTCTGGAGGAACTTTGTCAAGTCTGAGAAAATAAGCCTGATGAGGCCATTATAATGTCATCTCAGCTTGGAGACTATAAACAGAAAAAAGGACAATTTATTCAAATCTGTCTCTTGGGAGGCCCCGAACTTTAGAGAAGTGCAATACTAAATCACTAGAATATCCATTTAGGGTAACCTTTTGTCTCCATAAACAAATGTAATTTGTGAATTTACAGTGAAAAATTTTCATTTAATAATAATGCTTCTCATCACTAAAAACACATTGTCTCAACACTAGTGGGTTAACAGATTCTTTGTCTCTGACTGAATCTTTGATTCTGACTGATCTCGTCCCCTCAGCTTGGTGTGTATAATTGCACCTAATTAATAATACATTGCTCAAATAACTAAAAATCCAATCCTACAACACAACATTTGCTCAACAGTGTGTTGTGTGGTTCACTCCAAATATATAAGCAATTTAAAATAAAGACTGGAGAATGGAGGGACACCTTAGCACATGTGGAGTACAGTCGATCATCATCCAAAAACCATCTGCACCTCAGCAAATAAACAAAGAATCACAAAGCTGCTCACTGAAAGCTGTTTCCCAACAGGATGTTAGTGTGGGGCAGAGCCTGGACCACACTATAGTCATATACCAAATCTGAACACATGATATTTACATTGACCTGTCATTATATTAGCTAAATCCATTTTAAAATGTCTGTCACTACAGTAAACAGACAGGAAACCATGAGGATAAAGGGGAATGCAGCACCCCGACTGTTGGCTAGACCTACGGGTACATTTGTGTGTGTAACAGAGAAATCAGGACCAGGACGTGGACTGTGTCTGTACTGCCGGTTGGCCATTTTGTTTCCCGCCAGTCCCTCAAACTTAACATGTACAACTGCTTTTGAAAATTGACTGCTTTACAATCATTCTTGTGGAGAGATGAGATATTTGTGTGTGTCTGTGTGTTTGTGCATGTTAGTCCTGTATCCAGTCATACACTCACATCGGCACAATCTCATCCTGTGAGTTTCTCTCCATGAATTAAGGCTGTCTGACCTGTTCTTTATGCCTCCAACTTGCTGGACACCCAGTTCTCTGGATCCACAGCAAACTGATCTCGACAGTGTCAGCCCCCTGTCCAACACACACCGATTGATGTTTAGGGCTGTCCAGTGCTCGTGGGAGGTTGGCAACAAATCAGGAGTTGGAGGGAGAGTCCACAGGGATCCTTCTCCAAAAGTGACCAATACTTTAAGAAAGATCTCATGTTGTACTGTCTTATTTCTGCCATACAGGAGCACCAGTAACATCAGCTCAAACCTTGTAGCTTTTTTAGTGTGTGCTGCCGTTGACTCCAGATCAGGTAGTCCAATCCAATCCAGAGCCAAGTGTTGACTCATCCACAGACTCCAGTCCTGGCTTTTCTGTGGTGTGTCTGTGTGTGTGAGCATGTGGCCTCAGCTCCAGCTTGTGCTCTGGAGTTCTTGGCGGAGCCAGGACGGAAGCGGTTGGCCCAACCGATTCAGCAGATGCAGCAGCTCCATGTTGTGCTCACGGTAGTACTCTGCCAGAAAGGCACGTGACTGCACAGGTACACACACACACACACACACACACACACACACACACACACACACACACACACACACACTGAAGATTAGTTATTATCTAAAACAGTTGAACGTTGTTGTTTTTAACGAACATTATTCAAACAGGAGGAAATAGTGCATTTGTTGGGGACAATTTTCAGCAGCAAATTTAACACATATTTGTTGCACTACTACTGTGCTTCCTAAGGTGGGTGCTGCAGCCCCATAGTGTGCCTTCGAACAGTTCTGACTGCTTGTTGAACACAGATATTAATCATTGACATTCAGTGCATTTGTGCTGATCCCAACATCATATCTGTGTGAGCTAGTTTTCTCATCCCTGGTATACATGAAATACAAGACAAGGAATCAGCTGTCTGAGGAGACAGATCTGCAGGTTATGCTCTCTTCAGTCTCTGTCCACATCAAAGCACCATGCACACAATAGCAGGTTTACTAGTTCCATTTAAATGGCTTTCAATGTTTCTATTTATGTTATCATACACCTAAAATGCAAACTCATTTTACTTTTGAAGAAAAGAAAAGAAATACTTTAATGAATTAGGTTAGCTTAGTAGGTTTTATTGTTGCTTTGGGTCCTCGCATGGGATATGTTGACAACAAGTAAAATATAGAATATTACCAGTCAAAGGGTTTAACCTTTTTACACAAGAAGAACCAGTCAAGCTCAGCGTGTTTACTTGGAATTCTAAGATTAAAATAATATCAATTGCTTTTAAAGTTGTAGTTAACCAAATGTACCCTTTGGTGATGCAAGTGTGTGCAGTGTGAGATATACCTCAGAACTCATCTCTGGGTACTTCCTGCCTTTACTCTTCCCCAGGCATTTAGCTCGGCCTCCTTCCACCCGCTGACACCAGAAACCTTTGCTGTCATCATACCTGCAGAAACATGGTGTGTTATTTCACAATGCAGTAAAACATCTTTCACCTGTGGTACATGGGAATATTGCTGAGTTAATCTCTCTCTGTTAAGTATTCTTTGTCTTAAACTTAATGTTGTACTACATGAACTGTTCCTTTAAGCATACATGCTCTCTTGATTAACAGTTGTATATATGTAGTAGTATACATATGTGGTAGTATACATATGTGTGTGTGTGTGTGTTACAAACATTAGAGCCTGGGTATAGTTGAAGATGGGAGTGACACCAAGGAACCTCTGGATTCCCTCCATCACCAGTGCTGGGTTGGACCGCAGCAGTGCTCCATCCACGATGTGCAACTACAACATGTGTACACACACAGAGTCAGTATCATATATGACTTGTATCTGGACAGTGGTAGAGTTTCCTCTCATTTGAAATCTACATTGTGGACCAAACTAGTCCTCCTCAGGCAAACACCCATCCAACAGGAACATATGGAATAGTTAAGTAACGGTGACCACTGACATCATAATTGCCCAACTGCATCCAAAGATGAAGAATACCATAAAGTAATAGATGGCAGGAGAGCCAAGATATTAAACAATGATTTCAGTGGGTGATACTGTGAGTTCAGTGACATGGATACAGACGTGCCATTCAGGCTCTTCTCTGTGGCAACATTCTGGAGGAAGTAATTACATCATAAGGACATCTTGGTAGCTTGTTTTTTTTTTTTTGAAAAGTGCTTTATAAAAAAAACCCAAAACTATTATTATAAGAATCCTTGATGAAGTGAAGCATTAATAATATTATATTTCAATATACTTCAATTTCAATGTAAAACTACCAGGATGGAAACTGGTCGTAAAGTAGACTGGACCATACTGATGTCCACCTGCTGCAGTGTTTGTTACCTGGCTGGGCTGGTAGTGTTGCAGCCAGCGCTCCAGGTGAGTAGCATAGGCCCCGGGGTGAAGGCAGCGTCTTTGAAGGGCCTGCAAGTCCCTAGGGGCCGAGAGGCCTGCTGTCACCACTGCATGGAAAGTGTTGTTGAGGGCTGCAGGGTCTTGGTGGGCCCTCTGGTGCTATGGTCATTAACATGCATGCCAGTACACGCGCGCACGCACGCACACAGAGAGACACAGAGAGACACAGACACACAGAGAGACACACATACACACAAAGACAACACAGAGACACACACAAGCACACACACAGACAGTGAAGAGAGATGCTTTGAGGAACTTGTACAGTCTGACACAGCACTGGATGTGTGTACAGTTCTATATGAGCAGAGCGGTTGATCTTACAGAGTGTGTGATGGTTCTCACCTGGTACCAAGAGTAAGCTCTGTCAGACGGGCTGATGAGCACTGCCAGGATTTTGGCTCTGGGAAGCAGGGCAGCAGCTCTCTTAGGAGCTACCTCTGTGTCGAAGTAGTTGGCACTCTTTTCAAACATAAAATCTGTACTGACATTGGAAGGGAATGGGAAGAAGTCCATGTACCTGAGGGAACACAAATAAAATGAACTAATTAGCACTCATTAAGATCAAGATTATGATAAAGATTTTAAAAACCCTTTACCGTCTCCCTTAGGAGAAATTTGTCTTAGACATTCGAAGTCGTCATGGCAGCACGTAATGAAAGTCCAGTCAACATGTAGTACCAACCCAGATCCACAAACACCAGAACATACACATCAAGATGCTGCACAGATGCCCTGCACCAAGATATTCCTGTAACTCATACTCTACTTGATGAGCCCATTGTAACTGAGAATCAAAATGAATACGTAAGTTCTTGTATGTTGTTACCTGCTCAACTCTCTCCCTGTTGATTATAACTGTGCTGTGATCACGAACAGACATGAGATCGAAATGCATTTCTTTGTATGTGTAACATCAAACTTCTCCTATATCTGAAATTGCAATGTAAGAATCTATCGTCACTAAACTCAGTCTGTATCATCGGAAAACTTAATAATGTTGTTGTTTGTGTGCTGGTTTCTACAGTCACATGTTTATAATGCAAAAAGAAGGAGGGGGGGGGGGCTTATGTAGCCTTGAGGAGCTCCAGTACTTATAACCTGAATGACAGAGATTTGAGTTGACTTTCACCTGCTGTTGTCTTCCTTTGAGAAATGCATAATACAATCTGATTATATAGGGACTCACCTCAATCCGTTTCAGCGTTTCAATAGTGATAGCATTAAATGCTGAGCTGAGGGCCATAAACATTTGTGTAACATAAGCTGCAGGATTTTCAAGGTGCTTTAAGCAGCATCAGTGCCTCTACCATGTTCATAAGCAAATGGGTAAGGGCTCCAAGAGGTTCACTTCATAGGTTCCCTACCATAATGTGTTTAAGTGAATTCATCACTACAGATGTCAGTGCTACTTGTCTAAAATTTATTTTCCTGTCAGCAAGTGTTTTTTTTTAACAGGAATATGATAGCTTTATCCCATCCTGTAGGAATGGTGTATAGTATTAACCAAGGGCTGGAATAGAGGGCTCCAGGCTCGGGTCAACTCATCAGCTGCGGCATCAGCTAGTGTTTGAAAATGTGTTCATATCCCCAGGCCATTTTATTGCTTTACCACTTGAATCACTATAATTGGTGAACAGAAAAGACTCTTCGATGTCAAACACATTGTCATAAACTGATAAAAAAAAGTACAAATATTAAATATTTTACATTTGCACAAGTATTGACATGTTCAAGTCAATATGTAGAGACGCCTTTGGCAGCAGTTACTAAAATGCTCAAGCTGTGTTAGTGAACAGCAGTTTGACACAGATTCTGAACAAGATTGAGTTCCTGCACTTAACACTGTTGTTTTGAGGCTTTGGCTTTATTTTTGAGCTTGCCTTTTCATTTTTCATTTAGTCTTTAGTGGATATCTTTGTCTTGGCAGTTGCGTGCAGGCTTAGTGTCCCAGCAAAAAAACTGAATGCAACTACTAGGAGAAAACCCAAAAGGGGAATTTTACACTAAAACTGTAACTTTGGACTGTGGATTTTGTCTTTTACAGTTTAACTGGGTTAGAAAGATCACTTCAGCCAGTATGGAAGGGAGGAATGATTACCCAGTTACCACTTTCAATGTACATACTGTAAGTCATGTGACTATTATACAATATTAAGATGGACTATTAAAAACTTTCTGAAGGAAGTGTACAATATATGGTTGTCCTGTCTTTACCAGTCAATCCCATTGTCATAGTTTGCTCCACTGAAGAACTGGATCTCCTCAAAGGTGGTGGAGCTGGGGAAGGAGCTGGTGATTGCTGGGTGGAGGCTCAGGAATGAATGAAGCGCTGTAGTGCCTTTGAGTGAAGACAAGACATTTATAATAATGAAGATATATATACATATATCTAGACAAAGATAAAAATAAAAATGCAGATAGACAGTGCATGGTACCTGTTTTCTGTGGCCCAATTATGAGGAACTTGGGGAGTCGGTCACAGGTTTTTTCTTTTGACCAGATGTCTTTGTGTCTCTTGTCATGACAAGGGTTCTGAAAAATAATGTGTCTCTTTTCACTCTATATCACATGAAGAAGCAAATACATTCACCACATTGTTTTAATTCCAGTGTTCCCACTACATTTACTGATGTCTTGGCTCCCTGTGCACAGGCTCGTCTCACTTATCAGTATTTGAATTCTGTCACTCAAACAGTCACATGGGTTGTAATGTGTCCACTATTATTATATCTGCAGGCCTTTTAAATAAAACAGTTAGATGAAGATAGAATGCATTTTTTTCAATAAAGAAATCTGATTTGCTGTACAGAGGTGACTTTTACTTTCACAGGACAAACAACATTTTAGCTTTTGCTTATTCAAATGATTTACTATGCCTGGATTATGATTGATATACTATGATACTATGATTTAATGATTATATATGACATAAATTAAGAACAAAACTGTACAGAGGAGCCAATCAAAGTCTTTTCCTATTCTCTTTAAGAAAGTTAAAATGACCTGTCAGCAGAAAAGTGATCTGTAAGTTTAAAAAAAAAACCCAAACTGAATATACTGACCTGCCAGAGTGGGTCTCTCTCCTCAGGGAAGATCTGGAAGTATTTCTCAGCCAGCCGGACAGGGGGCAACGTCTGCAGTCTGAGGTTGGTCCAACACTGGACAAACTTCACCAAAGACTCAAAGGTGTACAAACCCAGCCGATCGTTGCCATAGTTAGACAGGTGGGTCATGAAGATACTGATCTGGGATGAGAAGGCACAATGTATTTTGCAATTGTTAAGCTGTTGGCTACAACTGAGAAAAGTCAGTGTTTCAAAGATGCAAATTTAGCAGAATAGTGCTCACAATTCCATTCACATAAAACATATATTGACATATTTAAATGTAGAACATCAAAACATTTTTTTTATTACAATTAAAAACAAACCAGGCCAAATAAGATTGCTCATGAAAACAAAACAGATTCTGTGAATGTGTGTATGCTAGAGAACTTGGAGAGAGCTCTTGTCAGTATAGCAAAACAGTTGTTGACTGAACTTATTTGAAGTTTACTCCCTATGTTTAACATTAATAATAATGAACACAAACTATGTAGTACTGATCAGATAGGCATTTAAGTCTCAAGTAAGTCCAGTCTTATTGCAGATGAGCCTAAGTTGAGTCAGAAGTCCTCATTTTTGCAACTCATGTCATGTCTCAAGTCTACAGCAAACATGTATAGAAGTTTTCATACAGGGTTCAGGAGGACAGTGAGAAAGAGTTCTCCTCCTCTGATGCTCTTGTCCAGCTCCTTTGAGCCTCCAGGGTATTCGTTGTAGAATATTGTATGGGTGAACAGGCCACAGGTCTGCCTGGGCAACACCTAAAACACACAAAATAAAATGATTAGTTGTTGGCGTATGTATATTTGCATGATACTGCATGTGTTTTGGTCTGGGTAAGGCAGGAATTAGTAATTAGTCAGGGTTTCAGCAGTAGAATGCTGGACTGGATTGGGCTGATTTGCAGGATTGCAGTTGTGGCTGGTCTGGGCATTTTCTGATCAATAGGTACAGCTATACAAAGCCTGATCCATTTTTTATCTTTTGCTTGTTTGATCGGGTTACTGCTCTCAAATGCCCGATTGCACTCTATCAAAACAATTGGAACTGCACAAGGCTTGTTTTGCATATATTTCAGTGACATTTTGCAGGTGTTATAAGTGTTGCTCTAGTGTGAAAACTACATTTGAACTTCAGTATTTGTTCTTGCTGGAGATGCAGAAAAGCCAAATCCTATCATAACAGGTTCACACTGAAAGCAATACTATTTTCTTAATGCAGGACATTTACATGGCTTTATTTATTATACAGGGATACTGGAGGCTTTGTGCTCACATTGCAGATGTACTATAATAAAAATACATATCAAATCAGACCAGTTAACAGCAGATTACCCTCTAATTTTTCAAGTGCAGGTTTATAAAGCATACAGCTGTAAGGACCATACAGCAGTAAAGCACTTAGCTTTGATCCATAAAGTCATTGTAAAATTGGTAACAACAAATCAAAATGCTCCTACTGCTATATTCATGACCGTCTAATACACTGTCAGCCAGAAAAGGCTGGAGGGTGCATACTGTACTTTTGTTTTACCACAACAGTGTAACACAAGAGCAAAACATCTTTCTTCAAGGACTTTTTTTTCCTTCTGCAAAAAGGACTGAACTCCTAACTCTGGAATATACTGTACCCCAGGATCTATATACCATGCTCCTGAATGTACAAGTTTCGCTGTCTACTGAAGTGCTATGAAATTCTATTTGTATTTGTCACACATTCTACGACAGCGATGCCTATGTGACATAGCGCCAACACCATGTGATTTTTCAGAAATAATTTCCCAGTCACTCAGGTTAATCCACAAACCCTGATGTGCAAAGTTTTCACAGTGAACTATTTTCTGCTTAACTGTCTCCACACGACTGCACAGAAACAGACATCTCAGCTGTGCAGAGCTGTTATGTTTCATTACCACTTCCACATCTAGCTTCATTTTTAACTGGAAAATGTGTCATTGTAGAGAAACGTTTACTTATGCAAAATTACTGCAATGCAAGTATTGATCAAGGACTGTGGACTGACCTGAATCCCGTTGTGGATGAAGCCACGGCGGTAACGAGCTGGCCTCAGATGGGGGTATTCCTCTGTGCTGGTCACCTTGATGCCCCACACAGACTTCCAGGCCTCATAGAGCTGGCTGTGAACTGGGTAAACCCCAGAGTGGTGTGGAGCCACTGCATAGCCCATATCTGTGGGGATGCCATGCTCCTGGAGAGAGTGAGGTGTGGGGAGGAGACAGAATATGGGCACAGGTAAGAAAAAGAAAGATGTGGTCAGGAGAGAAAAGAGCAATGGAGCAGACACTCCCCACATGCAGGTGTGTACTGTTGTTAAAAACGGCCAACATTTCTAAAAACTTTCACTTCTGCCAGTGCTGTTGCTACAAATGTCTATAATATTTTTTTTTACATGAGAAATATAAAAAAAGAGCAAAGATCTGACTACTCTTTAAAGCTGACACCACTCATGTAGCCACGTCGTCCTTACACTAGCATCTTTGATTACTTTTATATCCACACACAAATCGTCTCGCTGCAAACTCCTCACTGACCATGGAGCCACACAGCAACGTGCTCCTTCCACTCTCAAAGTCCTGCAAATACACACTGTGACATTTGTCGCATCTGCAGTGTTTCAGTGCCGCTAACCTGAGCAAAGATCTTGTTGAGCCTCATCTGCTCAGCCAAGACGCTGACGTTGTGAAAGAGGTGAGGCTGCATGTGGCTCCACATGTGAGGAAACCACCAGAAGTCCATCCTGTGTTGCAGAAGCATGTCATCTCCCCGATCTTCCTCATCAGTTCCTGAAAACATGCACACATTTAGGCATAACTAACGTGGCCTGCTCCACATTAAATATGATCTCTATGTGAGGGATAAACATTTGAAATCTGTGGAAAAGATGGCACTGCTGTCAGACTGGTACCAGTACTGGCAGATACCCTAATATGACATATTGGAATTGGTATTGGCGATTATTATATGATGGCTTTGATTTGTTATTAGTTTCGTTATGAGTAAAATGCAAACATTTTTCTGGATGAAAAGTTAAAAACAATAACAATAAAAAACACAAATTCTTACAATTGCTACATTGCAAATTTCCACAAAAATGGTTGTGTGAAGAAAGCAGGCAGAAATAATGGCCCGAGCTCTTGACACTTAGAGCTGCCTTTTTAAAACTTTGCTCTTTACAAATACAAAGGCAAAGATCCAAAGCTGTATTATAAGAGAATGTTTCATACAGTAAGCTGTGTTCATACAGTAATATCAGGTGTTCCATACCTGTGTGATAGAACTTTCCAGAAAATCCCAAGTTGAAGGTGAAATTAGGGACCAGTCCTCTCAGCTTGTTTTGAGTGTGGAGCAACGCCTGTGAAGGGATGGACAATACACTCCAAATTCACACTTACTCCATGACATTTTATTTTATAGTTATCTAAGAAAATGGAAAAACATCTGTTGCTTAACCTCGATGGGCCTTGTTGGATACAAGGCCCAAGTCAAATGTACTAACAATTTACATTTTTTACGTTCGGTACTTTTTAAAGCGTTTAAAAATAATCACAATAAATACACCAAAACTTTGCATTAATGCTTTTTCCATTTTATATAATCTTAATCCAAGCAAAACAGTACATATTAATGTACTGAATGCTAAAATTTAAAAACATTGTGGCAAAACAACATATGGATAAAACAAGTTTTTATACATAAACGCTCCTGAACATGATTTGACATGGATTTGAAACAGGGCATGACTTGTTAAACGTCTTAGGATGAAGACACCAAAGCTGCGTCCCGATTCAGGAACTTCCCCTGTAATAGACACGGACCACCACCTGCCATAGTCTCTGTAAGACCGACAAACCTTCAGCTACAGAAGCTATTCAAATGTCAAAATATTCTATACTCTTCATATTCAGGTTTTTTCTTCACAGTTTAAGTTTTATGCTTTTTTCATTCCTCTTCTGAGTTTCTCACGTGTGTATTGCACTGCCTAAAGTGTGTCACATGAGCTTCAATGTCACCCACTGATCCTCTTCTGCTGTTCTGCTTCTTCTTTCACTTCTACACATACAGAATTTATACACCAAAACATTTCTTCTTTGACATGTCAGCAGTATTTAAGCAGTAGTTTTACTACAGGGTTCGACTGGAGAAACTTCTTCACTAACTGTCTCATTGGCCTGAATTATATTTTGGTTCTAACACTCTTGAACAAAAACACAAATGTGGGGACTTTGAAAACTGATTTCGCAGTCGTTTTTGATTTCATCCACAAACATTGCAGGTACACATCTTCAGCAAAGTCTTCTGATGCTCACAGCGAAGACTGTTCCTTTCTTCTTCACTCCCTCAAGGGGCCACAATCACCATCATAACTGGTGACTCAATAGCAGTTGGGCATAAATGGACAAAGCTGACTGTGACTGGCTAACACACAGAGTGAAGGAAAGGAAAGAGTCACCACACAAAAGAAACTTTTACCAAGGTTCAATACCCAAATTAGCTTGTTGAAGCTTGTTCACAGTCATCACTAGGAAAAGCCAAGTGATGCAAATTTCAAAGCTTTATAAAAACTCTCTGGCTTGCTTTGTGAAAGCACTTTGAGTGGTCGAAAAAGATGAGAAAAGTGCTATATAAATGCAGTCCACTCCAACAAAACTGACAATAAGAATAATAATAATAATTTTTTTCAGAGTGTGAGAAAATAACTTCCTTGGCATACAATCTGAAGCCCTCTTATCATGAATATGAATGCACGTCAACATCTCACAATCAACCACTAGGCAATGTAAGAGGCCACTTAAGTTAGTTTGTGATCATTTGTGGCATCTTGAGTGACTATGGATGACAAGGCACACTCACCTCCACATCTGACACCTTCATACGGGTTCCCTCCTTGCCAACAAATATATCATCCACGTCCACCAGGATGTGGCGGTCCAAGGATAGACACAGTCTCTTCCCAGTCAGGTAGGCAATGGCATCGACAAACACTAGCTTGTGAAGCCAATAGTTGAGATTGTTCCCAAAGAGAACTCTTTGAATGCCATCGTGGAGCCCTAAGTCTTGGACCACTGTGGCATGGAGGGCCCGCAGGGGGCTGGGTCCAAAATGTGCCAGTACCTCAGAGGACTTGGTGCTGGCCAGAAGCACTGGTTCATAGGTAGAGTGGTTTGACTGGAAAATGGTCCAGTCATCCCCTGGTAAAGAGCCCTGCTCAACTTGGTTGGGCTTGGTGATGTAGAGTAGAGGCGCATTGGGGTTGATACGGTAGTCCCTGAGTCCCAGGTGTGAGTGAAGAAAGAGGGGAAAACCTTTGAGCTGTGCGCTGAGAAGGGAATTTTCATTAGCTTTGAAGAAACCAATGACACCTACTCCATACTCAGCACAGTACTTGTCCAGCAAGTCACGGTTCCACGCATCCAGATTGACGTATTTCAACACATTTTCATAGATGATCAGTGTGTAACGTCCACGGTTATGCTCTGTCAATGTGGGCATGTCACCTTTACCAGGAGCAATCTCTGTCCGGTAGTGGAAGCGGCTAGACTCTAATATGGCTACAATCTCCTGGCCCAGCTGGGAGTAGATGCTCTCTACAAACACCAGAACTACGGGCTGTGTCCTGGAATTGTCCACTGCCTTCACCTGTCGTAGTCTGCCCTGGCGTGAGGGGAGGAAAAGTGGGGCCCTCTGGACACCTGGCCCTCCTCCGGCGGCCCCAGTACTCGCTCCAGGTGACATCCCCCCTCCTCCACCACAGTCACTGAAGGGTAAAGGGGGGGCTTCCTTGATTTTAGGGCTGTTGGAGACATAGTAAGCTAGGAAGGCCATGGACAGCAAGCAGAAGATGATAAGTGCCAGGATGAGGCGGTGAAGCTCCAGCTGGCGGACACCTCTCATTAGCTTCCACACACCCAAGCCTGCACCTACCATGGTGTTGGAGGGGTGAGGCAGGACTGGGCAGCAAGCAGCAGTGGTGAACAGGGAGGGGTAGCAGAGAGGTGGAGTAGGAGTGAGAGGAGGAGGGAGTGGAGGTGGAAGTTCGAGCAGTAGAACCTGGCACTGAGCTGTGCTGAGGAATAGCCATTTACACTAGGTCACCATGGCCAGCATCATCCATTACTTACTCTCCACTTCTAGCTCTGCAGAGCAAAAAACACTCTCAGATGACTGAATGGAAAAAGGAACAGAGGAGAGGAGAGGTGATTATTTGATATATGGAATGTCAAATAACTGTGGATCAAAGAGGGAGAAAGGGAAGTTAGCTGAATAAAAGCTGACACTAAAGATGATCTCTCTCTCAGGAACAGTTAGGTCCTGAATATCAGGTCCAAAGTTCAGCCTGTGTGCTGCTTGGCCAGTTCGCTCTTTCAAGCAGCTATGCAGGCGTCTCTACATGTGGATGTGTCCATCTGTAGATGCTTGTGTAGTGTGTCTGTGCTGGTGGCCTGTGCTTTGGGGCTGGACCCCCTCAGGCCACCTAGCCTGGACATCCCAGAAATGGACACCTAGAGGATAAGGGCAGAGAAGAGTGAAGAAGAGAAGACAGAAGAAGACAGTAGAGAGGGAATGGATAAAGTGGATAAAGTGGAAAAAAGATGGACAAAAGAGAAGTATGTTTTCAATCAACAATCAGTTCTCATATTCATTTTGTCTCATATTGTTCTGTACAATTCTGACATGTCTGCAGCTCAGTGAAAGGTAATGTTTGAATTTTGAGAATGTACTCTGTTTGAGGACTACTCATTACTGGACTACATCTGTTGTAGACTGAGAAAGGTCTACTAGTCTCACCTGGAAAACACTGCAGATCTGAAAATCCGGAGAGAGACAGAGAGAGAGAGGGAGGAAGAGAAAAGAAAAGAAACTGTTTAACGGCATTCTTTTATGAGGGCAATAACAAGTCTCAGATCTTGTGGTGCATTGGAACGTAGTTGATCAGTATGTAGTGTATATCTCGTATATAGTTTATATCTTATGTACAGTTTGCATATTGTATACAGTTCTCACACAGACTATTTGTATTGATCTTTTAACTGGAAGTTTACATTTTTATATCTAAATATTCTACTTACATTTCTCAATATACGCATATTTATTCTGTTTATGTCCATTTGTTGGTGAAACGTCTGTTTCCCATGGCAACAAAGCCCCAACTGAATTGAATTGACTACAGATTGTTGACTACAAACAAGAGGCAAGTGTATTTTTAAATTAATTTGACCCTAACCCTTATTCTGCTGACCCAAAAAATGGTCTGATCTGGGACTCAAAACTGGGATACAATCCAAACCTTGAGTTCTATGATTCATTGCACCCACCCTACTCACTCACCCTACTTTTATGTTGGTAACAAAAAGCAAAAAACAGTTTGAGCAAAATGCAGACTTTCACCATGAAATGAAGGCCTGCAAGGCCTTATTCCTTATATACTTGAGTTTTGAAGTAAAGGTTACTTGGGGCAGTCTGAGGGAAAAGTCACATCCATTTTCTGCACAGATACTGTAGCTGACAGGCAGGTGGAGCACTTCAAGGTCTGGGTGGACATAATTTATCCTGGTTGAATAATGAGTACAAAAGACGAACAACTGAGTTAGAAAATAACTGGTTCTTTGATAAAAATAAAATTAAAATAAAGTATGTGGGACTCAGAGTTCTATTTTTTAACTTTTCTCTTTTTATGTCCAAAGTGCATCACACTCAGGAACATTCAGCCACCATATCAAATAAAAAAAAAAACATGTAACAAATTTCAAATAATTTAAATAAAATGATTCTATTTTGAGGAGATCATTAAAAGATAAATGACATGGGAGTTTACAGTGGGTACAAATACTGAACATGCAGAGGACAAAGTGTCCTCGAATTGAATTAATGGTTAACTAACTCAAAGAATGTGATCTAACATTCTTTTTGCCACAGACTAACAGGAACATCATTACAGAAGCTTGAAATTACTCAGATATCTGAAGAACGATCAACGAATGAATGCACTCATCTACTTGCTTAGGGGATCATTATCCATAGTTTAGGATATAGAAGCTGCACACCCACAAACGCAATTTATTAATTAATCAAAGTTTGAGGCAAACACAGTTTCACAGTGGACCAATCACTGTCATTCTGGGATGAATATGAGACAAAGAATGTGCTGTCTTTGTATGAGTATAGCAACCATCTGTGTAGACGCGTGCACATGCATGCCTCAATTCTTCTGGCTCACAGTGCTAATTAAAGGAGCTTCCGGCAGTAATTGGAAGCTATGAGCACCATGAAGCATCACAAACACACACTCACGTTTGTACTTTTATACTTTTGAGGACCCTCAGTGAAATAATGAAATCCCCCTCTCCTTATCCTGTCCTTCTCCTAAACCTAATTCTAACCGAAACCTTAACTAAGTCTGAATCTTCAAAAAGAAGGTCTAAAAGTGAGTGACTGACCCGAATGTCCTCACTTTCCAAAAATGTCCTCACTCCCAAGGTCTAAAACTCAAATTGGTTCTCACAAAGATACATGCACAAGTACAGACAATACCACAGTCAGCAGAAAACCCAAACTGTTCAATTCATGTTCTGTGGTGGTCGTAGAACTCACTATGTGTGCCTGAATGTATCTGAACAGATCAGACATTGGAATGAGTGGATAATGTTTGCAGAAGGCTGAGGTAATGGGTAAAACTTAATTGGATGGAACTGGGACACACGCATAGCTGGGAACTGATGCAGTCTGACAGTGTTCAGGATAAAGAAGCAGCTCAGCAAACCATATTAAAAACACATCTCTCTGCAAACTAAATTGTCAGTAATGGGGTGCTGATGTTATGGGTCACAAATAATAATGCATTCATTGTGTGAAAATAAATGGCAAGTCCATTGTCTTATCATCATTTGGCAACACAGTGGAGCCTACAAGATTATTTCAACATCTGTGATTTAACTTAAACATTAATATGCCTCGAAGCCATAAGATGGCCAAACTGAAACTTGATGGAACAAACACAAACACCTATTGTATTGTATTGTATTGTATTGCATTTTTAAGATGCAAAATAGTACTGGGATCTCAAGTTCCTGAACTGACCAACATCCTGCGCAGTGTCACCTTGCTCTGATTATTAAAAAATAATATGTAAATAAGGATCCTACATATTTAAAGAGCGTATTTAACTCACAAACATATGAGGGCATAACCAGTTACATTGTAATTTTTATTTATGAACTTTCCATTTCTTTCATTACAAACTGGCAGGCCAAATCAAACTTTGCCCCCACTTTGGGCAGCCCTGATCTAAACACTACCAAGAGTATCAAGTAGTAAATTTGAAAACACACTCCGCCACTCCTTGCCTAAGGCCTATGAGCACTGCATAATGAAATGGCAGACAGACACAGACAGGATAGGTTGAGGGAGCAATAGATAATAAATGAGTGCGGGAGGCTGGAGGAGCAGCATGGTCATAATGAGCATCTGCTGTTCAATGGATTACTGAGCAGAGCAAAACACTCCTCTGGGATCCACAAAGACCAGCTAGCAGTAGCAGCTGCAACACTGGGGTTCGAGCATAGAAGTAACAGTATAGAGGGCATGAATATCTTGAGCTTTATGGCAACCTGGCCATTAGTTATAATGGAAACGAGTTGATAATGTGGTGCTGAGCAAAATGGACAGGTCCAGTGGGGAGCATGAAGTGTTCAGTAAATTATCATGGTAATCTGCCCAGCAGGTTTGATATTTCTTGTGTAGTGGTAAAATGTTTGACAGAGGTCTGAGGGTGGACAGGTCAAAGGGACAATGCAATCACATTGCCAAGTGTTCTTTCACAGGTCAGTTTCATCTCTGCATATGATGGAAGTTTCATTGCAGCTTTGGAGGGGACACACAGCTCGCACTAACTAACCAATAACACCTAGGCTGCTGTTGAAGAAAACTGTTTAGCACAAATCAATTCAAATCCTAGATTATTATTGAGATACCATATCATGTGCATAACCTAGATGTGTTTTATTTTGATCAAAGAAAATGTGAAGTTTGGATCATTATTGTAACAAGGAGAGTGTCATTGTGAAAGAAAGGTAGGGAGTGTCTCATATCAAGAACATCCTTATCTGACGATGTGAGACAGTAACAGATGGGCAGGTGTTTCTTCTGCTGAACAGCTGTGATGATGCACATTTTTATGTTGCTAATATCAAACCAATCACAGAGTTCTGGATTTCATTTCTGACCAATCAAGAGCATGCCATCGCTTTAGATGGAGCACGCTACGGAACTGGACTGGGAGGTTTAAAATATGGTGCCAGGAAAATTGTTGTTGTGCATTCTGAATCCAGACGCTTCGTATTCCAGACATTTATAAGTTAATGTGCAGTTGAAGCCAGCAAATTTGTGAGCAGATGATGGCAAGGACAGGGATGAGGAGAAAGAGAGCCAGATTTTCTAATTATGGCTTTTTGTGAAACAATGGCTGCTACTTGTGTATGTAAGTGTGTGTGTGAGTTAGAGCCAGGAGTTGTGGGACTGTGACGTGAATGGCTTCACAGAAACAGAACAGAACAGAAACAGAACAAAATTTCTGAATTTCCACGGCTACTTTTAACTACAGCGCCTCTCAGCAAGAGTCTTGTGGGAAGACATAGAAGACGAGTGACGTAAAAGTCGCATGAATTCCAACATGAAAAAAAAAGTCTGATTTGGACCACTTGTGTTTGTAGTCTGAGCGTAGCATTATTGTGTGTGCCGTGTTTGCTGCAGGAACAAGCAGTTTGACACTGATGTATCGCAAACAGTGAAACTAACTGAACAGAATTAGTATGCTAAAACTGAGAAAAAAAATACTGATAGAAGAGTATTCCATATGCATATACAATATACATTTTGGAGAAAAAGGCATGCAACTGGTTCAGAGGGGAGAAAAAATTCATATATATGTATGAGCCGTGTTTCCATCAATGGATTTTTATGTGCATTTTGAAGTACTGCATTGGAGAAGGTTGATGGAAACAGCAAAATTAGAAAGACTTTTGCAGTTATGCTCACTTGAGGTAATTTTTGCCTTTTTTCCAGAGAAGAGTTAATGCGCTTAATGGGAGAAGGAAACACCTTTTCTGAATAAGTTTCTGGTGTAGCACGGATTTATGTCACATGACTGATCAGCTGTTTCTACTCCGAGAAAAGAAGAACATTTCAATGAGTAATAGGTAAAGTGAAAGTTGGATTTGTAAGAAGAATGGCATCTGTTGAGAGAGAGCTGATCACAATCTAAGACTGAATAATGCTCTCACACCTATTTTGAAACATGGCCATCAAAGCTATAAAAGACAAAAGTTTGAGAAGCAAAGCACATCAGTGACTGTCTCTCAGCGCCTTCTTCAGCAAATGAAAGAAGGCCACAAGGTATGGTCCCAAGGTCTGCAAAACCTTTGTAAGTGAACCCAGAGTTCAGAATAATTAATGTCCTCATTTTAGTGTGAGTGAAATGGAACGTCAAACGGTGCAAAGATTTCAAATATGACAGATGGTAATCCTCTTACCCCAACTGAAGGCAACAAATCACAAACAGACTACCGAGTTGTCTAGTAATTAAGACACTTCATCCATATAAAAAGCTGATAATAAAAACACTGGCCATGAAGTTTCTAATCCACACAAATGTAACTTTAGCAACATGGACTGAGTGCTTGGTTCTGATATGCTTACATGCAGTGTGCCAAAGTCACTGCTGAGAACATCTAGTATCTAAAGTGTACTGACTTGCTTAGATTGGCTTTCCCTCCACCGTCACGAGGCCTTCAACTCAACATTGCTGGGAACATCTGAAAAAGCAAGAGGACAGAAGGGTTAGAGTTACAATGGAGTGCCAGGGCACTGATTGGTCTAACAGAGTGTTCTGTCATCCTGACACATCCTTGCCAATAAGAATTGGTTTGCATTGTTTTTTACAGACAAATTTACAATACAGTGAAGACTCTCCAAACACAGGTGTTGGTTGATGTTGTAGAAAAACAAACTTGTTCCGATTAAAAAATAGATATATTTAAATATATTTATTTTCCTTTTCACATTTTTGCATGGGGGTGTAGCATCATGTGAGATCATTAACAAAGCACACAACTGGTCTCTGAGTCTCTTGGGCCACTAAACGAGTGCCATAAAGGTTAGAAAAGCTGTGCTAGTTAAAACAGAAATACTCCAAACTTAATAAGTCTCAGGTTTTCCAAAAATTGTGAAGCAACACCAACCATGAGAGGTCCTTGAGCATACAATCATATATGTACACAAAAAAATACTACACTGATGGGTCCAGCTGCGAATGGACACGGACACACACAGACACACACAACCAAATGTACGATCCCATATGTATAATAATTGCTATTCCTGCAGACACACAGTGATACCTGCGCCAATTATGTACAATAGGATGTGTGATTTGGTTATAGCTCTTGATTATAAAATAGATCTGGCAAATTATAGCTCGCTCTAAAATATGGAGTTTGACAGAGTATTAATTTAATGATGTTTAAACATAGTGAGAGAGGGAGCGGAGACATATACGAAAATTTCATTGTTATTCCAGAATCCTCTGGTTTATCATTTAAGTGTATGAATTACACTGCAGACTGGATTCTCTATTAACAGTGACAGAGGGATGGCTGACTCATATGAACAGATCCAACATGTCTCATGTATGAAATCCTCACTACACTACAGTTATAAAAACTATGATAACAACTGCATATGTACTAAGGACGTAGATCAGCTGATTGAATGTTTTTCAAGATTAATTAGAATGACACAACATTCTGTTGCACTAATTACTGGTTTCCCGAAGCCCTTGGACTGGTTGGTCTCTGCCTCAAAGTTTACAAGAATTCAACACATTTTCAGATACGCAGCTAATTAGCCTCAAACATTACATGCAATTACTGTTCATTCTCCATGTCATACAAATCACCGTTAGCATCACAAGTTGTGTAGGAAGTAGACTGTCTTTAATCAATCACTATAGTGAGAAACTGACTGTCAGTATGACCCAAAAAATGATCCCAATATATATTGCAATATATTTTTATGTGAATTGCCTGCCTGACTGTTTATTATGAACTATTAATGTAGTTTGATAATACAATCTTAACTCAAATGAGCATGTCCACCCAGGTGTCATGTTTCCATCTCTGCCTGCCGATGAGAGCTGGAGCCAATTAACACCTGTGATTACAACAGAGTAGCACCCTTTTCCCACTGAAGGCCAGAGCCAGATGTTAGTGGGTGTTAGAGAGTGTGAAAGGGGTTTTGGTTGTCATTACTTGACCTCTGAGTAGGGAACTTCAGTCACATGATAACAGGATGCTCAATCCGCCAAGTCAGACTTTGAGCTGCGGTTGAAATCTCTGGAAAAGCTTGTAGGTGGCTCTTGCGTTTATTTTTTTATTTCTGTCAAACTACTATATCCAATGTCATGAATGAACTTTCACATTTAATGATTAATATAGTTTACAGTGCTTTTTTGGAAAGGCAGACTTTCATGGTAGAAGCTAAGCGATAGGTCTGTGTGTGTGTGTGTGTGTGTGTGTGTGTGTGTGTGTGTACATTTGTGACTTTCACTTCTTTTTTTTTTTTTTTTTACACCACTAAAGTTATGTCAGAGTCAGAGCACACTGCAAACCACACACAGATGTGTTTCTTCATTGTTTGAATCTGCCTCTGTAGCAGTTTGTCTCCATTACTTCATCCACTTTCTCTTAGCATGGAAGGAAAAGTGCCTTGTACCTGTACAACACTAAAAGCCAAGTCTAAATAATGGGGCATTTCTTCACTGATGGCAGTAATCCCCTTGGTGCTTTTTGCATAACAACTGAAATGTGTATGTAGAATGGAATATTTCAAACTGTGACAGTATCCAAAGGCCTCAGTATAGTTCAAATTAAGTGGTTATCTGAAACCCCTAAATGGACAATCATGCACCCAATACACAGTGATTTACAGGTGTGTGGAGGTGTGAATGTAGGCATTTAAACACATCAGAGGATGTAGTCAGATGACACACTAATCAGGCAGTCTGGCATCGGCTAAACTAAAGTCGATCAAAATCTAATCCTTTCTTTACCACACTGTGCTTTTGACACGCTCTGCTTTACAAGTGGCAGGCTCTACACTGCCAGTGTTTGGCTTCATATGCAAGTGAGTGTGTGCCATGAATATAAGAGCAGTGTAGAAAACATTCAAGTAGCAGCTTCTCATTTTTAGCCAGCACTGGCCATTTTTTGTTTGTTAAAATGACAAACAGCTGTGACGGCAGGTTATATCAGCTGTCGCCAATTCCATGAGTGATTTGATGGCATGCCAAAGTAAAACTCAACTGTTGTCAGGTTCGTGTGCTCTCTGCAAGTAGGTGTCTGCACTCTGTAACACCACACAACCATGACTGGACTCAGTGTTTCTATAGTCCCGACTCCTACAGAGTGAGACCACTTCTCTCTCGCTGACTCTCTCGATTTCAAGAGCTACATTCTTCCAATTAAACTTTTATTTGTATCATATCAATAATTTAAGCTTATCAACTTGAATCTGGACTTTCAGTATTTGGATAAAATATAGCTTGAGAAAACTAAAGTGTGCCAAATTTAGAAGGCTTTATGTTATTACCATCCGTCTGCCACATTTTTATTCAACATAAGTAAGTATACGATCGGACTCACAATATTACATGACTTGGACTGGGATTGCGCAGTTACGCCAATTCATAGTTTTGCAAAATTATAGCAACTACTGAATTTTGATTCTGATGGTGAGGGATGTGGCACTGTGTGAAAACGTGACATCAATGCATAGCTTCTATAGTTTTTTTTGTTTCTGTCCATCTCCTCACTTTGATGTCTCAGTTCAAGCAAAGAAAATCAATCCTGCACTTCACCAGCTGAGGTTGCCTCTATTGAGCTCAGCATGACCTGATTATTCTGGAGCAATTTAAAAATTCCAGACCGCTATGCTTTCAAATCTAGGACTAAGGAGACCGGAGCTATTGTTAACTCCAAGTCAGCAATGTTGGTCGTGGTGGTTTTTGAGCAGGTGTCAGAAATTTTGGGTTGTGAGTAAAACCGCAGGTGTCTAGCCCAGAGCTGCAGTCTTATTTGCCTTTCATCACTGAAGGTTTTGTTTATTTTGTGGGAAGTGATGGGAAAGTGCATGTAAGACTGTGTGAAACTGGGGCCTCTGATTCATTCATTCTAGTAGAAGCCTTGCATTTTTCAGAGGAAACCTACATGGTCCTTTCACACTGGTGCTCAAAATTGAATTAAATGATCAGCGTGTACCTCTGCATAAAATGATGTTTTCTGGGTTTCAAAGTGTGGTGGAGTTTGGCGTGCTTCCAGCTCTGCCCATGGATAGTGTTACAATGATTTTAGGTAATGATGTAGCGAGCGGGGGTTGGGGTGTGGGCTGATGTTACAGCCAAGCCCCTCTGGGGTTAAAATACATTAAGGCTTAAAGTTATGCATAATTAAGGGATTCAAGTTGAGAGTTGAATCAAAGGTAACTTGCATACACACCAGAGCAGTGGTGGTTTGAGTCTGATGAGTGTTGACTTCACACGATGGTGTTACCTAGTTGATGAGATGCTGGAAAGTAAATAAACAATGTTCCCGTATTTCACTGTCCTGTGACGATCAGCATGTCACTCATGCTTATCACCCTTGTTTGTCACATTAGCTAGCTAGCAAACCACGTAGCTATTTTTTTGATCGTGTCATTCGATAATGTGAGAGAATCTTAACGCATTCGGCCCATACGTTACAACAACGATAAAAGTGTAACAGTAACGTTACATGTATTCACACAAAACTGGCAGTTTGGTACGCCCTCCAAACATCACATTCACAAAAGTACAAATTTAAAGCCAGGGTTTTCCACCAGACATGTTGAAAGTTTCCCCTGAACATTTAGAGCAGCACAGTTGTTCATCTCTTGACTTGGCAGCAAGAAAACCAGGAGTTAATGTTTGTGGACCATTACACATTTACAGCTAAATATTTCTAAAGACGAAGTGTTTCTGATTGGAGTTCGATCCACTGACATAATGGTTTGGAACAAAGCTGTAGCATGCTAGTTTGTCAGTTGCCATATGTAACAGTGCTTATAATAACTATTTTCTACTCAGTCCGCTTTGCAGTTGAGGGATTCTCTATCAGCAGTGCTCTGTTTAGCGCTGGTGGAGGAAAGGGAACACTGTTGCATAACCCCACATAACTGAGAGGGACTCAGTCACTTCTGACTGATGTTCTCTACTTCTGTTAGCAAAGGGAGCACAGAGGAACAGCTTGGCCCTGGCACGTCCCTTATTTGTGGGAAAGGTTGTCCATCCCACACTCTGCAACTATTGTCACTCACACACACACACACACACACACACACACACACACACACACAGACACGCATGCACTCACACGCCAATGACAGGACACGTCATCAGTATCTGCCAGAAATACAGACCAGTTCGTCAGTGAACAGATAACATACCTTTGTTTCTAGAGACGTCTCATAAGGGTCGCTATCAGGGCTCATGCAAGTATATTTTAATGGATCAATGGATGTCTTGTCCGCCTCAGTCTGCTAGTGTTGCAGTGTCGCTCTCCCCAGCAGTGCGAGTACTCAGCAGAAGATGATTTATGAGGGGAACATGTCAACCCTAACACCACTGTAATCATGAGTGGACTGGTTTCAACAGAGTGATGTCTTCTCCTGAGTTGATCACTTCATGTTAAATTCAGGAATCACATTTTTCCAGTGAAACTTTTATTCATATCAAATCAGGAATTTAAGATGATCAACTTTATAGTTGTGTACCCAGTATTTGGATCAAGTAGCCTGTGAAAAATAGGATGTGCTAAACTTAGCAGCTACACCTGCTATTTCAACGTGCCAGATACATATTTAATCAACATTGAATGTCTTATTATAAGTATCAGGTCAGACTCAGCACATACTGAATATTAAATGACTTGGATCAGGACTGGAGCCAAAACACTTTATTGAGACACCCCTAATGGTTTCATTTTCAGAGGCTACAACACATGCAAGTATAGGGCTGGAAACTTTTTTTTCGTTATTGCTTAATCTGGTCATTAGTTTCTTCATGAATCATTTCCTGTACAAAATGTCAAAGGTTCTCTCTGCCCAAAACTGAAGAACCCAAAGATATGCAGTTTACTACCACTAAAGACAAGGAAGTTTCCAAGGCTGGACCCCAGGGAACCTTAAAGCACTTTTGCTTGAAAAAAAGTTACAATTAATTGATTATTAAAAGAGCTTAAATTAATTAAACACTTTTCTGACAGTCAACTAATGAATTATTCAATTATTTTTTAGACTTTAGATACAAGCAGTGTCCAAAATTAGCCACTAACCAAATGCAAGTAAAAATGAACATTGGTGAAAAAAATAAATGCGGTCAGCCCTCATTGGCCAGCTGCTGAAACAGACCAGCTGTATGGGAAGCTGATTAGGGTAAAACATTAAAATACATGCACAGAGGCACTGACAATGTGCATGTATTTTGTGGAACACCGAGGCCCCTGCACGCGCATGTGTGTGTGTAAAATATTTGGAAGTTGATGTCTGGAAGTTGTTTCAGTGTAAGGCCCACTGATGGTGCGTGGTGTGCTGCTGTCTGAGCTAAGTCAACCGTTTCCCACATGGAAGTGGTAACTATAAAACTATAATAAAATGGCACAAAACATTCCAACAGTACTTCCGTTATGTTATTTTTAAAAGGTCTACAGCTTTAAAGGTGAAAAGTAAAGTGCAGCCTGTGCAGCAGTCCATCACCTGGATCCAGTCCCAGGTGAGTGGAATCCAGCCCAGAAAAGTGCGGCAGTGAGGCCTGAGGCTGTGCCAGCAAAGAGGAGCTCTCCATTGCTACTGTCCTGCCTCCTACTTCAAATACATTCTCGCCATTACATTGAGTCCTTCAGGGCTGCTACAACAAGCTACCTGTTGCCTTGGATAATGCAAATAGCTAGCTACAGCTTGATAAAAAGGGAAAATGTAAATCTGTAAAAAGAAAATTTGGGTCGTGGAAAGGCCAAAAAATGTTTTACTTTTTTGTAATGATGTGTTTAAAAGCAGTTAACATTTGCATGTTATAATTTCTTTTCTAATATGCTACTGTATGCATCTACTGCTTCACCACCAGTTTGTCACACTCACGTATGCAGTGGAGGATTGAAAGTGAAATTTGGAAGTTATCATTGGACCAACACAATGTCAATATTGCATTCTGGTCGTTGATTGGTTAGGCAGGACATCGTCCATTGGAGCATCAATTTACAGCCTTTCTCTTCTGGCTTTCCTCTTGCCTGTCAAAATGAGAGGAGATGAAACCTGCTCTATGTACCAACCTCCTCTGCTCTGCACACTGGTAGCGGCATGCTCGGCATAACATTCTCTGACTGACCCTCACTACGGTTGCGCTTACCTTATGTAGCTAGCTACCTGGTTTGCTTAGCAATACCACTGGTACCACAGACTCACAGAATTTTGTGCTAACCACAAAGAGAGTCTGCAAGGTCAACCTTAAAATGAAACCCAAAAAGTTCATTTTGGATCCTGCATACAAGCCATCCTGAGTTGTCTAAGTAGTTGAAGAAACACTTAAAAGTAACACGTTAAAATGTGGAAAAATACACTTTCTTTCCCAGAGTGAGATGAGAGCCATCTATACATAACCTCATATCTGTATAACTATTTTGAAGATGGAGCAAGAAGCTGATCAGCTTGGATTTGCATAAAACCTGGAAGCAGGGAAAAACAGCTAGATGTCTCTCTTATCTCTGTAGTTAAGTAATTAACATGTTGCATCACACTTGTTTAATCCACATACAAACACAAAGGTGAAAATGACAACTTGTGGTTTAAGACGGAGTTATGTGCTGGAATTACTTCTTCACAAACACCAGTTTACACTTCTGAAAGAAACAGAATGATTGCATTCTGTTTTTATTGACGTTTTACAAAGAACACAGAAGTCTGTAGCTCAAAGGGAAAAATAACAGTTTCCAAGGTTCCTCTCTTATCTCATACTGGTCTCCCAGATGTTGCAACAAGCAGAGAAAAGCGAGCATTTGTAATGTGTTCATCAGGGACACAAGGCAGAAAGGATTTGTGTCATTCTGCAGTGCTGAAAGGAATAAACTCAACCGTGCAACCACACTTTGGTTGGAGGAATGAGCCCCACCACCACCAACAGCTCTGTGTCTTTGATGACTTATTTACACATGGGTAGGCAGCCAAAGAACAATCTGTTAAACACTGCTCTATTATTGCACTACTTATGCATGCTCCACAATCTACATTCTGTTCTTCTGTAAGTACAAAGTCTGCAGAAAAAACAAACTGATGATACTGATGAACTGCTTCCAGAACTTTGCAGCATTGTGATGATATAGAATATTCAGTATCAAATGGAGGCACGAAAAAGCCATAATATGATTATTATATCAAACTTATCTCTGTACAATTTTATTTGGACAATTGCTGGAATCGGCTGAAAATCTTCACACAGCACTTGAATATGCTGTTGTTCTTGGTTGATAAAAATGGTGGACAAAACATCTTGAGCTGAAAGGATTAGTTATTGTATTTGCACAGTTTGCCATACCTATACAAGTCTAGCAAAACATTATGTTAATGTTACATTGTTCGTATGGCAAGTTTAAGGTTTCATAATGTTAGCTAACTAACGTGGTGGACCTTTATTTTCCAACCTCACACAGACGCCATTTGTTTTAAAGTATTATCCTAGATCATAAGACTTGTGGATTATGTTTTGAATTCAACCGTGGCCACCATACACTTCCATTAGCATCATTAGACCAGATCAACCTCCACAGACTTTATATTTCACTGGACCCATGTCGCCAACAATAAGCATACAGGTGCAATTTAAATTTCCAGCATACTACAGCTAAATGTAAGAGCTGGGAGATACGGGCAGGCAATATGGCATTAAAATGATACCGCATGCTCATGAAAATACAATATTCAAAAGTCTTGATGAACTGGTTTTACAAAAGGATCCTTCTAATCAGAATAAACATGTTGAAAATAATTTCAAAATGTTATTTAATACATCAATCACTGATCAAAATAATAATTGATTAGAATCCTGTGCCACATAAAAATGAAATCATCACCACAGAATGAGTGAGTGGAAAGGTCATATCTAGGTGTGTCCTGCTGCTGGAGCAGCTGAAATGGTGATTCACTGCGCTTAACTGAGCACATTCCCCATATCGTCTGTAAATTGAGAGAGCAAAACAAATATTGCGGTCATCACTTCAGATGCAAAATATAGTAAAACAAAAAGGAATTGCTGCTCTTTAATTTTGTTTTAAACTTCCTATAACAATACTATTATCTAATAACGAAAGTAAGTAATCACTTGATCATTTTCAAGTTAACACAGATCTAACTACAAACAAAACCTATACTTTAAAAACAACCTCACAACTGCAAGTAGTACCATGTAATTGAAGATAACATTATTGCAAACATTGAAAAAAATGAATACCTCTAAAATGAGGTACTGAAGTGTAACGCCTTCCCGAAGCAAGAACTCTCAGGACAGGAACACTAAGGGAGCGCAGGGTGGGGGAGCGGGGCTGAGCAAGGCTTCCTGCACAAACTATTCATTACAGCCTACCTGTCGTGTCTTAACACGCACGACCACAGCTTTCCACTTCACCCTCTAGGTACACACTTTCCACAAAAAAGCCACAGTAATGCCCTGAAACCACTGTTTCTGTAGAAACATACACACTCACAGTCTACATGGGACTGCTGACCAACTACAGTGTTCAGATTCACCCCGGCTGTCCATACCCATCTAACACAAAGGTGAGCCACCTTCTTCTTATTAACCACCAACTTTGCTGAAAACTGACAAAAACACAAAGGCAGTTTCAGTTTACTGGTCAAATTAGAAAAGTCGTTATCTCTCTTGTCTTCACTTTTGTTCCTATCTGCCCTCACGTTGGTGTGCAAACGTTGGTGTGCACGTTCTCCTGCTTGCAAAAAAAAATAAAATCGAGGGAAAACCCATCTAACACTTTAACCATCCCATTATTTCTTTGATGTAGCACCATTGACAGTAACAGTTATATTCAGTTACCATTAGATAATGCTCCCACCACAGCTACACCTAAAAATAATGTTCTGGCATACTGATTAGAATATACCAACAGAGAAATGTGCACTCTGACTGGCTGAAAGGTGTGCATTTTTTCAGACAGCTTCAGTGTTCTGAAGTGGCATCCTGATGGATGTTTTAAATTAATACTCATAGCTGCAAAGCTGCTGCTTTCAGCTGTACCTGAGCGAGCGTAAAAATAGCATTTATTTAAAAGTTGATAAGCATACTGCAAACACACAATTGGCATTCCCAACAATCCAAGTCAAAGACAGAAATCAAAGCTGGCATGTATAAAGTCAATGAGAGTTACATTATGGTCTTAAGTTCATCAAAAGCCTAAGATTGAGAGCTTGAGAGGGATTGTAACCCAGTGAAGTCATGACCAGGTGGCTGTGTTATGTCTGTGTCATACAGACATGTTTTGGAAATGTATTATGACATAAAGTATATCTGAATGATTTGGAGTAAATAACTATTTTTAATTTTTCTTAATTTTCTTTAAAAAAAACGCTCTTTGTCTTTCATCTGACATAATTACAAAACATAAATTGTTTCTACATAAACAGTCAGAAGAAATGAATTTACTCAATATTATGGACTTTTGAGCCCCTAATGATTTTAGTAATTAATCATGCTAATGTTCTATTTCAAAATGGAATCCAATGATATTTCTGATTGTGTGTCATATTACTGGGACTAGCAAAGATCAAACGTGAATGAGACTTTGAGAATATATATGTTAGGACCACAAGTCTAAACAAAATTAGTATGCGATGGACGTGGTTTGAAAACTTCATCAATGAACTTGTGGTTTGAAGTCATAAGAGTTGAAGTCCACTGCTGACAGGGAGGAAGCCTGGGATGTTCTCTCTCTGACAACACACACCGACACACCACAGCTGGGACGACAGTTGTTCTTTCCTCAGGAGACAACTTCTTTCCAATATTTACCCCATTGGCAAAAACTCTCAATCACATCCACCATGCCCACACCAATGTGGATACATTTAAAACACATCTCTGTCAGATTTGGCTTCCATCCACTCTAACTCTGTATCTTACATCCCTGAAAACTGTTGTTCAAAACCCTCTCCCAGATAGGGAAGACTGTGCCTTTCAAAGAGCTGCCTAATGATTATCAGCCTTTCACAAGCATTGTCAGATGTATCCTACTGACTTTGTGGAATCACTGTAAGCACTCACATGAGACAGGTGTTATCATTGACAAACTTTCCTGTTTCTGTTGTCAGATCACTCTAATGAACTGAGTTGCTACTGCTAAATTACACAAGTTGCATGGGACAAACAACTGGTAACACAAAGAATAAACAATGTTGACCTGCAAAATGTCAGAACTGTCTCAACACCTGGTCTCCACAAAGACCAAACAAGGACAAAAGGTAGATGTATTGCTGGCCTGATGTGTTTGGTTTCATGATATTGTCCAGGTGCTCATGTTTGCTCATGCTCTCGTGTGCCCTGTCCCTGTTGCACTATGTTTCCAACACAAAAGCACGTATACTGTTGATATGCAACAAATGTACCGACACATATACCAGTAGCTCTACAACATGCTGTTATGTTCCTGACCTTCAAATGCGCTTTGTCACTTTGATTGACTTTGAGTACATTCACATTCTCTCTCAAAGCGGATGTTGAACATTGGAGAATTTTTCAGGTAAATGACGGAGACACGGTTGCCTCAGTTGCCAAACCTACCCCAGCTAAAAAGCAAACAGTTGAGCTGGCAAACACAGTATTTGACAATGTTTATGGACTAATATCATACTATACATTAAGTAACAGCTACCTCAAAGACTCTTCTGTTATGGTGGCGATCCACATGTTGCTTTTATTATTGGCAAAAGTTATATTGTTACATATACTGGCAGAAGCCCACTTCTCAGATTTTCTCAGTGCAAGTAAGTTATGTTTTGGGCTGCTGAACAGCCTGGCAGACTGGCCTCAGGTACCGGTTCACGTCAGGGCCCAGAGCTGAGTCTGGGTCTAGCCCACAGGAGAACAAGGAGAAGTGCTTGGTGTGTGCCCACCCGGCCTGTCCACTCTGTGGCTCCGGAGGAGGAGTGACCCTGAGAGGATCAACAGCAGGCTGGGCAAGAGAGACTGCGACAGCTAAAGAGGTCAATGTGTTTACCCAGGAAACTACAGCTGACAATCAGGACTGTCACAGGCTGTTTGCTTGACAAACCAAGCACAAGAAACAAAACAAAACACAGACACAACCAGAGCTACAGTCTCTACACCTGACTGTAAACTCATAGTCCTTTAGAATGAATGTTTCCCAGTACTCAACACTCTGATAAACAAGGCTGGCCTGCTGTGCTGGCTCCCAGTTTGTGCTGGCTCCCAGTTTGTGCACCTAGCTTGTGCCTCAATGTAGTAAAACACGGCCTCTCTAAATTTTTTTCTCTCTGTGGCCGCTCTGGGACTCAATGTGCAATGTGCACAGAAAGAATGCAGTCTGCAATCTTGAGGTTTTTTTTAATGTTGATTCCCGAAACAAACAAATAAAATAAACACACCTGTCACACTTTTTTTTTTCATATTTTTGTCCCATCTTGGTGTCATATTTAAAGCCTTGATGTTTTTACTGCAAATATATTGTATATCGGTTCCAAATATCGGTTATCAGTATCAGCCACAAAAAACATATTGGTCAACCCCTATTTTATACTTGTACTTCAATTTTGCGGCTTTAGCTTTCAAACCTCTCTAGCACCAGTGCTATGAGCAAAAAAATCCAGCCCTAAGTGTTAAACGAAGGATACTTTAAAGTGTTACCACTATGAAAGACTTCATATTAAAATTAAACCTATGTGAGAGCTGCATTTTACTCTACATGGGATTTGTGTTAAAACTTCCACAAGAGATCAGTTTTAATTCCTGAAAAGGGTTCAAAGATCAACTTCCAGAAAAAAAAAAGTTAACTCTGTCCTAGAGTCTAATCGATGGTCATGCATGTATACTCAGATTGAGCTGATTTGAATTCAGAGTTCATTCCAAAGGCCAGAATTAGCCATGTGCATGGTACACACTAAAAGGTACTACAAGTGAACACAGCCTTACTTGCTCCCAGTCTCTCTCACACAGTCATACACTATTTTATATCATCTCATCAAAGTGTCTCTAAATTGGCTGTTATTAGATGTTTTGGTTTTTTTAAATCACTTTTGCCTTTTTCATGTTTATGTCACATCAGAACTGACAGTCTTTATATGACTGCTTTGCTGCAAGTTTCGAATGATGAAAATCAACAACCATTTACAATGGTATGCTCTGTTCACAACATGCTATATATTGCTCTATCAATTTACATACACAAGGAATGGAGAGGTTATCCCTGTCCCCAGGCCTAGCATCACATCTAAAAATAGGTGCATCCATTAACACCCATTCAAAAGAAGCATCAAGATCAGCCAATGGACAAACACCAGTTTGTTTAATATGGAAAGGAAATGGTATGTTTTCTGCTTGATTTGATGAGGTTAGAACACAGTGTAAAGTTAGGCTGAAACTAAATCAAAATGTTTTATATTCTAATAAGAGGCATTTGCCAGTCTTCACAATATTAGCACTACAGCCCAGGTCTTCATATAATGACTATAGACAAGATTCACAAAAAAAGGCAGATAATCAGTTGTTGCTTAGATTACACTCACTTCTGCATTTTACTTTAAATATTCTCTCTTTATAGTCGTACTATGTGCATGTTTGTGTAGCTGGTAGTTTTCAGCCCACATGTGTATGTGACAGTTTAAAATCCATAAAATGTAATGGTGTTATCAGAGAAATCGAATAGCTCCAGTCACCAAAGGGCAGGGTTTTAATAGCCTCACCCTCATCCACAAACACCATCTCCCTATGAAAACCACCCCAGGGCTGTCCTTAATTATCAAGAGTTATCTCAGACATCAGTGATATGCTCAGGACAGAAGTGGGCCTCGGCCTACAGCTCAGCACTAATTGGGTCTCCACTCAAGAACAGAAAAGAACAAGTCAGACATCACAGAGGGGAATGTCACAAAGGGAAATCAGCTTTTTATAGCCACATCATTCTTGATGTGCCACTTCAGAGCCTCACGCATTATTCAAATTCTACCAGGAAACCAATTATTAGAATGAAAAAGTGTGACTCATGATACATTATTCAAGAAATGCACACAGTCAAAGACAGTCTGCTTTAGGCTTCAGGTTAGGCCTATTGATCCAGGACAGTGTTTCCTAAATATGGAATCCCAAGCATGTCTGATGGCTGCAAGAACACAGGCTGATTTAAAGTGTAAATTCACCCCAGGTTTCAGCCTAACTCCACTGCATAATTTTGAAAAATGTTTTTTTTTTTTTTTTTTTTTTTTTAAAAAGGGGGGCCTCTTCCAAGATGCAGGTTCACAGGCTTCTCTTGATATTTTTGCTGAGCAAAGTCCAGAGCCCCTCAAATATGAAACATAAACAGATGTGAGAAAACCTTTTCCAGGCATTTAGACTAAAAACCGCACTGCATTAAAATAAAAAATGCAATGTAATACAATCTGGAATTCCAATTTGAATAGCAAACATCAAAACACTACACAGTGGTTTATCTCGAGATCACCAGGTAAACTGTAGAAATATGTTGTTCACGTTAGACGTAATCTACCAGGACTACCCCCGGACTATTGCCCCTTTCTCACGTGAAGTCTATCCCTGAAATGTTCAGGAACATTTCCTACATGGGCTCAAGTATCAACGTGAGCAGGTAATGATATTCAGGGAATCCGTACCAGTCTGTCCCTTACCCCGTGTATTCTGGCATTGCCATTGCATTTGTGAAAAGGAGAGGCAGAAATGTTCTTCAATGTAGCTGCATGTGTAAATAGTGAAAACCACTAGCGGTGCCAGAGAGGTTATCCCAGTAATTTACCGGGCACTGTGTGTGAAAGAGGCTTATGACTGAGGAACTGACCACAACAAGAGGTGATGAGAAATGTTTGTTTTTGGTGTGTGCAGACATTTGAATTGGAGGGTTAAATGGGAAAAGCTGAAACAGAGTCAGCATACTGTACACTGCTTGCCAAGGGTACACTGTAACAAATTGCTGTAAGAAAACAGCCAAATTCGGACTGTAACATACTGTTATCAATTAAAACAGTAATATACTGTAAAAAACAATGCATTCTGGGCAATATTTATGGGCGGCTTGCCGTTTTCATAAAATACTGTAATATACTGTAAATAACGTTGCATTCTGGGAGTGATTTAGAATTCACGGCAAAGAGGCCACACAAACACAGAACATCACTGTATTTCTGGAGGGGCGGGGCAGAACAGTCAAAGCCAACGAACTTTCTTTTTGAGGAACATCCATCTTAATCCTACTGTATGAAGCAGATCACCCGGTAAGTTGAAATACATTTTATCTGTTTGATGATATTTGCTTGTACTATCCGGTGAGGACTGGCCATTTGGACTTTTCTGGAGAAGCACCGGACTCCGGTGGTCGAGGGCGGCTAGCTTAACTATTAATAGCATTTCAGAAATTGCGATTTGAAATGTTGCAATTAGCTAATTGAAATGATGCGACATGTAAGACATATATGTAGCGCATCACATATACAGGAGTTTGCCGCACCCAGGGCAAACTCGTGTCGTGCAGGAGCGCATGGGGTGACAGAGAGCGTCACAGGTTGGCGCCATTAGCGCCATTCAGTTGCGGAGCGGGCAGTGAGTAAGTACCATGGAGCCGAAAGCAGCCACAACTTTTCAAAATTCAATGCAGGCAGCACTCGCTTCTGTCTGTGTAATATGGCGAAGGCAACAAACACAAAATACAGTTTAAGCTAATGAATGCGCGGTATCAACGTCCTCCACAGCAGCAGCTGCAGCTAACATTAGCACGTCTGCGCCTAGCACATGAACAGTGTATTTTAATACCTAAACGTACCGCTAAATTAAAGTGAGTCGTTGACAACTTCTTCGACATCCTCAGGTGATTAAGTAGCTCGTTGGATGTTATTGCAGATAATCAGGCTTTTTACTGTGATAACTGACTTGGTTAGCTTAGCAAGTGTACCAGTGTTAACCAACGCTAAGTAACTGGCTGCGTCTGAAACTCATACCAACATGATTTAACACGCTACAACAGTGTGTGGAGTTTATCAGTATGTCTGAAACCTTAGTGTAAAATCACTACTCGCGAATTGCAGATTGTAAATGGGGAATTATTCCAGTATGCCAGTACAGTTGTGCTAACAACAACAAAATACGAGGAAGAATGTCACGTTTTCCCCTGACTTGCCCTCATGTCTGGCAACAGACCGCTGAGACGGTTTGAGAGGGGAGATAGATAGATTTTATTTTACGTTGTGTAAAATGCTCTCAATAAATAACAATATATTCCAAAATAATGCCAATGTTGAAATGGGTTGAAAATGAGGGTATTATGTCATAGTAACAGATTTGTGTTCACATTAGACTGCTGTATGGTCTGTGGTATTAAATAAATGAAATCACAAACCAAATCCAAAAATTAGAAAAATTGCAATTAGAGATTTTCTCCAAATTGCCCAGCCATAATCCTGACTTACACTATTTTTATGTGCTTTCAGGTAACTGTTTTCTTTTGTGCAGCCAGAGAGATACACGAGGTGTGTTCTCCATCTTTAAGTTCTACTTAACAGAATGGAGCATGTGACTGCTGGACGCTGGATGATCAGCCTTGAGGGTCATGTCCTATTTGAAGGCATCCAACCAACATTTGTGACAGCGCTTGCTGCTCTGTTTTCAGTGTACTACAACTTTAACCTACAGTACTGAGAGGAGGCTGCCTGTACACTTGAATTCATTCAAAGGTAAAGCTTGTGTTGTCCAACAAATCTTTTTAACAGCAATCAATTTAACATGTAATTGCACAGGTGAATACTGATGACATTAACTAAGGTTGCATTCCATTAAGGTCTAACAGAGCCAGGGTCCTGGTATTATTAATGTTATCTCACTGGACAGACTGCTACACTTAATGAAACAGAACCATAATTAATGTTATATGTGTGTTTACCTGCTATTTCATGTGAAATGGATGATCACTTTATGTTATTTTCCATTATGTCTGGCTCTGGTGTAACTGTTGCCTTTTCCTGGTTTTAAAGGCTAATATTTGTCTCTAGCCTGTGGTCATCATATCCAAATTACTAATGATTGTCTATCAAAAATTGTGTAAGCAAATTTCTTATGAAACCATCAATAGTCATCCCTACAATAGCATCACAACATTGATATTGAGGTATTTGTGCAAAAATATTTTGACATTTGATTTTGTCCATATCACCCAGCCCTACTTTATATAGTAGTAGACCTTATTTCTATCCAACTTCTAATCTCAGACTTCTGTTTTTTTCAGGCGCTTCATCAGGATCAACCCAGAGAGAGGAACCAAGGCCAGCCGAGGCAAGATTGTCTCCAAGAGGACGGGGAGAGTTGTTCAGAAGAAGTCAGTAACAGTCAGTCCCCGTGTGTCCACTTGTCTGAGGCACCTCGTAGACTTTGAGCGGAATTTCATATAGGTCAGTAAAAGCTCTCTACCCAAGCATATATGAAGTAAATGTGTGTAATAGGGCTGGGCAATATAGATAGAAGTATTCGGTCAAAAATATTGTGATATTTGATGTTGTCTATATCACCCAGTTATAGTTTGAAGGAATGATGTATCTTGCCGATGTGTTGTGAAATGTATTGTATTATAGCGATTTCTCTGATAGAAGCGCTCTAATTTTGCGTAAAAGACCACTCTGACTGGCTAGATTTCCACCATTTAGATTATTGTTAAAAAAATAATTTTAAAAAACACAAACCTTTTCATGTATTTCAGTTTGTTTAAAGTGGAAGTTCTAATTTACATTTGTTGGATTGCTGTTATTTTTCAGTCCCACTGACAAATTTTGCATTTTGTCTCAAAAAGGTAGTGATACTCACAGTTGTTAGATGCATCATTACCCTAAGTTTATTAAAAAGTTTATTTGATCAGCAAATAGACTGACTTGTTCTGTTAGGAATACCTGAAATTTCTGTATTGGAAAAAACAGTTTGTATGAACAAATGAAGTATTTCAGTTGGTACTGCCTTTTAAAATAAATCTTGGGTTACATCGTTTATGTCATATTTTCTAAGTGTCTTTTTTTCCATAGATTTTTTTATTGCTGCATTTTAGTTAACAAAGTCATTCATTATATGTTGCATATATAACATTGAAATTGCTAATCAAGGTTGCGGTAAAGACATTGCTTACTTCATAGTGATTGACTGTCATCAGTACTGCCAGTAATATGCTCTTTTTTAGAAAAAATGAATACATGGTAGTGTATTTGGGATTATGGTGAAATTCCATTGCTAATTTGGAGAAAAAAAAACTATATTGTAGACCACACAATACTGTGTTTTAGTACATGGTATTATAATAGTAATAAAATGTAAATAAGTTTACAGTAAGCAAACTAGCAAAAACGATAATTTACTGGCAACCCTGCTGCCAGTAAATTACCATAATATAAAGAAATCACAGCAATATACTGTAATTCAGTGCATGGTATTATTATAGTAACATACTGTAGAGTTGATTACAGTAGGAGGACTGTAAAATTAACAGTAAACTTCTGGCAACCCTGCTGCCAGTATTTTACTGTTTATCTACATGACAATCATTTACAGTGTATTATTTCCATACCTTCCATACAGGAGATGCGCACATGACATGGGTCAACTGAATCCTTGTTCGAACCACAATTAATTAATTCATCAGACAGCGCAGTCACAGGTTGATGTCTGGTTGTCACTGTTAGTCAGTCTGGTGTGTAATTCCATCCACTACTACAGACTAACACAGAACTTTAACACATCATTAAAATATTATTCATACTCTCTGCCTCACATGTGTGCCCTCTCTGTTTCCCCTCTCTCTGGTCAGTTACATGATTTTCAAGCCTTAATATCAACAAATTAAATTCCCATACCTAATAGGGACACCAGTTAATCTAACCTGGGCAGCATCTGACCTGAATTCAATCCTTGTTTCAAAGGGTAAAGACAACACTCCTGACTTGCATTCAGCTCAGTTTGGACTGCAGCACAAACAGAATCCGCATCTTGTTGGGCTGTTAGGTAAATACAAGAATGTGTATGTGGCCAAGCAGACTGTGTCAACTCTTTGACATTTTCAATACTCATGAGGCTCCACACCCAAACCTATGACTAGGAGTGTACCAGATCATATCATTCACTTGTAATATGATGACAAGTTTTAATATTTAAAAAAAAAATCAAATTGTGATAATGGCGACATTCCGACTTGTTGACGTAATGACGCAATACCGTTACGCACAGCAACAACGAGCTGAGGTACTCAAAGCGAAAGTAACGGCAATGTGTGCGGAGAGCAAGAAGACAACAAATCAACAACAGGGGGAATTCAACAGACTCATTTCACCACCTCAAGCTGAAGCACTGAATACAAGCAGAACCAAAGATCCCAGCCGGTGTGAGTCCTAAACCAAGCAGACAAACTACACTGACTACGTCAAGAGTATCATCATCGCAGAAATACCCTAAAATATCGGTAGATTATTTTAGGGCCATATCGCCAACCCATCATTGTTTGCTGTTAATCATTGGAATATTCACTATACGTAATATGACTGCTGACATCGTTTTCAACAAGTCAATTTTCAGTTTCACAATAATCCACGCACACACATCAGTAGTTGGCTTCATTCATTGCTTTGATTCTGCATTGATTAGCAACACCGTGTGTGAGAGTGATAAACCGAAGACATGCAATCGAGCTGGATGAGATTTGAGCTACAGCAGCTATAGTCTCAAACGATGACTTGGAAAACGAAGAAGATCAAGCACTGCTACTGTTAGCATTGTACGACTACTAGCTATGACTGTTGCGGGCAGCCAGGGACCAAAACCTCTAAACTGGAGCCCGACACAGCTCCCAATCTGAGTAACATCTGATACCAAAACACTAGCCCAGTTTTACCATTACACTGAGGAAAATATGGCTCCCTCACAACAAAAGTTATGCATATTAAAAGCCCATACATATCATTGTCATCATAGAAACGTGACATTACATTAAGTATTAGAAGACGAGGATTTGAAAAACAGCATGAAATAATTACGGGAAAACTTTATTTATCCAACCACAAGCTCGTCGTGGATTCCAGCTAGCATGCTAACAGCTAGTTAGCTCTGTAAAGCAACAGACAGTCGCTAATGTTAGCATGGTTAACGCTAGTCTTCAGTGGCTAACTCTAAACTGCACCTATGAACAAACCTGTGACTTGAACCTTCTTTTTTCCGTGTTCCTTCCCCCCTACAGTAGTGGCATATCCATATGTTTTCCAGACTGTAAGGAAGGTTCCCAGTACAAACCCCAGCCGTAACCAGTGGGATAACTGGGAGCTGGAATAACGCTCCAGCTAGCTACTGAGGCTCCGACAGCTTCTCATAGAACTCCGCAGAGAAAACGGGCTTCAACTTTGAGACAGTGTCGCAAAATATGAAATCGGTCAGGGATTTTGGACTTACCAGCATCCGTTCTCAAAAATGAGCAATCCGACAAAAGAAAGGGAGGATAACAAGCTTTAGGGTTTAGAGTTAAAAGTGAACTTCTGCACGTCGCCGCTCAGTCCGCCATCTTGGATCTGCTGAAACCCTGGACCCAACCAAATCTGGCATGCCGGGGGAGGGTTTAAATTTTAACCCACCAAATTATTTATCTAATCTTCGTTTTCACAGACCAAGGTCCAAAGTGAGACAGGTTATTTTGCGCTACATTGGAAAGAGTGGACGAATATCAGTGGTAATGTTGACATACTTGTTCTCTTACCTCATATTACTGATGGATAACCCCTGTATCCACAGTGGCCACAATAAAATCTCTTCAAACCTCGCGTGTGTTTTTAAGTCATACAGATGTGCAGTGCAGAAAAAGTTATATACACCTTTGAATGTTTGTAATCTGTGGTCTTATTGAATTGTATTGCATTATTGTCATACATCCCACCCTTATTAATACATAGTATTTTTCATCTAGAGAAATTTAGATTTTTAAAAATATTTTTTACATTTTTTTTAATCTGCTATCATTGTAATATATTTAATATACACCAAAGTGAAGTGTGATCCTGTTAGATCTCAAGGTTCAAGGTTTTATTTGTCATTATACAATGCTAGATTGAGCAATGAAATGCAGTCGTAGACTCCTTCATGCTACGCACACTGAAAATGTATGAACTGATTTTCAAATATTGAAATTACAACAGAATATAAACAACAAAAAAGGCAATAGTTTAGAACAAACTACATAAGATAAACCTAGATAAGAGAAATTCAGTTGTTACAGGACAGCAATTAGTACTGAAAAGAAAGAAATAATAACAGGTATATAAAGCTAGAATAAGTACAGAATGAAAACAGAACTAAAGAAAATGTACAAGAGCATTTGGAGACAACATTACAAGGTAAACAATGTTACAGTGGTGTGGTTAATAGCACGATCACAAAAGCTAACAGGGCACTGCGTCCTCCAGGTGGACAGAACAGCTGATGACTTCAGTAAGACTGGAGGACATGGACATTGACTCCCATGCCCCCGCTGTTCTGGATTATACAAACACCAATATCTATGAGGCAATGTGTCAGCCTACAGTTTATCTGGACTAACCTGAAGAGGGACATCGGATCGGCCAAGCACAGCTACAAGCTAAGGATTTAGAACTACTTCTTTAACCTGTCACTGACCCAAGCAGCTGTCCTCACATGCTTTCAAACCACCTCCATCATGCCAGTGCCTAAACACTCCACTGCACCGAGCCTTAATGACTTCTGCCCTGTTGCACTCGCCTCCATCATCATGAAGTGCTTTGGGAGACTGGTCTCGGCTCATTTCAAAACCTGCCTACCACCCCCAATTTGCCTATCACCAGACCACGAGTACAGAAGACACTGTCTCCACAGTGCTACATTTTGCCCTCTCCCACACACAAGGACAATTGCAATACCTATGTGAGAATGTTGTTCATTGACTTCACTTCAGCATTCAACAACATTGTCCCCTCCTAACTGATCACCAAACTCATCCACCTGGGCATCAACACCTTCCTCTACAACTAGATACTGGACTTTCTGACCAACACACCCCAGTCTGTTAGGTTAGACGACCACAACTCCTCAACTTTCACCCTGAACACTGCTGTGCCACAGAGTTGTGTGCTGAGGCCTATCCTCTACTCCCTCTGCTATTTCCCCAGATAGTCGACCACCAGCTGAGCACCTCCCTAACCTCAGGGAAAGATTGAAGAGGTTGAAGAGATTGCTGGAAGACTGCTGCAAGCTGCCCAGCACATGCTTTGGGTGCCCTGGGACTGATGTTCACTGGCCCCCTGGCCTTGCTTGATCTGAGCCTTGAGAGCTCTCTTTCCACCTGCCTGGGGGTAAGGATGGGGCTGGAGGAGAGTGTGGAATGTAGTAGCAGCGGTTGGGAGGGGGTTGGGAGTTGAGATGCAATGCCATCCAGTGTCATGTACTGTTGATAATGGGTTGTGGAGAGCTGTTGAATGAGTGGGGGCTGTCCTCTGAAGTTATGGGTGTACTGACAGAAGGGGAGGTAGTCATTTTCTAGGTGGCTTCCTTTGAGGGGAGGAGAGCAGAGTCCACAGCAGTGGTATGAATGCTGGTAGAAATGATGGTTGGGATCCAGACCCACTGTGATTGCAGTGTGCCTACCTTAAAAAATACAAATAAAATAAACTATATATATATGTGTGTGTGTGTGTGTGTGTGTGTAATTGTATGATGTCATTGTTGATGTATATGCCTCAACGTGATCTTCTGGGTGGCAGCATCTCTGAACATGCTCCAGTCTGTCCAATCAAACAGTCCCGTAGAGCTGCTGCAGCTTCATCTGTCCACACTCAAACTGTTTTTCTGATGGTGTGACCCTTTTTATCAGCTGGCACTTATTAGGCAGGAGAAACTGGTCTTTGGTCGGATTGACCAAAGTGGGGGCAGGGGAGGGCTCATAGCTGCCAGGAATGTTCATGTAAACATGGTCCAGGGTATTATTTCCCCTGGTGAGGGTGTGGACATGCTGGTGGAATTACATCAAACAGACCTGATTAAAATCACCAGCTACAATAAAAACAATAAAAATACTCCAGTTATTTTGTCATGTGACTGTTGATGACCTCATGCAATTCCTGTAGAGCATTTTTGAATTTGCACCTGGAGGAATGTAAACAGAAGCAACAAAAACACTGGTGAATTCATAATAACGTTCATAATAATAGATCGAAGTAACATCAGGATCTTTCACACTGTAGTTGTTTGTTGTGTGTCCACTGTGTCCACAGATTTAATTGTGGTGGATGGAGTAGGAACGTCAGGGTGAGATGTTAGCCAAAACACACCTGAAGAAATGAGTCACATCAGAGTTTTAACTGATTGCTCACAACAACAGGATTTAGCTCTCAAACCTGTTCTGCTGTGCAATGGCCAAACAAACGATTAAAGAAAGGAACTGGTTATTAAGAAAAAACAACCAGAATATAATCTACATTTGTATAATTTTATAGCCAGAATATAATTTTGAGAGAGCCTTATGATGTAATCAGGGTTATCTCAGCTTGACCTCCTTTGACCTCTTCCCAGTGGATGCTAGGGAACATTTGTTATTATAAAGCCAAACTACTTTCCAAGCGATATTTTCAAAGTGAGTATTCCAGTGGTGGTCATGAGGAGCTACAGGGCTATCTGTCTGTAGGGTGTGCCAGCAGAGATCTTTAGGTGTTGGATGGTTTGTTGCAAAAGACTTGAAGACTCTGTGCAGATATTCTTAGAGTCAGACCACTTCAGGGAGCTCCATGGGACACTTCTGGTGGTCGCTGTTGATTCATACATGTTCTTCTTGGTCAGACCTGTGTGTGTCAGTGAGAAGGATAAAGGTGGACGCCCTTTATCCTTCTCACTGACAGATGTGAGCTTCAATATTTTTTAGATGGTGTTTGGAGTTCAAATGAAGATATTGGTCTGTGTGAGTAAGTGAGTAGGGTTTGAAATCTGTGGGTGTTTATCAGACAGACTCTCTGTCTGACAGAAACTGTTGATGAGTTTCATTATGGGAGATGACTCATTGGAATACTGATTTATTCTATTAAAAGATGGTAAGTGAACTTTATGCCATGTATAGCTATGCAAAAGTTTACACTTGATCTGAAGAGATTCCTGTTGGTCTGTGGGACGTCCTAGATAAAAAATATATTAATTACAGCTGTATGTTTAATCAGTTATTAAGTTGAAATCACATTTCTGTCATGGGACGCAGTTGCAGTAGATTTGCTTCTTCACTTTGAATTTAACAAGTTCAGTGTGCTGAGGTTCTCTGCTTTTTATGTTCTTTATGTACAGACATCTTAGTCAAGTAATTCAAGTAGTCAACCAGTTAATATTGTCTGTAGAGTGCAATATGCTGAGGCATCTGAACAATGACTGAGCCCTCAGTGAAGTCCTGCATCTCGCTGCAGCAACTGTCTGTGAGGTGAATTGCTCTTGAATCCCGCTGGCATCCAGGGTGGTCACTGATGTGAATCGACTGCTACTCATTATCACAGGCCCCGACAAGTGGAGCAGAATCAAACTGGCTCTCACTCGACAAACCCGACAGAGTCTCACAGTGTGGTTAACAGCAGGAAACTGACATCCATCAGCTGCACAGACAGAGACAGAAAATCCTGCTGTGTCACACATCTGAAGCTATGAACAGAATGTATTGTTCCTGCAATGGCATTTATAACATTTATAACATACTAATTATTGACTGATTTTTGACTCGAACATAGATTAACAATGTTATGTTATATGATATCTTAGTACACTTATGGAACAAATATTACAAGGAACAATATAATAATTCCCTCGAAATGCCCGGCTCCCTCCTAAAGATCCAGGGATGGCCCAATGTAATTGCACCTGTAAGATAAAGATAAGGAACAACACATGTACTTGTTCAAACTTCATGTAGAAAGATATTAAGGACAGTGGACAACCCAACTGTATTTTGACTTATTTCTCATAGTTTTGGAAATATATCCAGACATATGTCGTGGTTCAGATTTGCATAGAGTAGACTGTTGGTCCTTGCGGAGGTCTGTGCTGTCTAAGGGTGCTTCTGGTTATCTTAGATTTTATATTAGTTATTATTAGTATATTCTACTGAGTAAGCCTGTCAAACTGGGTGTCAGCATGTATACTGTCTCCTACATTGCTGACTATCTGCCTCCCCAGCTGCTCAGTTTGTGAGGCTTGGGAGTTTTTTATAAGGCAGAAAGAGAACATTCATTGGTCCTCACATGCATATGCACATACACATGATGAGGAATAGAGGACAAGGAACAGAACTTTGGCTCACTGTGCACATGATGACAGTTTTTGAACTTGAATAATTACTGTGAATTTGAAACAAAGACTAAAGGTTTGTTAACTATACCAGTGACCCAGACTGTGGATCAAGATCGTAAACTGTATTTCGCTCACGTTGAATTATCAATAACCACTTTCAGCACTTTTATTAATGTATTCTGTCATCTTAACACAAAATTAAAGGCATTACAGTTGCTTCCACTTCATCAGCAACAAAGAATGTGAACATGATATCTGCTGAGGATGCGGGTTGGGGTTAAGTTCAGCAAATGGAAAATATTCCACTCACAGTTTCCAGCTCTGACTCCTCTCCCAGTTGTACATGCCTTGACATGGTTGAAGATGATTTCTTAAATATTGCTTTATTGTGATGACAAGAAAAGGGCAATTGCAAAAGTGCAACATAAAAGACTTATTGAGACTGCTGAGATGTCAAAATTATTAAGAGCACATTATTTTGTGATATTAACGTCCAGTTTATAATTCTGAATCACAATCTAACAAGCAATTGTGCGGGTGGATGAGTATGTGTGTGTTGAACCCGAGAGGGAAACACTCAAGTGTAAGGTTCACTGAAATATTTGCACAGGATGAGACTGTGCAACGTGTAAACTCTCAGTCTAAGAAAAAAAAGCCTGTGTGCTTGACACATAACACAATGCTCTTTGTTTGATTGTGAAAGTATTTTTTTTCCTGAAAGATTTTCTTCACTGAAAAGTGTCTTGTTTTCCTGAAAAACTAGAGTAAATGGGTTATTGTGTCTGCAGCTGTCTCATACCTTATGCTGTAATGTATTCATTTCACTTTCCATCAAAGTTGGGACCTGTTTTATACACTCTATGGTTGGGACGCTGTGTAAAACATAAAACATAACAGTATGTAATCATTGTCTAACCCTTTTTGACATATACTCAATTAAAAACAGTGCAAAGACAATATATTTAATGTTTGACCTCATCACCTTCAGTGATTTTTGTAAATATCTGCTTCTTCTGAATTTGATGGCAGTAACATGTTTCAAACAAGTTGGGACAGGAGCAACAAAAGACTGTGAAAGTTGTGGACTGATCCAGAAACACCTGTTTGGATCATTCCACAGGTAAACAGGTTCATTGGTAACAGGTGATAGTATCATGATTGGGTATGAAAGGTTCATCCTGGAAAGACTCAGTCGTTCACAAGCAAAGATGGAGAGAGGTTCAACACTTCATCAAACACATGATTTTAGGGTTGTAGGAAAGTGTTTCAAGTATTATCATATGCACAACAATTACATTGAAGCAGTCATTGGCAATGAAATTCTTCAGTCAGGCTCCCTCCAACAATGCTCAAACAGGACGTACAGTTTAAAAAACACTTTACGACAAAGAGCCTGCATGACAAACATGCTATTAATGTACAAGTTTCTACTTGATGAAATAATACGGATGTTATTCCATACTTGACTATACTGTGCCCTGCGTGACGCACATGATCCACTCCATGGTAGCCTAATAACTTTACATTTAGAAAATATACGTGATATAGTTCCTGGACAGTCCACTCGTGTCATCTTCCCTTCTTTCAGTCATAGACCTAGATGTACGCAGGTAATGTTACATTTCTTGCTATGTCAATTTCTCATGTAACTAAGCAACATGGACAAGTAAATATCCAGAGCAAAGAGCAATTAACCTCTGTGATTCCAAAGTCCTATGAGTGTAGGTTAGAAGAACACTGAGCAACTTATAGAACACATTCAATGATTTGTCATATAATAGGCAAGTGGAGAATCTATGCCCAAACTGCTGGTACTCATTCTCTATCTGTGCAAAGCACTTTTCAGCATCAGTCAGTGTGCTTGAACACAATGTTACTGGTTTCAGTCCATCAGCATGTCGCTGCAGCTGTATGCTGCCCAGCCCAGAGCTGCTTGTGTTTGCTCTCACAATTTACATGATCGTTTACATCATAGAATGCAAGAGCAATGGGGCACACCACTCCATTGGCTCCTTGACCTCCTTTGCAGCTCCGCTTTGACCTTGGGGAGCAGGGGGCAGATATTGTCCTCACGGTGTTGACACTGTATGGTACAGCATCGTAAAGAGGCCCAGATCTGAAATTCATTCACCCCAACATCACCCCAACATTACAGCCTAGCTGCTGCTGCCTTTAGCTGTGTTGATTAGATGGATGGCAAAATTGTATTTCTGGCCTCTGTACTTTACTACTAAAGTAATGAATAGTCCCAAACAGTCGAGCTTACCCCCAGGGCTGTTGAGAGCTGTCATTGGTGGCTGACTGAAGCAGCATCAGATATCAAGCTGGTGTGTGTCAGTCTTGAAAACCTGGTTAGTTCATTCACTTTCAACTAATGGCACACAACAGAAAAGTGCCAAAGCTTCTGGCAGTTCCAAGGATGTTTTTGCCCCACTTCGCTGAGGTAACTAGCATCAGTTGAACTAACACTAACCTGTTCACAAACTTGTGCCTTAACCTGCTCTTATTCTCTCCACTGCTTTTTCCAACATTGGTTGACTGGAGCCTTTCTGACAATTCCCTGTCCAGAGTCCTGATGACTAGTTTATGCCGGATATTTTCTGTTTTTGCCAAACCAAATTGGTAGGCCTCACCTGGCGTTTAGAGCATGCAAATATATTACATTTCTCTGCTGATTCATCTTGCTTTTGCACTCTGAGGTAAAAAGGAACCTTTTCATGGATGACAGAGCCTTGCAAACTCATGATGTGGAACATTGCAGTGCAAAAACACACAGTAGCAGACTGTGGCCACGCTAAGACATACAGACATCAAACATGTCCTCCCCAACAGACAGAGAGGAGACACAACTTCTCTCTAAATTAAGAACTGCCTATAAACCGCTCATAAAAGATGTTTTTTTTTTATTTTATTTCGATATCTACTGTATACTTACAAATTAAAGCAAATTTGTGTTATTGATCAATTTAACTCCTTTGTATAGAAGGTCAGGTTTCCTTGAGTTGTGTCCCTTCCATAGAAGTATGTGTTCAGTTGACTCATACATGGATTTGATCTACGCATCAGAGGATCATGAAGTTTGTGCCACACATTTGCTTAATTTGGATTGCTGACCTAGAAATAGTGCAGAGTATTAAACATGTCTTCAATCTGTCTGATATCATGTCTGATTATTTCCAGGTTTCAGTCTCTTTTGGAGACTTTTGGACCATATTGTATGTATATAGACACACACACACACACACACTGCATACTGAAGGCAGAGCTATTTCATTCTACTTGTGCAGCTGCGAGTCAGTGTAACAAGTGCAATGTGTAGGACAAACATGACCTAATCCAACCTAATTGCTTTAATGAAAACATTTTTTAGGATGAATAAAAAAACAAATATCTGACATACAGTATGTGCTGTGTACTGCTGAGACAAAAGAGAGGACAGTTTGCTCTTATCTGATAAATGATCCTACTGCTCCCTCTGGTGGCCAATGCTGAGTGTCCATGCAGTGTCAGGAGCAGAATGTGCTTTGACCTTTGCAGGGAACAAGAATGAGAACTCCCACTGAACACCACACATCACTCCGAACAAGTTAGTGTTTTGAATTATCTTTATTAAGTAAACTCTACACTTTTAGTATTGCTTTTATCTTTTTTATTCTTTTCACTCTAAATTAGAACCTTTTGCAATCAGCACATATAGAACTTTTCAATCAAGCTACACTTCTTGAATACAAAAATATCACAGTACATTTTCTACTAAGTCACCTTCACCTTTGAGGTCCAGAGCCATTCAGAGAGGCGGGTTCAGAACCACAGCAGCTGCCTAGACAGAGATGGAACGTCAACATGTCTCAAAGTAACAGCACCATGGTCTATGAGCTAACCACGCTGAAGAAAGGTGCCGCTCTCACACACTCATGTCTGATTTCTGACAGGCCCGGGAGAGTGTTTGGACTCGTGCATGACAAAGCTCAGTGAAGCAGGGCTTCTCAAAGCCAACCCACGGCTGTGTTTCATTCAGCGGCCATCGTGTTCCAAAGTCATGGGCTTCGAATGTGTGGCCTTTGGAGAAGCTAAGACTAGTGTGCTGTAGCTGCAATGTCCCTGTGAGACAGACTACAGAGGAGTCAGTGTAGTGGCATTGCAAAAATCACAGCTGCAGCCTCAGAGAGGTAAGTGAGAGACACACAGTGAATTTTGGGATGCTAAAAACATCAAGGTGTCTCCAAATCCAATAAAAGAAGATGACCGAAAATAAGACACAGCCATGGTCTTAGCCCTGCATGGGGCGGTCTTATCCACTGTGTGACATGCTTCCCATTGAAAACATACATTTGTCAAACAAACTACCCTATTGTCAACCATATTTTCCTCTCTTGTCAAACCAAAACATACTCTTTGAAAACATTTGGCTTGTTCAAGTTTGTTTTCAAGTGTGATCGGAATGGTTTCATTACTGCCCCTTGTGACTGACGAAGGACAAAACAACCAGTCAGAGCTGTAGTGGTGGCTTAGCCCCCATGTAACGTTAGGGGCAGTAACTGCATTCCTTGTTTGGTGCACCAGAATGAAGCAAAGACGATACTGCACCTAAAAATGTACTAGGACAAGCTACAAAAAGATAAGATTTACAGTATGTTTCATCAGCAGTGTTTCAAACTGCATGTTTTGGTTTTACCAGAAGGAAAACTTGAAATGACAAGGATGAGCATGACATGACTCATGGCGAATGTAGATCTCGTTTATCCAATAAAGAGCGGGTCACAGCTGTTCCTCTGAATTTTCAATGGGAATCATCTGGGACTGTGTATGCATTTGAACTAGTCAGTGATTAGGATGCTGAAAAGAAAGGCTGGGTATGGAATCTCAGTTCTTTGTGAGTACATATTAATTAGTCTTTGTATCATCAACTGGTGCCTCAAAATGCTTGGTGTCTTGTCATGTAAACTAATTCTTTGATTACTTGATGTAACTCCTAATTTTTTTTTATATTATTTTATCTGAGATTTTGCACAGTTGTGTTAATACAATGTTAGAGTGAATTTGTGTTATTCTGTTAAATGTCTAGAAATCTTTTGTAGAAAAACCTTTATATTTAGAAAAAAAGGTATTGAAAAATATATTGAGATTGGTACAGAAAATCTGAGGAGTCTCTAATGGGACATGAGCAGAAAGCATTTTTCCACAACCATCTGATAGATTGTGGCAAGCACCAGTCTACTTGGAAAAAAAGAAATGTTATTAGTCATGTCGTGTAAAGGAAGTCCGAATCAAAAAGTGGTAAAATGATACCCAGCCTTATTGTCAAATTATAACCAAAGACTGATCCAGATGTTGCACATTAAGTGCTTGGCCCAACAGTGGTTAGGTGGCCTCTGGTTTTGGTCTGGAGCTGTGTTCATATCACTCCTCAGGCAGGCTGAAATGTAAATATGGATCCCACACAACAACAGCACCTTTAACACTCTCTCATTCTCTTCCCATTCCTCTCTGCATACATGTCATATTCTATACAAAGTATCAAAAAAAGATTAAACAAAATACTGAAAAATCCTCACCCGTACTCACAATATAATTTCTCATATTAAACCTTTTTTTCCTTGCAAATCTTCCTTTTCTCCCACTCTGCAAAGATTCAGATCCATAGTGACAAGCTTTTGGCGAATGAGGCCTCAGAGCACCTACCACTCTGGACAGGAATGTTGCAGCATGAAAATAAACCACACTCAGTGGTTTTATTCAAAACAAAACTAAACAAAACTACAAAACACTGGAAATGAAGTGAGGATGGAGGGTGAGAGATCCCCGTCAAAGTCTTCAGTTTAGGGGAAATGGAAGAGACGAGTTAGATGAAGAAAGGAAGGAGTACACTTTAATTCCATAGTTACACAAACATGAACCATGATAAAATGAGAGTGAGGAGTCTGTGAAGAACAGAGGAGAGCAGGAAGTTGACCTGGCTTCTCGTCCGAACTCTGGGTGGACAAACACACACAAAAAAGGAAGTCTCTGTGGGTCGAGGGTACGGGAGTTGATTGTACTGCCTGTGTGCTGTGTTTGTTTGCTTGTGAGTCCACATAGCAGGGAGCAGGGTCCCTGACAGAACCAGACAGCATGAATGTGGCCAGCTCAGTGCAATGGCAGTAGCAATGCTGGAGGCTGAGTTGGCGCTGGATGGGACTCCTCAAGCCCAGTCCCAGGGCCAGCACACTCTCCCGCTGAGCAGCACGCTCAGGGGGAGAAGGTTGCCATCTCCAGAGAGATGCGCTGCCATAGCTCCTTGGTTTGCTTGCCTCTCTTCAGGTTCTGCAGCACGTCGTTAAACTGCATCATACCCACAGGCGTCAGGCAGAAAGCACCTCGAGCACTGCGGATAATGTTGACAAAGTCATCATAGTCAGCAGGGGTCAGATGGATGAGCCGGTGGTGGATGTACTGCAGAGAGAGAGAGAGAGAGAGAGAGAGAGAGAGAGAGTGAGGGAGTTATGATTCTACAGGCAGCCTGGATGGACATGAAAATTCAGAGATCAAAGAGCACTGACACAGAACGGCAGCATGAGTAAATTAAGACATATTATACAATGGACAATGCTTGGTATCAGCTAATCTCACACACTACTGGACCCATGAGCCTAACATTTATGACCATATGCTCAAGGACCTCTAGTGGTTGCGGTGATTCACAATTTTTGAAAAACCTATTTTATTGACTGTTCTGTTTGCTACTGCTGACTCCTCATTCCTCTCATCAGCAGCTGCTTCAGTTTGGAATCCTGTTTCTGCTTGAGGCAACATACGTGGCAGACATGTTAGTTGTGGCCTTTTCATTTTACAACTGACATTTTACAACACTGGTGTTTCGGAATCTGCACATTGTCTTGCCTTCATTATTCTACTCTCATGCATAGATGTTGAACACACAGCCTGCCCTGCATTCGCTGTTCCCTCTACCACAGCTTGTGTGAACTGAAAATGAGTTGCAGGGATGAAACGTAAGTCACTTCTAATGTATTAAAGCAGAATACTCACTTAGGGTTTGTGACCAAAACGTGGACATGGAAATGATGCCTGATCCTGACAACTCACAACAGCTCTATAACACCTTCCCTATCTGATACTTTCTACCTGATTAAAGGATATTTCTGGCTTATTGACAACCTGGGTCGACAGACAACTATGCACTGCTCTTTGCTTTTCTGGTGGAAGACAAAAACAGAGCAAAGCAAAGCCCACTTAAGTTTTTTTTAGTTACGTTTTTTTTGCTATATTTGATAGAGAAAGCTAAGTTTGACTCAACACCTACTCAGACCAACTCAACTGCTGGGATGTTACGTATCAGCACAGTATCTACTGATTGTTCTGCAGATCAAACTGTACTGGCATCTGTCCATCTTTATAAATGCAGCTAGGGCAGCAGAGTGGATGTAGATGTATTGTACCTGCAGGTAGGCCTGTTGGCAGCGCTGGACAAGCTGGTGGAAAGCAGGTGTTCGGAGGTGGGCGTGAATGTGGGCGGGGTTCAGCCTCTGCAGAGCCTCCATGATGATCTCCTGCAGGACAAACGGACTGAGGACACCTTTCGCTGCTCCGACACAAAACTGGTACACATAGTTGACTCCTGACAGGATGGACGGGCAGAGAAAAGAAAGAAACAGTTTAGTGGTTATGGTTAAGGAAGAGGAGGAGTTTCTAAGTTGTATTTTTTGTGTGTGTCAAGTGTATATGTATATATACACATATACTGTATATCCACACATATATACAAACACTGTATGTATATATATTATACTGTACGTGATCTTTGCTGTGTGGTCGTTAATTCATTAATGTCTCTACAATAACCTGTACATTTCTCTTCTACTATGATAAATGGTTGTCTATGAGCACAGCTTTATTGTGATACGGACAGTTATTAAACATATTCTGTTACATCAGTTCTTGTGTTCATCGTAGTTTGTCTGCTACAAACTACAGCAGCCACAGACTTTTCAGCTGTGTTACTGGTGTGTGCTTGCAGCCATACTCCAGTATATAACAGATGCCTTAACAATCCATAAACCTGTTAACTGAATAATAAACTCCTGCATCAGCCAAATCATCCCTCCATCATTGTCCACTCATGAAAAAGCAGACTCACCTAATCTTGCAGCCAGTCCCAGCAGCCATTTGACGTCCTCAGTGTAGGGTGGGCTCCTGGAGAAGTTGTTGGGGTGGTCATTGTGAGCTCTCCTGCCCAGCATCTCCAATGCCAGCATGCCTTCACACAAAAGAACAACAGAGATCACATTTATTCAGTTCACCTACTGTACTCTACTAGTTAGTAAAAAAACAATCATATGACACAAACTTCTCACCAACTCTGTAGGCAGAATGCAGGTAGTGCAGGCCCTGTTGGCTGATTGGCTGGCTGTGCTGCTCTTCCTCTGCTGGGAAAGGAGTGCTGACCAATGAGCCGGGCTGGGAGGAGAGGGAGGGAAGAGATGCTCCCTGTATAGCCTGGATAGTGGGGCCCGAGTGGACACTGCCTACTTTAAAACATGACAGGCACATTATAGTGTTAAGAACTGACCAAAACACATGAACCCATCCCATGGTACTGCAACATTTACCAACATACAATATCTAATGTGGCCTAAATTTAGTAGGGCATTGATAATTACTGGGTTTAAACACTGACAAAACTCACACACACACAGTGTGTAGTCCTGACCTGCTACAGTGGTGCTCAGGGGCAGGCCGGTCTCAGTGTGGTAGGGATGGACGGCGATCTGAGTCATGGACGGTACAGGGACACCAGGGAAGGTCACAGCTGTGGCTGCCATAGGTGGCTGGGGTCCAGCGGCCACTGAGAATGGGTACTGGGCACCGATGAAGGCTGGGTGCATTCCCTGAGGAGGTGTACACACACACACACACACATATATATATATTTGTGTAGCAGATATAAAGATCATTCAAGATTTCTATGGATTCCAAACAGGTTTTTTTTTTACAACATGACCATTGGATGATTAAACAATTAGTGGATCAACAAAAAGAAGGAACAATGTCAAACCTTCCCTGGTTACAGCTGTGATGTTTTTCAGTTTTTTATCGCAATAAATTGTCTTTGGATTTTGGACTGTTGGTTCAGACATTTGAAGACATCCAATAATCAACATTAGCAGATTAATAGATGATGAAAATAAACAGTAGTAGCAGCCCCAAATGTCCACTGCAAATTAATCCTTTTAACAAGTGAGTGTGGCAATTGGTCAAATATGTCATGTACACTGACTGCCTGCAGCCATTTATGTACTTTTGAGTTTTGACATGAGGACAACATCAAAACTCTACTTTAAAATTCCAGCTGTGAAAAAAAGGAACACGATAAGACCAGAGATTGTATGAGAAAGAGTTCTGACCTGTGGATATGCAGCTCCAGACACAGGGAAGACGGTGGGTCGGGGGACATGCTGCAGAGGGTGTCCCAGGTACTGGGGGGTGCAGACGGTGGGGAGATGGGCCTGGATGGTGGTGTAGGGGTGGAGGCCCTGGCTGTGGGGGTGAGCCATGGCCTGCCCAGGCATGGCATGGGACTGGTAGATAGTGGAACCCACAGAGATGACAGGTACAACGGCTGCTGCAGTGACTGAGGCTGTGACTGTTGCCATCCCCTGAGACTCCATGTTGGCTCCGCTGTCAAGGACACCGCAGCTGGATTCTGGGGGCCTCCTGCCTGAACCTCCGTTGGCCCCACAGCGGCCAGATGTCTCCCGCAGCTGGCCTGAGCCCCCACCCACTGACTGCTCATACAGCCAGTACCACTGGTGAGCCACCTCAAAGAGAACCTCAGGGTACACACCTCCACCCTTGGCTGCTTCCTCTACGGCCATGCAGGCCTTCTCCAGCATCACATTGTCCTGGAAAGAGACGGTGACAGACGACAATACAGACGGGAAGGGAGTTGGGGGGATGAGAATGTATGATGAGTGGAGAGGTGATTACTATGCATCATTTATTTACTACAATGAATTAAGATGCAGCTGCTTTTTAGTGTTATTTTTGTGATCTTGCATTGCAATTTTATAAAATTCTGAAATTAGAAAAAGATTCAGTTTACTAAATTCAAATTCATATTGTACCAGAAGAAGTAATTTAATCTAATTTAATTTCAATTTAGTTCTTAGTGTCAGATTTAGCTTCCTGACAGTCTACATGGAGGGACTCATGAAGAGCAAACTAGCACAGATTGTGCAGAGTCCAAAGGAAACTAAAAGACAATACCCACCCCAGTCACAGAAGTATCTAGTGCTGTACCACCAGACTACAGAACAGCCTCTATTCTCAGGCTCATCCTCTGCACTCTACCATACATAACGCACGCATGTGCTATCCACACAGCGCTCCTGCTGCGACTGCCAGTCCTGTCTTTCTACACTGAGTTTGCCTTTATAATGGTCATCAACAATGATGACAAGATTTTTGTTTACCCTCATTCAGACAGAGAGAGAGAGAGAGAAAGAGAGAAAGACAGAAAAATACTGCCCTTCACTTGTCACATCTGACATGCAACGCACACACACTGCTCAGGTGGGCAGTGTGTCCCAGGCATAACAAACACATTCAGCAGCATCTGACGTGCTCAGCAACAGGATGATTAAAGAGCTGTAAACCCTCTGCTGCAGTACCTGCTCTTTGCACTGCACCAGGGCTCTCTGGATTTCATTAGGATTGAGGGCGTGAGCATGAGGCAGGCAGCTCAGGGCCAGCTCTGCTGCTGCTCGAACCATGTTGGGGTCCCTGGCCCGCGACGCTCGGTCAGCCAAGGATGCCACCTCTGGAGGGGTGAGGTGACCATCCCAACACTCCACCAAAATGTTGAGGGCAGCACTGCCTATCTCCATGGCCTGGCCTGAGAGAAGGAGACAGGATATAGGGTATGGACAGGAAGAAAAGTGGGTGAGTGGGTGGAAGCAGGAAAGCAAAGAAAACAAACAGTTGATTTAAAATCTGGATCTTCATGTTTCTGTCTAACTCTCTCGCACACTCGCCCTCACCAGTGATCCAGGACACATGGGAGGAGTAGGTCCTGGACAGCCAGTTGGGTGAGACAAAGTTGTGGAGGCCAAGAGCATACAGGCCAATCTCAAAGGCACACAGGTGCAGGTTTCTGTGGGGCCCCTGGTGGCCCCCGCTGGCTGAGGGCTGGGTGAAAATGGAGGTGGATGAGTTTCCTCCAGCTTTGATCAGCACCGTCTTGGCCAGCTCAAAGTAAAAATGGGCTGCTGCCTCTGATGGCTGGTTGGGCACGTGGGGTGCGTGGCACTCTGGACGCCGCCCTTTGTACCTGAACACATGTAAAATTCATCTTAGTTAGAATGAAGACACAAATAGGGCTACAGTAAATCAGGTTGGTTTTCAAGAAAGCCTACTCAACAAAAAGACAAAAAGATCTTTCCAGGCATGTCTGGTCCTACTCAGGCTGCTCTCCAACTGATCTCGACCTCATCTCTGGTCTACATTTTTATTGTCAAACTGTATCATTCCCTCAGGCCTCATTGTAGACCTCTCTGTGCTTGTATCTTTGTTTGTCATGTTATTTGTCTCTTTTTATTTGTAAAAAAAAAAGAAGTATTTTCATTATTTCTTCCTTTAAATGTCAGGTAAATAACTAGACATCAAATTTAACAATCTATTGAAACCTTAAGAGGAACAGACAGCCAATTAGTATTTAAAAGAATTTTCATCATATGGAAACTATTATGTCACTTGCCAGGTTACCTGCAAACAAAGGTCATTGGGGAGTTTATTGTTCACCCCTGCTTGTATCTCAGTACATCATGTACAGTACATGAGCTCTAAAGTCTTTTTCATTGTGAATGAAGTGATCTATGCTTTACATCTGATGTCTATGTTTCAAAGTTCTGAACATATAGTTCTCTAGACTGTTTGTATAGTTCTGAATTAGCACTCTGGAGCAGTTCAATCATGGATCAGTTTGGTACTTTCAAACCAGCCTTCAAGCAATGAAAACCACTTCTCCTGTGGTGGATTTATAGTGGTGCATAAAGAGGTTATGTTGTAGCCCTGTAGCTATGACGTGATAACTTCCTTAAGAAATATACACCACTGTTCAGAAGTTTGGAATCAGCTGCTGTATTCATGTTTTTCTTCTTTCCTTCAATAAAGACTATTTTTACATGAATTAAAACAGTATAATTCAGATACCAAATGTATTCATTTTAAATAATTTTTAAATAATTTTGCTCCAAAAGAAGAAGAAATAAATAATTAATTAATCGTCAAATGATTAAAAGTTCCATTTAGTCAATGTCCCCATAGTGGTGCATGAAACAGGGGAGAATACTGTTGTAAACCCCCACCCCAATACACCAAATAGCTCAGAAGGGGCAGAACCCTATTTCATTTTTTGTGTTTTATTTTTATTCCTTGTCTTATGCTGTGGCTCAAATTGCTGTGAGCCAGCATGAGCTAGAAACACGAAACTCAAGCCAATATCTAAATGATTTACAGACGCTTCCCAAGAAATATGTGCCCAATCGGCCAGATGGTGGCACTGTAATTAAGGCCCAAAAATGCAATTTTGGAAAGGCCACTCCCCTCACACTGTTGTCCATTTGACTTGTAATGTCACAGACAGGTTCAGCTCAGCGGCATTTATTTTGGCTGATTGAGCTGCTTCCTTCTGTTGAGTGCAAAATGTTTTGAACTCAGATTCGCCGCTTGTTGCTATATTTCAATCTAGTATTTGCCCAGCTAGTGTGCTTTTACTTGTCTTAGCGACCTGACGAGTAGGAAGTCTGTGTTTACCTGCTGGTGTCTGTGCTCTTGGCCCTGGCCCCGCCCCCTGCTCTACGTGAGCCGCTAGAAGAGGAGGAGCCCAGCGAATCAGACGATGAACTGCTGATGCTGTCACTGTCCTGGCCCCGCCCCCAAGATGTTGCTGCCCAGCCGCCCCGGAGCGGCCGCCGGCTGAGCGTGGGCGAACTGTCTGAGGTCGTCTCCGGAGCACTGCTGTCGATACTTGCCATGCCTGTCCAAAGACATGCACATGACATTGACACAACATGACATGTGCTGATTCATTTTTTATATATATATGACCCAGGCTAAAAATCGGCAGAGATAGTGACAGTGTTGGTCTGTGTAAGAAATATGGACATTATTGCCAAAGTGTTTACCGGTGTGTTTCTTTTTCTGCCGGACAGGTGAGCCCCAGCAGCGTTGGCTGTATCCACAGCGTGCGCCGAGTGCCAGCCGACTGGGCACTGTGGCCTCCAGCTTAAATGGAGCCGTTTCATTCTGCTGGTCACTTGATGAGGGAGGCCCATCTGATACTGCAAGGAAAGAAAATACACAGAGGTCTATGTCCATCAAAGAATACAGTGTTACCATAGAGGGATTACCTAATGTACTGTAGCACAGGACATCTAGGTGTCAGAAATGTAAACCAAGTCACAAATGTGAATTTCTCACAGACTACTGCTGGAACACAGCAATCTTGGCCATGAAGTGATATTAATGAATTCAAAGAGATAAGATTATATCAGCCCTAATTTGTCAACCTGTCCTTTTTCCATTTGATTTTAAGATTACTTATTTAGCTTATATTGCTTATATTATATCCAACGAGCCAGAGCACAGCCTCAGAACCTTAGGCAGGGCTCTTCTCACTGCTCCTAAATCCTGGCTTAGGACTACAGGACTCTGAAGTCCAGACTGCTCAGCACTGGAACGTCCCACCTGAGGATCTGAGGCTGTCTTTCTTTTTTCTTAAAAAAAAACCTTTACTCTATGTTACCCCTGTTATTTTTCAACTTTTAAGATGTTTCTAATATGTTTGATCAGCTTTTATTTGTTCATTTCATTCTTTTTATCTTGTTGTATTGTAGGGTATTTTAGTCTATTTAAAGACTGAACATGCAAAGTAGAGGCACCAAGTATTACATATGGAAAACATAACAAGTCTAGTCAAGTCAACTATTTATAAAATATAAAGCTGCTGCAGATGTTGTAAAATAAGACATGGTGCCCAGAGAAGGGTTGGGGGTTCTTACCATGCTCCCTGGTCTCAGCAGTACTCTCCCCTGCTGAACTGTTCTGCACTGGATTCAGTTCAGCCTGATGAGCCACCTCTTCACCAGCCAGCGCTACAGCAGAGGAAGAGCTGGAAGAAGAGGCCGCAACAGTGGCTGTAGACGAAGACGAGGGTGCGTGTTTGGAGACGCCTCCTGTGGCCCCACTCACACTGTGGCTGGTGGTAGTGTGTTTGGACGGGCTGCGCTGGCTGCCAGCTGCTGGCTTGCTGGAGTAGAAGGAGCTCAGGGTCTGGGGCTTGTGAGTCTGACTCTCCCTGTCCAACAACTTATCCAGTATCTGAGGACGGGAGGAAGCGGAGACAGAGAGATATAAACAGAAAAGAGAGAACACAGGGAGTTAGAGAGAGGAAGGACAGAGGAAAGGGAGAAAGTGTTAGCTGGCTTGAATTCTTGATAATCTGTTAACAGATCTGTGATATGATCACATATCACAGATCTGTTTTTCACAGCATCTAAATTCAACATCTGGATTATTGAACCACTTGTATGGTCTGTTTAGGTAAACAACATGTACCCGCCTCCACCTAGTTAACCTAGGAAAATAGGTCTCTAATCTTGAACAACAATCTTTTGAGTTATATAACCATTCAGACTAAACACTGTATGTGTGTATTGTTAAATCTTTTCAGTCATTGCTGTCACAGGGTAAAAAACACACAGTGCAAGAGTTCACCTTGCTCATCTTTGGAAAGTGAAATAGCTCATGGTGCATCTTCTGTTGAATGTGGCTTTGACTTTATTGATAAGCAAAATGCCTATTAACTAATATTTCTGTAAATATGCCAGTGTTTACCAGCTGGCTAATTTTCAACTGCAGTCCTTTACAAATACATTACAAATTTGACATGATGACCTTACTAGCAAACAGCAGTTGAGCAGCAGTTGTGTATTTAAAGCAGACACAGAGCATTCATTTGGAGATGTGCTTCTGTCCACTTAACATACGTAAGTCCTTCTGGCTCTGGTTTGGTCCTTTGGTCTCCTGAGAAAAAACATCAGCTCATCTTAAGCTGCTAAATGCTCCACTATGGTCACCAGCTAGTAGCTAACTTTGTCTGCTGTCTGGAGCTGGCAGACAGTGGTACAGGGAACCCACTGTACAGTACTTTTTCCACTGGAACCAGATTAGTTAGAGTACTGAGAGTCAACCAAATCAGTAATGTGGACCCAAAACAATTAGCTGAAAGACCCTAAAAAGCTCCATGCAGCTGAGGGAAATTGCAGATTTGGTGACAGTTCTCTGTGAGTTTGTCACTATGAGTAACCTTTTTCACATTACACCACCATGGGAATCAAATACTAATTAGGGTAGCTTTCATATTTCTTCTATCTATCTTTTGTTTTCATCTTCTATTTTCCCTAGCAGTAGCCATTCAATGTTTCTGTGTTCTGCAAAAGGCTCTCTGTGTAGTATTTTTCATTCTTTCTGTGTCTGTGTAAAGTGTAGGGGTTTAATTCTTGTAATCATTGCACTGGGCATGTTGTATAAATAAGAGGAAAGCTTATGACAAGCCCACAAAGTGTCTCTACTATTCACAGCGTGTAAATAATGAAGTAGAGAGAAAAGTTTGCAAATAGTGTGAAGTGTAAATACTGAATGAAAGTAAAGAATACACCGTTCTCTAGTCACAGCCTTTTTCTCATTCTATTTCTAAAGCCAGTGGGCAATCTCTGCTAGAGCAGGAAGAAAACATGGGCAAAAATTCTAACTATTTTGCTCTTATCAGTCGTACCTGAAATGTGTGCTGGAGTCAGAATGATCACAGTAGCGATGCCTACCTTTTTGAGCTTGCTCTGGTCATCCTTATAGGTGATCATGAGAGCCAGAGCCAGGTCACCTTTCACCCGCCTGGTTCCTTCACACAGCAGAGGATGCTCTGCTTCACTTACTGTGGTCTTCATACCTGCAGATACAGAGGGTGGAGACAAGAGAAAGGATTACAGCAAAACGTGTGGGGGGCAGGATAAGGTACAGTGGACAGTAAACACAAAGACAGAGACAGTGACTAATCTAGACAGAAATGAAGTAAAAGGACAAGAATGAATTTACCAAGTGCAGCAACAGCAGCCTCGAAGCCCAGCTCCTCATCACCGGGCATCTCATTGTTACGGTTGCGGCTTGGTGGACGGGAACCCGTTGGGGACACAACTGCACAAACAATAAGGAGAAAAGTAAAAGGAATGTTAATTCTTGAAGTTCCCATTTTAAATGTGTTATTTTAGGCCTAGAAGAATAATAGTGTATGTCACTGTAAATTGCCACTTGCTGAAAATAAGGTAAGCAGTATACTCCAGAAAGTTTTGTGTTGAGTTTCACACTGCAAAGAAAAGGCAATTTAACAAACTCATTACGTTTTAATCCAGGAAGATTAAATTTCATATTATTGTATCAAAGGATAAATAATGTTGTCAAACATCATTTACATTGACATCCAGTGGCCAAGGGGCTAAGACATATACATATAACTGCAACATCACTGATTTGATTTCGGCTGGGGACCTGTTGCATGTCAGATCCCTCTCTGCATCTCAAATGTTAAATAAAGGCAAATATGCCATGATAATAAATAAATACATAAATGAATAAGAATAATCATTTCAAATAAAAATCAAGCAAACTAATTATTATAAAACTTGATATCTGATCTATTTTGTGCTCAGGCTGACAAACAACTGTGAAAAAAACTTGTTAGTTGTCACACACATCTATAAAGAGAAGACTAGATGGCAAGTATCACATCATTTTTAAAACTAGACAAGACAAAACCAACATCGCAAGTATATTTTTGTTAGGTAAGAGGTACAGTCTACACCGCAAATACTGCACATCTAAGTAAGTTAAGTTCAACATTTTAAATCTTAAACTTGTCACATGATCAAATAATAATTGGTGCTTACCTGGGGTACACAGTACATCAAAGATAAAGCTAGCCAACATGAGAGGCAGCACAGGTCTGTAATCACAGAAGTTTCCGTCTCTGAGCTGCTCGGCTCTCTCTCTGATGGCTGACATCTCCACCAGGCCCAGAGGAATCTTCTTCAACAGAGCCACCACCTCCGACTCCTGGTAGGCCAGCTTCACCTGGTCAACCCACACACAAGCAAGTCAGTGTGTGTGATACAGTTTCATGTCTCCACATTCTATAAGCATGTATTCTCAAAGTTGGGATACACCGTGAAAATTAGCTTTCATGGAGTTTATACAGGAATAAGGAAGACCTTCTCTGTATTTATGTACACTAATAGCATTTGGCAGACACTCCTATTCAGAGTGACATGTCGAGATTCCTGATAGAAATAACACTATCAGGTCAAGCAGTCAAAGCAGAGTCCTGCAGGAGCTCTCTTTTGTGGGTAACCTGCTTGTAATGGATAAGAAAAAATATAGTTCTTTATTTGGCAGTAGGGAAAAATGAATTTGGCTATGGCTGAAAAAAGGAAAGAGAAAAAATATCCATAAAAACAGTTGACCGCTATACTCCAATTGAGCTCACTGTATAATCCTTTGGAACAGCTCACCAATGTGTATAAAAATACAGTAGATCAATTAGTCATCACCAGTAAATTCAAGTGCTGTGTTGCAGGATCATATACACGTCTGCATTAACTGGATATCATTAGTTGGAGATGATGAAAAAGGATGCATTAAAACCACAGTGTTTTATAGCATAATGAACTGCTAACTGTTAACATCAATAAATGTAACTCTACAATCATTGGATGCAATTAACTTTTAGGATTTTTCAAGAACCTGTGCACACAGAATGTGTGTGTGTGCATGTGTTCATGTGAGAGTGAGAGACCTCCAGAGCTTTGGTAGATGCCGGTGGTCTCTGGAGTTCCAGGGAGAACATGCCAGTGCTGAAGGCCAGGTTGTGTAGCTCCAGTCGTTCGCTGAGAACAGTGAGGAGGAAGGCGGCTTTTGACAGCGTGTTAGTGGCTACCTGCGTCTGACGGCTGGTTGACACCTTGCTCTTCTTACCCTAAATCCAACAATCAAGGAAATAATAATTATGTCAGAACATGAAATAAAACTTAACTTCTGACTAGCAGATTCACACTTTAAACTTCTTAATTTTTGTGAATAGTGTATTTTTGTTGCTCATTTACAAATTGGTACAGTAACAATTTGGTAGAGTAACAATATTATAACTATTATATGCTATTATAAACAGATATTAGAAGAATCTGATGGCTTTCCTTAATGAAGAAAGGCTCAATATCCCACTACATAGTTCAAGATGCTGACTGATGAGTTTGGAAGATTGAGACTGTACAACAGAAGGAGAGAAGAGAAGTCAAAGGACATGGGAGAATGTGTTTCAGGGTATTGGTTTCTTATGACTGTATCTACCTTAGTCTGTGGCTGCTCCACTTTCAGGTCTGGAGGGTTGGCTAACAGGTCTCTGGCCAGCTCCACAGCCAGCCGGCACGCCTCATTACTGTAGCCATGAGCATGGAGGGCCTCGGCACACGCAAACAGCACCTGCACACACACATAGTAAGAGTATTCAGGTCAGTAAGTGTGGCACTGGGGTCTTCACATCTGTGCAGCTCAGTCTGGAAATAGTTTTGTCCAGTGGCAATAGGTCCAGTCAGGTGTAAACACAAGTCACACAAAAAATCCTTGCATTGAATTTCAATGCAGTCAGAACTCACTGAAATTTCTACTGTCTTGTTCACTGCCTCCCATTGCACTGTTACCTGCAATTGGCTAATAATATCATGCAGTAAGTTTATCTTTTTGTGCATGTGCTTTCAGTATTTTGATAGTCAGCACTATGTAAGGCACCATGTAATCTGCTAGCACGAGCAGTCTTTCTTAATGGGTCTACACGTGGTGAAGGCAGGCGACCAGACTTTGAGACCTCACCTGTACACTACTCTGTGATTTGTGCAGAATCATGGAGTAATGGCTCCATGACAGCTAACGTCGGCCTATTTTAGTGCCTGCCTGCACAGATCTTACACCAATCATATTAGAGTACTGACACTGTCAGTCTGTACCAAACGGCCCACTGGAGAACACCAATATAGGTGGTAGCGTTAGAGCAGAAAGACAAATTAAATTCAAATTTCTTCTTTTAGTCATTATAATTTTGACCAAATTGTTTGTAGCTGTGTTATGCGTGTTAAAATGATGGGAAACTGACATTTTAGGTTCAATGACATGACCATTATTGATGAGGTCCCAATATATTTGAATCTTTACATTCATTCCTGTAAAGCACCGACTACAAACAATATAACAAGTGGAACACTTGGTCTTCCTTCCTTACCTCCATGCGCCCCTCCTGCTCCAGTGGTTTCATCCCTGCAAAGATGTCTGGCTCCTCCTCCTGGTGGTTGTCAGCTAGTTGTCTATCTGCTCCCTCCTCAGATGCAACACTCAGGTAGTATGCCTGATAGTCATCCTCACCAACAGCCTCTCCTCCTGCAGCTCCACCTGCTGCCTCTGCTCCTTGGTTAGCTCCACCTGCAGCTGCTGCCCTGCTCCCTGCAGCTGCTCCAGCAGCCGCCGCCTCTCTGCGGCCCTGTGGTGGCTTGGCAGATGTTTCGGTGGTACCTGATCTTGCCGTAGTGGTGGAGGTGGAAGGCTGGTTACTGCCAGCTGAGTCTACATCTTCATCTTTGTTCTGGACAGGCTCCCCCTCCAGCTCTGCTTCCTTCTCTGCAGCATTGGGCATGTCCATTACAACCACTACTGTCTCTTTGGAAGGGAAGCAAGGTGGAGTAGGCTCTGCAGCAGGAGGTACAGCTGGGGCATGGCTGACACGTTTTGTTTCAAACATCTTGCTCCCCCCGCTGCTGCTGCTGTACTTGCGTGAGTCTCGAAGCAGTGGGCTCGGGGAGGGCAGCATCTCTGGCGGTGGGGGGAGAAACTCAAAAGTGTTGCTGGCCTCAGCTCCCAGGGCCAGACTGCAGCCGTCATCCAGGCTGAGCTCAGCCAGGTCTGGCTCCAGGGAGCTGTCCTCACTGCTGGTTCTCCTCTTGGCACTGGCATGCTTACCACTTCCTAACCCTCCACTTCCTCCAGGACCTCCTACAGATGCCCCCTTCCCACCTCCCTGTGTCAGTTTCAGCTTCCCTCCAGAGGTGGACCCTGGCCCTTTGTACATGCACTTCCCTCCTCCATCTTCCAGGGAGAGAGAAACGCTCCCTCCCAGGCGGACCAGCATCCCTCCCCCTCCGCTCACTGACAGACCCTTCCTCTTGGTCAGTATTGTCTCCTTGGGCCGTACTGCCACCTCCTGTTGGGACGAGTGACCACTTCCTCTTCCTTTATAATCTCCCCCAGCTCCACCTTCACCCCTTGCCCCTGCCCCTGGTTCAGAAGGTTCCCCACCTCCTCCTGCAGCAGCTTTGGCTCCTCTTTGGAGCTGCACTGCTCTGGACCAGCAGAATGTGGCACTCTTCTTATCAGCACTGCAGTAGGTGATGCCGTCCAGTGGGTAGGCCACCTCCCAGTTGAAATAGCAGGACTCCACAGCGGGCTTGAAGCCCTGGAACAGTTTATCCAGGGATTTACGATGTTGTCCCCGCTTCACTATCTCTATAACTTTGAGGTGCCACTGCTTCAGCTGGCCTGCCAGTTCCAGACGCCTGGAAGAGAGCATACACAGTCTTCATTTTTAACTGGAGTCCCTACTTAATATTTCCTGATCTTAAATATGTTGTCTTATGATCAGTCATTAAGTGATAAATGTGCTAATGTGCTGACCTGCAAGGGCTCATAGTGGGGTCGAGCACTGCCAGCCTCCATAGCACCACCATCTCATCACACATGCTGGCACAGGCATGAGCTGCCACCTCTGATTGGCCGTTGCTGCGCCCGGTGTGGCCACTGGCACTGCTGTGGGATGCTGAGGTCCGAACACTGTACCACCAGCTGATGATCTGAACAAACACAGTAAAACAACTCACTGAGTAACATGTACTTAAACCTTTTTTTTTTTTTTAATTAAAGGTCAACAGATAAATTTAAAATCTGTATATCATTTTATATATATAGAGAGAGAGGTTCAGAGGTCTAGAACACTGCCAACACAATGTACTGACACATATAAAAGTTATCAAGTTGTCCATAATGTAGCAAAAATGACAGCCTATCAATATAATATTATCTAAATAAATGACATATGGTCTGGTCCATAATGATTTGCAATTCAGTCCAGATCCAGACCTGACCTGGTAATAATCCTTGTAAATATTTAAATCCTGTATACTCATAATGTACTTAGTGGAATCAAAGAAAGTATTTAATGGTTAATGAATCTACAAGTGAGTGTGGAGGGAAAAATGAAGAGAGTACTTAATGGTATTGGCAGATACACTATATTTAAAAGGACTCAAATCAGGATCTGTCTTTCCACAGCCTTGAGATTACTAAACATTACCTCTATTCAAAAATCACAACAAAGATTGCAAAATGTTTTAACTTTTCCTGCTATCGTCTACTCCCTTATTAACATCAACATGTTCATGTCTGTAGATTTAACTTTATGCAGTGGTGTAATTTCAGCAGCTGGATCTTGCGTCATGTTGAGAATGTACCTGTTCATAGGTGAGGCACTGCTCAGTGAGGATCTCAAGCAGTGGAGCAGCGTTGCTGTCTCGTCTCTTGAACATCTCCCTGACGATGGACAGAAGGTTCCAGATGCCTTCCGGCTCTCGACCCCTCAGAGGTCGCAACAGACACGCCCATTCAGCAGCGGCTGGCGGCTCAGTGGACGACAGGTACATGGAGTTTACATCACTGTAAATAATGTAAACAGCACTGATTTCAGTTGTAAGCAACACTGAGGTTCATCAATTAGGAAGAACGAGGGAGTGAAAGCAGAAAACAGATGAAAAATAAAGTAAGAATAAGCTACACTCTGATACACTGTGCTGATCAAAATGAAGAAAAACAGTATGCCACCCAGAATGTGGGTGTAGCTATTTTATAAGGTATAAGCTATATTGTGCTTTGGATAAACAGACAAAACTAGTCATAGTAAGAAGGATAACAAGTATCCCAGTAGCATTTCCTCAGTGGAGGAACTGGATTCATTTCAGACTTAAGGAAGTGCTATGGAAATGCTTCCTGGCCTTTTTAACAGATTGCCAGAGATACTTTTACATTTGACATTTCAAGGAATGTTTTAAGGACCATTATGTGAGACAAGTAGTGTGTACCTGAAGACGACAGGTGAAGGCCCACAGAACTTGTGAAGAGTCTTTTTGATGTTGTCACTGAGGGTCGACTCATCCAAATACCAGGTGCTCTGGTCAGATGCTGAAGGGCCTGCTGTGGGGTCTACACACACACATCAATTAAACATAATTTGAGCTTTCTCTGAGCAAGGCATCCTGAAAAAAATCATAATAAAGTTTATAAATTGGTCATTTTTCTATTTTCATTTAAGGACTTGTCTGTCAGTGCTGTGAGTGAATAGACTGTAGACCATCTGTGGTTTGAATGAAAAATTCTCTTTACTCCACATTTTGTAGATGTGCAATAGCTCTGAGGAATAAATTACATTTCCTGTCCAAATCCTTCCCAAATCTTCCTCCTCACACTTCTCTCTCCAGTGATACACACAACAGTGGGACACCATACAGGAAATATCTCCTATATCCTCTCCTGAGCCAATAGGCAACATTACTGCCATCTAGCTGCAGAATTATGCAATAAAATATAGGCTGAAAACAGTCCACTTTCTTATTATCAAACAAAAGGTGGAATTAAATGACTAAAAGTTCTGCCCCGGTTGTGATATAGTTTATGTGATACAGTGTTCATCAGGACAGTTTGAGCTTGTTTTCTTGTTGTATGTCACGATCAATCTATGTTTTCATCACGCTATTGTATCATGCTATTGTACCTGGAGCTCCACACACGGTGTTGATGGCAGTAGACTGAGAGGAAAGCAGCTCATCCAGTAGCCGTTGAGCTGTTGGTAGGATCTGGAGACACAAAAGTGAATGAATTCCAATCCTGGGTTGTCATATATATATGAAATATGCATCACAGAGATATAATTGCATTTTGTTCAATAGTTTGGTCTATAAAGAGAACTGGTTTGGGACATAGATGTTACCTGCTGAGGCAGCTCACTGATGAGGTACTGGGCAAACTTTTGGAGCTGGTCCCTCTGAAGCCTGGACAAAGATTCAGAGACTGGAGCCCTCAGACACACTGCTGATGCCTGCACACGCACACACAAGCACACACAAGCACACACAAGCACACACACCATCATTTTGGTACAAATTTCAACTATGTGTCAAGTGATCACACATCCAAGTTTTCTAGTGAGATATGGGTGTACTTAACTCAGTGCCACGTAGAGATCTGTGCATATTTATCTTTTATCTTATCAAATGACTGATTATTATTTATTTTAAAAAATCCTATATAATAACAAGTGTCCATCATAAATTTCTAGAGTCCAAAGGGATATGTCTTCAAATGGTCCAGTCCAAAAACCCATGCTATCCAATTCACAGATATACTTTGTATTAGAAAAAAAAAAGCAAGAAAAGATCTGCGTTTAAGAGACAATGACTGCTTACTAGTATTTTTCCTGAAAAAAAAAAACGGTTGGCAATTCATTTTCTGTCGAGACTGATCACTGAGACTACACTAATCATTTTGGCTCTGACCCACTTCGTCCTACTCTGATGATGATGTTGTGGTCTATTAATGCTTTTGTTTGGTTTTCTGTTGATAAAATGAAATAGACTGATTCAATGATTCAATGAAAGTGGGTTACAGTTTCAGAATTCCTTTGCGTAGGCATAAACTCACATTATGGATCCTGAAGAGGCAGAGTGCCACCACATGGGCACACCACTTGGCCCCAGCACCACAGGTGCAGCTGCAGGAAGTGATGCGGCAGCGATCAAACATGACTGCCACATTGTAGGCTCCTTTAGACTGACCTGCCTGACTGGTCACCACAGTAGCACTGAGATGGAAGCCTGATAAAAAGAGACAATCGCAGAAAGATACACAGAGAGAATTAGAGAAGACAATAGGAATGGGAGGGACAAAGAAATAAAAAAAAATAAATGGAGTGCCTTAGAATCACATGATTCACTCAAGCTGCAAACGTCATCATTATAAGTTTAAGTCTGGTTGATTGATAAGCCATACTGAGCAAACTATTCTATTTATGATACTCTATATTTACAATAGGAATGGAAGCTGTCTCTATGAGTCTAGGAATGGTAAGAGGGACAACTCAACCCACCAATCTGCAGGGGGTCTTTGACAGCCCTGATCCTGTAGAGCTGCTCTCCACGCTGGAATTCATCTGGACTCCCATTAGCCAGGCAGGAATATAACCTGCAGCGGGAGGAGGAGAAGATGTGATGGAAAGATGAAGAGGCCCAAATTAGTAATCAGTGAATTACAATACTGAGGATATCTAAACTAGTGAGTGCCATTTATACATCTATCTGTCGAAGCCTCTCATCCTGTTCAGGGTGTGTGGGGGGTTGGAGTCTATCTCAGCAAACACTGGATGAGAGGTAGAGTACATCCAGGACAGATAAGGCGTGTGAAGTGTATTTGTTAAAGTCAGAATTCAATTCCAGACAACCTTTTCTGGAAGACATAAGATGATGCCATGATGTTAAGAAAGACATTGGGTAGCCTTGTTCTTCTTTCACTTGTTATTTGATGCTATAAGGTGGCGTGTGATGCCCGACTCTATCTCAGAAGCCACTGTGTGCATCCATCAAACCAGCCTAAAAGTGGAAGCTTCCTATGTGTCCTTCTGAACAGTTGTACTAACTAAAAATGTAAACTTTCTACCTAGAAATGCTGCCTGTTGCTAACATCCTTTTTCTAAGCATTGCAAAGCAACTGCAGCTGTGGACAATCATTTTTCCGTGGGCTTGTCAAAACCTGAGTCAGTCTGTCTAGGTCTGAGCGAGTGTGTATGATGAATCAATGGTAACGCATAGTTGGGTTCTGATAGCTGGTGCCACTTTGGATCTGGTTTCCATTTGACGAGCTCTCTTTTTAATCAGAAAAGAGCATAGTACAAATTGTTTAGATAACATAAGTAGGCTTCTCATTTTTAGCTGGTGCTGACAGTCACTTTTTCAAGTGGAAGCAGCAAACATCCCCAGCTGTCACAAGTTAACATGAATGCTGTAAGTAGCTTCTGAAGAGGCAAAATAAAGATTTGATGCATATTATGATTCAACATACACAGACATCTGGATCCTTACCTCTTGTGTCTTAGTGTCCATTTGTTCTTTGTCCCATTGTTCTTTGCCACAAGTTGTCTGCATGTTTTCTGATCAAGTGCTTCAACATATTGCTTATTGCTGGTGTTAACCTCAGCAATCACATTAGGTCAACTGCAACTATCATGTGATGAACTTTTAAAACCATTTCTTGAAAAGATTGACAACAGAACACTGTGTAGTGCATACATTAAAAAAATGTAAAAATACAATTTTGTGGTTTAGAGTCAGTGTTGTTTTCTTTTCATCGATTATCACAGAAGACGAATACTTTTAAAAGGGCTCATAAATGGGGTAAAACATCTTATAGCAGGCAGGGCATCAGTAATTGTACTTGTTTCTTCAACTGTCAATAGTTGACAGGATTGTCAATTGGCACAACCCAAGAAAAGAAAAATCCAGGTTATCAGTGTTCTCACCTGATGTCCTCCTCGTTCTCAGGGAAGCTCCAGTATGCAATGCGGAGCTGGAGCTGTTCTGGGACAGGTGGGTAGACCTTCTCCACCACCTCAAATGGGATGTGAAACGCTACCTGCTTTGCTGACAACTCCACCAGAGGAATCACCTGGCCATCTGGGGAAGACCAAAGAACAGAGGAAGACTAGCTCAGTCAGCTGGATTGGGAAAGAAAGACTTCAGGTAGAATGTGCATTTATGTTCCTTCACTCTAGTATCACATTATTGAAAGCTGCTGGTTGAATGACCTCAACGACCTGACAAAAAGTATTAAAGAATAAACAGCAGTGTTTCTCTGCCCTCTGTAATTGAAAGTCTTAGCTGTTTCACCTCTGAAAACAGGTTGGATGTGACAAGAAGTGTGCCCTGTTCACCCGTAACCACACCCAATGTACAGACACACCTGGAGTACACTTATACATCACTGCATCAAGGTGAGAAGTTAAACCAATGCAGGTCAGCAAAAACAAGACTTCTAGCTATTGTTAGGCTTTAAAGCAAGAAATATTAAAATCTACAAAATTGGTTAATTGAGAGTTTTTCCTCACCTGAATCAAGGGTCTAAGGACACAGGATGTTGTATGCTGTAGAGATTGTAAAGCCCCTTGTGGCAAATTGTGATTTGTGATATTGAGCTATATAATTTGACTTAACTATTTGTTGTTTTCCACAGTTCAGTTTCAGACTGGGTCCTAGACCTTTAAGAAATATTCATTTAATTATAATGACCCTCACAATCTTGGCTTATGTGCCAGCTTTGGGACAAAATATGGTGGGTTGAATGCAAGTGGAAACACTGAAATGGCAAATCAAGTTTGGAAATTTGACATTTCTACACCAATACAAAACCTTAAAAGCTGGTAGGAGAGGTGATCCAAAGCAGAAATTGCAACAAAACCTGAATGCCTGTGAGCATAGCATTATCAATAACAGATTTCACAAGGATCATTTTTTTTTCTCATTTTACCAAAATGACTTCAGGTTCTGACATACTAGTCCCATACTGGCTAGGCCCTAAGAACAGAAAAATCATCAGTATGTTGTCCAAAACTTCACTATAATGGGGTGTAATGAACCTAGCACCCTCTGGGGGCCACAAGCACGGCTACACACTTTGTTGTTAAGGTACAAAATAACAATGACACAAAAACTGTGACCGATGAAGAAATCAGAACAAACAGCGTGTGTGTATGTGGGGGGAGGGGAGGGGGGGTGTCTACTGAAGAAAGGGCAGCATAAGCACAATGACAGAAGTCTTATTGAGAGCACAGTGGTCTGCCAGTGAGGGAAGAAAAAGTGATGGGTCTCAGATTACAGACCTCATTTCGAAGCCACTACTTGTGCTTCTGTTTACCATATATGGAGGAAAGCACTCTGTTCATATAATGCCATCCTTGGTGTAAAGGCTCAGGGGCTCATGGTTACAGGCCATGGGAAACCCATCAAGACAAGCAGACTAGCATCAGTCATACATTATATGTGTGTAAATCAGTGAGCTAAGCCATAGCGTGACAAAAAGCACACAAAGGTTTAAACCAGGTGGTTGAAATCAAAATCAGCTTTATTGGCTAAGTACGTTTGCACATACAAGGAATTTGACTCCAGTTTTTTGCTGCTCTCGCTGCACTCACACAGAAACAGGACAACAAAGCTGAACAAAGTAAACACAGATATATAAGTATTATGTGCATACAAATGATGCCTGAAATGCTACAGATTTGGGCAAATTTATTTATAAAAGTATACAAAAGTAGCTAAAGCATTGCATTTTAATACTACAACAGATTTTGCTGCAAAATAATCTTTCCTTCGTGAACTCAAAAATCATTACGTGAGTGTCTTCCAGCAAATCTCATCTTTCTTCCTTCCTTTCATCACACTAGTGAGACTGCTCTCATTTATGAGTAAAGGTGGGGTTCCAACTTCTCCAACTGCTTTCTTTTTGGATGTTTTACACACTATTTGTAGCACCTTTCCTATGAACAAGAGTACACAGGAAACACTATGAATGCCTTCCAAGAGAGACTGTTTGAGAAATGTGCAACATTACCCCCATCTCCTCATGTGACTTTTCACTCTGTCTGTTCATACTATAATACATACAAACTATTTCACAATGTGTATTATGAAATACTTCTGATTGAGCATTAGTAGACATACAGATTCATGTCAGGATTTTCTTTTCAATTGTTAATGTTGCCAGCTGTGGCTAAAAAGCCAAGTAAGGAAATTGTATGTTTTGGTGATGAGAGCGTAGAGGTAGAAGGTCGACTGAATAAACAACCAAGGACACAGTGAAGTCTGAGTGTGATCTTCCAGGAGGAGACTGTGCTCCGTCTGATAGACAGTCCTGAGCAGTACTCTGTTGATGCACTTGAGCTTAAGGAGGACAAACTTTAAGGAGCCACAAGCTTAATTAATGTCTTGCCTTTCACCAAAACAACATATATCACTCAACACTAAACAATATTTGCATGTCAATGTGTATGTGTTCTTATGTAAGTCTTTCACTTTCTGCTGATACGTCTCATTATAAAATTGAACATTTGACTCTCAGATGTTTTGCTTTCAACTGTTTTATCTTATTTCTTACAGTATTCTTGTTTGTGCTCCAAAGTAGAATCAGTGTTACAACAACCACTGACTATGACTGCTTCTGTTGTCATATCAATCTAATAATTCTACTACTGTTGCTTTACTAATCGTTTCGTTACTAATCAGCCATTTGTACAACAGTTCAAGAATGAAAGTTATAATAAATACTAAATCTTTCAGTCTATATTAATGGTCTTTTGAAATTGGTGGTAGCATTGTAAATGTGCAGCCTGGCTAATGTTAATCACCACATGCTTTAATTCAATTCCTGCAAAATCATCAAATCAAATTGACTGATTAAACATCTGCATGTTGTGTACATTACAGTATTAGTATATAGTAAGAATTGGGACAGAGCTAAAACCTGAGGAGAGAGGGGTGGCTGGGTAGTAACAGAGTTCATGCTGCCGGCCTATAATTGGCTGTGGCAAGTGAATGACAGCAAGCTGTCCACCAATCAGCTGCCTGCTCAGAGGGAAGCCACTTTAACAGCTGTCCCTTTGTAGCTAGCTGGTGAAGACCTGAGGACATATTGAGTCTTTTCACTGGATCACTTGTTGTCTCATTCCTTTTTTTCCCTCCCCCTGTCCATCTCTCTCCACAGGGTGCACTTCATTATAATGCTGACGTACACCTATGGTGGTCCGGGTGGCATATTCTGCTCACTGTTTAAAAGGTGTCTCTGTGGTTACACACACCGGATCCTGTGCTCTGTCTGAGTGCTGAGTAGATTTACTTTGAACAGGTTAGATATTGGTACGGCTTTACAAAGCCATCTTCAACTGATTAATAATTACTGATTGATCTATCTTTATTTTGGTCTGCAAGTTAAAATAAATAAATGAATAAAACTGGAATATCTGCCTCTTTTCTGGAGCTACACACCAACAATTACTGCCACAAGTAGCTCATTGAATTGATGTGATATGACAGTGCCATGCAGCCTTTGTGTCCCTGCACTCACTGGTAAAGGTTTCCTCCTCCATTTCAAACACACACTCAGGCTGATCTTCAGAGCCTATATCCCAGAGGGAGAAAACTGAGTCAACTCATTCTTTTCAAGAGAGGAGTTCGGTTGCAAACTATATTTCATTGAGAATGTTTTCCAACATTGTTATTGTCTGACATTATTTAGGTAAATTTAGAAAAAATCTCAGACATCCTTTTGTGCTGCACAGTCTGTGCTTCTGATTTGTCCCATTTTTGGACTGTTTGTTTGTTTGCTTGCTGTGTGACAGGTCACTATTTTTCTGTGCGTGCTGTATGTCTCATCATCATTAGCAGTTTTGTGACATTCAAGCCCACGTGAAGTTTGTGATGTAAACTGTTATCGGTTACTTGTAATGTTGCTGTTTAACTGAGCCACAGAATGTCAGCTTGTTCAAATGAAACTAATTTTCGCTTTGTTTGCCTGAAAGACACACATACTAATTTTTCATATGGAACGTAAATGGTTCAATTCTCAAACTAGTGTTGTCACATCTCAGCTACTGTCCCCCCTGACCCTGACTACTTCTTTTGTCAATATTGTGCGTAACCACAGGTTCACATGTTTAACCTTCCCTTCAATACCCAATGCACTTCACCTGATGAAAACCCACACCATATACCTGCCCATGACATAATGTACTTGTTACCATTCCCCTCCCCCAAGAGCTTTTCAGCTGCTCAGCAGATGGTCAGCAGGCCTTGCACACACCTGTCCCTGCGATGCTGTAAATGTTATGCTCCTTTATATGAAATAAAAACATCACATGCATGACTATTCTTTCATCTTTTTTTTACATCTCCTGCTGTTGAGAAGCTGAAACTCCTGACTACTGGAACTCATCAAAAAGAAATACAGAAAAAACATAGTTATTCTAGTGAAGTGCTGGCTCGCAATACACCCATATCAGAAGAGAGAATTCAAAACTTCACTAATTAATATTGTTCTATTCACGTTGAATCAAATGATTACAGGTAATGTGAAAGAGCTCACTCATAGTTACAGTCCCACAAAGAGTTAACACCAACTCTATAGTTCTGAACTGAGTTTATAAGTCTCTTTAAGACGATTCTTTTTATTGTAGGGTTATTTCTAGTCCTATGTCTAGCAGCAGCACAGTACATTTTTAAGCATAGATGTTGGTAAAATATCGACAGGGTTTGAGGACGATTTCATACGGATGATATCCTTAATCTTATCCACAAAGAAAGAAAGAAAGAAAGCTAGTGCAATGATTATTTGAAAAGGCTGGCACATCAGGAGGTGCAGGAATGACAATGTTGCTGATCGTGTCAAACAGTACTTCAGGGTTGTGTTTACTGGAGGAAACAAGGTTGGCAAAGTAAGAAGCCCTCGCCTCCTTAACCATGTTGTTGAACTCAGTTATAAGGTCCCTGCAATAAAGACAACAAACTTGGAGCTTGATGAATTTACTCAGTAGCTCTACCCTCTGACATTTACGCCAGACAACAGCAACAAAACCAATTTAACCAGCGGGGGATGAACTGACAGAGGGAACAAGCCTCATTTAACAAGGAGCCACTTTATCCAAAACTGCAGAGCAATGCTTATTGAAGGACTGGAGCCGACTAGTATGATCCCTAATGTGTGTGGGACCAGACACGTGTTGAATAAAATTAACAGACCCAGTGACATTAAGAAAAACAGCAAGAAACGTCATCGATGTGATTATGAAAATCACCAACCATAAATAACTCTGCCCGACCTAATTACAAAGGATAACACAAAAAAGATCACTGAATTCAGACATTAAAGGCCAGGGGATGGCAATGGATTTGAACAACCAACTTTGGTCATCTGCAGTTTAAACGAAGTCCTAACGCTCCCCTTCTGACTTGGAAAGCAGTTTCTGCAAAGCACTGTGGGACCTCCACCCCAGCTCAGGGTCCTGGGAGCGCTGATAAAAGTACAGTTCAATTAAGGGGTGGTATTCCCTGCTCCCCTGCCAAGAGTCAGTCAAATACAGAAAGTCCAAGCTTTTAGAGATGAATAAATTGTTCATTATCAAGGACTTAATCACAATGGAGTGAGCATTTATCAGCGCCATCCTTGGGACACAGATCCACCACTCACTACAGCAGAGCCCGAGTCAAAGGGCACAGGCAGCGAGATTCTGATCCATTATGCGCAGTGCAACGTCTCACTGCTAGGGAGACCCTATCTATAACAGTGAGCCCAGTTTGTTTGGGTGAAGTCCGTCTCTATTAAAAAGAGGCAATCTGTGCCAAATCAGATTAATATTGTCAATAAAACGCACAACATGAGTCTTACTAGTGGACTGAAGCCAGCTGAGGAGGAGTCTGCTGAAATGAGCAGCACTGCCACTCACTGTGGGAATGGGACCTGAGATAAAAACAGACTTTCCACAACACTTTAGGAAATTAAAAATATGGTTAAAATCAGATTTGGTCAACTTGGGCTGTTGAAGAGCTGTGTCATTTGTTCCCTTGTGGACTATTACTCTATGAATAGGTTCAGCGAGCGATGGGAGTAAAACCTGGTGCTCTTTTTGAATGCAAGAGACAGTGGCACCACGGAAACAGTGTGTCACTGCATTAAAGAAATGCACATTCCTAGTTATGCAATCATTGACAATCGGTGTCGAGGGGGGTGTCGGCTGGGCTCTGTCATGGCAAAACAGAACACTTTCAGCATACATAGTGTGCAATACATTCATGACCCATGAATGGATGGTCGTAGCTGCGACTGCTAGTCTGCTACTGCTTCCTCCTTAGCAAAGGGGTTCTCTGATATCTCTGGAGAAATGAGACCAACAGAGCTTCTCCTGCCTCTTTCAGCAACCAGCGGTGAGAGGAGGAAGAGCACTAGGCCACTAGAAGGTGGAGCAGGAGGTCCCAAGGTAGAGGAGGGAGAGAAGGGCACTGTGCACTCTTGCTGCCTGCAGTCAGTTGCTCCAGTAGGAGGGCTGCAATGCCTTAGAACAGTAGCATCAGCCCTTAGTAATCAGAACTGCAAACTCCAGACTAGTCAAAACAGTGACAAGACACAAAACAAAAAACAGATGGGGGGTCCAGAGTCATTCTCCCCCAGAAGAAAATTGTAGCAATTTTAATACACAAATGAGGCCTTTTGGAGCATTCTGAGATTGGAGTACAACAAAAACATCTTTTTTTTGAAAAACACATGCACGCTTACACAGAGAGGCCCAGAAGCACAGGCAGAAGAGGCTGAGGACTGAGACTGAGGAGTAGAGACAAAGCAGAGACAAGGGGAGGAAGAGAGAGAGGCACTGAGAGTTGAGAAGAAGAGGGAGAACACATCATACTCTCTTTGCCTGTACAAGCGTTTCACATCCACATTTGCAAGTAGTAATATCACACTGTCAAAATACTGTTATAAGTCCTGCATTGAAAATGTTACCTAAGTAAAAGAATAAATGTATTAGCATCAAAAGATACTTAAAACGACCAAAAGTAGACGTACTCATTGTGCAGAATGGACCATTTCAGAAATATATGTATATATTAAATTATTGGATTATAATTACTGATGCATTTATGTGTTCATCACTTTAATGTTGCAGCTGGTGGAGCTCATTTGAATTTATTTATATAGATTTTATATATTACTGTACACGCACATATTAGGTAGCTTGTGAATTTCCCTCTGGGGGACCAATAAAGCCTTATTGATATAATAATATTAGAATTTATTCAGTCATTATACTTTGTATCGTCAACCTGAATCTACAAGTAACTAAAGCTGTCAGATAAATGTAATGAAGTAAAAATTACAACACTCGCCTCTGAGATGCAGTGGAGTAGCAGTATAAAGTAGCGGAAAGTAGAAATACTCAAGTAAAATACAAGTACCTCAGACGAATTAGACTCAAGGCAAATTCTCGCATGCCACCAACATTCATTCTTGGGCAATTTACTTTAGCCTGAGCAAATAAAGATCTGCACTATGGTCGAGTTTTGATAGACAGATTACCCCCTCCCCCCAGTGGTTCCCCATGTTCTCAAGCTCACCACGTTTACGCCTGAGGCCATCTCAAAAAGAGTAAAAACTGAAAGTGCATCCTTATCTGTCACGGAGGTTAGCAACTGATAGTCCTCTGTGGTGTATGCAGCAAGATATGGACATTTTTCTGTCAGTGGGCCAATTTGAAATATTGCAAGAAGCAGTCACAGTGAGCTGCTAGATGAGGTGCGAGAATGCTGGTGCGGTGGGCACAGTCAGAACTTTTTACCATACATGCTCATTACAAAAACATCTGTACACCTTCAAAAACATATCAGAACATTACATCAATGCAAAAATATTTTTAACCTTTTGAAACACTTGGGTCCAACATACTGTTAACTTGAAAGCCAACAAGAGTTTTTTTTTCTCCAACGTCAGCAGACAGAACAGTTGGGCCCTACCAAAGAATAAACTAAGACTAAGCTCTCAACTAAGAGCAAAACCTCTGACAAAGATGGAGCTGCTTCGAGCACTTGGCACTCTACTGTTGTGTCTTCTGCTAAAGAAACTCTTTCATTACTCTTTGTTATGAAAGGCGATGTTTGGTTTGGAATCTCTTGGAAACTACTAAACATCACATGGGCCAGCACTGACATAGAGAATAATTAAGAGAAGAATTAACAAGACACATTTTTATCTTTGGAACAAACGGATTCACCAGCACTGGTTGCTGTTTCTGTGGCACAGGGCTCTCTGCTTCTTGATGAGTTTAGTAAACAGGAACATGGAGGAGTCTCTGGAGAATAAGCCCAGAGAAAAGCCTATGGTTGCTGTGAGGCGTCTGCAGCCTGAAGGTTCCACAATCCCAGGACACTTCCATGACATTACAATCCATGTACTGATTCAAATACACAGTACAAGTTCCACAAGGCTTTGAGATTTGGAGTAGTAGTAGTATCTTGTGGAAAACTGGCACAATGTTTTTAAGTTAAGTGGTTAATACTGTATGTGAGTCCTGTTTTGAAGCATATGTGATAAACTGAGGAAGCTAAGTGGAGGAGATAGAGAGCTGGACTCTTTTTACTGAGCTGCAGTAATATCAGTTACAGCCACAAGCTTTGGAACATTACCAAACTAAGTTCCTCTGTTGTATGAGGACTAGTATGTAAAGCTAATAGTCTATTTTATAATATGAGACAACACAGGATAGGTTTTACAGCAACAGGTAACACTGCTACTGTCTTTAACCCTGTTGTAATTAATCTCCATAAAACCTTTCACACAATATAAAAATACTTGAAAGACATCAGAATGAATGAAAACGTTAGTGTGTGTCAGTGTGTCCTGCTCCAACCTTTAATCTTGACAGTGGGGGAGTTGGGTCCGGCGGACTGCTTCCTCCATCCCCTCCAGTTCTGACAGAGGCTCTCGGCCTCTGAGATGAAGGAGCACAGAGAGTCTTCCTCGAACCGGTCCGAGTCTTCGAAGGAGAACCTCTCCCCATCCTCCCACTCGGCGAACATAAGTTCCATTACATCCACTTTTTGACCGCTTCGGAGTCCAGAGGACTGCGACTCGAGGCCACGGCCTTTCTTCGGTCTGAAAATGAAGGGGAAACCCGGCGAACAGTGTCCAGCACTCGGGGAGAAATCAAGATTCTCAAGACTGGGGGAGGGGAGGCCACTAGCAACCAAAACACAGCTGAGAGGCTTACTGCTGGGCCCTCAGCTACATAATACAAAGTCTGTCAAGGCTGCAAGTCTGGGAGAGTATATGCACAACAAAACTATTACAAAGTGGTTATACGGAACTTCTCATATGTTTTAGAGGCTTATATATTCCAATCAAACAACTAGTCATTTAGATGGACTTATCAAGCCTCTCCATGCCGCCTGGCTGACTTCCCTTCACAGACTATGACTTTGGGCAGAAAGTCCTGTCGTGTGTTTGACTGTACTGCTGCTGCCGCTGAGAGGACAAACAAGCCAAACACAGCAGCGAAGTATTGTTTCTGTCAAACACAGACAAGAGTGAACTATGCAGCTAAGAACGACAATCCATATAGCTTGGCAACAAGGCTAGCTAGGAGAAGCATGTGTTCAAATCTTTAAGAAGTCATTAAGTTGTTTTGCATCCCGACGTCCTACTCTTTACAGCCAACCGACCACACTGGATATTATCTATTGTAGCATTATACCAATCCTGTAAATGTTTAATCTCTCATAGCAAAGCATGTCAAACGACTCAAAAACACACACACATACACTATTGCCAAAGGTCTTCTTTGTTCTACATCCACTGTGCTAGTTTAATGTTATGCTGGGGGCTGCTAATGCAAATAACATTTAGCCGACGTTAGCTGAAAGGCTAATCATGCTAATAACTGCATACTGGGATAACGCAAACAGCTGTCATCGGCTCCAGGCGACTATAACGAGGTTCAATTTGGTTTTGAAAGAGACTACAAGCTTGTTCAGTTCGGTTTACCTTCGTCTTGGTACAACTACCTAGCTATATGTACTAGCACTAGAAAGCTAACGTAATCGGCTAACTTCGACTAGCTTGAATAGCTGTTTGTTTACATTTACTGGTGAAGCTCTACACCTGTCGCGCTGTAAAGACTACATGCTTATTTATATCGCCGATCATCTGGACTTTTGCATTTTCCTAGATTACACACGGTTCATATTTCGATATTAATCCCCGCTCTTAGCTCGATATTTTCCGTTCTTTGTATGAGTATTTTGAGCCTTCTGCTTGACGCTAAAAGCTGCTATATTCCTCAGTCAGCTCCGGTGCAGAGATTTTGATCAGTCCATTTGGGTATCTTCCTTTCCGACTGACATCGGTTGTCCTTAATTGTTTGTGCCTCCAAATGACACCGGGATCCCCGTATCCCTCTGTCCAGGCTCTATCAGAGGATATCAGTCTGCCGGGGGAAGATGGCTCTCCTCTCCTACAGCACCTCCTCCATCAGCTGATCACAGCTTCCGGCTGCCAGCTCTGTACAGGCAGCAGTTGAGATGGGTTTCAGCTCGGCTGAAAAAGAATGTAGCCAGGCGAGGTGTCAACACACCACATACACTTAAGCACACCGACTGTTCAAACTTGATATTGGGCATTTAGATTCTTTTTTCATTTAGATTCTTCTTTATTTTATTTATTTTATGTTACTTAATATAAGCTGACCCCAAAAAGTCCCTCTTGTTTTAACTTGAAGTTTAATGAATGGCTGTTCAGCAGTACAGTGAAATAGGAGCTTCTGGCTACATTACTTACTTGAAACACACTGCACAAATTAACCTGGTTATATGGTGAGTTTGGGCCTCAGTTATCTGTGAACAGTGGACTGGTAACCTGGCATACCAGGCATTTTCAATCTGGCCAACATCTTTGGCAACGGCCCATTGGTTCATTTTCTATAATGACACTAGATCAGCCCAATCATATCTCTTACAAGGCCAGCTCCACCCCACCTCCTCTGTCCTCTCTGTTTCAGATGCATTGGCCGAGAGCCAAACATCTGTAGCTGAAGGAGGGTGCCACCCAGAGGTTTCTGAAGAGCCATTGTGAAGTCCATTGTGGGCAGCTGCGTCATCACCGTCTTGGCAGGGCCTGACGCCTGAATCCTGATCAGGCATAACATTATATGTCAATATTTTAACCTACAGCTGATCACAAACAATCCGTTTCTGGAGTGTAATAAACTTAAAATGCCCATTTTAGCAATAATATTAATAAAAATGATAAAGTTTGAGTTTGTGGGCCGTGAAACTTTACATTACCATATAACTTCAGCTCAACCTAAGTCCAGCTCAACAAATAACATATTGCAACATCTAGGTTAACGTTATTTCTGGAACCATGCTGAAATGGGACATTCATATTTTAAAGCTACATAAACCTTATTGACATGCTTTTGGAGCCAGCCTCAAGTGGCCATTCAAGGAACTGCAGTTTTTGGCTCTTCCACATTGGCTTCATTTTTCAGCCCCAGAGGTTGATGCTTGGTTGAAGCAGTAAGCAGGGAGTAGCATGCAGGGTGCCAGGGACTCAAAGGAAGGGTTCAGGACTGTATGTGCAATACCATGATGATGACAATGACTGTTGGTCAATTATATGAATGATGATGATAATGAGATAACATAATCATAACTCTATCATAAAGTGAGACTGTCAGAGTGTAAGTCAATGCCAAACCCAGCAACCCACCAACAACATAAGCTATTTGCCATTGTTTTTATAGCCTAGATTAGCTCTCTAATGCTTTTGCAACTTTGGCTGACTCTTCTCCACAGAATATCTACAGAAATCCCCAGTCCTCCTAGTAGGACTACAGCTGCCTTGCATATGGCCCATCAAACATGCGGCTGCAGTGGCTATTGAACTGTGACAGCTTGTCCGGAAATTGGGTGAGTCTCTTCATGTTTTAAGGGGTGATATATATGGGAAAGTGTCTGTAGCCTACAGCGAAAGGACTGAGACTGAGTAGCACATCATAGGCATAGAAGTTTGCTGTGATTGAGGAGGAAGCCAAGGAGGATAAAGTAGAGGCTGCTGCAACATCAGCAGCCAGCAGAAAAAAAACCTGAACCTCCCAACCCCACCCACACTCCATGTAAATAGAGAGGCTGTAAGGACATTAAATGGGAGAAGATTTGCTGTGACAGCTGGCCTGGGTCACATGAAGAGAAATTGTCCCACACCAAGGAACATGACCAGCAAAGTCCAGAAGGTGCATGGATGGACAACGTTCATGAAGTGCACTGGTATGTTGGCCTCGCATCATAGTGGTGATCTTTTATAAGAGATGTTATTTCCATAGCTAAGCCCCTGGAGACTCTGCCGCGAGTTCTGTTCATGTCCCCTCTCTTCTGCGAATTTCATTCTGACATCAACCAGATGATGCTGAGTTCAATGGGCGTAGAGAAGCACATTTCACAGCAGCGAGTCTTGTAGACAAAGTTTTGCCCGCTGACATGGACAACGTGAACATTGAGAGAATCTACCTGAATTAGACCAATGATGCTGTTGTTTTGTGCTGATCTCCAGAGGAGCTGCAATGGAGAACGCCCCCCATGGGTAACAGTTCCACTATGCAGTCCAGACAAAGACATATTGGAGTTAGTGTAAGTGGCTAAGATGGAATACTGGTTAGGCTACTGCCTGGGCGACAACAAGATCTATCCACAAATTGTGCTGGCTCACACCTTCTGGCCTGACATCATGTGACAGATGCGTGAAGGGCAGGCTGGTGGACATTTTGGTGTGGAATGCACCGCAGCCTGGCTGCAGACCCAATATTTCTACTATTGGGTGATATAGAATGTCACCCTCTGGTGCGGCACCTGTTCTAGCGTGGTACCAGCGCATTCCAAACCAGGCCATTTAAGACACCAAGTAGGAGCCCCAATGGAGCACATTGCCTCGGACATTAGAGGTGCAACAAATCACAAAACTTTGGATCGTATCAATTTAAAAGTGTGCGACTTTGGCTCAGATGTAGCTGTCTCTCTGTTCAATTTCAATTCAGTTCAGACATTTACACTGCCAAAGCGAATGTGAAATAAAAACAACAAAAAAATAACGTAGAATTAATCCATAGCTTCCTTGTGCATTGTTGATAATGTCAGAAAAGTAATGGCTATGTTGTTAAATTCATTGGTCTCTTCTGTTTGCAAGTCATCTTCTGCTAATGCAATCTCAGCTAATAATATATGCTACAACCCTGATTCCAAAAAAGTTGTGGTGCTATGTAAAATGTAAATAAAAACAGAATAACACTTATTAACAATGGTTTTACAAAGTGTTCCTGAGCCCCTCCTTTATACAGTCATGTGTTTGACAAAGTGTTGAACCTCTCTCCATCCTCGCTTGTGAACGACTATACTATCACCTGTTACCAATGAACCTGTTTACCTGTGGACTGATCCAAACAGGTGTTTTTGGATCAGTCCACAACTTTCACATTCAGAATAAGCAGACATTTACAAAGAAAATGAAGATGAGGTGAAACAATAAATATGATGTCTTTGTACTGTTTTCAATTGAGTATACGGCAAAAAGGATTAGACAATGATCACATTCTGTTTCATTTGTTTTACACAGCTTCCCATATTTTTGGATTTGGGGTTGTGCATGATCATATTGGTGCCATATATATTGATATTATAGTAGACATTTAATGTACTATGTCATAGTTGTGCTGTGAGTGGCAGAGATGTGGACTCGTTATCAGTTTAATTTTTGACCTCTGGAGAGTGGAAAATAGTTCCCTAAGGACTAAACTTACAACAGTAACTCAGGCCTAACAGTATTTTCTTGTTCATCTTCTACATACAAGGGTCCCTATTATAAATGCATTTTACAGTAATGACAACAATCTATCTATCACTGTGGATGGGGTTGATTTATAAAATTGTAAATGGTCTTGCCCCTTCCTATCAGTCTGATTTCATTATACCTTATATCCCATCCCATGCACCGTGCTCTCAGAATACAGGGCTCCTGTCAGTCCCCAGACTTAAAAAGAAGTCAGCTGGCAGCAGGGCCTCTTCTTGTCATGGCCCTCTCCTCTGGAATAATCTTCATGTTCATATCAGACAGTCTGACTCTGTTAGGGCCATTAAACTGTGTTTGATACCTCAGGCCTTGTCCCTGTTGCCATTATCCTTACGGCAGGTTGGTCTCAGTCTCAATGAATCTAATAACATTAGCACTTATGGTCCATGTTTTACCTGTTCATGAGAACTCACCAAACTGTAAACTTCTGATAACCACTGAATGTCTCTAACCTTCTGTTGATTTTGTTTCCCACAAGCCACCAAGCTGTGTGCTTCTCCTCCAGTCTCTCTAGTTTGCCCCTCCTTCCCTCTTTTCACTCATGCTTCTCTGCCCCGGACCGTCAGCCCCGATGTGACCTCTCTTTCTCCTGGCTGTTGGTGCCAGGTCTGGATCATCGTCCCCCAGAGGATTCAGCCTCATCTCTTTCTCTCTCTGTGTCTTTGTATGTCTCTCCTATCTGCGTGAATGCCATGTTTGTGTGACCTGTCCTCCTTCCAGGTCCCCACACCAATTTGGCGTCAACTAAAATTGCTGAATGTCCTCCTGGATTCATACTCTCCACTTATGTTTTTCTGGGGGCAGTTTTTCCTTATTCAAATTGAAGATTAAAGACAGAGGGTGTCATATGCTGTACAGACTGTAACCCCCCCCCTGGGCTATATGTAAGTTCTAGCACCTCTGATTAAGGTCATGCTTCCTGTTTCATTCATTCTGCTACATGTCTATGTCTGGTTTCCACTCACTTTCATCTCTTTTCAAACCCAGCCCTTCCTGCCCCTGATTGCCTGCTCCACTCTAATGTAAAGACAAATAATGTATGACCATTATATTCACAAATATTTTGAACTTGAAATATAAAGTATTTTTAAACAAGTAGGCTTTGACCTCTCATTGGTGTCACTGGCAACAATTCATGGCACATTAAAAACACTTCACCTACTACTTTAAGAAGGGCATGATATTGATGCACAAAACGCTGTCAGAATATAAACTCCAGCTGGGGAACTTATAGGCGTAAATAAGGAGTCATGAGCCTTTTCTCACACTCTTACTCTACAATGACAACTCAAAAGACAACAAGCTGTTGTAGGTCTAAAGCACATTTCAGAGACTCACCTCTATGTGGAGGACTAACAGCCCATGCACTGGGCCAATTGAAAACTCCAACTGTGACAGTGTTACTTTTTGTGTGCAAGATCTAACAAGTAGTGCTGCTAAGATTTCTTATCCACTTGTTTAGCCTGAATTCTCCAATAGCGAGCACAGCCTTTACTTACCTCAACTGATGAGCGATCCAGGGTCTTTCTAGACACTTATTCTAAGTATATTTCATTATATTCTAATAATAATTTAATAATTCTACCTGCTCAAACGGGCACAAAAAAAAAAAAATCCAAGATTTGTGTTTTCCTGTTACAGATAACATGATGTAATTTAAATAAATTAGGTGGAAGTACGACAAAGGAAATAATTTAGAAATATCTTCAACCTGGAGCAAGTCAACATAATGCACTTGTATAATACTATAATATATACTTATATAATACATAATGTAATTAAACACCTCCAAAACTATTTAGGAAAAAATGGTTTCTTTGAACAGTTTAAGCAAAGGTGTTATAACAGGCTTACTGTTGTCAAGTTCCCCAGAGAACTCTAATTATGAATTAAACACTTGGAGGGAAGACTGACAAATGGATATAACAATAAAGAAAATTAAAGTGCGCTGTGTGGGAATTTGCGAGGGACTATGGAAAATTTATTTTGAGACATTTATTGAGTGGAATCTGCAAAATGAACAAAAGGCTTCAAGATTGAACAGAGACTAGCCTGCTAGTCTCCATTTAGTGTCTTGTGGTTGAATACTGATGTCCTGTGGACATGTGGACATGAGATACATCATCTTATATGTCCCAGGAGCATGGTTACTTACAGCAATGTTTGCATTTCTCTACTGTCATAGTGCAATGAGACTATGTTAAAATCAACAGTACTTGAACAGATACAGCTTAACAAAGTCAACATTGATGTTTTTTTCCAAATAAATAAAAACAATAAAATAAGAACTGCATTGGCCAATGAAAAACAGACCACACAAAAGGTATATCTTGTTATAACAGTGCATGGTTAAGTGCATGGTAGATTATCCACCATGTAAACCCAATATAAACTAAGATGATGAAGGTTCTAAATCTACACTTTGACACGGTGCCCCTCTCTAACACAGGGCCTCAAAATCAGACCTCATGACCCTTCTGATCATTTGATAATATACATATTCCTATATCCCCAAACACAGTTACAGTTAATCAAATGACACAAACCAATTGCCAAACAGTGAACCTGGAGCTTTTACAGGCTCCTGGGGCCCAGGGCAGCTGCCTGACTTGCCTGATCAGTAATTCAGTCTTAGTTATAAGCCTATCTGAGGCATGTGTAGACAACCTATCAATGGATTTGCACTTTTACACTTTTTACTGTGTGGTAGTTGATAGTCAGTTTTATAGCCCATTGTTACATTTTAGCAAATGCACATGAATTTGCCAGCAATGATGACCTTAATATTTAGAATAATAATGAATAATGGTTTGACCTGTGGTTTTGGTTCAGAGATGAACACTTGGAATGTTAATGCAACAAATAAAATATCTATGTACAAATTCAGTATTATAAGACACATCATACTTCAAAGGTCATTCTGTCACTGGCTCTGGCCTGCATGAGACTCTCATTTACAGGTGACTCCAGCGTGATTGTAAGGCATGCATTTTCATGCCATGTCATTCAACTTTACGCACAACTGGTTTAGTATGGCACTATTTAACTGTGCCATGCATACCCACTAGTTTCCTAGTAGCCATATCCAATTTCTTCTTCGTCCCAGTCTCAGGTGTGTCAGTATGGCTTTCTCTATTCCAGTCTGTTTGGATAAGTACTATCCCCTATCCACAGCACTGCTAAGTCCTTTTGTGTTGGATGACGTGCATGAAACAGGCACATATTGCAGTTTAGATTGTCAAATCTACAATAAATCATTGAAGTAAGCAACCTTTCACCACTTGCTGTGCACTCATCACTGGCTCTGATGATGGTTCTTCAAAGTACAACACAACACAGGTGTCCCCACTGTATGGAGATTTGGCATTAGTTCACACTGTGAGAATAATACACATGTACATATAGTATTTAATGTTATTTACATGCTTTTTGAAGTGATGTGGGAAAAGAAACACATGATCACAAGAGCTCAGTGTAGGAGGCACAACACAGAAGCAATGGCCAGCAGGCTTAATTCTTACCAATAGACACCTCCTACTACAATGTCCTGAGGCCACTTAATAACATTGGTTATTAAGTGTTATTCTCCATCATTAGTTCTTGTAGGGTTTGTTGATAACCTTGTCAATCCATTGCAGGAACCTGCTAACCCGCGTGTACACTCCAGGGAAAGAGGGGTTACCACAACCATGACCCCAGGAGATGACTCCTGTCAGCACCCAACGCCCCCCCTCCCCCTGGCAAACCAGTGGACCCCCACTGTCACCCTGACAACTGTCCACACGGTGGTGCTCTGACAGGCTCCCAGCACACAGCATGCGGCTGGTGAAGCGATCACCGTATCGTTTCTTACACTTCCAGGCTGGAAGCACGGGGACCCAGGCCTGAAGCAGAGTCCGGGAGTACTCTGAATCTGACAGAGGGAAGCAGATGGGGAAAAAAACAAGTCTCATTTAATCTCATTTACATGTGAGCACAGTAATGTGTATGCATTCAGTAGGAGATATCCAATAGCAATATAATTATCAAAGCAAATGCTTGAAAAAAGTTACTGAAAATGTGAGGGGGCCATAGGGAGTAGTACATGTGTAAGTGCACCAGTAGTGTTGTGCCATTTGACACCCATAGCACACATTCCACACATCTGGAATGTGTTCAGCCTGGCTTTAATTCACATGCTGCATCTTCTTTATCTGTATTTTGTATTCACTTGTCTTTATGATGTTGCACAGCTCTCCCTCTCTGATCACATTCACCAGGGAGGAACTTTTCAACATCACACAGTGGATTGTCTGATTGTTCAAACCTTTTCTCTGTTTTTCATTAAACTAGAAAGTTTTACTGAGCTTCTAGTTGGAGGAGCAGCAGCTCTCTCTGGGATTAGCAGGAGAGCCAGAGTGAGCCAGAGCCTTCGTTAAACTGAGACAGCAGGGATCTTCAACTGTGCTCCTGTATATATACATATATTATACTTTCACAGTTTAAAATGCACCGTTTGTAACATGTACACATCATCATGCACTCTCACTGTGTCTGCCACTGTCTATATTAATCCTGCATATTGTATATACTGTATATAGACATGTATACATGCATATACTATACATAATCTCCATGTATATCTTTTCAATATTTATTTCTTTGTACTATTTGTATTGTTTACAATTTACTTACTGTGTGTGACTTATTTGTTAGCTGGTATGTTACATTGAGAGCAGTGAAAAAGAGTCAAATTCCATGCATGTGTCTACATATTTGGCCAATAACGCTGATTCTGATTTAACATTTAGTAACAAATCTGAACTAATGAGAAATTGTAAGTAGGTGCAGCGACTACACACAATTCCTCAAAACTCCTGGCCCAACTTTGACCCCAGACCATGCTTTTATATCCTGCATGCTGTTTAGGCTAGTAAAACACTTTTAGTTAAAGTTAGGAAAACATGGTGGTTATCTGTGGTGTCACTGTTGACTTGATTAACATTTCTGAATCTCCGTACTGGAACATAAAGAAATGAAGCTTTATCTGTTCACCTGACTCTGGGCTTAACAGCAAACTAGCATATATACCTAAAAAACGTAATGCTCCTTTAAGTTATTGCTTGGTTGTTGTCAACAACCAAGATTGATTGAGATATATTGATTAAGATACTAATGGTAAAATATTGTTCATCACTGTGTGCTGAAAGCCTTATGAAAGAGAAAGATATGAAAAATGAAGTTGTACAGTCATTTCAGTTGATCAAGTTACCTGTGATGCCCCAGCCAGTGATCACACACGCAGCAGGCCTTTTCTCCCACTTGTTACCTGGCTCTGGCAGACACACTGCACCAGTGTGGGGATTGAACGCCACACAGTTGCCCTCTGTGCCTTTGAGCCGCAGCAGAGCGATGTCGTACTCCCAGCCCTGATTGTGGTACTTTCTGTGGATAACGATCCGTTCAGGGGACAAGGTGCGTTCAAAGTCATCCTGCTCCTCAGTGTGGTAGTCACCCAAGCGCAACACATAGCGGGTCGGGTCTCTGCCAAATCTGGAGGAGCAAATGAAAATTGGAAATGATGATGTCTTCGTAAATGTTGATGGTTTATTGTGAAATACATATTAGATGGCACGCATAATCCACAAACTAGTGTTACTATTCAGGAGGGACTTACTTTTGACAAATACAATGTACACAATGTTAGCCTCCCATGGTAAAGCCATTGAACGTCACATAAAAAATGATGTGAAATAAAAACACAGCCAAAAAGTGAATACAAGTGAGCAGTGAGTGTGTGAAAGTTAAAAGGAAAAAAGTTTTACATGGTGGGAAATGCAACTAAAGAAATTTTACTTTGAACATTCACAAATTCTGCCAAAAATGTGTGTCCATTGTGGCCCATTATTATATTGTGGCAAAAGTCAAAAACATAAACTTTATGTACATTTTTTAAATTTGACATCAATAATTAATCATAGCTGGAAAAAGACTATGTGAAATCAATGCGAGGGACACATCCTATTTTTGAGCTGTGTAATGCTTCTAATGACAATAGTGACCATTAGAGGGAACTGTCTCCTACCTCTTGAAGCAGTGGGCGGCAGTCACAACCCAGCAGGGGTTGATGAGTGATGCGCCACACAGAGGATGATTGCCTTTAGACTGAGACCTGAGCCACAAGGACACCTGCCAGGGCCACTCGCCCCTGAAATCACACCACAAGGCAGAGTTAGGCTTTCAGGGGGCTGCTGCTGGCTGAAACAGCTCCACAGTTCCGCTGACTTATCTGGACAACTGCACACACACACACCATGGTCTGGACCTGTGGGGACCTCAGTTTTGAACCCACAGTCACAGGAAGTCCCCATGGGTTGGTGTGCAGTCAGGTTAAAACCCCCATCATGGTATAAAACACACACACACACACGCACTGTGCTGTGCAGTGAATGTAGTCAAAATATGGCAAAATTGGACATATTACATTATAGAAATGAACTACAGTATATAATTACAGTATATCTACTGTAATACCACCTACACCTACAGGGACTTAAAGAGACAGTGAATCAAGCTTAGCTCTGACATTTGTAAGTGTGTGTGACTCTACATACATTCTATTGGAGTCAGAGTGTCGTGTTGCTAACCTCAGTGACTTATCTCCTCCTATGATCCTGCGGCGACGGCGCTGATTATTCAGTCTCAGGCCACAGGTCTGCATTGTCATGGCACCGTCTCCCACAGGATCCAGGGTATAATCACAGATTACGCCTGCATCCTCACTGTGGCGACAGTCATGGCCATCTTGACCCACAGCAGGACACTGGCCTAAGGACATCTCGGTACCCAAGCATCGAACGTTGTCCAGGTGGATAGGACCTCGACCCTCACCAAAGTACGCCATGGATCGAGCTTTAGCCACACCACTGGGAGCACAAGACACACTGGATCATTATTTGTTCCTTTTCTTCCATAGATACCTATATTACATGTACATACAGTAAATGTTTTTTTTTTCAATTTCCAATTTTATTTTGTCTGCTGTCCACTATTACTACTGTGACTGTACAAACCCTCTTAATGCAACAAATACCTTCTTGCGTTGTAATTCATATATTTCTCTAAAACACATTCAGGTGTCTAAACTGTTTATATAACTACAATTAAAAATGAAACTGGGTCAGGTTTTGTTTAAGGTCTATTTTTTCAATATCCCTGTGAGGTTGAAACCAGCTGGCATTTGAGAAATATTGACAATTGTTTGGAAATTTCTTCAGTTAAACTCAGATAAATCAGAAGCAAACGTCATTGGACCAGACTCCTCCACTGAACACATGTCCCCAATAGGGTCTCTCTCCAAGTGCATTAAATCCAGTGTTATAAATCTATCTCCAAAGAACATTGAAACTTAACTACGTTATACTTAGATGACGACTTGCTATATATTCCTGTCTGAGTCAGTACAACCTACCCAAGCTTCAACTGGTCCAGAATGCAGCGGTGAGACTTCTCACAAGAGCCAACAAAAGAATGCACATAAACCCAATCTTGTAAATCTCTATGTTTCAGAATAGAGTTTAAGATTTTAATGCCCACTTTTAAAGCACATATGGGTTGGGCCCCTGCCTCACATCTGACCTGCTTTGCGAATTTCCCCACTGAGGGACCAATAAAGGCATATCTTATCTTATCTTATCTACCCCCATACTAACCTGAGTGCAGCCTGAGATGCTCCAGTAGAGGTCTGTTAGTACTTAATGTTTATCACTTTCCCCATCTTAGATTAGTGTGTTTACATGCTAACATTTGCTCATCAGAACTACTGATTAGTATTGAACAAATCAGTTTTTTGACCAAATCATGGCATTAGATCAAAAGTTTAGGGATCACCAAATTTATTATAATTCATCCTCTGTCTACCAAATTTGATGGCAATCCTTCCAGTAGTTCATTCTAGACAAAAAATGTCAACTTGCAGATGGACCATGAGGAAATGTCAGGCGATTAACAAAGTCATTAGGACAGATCATTTGCGAACCAGGAATGTTTGCATCAGTTTTGTGGCAATCCATCCCATATTTGACAAGACATTTCATGCAAAAAACAAATATGTCAATCTGCTGGTGGCACTAGACATAAAGTAAGAGGATCACCAAAGTCATTGGGATCCATCCTCTTTGGATCATGACTTTCACAGCAATTAATACAGTAGTTGTCAAGATATTTCAGTCAGCCAACCAACCAGCTGTTGTTGCCATCCTGAGAGCCACACTGCTGGCATGGCTCAAAATGTCAAGCTCTAATGGACAGATTTCTAGGAATTTTTCTCAGCACATTCATGTTCTCAAGAGGATGAGCACTTTCCATTTTGGGCATTCCATGAGCTCTTGTCTAACTCTCTTAGGCAAAATATCGGAGGTGTAATCATACTAACGTGAATCCCAGCTGTCTGCAAACTACAGCTGCATTGACATCATTCCAGCCATCATCACACACACTTCCCCACTGGCCGTTAATGAAGACCTCCACTCTACCCTCCTTCCTGCTCTCTCCAGCAACCAGACGCACCAGAGGGCCTGCAAACAAACATTACAGGAAAAAAGTATAGTTGATGATGGTTATTCATGCCCTAAGGTTTTCAGTTGCTAGCAAATTTTGACATATCCTGAGGTATGTTGACAAAGTAATACACACAAATCTCAAAAGCAGGAAAAGTAATGTCCAACCAATGTGAGTACTTACCAATAGGAGGCAACAGGCCTGGTATCTCATTAGCAACACCTCCCCTCTCACAGCGGACACCTACATCCTCACTGTGAGAGCAGTCGTGTTGGCCCCAGTCAGAGTGGGTGCAGTCCAGCAGAGTGGCTTCTGTTCCCCGACATTGCACCTCGTCCAGCAGGATCAGTCCACGACCTTCTTCATACACACTATCAGGAGCCACCTCTGCTCGGCCGCTGCAGACAAGGTATGACCACAGAACATGTCAGTATCTCTCAGCGGACATCACATCGTCAAACTGGTAAATGTGAGAAACACTTCAGTGCAAATAACCATGTTGCTAAACCATCATTTAGGTTGCAGAATGATTATTCTGAAACAACAAAATAGTATAATTTACTATAAAGTGCAGATTCAGTTTAGTGTTATTCGTAATGATTTTCTCCAAATTTTGGAGGATACAAATAGGGTTTTCTATGGATTTCAAGTCTTGGTGAAAAAACTGGTGGTTGTCAGCAGTATGAAAACACACATTACACCATTATTTATTTACAGGAGTAATATAAGTAAGGTGTATGAGTATCTAATATATAACAAAAATAAATGTGATTATGAGTCAGTTTTGTTCATTAATCAGTAATGAGTAATCAAAAGTTTTTGTCGCATTATATTCACTTGATCAGATGGTTCGCAAGTTTTGTGTCAGCGTTCATTCTAACCAACTTCTACAGCGAGATTTCAGTTTGGTGGTCACCTTTAAATAAATCAGCCGGTAAAAACACAAGGACCCATCAAACCAGTCAGATCTGTTGATTGTGATGTTGGACCGTCCAACAATAAGGGTGCAGAGTTACTATTGCCAGTGCAGTGGTGGAGTGATGTCTACACAGTGAAATCAAATATCTCTGTTTCCCCTTATATAAACAGTTGACAAGCATCTAAATGTTCATTAAAAACTTGTATTTTGCATTTAGATTGTGAACAAATCACTAAAAACAGCATTTCTAAAGTTACTGCCCAAACACCAAAAGCACATTAGCCAGCGACACCTTCCTAATTTAATCATTTGTCTGCATCTGTTTATTCATAATGCAATAATCCAGGTTACGATGAGAATGTCTTGTAATTTGTAAAAAAAATATTTAGTAGCACTGAATATGTTTTAAAGAAACAAGAAAAGAAAAAAAAATCTCATGTCAAAATAGTCTTTCTACCTGATGCACAAGGATGTTCAGCCTCATGGAAACAGTAACGTAAAATATTTTTTACTGCTGAAAGACAACACACTCTATTATCTCCCTAACTATGTCGTCTATGATGCAGGTTAATGTTGGTTAGTGGTTAGTTAATGGTTAGTGTTTTATGCTTGGCTTTTTAAATTAGACCTACACAACACATATCAAATCTAAAATTTGGTAGTCATATTAAACCTGAGTTGGATCTGTTTCTCTGTATTTGTGTTGGTAAAAAACTGCGATATCATAGCAGTCTGTAGGTTGCAGAGTTCAATCACTAACTGACTTCTAAAAAAGGGGTGTGGCATGTTTTTCAATCCTTGTGGTCTTCTTTTCTTTTTGCTTCATCAGTGAAAAGAAAGTGCATCTGCAGACATAACCTGGTTGTTCATCTTTGTATTGATATAAACCCACAGGGTAGTACACAGGTTCAAAAGGCACAGAGTGTGTTCCGTAGTGACCCAGATGTAGTAATGCACTGACCTGAAGCCCAGCTGTCTACACACTACCTGGGCGTTGAGCTTGGTCCAGTTGTCATCACACACAGTGCCCCATTCTCCGTGACGGTAAATCTCCACGCGACCCTCCCAGTGACTGTCTGCGCCCACCAGACGAACTGCGCCATCTGCAGGGAGTACATGGCATAACTCATCTGTTTTACTGTTGGTGTTAGTAGTCTTTCAGCTTACTTAAGATCACAGTGAAATGGGTGGATTCTCAGTCATACAAGTCATAGGATATATAGTTCTGACTGAATTCACTTTGAAGCCCTTTCAGCCCTTTCTTAAAGTGACAGTAAACTCTTTCAGTAGTCGAACAAAAAACTACCAAAATGAGATCTTTTTACACAATCTTTTTTTACATCAACATGAATTACACAAATGAATTTTAGCTGACCTTCAACAAACTTTTATGACTTAACTTATTCAATGAAATTACTTATTTATTTACTTAGAATTATATAAACTTAACTTGGCTCCTACATACCAGCCCCTAATTGTGATTTAACTGGACATAATTACCATCAGTACAACATAAGGAGCCAAAGAAATTTAAGTCCTTCTGTGTAAACAGTCTTTTTCATCAGTTTTTGTAGGCAGAGGACCTACTGCCTCATTCAGCTTCCTGCAGGAGGCAAACCTTTGTGATGGGCCTGTCCAATGTGCTGGTCTTGGTTTGGACCTGGACCTGACAAACCAGCCCAAACTTGTCTGGAACTGTTTGGATGACCTTTCCCGTGACCCAGGAGTTGTGTGGTGCTGAGTCATCAACAATCAATTGCGTGATGGATGCCAACATTTTTAGCGCTCTTGAAGCTACGGCAGATATTCTCTTGTCCACCGCTTCCAGAATAAGTCTGCCATATACTGAATCTGTTTCCACCTCCTTCTTGCATAGAGATCCTGTTTATCAAACAGGCCTGAGGGAAGAGATGGCTTGGTCTTGAGGAGAAAGAGATGATTTGGCGTAAGCGCCTCCATATTGTCGCTGGACACCTTGGTAATATACCTACTGTTGATAATGGCCTCTAATTCACACAGCAGGTTCTGTAGGCTCTCCTCATCCAGTGTCTGTTGCTTGAGGATGGCACTCAGGATTTTCCTTACTGAGCTGATCAACCTCACCCAAACACCTCCATGGTGAGAGCCAGTCGGAGGATTGAACATCCACCGAATGTCACTTTGAAGAAAAATGTTTTCGATCTTGGAGACATTCCACCTTCAATGGCTCTCTTTAGCTCACGCTCGGCTCCAACAAAATTTGTTCCACTGTCAGAGCGAAGAACTTTCATCTGGCCTATTCTAGCCATGAAGTGACGTAGAGCATTTATAAAGGAATCCGTGTCCAGTGATAACGCTACCTCTAAGTGTACTGCACAGACTTCCAATGCGTTAAGATAACGCCATACCTTTTCACTGTACTTTGTCCACGTTTTACTTTGAATGGAAAGTAGTCACTCCTATGTTGGTAAATGGACGGTCATCTGGAAAGACTCAGTCTCAAGGCAAGTCAGCCATCTGTTGTTGTTCTGCAGCTCCTTGGCAATAGCGAACGATTTTTTGCTCAGCTTCCACAAGGTTTTCCGCAGTGAGCCTTTGAGAGCCTGCTCCTGAGAAGTCTTCTTTGAAGTTCCTCATCTCTTTCTTGAGTTTGGGTGGAGCTCCAGTAGCATTCAACTCTTTCCTCTTACGATAAAGACTCAGAAGAATGTTCTTTACTTTAAGCAACCAGGCGACAGCCCTCTTAAGGCGCATCCAGGATGAAAAGTACTGCATAAACTCCAATAGTGCATATCTTTGATCTTCAGCTGCAGTAGCAGAAGCCATGGTGTTCCTTACCTCTGGGTCCTCCATGGTTAGAACCCCAGGGTGATCCAGATTTTCGGGCCAGTAATTTTTGACCTGATGATGGTGCTAGAGGAAAGGTTAACGGATCACCAAAGTTGTTACCATTCATCCTGAATCCATAAATCCCTGAACCAAATGTCATGGCAATCCATTGTAAAGTTTTAGAGAGATTTCACTCAAAACCAGAAATAGGAACTTTGTGCCTCTGCTAGAGGGAAAGTAGAGTGATCACCACTGTCTGTAGATTCATCCCCTGGGGTCCACAAATGTTTGTACAAAATTTCATGGCAATCAATATGATTGATTTATAGATATTTCAATCTCAGAAATTTTAATGTAGTGGACCAACCAGCTGGTTGACCTACTGATAGATGGATGTAAAGTGAACCTCCAAATAACATCCAGGGGCCATCTAGCAAGACACAAGCCTCAAAAGTCACTCAGTGCAACCTGGGGAAGTTGGAAAAGGTTCAATGCAAATGGTGACAACCAATCGTGTTTGGTTTGCATAGCAAAGCGATAGCAAAGCAAGATGCTTTCTTCTCCACTCCACAGTTTGCAAATCATGTGCTTGTTAGAGGCAGGAAGGATAGTGCCTTTCTGAGATTGTATGTGTGAACAGAGCATCACAGTGCAGTTCTAACATCTCCTCCCAGGCAGTTTTAACACCCTTCCACACCATAAATCATGTGACTCTTTCATGACAGCCATGTCACCTAACAATCCACATGTGACCTCAGTGATTTTCAGTGTGTGAATGAATCTACAGTATGGTACAGTAGTATGGTGCCCAGGAATCCTCATTTTCAGAAGGGAAGTTAAATGTCTTCAAGAATCTAGAGTCTTTGATTTACCACTTGATGTCATATGTTATTAGTTGATTACCTGTGTATGGGTTGCAGGACACGCCTGCCACTTCCATGTGATTGCACTTGTGCTGCTCCCAGGCCTTATGGGGACACTCCTCCAGGGAGAGTTCATTGCCTGTACACTGAACTCCATCCAGCAACATGGGACCCAAACCCTGACCAAAGTGGGCCCATGTCCCTGCCTTGGCCACGCCCCTGTTGGTCAGGACAAGCAAACATCACTCCAACAACTATATTGGACACCCTAACATAAAAAACACACTTTGATTGTATGTTTTTGTCTTGCACATCACTTGTATCACTTGTTGGGTAGTTGAGTTCTTTATGATAATTATTTAATATATACACAAAACTGCACATAAAGTGGACATATGGGCCAAATAATTTACTGTCATGTCAATAACAGAAATATAAATATATATAAAAACTAAAATATTTTAGCATATTGATTTCTCCTACTGGGAATAGGATACAAAATTCAGGATAACATTTTTTTCAAAGGAGTATATCAGGAGAGTACAGGAAATCCTTTTTAAATATTTATGCAAATCAGTGTCAAAAAGGTTTAGGGTTAAAAATGATGCCATTTAAATTTTTGGTGATTTAACATATAAGCATATATCTAAAATTCTTCCACCACTGAGTTAGAAAAAGTCAGGCTTATGTAAAGTGTTAAAAATCTATTGATACTCATCATTATCAATGAGACATAACAAATATAATAATTTATTCCATTCGACTGTGCTCTATGACTTATTTTGTCACAATATATTTGTATTGATACATGAAAATAATGATTGCCTCTTGTGTCTCTAGACTGTCTACATGTCTTGATACTTTTGTAATCATTTAGACTTTTAAACTGAGAGTGTTTTAGATTTAGAAGAGATGCCAATAAGGTGCCACAGGTGGAAGTTTGATTTACATTCTTTGTATTGTTGCAGCACAATAGTTGCTTCTTACCCAAGACTCAACTGTCGGCACACCACCTCTGCATCAGTGTCGTCCCACTGGTCATTGCAAATGGTTCCCCACCTGCCATCATGGTACACCTCGACACGGCCCTCAAAGTCCTCCAGGCCTCCCACTAGCCTTAAAGGAATGCCAATGCCTGAGAAAAAAAAGGCAAAACAATAAGTGAGCCAGTAATACATATATTACCAAAATATGGTGTTGTTGTTGCAAAGATTTCAGACCCTAGATCTCAGTGCTTTGGTGGGCATGTGCTCTGTGTACCCCATAGCCATGTGTTTTAGTCATCTGTATGTCAGAACAAGACACTATAATTATAATATTTGTCACTATCTTCTTAGGCTCCAAAGACCCCCCTATTACAGCTCTGTCACATATACCGGATATCACAGTGAGCTGAGGCATCATTGTGTTGCCTCACATCTGTCTACTTATGTGTGTGTATGTTTCTGTACTGGGCTCCATCAAAAGCTTTTGAATGACCAACAGAAATGTGACAATGCGAACTGGTAAACAACTGTAGCATCAAATCAAGATGTGTGACATTTATCCAACATCATATGTGGCTATAATGCACCCACAATATATTATTCATTATTGATGTATTTGTTTATACAATCTGAGGTGACGCTTGGCCCTCACCTTCAGGTTCAGCGCAAACCACTCCTGCTTCATTGCCATGGTTGCAGTCGCTGGTGACAAACTTCCTGCTCCGGCACTCCAGTAGAGAATTCTCATTACCACGACAACCCAGACGCTCATAGTGGAAGACAGATGCTGGGCCGAAGTAGGAATGCTGCAGGGCTGTACCAATCTCACTGCAGGGACAGCAGATACACAGAGATCTTTTAAACACTCACACATGCCTCAACACAAACATCATACAAGGACCAAAGAAATGTTAAAAAAGCATCTAAATGACAATTCTAACAGAAGCTACACTGTATAGTCATACTAAGCTAAATACAATGGGCAGCACCGCTCCCAAAACATTTCGACAATTCTATAATTCTACAATTTCATTTAGCAGATGCTTTTATCCAAAGCGACGTACATCTGAGAGTAGATACAACACAAGCAAGGATCTAGTCAGGAGAAAACAACCTGGGTAAGTGCCATAAAGAAGTGGTTGAGTGGTGTAAGAGTTTTGAATTTGATGCGAGCAGCAACTGGAAGCCAGTGGAGCGAACTGAACAGCGGTGTGACGTGCTGTTTTTGGCTGATTGAAAACCAGACGTGCTGCTGCATTCTGGATCATCTCTAGAGGTTTGACCGTGCATGCAGGGAGGTTTGCCAGTAGGGAGTTGTAATAGTCGATGCATGATATTACGAGAGCCTGTACCAGGAGTTGTGCTGCATGTTCAGATAGGAAGGGTCTGATCTTCCTGATGTTGTACAGAGCGAATCGACACGACCGAGCAACAGGCCACATGAAGCCTTGAAGGTTAGTTGGTAACCAATCATGACACCCAAGTTTCTGGCGGACTTTGTGGGTTGGGTTTGTCAGTTGGGTTGATTCAAGCTGGATGTTGATTTCTTGTTGTATAGAGGGACTGGCTGGGATGACAAGGAGCTCAGTCTTGGAGAGGTTGAGTTGAAGGTGGTGTTTTTTTCATCCATGTTGAGATATCTGCAAGGCATGATGAGATCCGTACAGCGGCTGTGTCGTCATCTGGGGGGAACGACAGGAAGAGCTGGGTATCATCAGCATAGCAATGGTATGAGAAACCATGGGAATGGATTATTGCGCCAAGGGAAGTTGTATATATTGAGAAGAGGAGGGGACCGAGCACTGACCCTTGAGAAACCCCTGTGAATAGGCTGTGCAGTTCGGACACTTCTCCCCAAGATACTCTGAAATATCTCCCTGAGAGGTAGGACATGAACCAGCGGAGGGCAATCCTGGGATGCCAAGCTCAGTGAGTGTGGAGAGGAGGATTTGGTGGCTGTGTCAAAAGCAGCTGACAGATCTAACAGCAAAAGAGCTGAAGACCGTCCAGCAGCTCTAGCAGAATGCAGTGATTCTGTCTGGCAGTGAGCCCGGTCTTGGTAGAGTGACCCTGTTTAAAACCAGACTGATTCGGGTCATACAGGTTGTTGTCAGAGAGAGGAAAACAGAGACTTGGTGGAAGACAGTTTGCTCAAGTAGCTTAGACAGGAAGGGCAGGAGCGAAGACAGGAAGGGCAGGAACACACCCATAGCAAGTGAGGAGTTGATGATGTGCGTTACTGCAGGGTTAAGTGATGGGGAAATGGTTTGTAAGAGGTTGAATGGTATCTGCTCCACCTATTTGCCCATTTTTGGATTTACCAAAATGGCAATGGTCAGAGGCACCACACTGAACTTCATAATGGCTCTTCAGAAACCTATGGGTGATGTCACGGAGGCTATGTCCATGTTTTACAGTTTATGGGGTTAACAGGAGGCTCTTGGTTTTAATTTATGCTTCAGGATGATATTCCATCTGTTGATAGCACTACGGCAAAAGTAGAGGCAGTAATTCAAACCAGGGGTGGGTCTAGGATGTTTTTAAATTCAGGGCCACAAAGGGGTTATATTTTATACCATGGGACCCAATGTTATCTGGGGTTTGGCTATTAGACACTTAATTTCCTGCATTCTGGTGACTTTTTATGCATGTAAATTGCCACAAAATCAAAATTGTCTTTGAAAATTGAGGCACCAGACAATTATGTTGATTAAAGTACAAGTCCCCCTAATCCCTTAGATCTTTATCTACATGCCAAAATTTGTTGGCCTGACCAAAACCTATAAAGAATTCTGTGTATATACACTAGATAAAGTTACCTTCCAACAATGCTTAGTTTTGCCAGCCAGGGCTAGCAAACTAATGTTAGTTAACTATGAAGTGCTCAAAAACAAACAGGAGTACTTTGAGCTGGGGTAAATGCTCCTGTGGCCCCTGGATCTGCCCATGTTTCAAACCAAAACTCCAACAAGACTGAAAAAAGTCAGATTGGTTGTGGTTTTTTCAGCAGCAAATTCATTGCTGTTCACGATCATAGTTTTGATTAATTGTCTCCACATGGGTTTTGCCATTAGAAACATGTCTGTCTCTGTGAGACTGCCCTCACCCCAGTCCGAGCTGTCTGCATATGACGCTGGCATCACGGTCGGTCCAATGTGTGTCACATACTGCCCCCCACTGGCCATTCAGGTAGACCTCCAGACGGCCACTGTTGCCTGATGACCCCCCCACCAATCTAGCTGCACCTGCAAATGACACAAGATGAATTCCCACAGGTAAGTCTGTTGCAATACATGGACACATAAATAAAGATGCATTATTAGATTGGTACCTTTTTTTTATTAATGAGTGCAGTGGTCATTGAGACACTGGCTGGAATGGAATTGTATCTGGCCAGAACAGCAGGTAGTACCATGGCTCTACTCCCTTCAATGTGCATTTGTGCCTGCCCCTGTAATGGCCCACAGGCTCCATATGCCCGGTGTAGCAGATTATTAGGCTGCACCAGTGATGAACACTTGGCCATGCACATTGCAAGCCGGATCTCCCCATCAGAGACAAGTCTCAGGTATTCAGCCCCACACTTGTCACAGAAACAGGCTCACATCCTGCCATGATTGCTAAGCCCATCCCACCCCCTGTAATGGAAGATGTTAAACACATCAACACATAACACTTAATACAAGGACAGATTAGCAACCAAGTAAAGTAAACTGCCCCAGGACCTCCAAACACCAGAGGACCTGAAATTTTGAAAACCTCAATAACAAACAAAATCTTTCGGTATGTCATGTTTTTGTGTGAATTTAATTGAATAAATGTTTGGGAAATTGCACCATCAGTTAACACCATACCAGCCTAAAGGTTTGTCTTGCTCTTTCACCTGATCTGATCTTGTGTCAAAATGAAGCTGAAAGTTCTCAGTTATTTCTTTAATATTACATATTCCTAAATTAGAGGAATGATGGTGGGTGTAGAAATGAGGCTTGTTCATGCGTGCCCAGTTCCACATTGATTGAGATGTATCAATCTATCAGAATGAGGCCTGCACACGGCTTTATGAATCTGACGTAAAGAATTCATATGCATATTTCTGTCTTTGTGCATACACACAGTTTTAGCTCACCCTGATTGCAGTCACAGTATGCCCAGCTGATGGCACCGGAGCTCTGCCTGAAGAAGCACCAGGGGTTGGCCTCTCGGTCTGGGTTTCGGCAGAAGTTGTGGTTGCCCAGGCCCCGGCCGGGGTACTGCTGCATGTAGTCTGGGAAATCCGTCCATTTCAGGCAAGGGGAGCCTGAGTCCGTGTGGGAAACTGAGCCGTTATAATAACCCAGTTCTGTAAAGCCTTCTGAACAGGAGAGCAGACCTGCAGACACAGACCATCATTCAGATAGTTATACAGCCTTTATTTACTAAATCACATTACATAAAGAAACACAACAATATGCTTTGAAATATAAGGAGGATTTTTTAAAAATTCAGACAAGATATGTCTTTGTTACTAATTTAGAAAAATAAGTATCACGCTCTTTACAAACCAATTTTCTCTCAGTGCAGAATTTTACACAAAGCAATAGGGCCCAATGTTGGTGAGTGTTTTGTTTGTCCAACACTTTGGTTCAGACTAAGATTTAGATTTTGGTGTGTCCAGTGAAGCTTTATCTTATTAAGGTAAATCATGCTAAGAAGAACTAATTCATATGACGTGTCTGGTCATTCTGGCTATTTTGTGTTGCACACACAGTGAACAGGGTTGGTAGGTGCTTTTTTTGTTCTGTTGAAAAAATACTACTGTAATGCACAACAAGGAAAAGTAGTCAACTTTGTGTGTGTGTGTGTGAGAGAGTGTGTGTGGGGGTACTTGAAAACAGGTCAAGATGTCCCAAAGGACAAATACATCCAAAGATCCCAAATAAGTCAGATTGAATTTGGGGGGAATTATGTTTAAAATAGCAGCAGGTATGTAGAATATTTCCTTTCGATGGAATGGTGAAGCCATAAAAAAATGGAGTCTTGGTTTGAATATTTTCCTGGAACAGAATATTTATGATACTGTCAGACAGAGTTGGATAAGATGATTTTAACAACCTTAACACTCCTTGAAGAGAAACAAAATGGGAAAACCTCTGGGTTCAGGGATTAAACCACACTCTCTGTGTAAAGAAAATAATAAAATAAAACAAGTCTCATCAACAACATATCTAGGGTTAGGGTTCTTCACTTCATCATCTTCATAGTGTAATGGGTGTCCTTAAATCTCAACACAGTCGAAAAGTGACGGAAAGTAACTATGTACGTTTACTGAAGTATTGTTCTTAAGTGAAATTCTGAGGTACTTGTACTATACTTGACTTGACTTGATTTCCATTTTGTGCTACTTGACACCTTTATCGCAGTACATTAGGTTTAAATGTCCTGGTTGTTCCCTCCCTCTCTGTTACCTGCGCTCGGCTATCTTCTTACATATATGCGAAATACATCTTTTGGATGCTCTGGGATGCGTCTTCAGTGATGTGACCTGGGGTCCTTGGGTGTTTCGGGTCTCACAACATCAGACACCCTCTCCCAGGTGACCCAGCAGGGGTTGATCAAGCTCCAACTTGCGTCCCAGCATCAACTGTCCACGGATCAGCCCTTTTAATCCAAAGCCACCCGGTGGCTTTCTCTGCAGGACTTTGCAGAATGAACGTGGCTCATGGAAAGTCTTCAAGCCTCTGTCCTGGCACTTCTCCACCATTTCCTGGTACTTTGCATGTTTCCTCTCGTTGGCTTCCTCAATATGCTCTTCCCAAGGCACTGTGAGTTCCAGCATGATTAGCTGTTTTGACACTTCGGAGGTGATGATCATGTCTGGTTGGAGTGATGTTGACGTGATGTGCTGGAGAAACTTCAGCTGCTTTCCAGGATCGACCTGCAGCTGCCAGTAAGAGGCTGCGTAGAGGAGGCCTGTTAAAGTTTTTGCTTGTGGGCAAGGTTTCTCTCCAGCTTTGACAAAGGTGATTGACAGCTTCTGAGTGTAATGACATTTGCTGGTACTGATTGCTGTGGCTAAGCTGTCAGTTCATATAGTAGGTTCCCTTTTCTGACTGGTCCAGACATCAGATTCACAATCAACTTCAGTGGATGGATGGATTTAGCATTTCTTTAGGATCTGCTGCTTTGCTGCCCAATCCCTGTTAGCCACATTTTTCAAAAGCCCATTGTGTATGTTGTTTCCCTCTCTTCGTTCTCTTTGTCTGCCTTGAGAGTCAGACTGTTTCCTATTTGACCATTTTTAGAAGTTTACCCCAGAAAAAAGTCCTTTGTTTGCTCTCAATAATTGGGAAAAAGGTAAGAGTGGCCCTCAACACTACACACAGGTTCTGTTCCTGTTAAACACACTAGTTGTGGTGAGCGCCATCCTCTGTCTTTTATTTGGGGCTCAGTCTGAGTAGTTAGGTCTTCTTTCTGTCTACATGTTTCCTTTCTCAGTGTAGATTTGAGCAGTAATTTGGGTTTTATCTTATTAAGTTCTTTGGCACCACGTCTGGGTTCTTTTTCTAAAAGAAACTACAGTTTAAAATAAAAGCACTACATTCAACTTCAAAAAGTCCTGTTTCCTTTCTTTATTTGTAACTGAATGGTGGTTGTGTTTTTCTCCTTCCCTAAGGGTTTTATCAACATTCAAAAGCAGTCTATAAAATATGATATACTGTTAGATTAAACTGCCCAACAGTGCATAAAGTATAGTTTAACTCCAACTCTACCAGCTGCCACTTTAAAATGCTGTTTAAAGGAATGCTAATGCATCAATCATCAACAATGATGTAATAATAAACAATAATAAAACATTTTGAAAGGGGTCATTCACAATGAGAATTTTACTTTTCATACTATGAAACTGGAGCACATGTCAAACATGAAACATCCATCTGGTGGGCAGATGGCGGTTTAACAAGACAATGCTGTGGCTGAAATGCAGGGAAGACACTTAAGAGCAACCAGAAGCACTGCCAACTGTAAAACTGATCTATAAAACTTCTTCCTGGGGAGACGCCGGTTCACATGCACACACACACACACACACACACACACACACACACACACACACACACACACACAAGAGCACCTTGGTTTCACCTTTTTGGTTTCAAAACGTCTGGCCAAAGGACTGCGCTGAGAATTGTATTGTTGAGAATTTGCCAGCTGGCTAACACTGGCACATTTACAGAAATGTTGAATAATGGACATTGTTCTTTTAAATAAAGGAATGAAATGAAACAGGAGCAACCCTGATTAGCTCAGAATCCGAGAGAATCAGAGTCAGTTAGTCACTGGCACGTGCAGATTCATGCCAACACAGCTGCAAAGAATAAAATGCTCAACAGTCAGCTCATCTATTTTCCAGGGGGAGTATCTGACAGGTATGAAGTCAGTGTTCTTTGTTCTCAGTCATGGTGAATCCTCATTGCCATAACTCATGAAGCATGGAAATCAAGAAATCTACCAGGACTCCACTGCTTTAACTACAACTGTGAGTTACAGGCACATGATGGATACACAGGCTGCTTCTGGTGTTGGGGGTAGAACAGTAACCCACACTGGTTTATGGTATACAGACATGCCATGACCGGAGGGGAGAGAGCGGGGAGCTGAGGTGATGAGACAGGAAGGGCTGGATAGAACAACGGACAGAAGGAGCATAAAGGCTATACTGTAGACTGCAAACTAGATTAGAGTGTCTGCTTAGGGTAAAGGATGTTAGTAATTAGGACATGACTGGTGAGGGGCAGGATAAGAACAGAAACAGTTTGAAAATATATGCATTGTGTAAAACCTCTGACAGGTTAATGCATGCATGTACAGAATCTATAAAAATGATTAACCCTCACCTTGGACTTTTTGAACTTACATTTTTTCCCAACATTCAATCACTGTATGTATTATCCCTATTTTGGCACTGATTCACAGAAAAAAAACTTTTAATGTCAAAGTCTAAAAAAGTCTTTTGTGTGCTGTCAGTTATTGGGAAAAGAACCAGGTGAGAGTGGGTTGCCTCTTTCCACTACACATAGGTTCTGTTCCTGGTGTGGTGGAGACAAATCTCTACAATCTGATCATAATAATCACATATATCAAATATACACAAATGATTGCATTAGATTTGACCACCTGACGTGATAAAGTCTAGGTCACAGTTACGGTTCCAGTTTGTCCCAAAGGGGTTAAGTGAGGATGATCGACACCAAACTGGGAAAGCCATTTCTTTATGGAGCCGGCTTTGTTTGAGTATTGTACTATATCACAATTTATTACAATTTCCCTTCATTAGAACTACAGGGCCCAAACCAGGACAAGCAGACCAAAAGTATGTGAATATAGGTACACATACTGTGTGAAGAGTATTTCAAGTCCTGACACAGATCGTGGATTGAACTGGACTCTGTCGGAGCCACTCCTGGGCATGAACACTGTTGTTTTAAAGCCATTCCTGTATAGCTTTGTTTGGGCTTGTTGTCTTGCTGCCTCCACCAGACTTCATGCTGGGGATGACTTTCTGCTCTCATGTTTGGTTAACATCAAACTTAGAGTGATGGCCAAACTGCTCAGTTTTGGACTCATCAGACCTCAGAACTTTCCTCCACTTTGTTTAAGAGTCTACCACATGCCTTCAAATAAACACTGGCCCAGATGTCATGTGCAATTTGTAACACCTCATACTCATAATTAGACTAATGCAGGACAACAACTGGAATATAGACAGATGACAGACAAAAATACTTTTATAATGGCTGAAAGATTTCAGTGTTAAGTAAGTCCAAAAAAATCTGGCCTATAGAAACATGTCAGTCAGACACAATGAACAGAATGAAAATCATATTTCTATCTTTCTCTCTAAAACCAGCCATCATAACAGCAATAACAGCACAGATTGTAAATTAAAACCACTTATCACAAAGAATGGGCAACAGAAATGAAACAACCACTCATCAAGACAAGGAGGTTTTCAAACTGTGTCCAGTGTGACTCCAGAGAGCTGCCAAATCCAATTGAAGTTACATTTCCAATTTCAATACCACACAAGATGAGGTTTACCTCAATGGTTTCCTCACAGTTCTGATCTTCATCTGAGTCATCATGATGAGTCACATGCCAACCAAAACCTCTGACACTACATCTCTTGCTAATCTAATTACTGGTCTAACTAACTTCACACTACTTATGAGAACTTATGAGGTTCATGTAGCTTCACACAAACTCCAAAACAGACATACATGAATAAAGATTTTTAAATGACCCTTACCTGCACTCTGTACAATATTCACGTATCCACCTTCACTGACCTGTGGAAGAAATAGAACATCAGGGAACAAATACAGAGTTTGAGGTCCTGATTTACAAGCAGACTGCAGAGGAGTTATCCAGCAACAAACACATGGCACGTATTATACTGCAAAGCTGTCACGCTGTATTCATGCCACAAACCCAACTTTCAGCCAAAGTACTGAAGACCCATACGACGAGAGGTTTCTTGTTAAATGTATTATAAAACGAATTACTCCAGCTTTTCCTTAACTATACTCATGAGCCAGTTTGGGTTAGCAGTGGATTAGCTCAGTCCTTTGTTATAGAGATGGAGAATTTATGTGTATCTATATTGAGGTCTATTTTTGCAAAAGTTTTGAACATACTGCGCATGCAGATGGTCAGGAAGGTCAGATGCTGCAGGAATTGTCTGAGATGTTTCTATAGATGCTGTAATATTTTTTAACATACTGATTTCCTGTGAAACTATGTGTCTATCCACTGACTACAGTTGACATATTTTTTATGTGTAAGAGCGAGCTGCAAACTTTTCACCTTTCAAAGCTGCAGGAATTAGTGTTTAATGCTTTTGGTGGAGTATTCTTTTAAGCTTATTTCATGCATATAGCAGCAGTTGCAGTGCGTATGGAGTTCTGCAGAGGCTCATTGACTGATTCATGAAATTCTTTTTTTGGCTGCTTTTCTGATTTCATTACAATGTGTCTGGTTTTCAGTGAATGGCCACTGAGAAGGGCTTCGACACTGTTGTGACTGACATTACAGATAGCCAAGGGGAGTGGTGTCTTCAGGTCTGAACAAGGCAAGATTAAGGGGAGTACACAGTGTTCAAGGTGCGATGAAATGAACACATCTGTAACCTTTTGTATAACTGAAATTTACTGTAAAATTTAGGACTTTCAGTATGTTGCTAAAGTTGGAGCTTGGGTGGAATAAGACTCCTGAAATTCTTGAAGTGGATAGAAGGTGACTGCATGGACGTGAATAATGAGTTTAAGATTAGATTCATCCATAAAAGTATGTAATATGGTCACAATATGACAAACAAAGGTAAATTAGTAGCATGACCATGTAACTGCAGTGACAGTAATTATATCGCCTTTAAATTCTGCCTTTCATATGCTGATAGCAGTTGAGAGTGTTGATATATAGTTGGCTCATCTGGGGCATAAGCAAACTACAAAGCTGCTTGGGGTCACCAGAGTGCCACAAACAAGAAATTTAAAGTATTGTGTACATTTATTGTAGTAATATAGGTATATAAGTAAATAAATGACTATGTAAATATAAGTGTTTTTACATAATGAAATAACATTCATAATCAAAAATTCCAAAAATTTGGATTGATCAGGGTTTGTGGTAAGATCAGTTAAAGGTTTCTGTGAAACACCCGTACCTGAAAGAGCTGTAAAACTGTGGTGTTTCCCTTTCACACCTACCTGCAGTGATGTGATATAAATAAAAATGAGCATAGACTTTGACCTGCTGATAATATGAAGCAAACAGACCAACTGCCAATAAAACAATGAGAGAATAAACAGACTGTGGTTTGTTACTGTACTGTACTCCAGCACATTGGATCTGAAGACAATAAATACTGTTAACCAAGTATAGATGTGAACCCGCTCAAATACCTTCAAGCTGACAGCAAAAACAATATCAAAGTACTTACAGACTTGTACACACATAAAACTGTAGTTTCTGGACCTACCTCCATGAGGGATTAATCCACTTTACACTTATGTTAGACTGACTGCATTGTTCTATTCCATCTATTCATCTTGAGGAAACATGCTGTGGATAGAGGATTTATGAGCTGCTTTACTTGTTTGCACTGTTGTGTTATTTTTCAGGGACATGCACATTGATCAACATCACTGTAGATGTGTCAGTGTTATCCTAAAGGCTCATTTTCAACAGTTGTCTCTTGGCCGGATGTTCAATTAACCATCAGTGTGTCAGAAGGTTTGTGCATTATTCTAAGGATCTGACAGTTTCCTGGAAATTTCCAATAACTGATCTGATATGCCACTAAAGATTCTTCCAGACATTCTTGGAAAGGACAGTGTATTTAATTCCAAGTAGGAACAGAAGAAGCTGGTTCTAACCTGATCTAATATCTACAGCAGGTCAGCAGAACATGCACAACAGACTGTGCATGTGGACTTTCACATATCAAATCTGCAGATCAAAATAAATAAACACAGCTTATCAGATTATTGCCTATATTTCCCTATAATTATGTGGCTGCCCGAGATTTTTTCAGGAAACTTCCTAGAATGTTTGCAGGAAATGACAGAGACATAAAGTGCTCTGTAGCTACATATGGAACTTCCTCCGTGACATATCCCGGTTCAGGCTAAATGACACATCGTAAACATCAGCTTTATATAGACTGGCTCACCTCCGCAGAGACACACAGGGCCAGCAGCAGCAGCAGCAGACAGCACAACCCGCTCACCGCTTTCCTCCGGTCCATCCTGCTGGAGGAACCATGTCCTCCTCACCGTCACACACACACACACACACACACTGTCAGCGGCTCACCTCCTCCAGCAGACACGACAACACACTGAAGGTACAACACTCAGACTGTGGACCAACTCCAGACAACTGCAGACAGCCAATCAGCTGCCGAGCTAAAAATGACGCACTGTTGGAGAGGAGAGAGCTACGATAAGTCTCTCTCTCTCTCTCTCTCTCTCTCTCTCTCTCTCTCTCCCTCTCCCCCCTCTCCCCCCCCCCTCTCTGTCTCTCCCTCTCTGTCTCTCACTGTCTCTCTCTCTCTCTCTCTCTCTCTCTCCCCCCCCTCTGTCTCTCACTGTCTCTCTCTCTCTCTGTCTCCCCCCCCTCTGTCTCTCCCTCTCTCTCTCTCTCTCCCCCTCTCTCTGTCTCTCCCTCTCACTCTCTCTCTGTCTGTCTCTCTCTCTGTCTGTCTCTCTCTCTGTCTCTCCCTCTCTGTCTCTCACTGTCTCTCTCACTCTCTCTCTCTCTCTCTGCCTCTCTCACTCTCTCTCTCTCTCTGTCTCTCTCACTCTCTCTGTCTCTCTACTTCTCTCCCTGTCTCTCTCTCTCTCTCTCTCTCTCTCTCTCTCTCTCTCTCTCTCTCTCTCTCTCTCTCTCTCACACACACACACACACACACACACACACACACACACACACACACAAGAGCACCTTGGTGCCGGACGTTTCCCTCTTAAATCAAAGGTGTGAAGGCCTCATACTTGGTCTTTATATAAATAACTGACAGTAGAGTCTCTGTAAATAGTGAATCTTTACACTGTCTAATAGTCAGTTTTCATATGGCTCCAGGTTCAGTGTATAGCGTAGCTCGACATAGATCATATAACGCAGCTAGAGTAGAGAACAGCCCTGAGGTCCTTGGAGAGCTCATGACGAGCAGCAGAGCCGAGCTGTCAACAGCAGGAGGGAAAGGAGCTCAAGTTAACGGTGAGAAAAGCAGAGAGTGAAACTTGCTGAGCATGTACCCCCTGTACCCAGGACTCCCTGGAACGCAGTACTGATACTGAATACTGGATCGTCATGGTGATTCAAAATAACTCAAAACAACTGTATGATCATTTTATAGGATGGGGTTTGTGATGTTGTTGACCCGCAGAGAGGTGTTTCTGTTGTTTACTCTGCCACACTGATATAAATGGGGTTCACATTATAATTCATACTTATTATCATTTTCTGCTACTCCATCAAAGGGAAACACCTCTCTGCAAGTACATTCAACCATGTGGATACATCCATCCATCCATCATACATCAACTTCACCAAATATTCTGAAGCAGCATAATGTAGTGGACGGGCTGGGGTGTATGGTTTGACCATGCCCTGGATGCAGGATGGGCGTGAACCATTCACAGCATGGCAGGCAAGTACCAGTGTCTGGAATCAGATTCGAGCAGCCTCCAGCAGCCGGTGCAGGGAGCAGAGGAAGTGTGGGAGAACTCAGCTAGGTTGAAGACCAACCGGGCTGCTGCACTCTGGATGAGCTGCAGGAGTCTAGTACATATCCTCCTAACGTTGTGGAGGATGAATCTGCAGGACTGATACCTGTTAAACAATGGAAGCTGTGAGAACAACAGCAGTGGAAGTCAACATGGTGTCACTGTAACACGGGCCAAAGAACTCAGAAGATCAGATGGAGATAATCAGGGCAAGTTATTTCTCTCCAAATAAAAATGTTTCAATGGGCGACTTTCGAGACACTGATTGTTTATCCTGTCCACCTCTCACAAACACAGATGATTATAAAGCTCGATCTTGTTCGTATCATCAACAACAGCGTTCCTCTTGGGGCGGAGGCCTCAGAAGCGTCTTGACTCAGGAGATGGATGTCAAAGATAGCAACATCTTCAAAGATCCCACTGAACAACAGCTGAGGCTTTTCTGTGACTAAATCCAACAAGGCATCAACAGGGGGGCCAACTAAAACAGAACACTCCTTCAGGCTCCGAGATGGTTTTCAAAGAACAGATGAAAAGCTTTATAATTTGTTTACTGATCATTTTGGAAGGTCTGTATCAAGTAAATCAAATAAACTTGTACTGAACAAGTTTATGAACCACAGACTGCATCTTAATTCAATATCAACACTGCGCTGTGGCTGAAAGATATGTAGATCCATAGGTCAACATTTGAAGTAAATGTCGAAGTAAATGTCGTTTCTCAAAGTTGACAAAGTGTCTCCAGAGCCTCAGAGGTTTTCATTGGCTGAATAGTACTCCCTGTGGTGTGGTGTGGTGTGGTGTGGTGGAATTAGAAATAGAGGGATCAGATATTATGTTTGATACATTAGCAACGTTTTCTGTTAATCTAGGCCACATCCAATACCTCTACTCACAATAAAAGTTTGTCTGTATGCATGAAAGGAGCTTTAGAAAAATGGAATGAGGAGCACGCATGTATCCCATTATCTGCAGAAATTATAACCACAGTGGACAATACTCCACATAATGATTTACGTCTCGTCGAAAGAGTCGACTTTCATGCTGTAGAATGGAGTTTGTTCTTATTCTTATTAAAACATCTTTCCCTAACCATAACCAAGTGTTTAGTTGCCTAACCCTTACCATAGTTTTATTTGAAGTTTATTTTATCATAGTTTAAAGAGCGCACACAAAAACCAACACAAATACAAAAAAAATCTGTCACGTGAAACCAAAAAACATTGCATCTTTGGCTGAAAACATGTAACGTGTTCATGTGGGAGCTGTAAGTCATACAGTATATGTGACCTTATTTTGCTGTCTGGTGTGTACTGAGCATCTCACAGGGCTACTAGAGAGGACTAGTTTTATGAGAGGTGATGTTACGGCCCTTGCAGTTAGCTGGGTATGTATTGTGTTATGTAGTAATCCCTGTGGTCCAGGTTCCTCATTTAGATGGATCTCTGCAGCATCCCTGCTGTTTTTGAAATATTATTTTATTATTTCAATAAATTGTTAGCCAAACAGCTGTGAACCTAAGTCAGTAAAAAACAGGGTTGTTGGTTTTATTTAAAACCAACCACCCTATGAATTCTGTGTTTTCAACTGCTAGGTTAGATAATATGACTACAGTCTGCTGTTGTAATTCCAGTCCAGCTAAGCCTGAATAAGACGGATTTAGTCTCTGACCATAAATGTATTACCTTTGATCTACCCTTACTACCTCCTTAAATATCCCAGAAGCATATGATCCACTCTTGCATCATTAATGATCAGTCAGCAGCCATGTTTTCCAGCTACTTCTCTAGTCTGACCAATGACCCTCCACACTTGGCCAATAATAATGACCAAGTTAGTTGGATTAATATTTTGTGTACATCGGTCCTTGACCTTTCTGCTCCATACACATCCAGGTCAGTGTCTTCCACCTGACATCAGGTCTGACATGTCTTGGTTCTGCATGTGTCCTGGTCCTAGCTTTCAGATTTTTCCATGGGTCCCGCTTGGTTCTGGCTAGAACATTTCTGGGTCTTTCTTTCTTCTTTCTTTTATGAAGGAGCTAATGGTAATGTTAAACTGAACCAGACTATTAACGAGAGCTGCCTACTTTTCTGACCTGATTAATAGTAATAAATACAACCCAAGGCTTCTGTTTTGTGCTGTTGGTTTTTAAGTCCCTCTCTTCCTGCCATTTCCTCCTCATCCCCTAATGACTGTGAAAATGTCTTATCTTTTTTTGTTGGAAAGATTGGCTTTGGAATGAATATTTTTCTATATTTTTAATATTTTCTATTTTTACTCTGCTTGATTTGACTGCTGCAGTATATAACATCAATCACAGCATTTTACTTGATAGGTTGCACCTGTTCTTGCATCCTTCCAGTGGCTTCCTGTGAAATTCAGAATAAACTTCAAGATGATGTTGAAGTTGATTCTATATAAGACATTGCATGTCTTTCCCCCACGTTACATTTCTGATCTTCTCATTTCTCATTCCAGGTCTTGACCACGCTGATCTGATGTGATCTGACTCTGATTTTGTCCATCTCCCACTCCAACTCAAAATCAAAAGATGATTCCTTGATGATCCTTTGCTGTTTCAGCCCCAAACTTCTGGAATCATCTTCCCCAGTCTATCAGACTTGCTGAGACTTTGGACTGTTTTAAGTGGCTTGTAAAAACCCACCTTTACAGGCAAGCCTTTTTATAGATCTCCAACCCTGTCTTATGTTTTGGTTTGTTTTAGTTTGGTCTGTCTCTTGTTGTGCTGTGTTTATATTGTAATTTATTCTTACTTTATTTCTTCATTCATTTTTTGAGTGGAATGGAATAAATTCATTTTTCAGAAATTGTCTGACGCACATCTTTTGCTTACTTACTTGGTGACATCTGCATTCCTTTTCCTTTGTTTTGGCAACTCAGTTGATTAAATTGTAATGTTTTGAACCTGTTTTCAAGTTTGTCTTAATTAACCACTGACAATAAATGGCGATCAACGTCTGAATACAATTATGTTGCTTCCCCTTCCTCTAGATCTCTCTGGGTCCAGACACAACAGGTGAACATCAGTTTCATTGCCTATTCTTACTCACTTAGGCCATGGTTTACATATACAGTAGATAATAATAAGAATTCAAAATGTATTCAGTTTGGTATGACGGAGTGAGTAAGAAGCCTGAAGTTGCGTATGTACCAGTGAGTGTTGCTGCGGGCTGTGGTGGAGGTTCCTCTGTGGTCGAGAGGTTTGGGAGGAAGTGATAAGCAGGGTGGGGAAATGCTTCTGTATAATGACGGGCAGATAAACAGGGACACAGCAAAAATACCACATTCTGACAATGGTGGGTGCAAACATAGCACAAAATCCTTCCTGTCTCTCAGACAAAACATGAAACCAAATCCACACTTAAAGCATCATCAAAAAATGTCAACATTTGCGCCAGAAATAAACTATCTGGAGGAGAATCAGGAAATTTGGAAAATAAAAGCAAGGAGGTCATTAAAAGGGATGAAGCATTAAAGGAACAGTCCAACTGGAAACATACTTGTTTTTCCAGTCGGATGACAGGAGTGATATGTATGCTGTTTGAATTAAATAGCTATAGTGTAGCCTAGCTTAGGGCAAAGATTGGAAGCAACTCAATGCTAATCAGACAAATGTACCAATGATGCAGAATGAATATTGTATTACACTTACAGATGTAAGAATAGTTTTAGTGCTGCTGCTGGTTGAGGTAGAGCTGATGCCAACTATTTTATACACTGTTGGATAGTTTCATCCATAACAGTGCAACACATTCTGTTATGTACCATTTTAATACTACCCTGATTCCAAAAAGGTTGGGACACTGTGTCATTTCCTGATTGTTTTTGACACATACTCAATTGAAAACCATATAAAGTCAGCATATTTAATGTTTGACCTCATCATCTTCTCTGATTTTCATAAATATCTGCTTGTTCTGAATTTGATGGCAGCAACATGTTTCAAAGTGAAAGTTGTGGACTGATCCAAAAACAGCTGTTTGGATCATTCCACAGGTAAACAGGTTCATTGGTAACAGGTGATAGTATCATGATTGGGTATGAAAGGTTCATCCTGGAAAGACTCAGTCGTTCACAAGCGAGGATGGAGAGAGGTTCAACACTTTGTTGTATAAAGGAGATTACAACATTACAATCGTTGACTGTAAACAGTTCATTTGTAAATGATTGCATTCTGCTTTTATTTATGTTTTACACAGACCACAACTTTTTTGGAATCAGTGTGATGAAAGGTACAAGGTTGATATTGAGTAGTGGTAGGAAAAAATGTGCCTGTCTTACTGCATGTTTCAGCAGATTCATTATATATTCATATGGACCCCTGGTTTTCCAGATGGCCAAGCAAGACACCCTGCTTGGTGGCAACTTTGTGAAAGTGCAATACAACATCAAGTACCTCTTATCACCATACCCTGATCCAGCCTCTTCACTACATATAGAAAAACAGTTCCAACAGAAGATCAAACCCAGACGACAAACTTTAAACAACATAGTGTTATGGGATGAATTGGAGGCTTCTGGCTTTGAAAAGGCTGCTGATTAGCAGCCAGCAGTAAAGTGTTGAAACTTCCCATTTATTGGCAGAAATATGTGTTAAAAGAAACTGAATTTGAATCGTTTATTGCACATTTGAATTTGAATTGCTCACAATGCCCATATTTATGCTCATGGAGGAATGCTGGTGTTATAGCACGTGTGGTTGGAGCACCAGCTGAGAGCACAGTGAGGATGGATTAAGGGCCCTGTCACCCAGTCAGAGAAACACTATTAACATAATGCTTAATCATAAATGCATGTCATACATTCACAACCATGCATCCATGTATCAAGCATATATTCAAACAGAATAAAATCTCTTTATTCATTTTGTGTAAACTGTTATCGTCAGGTAGTTTACCTGACCATCCACTTCCTGTGTCCCCGTCACCCCACTACCCTATTTCACCACCTTACAATCATACTACTACTACATTACTACCACATCCTTATTACAACCCCTCCCAGCCATCGCACCCTGTACCCAAGAAAGTAAGTAAGAAAACAAAAAGCATGAACATGAGCAGAGTAAATGCAAATATATGTACATGTAAGCAATAACTTAAATTAGTGTTAGGGAAGAAAAAAGTGCGATAGGAGGTGGGGAAGGGGGATGACTCAGCTATTGCTCGCAATGTTGTCAGGCAAAATAGTCTATTTAATCTAGAAGAGTCCCCAGGTCTCACCAGAATTTTTAGGGAGCTTTTAAAAGAGAATGTCACTCTAAAAAATCTTGGCAATGCATCTGCTATGGCGAGCAGGGAAATGTGTTTCCATTTGAGGAGAATGCAGCATCTGGCTGCAGTGTAGTGAAGGCAACCACCCCCCACATGGCTATGGGCAAGTTGTCCTTCACTGGGATTCCAAATATAGCTGTCAGGGGCTTAGGATCTTAGGGAAAAGGAAATACATATTGTTAAGTTTTGAATATTTCTGTCCAATAGTCACTTAACGCGGGGAAGGCTCGAAGCTATGAATAAGATTGGCAGCCGATTGTTTACATCTGTAACAGGCACCACTTCAGTTTGGAAATATTTTGGCCAACATAGTGTTCATGTACATGAGCTTTGTGCAGGATGTAGCGTTGCAGAATGCTGTGCCTTGCACAACAGAAGAGGAATGAACCAGATTTAGAATATGTTTCCATTTATTATTTGTCTTGTTCTGTGATAGAGGCGTAAGGAGGCTGACCATACACTGTTCGTACACAATGCAACAGGCGACGAATACAGTAATCTTATCCAGGAAAAAACCCCCAGAGATAAACAGAATTTTCTAATTGAAAATGGTGATCAATGCACAGAAAGAAAGAAAGGGCGGAGTCCCAATTCCATACTACATACTTACTCCATTCAGTTTGTACAGTGGAATTATCATGGAAAACTTGTACAATGTACAAAATAATCAATGTGCTTCATTTTTCTTATACAACATGAAATGATACAGTATGTTAAAAGACATACACCTCAAACTGCGACTTTTGAATGCCACTATCAATTAAAAATAACAAAATGATTTTCTAGATTTAATACTTGTGTCTCTAAGATCCTTCTGAGGCTGTCTCACCACCGTCAGCTGCTGCTCTTTCCTTCATAGACTGTGTTGTGGGAGAATAGTGTATATCTACAGCACACTCAACAATCTCACACTGAAGAATACTATATTTTGTCACTTTGTAGTTTATGGAGTCAAAACCTGTCTAAAAAATGAATGTGGAAATTGGAACTGGGACAAAGAGAAAGAAACTGATGAATGATCTGATTCCATTCAGGAATATCCATATCAACCACACTGAGCTTTGCTTACTCGTGATCCATGTAACCCTATCCGTCTGATAGGCTAATTTTATTTCATTATCAATCTCAGTTTCCACAGGAATGACGAAGCATTTAAGGGAGCAGTGATAATGGTAAACTCCCGGCAGGGAGCCATGAAACCCAAGAAGAATAATTCCATCACATCCGCTAATAACATCTCTGCACTGAATGAGACCACTCTGCTAAATTGGATTGAGACAAAATGGCATAATATTCATCAGGGCCAATTCAGGACACAAAGAGAAAGTCACATTATATTTGTGTGTTGTGAATACAAAGGCTGTACCATTACAGCAGCAATATGAAATGATGGAATAAGCTTTGGCAACCTGATGTTACATACTGAAGAAGTTCTGCAGTGTGTTTGTGTGGAAATCGGCCTTTTCAGCATTGTACTAATTGCTTTATTTATTCATTAAATGTAGAGTATGTGGCGTCCCACTGTTGGATCATTCAGTAGAAGACAACTCCTGGACAACAGCTTAACATGATAAAACACAGTTCAAAAGTCAGTCCAATGGCCTTTTTTGAACCTGTACATTTCAAGTCTGTATAATGTATTCATTTCAAGGTTTGTTTCCTAGATCTCAGTGCGCAGGTTGGGATATCTCTTCAGCAGGGTTATGGCTTGTTTTGGGTGTAGACGTCCTCCCTGGACGCTGGTTTGGTCAGATTTATTCTTCATAGCAGCCTGTGGAAGAGGACAATGATTTGTTACCAGTGCTTTTTGAAATAGTAGTTTTTAAATACAAAGTGAAAATTTTCCACATTGGCACAAAGTGTGCTTCACCACTCAGAAACACTTCTCACCACTCATCTAAATGCCTCATGAAAAGGAAAAAAATGAAAATTTGTGTCCACCTTTCTGAGTATATACTTTGTCATTTCCTCTGTGAAGAGACTTCCCAAGATCATGGCTGTGAGATCTGGGGTCAGTTTCACAAATGTGAATTTAGACTGATGTCTAATGCAAGTTTGACACAAAAAACAAAGACTGACTTATTTTAAGCCTAAAAAGTTTGTTACCCCCCTTTTAACTTGCCACATTTCCATGGGAAGTGACACCTGCTGTCCAGTGGCATCAAATGGCAAATAAGAGTAAAACACTGCTCATAATTAGTGCTTTGTTAACAATGCGTAGTGAGTAATGAGAATGGAAAGAGATTTTAGAGAGCACAGTAACCTGTGGTAACAGCAGTGTGAACATCACCTGTTGTTTTTCAAGTCAAATCAATACAATGAATATTTAAAGGCCATCAGTGGAGGTTATCAGCCAAATGCCCTGTTTGTCTGTGACCTGAAACAGTTTGAGGGTCTGCAAGTAAAAATGAACAACTGCTGATTATCTCAATGCAAGGAAACAAATGAACATCTGAAATTTCAGTATAATATAGTAAGTTCAATAGTCTTCTTTTAAATAGAATGGTTTACTGGTTCTGGGCAACAAAACATTTTGCCCATCTGTGATGAACATATTCCATATTACAAATGAGGTCACCTCATCGCCCAATTTCCTGCTTTATCTACTGTAATATATCGAAGACTGACATCCACCTGCTAAAAGCCCCCACACAGATGGAGCAAATGTCCCCATGATGCATAAATAATGTTACATTAAATGTGTGCTGTCAGTGATTGATTAATCATTGATTGAACCAAATTTTGCTCTGGTTTGCAAATTTCTTTTCTGAAATACTGTATTTTCTGTTCTGTTCGTTCATCTAGTACTGCATTTAATTACAATTTTGAGGTACTTGTACCGCACTTGAGTGACCATTTCATGCCACTTTATACTTAAAATCCACTCCATTTCAGAGGGAAGTATTGTACTTTATACTGTACTACATTTACAGTCTCTGACAACTACAGTAACGGTTACGTTATAGATTAATATTTTACATACACACTTAGATATAATGTATAACAACATTAATAAGAACATTTTCAATGCAGGACTTGTAATGGTATATTTTTTACATTGTAGGGTTGCTACTGTTACCAAAGTAAAGGATCTGAATATTTCTTAAACCAATGTAGGTCATTGTTATTTATATTTTAACTTGTTCTCTGAAACATTGTGTTTCTTTGCATTACTGCACATATCTGGAAGTGGCTCAGTAGACTGTTGTGAATTTTGAGAAAAATATAGCTCTGAATACCACTTCAAAGCAGTATTAAGAAAAGTGCATGAATGCTTGCAGACAAACTCAGTGTTTTCTATCACTGGGGATGTGAATGTAAAGACAGAAACAGAAAACCAAAGTTTCTAGTGCGTACTGGAGACTTACTGTGTTTGTTTCAAGGTTGAGCAATAAGTCAATATTAACATTTTCAGCAAAGTCCTATTATGAGGATATAATCTTATCAATATTATTATTCTACATTTTTTTGTTTTTTAAATCAATGACTCCAAACAAGCTAGAGTAAAATAAGTTACTCAGGTTTTCAGTTTGTCACACACAGGTATGATCATTTAACTTAGCATTCACTGGCTATATTGTGTACTTTACAGATATGAGAAAATATCCATATTGATATTTTAATAATCATTTCATCCATATCACAAAGCCCTAATACATATAAAAAATATTTTATAATTCTATAAAGCAAATTTGACATTCCCAGTGTGCATTAGAAAAAAATGTTTTCATAGGTCAGTTCAGGGCCCTGTAGAATGGTGCATTTGTCTACTCTGCCTATTGGAAACTGAACATGCACATCATACAGCACAAATCAGTTCAGGGGCAGTTGTGTGTGTGTGTGTGTGTGTGTGTGTGTGTGTGTGTGTGTGTGTGGACATACCCGAGCCTTCTCAACACAAGCATAGAAAGAGTTCATCTCATTAGAGCATAGAGTATCCACAAAGTTGTTTTTCTTCCAACAGGCCATGAGGACTGACATCTCTGTAACACACGTGGCCTCTGTGGAGAAAAGATTCATGTTTACCCTTTGTGATGACTGCTGCTGTAAATATTCAGCTCTCTCTTTGTATTTCCATGCATTGCATTTCATTGTTGGGCAGGGTGTTGATTAGTGCTTCCTAGTGACACCCGGTCCTCCATTATCTGCTTGAAGTTCAACTTCTCCTCTCAGCATCTCTATCCAACTGCACTCCTCAACGCTTTTTGACACTTAGAGCTGAATGAGGCTCTGCAGTCACAACATGCAAGGGATTTTTGTCAGAACCAGCAGAAAGGTCTCATAAACCTAACTGGAGGTAAAAGATCCTCAGTGAATGCAGAAGCCACTGCTGGAGGACAATAGGCATTTTAGCATTGGGTTAGTCAGACCCAACATGCAACTATTGGTCACGCAGCATCATGGGTGTGTTTGAGTGTCATCTACTGCCACCACACAGTATGGATGGGTAGTGGAAGAGGGGTCAGCCTACACAAAAGGTCACTCCCTTTAGTCTTGCTGATGCACCACCCACACATACACCCATATCCATTTTTTATGTATATCAAATACACTGACGTCCTAGATGTATGTACAATGACAGAAGTAAACATTCAAAAAGAGAAGGAGTGATTTCTGCCAGCCATTTGCTAATTCAATAAGAAAACAAAAGGGTATTGACCTTCTGACATGCTGCTTTCCTGTCAGTGCATGTTATTAAAGTCTCTCTTCCTCTTGTTTCTTTGAACCACTGTTACTTCTAACGTGTTCATCGTGATCTAGGGCATCAAGAATGTGGGGCTCTGACTGGGCACTGCTATGAATGTTGACCCTCTTCAAACTAGTTGCTCGCGGGGACATCTGAGAGATCTGACAGGCTAATGTGAGAGCCAATAAGGGCACAATGGAGTCATTTAACATCCCCTTCTACATGTTCTTCTATTACATATATCTACTTGTAATACATGTGTCATAAACTAATATTTTCATACTGATATGTATCATAACATAAATGATCAAACTGATGATCAATGCAATGAACTGTCTTCCACTGTAAGTACATAACATCTGTAAATATCCCAGTGGGGACTTTAACCTGACGACACAGCAACCCACGGGGACATCCTGTCACTGTGGGGACAAAATTGAGGTCCCATGGGTCCAGACTGCTTTTTGAGGGTTAAGACTTGGTTTTAGGGTTACAGTTAGATTAAGGGTAGGGTTACAGTAAAGGTTAGGGTGAGGGGATAGACAGGTCTGTGTGTGTGTATGTGTGTGTGCAAATACAAACTTGATCAAGTCAACTTGTCAGTACTTTCATCCTTCCCTGGTACGATCATACAGTGTCTTTGTTTTATGATTTCAAGTATACAGTGCAGACTGTGCATCATCATCTGCAGCTGCACGTTCTGTTGTTGATGAGCCCTGGTTTCATGTGTGTCTCCTGCGGACCTCATGGAAGTCACCCTCCAGAAGATGCTACACTGTACTGAGTACAATCAGAACACCTGAGAAGAGACCAAACAATCACACGGTGTGTATTCATACCTTCCCTTTTCAGTTTGCGAGATGCCACTGCATCCCTCAGGGCCAGGGTCCTGTTGGGTTTGAGGACGGGTTTCCCGTTCTGTTTGCTGATCAGCCTGTTGACCTTCTCCTGAAACTGGACGCCTGCCTGCGCCGCCATCTTAGCGCACTGAGCCTCTGCTGCTCACTGACCCGGCTGAGCACAGCGGAGAGCTGCTGCTACACCCTGCTGATATGTGGGACTGTCTGTGGACACGAAGAAAGGAAAAGCGACCAGTCTTCACTTCAATGCTTCATTCCTTCACTGAACTGATCAGTGTAGCGCCATGTTTTGCCGTAACGCGCAATTCAGTGTCGTAAAATCCACGTAAAGCAGTTTGTACCACAAGCGGAGAGAAGAGTGTATCTCTAGTCTCGCAGGTTACAGCACAACTCGCGAGATCTTCTCCTAAACTTCACCACATTTCGCTCAACCCGACGGTAAAAAGGATTCAGTAACAACTACAAACAACAACAACAACAACAACAATAATAATGATAATAACAATAATGTTATTGAAAATTATTCATGAACCGTGTGTGGATGTGGAGTGCTGGCAGTACTGCTGGCCTTGCCTCCTGCCTTGACATACTGTATCAAGCATTTATCATGTTTATCATATTTAGTCGTTAACAAATCTGACTCAGTGCCAAAATTGTAATGTAAACCTTTAATTTGATGCAGACATGACGTCACAGCTCAGGATGGCATTAAAATAGTGCAAGTTCATCCCAGTTTCCGTTTGGCGAAGCAGTGACATGTACCTGTCTTTGATGATTCTTTATGTATCATCAGCTGTAAATCCACCCCAAGACAACATTTTTGTTTTTCATAATTCCTCCTCTTTAATAGATTATAATTACAAGTTAAATGCAGGCTGCCTGTGTCTTATTGTTCTTAATAAAACATTTCAAATGAATTGGAGAATTTTTTTTTTAATTTAAGGGTATGCATTTGGCCAAGCATATTCATATTTGTGTATGTTTATTTTTATGTTTAATCTGACAACATGATTTTTTACTCTCAAGTATTGTTATCAGTATTGCTCTCAAAAATCCCATTTAGTCCTAATTAAAGTCCTTATTTGCAAATATTACTTTTTTATACTGGCCGAAAGAGCTCACTGCACTGCAACAAACATTCATTTGACTGCATGTACACAACACAAAGAACAAGGCTTCATATATAGAAAACACAAAAAAATCATCCCAGAAGCTGAGCAGTGTAAACAGTCTGTGTAACCAGATATATGTGACATTAAGGGCCTAGAGAAGAAGGAAGTTGTCTTAACAACTGATGATAAGAATATATTAATACCTTAACTACAGTTCAATCATGTCATATTGATGGTAGAAATATGAGTATTTCTGATCCTGCTGTTGCATGGTGTCACCACCAGCTCACCACCAGCACACTGAAAGGTTGTGCACAGTTTCCAGTGGAAAAAGTCCTCTGCACTGTGTTCTTCTGGCACGTGGCCTATGGCTACATGACATTCAGGGAGAATGCAGGGCAAGTCTTAACATCAGCCGTTTTTTGCGAGCGTGTTCTGTATGGATGCAGAGTCAGCATGTATTAGAGTTGGTATCATGTCAAATGAGATCAAGTTCAGCTTTATACCATCAGCCTTCAGAAGAAAGAAGACACCCACACACTGACACTGTTACTCAAGTTTCAAACTTTTCCAGTTCAGACAGATAGATGTAAAATAACAAAGCTCACTCCATGTGAAGAAACACCTGGACCTATTAAATGTAAAGGTCACAGTCAGCTTAGCTGTAGGATTGGCTGTACTCAAAAGACCTCTCTGTTACACTTCTGTAGATCAGTGGTTCCCAGCTTGAGACCAATTAAAACCACTGCTACAAATAAGTTGTAGTTTAATGAATAGACTGTGAAATGCACAATTGATACTTATTGTACCACTGCAAGAAAAGAAAATAAGTCCCTGTTTCACCTCTGTGTTTTCACTGTTTTACTGTTTGGTGTCCAACAGTGTGCACAGACTCTATAAAGAGAATGGCTTCAATGAAAAGGAGGCCCCTCTTCCAAGCTGCAGGATATGTCATCAAAAGTGCAGTAGCCCCTTCCTCTCACACCTTTCTGATGTCAGAATTGGGATGGGGGGGGACTGTCTCTGACAATCACTGTGACTTTCTGAAACTGAAAATCTGTCACTCACACCTGCTTCACACAGTGTGAGGACTACCACAAGCCCCACATGAACCCTACCCCACTTAACCCGAACCTTGACCTACACAACCCTAACTCTAACATTAAACCAAGCCTTCACCCTAAAATTTGATTTGAATTTTGTCCCTGTAAGAAAGTCAAGTCCCCGCAATGTGACTGTAAACTGATTTATGTCCCCACAACACAAGTAATACAAGTACACACACACACACACACTCACACTAATTTAAATAAAATATCTCTGTTGGAGACAGTGTGTGTCCTCAAGTTTCCAGAGGTGAGCAGACTGGCACATTCCTGCCACTGTCTGCCTGGACGGTGTGTGGTATTCTCTGTGTCTCTGCATGTCCTTTACCTGGAGGAAATGTGCTGTTCGCAGCTGTCTCTGCACTGGGAGAAATATGGGCTTGATTCTGTGCCAGGATCACTTCATCCACACTGATCTGACACGTATCTCTCTGTCCTTACACCCAGGGACCAGTATGGTTCTCGCCACATATCAAGCTAATTTGTTTTTCTTACCATGAGTGTGTACCAAAGCTTTTATTTTGATATGCTCAACAACATTGGGAAAAAGAGAGGACAGAAGCCTTAGTTGAACCTTTAACCTTCAAGACCTCTGACACACACAGAAATGCACACAAAGAAACCCAATAGTTGTAGTCTGAAAGAATCTTTTGTGAGGTTTCAAGTGGACTGATAAATCACTCTGATGGTGTTTGAGCATTCTTTCAGATGTGCTGACGAAGCAGGTTACCCTTTCCTGTTAACCCCCAGCAGACAAATACACATGGTCACATTTTACACATTACTGAACTAAAAATGCACACAAACAATGCATTGCCAAAAACTGAAACACACGCTGATAACCACACAAATTTTGTTTTTTTTGTCAAGAAAAGAGTCACACAAATGAGCTGGATGAGACGTTCCTTAACATCTGAGCAGGGTTTTTAGTGTTAACAAGCTGAAAAGAAAATTCTTTTTATCTTAGTATCTTCTCAAGTAAAGATCCAAAGATCTTATTTCAACTCCAATGATTTGTGATTGTATAATATTTGACTTTCCCCGAAACATTAAAAAGATTAGACTCCTTAGATATCATTCCACAGTTATAAACTGATTCACAAAACTGGTTGCTGATGAGTCAGGTTCCAACACATTCAAGATATGTCTCTATAATTATGCCATAGTTTTGATAATCTTCATGTAAACACGGAAAATGCATGTGTCTGCCAATGTGTTTGCCAGTCACCACAGAAATATTCTTCTCCACTTAAGGCAGAGCACGAAATAAAAGACACAGACAGACACAGCTCCGAGCTTGTCGTGGGTCATCAACAGTGATTAGGGGGGATGGTAACTCATTTCTGTAGCAGAGAGATATGCTGGCTGTCTGGAGTGTAGTAACCTTGAGATGTGAGTAGGGAGAGTTTTCATAAGCACATTATCACTGTTAACCTCAGTCCCATGGAGTTCCAAGTGTGACAAACTACTGTAATAGACTTTTTGATGACTCAAATATAGAGTGAGTTCAGTTACTTTCATCACTAAGTAAATGTAGCAATAACACAATGTAATCATTAAGTAATGGTCAAAATTTTACTGAACTGAAACTTTTCTACAGGATGATAGTGAGTTGAGGAGATGCAAGCCTCGTGTTTGAGAAGAGTCATTTTGATGTCTGTTGTGTCTATCAAGGCAAATGCGTGGACAGAGGACAGACCAGATTCTGTGGCGTGGGCCTGCCGAAATCCACAGAGGACAAGGTTCTGACAAACAAACATCTAGCCCTGTTTTTTAACCATATAAACAGTTAAACTACTCGCCTATAGGCCTCATGCACAGAAATGCAGCACCTCTGGAGAGCAAGTGTCTTTTTGACATGACCAGATGAGATGATGAACTGATGAACAAATGAGCAAAAGATGATGTGTATTGTCATTTTACTACTGTCTGAAGTGCTGGTATTTGAGTGCACTGTTTATGGACTTCTGCTGCAAGATGCAAACAATAAGATGATGAATCAAGTTTTATCAGTGAAATGTTGTATTTAGAGCCTCACTACTCGCCACTACTGGATTTTTAAGGGTGATACCAATATTGGTATTTGAGAGTCTCGAAGATTTAATGGCCAACAACACTGGTGTGAAATTACATACAGATGAGTGACAAAGGCAAAAAGTTCAATAACTTAGTGCAGAAACATAGTGAACGCAGATGATTCCATACAGGGTGATGTGAATCACATGCTACAACTTTCACAGTCAGATCTCAACCCAACTGAACTACTGGAAATTCTGGAGAAATTCTTAGACAGCACCATCATCAAAACACCAAATGAGGGAACGTGTTTTGGAAGCTGTTCATCCCTCCAGCAGAGTTCCAGAGACATGGACAATCTATGACGAGGGGCACTGAAGCTGTTCTGGGGGCTTGTGTTGGAACTGCTCTTTACTAACACACTATATCAGCTGGCCCCTAGAACTGATCATGAAGAAAGACTCCTCTGAGAGTGTTTGAATTATTGATGCATTAACCTGAACTCACTATTTCAGTGTTGTAGCTGGTCCAACAGTGCCTGTGCCTTGGGATCGGGATCTGTTTAATGTTGAGAACAGACCGAGCTGGGAGACTGAGGAATGCCTTTCAGCATCTCAGCTTCGCCTTGTTTGTGTTTCTGCCTCTCCAGCTGTAACATGAACTTTGACCCCTCCTGTCTTGTTTGCCTTTTTGCTGCAGAGTCTGACTCTGGCCCTGAAAGCCCTCTGCAGATCTGCATATAGTGGCCCAGCTGGGTCACTGCTGCTTTGTTAGCTCTGACTTCTCCTATAGAGGCCAGCCAAGCCTCGGCTGCTGCGAACAAAGATCTCAGAGATCTGTCTACCCCCAACTAGAAGCAGAAAACAACTGTTTCATTCCATCATTTGAATGCCTATTTATCTTTTGACAATTATAGCCCTTTCTTACTGCAGAAACAAAACATAAAGTAACATGTGACCATTTTTACAGCTTCTGCTTTTGTTTCCACTGCCTGCAATGAGGATGAGTTCCTAAACTAAGTCTGGGCACTGATCATAAGGTATTACTAAATCCAAGTTCCAGGTACTTTCAGGGATTGTAAGCTGTGTTGTGATTGATCAAGCAGATGTGACACATGTTACCAAAATTATGACTACATTAAATATAATACAGTGAATGCCACTTCATTACTGCGTCTGTATGGTGCAGGAAAAACAGTCATTTAATAAGGAACAACAGTGGAGAATGCTGGCTGTCGTTAGTGTTTGTGGAAAGGGACAATTACCCTGTATTTAGTTGGACTGTTGATACAACACACAGCCAAAGATTGCAGCAAAATAAAAAAGATGAAACAAGACCATACAAAAATTGTCAAAAGCATCAAATGCTGCAATGGAGCAAATCAATTATCTCCAAAGTAGTTTGATGCACTGTATTCTCTGTCAGATTGCAATCACTGTTCCAGTCAAGTTAAACAAATCATATTAAGACACTGGCAAGTTCTACTGATGGAGCCTAAGCTTAGAGTCAATGTTGAATCCTCCTGTATTTGCAATCAGAAAAGCCCTGATATTAAAAGATTTAAGCAGAGCATAAGGCTTTTTGGTGATGCCTCCTGTTGAGATGCTTTCCACAGCACCAGAGTAGAAGGTCTTTAGGACTAGAACTTTCTCTCAGAGGATTCTTTCTCGCCATGATGTCTGCAGGCCATGTCAGACTCTCTGATGTGGACTCCTTGCTACCTGAAGGTGCTCGTCCTCCTCAGTGTGACATTGATTGTCAGGGGTGTGTAGTTCCATCTGCTGCAAAACCAGCTCCTTTGTTCTTCTGATGTTCAGACCTTTATCATTGGTGACCCAGCCTATCACACCTGAGTCATCAGCTAACTTAACAGTGAAGTTGGAGCCGTTCCTGACTACACAATCACGCACAGAGACAGCCACACCCTCCAGGGGCAGTGTGTGGCTGAGCTGATAGCAATGCTAGGAGTGTTGACGTTAAAGCGTGCATTAAATGAGCTCAGATTTTTGTGATTTTTTGTGCTCCTATCCCTGTTCATAAGTATTTGCTTTTGTTTGAAGGCTCTGAAGTCATGCATGACTGACTGATTTTTGGTCTATATTCGTTAACATTTAGAAACAAGGCATGTTTACAAGTACAGGTTGGGCATTATACGGATTGAAATGTTTCATGAGTTATAAGTGGGCCTGATCCTTGGGGCTGATCATGAATCTCCCATGACAGGCTCGTGTGGGCTGACTGTATGAGTCAGCTATGCTGCATAAAGAGAGAGTTCCCTGCTGTGTGAGAGTGTGTGTGTTTGTGAGTGTGTGTGGTTGCCTGTCTTTTAGAACTGAATAATTAATGGGGGCACAGGGTCTGCGGAAAGCAACAGCTGGTGTAGTGCAGAAAGGGAAAGGAGGGAGTTTCTGTGTGTGTGTGTGTTTGTGTATGCCCGTGTCGGGGGCTGGAGGGAATTCACCTCACCCTGCCCCCTTGTTGAGTGCTTGTCCACAGCCACAGCTGTTAGTAGAAGAGAGAATGAATGGAGTAGTGTGTAAAGTGTGTGTTAAGGTGACACATGATGAGCTATGATGAGCAGTCTGAGCTGGGTGACAAGTCAGTGCTGAGAGCTCAGCTCAACACTTGTACACCAGTGTAGTCAGACAGGAGAAAACTGTATCATTACCAGTGATGCAATACAGTCAAACAGGCTACACTACAGACCACACTGTTCAAGCTGTGAATGTCATTAAATCGGTCGAGACTGAGGAAATGTGGGATTGGACCCAAATGCAGACAAAGCAGGCAGACAGGCACAGGTGGATAGACAGGTAGGCAGGTAGCTTCCAGTCCAGATTAAAGGTCCCGTATGGTAGAAAGGGAGATTTCTATGCTATGTAAATACTGTGAAAGCATTAAAACACTAAATCCATGGAGATGTGCACGCAGCCTGTATCTTTGACGTGGCTCAGAACAGAAGAAAGAACAAGCAAAAACAGGACCGTGGTGGACAGTGTGACAGAAATCAATTAGAAGAACTCAAATTCTCTTTTAAACAGAAAGCTAATATTTTAATAGTGGATTCAAAGTCATCACAAGGGATACAAACCGTTGGTGGTTGAGTTGCATTGGTAATGTAGGCTCTGATTTTCATGTGTGGAATAATCAACCTATCTAATTGGATAGTATTGGTGTTAAATTTAAGGAAGTGGTTCCATTGGCATTTAATTTAATGCCATGTCTCAATATATCTGAAGACTCTGCTAGCCTTGAAAGCTTCAGAAAGGGCTAGTTAGTGGACTTGAGTAAGGTTTTTCTTAAACTACTAATTCCACTGACAAGAATGTACTTTCATACTCACTGGAAATACATTTTGCTTTTTACTGCAGCTTCAATGAAGTGAAGTGACTTTTCAGTTAGCAGAATAGAATTGACTGGAATTTAATTAGAGTTGAGAGATAGAACAGATAAACAAAATATAAAAAAGAAGCCAAGAAGAATGAATAGAGAAAAGAATAGAGAAAGACAGAGAATAGCAGCCAGTGGTTTTGAGGAAGTGAGTTGAAGCCAAAGGGAGGTGAAGGACAGCGTCGTGGGAAAGCACCAGACGGTCTGTGGCTGCCTGACAGACTGAACTGATTATCCAGACAGACCATTAGCTAATGAAGTGCGTGTCTGTCTAGAAAATACTGACATGTTTTTCTCTGAGAATCACCATCCTCCCTCCTCACACACCAACACACTGCTGCATCACTGCTGCGTTTTACAGGAGCAACAGCATTAACCATCTACATTCATATGCAGACACAAGCAACCATGAGGGAGCACATTTACTTCTCACAGAGATGGAGTGATGCTGCATAAAATCATTTCCCTCTACCTTCTACCTTGAAGGTGCATTACAGTCAATTATACTGTATGACACTAATGACTTGTTCTACCTCTTTAAAAAGGTCCTTGCAGTGACATTGGATGAATTACAGCAGGTGGTGTTAAGTGACTTCTAAAATTGCTTTTTCCTATAGGCATTGAAGTAAACCAAGCCAGTCTCTTCGACCTATGTACAAATAACACAACTTTTCACTTTCAAATTGTGTGCAGTGCATATGCCAAAGCCTGTGGAGAGCAGATCCATAGTCAGGTGACCTTTGTGATCGTCCATAGTCAGGTGACCTTTGCCATCATGGTAACAAAAATAAACACATGTTGCAGTTTGGTTTATGTTTAAGCAATAAAATTACCTGGTTAGGTTTAGGAAAAGGCGATGGTTTGAGTTAAAATAAGTAAGTTAAGTTACGATTTTATTGTATGTGACATCAATTAAAATGTTTCCGTAAGTTAAAACAAGTCAGTGTTGAGTTTTGGTTTGACATAGAACATCACCAGTCTGCTGAATGAAAGTCCTGTGTTTTTCTGACTCATCCATCATTTCCAACATCCACCCTACATGGACTTTCTTGCTCTTTATACAACATGACCTGACATTTTTTAAGTGTGGTATTTGCACACATCTGCTCTTCCCAGAAATGAATGGGAAGGACTGGTGCATTCCCCACACGCAATTTGGATAAAGTTGTGTTATTTATATGCTGATTGAAGAGACTTGGCTGATGAAAAACACTTTGGCATTTGACATTTTGGCAGGAAAGAGTTAGATGAGAAGGTCAACATTAGTCTTGCGTTATGTGTGTTAGGCAGTTGGAAAATGGGGTGTGGATAGCCAAGCTCAGGGTGGCTGAGCATTCGTTCAATTGGTACAAAACAACACATGTAAAAACAACAGTTTGTGGATTTATGGGAAATCATGTGGTGGAACTATTTGTTGACTAACAAGACCTTGTGCACTGACCGTTGTGCAGAGTCTTACATTCTGCCAGGTTTGGTTCCAGTGTGCCTGTACAAAGACTTGTGCTCACTGACTGTATCTGGCAATGCATGCTGTCGCCAGAAACACTGCACAGAAGACCAGGTGGATGGATAAACTGTTGTTCACGCAGACATCTGCTCTTATTTATATAGCCCAATTTCATGAATCACAAATTTTCCTCAAGGGGCTTTACAATCTGTGCATTGTATTGCTTTGCATTTCTAAGACAATTTCAATTATTCTCATTGATTGATTGACTGTCAGAATGTCTTCAGTCTTCAGCTCCAGCCAACACGAACATCAGTGACGTCACTGGAGGCCATTTATCAAACTTCACACAGCTTCACAGACACAAAGACAACATTTTTATCTAATATGTAATAGTACTCAAAAATACATGTAAACAGACTTTGCTGAGTAAAATCAGCAGAGAGCCCCTTTAAGACATGTCTTGATTTTAAGGTAAGTTGCTAAAAATGTATTGCTCCAAAGACTAAATAGACCCTCAATGCCTTAGATTCCTCAACATAGAATTGTGTGTGCAAGTGATGTGTCAAAGGATCACATGGAGTACACTTAGGGAAGCGGAGCACAATTAGATTGTCTGCTGCAGTAATTTGGTTAGCCGGAGGGGAACACACCCCCTTTAGTGCTGAAAAAAATGTCTCGGCTGTGTTGCATGAGGTTATTAAATTGTATATAAACTGTCAACTCATTATTTGATATTCCAAAAATTATCCATCTCTGTAAATAGTCACAGACCTAGTCCACTTTTTACAAGCCAACTACACTGCGACTGTAGTTCTGTTTCTTGCCCATTGAAACTGTAGTTGTTAACTGTGTAATTCACGCATGTAATACAGTGTTCTATGAAATATTCTGACTTTACTTAAGTAAAAGTAACAGTGTAACAGTTTAAAGACACTCCATTACGAGTCTACAAAGTCAACATTAAGCAGAAGTATTGTTTTTACACTTACTAGGAAGTGTTTTTTCTAGCAAAATGTACTTAAAGTATCAGAAATAAAAGTATACATTAGGCAGCCACTTTCGACTAGTAATAAATATTTTGATGTTTGATGATGATGGAAGGTGGAGTAACTGCTTTATACACTGTTGGGTAGTTTAGTCTCCAGTAATGCATCATATCTTCTAAAATTTTGTATTGTATATTATATCTTAACCTGCAAGTAGTAGTAATTTGTAACTATAGCTTGCAGATAAATGCAGTGCAGTAAAAGGATGCAGTATAAGTAATTAATGGAAATAAAATGGAAACACTCAAGCAAAGTACAAAGTAAGTCTGTACTCACTGAGCAAATGCACTTCGTTACATTGCCCCACTGATGCTACCTATTGTGAGGCCTGGACTATCAGGCATACAAACTGTATACTTTATATACCCTGAAGTACATATATCCCCTCACATGAGAATCTATGTGCCCACCCCTGAATATGGGCTTGGGTCCCTTAATCACATAATTCGTTCCTTTAGGTGTGCCTTTACTTTAAAGTTAGACCATTGGCACATACACACCTGAAATTTTCTCAGGCCATTTGAGAGAAGTTGCAGGGTTACGTCATGCCTTGGTATGGTACTGATTTCCAGATGATGAAACTGGATGTAAGCCCAGTGCTGGGTGGGGTTTGTGGCAGTGACTACCACATGAATCTGTCTTGTTAACTGGCCTTCATAAGTGGATAAAGGTACAAGCACTCCCCCTGCTGTTTAGAAAGCAGAAACAGCAGAGATCCAGCCACTGCCCTCGCTTTTAGCTTTCCCACGGGAGCTTTATGCCTCTTCTTGTGGTGAAGTATATTTCTGTGGGTCTATGCCCAACCTCTCAGTACACAGTCTAACACTGAAATGTACCATTCTTTAAAGCTGTACTAATCAATATGTTCTATGTTAATGATGGATCAAATGTGTGATGTAATACATTGCAAATGAGAAAGATCATCAACTGTGAAGTTTTCTTCAGCCCTCTGGAGCTTTTTGAGCAGACAGCTCGGAGGGCAGGGCAAAGGGAGAGCCGGTCTGGAGGTGACCAGACATGCAGAGCCACACTGGAGGATGAGCAGGAGGCCAGTGGTGAAGGCGGAACCCCTCTGGAGGTTGAGTTGGACGCTGCTGGCGAATGTGGGACGACTCTGGAGGCTGGCAAAGAGGCAGGAGGTCAGGACCAAGGACCAGCTGCTGAGAGCTGAGCAGGACCAGCGACGGGGCTGCAGGACTGGAGGCCTGCGACAGGGAGGCTGCAGCACAAGAACTGGAGACGGCCAGTCCGCCATCTGGGAACCTGAAGCAGGAGTTGACCAGGAGGCTGGTAGGCCGACAGTCTGGTGACCAGAAGGCAGGCTAGAGGCTAACAGACCTTAGTGCAGGATGGAGGCTTTTCTTAAGGTTGACAAGGACAGCTTGACTCTCAGCCATGAGAGTATGCATAGAAAAATAGCCTGCACTCAATGTCCATGGAACCTTCCATGGTCAAGTCTCAGATGGACAGTCTCACAAGTGTGGAGCCTTCAAGACAGATCAAATGTCTACTGGGTCCATTTCTTGGCCAGGGTTGGAGCAGTTTAATATTTTATTTAATCAAATTCAAAAGACTTACAGGTGATCAGGCTGGCAAGGGTCAAAACCAAATAAGGCAGCCCAGAAAGGCAAACGAATCCAAAAGGAGTAGGCAAAAAGCAAGAGTGCCTAAAAACAAGCTAGATCCAGGGAAAATAATCAATAATGCCCAGGGCAGGAAATAACACAAAGACAGGAGGCAAAGCAACTGAACAGACATGAGGACATGCTCTATCAAAGATCGAAGAGTGAAAATCAAATCCAAGCTGCATGGTAATACCAGATGGAGATGGTATGTCACATACCAGAAATTACACTGCCTATTAAGACAGGCCACTTACAGAAAGATGCTTGACTAAGAATATTGAGCCAAAATGTGGCACTTTTTGAATTAATATCTATAGTGCCAGAGATATTTTAGTGCCACTAAGTGGCCATCAGTGGTAATACATCTGAAGACACTACTCTGGCTTTAACATTCAGCCTTGTTTCCAATGGAACTCTGTATCATTTTGTCATCTGTATTTTATGCAGTACATGTCCTCATAAGTATTCCTGGGTGCAAAGAGTTCGTCCTCACAAGGATGGCTACTCCAGTCGCCTCTCACCCTGCTCTTCTCCTACCTGCACAGATACACAAGCACAGATTTTCACAAACAATACTGTTCTTCAACCCAACCATTTATTTGCTGGCTTTTGTTCTGACACACTGCAACATTTTCCAGTCACAACCCACAGCAGGGAGGAGCGTGTGTTCGTGGCACTGCCTGCTTTGTATCTGAGCATCAGCCTCTCTCTGTCTGCAGCTGATAATCTACTGATGAGCTTTGAATAGATTTACAGAGTATTAGGGAGGAGGGAGTGAAGGCAGCCTGCACCTGAGGGAGAGAGAGAGAGAGAGACTGAGAGAGAGAGAGAGAGAGCAGTGAAGAGGAGAGGATGGGGAATGTAAATATGAAGGAGATGAGAGATAACCAGAGTCAGAGGCAACAGATGGACACAGAGATGCATATAAATAGCCTGTTTACATATTTTTTTCTCAGTTTTTATTTAATTGCATGCCTGCCTCCATAGAGTTTTGTTTGTATCTTACTTATATCTTCTCTTTGTAGTTGGTGTGTAATGGTACATCTTTACAATAAAGAATTATCTAATCTTATCTTATATTACAATTTCTCATCCTTCATAGCTGGTATTTCCTGTGTGTCCTGAGGCATCAAACTCAGATATATGCTTCCTCATGGATAAAATCATTCATAAATACAGCATTCCCTTTCATTGCTTTGGAACTTACATGATCTGGTGACAGTTACTCAGGAGAGTGGAGAAGGAGAGTGACGGAGTGCTGCGTCAGACGACCTGACCTCCACAATCACCTGACCTAAATACAGTGTCCAGTGGAAACCTTTTCCCCACTGGCCCACTTGGCCAGTAGATCAGTGCTTTACTGGCCTCTTGTATATTTCCAGCCATTTTCCAACAAACTTTTTTCCCCATTATTGAATAATTTATGACTAATTTATGACAACATTGCAGTCAATATGGATGGATAGAACAGTGAGAGAATGAGCATAATGGCACTTGTTTGCAAGACTCTGTTGAGTGGCCTGCAAATACAAACACATTGCAATTGCTCACTCACTCACTCACTCACTCACTCACTCAGACATTTCAATCATTCCCCTACAATATATGACATTGGGTAAATACTCACATTTGAATCCAATCAAAGAGTACCATAGGCCTACAGCTACATTGTAGGGACATCATTCTTGTTGTTTTCGTTATCCCTCCTTTCTCTTGGTTGTATAGTGTGATTTGCACAGGTTATGAGGGATCAGGAGCACTGCCTTGCCAACTGACTTCTACAGGTGAGCATTGTTGGCAGACATCGCCTGGCTGCTCCGTGGTCTCCCATCGTTACCTTTGTGATATCACACCTCAGGGATATGACGTCTGGATGTCTCATTTGGTGCTTGGTGCACCATCCAGTTTTGGTTTGACTCTTGCCACTTCTTTTCACCTAGTCAGCAGATGGGTCTGAATTGCTGTAGACACAGATTCAGGCCCAGCTGGCACTACATTATATCCCATAATGGGGGCAACCATTAGGGGTTAGAGGGTTGTGCTGTATGTTGTATGTGTCATTGAATTGCTTTGTTGTGTTCAGACATTGTCTTATAGGTGAATGTTATTTCATTAAATCGCTCTGTAAAACAGAGGTGTGATGCCCCTCCCACGGTCCTGGAGACCGGCCACCCTCACCAGACCTTTGGCTGACGTGGGCTGTCAGCTTATCAAACTCACCTGGGCCCCCAGGTTATAGAAGCTGGCCCATATGTTCACTCTGTCTCTCCCTTCCTAAGCTGGCGTTCAGCGTGCATCACCTTCTTCTGCTTTTGCACAGCAGCTCCGCCACAGCACATGTCACCTGTTTGCATTGTAGCTATCACTCATTTCCACACCTCATTGTTCATTTGTGTTAAGCTCAGTTTTAATAAATTACTTTTAAGTAAAACTCTGGACTCCTCCTCCTTGTCATCATTTGAAATAAGGTTTTAGAAGACCAGTGAGAATAATCTGCCAACCAGTAGAATGTTTTACATGTGCACTACTATTAATGGTATATATCTTCATTTTTTTGTTGTTATATACAGTAGAAGTGTTGACATACTGTTAACAACTGTGAACAATAAAGCTTGTTTGAAGACAGAGAGACAGAGAGACAGACAGAGAGAGAGAGAGAGAGTAAGCTACAGGGAACAGAGAGCAAATGAGCAGGGAGAGAACGCAAGCGCAGTAGGAGCAGGGAGGGTGGAGGCAGATACATTTATATATATAGAGGGAGAGAGAGGGAAGGAGGGAGAGCTGGATAATGGGATTGAGGGAGAGAGAAGGAGGAGTAGAGAGACACAGACAGACGGAGTGAGAGACAGAGTTGGGGTCCACCTGACCTGAAGAAGGGAGGGTAGCTCCACTGCTAGCCGCACACACACACACACACATTTGCACACACACACACACACACACACACACACACACACACACACACACACACACAGTGCTAGCAGGCAGAGGCAGTGATCCAACCAGCAGAGAGCCTGCCGACAGCAGCCATGACAGACACCGGTGAGTGGCTACATATCTAACATCCCCTGTGTGTGTGTGTGTGTGTATGTGTGTGTGTGTGTGTGTGGTTTCATTCGAGTGATGACGTATAACAGCAGCTGTGGTTATGTGCTTCCAGGCATCACACACCAGGGCATGTGAGCATCTTTGTGAATGTGTGTATGAGGGCATCAGATAGATTGAAACCAAATTGTTTGTCTCCTCATGTTTAATGTTGGATTGTTGTTGAATCAACGTCAGATTTTCAGAATCAGTAGTGATTGATCCATTATCGAGGAGAATCGAATTTTAGCTGATTTTGACATATAGAAATAATGCTACAGCAGTCAGGACCCAGACTGCAACATTCATACAACATAATGTTGTTCCTGTGCTTATATCATTGATTTATTTTAATTGATTTAATTCAGACTTTAGCTATTTTCATTTTAATTTATTTTTTCTAATTCAAACATTTCCAAAAAGTAAATGACAGCAGACTCAATTTAAATTTACATTATGTTTACTAAGAAAATGATGAAATGTACTGTGGAATATTGGGGAAACTATAATTGCAGAACAAGTATATAAAGGTAAATATAATGTACAGCGTAGCTGGCAGATTACAGAACACACAGTATCAATGTGATCACCTCATTTGATTTCACACTCACAGGATTTGTTTTTCATCTGATGTGTTGCAGTCCTAAGAAGACAACAAAGTAAAAACAGATTTTAAGAGAAGAAAAATCTTAATTTAAAAACATTTGGTACTGCATCAGCAAACTCAAGGAGAGAACTCAAAATTTATAGATATGAAAACTGTCAACTAAAATGTTCTTATACATGCATTCTTCAATTCCAAGGCTCTTTTTTGTTTTTTGTTTTTTCACATTTTAAAAACCTTGAAGACAATTAAATTGGTATTCAACACAAGAAATCAGACAGAAGTGTTCAGATTACTGAAGCCAATAACTGTTCAGCTATTCAGGCATCAATGTACACTGCTGAACAAAAAATATTTATTGCGTTCTTCTTAATAAAAAATCTGAGACCAGGTTAAACAAATAAACCAAATATGATTACAATTGGGCCAAAGGGGGCTTTAACTCACATTATCCATAGTTTTTACTTCATCACCATCTTTCATTACTGTCTCCTTAAAGTCTTCTCTTGTCCACCTTTTGTTCCTACCTGGAGCTGTTTGTAGTGGTGGAATTCTGCTGATCCCCCTGGAAGTCCAGCCTTTACAGACTGGAGAGAGAGTTTGGGAGCGACAGAGATGGTGAACAAAAAGTAACATCTGCCCAATAAGTAGTTTACTTTGATTGTAGTCGCCCTAGACTGAATTTTATATGCCAGTGAAGTGGTTCTCAACTGGTCTCACACATGGACACAGAAACACACACTGCTAAGGCTGGCATTACTCACACAAATGTGTACACACGAGCAAACACAAGTGCACACAGACGAGCAGTCACATGTGCTTTTTAACATAAAATACATATTTTAACGCCTGCATTACAAGTACTTGTAATGGATGCACATCACAACGGCATGCTGCTGATTCTTATAAAAAACAACATAAAACTGCATAACCGTTTACACACCAGATCAATAAGGCCTACAAATTTTCACTTCACAGATGTTTGTGCAGGTTAATGAGACAGTTGGGGGTGACTGAGTTTCAGTGTCTGAGGTGATGCTGGACAGACTGACTCCCAGGTCACACTCACTCAAGCCACTTTCACACAAATGGCTAATGTTGAAAGGTGGTATTTTCTTGACTGCACGAGTGGTGAGGGACAGATACTTAGCCATCACATTGTTGCATCAGTTATGGGGAAAGCTTACCTCACTGAATTTTTCTTTTTCAGCGTCTGATCACACGACAGCTCCACCAGCTGTTTCTCATGTCAGGTAGGCAGGGCGGAGCAGGGTTTTAGACCTACTACACTTTGTAGCGTGTTTGCATGCCAGTAATGTTTTTTGAGGAGATTTAAACTGACCCTACCCCTACATGACAATCGTGGCCGAGGACCTCCCACCTCCAACAAATTTGCATCCCTCTTGCTGGCTACAGTGCCAGTGTTTTTCCACATAAATGATCGGCTTCACTGTGTGAACCTTAAGTTTTGCCAAGTGATAATGCAGTTGGTTATGTACGGTTTGGAAGTGCAGGCTTTATTAATGGTACTGAATTAACTAACTAGGTTGTTTTAAATACACGATGATGGATACACATTGATTTGATTGATTTACTTTATTGTGCGATGTGAAAACACCCACAAGGTTGCTCTGCTGCACCGCATTGCCTCTGGTACCATCAGGTATTTATTCTAATCAGTTTTGAACAGACTATACTCCTTTTTTTTTACACAGTTCTATGTAGTTTTTGTCTGTTGGAGGGCCGTGCAGCCATGCAATCAGCTGTGTAAGAAAGAGTTGAGCAACAGCTTCAGTTGGTAATAATGGATGCGCTCTGCTGCGGGGCGCTGCAGCAGACATGTCATGCTGTGTCTGTTACCCATGTATGTCAGCTGTCACATAAACAAGCAAAATCGCACAGTTGGCAATATCAGTGGTTCCTCCATCTGTAAAGCATTGCCTGGATGTGCTCTGTGCTCTGTGCTCTGTTCTTTTATGTCACCAGACGTGTTTTCAGCGTGCCTACCTATGGTATCATTTGACAGTGGTACGGTCTTCAGTTTATCAATTGATCCAGCGTCTCTCTGACCACGTCTGTGGTGACAGGTGAGACAAGCTCTTCTGCTATTATAATGGGTTTCTTGCCTGTTCTGGTTTCATTTCTTTCACGCATGTCTGTCAAAGCTTCACGGTGGCGCAGTGGTTAGCACTGGCCCCTCACAGCTAGAAGATCCCTGGATCTTTCTGTGTGGAGTTTGCATCTTCTCCCTGTGCAGCGTGGGTTTTCACTGGGTACTCCGGCTTCCTCCCACAGTCCAAAAACATGCTGAGGTTAACTGACTATTCTAAATTGTCCGTAGGTGTGAATGTGAGTGTGCTTGGTTGTTTGTCCTGTGTGTGGCCCTGCGATGGACTGGCGACCTGTCCAGGGTGTCCCCTGCCTTCGCCCTAAGTCGGCTGGGATAGGCTCCAGCCCCCCACGACCCTGCAGAGGATTAAGCGGTGTACAGATGATGGATGGATGTCAAACTAAAAGCCCAACATCAGATATGTTAAGCATTTGAAATTGATTTTCTTTTTTTTTACCACACAATCCAGAGCCCATTCATAACAAGTGGGTTGTGACCCATCACCACCAGGAGAAAGCCAGTGCTAGTTGTCAAAACAACAACTTCGAAAACACAATCCGAAATTCAAAAATGCCACTGTTGGTACAGTCATCCTGGCTGGTGTGAGCAGGAGCAGGACCCATATGCAGATGAGTGAGGTAGAGCAGCAGCAGATCAATGATTTGATGAATGACCATGAGGCAGGCAGGTAGATGGGCAACACAAACTTGAATCTGAAAGCAAAATGCAAAAACCAACAAACTAGGATGAACTGGCAGACTATGAGTGGGAGTGGGCTGGTTGTGTATCTGCAGGGCTGATGAGGGAGAGTGGAAACGGGTGAGCAGATGGGCAGAAAAGGTCAGTTGAGTCGGACTGGAGGGAAAGAGGTCATCGCAGGGCAGAAGGGGCAGGCTGAACATGCGAGTGAGATGACTGGGACAGGAGGAAAAGTCAGAGGGCATCTGGTGGACAGGATAAGAATAGCAATGAGCGTGTCCTCGTGACATACCGTTGGTTGTTTGTTGTGCCAGGGGATTCAGGTGTCCACACACATTTCATTCAATTATAATTCAACAAAATGAGAGTGCTGGCAGAGGAGGACATTTTAACCAGCTCTCCACCACACAAGATTGTGAAATGTTTTCTTATAATTTCACTTTCATTTCACTTACCATTATTAACTAAGTCAGGTGCAAGTTATGTTGGAGGCTCCCTCCAGCTTAAAAGGAGGTGTCAGCATACAGATTGAATTACGGATATTTCTATGAATCCTGAAAAGAAACAAAGTTTTCCTTTCATTGAAAAGGTGACTGAATTTCTTTTTTTTTTTCTTTTGATAGACGACCATAGATGGCATTGTAACATCAGACATGATAATCGGTAACAATAGCCTAATGCTAGTTGGCATAATTAATCATTATGAATAAAAAAATAACCTGTAAAGACAGCGAGATAATGGCAAACTAGCTGATTGTTTGCTCACTCCTTCCTAGATCAAAATCAAATATTATAAGTATTACTACCAGTAATGCAGCTGTGAGTTAACCATGCGTTGTCCTTAGTTAAACTAATCTAACAAACCTCTTCCTCCACAGGCTGATGACAGCTGATGAGAAACTGGACAGTTGGAGCTGAATATTTTCCTCTATAGGATGGCTTGACTCAAACTTTTTAGATGATTTCCTTATTCATGTAAATTATTTAGCATTTTTGTCATCTAAAGCAAATCAAGTTAAATGCATCATAGTGAAGAAGTGATTTATTTAAAATAAATGTATCCAACAACTAACGAAAATGGTTGGCACATTGAAAAATGAATTGATTTTGTTATTTGGGAAATTACTTGATGTTGTGACGGGTAACTTGAGAGACAGATCACACAGTCAGTTTCTAACATACAATGCTTGTCAAATCATTGCTTCCAAATAGTTAGGCATGGGCTCATCTCTCTCTTTTTCGCATTGCCTAAAATGTAAATTGGCTTTTTTATATTTTCAGCTTTTTTGGTGCAGGGTGTGGGGTCGTACCATTCCCCACTGTCACACTCAGACCAGACAATCTGAGAAACACCAACCTGACTGTGTCACTGGCCAGTAAGAGTGCACTGTGTAGCTGAAGAGTGGAGAGAAAGGAATCATTCAGTGGCCTGTGGCTATCATGCATTACAAGCTGAAGACGAACCACCACTCAACAACCCGCCTTCTTCTGAAGCTGCTGCTGACTCTTAGACTATTCCTCTCTCTAACTGCTGATCTGAGGCAGGAACCTCACAGGCAGCATCGTAAATGTACAGCTTTAAAAAAATGATGATCGTAGAATCAGTAGCTCCACCAAACACTGAACACAATAAGCTTCACAGTGGTGGGATTTATTGTTGGACTGTTGGACTGGGTTAGATTGCACAGTTGTTCTGGTTATAGTAAGCCCACCCTGCATATATGAATGTTAATGTAAGTACATATGTAGTGCTGTTGAAGTTTCTGTAACAAGCACCCTGGGGACTCTGTGGTAGCACTCTCTGGGACTGATTAGTAAATTGCTCACTTGCTCTCTTGTTAAACACACATGGAAGCACATGGTCACACACACACACACACACACACACACACACACACACACACACACACACACACAGAAGGATATGGGAGTTAGATCCTGACGTACAAGCCTGTGTATCAGCCTGGTAGCACCCTCCACTCAGGCTATTTTCATTCGACTTACTAAGGATTAGCTGAGGTGATTACCATCTGCAGGTCTCTCCTCTCTTTGTATGTGTGTGTGTGTGTGTGTGTGTGTTTGTACGCAATGCATTGTATCGTATGTGTGTTTGTTTAAGTAGCTCCTAAGATTTAGGCCTGAGCTTTATTCCATGACAGCAGTGGAAGAAATTTAGGTGTCTCAGGTTAAATGGCTCTAATCAGTGCTAAAGTAACTGTGATCAGTTCATTCAACCAATTCAATATTCTACAAAACATTCATTTACAACAATTTCTTTTTCTGCCTGTGGCAACCAGGGTATGATTAAGGTTAGGAAAAGATTGTGGTTATGGCAAATAAATCATGGCTAAGGCAATGTTAAGGTTGTGCTGCATGCCCTCTGCCTTGATCCAAACAATGAAATAAAATCTAAATTTGTTAATACTTTCTTTTAGCCTGTTTAAAGTTTTAATAATTATGGTATTTCTGTTAGTACAATTGTTAATACTTTTAAAGATAGCTAAGTTGTTTACTTTTTAGTTTATATTGTTTATTACTATTTAACTATTTAACTTATCTTATTATCTTATCTTATCTTATCTTATCAATCATTTTTGACCCATTTTAAGTTGCTATTTTTCTTCAAACGTTTCTCCTGATGAAGAAAAAGAAATCTGAAAGTCTATCCCAATTTTCCAAAAAACATTTTTGCTCCGTGTCAATGTCAAACTCACAGCCGTAACCCTGGGTGTAATATATAACAGTGACCTTACATTTGAAAAGCAAGTAACTAGAGTCATTCAGTCAATTGAGGAACTTCTCAAAAATCTCAAACTTCTCTCTTGGTCTGATCTTGAGAAGGTCATTCAGCCTTTTATATAATCTGGGTTAAATTATTGTAATTCATTGTACTTAATGTTAAGCCAAATAAGTGTCTCACATGTTCAGATAGTACAATATGCAGCTGCTTGGCTTTTAACTGTAAATGGTTGTAGGTCACTGGTTACCAGTAAGTTTTAGAATTGATTTTAAGATTTTAATGATTACTTTTAAAGCACTTCATGGTTTACTGAGATGAATGCACAAAGTCCACAACCAAAAGCATGGATTCTTTTTTTGGCATTTGACAAAAATAACAATAAGAATAAAAAAAACAAAAACTCCAGAAAAACAACCTTAACTGTTGGGAGAGTTTCTCATAAATCACTTTGAAAAGCAGCGGTTGGGGGGATGAAATCATTTTTAAAGATCTTTAACATCTTTTAGATCATCTCTTAGATGAGCACGGTCAGACAAGTCAGACAAACTAGTTGCCATTTTAGTCCAGAACCCTGAGACTGGTGGACAGTCACCAATTCAGGTGAAGAAAAGTGTCAGGGGCCTTCAAAGTGCATAACTCACACAAGGGATCATTTATCATTTTCATACAATGGAGTGTACGTGGGGTTAGACATGTTCTATGAGCGTAGTTAAAATGGATCTCCAGGTGATCAGGATTGTGAGAGGCATTCTTGACCAAACACTGTCCCAATTGAAATTAGGGTCTACATCTCCATTCTAATGGAAACATATCATAGGAAGACTCCAGAAAGAATTGATACAATGTGGGTTATATACCCCTGTTTTTCCCTGTATAGTAAATAAATTATATTGTGGGTGAGTAGGCAAAGGTTGGATCCCAGGATAGTGCTGAAAAGCTGGAATATAGACTGGAAATTGCAGTGTTTCATCTGGCCTATTTAGGGGTAAGAGGGCGAATTTGGACCAATTAATCTCAAAACCAAAAAGACAACCAAGTTCACTACGCATAGGTTGTGTTGGGTTTCCCATGAAAACCAGCATCATCGACATATAATGCCACCTGGCTGTTTGTGTCACAAATGGAAATAGTTTGTACATTAGTGGAATGACAAATCAAGAGGTTCAAGGGAGACTGCGACTCTGGAAACCCATGTTCAGTAGTGGCTTCTTTGCAGCAATTCTCCTCTGAACAGTTGATGTTGAGATGTGTCTGCTACTGGAACTCTGTGAAGCATTTATGTGGGCTCCAATCTGAGGTGCCGTCAATAGGTGATTTCTGAGGCTGGGAACTGTAATGAACGTTTGGCTGTCCTTTCCTGGAGTCGTCCTCATGAGAGCCACTTTTATCATCGGGTGTGATGGTTTTTTTGACTGCACTTGGAGATACATCACATTCCGAGTTCTTGCAATTTATCTTAATGTCTTAAAAGAAAGATGGACTGTGTTCATTTAGTTGAGTGGTTCTTGCCATGGTATAGATTACTACAGTGGTTGAATAAGGTATAACTATACAGTATGTACTGTATTTTACTCTATACCAACACTACCTCTGCACAACACAACTGATGCTGTCAAACACATTAAGAAGGCAAGAAATTCCACTAATGAACTTTCACCCGTTGGGTAAAAACCATTCCAGGTCAGTAAATCATGAAGGTGATTGAGATAATGCCGAGAGTGTGCAAAGCTGTCATCAAAGCAAATATTGGCTATTTTGAAGAATCTAAAATATAAAACACATTCTGGTTTGTTAAACACTTTTTGTTTACTACATATTTACACATTTGTTCTTTGTTCTTTCATAGTTTTGATGTCTTTGGTATTAATCTACTATATAGAAAATAGTAAAACAGCAAGTAGTGTGATTGGTGTGGTGTCAGCGGTAATGTGGGGGTACTGGACCATTGTGATGAAGAGGCAGCTGATCCGGAAGGCAGAGAGGGATGGTAGTGTTTGAGCGTAACAGTGATGAGCTTGAAACTTTTTTAAAGCAAGAGACAACTTGAAACTTGACAGATGAACAGAAATTATAGTTACAGTAGAAAAGGACCTTATGACACTGTTCGCTGCTCCAAAGGTGTGATGTTTATTAACACTAAATCTGATCAGACCATCTGATCAGGTCATCTGAAGTGTTCTATAAACTGATAGTAATGTTAAAGAAAATTGAACATAGCATTAGTGTAGGCATAGCACTAAAGTTGCACTTGCAATAGCTGATTGGCATCATTGGCATTAGCAGTTCCATTCATGCCTTACAATCACAGGCTATGTGGATTTCAACTGACAAATAACATCCCATCATTTTTACCTGGCTACTCATGGTTCATCATCAAAGTTTACTTCTCCCCATGTGCCTCCTCCTAATGTGACTTACTTTTTAGTAGTTTTGATTTGACAAAATGTAATTTTTGTGTAAGTTTTTATTAAGGTGGGATAAGGAAGACTTTTGAAGGTGCCATATTCTTAACTTTTGTTGGTGGTGGTGTGTGTTTTTGTGTGTGCTGCAGACTCCCTGAGCGAGGCACTGAAGGCTATCACTGTGAGTACGGAGCTGATTGAGGAGGAGCTCAAACCTCATTTGGACACAGTGCTGACTGCTCTGCTGGAAAAGAGTAAGTCACACACACACACACACACACACACACACACACACACACACACACACACACACACACACACACACAGACCTTCTTCTCACATCCCAGATCTGGTCATCAAACAGTAAACCACCTCACACAAAGAAGACACTTCACTGGCCTACTGTCATCTGCTGCTCAGCCTTTTCGCTGTGCAAGTTTTTCTTATTTAAAAAAATGTTACTCAGAAAGGCAGCACAGCTCTTGAAATCACTTATTTGAAAATGGTGTTCCAGGGAACACAAATGTGCTCAGCTAATGTCATAGTAATGTGCCTACTACAGCATAATGATATCAGTTGATGAAATTTAATGTCTGTCTAGATTGCCTAATTTATGACCGTCAGAAGCACGAGGGCCACTCACCCCTGATTCTCATTTGTCCGATCGACCCTGTACAGTAGTTTCCACAATGAACTCTCTCATCAGTTTTCATCGGTCTTCATTTCCTCGGTAGAATATTCAGTCTGAAGGCACTCGAGCAGAGTTCAAAATAATAAGACATGACTTTCACTTCATTCCTTTTTTGCTCACATGCTTTAACCTTGTACTGGTCTAGCTTTTGATAGAAATGTTGCAGGTTGGACCTTGGCAGATCGACTTGGGTGCTTTGTCAGACCAACATATAAAATTGCCACACGTTTATGGAACAAGGTTTACATTATCCTGGATTTTGTGTGCAAATTGAATATTCAGTATAAGGGTGGCACAACTGGCCTGTTGGAGTTTCACATAGTACATTGGGTGAAAGTGAAAGTCTGACGGTGGCGGTAGAGAAAAGGTCAGGAGGCCACCAAAAATGTCTGTGGCAGTGTCTTTTTTACGAGTTATCTAAGTCAAAGTCTGAGTCTCGTACTGTTTGACATGTGATCACATCACGTCTTCACTGTGTAAACTAAAAACTGTCATTTCAACTGTATGCATTGATTTGACATCTCACCATTGTTCTGATTCTTAACAAATGGATTTGTGTGTCCGCAGAGAAAGATGCTGCTGTCGAGGTTGCCAGAAGTGGAATTCTACCCACGCTGGCTCAGGCTTTACGGGGTAAAAGCAGCCTGAGCTGCCAGGTGGCTCTGGTGGTGGCAGAGATGGCCCGAGAAGGTAGGCTGCTGCTACACTTGTTATCAGTTGCTTGGAAAATATAAAACAATATAAGATTGAAAAGATTTCAGCTACAAACAAAACGACAGAAAAAGGATTATTTTGAATATATCAATGATTGCTTCAGTATGATAACAGTATGCACCAGTATCACCACAGCTCTTCACTTCTGCGATGTTGTTGACAAAAGGTTGATTTAGTGTCTGGTCCAGAGCATTTGATCATTTCACATGGTCTTCCTTAACAGATGGAGTTTGCCCAGTTGTCATGGAAATGAAATGTTCACGTCTCCATTGTTCCAAGTATTTGGGAATGACTGTCGGTTCTTGCCGTGTCTTAGGCAAGTTTCCTCTCTAACATAAAGTGTGCGTTTAAAGAGAAGGCTGGCTGGCAGTGGGCTGTGTGGGCTCACACTGCACTGGTTCAAGCAGAACCAGGGGAATTTCTTTTCATCTTTCAAGTGACTTTAAGTATGTAGAATTATTCTGATGGCAGACATTTTTGTTTGTAGAAGAAAACTGGTTAAAATTGGTGCATTGTTGTCGTCCATAGTGTCTTTTTTAACACCATTTCTCTTGATGCCAAAAACTGACTGCACCCAGTCTGTCTGGCTTGGCCTGACAATTTGTGGTGACAACTTGCTTTTCCATGATTTTCCCGCTGACATGGCATGGCATTATAGTATCACACTGCATCACAGGTACAACAGAGGTTGAAGCGACTCGAGTTGAAGAGGCAACATGTCACCCTTGTGTGTGTGTGTGTTGCAGCTGCTGTCAGGGAGCCATGCATTGAGGCTGGGCTAGTGAAGGTGCTGGTTCCCCATCTGAACAGCAATAACCAGGAGATGCTGCTGAATACTGGCAGAGCCATCGGACGCATCTGCTTTGACAACTGTGAGTTGGCCTGACCGTGCTGTCTCAGTCAGCATGTTTAACTGATGATGAACAGTGTGCTTATAAGGCAGAGCCTATGTTCTTTTTGAATGCTACAGACAGTGAGTGACAGTCAGCAGATCAGCATTCAGATTTAAGTGGGTACTTTGTGTATGGCTTATAATTCCCAAATGTAAAATGATCTGTTGTTATATCTCAATTGAATTTGATGAATTGTGTGTAATTATCATTTTTCTGATTATAACAGTAAAACAGTTGAAATAAACTTAGAGTTTAGGTGCTTTCTGAGACACAAATACATACACAACAAATACAAGGTTAAAAGCAACAACAGAAGACTGAAGCACTGTGTCTATACCTACGGCTTTATCCTTGATCACTTGCACTCTCTCTGTCTGACCTCCCAGCATACCAACAGGACCAGTTAGTCCAGAATGGAGTGATCCCCAGACTGGTGTGCATAATAAGGGAGTATCCAGAGAATGACCCTCTGGTCAACGTCTGCCTGCTGGCCCTCTGTAACCTGGCTGACATGGGTGATTATTTAGTAATTGTATTTATTATGGTAATTAATTATTCATTCAACTGTGATTTGAATCACATCATGTTCACAGCTATAGGGTTTCCCTTTCAATTCCTCATCATCTCTGTGTTGCACATGTTCCCCATAAACTCTCCTGGGTTTCCTCATCAGTCATAGAAAACACAGACTCTAAATTGCTCATGGGTACAAAGGCACAGTAAATGCTGCCACGCACCATCTATTACTCATTATCGTGGCTGTCTATTGTTGCCTACAGTGCCGAGAGAAATCAGTGGGAAGAACAGACAGACAATTGGAGATTCCTTTGTTCTCATTTCATTGAGGAGTATGTAAAACAATGAGCTTACACTGCTATGTCACCAGCATGAAGGAGCCGAGGCCTGTTCCAAAAGAAGGGAGGAGAAGTAAAACCTTATCAAGAGGAGAGTGGGAAACTCACCATTTCAAAAAGCTGCTGTGTTATATTAGCTGTCGATGTCAGATGTATCATTTCTCAACCCCCATGTTTGCAGACTCTGCTCGGGATGCCCTGGCAGAGCTGGACGTGGCAGATGTACTGACGTTTCAGCTGAAGCGGGCGCCTGATGCCGAGCGCCGACATGTCATCCTGGAAATACTGAGCTCACTGGGCGAGAGCGGTAAGACCTGCAGACCTGTGCTTTAGGAAGGAGGCTAGGGAAGGGAAGACTTATTGATGAAATGTCATTAAGCATGACTTGATTTTTCAGCTCATAAAAAAACAACCTTGTGGTCTTAGCATCTTTTCTTATGTAACTCAACAACTGATTGATAAAGAGGTGGCAACCCTCTACTATTATCTTTTCATTTATAGTAATGTTCTACATTTATTGGAAGACAATGTTAGTTTTAATATTGATAGAATAAATCAGGTCGATAGTAAAGCTCACCTGTTTGTGCTGTACCACCAGATACACTGAAGCTGCAGTTTGCAGAATCAGGAGTGCCAGAGGCTTTATCAGAGATGATTCGGGGTCTGCAGGGAGGTTCTGACCCCCACGACCTCTGCAGCATCAAAATCGCCTCCAACCTCATAGTGTCCCTGCTTTTAGGAGGTGAGTGTTTCAAGTGCAAATTTGTGGGACTTCTCTGAATGTGTTTGTGTGCGTCACTGGCAGAAGACAGACCATTTTGTCTCTGTATGCGTTATGTGTCTGAAAGCAGAAACCTCTGGTGTTGGTGTGCAAGTATTTTAGTAGTTTTATTAGTGATTTGTTTAACTTGATAATATGCAAATCATCCTTACATTAGGAGTATTATAATGTTCTTGTTTAAACATGTTTGTGTGTGTGTGTGTGTGTCAGATGAGTCAATGCAGAAGTGTTTTGGTGAGGGATCAGGTCTGGTGTATCAGGATGTTCTGTCCTGGCTGCAGAGCTCTAACACCCAGCTGCAGCTGTCCGGAGCCCTAGCCATCGCCAACTTCGCCAGGAACGGTGAGATATTTGTCAGAAATGAACACAGACTGTAAAGAGATCTCTGCTACTCTGTGTGTCACACATAAGTTTCTGAAAAGACATTACCTACCATTCCCTGATTTGTCAATCAAGCAAATACACACCAAAGTATACAGTACTTCTCTTTGCTAAAAAAGCTGCTAAAAAAACAATATTTTATTCTAAATGATGGGTCAAATAGCTATGTGCAATGTGAAAGGTGTCACTTACAGTGAGAATTATCACCAACTCTGCAAATCCTCTCAGCTTGACAGAGCTTTTTAGCTTCTTGTACCTCATAGCCTCACCTACAGGCTTTCTGTTCATGAACTGGTTGTGCTAATCAAATTGAACATATTTTAATGGCTTTGTGTGTAATGTGCTACCCTAGTGGTATGTCATTTGGTTTTGAAGGTATCTTTGTTGGCTTGCTGTGTTTCTGTCAGACAGTAACTGTGTGAAAATGCTGGACCTCGGTGTGGTTCCTCACATCCTGACCTTGTTGGAGCAGCATGTCGACGAAGGAGATGTGTCTGTTCAACATGCTGGACTGAGCGCGCTCAGAAACCTGGCCATTCCTGGTATTGATTCAAGCAAAACAGTCACAAAACAAGATATGACTCCATTTAGTTTAGCAGTGAAACTTACAGTTTAAAGGACAGAGTCATGTACAGTACATATTCACATTACATTAACTGACTCTCTGAGTCATCTTTAAAAACCTACTGGAATAATTCAGAATGGTTTCTATGGGCAAAAATATGTAAAAAGGGTAAATCAGGAAAAATCACAAAACGCTTAAAAGAGCATTATGAAAAAATGTTGTTTGAATTTTACTTAAAATTACAAGGATGCTAAAATTGGCCTGAATGTGTGTTTTGTCATTAAAAACTGTATAGAGCAGTAGATGCAAACAGAGACACCACTTACATTGAGACACTTGGGAAGTGTGTCAGTATGACTTCTGTATCTTCCAGCCACCAACAAAGTGCGGATGCTGGAGGACGGGGTGACGGAGAGGATAAAGACCCTGCTGCGCTCCGACATGCCGCCGGTTCAGTTCAAACTTCTGGGTACACTACGCATGATGGTGGATGGACAAGGTGAGCAGAAGCGTGAGTTTAAAGACTTTAATTATTCATGTATGAAACTAACTGCACTAAAACTAAGTGCAACCCAAACTGATTTGGTTTGGTTTTTAGAGAAGTGGCCACAGGGCCCCTGTCCCACCCCACAGCATCAGAGGGGTCAGGCACAAAAGCTGACCCAAAGAAGGGGAGTAGGGGACAGGAACGTCTGACTATTATCATCATTATTACCATCATTCTTTCTTTATTCACACACTGTTTCTCTAACTTTTTCTTCTCATCTTTTAAGAATTGATTATTTTTTATTATTTGCTTTCTGGGACTTGGGGAGGAAGGACCCAGCAGGCCAGTTGGGAAGGGCGCCATGTGTGCCACTTGGAAGTCCCCTGGGGCCTAGTCATTGTGGGTTGAAACCTCAGTTATAATTATTACATGTATGTTTTTTATTCATTTATCCATTCTTCTGATTCCGTTTACATACAACAGGGACACCTGTTATATTCTCAATAAATCCAGAATCCATGCCAGAAAACTGTGAAAAATCCCACAGAGGCCGAGGTGTTGTTTTGTCCTGTTCAAACTGTCATGTTACCAGGCAGATATATCCATGTGATTCTATTATATTTCATCCAATATCATCCTCATCAACATTTTCAACAACAGTGACAAGGCTCTGGTTTTTACCCCGCGCCACTCGCTGACAACTTGTGGCCATATTTGTTGTGTGTCAGAGGAGGCAGCCTTGGTGCTGGGAAGAGACGCTGTGTTGCTGGCTCGGGTCATGGAGTGGTGTGAAGCCAAAGACCACGCAGGAGTCAGAGGAGAAGCCAGCCGCCTGTTGGCTGCCCTCATCAGACACAGTCGCAGCCCCGTGAGTCAGTTCATTCAGATCTATAAGTTAGCATCAATTTGGACTAAAACTAAAATTTTCTTCTTCTCCAAATTCATGCCCTGTTTGCTGAACTTAATGAGAGGATGCATATATGTACACACAGTGTGTATTTGTAATGGGCCAATTTCCTCACTCTGACAGGAAGTCGTCAGTGCTGTAGCCAAAGCAGCTGGGGTTCGGCACCTCATCTCCATGGCAACAAGCGAGCATGTCATCATGCAGAATGAGGCCCTGGTCGCCCTGGCGATAGCGTCTGCCATTGACATCGGTAAAGCAATTTTCAAGATTATGTCAGAAGTCAAAAGTTCTGCATGTAAATTGCTTGACTCTATCTCATGTAGACATGGAGAGGAGGGAGGACGAGCTGCTGTGTGAGTAATACTCAGAAACACAATGGCAGCGGCACCTCAGACTAACCAGGGTTCATTAAGAGCCCAAGACTAAAATTAAACACTGTCAAACATGTATAACACCCAATGGACTGCATGTTCAACAAGTGTAATGGATGATGCTGAAGCAAAGAACCACCTGACACAAAATGACGGAAGTAAAGTATTTGCAAGGGAAGTGCAAATGCAGCCAGATGCCATCAGTGTGCTATACCAAGGAATACACAGGACTAACCACTACTAACTGGCTTGGTTTATTCCACGATTCCAGATAGTTAACAAATCAGTTAAGGTATATGAGCTTGATCTCCAAATTTTTGAATGAAATCATTTAAATTAAGAAATGCATCTACATGTGTGTTTACCTATGTTTGTATGTGTTTGTGGTTGTGTGTGAACACCATAGAGTCCATGAAGGATCCGTTTGGAGATGCAGAGCTGTTGCCCATGCTGAAAAAGATGTTGGAGGATCCTGTAGGGGCGGTGGAAGTCAAGTTCAGCGCTTTAGGTCTCATCTGCAGCCTCGCTAACTCCAGTATGTGTTTGGTTTTACAGCACGCATTCACAGAAATTCTGTCTCAGTTTCTGTTTTCATTTAGTGATACATAAAATGGTCACAAATACACTTTTTGTGGTATTGAAAGTAACTATGGAGCACCAGTATTTTCCAGTATTGCATGCAGTAGCCATTAGAAGGACTGCAGCTTCAGCAGTCAGTGGTGAGGTTACCACTTTAGGTCTGGTGGAGGACGAGGTTCGAAGAGTTCTGAGACACGAGGCCTTTCTATTTTCTATAGCCTGCTAAACTAATGCCTTAAAAATGGTCATCAGTGCTGAGTGTCTATTTCTTCTGTTGTGTCCTAAAGGAAAAAGTAGCTCATTTTGTGTACCTCATTTTAAAAGACGGGGGAAATCCACACATGCGCACAACACTCACATTCATATAGACAGATGTTTAGAGAATACAGCACCGTTTTACCTTCACTACTAGTTGCATTCATCTTCATTCATCTCTCACTTCTCTCTCTTCTCTCCATCCCTGTCTGCTCTAGGTGTGATGAAGGAGGAGTTGAACTCTGTGAATATGAAGGAAAGCATCAGTAAACTGACAGATCACAGCAGCAGTAAACTTGCCTCACAGGCCAGCTCCATACTGGCCATTCTGGGAGACATCAGCTAAACAAGCATGCAGCAAACAAAGGATCTCATCCGCCGTATGGATTTATCCAGCTTATCCAATGACATACTTTTTATTCAAATGATGTTACTGCACAGATACAGCTAAATATTGAACTGGCATCTAAAATTTCACCTGATAAGAAAGATGACATTTTGGACTGAGGTCGGGGCTTGGGAGAAGTTCACAGAGTGCAGAAAAAGGAAAGGGTTTGTGTTTGGGGAACATGAATGTACTCAGTAAATTTCATGGTAGCCTGTCCATTAGATTTTTTAATTTCTTTGTATACAAACGTACAGTTAATTTTGTGTCGGTGGTGGCAGTAGAGGAAAAGTTAGGGGCTCTGCAAAAACAGAAGGATTGAGCTTCTGAATATTCACAGAAAATTTAGTCTTAAGTTTTCCAAAATTCTGACAATGATATTTTTGTTTTAGTGGCATTTGACAATGAAATTTAAAGGAAAGGTCACAGAGAAGAATGCATTCTTTACTTGTTGGAGCCAGTAGATATCTGTACCAAATGTCACTGTCATGTGGCCAGTAGTTGTTGTGGTATCTTGCTCTGGACTAAAGTGGGAGGTGGATGGACAGCTGGATGTCACCCTTTTTTGGGCTCTGCCAGTACAGGATCAAAAATATCAGGGCAAATGATTTATGGGGCATTCTGTGTCAAATCAGACATTATTTACATTTTTGATATTTTTTTAAACTTCATGTGTATTCTGTAAAATATTTTCGCTGAATTTTGAGAATTGCATAGTTTTTGCCCCTGGGAAAGTTTGTCTTCCCACCCTCAAAAACTCTATCTCTAACTCTATCTTCAGAAATAAACTAAAAAAATAAACAGATCCAAATGATTGACAGGCTCAAGCAGATGTGATATTTTTCATGACTGGCTTTTGAAAATGGGAAAAAGTGAATAATGGGCTGTTTTGTTTGTAAAGCACATCTTGTGCTGTAATTAACCTCAAATACAAACCAAAACCTCTGTCTGATCTGACACAGAACGACTCTTGTCTTGCAAGGCCATCTTAACAATTTAGCCTACAGTACACTACAGCTACCATCAAACTTTCAAAGCTGATATTCAGTCCCTTAGAACAGGCTTAGCTGCAAGTACTATATATATGTTTCAGGAGGCTCAAAAAATCACAAGTTTACTAAAATGTTCTGAAAGTGCAGCCAAAATATAACTAATGAAAACAAACTGACAAAAAGGGTTTTCTTTTTCGACATTGAGATAAGGTGAAAAAGGTCAACAAGGCGTGCCTCCAAGGTGGATAGTAACTATGAATCCAAGGGGTAATGTAAAGTACAATTAAGTCAAGTGGCGTCTCCTGCATAGTAATATTTTTACAACACAAGTGACATACAGTTTTATGATCGTGCAGCAATATTGTTTGACCTCAAACGTTCTGAATGAATTTGAATTTGAATGACTCCACAAATAACATTACTGGCTACGATTGTTGATATAAAACTAAATGTTTGGTGCTTTGGGTTTGCTTTGTCAGTATCTTTGCAAATCAGTGGTGTAAATTTTACTCTGACTGAAGTATTTCTGACAGGCTGAAACCTGGTCGACCAAGGACTTCTTCCATCACCAGAATCTTTAGTACATAACCAGCTCATCAACCACCATCATAGCACTTTAAACTACACAGTCCAGTCTGTAAATCACCACTGTCTTTCTGAATTATAAGTTGAATAAAACTATTAATGGAGCCACTTAAGAAGCAATAAAAGTGAATGGCATGACCTAGTCCTAGAAACTTTAGGATATACTGGATGTTTTCTCTCTCAAAGGGTTCTGAGCTCCTCTAGTTGACCTGTACATTAGTGGGGGATGTCTATATGAATATTTGTATATGTCATTGTGGTGACAGATGTACGTACAGCTTTAAAGTTTAATGTTTAAGACAGGTATAACCACAATCTTAATTGGCAGCCCAAACTAAAGGTGCTCTTGTCTAATGCTAATGTCTCAATCCTCTCATATGTGATGGATGGTGGAGATGAGAAAGAGTACTCAGATCACAGGACAGCACAAGATGGTCATGTATATGTATGCAGAATTGGTAGTGTGAGGGAGAAAACTGGCAATGTAGCATTATATGCATTCATTTTGGGTTTAGTCACCATGAGTGACTTTGACTGACATGAGACATCCAAACTTGTATAACGACGAGGTTAGTGGTGATTGGCATGATTTGAGTTTAAAATACAATTTGGTTAAGCTTAAAGAAATGTTGTGCTACTTGGTTATCATTGGAGAAAGATCATATTGAAGGTTAGAAGAAACGAACATAGCTTCCGGTTCTGCCTTTCAACACATGCAAGGGAATCTTTCCTGTCTATCCTGAAGTCGTGTTCACATTATACTTGAAATTCCTGGCTGTTGTGCTGCACATGCTGGATTATTCAGTAGAGTGGGCAAGAAACAATTTGCAAATACTTAATGTTAGTTTCTACTTATTTGCAGTGGTTTAACTTCTTACCTTGCAGTGATGTAGAAGCACGCTTAGGTTAACAGAAAAAGTTACTCTGCCATTTAACTTTCATCTTTAATCACAGCACAAGCAGTAGCTGTCAACAGCGTGGGGCAGAAAAAAACACGCCACACACAGAAATGAAGGAGCTGCACACAGAGAAGTAACGTGAATACTGTTTACCAGTGGTGGGCTGTATGGGTGGGGGTTAGGAAGCAGTGAAATATCTCCATGATAGCATTTCAAATCAAACATGACTGACAGGTGCCTGGACTTCTTCACCGCAACTGTGCTTCCATCAGTGGTTAATGGTATAATACACTGTTAGTACTTATTACAGGATTTTCACACTTGCAACATCTTGCTGTAATTATGTCATTTAGTCTACCCAGTTAACCATTGAGCCAATTACTGGCACATGTGGCCGCAGCCACAGCAACGTCCACAGCTAACATTCTTCTGTAAAGAAAGCTTCCTGTTTTATGTTAAACAGCAAACATAAAAGAGAAAAGGCTGTTTTCCATATGACAGAGGAATCCTACACAAGCACAATGTGATGAAGCGACATGCACAACCTGCTGAACTGCAACCATTTGTATATACAGCATACAAAGACTCTAATACAAGCGAACGACAGCGCTCTGACCAATTCATTTATAGCTGTAATCATAATCATAGGGTGAGCATGTGTGTCCTGTACAACATAAAGTGAATCATCTGGCAATGAAAGTGAGGCAACAACTTTGGTCTAATGTTTCATGTAATCTCTGCAATATCTGACATAGTATATTCTGTGTACATAACTAGATATCACTTGACATTTGTGAAGATAAATCTGTTTATTTTTCAGGGAGGGAATATTTGACATTTTCTGTGCTTTGTTCTTGAGAGAGCTGAATAAAGTGATGCAATGTCTTCCCCAACTGGTGTCTGTCTACTTAATATATTTTAGTCTTCAATTCTTCACTATACTGACATATATAATAGGGTGAGGGTGATTCATTTCTCAGCTGATCATAATTAAAATGTTGCCTTTAAACATAGACAGTGGGCCACACATGAATGAGATGCTCACACAGTAATGCACAAAGTTGGTCTTAGCACCTGTGGGGTGGGGGTCATTCTTGGCTCCTGGATTTGTAGATGAGGATTCTTTACAGTTCTTCAAATATCAGCAACAAACGTGCCTTGAGCCGCTTTTGTTGTAGAATCAGAACAGAAGAGGAGCAACAGGTGTTTCATTAAAAAAGGATGTCAGCAAGTTATTAGTTTCCCTGCATGCTGTTGACAACCAAGTTCTGATCACATGGTGTGTGCATGGTACAGAGTAGTTTTCCATACAGCAACGGCATGGCACAGTAAAAAGCAATCAAAAAGGTCTTTACCATGAATAATGACATTTTGCTATTAGCAAGTTAATTTGTCACAACAAAACCTTGTGTCTTATCTAATGTAATGGTATGAGCCTTTTCCCCTGTGCCTGGCACTGATGGGTGTGACCAGGGTTCTCCCTGATCTTACACTGAAGGTGCTGGCCCTTATATTCTTCCACTACTATCAAATCATGAAAGGCACTACTGAGGGAATACAATGCAGGAAGTCGTCATTGTAGGATGTTGAAAAAAGTTTGCACCCATCTTAAAGTGGTTTCCACTGAGGTAGATCTAGTATTGATGCCAGAGTTGTCGTGGTTTAGGGTTTTAGTTTAGTAATGTCCTGTTCTATTTTGAAAGAGCATGTCCTTGGGTGTGTTAAGTTACTTTACTTCCTGTTGTTGTGTTTGTTTGATTGATTACCTGCCTTGTAAAATGTGTCCTTGTGTTTTCTGGACCTCAGCTGGACCTTGCCTTTTTTGGGGGGATTTCTGATTCTTGCCTGCTCCCCTGTGAATTCGTTTTAAGAAGCCTTTGCTACAGCACAAGGAATGGGGCGGGGTCAGATCTGAGAGTGACTGGAGGGCAGGGGAGTGTGAATATCCTTAAGAGACAAACAGTGCTATCTAAGTACAAATACAAATCTGTTGCTAACTAAATATAATGGAAACTTATATTTAGAACACCTCTCCACTAATTAAATGCATGAATATATTTTAAATATACCTTTTCATACCACATGTGCAATGTTTTACTACTATGCACGTATAGTATATACTGTCAATATAACGTAGATATAAAGATATACTGTTTGTCCTCATGTCACATACACATTTGTTATATTCAGTATATTCTCATATATTTAAGTTCATCATGTAATATTATTTATTTTAATAATTTACTGTTGTTTATTTATTATTTTGTCAGTATTGTACAAACTCAACTACATTGCACTGCATTTCATAGAATGATAATATAAAAAGCAAATACAGTAAATATATAAAGTAAATAGCAATAAAACAATACAATAAAAATACAATACAAAAATCTATACAATGGTGACAGGCTTTGCTGATGCAATATTTTTTTATTTATAATTCATCTCCATCGTTTTGAGAACAATTCAACCAGGTTGCCAGGTTCTTTGTAAAGCACCACCAAGACATCACCATAGCACAACTTACACAGGGGTGCTTCTCCCACAGGAAGAAGAGACATAACTAATGCATTGTTATTTTATTATGCTGCTGATGATGATTTGAACTCTGCACATGCAACACTATCTAATTTTAGACTTGTCAGTGGTGCAAAATACATTTTTGCAGCCATTTCCTACCAGTCAACATCTGCAGATGAATGGAAGGAAGTGCTAAGAATTTCAGGTAAAGCACAACAGCTTGCACATCACAAACCACATCCTCCTCTTCAGAGCTGATAAGAATCTGTTCTTCTGCAACTGTCCTCTCTGCTGATGATTCCGCATTCTGGAAGACACCAGAGAAAAGGAATTACTACTGCGTGATAAAGCAATGATAGTTGCATCATGCCACAATGCCTCCTGATTGATACGAGAGTATATGTATGTTGTCTGTCCACATGCATTCTGTTTGTAGTTCACGTTATGGCCAAACATTATGTGGTCGAGCCTTTGTATGATTTTTCATGTGGTAAATAGGATTGTATGGTGTCTGAGGCAGAACACAAAAATGGAATAACTTAATATCAAAGTCACCGTCACAAAATGTCCACTATGTGATTTTAAGGGCAACTATAAAGCCATGCTGCCTGTTTTACTGCAGTATACAACAACTGTTTTGCTGTTGTAGTGTCTTATCCTCTTCATACCCTGTTATGAGATGTACAGTTGTCATGTGAAATTTGAACCTATGTTCATAGAAAAGCTAGTTGGAGGATGAGTTCATAGGTTGAGTGTCATTTTTACAGCTTTAGCAGATGTTTGACCAACTATGTGTGTGTAAAGGTGAGGGTCTTGAAAGATAAGAAACCACATATAAGGACAGTAGTTTGGGCTGAAAGACAGAGATCTCACTATTGGCACCAGAGACTCTCAGATTCGGCCGGTTCTTGACATTGTTCTCTTTTGTGTAATAAAGTCTTTTTATGCACAAGTGAAGACGTGTCATCAGTGGTCACTTCTTTTCATCAACACATCAAGAAACAACACTGTTTCATACATAGGATAAAAAAACAACTTGTGATAAGTTACTGCATGCCAGTGCCTGAGTGACTGACACTGACAGCTCGAAGTTGCCAGCAGCACGGTCCTACTCTCAAAATCTCTACTGTAGCCCAAGCTAATGCTGCTTTACCACTTAACAAGGGCAGTGTCCTATTTAAAGACGGGATTGGCCGGAGGTGATATGATTTTGGAGCAGCAGGGGAAATGGGCTTTTAAGAAGCTAACAGGCTACAATTTGATTCAATGCATTTCATATTTAAAGTTACAACTACTTGTTCTGCTTTTTCTTTAAGCCGATCAATTCAGTTGGTTTGTAAGAATTTAAATACAACACATCAAGAGAATGAATGGATCATTACACGGCTCAAATATAACAGGCTGGTCTTGACCTTGGTGGTTTTTCAGCAGTCCATAATAATTATATTTATCTCAGCTTTGGTTGTCCCCTTCCATGATCAAACCATTAGCATTGATTTTAATTGTCATACTGTACTTTTAAGCTGACAAAAGGTGGTTACAATGATTACACTGATTGATAATACAATTAAAAGCAAACTTCCCACATGCGTTTTCTGCAATCCAATCGAGATGGTTACAGGGCGTGGTTGGACTAATTCTACCTTTTATCAAACCCCGTCCCATTCTGTGCTCTGCAGTGAGGACCTTCTCGTTTGTTTTCCTGGTTGGACTGCCTTCTTCTTTTGACCCTTGCATACTTCTTTATCCCATAAGCTTTTGGTCACTCGCCTTTTTTGTGTCAATATGTCATTGAATTGCTGTCACCCTGCCTCTGTTGGCTGGTTCAATTCCTTGTGTTCCTGCTACCTTGCTTGCATAAATTTTGAAGATGATGATATTAAAAAATTCTTCTTATGAAAGAGGTCATGACAATTTTATATTTAGATATTGAAAAAAAACCTAGACTCTGTGTTGAAAGAAGTGCTACGAATTAAAGCCAGCTTGCATTGAAAGAAAACTGTATAACTGGGTATTAGATTCATTTTATTTATTTTTTATCAAACCATACGTTCAGGATTAAAGTGGTCTCCTGAAGGCCTGCTTAAGAAGATGTGTTTCTTCTGTAAACCAGGTTGTAGAACTCTACGACTATTCAGTTTTGGTAGAAGGTGAGAGGTGCAATTGAATCGAGACAACTAAAAAAGGCTGTGTTTAAGTTGCTAGTACACATTTGAAAAGGCCCTGTCATTGCTGTGAAAGGAGCCGGGACCACACAATCAGTGACACTTCCAATTTAATAAGAAAGTGATCTGAGATGGCGGATGTGACAGAAGAGACAGTCATGGCAGAAACCTCCATCCTGCATGACAGAAACAAGTCAAGGGTTTTACCTCTGCAGTGAGTAGGTTCATGCACAAACTGAGAGAAAACTAAAGTATCAAGAAGTGCCAAAAGGGCTTTACTTAGAGGGTGGGAGGACATATTGTACAAATTATATAATATATTATATTACAGAATAGGTAACCACCTCCGCCTTGTTTAGTAGCCAGAGCAATATTGGCATAGGTATAGTCAGGTGGGAAAACTTAATTTAACGATAATAGCATGTTCCTCCAGTGCAATCAGATCCATCCTTTTCAATACCACGATAAATTACATACTTAGAGATGTACTCATTACTTCATTATATGCATATGATGGGGGAATCTGGAAAAATGAATCAGGACAAAAACTCTTCAGAAAGGTCTTCAGGTTCAGGTTGTTGAAAGGTGGTCATATGAGTGGGGTGTAAAGGTTGCAGTTGCTAAATATTGCAAATAAAATATATATATATACATATAAAGGTATATCTTATCTTATATTTACAGGAATGGAAACACTGCTGGACATCCTTTAGAAAGTATCAGAATTAGTATTAGAGTATCAGAATTCAAATATTTAGGGTTATGGTCTGATGAAAAGCACAGAAACAAAATGCAAGACAGTTTTAAATCTCATGAGGAATGTATGTGGCTATGACTAAGAATCTGATAAACAATCGCTAGTTAGTTAGACATATACTGAGCCCTAATAAGATTCACTATTGAATGTCATATGCAAAATCATGTAAAACCACTTAATAAAGATGATGTGTTTATGCACTATGAGAACATCTCCAATAAATGCACTGTTGAGGCTGGTGAGCTGCCATTAGATCTTAGATTATCTGGGTCATTGGGTCAGGATGTGGAAAGCATCACCCCACCACTGAGGTTCTAGGTGAATGTTGAGAATACACAATACACAAGTTTAAAGACAAGAGTCCATTTGTGATATTAATTAATGCATACTTGTTTTATTCTATTTATTGGCAGTGTCTCAGTGTTAGTTCCAGTGTTACAAGTTAATGAAAGGAGAGGAAACCTATTTACAGAATTCTATGATTGAAAGTAAAGGTTCCAAACTAAGCAACAGCTTGTGGTGTGGATCTGTTCACTCCCTCACCCTCAGGGCTTTCTCATCAATACAAGCTGTTAGACAAGATCTCACAGGAGAGACAATGCTCTTAAGACTACAAAGGATGGATGTAGAGGTAAAGTTTCATTGGATCCCTGCTCATGTGGGTGTTAAAGGCAATGAAGAAGTGAATAAATGAGCAAAGGCGGCTCTAAAATAACATGATAATAAAGTAGCTTATGGTAGGGGAGGGGCAGCTGCTCCAATCAGAGCAGCCGTAATTAAAGCCTGGCAGAAGGATTCAGACAATAAAGAGAGACATTACTGCAGAACACAGAGGTCTGCTCATGTAAAACAGTTGAAGGGAGAATACTGTCATCAGAGAGAAGTGATCTTTACACGCCTGTGGATCAGACATGCAGGTTTTAACTTAATGCTAAACTCAAATCTTTGTCAGTGTTGAAATATTCCAGAAGATGTTGCGCACATTAATATGCATTGTAAAGTCAGAAAACCTGCTGTTGTTGTTGTTTTACAACCACTCAGTATAAATGTTGTAATTTCATGAATCTATACATTCCCATACAGCAGGTGGCGATGAATTGTTTTCTTTGGTTTGCGATCCGCCAATAAACCCGAGGAAGACGAAGAAGCAGCAGCAGCAGCAGCAGCAGCAGCAGCAGCAGAAGCAGCAGCAGAAGAAGAAGACGACACAGAAGAAGAAGAAGAAGAAGAAGAAGAAGAAGAAGAAGAAGAAGAAGAAGCAGCAGCAGCAGCAGCAGCAGCAGCAGCAGCAGCCTGAGTTTTTTGCTGCTACTCATTTGTAAGTGTCGTTGATTGCAGAGACGTGTGTCAGTTGTTCACATACTGTATGGTTAACATCAGTCGTTAGATTGGGTAAGAGAAATAATCGGTGTTAGATTCTTCCCAAAGTTCGGTGTGTGTGTGTGTGTGTGTGTGTGTGTGTGTGTGTGTGTGTGTGTGTGTGTGTGTGTGTGTAACAGGTGAGCAGTCAGTAAATGTAGGCACATGCAGAGAGCGACACACCCACTAGGTTCATAGGTTCAAAGTGGTTCCTCCACTTTAACAGTCAGTCATTTACACTATAGCCTAAAAGTAAGGTGGGCTCAGAATAGCTCTAATCACCCTGTTATCTAATGCACATGTGACGTTTGCTGAAGGATGAGATTTTAGAAACAACATTTTCACCATGATGTTAAGGTGATGTGCTTGTCTACGTTGCCCTGCTGTGGCTGCTGTAAGGTCCAGGATGACTGAGGTAAGCCATGAGCCCTGGGGAGAGGTGGCCGGCCTGGGCAGTGTGGACCTGTGGCTGCTGCAGTCCTCCCAGGTGAGGGTGGAGGTCCTCACCCTGGGCGCCATCATCAGGTCTGTGCACTGCAGAGGGAAGGACGGTCAGATGGAAGACGTAGTCCTGGGCTATAATGACCTGGAAGGTAGGAAGAAAAACAACTGTTTTCTTCCACATAGAGCAGAAGACTGTATTTAAAAGAATTAAATGAAATGGAAAGATTTCAGGATAAAATAAGACAAGATATGCCTTTATTGGTCCCACAATGGGGAAACGTCCAGTGTACAGCAGCAGAGGATAGCAGAATAGAAAGGAGCATCAGTAAAGTAACAATTAATGAATAGCAAATAAGCACTATAAACAATAGAAGTATAAAAAGTATTAACTATTTAACTAGAAGAAACAGGATAGAAGTATTAACAATTTAAACAAGGATAACAAGAGATAACAAGAAAAATATAAGCACTATGGGAACAATATACACACTATAGACAGGACAGTTGAATTAAAGATGAAATGAAATATTGCACAGTGAATTAAATATTGCTAATAATTGAAAATGATGTATATTGTAGTACTGTAACTGAGCTGAGCAGATTACGTGGACCAGGCACTCTGAACAGTTTGTGGAAATCTTTTGCTGGTCTGCCCCACACATTAAAGATTCAAAGGAAAATTCTCAGATTGTTGAACTGTAATTTAGAAATTAAGTAACTTTTGTATTAAAGGAATCCTTACATGTGGCTATTAGAATCTAAAAAGAAAATGTTTACATCAATATTCATGGTGAGTGTAAGATGATGTATTTTGGAGGTACGTAGGTAGCTACCTGTTTTTCGTATTCATAATTTTTACATTTTGAAAAAAAAATTGCATTGAGGATCCGTATTCATTTGTTGGTTGTTTTGAAATTCAGTGAAACATTTTAGGCAGCACTCAAGCATGCTGAGGAACATTGGAGTCAACATAAATTCTTGACCACATATTGTTTATGGTGATACTATATGAACTTGCGTTTGTTAGAACCGTAGTGGGAGATGCTTCTGGAAAGAGCTGAGGGAGAGTAAATAAAGTGAATGTAAAGCAGGCATTACGTTGGTGAGGGTGAATAATAATAACCAGTGTTGTGTTGTCAGGTTATCTGTCGGATAAACGGTACCTGGGAGCTGTGGTGGGCCGCGTGGCCAACAGGATTGCACGGGGACACTTTGTAGTGGAGGGAAAAGAGTACCAACTAGATGTCAATAATGGACCTAATGCACTGCATGGAGGCCTGCAGGGCTTCAACAAGGTGAGACTATTTATTTGTGTTTCATCAATATCAAATATGGTATGGTATAATAGAGTGTAATACACTGTATAACCAAATATATCAACAAGTGTAGTGAACTCAGTCCACCAGCCCTGCGAAGAGACAATAGAGAGGGAGAGAGGTGATTGTCTCGCATGAACCAAACACTGTGGGAAAACGGGGCTCTGTCTGTTCATGTGTGATGTTATGGATTGTGGTCTTCACTGCTGTTGTACAGGCTGATGATAGCAGGTACAAAAGAGCGCCTGCAGTGTTCCGTTTTGCACCAGGGTGCGATGATTTGCTGGCTGAGCGAGCTGCCCATCTGCCACTGAAATAGAAAAATTGATAAAAAGATAAATGAGGGTTTGTAAATAAAGTCGTGTGAGAATGTTGCTTCTCTCCCTTTTCACTAAGCCCTGCTCCACAACATTGCTTAATTATTAATCAGTCCAATGTTTCAGTTTATTTGATAAATTATCAACACAAGATTGCATCACGCTTGTGCAAGCAGGGGAACAGCAACAAGAGATTGAACCCAAATGCAGACTTCAGAAACAGAGCCAGTGCAGTTAAATGATTTATTCACACACTAAAACGTACAAAGCTTATGGGATGGTGAGGCAAGCAAGGGTCCAAACCAGATTAGTTAGGCAAACAGGCAAACAAGTCCAACATGGAGCAAGCAACAGGCAGGGTCCAGGGGAAAAAAGGCAAAAGTTCAAAAACACTGGGAAAACACTGGGAAAGGGCAAGAATGCTTGAACAAGGTTCAAAGGCAAACTGGCAAAAACACACAGACTCCTTACACTAAAGAGGGGAAGATAAGGAGAGACATGTGAAAACAATCACAAAGCTGGGAAACACACAAGGGCAGGATGTGACGTTACTGAAACAAGAACAGAGGTGAGTACCAAAATAAGACAGGAAACAAAGAATGACTGAAACAAAGGAAAACATAACCGAGGGAGCAGAGTGGAACATGACAGCTTGTTTAATTTGTTTGTTGTGTATGATCCAGTATTTTGCAAACGCCATGATGACATATTCAACAGGTGTCTGATGTCTTTTAGCAACACACAGGTTAAATGGTTAAAACACACCGCATCAATGAGGCTGTGAGTATTGGTTTGTTTTAAAGCAGCAGTCAGCTCATTCAGCCTGAGGGCTAAACTGTACACAGCATTGGCTAATTACTGAGAATTCACTTAGCTGCTTCATCAGCTATACACAAGACACACATACAAGACTCTACACCTGGTATATTATGTGTGTGTGTGTTGTGTTTGTACCATGCGTCTAGCTGTCCTCATTTGTGTGACAGATGCTTCTATTTATTAGTCTAATTGAGATCAAGTTGTCTCATGAGGCTAAAGCAAACACACTTTTATTATTGCAATGCTTGAGGTGATTTAGTGTCCATCACGTTGTGATGTTTTAAGCAGAAGCTGTAAAGCAGAGAGAATTAGGACGGAAGCTTGTGTTCGGTGTCTGACAGAGGTCATAAAGTAGTTTCTATGTTGCCGGTGGGGCTGGTTTGGCTTTATTAGGGAAACTTGCAGTAGAGGGGAAGGGAAGGTTCCTGTTGAAAAGTAGGAACTAAAAGAAAGGACAGCAGTCAAAGAGCTATTAGTTCACTATACTATACACTATACTGTCCCTGAGGCTGTTCAATATTGATCTTTGAGAGTATGAAAAATCCAGTGGCGGTATATCTGCCAATATTCTCTTCATTAAAGACAGACAGACAACTTTTCAGCTTTTCTCCCCGGCAGGTTCAAGTGGTGTTATAGTTGATGTCTCAGAGCCTAGCAACTACCAACAGCCATTCGTTTCCATATTTACAAAAACCAACAACAATCAACACTACTTTGAAAATAAGAGAGAAAAAATAAGCATGTTCACTGAAGAAGAAACAAGGTCACTGAAGAGGTAAAGTGAAATTGTCATAATTTTAACCCTTTATAGGGCACTCATTAAAATACTTTGAAATTCAAAAATTCAACCACAGAGTGTTACTGGAGGACATAACAAAACTTTATTTCTGTTTTTTTTTTTTTTTACAATGTTTCAATATGTAAAGTGTGTGGAAATTACCAAAAATAGTCACTTGCCCAATAAAGGGTTAACATGGTCTGTGTATTTCTTTGCACAAACAACTACCAACCACAGAGGTTATGTCAGGGTGGAGGAGAAGAAAACATTAAGAGAAAAAGCCTGAGTTCATTTATACATTTACGTTATAATGGAGAAATGAAAGCAGATATGAATTCTTTAGCATGTGCTGAGAAAGGCGAACTGGGTTGGTATCATGTTTTATGTTTTTACAAAATGAAAGAAACTGTGCACTGGAGATGGTAATAACATAGTTTCTGCCTGTTAATATGAACAGACTGACAGATTTGTGATAAGGATTCCTTGAATTTTGGTAGTAAAGAATTGTGCCAAATATATGGTCGACTGTTTCTTAACTGTTTACAACTAAGAATAAACTCAAATATAAGAAATATAAAGTATAACATAAATGTAATATAAAGTAAAAATATCAACTATAAACATCACAAATACACGAAATGAACAATTAGGTCTTATTAGTAATATTTAACAGAGAACACACATCACCTGAAAAAGAATTTTCTTCCAAAATGCCAAAAGGATTAAAGGATATGTTCCCACTATCTCTACTTCCTAGTCAAGTCAATACTCATATTTTGTTCCTTTTTGGTCACGATAATCTTTTTCTGTCCATAGTAGCTGTGAGAGGAGGCAACTGAGGCAAAAGCCACAGTTTTCTTTCTGTCGCAGTCTCAAATCAAGTGGCTATTTAAGTTACAGTCCTTTCCCTGCAAAATCCTTTCTTTTTGTTACTGTCACTTCACTGCAGCTCAGCAGGGAAACACTGTCCTGCAAAACAGAGAGAAGCAATTTTGTACTCAAAACACTGTCAAAAATATCCACTTGATTTTCCAAGTCAGACTGATGCAGCCTCGTATTTATAGAAAAACAAATTAGAGTTGTACATCCGCTATTATCACATCCACGTATATGTAGATATTCACACGCCATTCAACGAAATGTAGTTACCTTTGGGATTTTTGTAAATGTTGTGTTTTATTTTACATTACTGTTATTGATCTGGGGTGGCACAGTGGTGCATGGTGGTTAGCACTGTTGCCTCACAGCAAGAAGGTTCTGTGTGGAGATGGCATGTTGTCCCGCTGGATTTGCCCCGGGTGCTGGGGTTTCCTTCCACTGGCCAAAGACATGTATGTTAGGCTAATTTGCAACTCTAAATTGCCTGTAAGTGTGAATGATGAACTAGTGACCTGTCCAGCTGGGTTTGGATCCAGCCCCCTGTGATCCTCAAGGATAAGCGGGTATAGCTCATAGAGTGGATCATTATTGATCTTTTGTAACAAGGACTACTTCCACTTTCTAATCCTATATGTGTATACTGTATATACTTTATGTACTGTATGTATGTACTGTTTCATCAGGCAGTCTGGCTTGCTACAGCAGTGGAAGGTGGTGTAAAGCTGAGTCTTTCAAGTCCAGATGGAGACCAGGGCTATCCTGGAGAGGTTCACGTCTCTGTCTCCTACACCCTACAGGTAAACACACCTGGCTCATTACTTCACAGCTCTGTAGCTAATGACTCAAGAAGCTTCCCAGATTTTTTTCTGTTTTTCAACTGAGGTTCTTTTGAGCACAGAGCTGTGGAAGCCAAAGAACTTTTTGTAAAACAGAACATCCTTGAATGAAATAGGTCCCAGGTCTGATGTGAAATAATTACATCATTTACTATTTTTTTTTGTCAATAGTTTGTTTCACTGAATTTAGAACAGTTTCAGACTTAATAAAACAAAAGATTCTGCTGTTTTACAGCCAGACATTTAATTGATGTGATGCCAGGTCAGTAACATTTAAGTTGTGTGTTCAGGGGGAAACACTCACTGCTGAATACCAAGCCCGGTCTACCAAAACCACCCCCATCAACCTCACCAACCACTCCTACTTCAACCTGGCCGGACAGGTAAGAGCACATGATGAGCTGTATGATCATGTAATATATCAGTGCTGTATCATTTGTAGAAAACATGGAAGAAATACAGCAATAAAGAGAAATACAAAACAGGGTCACTGTTTAAATTTACCATTGATTATAATAATCTTTAAGTTTCAAGTGTATTAGTCACATACTCAGCATAACTTGAAATTGTGCAGTGAAATGCTATGTTGCCCCCTGCAGTCCTGTGCTCGACATAATAGAAAATATCCACAATGCAAAAATGCAATATATGCAACATATATTTTTAAAACAACAACAACAGAAATAAAAAAGCAACAGATCAATAGATAAATAGATGAATACAATTGTATAAAATGCAAAAATGTACAAATATGGTGCAAATATTAAAGGCATGCAGGCAAAGGGTGGAAGTCTTTGTCACCAGGGAACACCAGAGGTGAAGTCTATCAGGAGCCATGACAGTGCTCTTGTTCAGGACTTGGATGGCATAAAGGCAGACTTATGAACACACTTCCCTGACCACAACAGCTCAAACATGATGATTCCACTGGCCTTGGTTCTGCACCATCGAGTATAAATGGCTGATGAAAGAAGTCCGGCAGTTTGCCTAGGTTTAGGAAAAGATCACGGTTTGGGTTTAACATAATAAGTCAACATGGGCTTTTGGTTTCACGCAGGACACTGACAGTCTCCTGGTTGAAAGTCCTGTGACTTTGTGGCTCTTTATACTACTTCACGTGATGTCCTAAAGGCTCTCTGACAGAATGGCTTTCTGGCTGATTGCCCAGAAGGCAAACTTCTCCCCCTTGCATGTAAATATCGTGTAGGCTGGGGAGTACACCCCCTGTCGTACATCGGCCCACCAGAACGCAGCCTTGTGGTGTTCCCAAGCTGAGGGTGATGGTACATGAGGAGTAGCTGCCAATCTGTACTGCCACCGTGACCATCAATTAATGTAGAATGAAGAAGACTGAAACTAGAGAAAGGCTATACTAAAGCAGGAAAAGCTGGGAGGAGGGAATATCTGTATTGTTTTCTGTAAGTAGAGTGAACTACACTATTCAAGTAACAGCTCCTATATCAAAACCAAAATTCTCTGTTTCAGTTTCAATCCTGTAAAAGACGGAAGTCAACACCTGCACACTTTCAGCACTAACTTTATACCCAAGCCAGTGTTTCAGTGACAGGCATCCATTTCCAACTGAAACATTGTTTTCTACACTCATTAGCCTCTGACTTCACTGCTACACAACTGTCTACAGTCTTATCAGTTTTATGCACACCTGTTCAAATAAAGTGTTTCCTGACAAGTTCTATAAAGTGGAATTGCAAATGTAACATTTTATAATGGCTGGCCTGAGATGGAACCCAGGCTGAAGCAAGTCCCTCTGCGGGTTGTATGCACAGTGTTTGGTTGTTGCGTGGTCCATTTTTGTTTACACTGCTGAATGCAGTACCGCCTCGACTCAGAGACGGCCAAGTGCATGGCTAAGTTACCAGCAATAGCAGCCTTTTGCTGACAGGCAGAAAGTTAGTTAAAGTCAAAAGAAACTTGTCCAACTGAGGACACAATGAAGTCAACTCATGAAGTTTCCAAAGATGATTCATACTCTGGTAAGGATGAAGGTAGTTAAAGTAGCAGTAGTCAGGGGGGCACAAAAGGGAAATTCATCTTCTCAGGGCCATGAACATCCATAACATATTTCATTGTGTGTGTGTGTGTGTGTGTAGGGTGCAGCCGATATCTACGACCATCAAGTGTCCATCAGTGCTCAGTCCTACCTGCCTGTGGATGACACATCCATTCCTACAGGTAAAAGATTTACATCACACAGTTCTCTTACAACAAAATGAGCCCAGCAATAGGTAGTATTTTAAATGAAGTGTGAAGGATGTGAAAGTTCATGTATGTACTGTATGTGAAAACTAGAATCCTGAACAGAAAGTCATCGATGAAGTTTTTTTATTTGGTGAAAAGGGACTGTACATAAACACAGGCAGAGGTAGAGTCATACATGGTCATCGTCAAGAATGAGACGAAGGGAAAGATGAAACATATACCATAATGTATGCACTCAGTCAGAGGGAACATGAGAAAACTCTGCTTACTTGGTGCAGGTTGGTCATGTTTGTGGTGTTGGCAGACAAATAATCTGGCTTACTGTGTTGTACCAAGAGAATGTCTGTGCTTTTTTTTAATTAATATTTTTACTAAATCAGGCATTTTAGGATGATAAGACCTTGAGCAAGCACGTAGCAACAGTGGCAAGGAAAACCTCCCTTTTAACAGGCAGGAACCTCGAGCAGTGGTTGGCCTGGGTTAAAGATGGCTGCAGCTCCACCTCCAGCTTTTTGTTCTGTTTAAAACCAGTATTTGTGCACAGTTGCAGATAAAGATTGGCTTACACTAATATTTTGGATGTTGTAGGATTTTTTCCAACTCGGTGTAAAGTCCAAAAGGCAAAATTTGCTGACAAAGGGTAGATATGATTGTTTCCGAGATTCAGTCATTTTTTGTTTGCCTTTCAAAAACAACATTTTCACTGTGGTGGAAACTGTTTGCTCTCCTGCTTGCCACACACAAAGGGAGACATGCACCTTTATTAGTGGGGCAGTCTAGCAGCAATCTAACAGGACCAGAAATTACATTTATATAACCGCAATAACAAAAATCTTATTTCACCTCCAACACTGTTAGAAAAGATACTTTGTTGTTATGAAAAAGATCATATTATGTATCTGCAGTCACTTGGTGCTTGTCACTCAATGAAGACGTCACCACTTTCATACTAACAGCAACCTAGAACGTAGAAGAAATCGCCAGTTTGGAAGCTTTGTCATTTTAAAAAGGCTGATAATGATCCCAGAAAAGCTCTGTGCCAGTTGTTTAGGGTGGTGACATTATAAATATGAAGACAGTATATTGAAGTGTATTGTATACAGAATATTGCATTGGGTGCAGCACCTCCTGAATGCGTTACATAATACCAGAACAGGCAACAATACTGCTGCACATTCCCGGCTGGATTCCAGCTGGAAACCTTTGCTGCATGTCCAACCCGTCTCCCTGTGTCTCACTGTGTTGTCTCTCTGTCCTGCACCTAAAAAGTCATCTTTGTCATCATTGCCATCTTACATGTAAATAACAGTGAATCAGTGGACTACATGTACAGGTTGAGAAGTCCTCTACACAATATGTTAGTATTAAAATCAAGACATATGAACATGAGCTTTACTTCACCAGATATTGTCTGCACTATTTCCAGAGGTCAGGTCCTGTTGTCTTTGTTGTTGTGTGTATGTTAAATCCTATTTACTGTGTGGTTTGTACAGTGTAAACTTTAATTACTGTATATGTTTGACATCATGCTCCGGGTATTGCAGGAGTGTGGGAGCATGAAAGCTTGTACTTTTGTGTGGGGGTGTCTTCCTTCACGCTCTGTCAGACAAACATTCTCATTACTCTGCAATTAGCTCTGGTTTCCCTTGGAGATAGAGCAGCTAATGACTGTTTATTTATATTTCAGAATCTGTGTTAGAATGGAAATCCAGCTCAAGGGGTGAAGACTTAAAAATACGGGATCAATTCTGTGTCATACACAGTTAAAAGTAGAGGGCTTGCACCCTCTGCCTTGACAAGCTGGTGCTGCCTATTTCCTCAGCTTCTGTGCTTTCTGTCTTTTAAATCCCCAACAGAAGGATAGTTTGGGGATGAGAGATGTCCACACTAAGCCAGTTAAATTTAGAAACGCATCTTTTTCTTTCTGCTTCAGCCCTCCCTCTGAAGGGGAGCAAATCTGGAAATGCTGGCTTGGTGTTGTAGTGTGTTTGGTTAAAACAGAGCTTTTGCCAAACATTGACTTCACTGCTCACAGAAGGGCTGTGTGGCAGTGAAGCCACAATAAGCAGACAACCTTACTCAATTCTAGGAATGGGTACTGAAAACCCAGGGCTGAATTATTAAAGACTGAAGAATACATAAGCTCCTGCATTACTGGTTCTGCTGACATTATTGGATAATCATGCATTTTTGCTTTTTCCAAATCTCTCTGAGCCTGTTCTCTCTCTCTCTCTCTCTCTCTCTCTCTCTCTCTCTCTCTCTCTCTCTCTCTCTCTCTCTGTCTTTCTCTCTCTCTCTCTGTCTCTGTCTCTCTCTCTCTGTCTTTCTCTCCCTCTCTCTCTGTCTCTTTCTCTGTCTCTCTTTCTTTGTCTTTCTGTCTCTGTCTCTCTGTCTCTTTCTCTGTCTCTCTTTCTCTGTCTTTCTGTCTCTGTCTCTCTGTCTCTTTCTCTGTCTCTCTCTCTCTGTCTGTCTCTCTCTCTCTGTCTCTTTCTCTCTCTCTCTCTCTCTGTCTTTCTCTCTCTCCGTCTTTCTCTCTCTCTCTCTCTCTCTCTCTCTCTCTCTCTCACACACACTCACACACATGCAGAGACCCCACTCACAGTGACAGTGGTGAATTTATTCAAGCAGCTATCCAAGTCAAAAAGACAACTTTATATGATCTCTAAATTTCTCTGTGATAACACATTTGCATCTTTGCATCTTGGACGCCTCATACAACATACCGTCAAAAACACTAGCATGTTAGAATTTTTTTCTCTTCGGTGATGAATTCCATGACGTGTTCCAAACATGGACCAATAGGAGCACTTTTCTGTGCACACCTTTAAACATACATATATAGCGATATGAAAGAGGGATGATGTTGATGCTGCGAGCGGGAATTGTAAAACAGAGGAAAGACCACAGTGGCTTTTCTTTCTTTTATAGGCTTTTCCGAACATGGGGCAGCCAGTATCATACACACCAGCAATGTTCGTTCTCATTGTTGTTCCTGGAAGTTGCTCCCCAGCACCTCCTTCCCATTGATTGGTCTGGGAGCAACGTGTAGTCACATCTCTTTGCCAAGACACAGCAAGAATAGAAAAAATATTGTGTAGTCTGAACCCGGTATAAAAGACAACCACGCAGAAGAAGCCTTTTTAGAGCTGAGGATGCTCCCAGGGCAGCTGGTGCTCAAGGTGGTTGGTCAAACCTGATTCATAACCTGGGGCCTCATTAATCAGAACATGCATTGAATTTGTTTTAAATTGGTGCTAAATAACTGGCTGTACGCACAAAAATTGGTAACTTGGTATTTTTCATACCATAAACACTATATGCACACCTGCAGCAATAAAATCATCTGCTTTTGCACATACAGGGTCAGAGTTACTCATACTGTCGATGAAACACTGGACCCTATTGTTTTAATTACAGTTTGTTTAAAACATTCATTTGAACAAGCCAAATTTTTAAAACAATGACATGATGATTAAGCATCTCAATACAATGCCACTCAAAGTCAGTAAATTAACAATTATTTCCCAACCTTTTTGTTTTAGTGCGTGCCCAGTGATGCTGACTGCTACGTCTGCAGATACAGAATAAAAAGAGCACTCAGTTAAATTCTGGGTGTTGGATGAAGCACAGATCAATAATCAGAAAAATAGAGCACTTTAAAACCTGTCCTCTCCTGAATGCTGCATGTAATAGAGTGACAAACAGGTAGAAATGATCCTCTCTGGAAGTCCTGTGTCATTATGAATGCATGATTGAAAGTTCAGGCTAGAAGAGGTATTTTGAGATAGAACTTGTGTTTTAACAATCAAAGATGATTTGTTTCCCAGCTAACGTGCTGTGACTGACTTTTCACTCTATAAACAAGATATCATAAACTAGTATTTTTACTTGTGCTTTCATTTACCTGCTGTGATAATTACATGCAGCATTACATTTCTGTGTTTCTAAAATAATTAGAATTCTGCACTTTTTGCAGTTTTTCCTACAATATGACTCCATTCAATCCAAAGTAACACTACCACTAACTAATGAACCAAAGGAATCCCCTGATGATGCCAGATGTTGCTGAGATTTTTCACGACTTGTTTTCCTTCCCCTTTTTTAGATAACGGACTGTGCCTCACTATCTAATCTTTGTGATACACAATCACCAATCAGTAACCTAATGTACCCATAGGGGAGATCAGAGGAGTGGAAGGCACGCCCTTTGACCTCAGAAAGCTTGTTTTGATTGGCTCTCGGTTGAAGGACATTCCAAGTCCTGGGTTTGACCACAACTTCTGTCTGTCGTCACCCGGAGACACCTGGACAGAGAGGCATGCTGCCAGGTTTGCTGCATAAGTCATTTTCACTACACACAGTCGCACACACACACACACACACCATACATACTAATGTTATTTATGTAATCTGCCAACTTCTTTCTTCATCTCAGAGTATGTCACCCAGCCAGTGGGCGTGTCCTGGAGGTTTCTACCAGCCAACCAGGAGTCCAGTTCTACACAGCCAACTTCCTGGATGGCTCTATAACAGGAAAGGGCGGGGCTAGGTACATGAAGCACAGCTCCTTCTGTCTGGAGACACAGAATTGGCCTGATGCTGTCAACCAGGTATAATGATGATGGATAGAAACTCACTCATGCAAAGTTATTGTATGCAGTGATCTGTTTTTAAAACCAACTATTGGGAGGACTGTATTATATTATTAACACGGTTGAAATAGCATTTTTTTTTGTAAATGCAACTTATCTCATAATGTCATAATACACTAAAAGCATTAGTAAACTATTTATTGGCCATGAGTTAACTTTATAGCCGTATTAGCCTTATAAGAATGTAGTCCCACACTTTCTTGCATGGTGAGCAGGTGACAAGTTTCAATTATAAAAGTGGAATTAAGTTTAAAGAGTAAAATAAAAAGTAAAATGTTGTCTCTAAAAGGCAGATAAAACACATTTGGAAATAGGAGCGTCTAAAGATAGAGGGTACTGTATGTTGTACAGATCGTAAAGCTGAGGTCAATTGGTGATTTGTGATTTTGGTGTACAGTATGTATAAAATTGACTTGACAATCAGAAATTCTTCTCATTCATCTAACCTCAAGGGGGCAGTTGTTTGTGTGTGTTACATGTTAAGACATAATGTTGTTAGCAATGGTACTGAAACATAGGGTCATGTCATGATGTTTTATGTAATGCCTATCAGTTTTCATAACCAACAAAACAAAAACAACAAAAACACCCTCCGTTTTTACTGTGTGTGTGTGTGTGTGTGTGTGTCTGTCTGTCTGTCTCTCTCCTCAGGCTTCATTTCCTGATTGTCTTCTGCGTCCTGGTGAGAACTACCGACATATCACTCGATTCACCTTCTCCACTGTCTGATCTGACCTCTACCAGCAGCAGGACAGAAAAGAAGAAAGCTGGGTACTCTTAAGTAGAAAAGTCATTAATGAATTTTACATATCAGTTTCCACAGGATGCAGTATAATCATGGACAACACAGTTCGACAGCTAGTGCCTTTCAGTGCAAATTTAATTCCTGAGTGTGTAAATATGTAATATGTGATGCAGATTTTTTAATGTGAAGAACTTGAACACACCAGTGCTATGAAGGGTTTTGCAGGTAGAGTAATTACTGCCTGTGCTTGTAAGGTGGGCTGCGGTGACATGACAGCTCATAGCCCAAGTGGACCAAACACTGTTATAATGTGATTTATGATCCTGTGCCAACGCATTCTTACATCAAACAAAAAAGTAATAAATAGTGTATTTACTCAAGCTGGTTCCTGCCATTTGTTCCAATGTGTTCTTTTTGGCATCAGATTGGTCTTTGTCTATTGATTGTTTGTAGTCCATTTGTTCTATTTATGCAGTATTAAGAATTAGAAAGCAGTCAGACTGTACACATTATTTTTATTATGTAACACTGCAATGTGTGAGTCTCTGCCTGTGTGTGTGTGCTCAACATCTTTACACAGGCTCGAACTATTCCTAGAACATTAGGTGAAGAGGCAGGTTTGGGTGAGAGGGCATCCTACTACTCTGCCAAAAGACATGATGTGTTGCTATGGCAACCTCTTATCCATCACTCAGAGAGGCTTTTAACAGCTGAGATTTTATAAAACGTAGAAGTTGTGAGCCTCACTGCCCCAGAGCTGGAGAAAAGAACAGAGATTTGATCTCCATTCCTTGTTTGAGTGTAGTTTCTGTATGAAACTGCAACTCAGTTTCACTCAGGGAGGAGTGAGGGCTCTGATTCCCACATTGTCACAGACACAGAGGGAGGAACACTGACAACACTAACCTCTCAGGTACTTCAGTTTAGTTGGTTAGTTCATATATTATTAATTAACACTAAAAATTATGAACACAACAAGCAATACATTTCTTTGTAAATTTCCTACACCCAGAAATCAGTTCTACCACAGTTTACTTAGGTTAAAATACTAACATGAGTTCTAGTGTGTTACTAAGCTATAGCATCCATGCTCTGGAAATACTTGCTCTGTTTTCAATCAGAAAACAGAATTAGAATTAATGTCTTTTGCCTCCCCCTGGTTTTGCATTAATTTGACGGAATACTCTTCCGGTATCCGTGTGAAGATAGAGACCTTATTTTGATCCGGCCAATCAAATCTTGCATAATGCAGTGACATCAGTGGTCTATCACAGGCAGAGAAGACAGTCCCACTGAGTCAGACACCTGCCTGCGACACAACACAAGAACCACAGGATGTGAACAACAACCCAAATTAGCTTTCCTGCTGAAGTCTCCTTCTCACCTAACTTACAAATGTGATCACTTGTCTTGTGCTGCACCTTCACATTCACCAGGGAAAAGTGATAACATCAGTTTGCAGGCTACATAGCTGCAGCACGTTAAACATCGTATAAACACATCTGCAAATGTCACTTGGGTCCAGCTGAATGCTGGTGTGGTCTGAACGCTCGAGACATCCTGTGCATGGCAGCTGCCTCACTGACCTGCTGCAACAGTGCTGCTGCTGCGGCTGCCTGCTCTGTCCTTCTACACGGAGCTCGCTTTTGATAATGGCCACCAATAATAGAATAAAAGACTTCATTGTAATTTTCGTTTATATAACCCTTGAAATGGATACAGAAGTTAGAAAGAGTTTTTAAAAAAAGTATTTTTTCCCATGTCTGACACATTCTACAGATGTCGATGTTGAAACTGTAGTGAAAGGTGTAATGTTTCTGGTATGTCAGTATGACTACCAACAGATCAATGTCACTATAGATTTTTGCTGAGAACCATGCATCACACAGAAAAAATAGGTTATGAGACACTAAATCTCTAGATGACGCAGCTGACAGCACATTTGGATGTTCTAACAAAAAATGCCAACACCAGGCAACAGTGAATTACATTTCACAGGTGGGAAGTTATTTTACAATATTTTACTGTTACAAATGTGTTAAAAAGTTAAAGTGTATCAATCATCAATATTTTAATACATTATTACATATATGAGATTAGAGCTAAGTCTCTCTCTCACTCTCTCTCTCTCAGTTTTTATTGCCAAACTATTTATCAGACTGTGTAACTGTTATACTGGATAGATTTTTTGTACACAATGTGTGCCTTAGCAAAATTTGACTACAGAACAGAACAGAATTCTGAAGCCTGCCAGAATTTGAATGAACCTTGCAACGCAAATTCTGCAAGTTAATGAATTTTCCTTGTGGACAGAGCTCCTGCCTCGACAGGCTTCGATGCATTAGGAGACACATATGATGCTGATGCATTGCTCTAATGAACAGCAGCAGCCAGTGTGTTATGTACATGTATATATAGCTCTTCAGTGCTACTAACAACAGGCTGTATGTAATATATGATATGATGTAATATAAAGACTAGTGATTCACTGTCAAACATGAAAATGAAATTTGATTTTTTTTTTCATCCCTGAACTTCCACATAAAAGGTTTCCAGTCATGTTAAATGAAGAGCAAAATATATTAGAATACTTTGAGGATTGGTTTACATTGCAACACATATTGTAATTGCAAACAGCAAAGTGTTTAATTGGTATATCTTTAAATTTTTGGGTGAACACTTGGGTTAAGGTTAGGGTTAGGATTAGACAAGTAGTGATTATGGTTAGGTTCATTCTCCAGGAAATGAAATGTCAGTGTAATGCCCTCTGAAGTGATGGACTGTGTGTGTGTTCACCTATTTTATTGTCCTGCCACAGTTCACTGCCACAATCCCCACCATCTGCTCCTTACGCTACATCTACTGAGACTCTTAATAATACATGATTATTGATTTACAGTGATGTTATACTGGAAGTCACTGCAGAATAAATTGATCATCTACACCAATCAGTGCCAAATTGTAGGTGTAAATCTGTCCAAAAAAACCAACTCATGCCTCACAGAAGAATGTTGAAAAGAAGGAAGGATGTGAGGGGAGAGAGAGCCTGCAGCAGGGAACAGAAAACTGATGAGGTGGTGAGTGGGAGGGAGAACCTGGCATTTAGCTGCACTCTGTAACAGTGAAGGAAAGAGAACGGGGCTGTGCGTCAATCATGTGAAACTGCATTGGAAGCGAGCAGCTGTTTGTTACATTTCAAAGTAGGCTTTGGAGAAACAATGGTATATGTTTCTCTCCAAGTAACAGAGATCACACTGGACTGAAGTTAATACCAACTGATAAATGGTTAGATTCTTAATTGAAGCTTCATTTGAAGGAGAAGAGCTTGTCAACCAGCCTATTGATAAAGTATGGTCAGCCCTCCAAAATACAATGCTCTCTGTGTATGCTGCATTACCAGACCTGTATATCACCCAATTTTGTAGCTGTACTGATTTTTTAGCCTTGTTTAGCTCATTATGTTGGTCTTATAGACCACCCACCCACATCATCTGTTCAGCAGCAGCAGACAGACAATGGTGAAAGCAGCAAGTGAAGGAGCCAGATATTGATTTCAGGGTAAATACATCAGGTGGACAGAAACATGACTCCAAATGAATTTCATATTGTTCTGCCTGCTAGATGTAAAGGTAGGTAATTATTTGCCAACAAGTTAGCAGTGATATGTAGTAAGTGCACAGCAATAGGCCAGTATGGACATGATTGAATATCACAATATGAATAAGAATATTTCTCTGCTGATATACTGATTATCATGATATGGCAAATGTATGCAAAATCATGTACTCACCAATAAAATGTTCATCTTGATGTTCAAAGCAATGAACGGTTTCACTTTTCTGCATTAAATAGGACAAAGCTCCTTGTGCATGTAAAACAAGAACTTTAATTACTAGTTGCATTGAATAATTAATTTAACAGAGAATTTTGTAAAACAGTTTCCTCAGTTTTTCCTTTTCAAACTGAGGTCACTTAAATTATTTGCCACCTGCATCATCAGGCTGCAAGAACCCACCACTATTGATGACATGTAACTTATACCAATATCACTGCATTATACAACATACACATACAATAATGCATGGATGAGGAAAGACACTTTACTGCACAACATCTGGGACAAAGCAAAGAGTGGGTCTCTGTGCAGGCTTGTCACGACCATGGAATACTGCTGTGTTTCTCCCACCTGGTGTTGACTGCTGACAAGCCTGTGAAAGAACTCAAGATCCTGCAATTGCAGCTCATGTGAAAAGGCTGTATGTTATATACTGAGGTGTGAAGACTGGATGGGCTGGTAAACACCATGATGATGTCATCACTTTATCAGAAAGGTCAGACTGACAGATTGTTTCCTGGATGTGCCACCTCTCATCCTTTTAAACGTTAAACATGAAACTTGGGATCATGATGATGTTATTTCATTGCATAGACACTCAACAACTGAGCCAAGATCCAAAAGCCTAATATTGCTGTTTGACAGAAATTCAGACAATCACATCACATCAAATGATGCAGTGCAACACCATGGCTAGGCAGCAACAACAATCAATTGAAATTATGGTGGATGTGTTGAAAGGGTTTGTCCCAATGCCATGTTTTTATGACTTTTCGCAAGGCACTCACAGCAGTGTAAATTGAACATTTTCTTCTATCCCAAATCACCTATTGGAATTTGGTTTTGTCACCTTTTTCATGCGACAAAATACTAAAAACCCATCATCAGTGGCTACATTATACCCGAACAATACCCACTAAATATATATTTATACACACTCCTGTTGTGGTTAAGGGGTTTGTTTGAAGTGGACCCAGGTGCGAGACACAGACAGGGTTGAAGAGATTTATTCAAACAGAAAACTGTGAACAACACAAAAGACACGAGAGTGAGCGGCGGTGCTGTGGCAGAGAGTCCGTAGTGAGGGGGGGTGTGCAGTTCAGTGAGTTGGCGTTCCAGGCGAGGTTGAAAGTACTGTCAGGCTTACTGCTTTTCTGGTGAGTGGCTGGGTGGGAGGTGGTAGGTGGCAAAACTGGTGAAGCAGGTTGGGATGTGCACAGGAGAGAAAAAGGCAACAAAAATACTGGAGACACGGGAAAACACTGGAGACACTAGTAGGCAGGAGCACTGGAAACACCAGAAACACTAGAAACATAGAGACCAGGAGCATGGAAACACTGGTACAGGACAAATGATCTGGTGGGTTGCAAGTGACTGTGAAGGGTTTTGAAGTTGTTTGTGATGAGGTGAGACTGGGGACAGCCGTGAGTAGAAAGGACCCCAGCACCTGAAACCACAGCCCCAGCCACTGAGGCAGGGCCTGAACAAAAAAGAAGGCCACAAAGAAAAAGCAAAACACTAACCCTAAAGGAACAAGCCTAAACTAAAAACACCGGAGTAAAGAAAATTAACTACAAAAAACACAAAAATAAACAGACCAAAACCATGACAACTACAAGATCAGCAACCGTAGTCCTTAACAGTGGCCTTGCTGGCTGTACTGCCAGGGAATCAAAATATCACTAACAAAAATGAAACCTTCTCAGTCATGCATCAGCTTCTGTGAGGGCTGCTGTATATCATCACACACCAGGATGAGTTCCAGCAATAACCAACTACAGTTCACAGCCAAACTCAGACAGCTGAGATTGCAAAAGGAAGAAGCGTTTAGGACTGGGGACAGCCTCAGCCCCCCAAAAACCAAGGACCACAGGACTTAATGACTGCAGCCCCGTCACCTTGACCTCTATGAAATCATTTGAGCACTTTGTGGTATCTCACCTCAAAACCATCACTGACCCACTCCTGGACCGCCTGCAGTTCGCCTGCCTGTAGGCGATGCTGTCAACACGGCTCTCCACTCCATCCTCCGGCACCTGGACTCCTCAGGAACCTATGCCAGGACTCTGTTTGCTCTCCCAGCTCAGTGTGCCTGACTCCTCCTTTCTCCTTTGCTCTTCTCCCTGTACACCAGCAGTTGCACCTGAAGTCACCAGTCTGTCCAGCTCCTGAACTTCACGGATGACACCAGCCTCACTGGACGCATCTCTGGTGGATATGAGTCCGCCTGCAGGTGGGAGAGTGACCATGTGGTGACCTGCTGCTGTCAGAACAACTCGGGGTGGTCATATGTTATTGTCAGTCTTCTATTTTCTGTTAATGCTGCTAGACTAGAAAACACAGTTTCCCTGTAGGTGAAAACCTAGCTGACAATAAAGCCATTCTGATTCTGATATTTATTTAAGCTGATACATTTACTGATATCATTATCCTCTCCAGTCCCCGCCCATTATTACCATTTGTGTGTATGAATTTGTATGTGTGGGTGTGAATCACACCCTTTCCAAAGTATTCAGTGAAAGGATCATTTGAACAGTCTCATTTTTCAGCTGCGGTCTTGTCCAACAGGCTGCACTGCTTGAAAACTGAATCACAGTGTAAGTGTAAAAACAGGCAACGTGGGAAAGACCAGACACAGAGGAAGTTCAAGTGTGCCTGCAGGGTTAGACAGGGAGGAACAGGAAACGACTCTGCTATATATTGCATTATCCCGTGACTGCACCAGGCCACAACAGGCAAAGCCACACAAACACATAGACCTAGATACATGCACATGCATGTAGAAACACATGCATGCATAACATGACACGACAGGCTTGTTCAGAGGCTGCAACAGTGGGACACTCACACCAGTGTCTCACTAATGTGTTATCTGAGCAACTGTCTAACTAGTACATGCTGAAATATTGCATCACATGTGAACACATTTTTGCAAGATTTCTGGAGGGATTTTGTTGAAGGGTTTTTTTAAAGGGGCATGCCTCCAATTTTACACATCAAGATAAGTTCACTCATCATGATTAGTACCACTAAGTCTGCCTTAAGTAACAAACAAGCTCTTAATATCATAATCCATGCCAGTTAGTAGTTTAAAGGATTAAGCAGACAGAAGATTGCTCTGTCAACAAATCAGATGAAAAGGCCCAAACCAACAATGTCTTAGTCCTTCTCGCAATACTTTCTGACTTCCCTACCCTTCTGTACTCAGCCCACTGATTCCTAATGAACCCATAAATCTTTCAAAAAAGCTGACAAATACATAGTTTTATTTTTGTAAAGGGCTCGGTCAATTCCTAAAACAGCTGGTCACTGTAGTTTTTAAGAAAAGTTACTCAAACAGGAGGAAACAGTGCATTAACTGGGGACTATTTTCAGCTGTGGATTAACATGTGTCTCTCTAGTGAGTATCTGTGAGAGCAGGAGGCATATGTGGGACTGAGTCCAGATAAACTACAGTGCACAGGGTGGCTCACTGATGACTTTTTAACTCATTGTTTTTGGAGCTCCATGGCACTTATTACAAGAATGGAGTCTGCACATGGGATCAGTTGACTATAAGAAAAATATTTTACAGACAGACTTAACCTTTACAGACTTAACCTTTAAACTTTGAAAGACTTAACCAAGCTCTAACAATCATCCCTTTTAATGAGTTTTTAAGGCAGCAACCAGAATATGATAGACAGCATTAAATGGACACTTAAAACACAGGATGCAGTACATAAATGACATATGTTACTAAACAGATAAACCATCCTGGTGGGTTTTCCAAACTTTAGAAACAAAGGTAGTCAAATTATAAGCATTAAAATTAAGGATTGCTTTTCTCAACTGTGCAACTAAACACCTTTTGCTCACTGATCATTTTGTAATAAAACAAGGTTCAGTGCCATAACTGTGCTTCAGTTGAATAAATGTTCATAATTTTGGTTTTAACAAGATATCTTTAAGTGATTTTTTTCAACAAATCTAGCAAATCATTTTGTTCTAATTGTTCTCATGCTGCATGATAAATTATTACTATACAAATATTGTAATTCAGCTTCCTCAAACCAGCATGAAGCCCACGGAGAAATGTACAATTTACTTCAGAGGAAAACCTTTTTGACCACATTTTTCTGACATGATAAGCAAATGATTCCACAGGCTTATCATTTCACATTTTCACTATATTGATCCAGGAATCCAACCCATATCACCCTGCACAGCCAAACTTATGAATGCCAGAAAAAACAAAAAAAAAAAACAAACAAAAAACAACAACAGAAAAACCCAGCATGCAGCACTGTTCTGTTTTACATTGCTCAAATCCTCATATCCCTGAAGCATAATTAAAAATGGAGTAGACACGTGCATCATGAAATTGTGAGTAAGTGAAATAACCAAGATTATTATATATTTTAAACTTGTTGATATCAGACCCTTCTCATCTGAACCTGCCAAGATTGTAATTCTGACTTCATAGGTCATACATTCATTAAGAAGCAAATCACAGATCAATTCGATTCAGGTGTATATTCCAGTGTTACCCAAACGTCAAACATTTCCTACTCCATGCAATACTTTTTTCTTGAAATGAAATATCTGTTCTTTACTTTGTTTTATTGACAACCTCCATCTGTAATGCCTGGTCTTTAACAATTTTAACATATTTAGTAGATCATCCTCTGATTCAGCCAGTAAAGCAATATCATCTGCATACAACAAAATGCCCAGAGTTTGAGGTATTTACCTACATTGTAAACAGGTAAGGAGAAAGAATATCACCTTGTTTAACACCAAAGGGAATACTTAACCTAGTTTGTATATTACTGTGTATTTGCAAATTTCCCCACTGTGGGTCGAATAAAGGCTTATCTTATCTTACTGACTTCTAGGAAAGATAGCAACGGTACAATTAACACTTGTTTACCCCTACTTTTAAAAGTAAGTAATTTTCTCTGAATCTAATCAAAAGCTGTTTGACAGTCAACAAAACATACAAAAGTTAACTTACTTGGCAGCTCTTGTTCTGACAATAATTAAAATCAGGTAAATGTGATCAAATTCAAATCCCAGTTCCAAATACTGGGTAAACCTCAAAGCCTCAAAAAAGCCTCAGCTTTGACTTGTCAATAGCAGTTTTCACTTCCTCTAAAGTAATATCATAATTGAAAAAAAACTGGTCAAACTGACTGGTCAAAATATCTGCTGTAAAAAGGTCTATTGCCAGTTTAATGTTTCCAACAAAAGGCCTTTTGAATGCACACGTTTACAGGGTCACCAGGCCGGGACATTGTATGCGTGGTAGTACTGTACTGTATAATGTGAACACTAACGTCATACATGCAACTGCTGATAACTTGTACATTCCTGTTAAGTTACTTGAAAGAATCTCCTGAACTGTTAAATATAGTTGTCACCCTGGATTGTTCAATTAAAATGAAGCTCTAGCGTAAGCTCAGGCAGGAAGACAACAATGTTTTCTCGGTCACAGGCTATTTCTCATCCTTTCTCTTTCACGCACATTTCTCGCTGTCGGTGTTTGGGGCTGTCATTGGAAATCAGCTGTCTCATCAGCTGATCTCTTCCATCCGATAGCACGATGTTCCACCCTCATCGCTAGCCTATCATCTTCCTGCTCTCCTTTTAAAATAAAATAGCTCTTTCATGCCGTTGATTCTCGCACCTCTGCTGTCAATTCAGTGTGTTTACAGCAAGTTTAAGATCTGTTTGGCCATTAATAGTCAGACCGTCATTGCTTTTCATGATATCAGACTCAGACATTAATCCCATTCATGAGAGATTACTTGCATCTACCTCTACCCTGCCGGCAGCCCAGCACTGCGTTAGGATCGCTGCTTCTCAGGAGGAAACAGGATCCAAGATCCTGGAGATCCTAAGAGCTAAAGGCATTATCCCAGCACCTGGTTTGGCGCTCTCTCAATTGCAAAGCCTCAGTCAACGACGTGATCCTTGATCTCCGGTCCAGGAGGAAAAATCCCTCCAACCCCGGCCCTTCCACACTATCCGGCAGTCATCAGAGATCGCCCTGGCTGCCACCCTACAGTCCCTCGTTCAGTCCATGCAGTCAATTAATGATCACCTCTTGTTTCTGGAGAACCTGCAAGCCTCCGCATCCTCTTCAGTGATGCCAGTGCCTCACCATTTACTGACTGATGCACCGGGTCCGACATCAGTTCTCCAGCCATCTACTTCTCCCTCAAGCTCTACAGTCAGGCCTCAGCATTGGCCTCTGCTGTCTCTGATCCCATGTTAGGTAGGCCTTAAATTCCTTCTGGTGCAAACATTTCTCCTCACCTGAGATCAAAAATATTGCAAGGCCGCATGCCGCCTTAATAATAAAGTGTCTACCATGTCTACCAATATTGTCCAGGCTCCCGCATCCGAACTGGCGTCTCATTCTGATTCTGCACCTGTTGATCATTTACTGGCTGGTCTCTCAAAGGGATCTCATGCCAGCCTGGTATCATTCTGGCCCTCTTCTTTTGAGTGTAAAAGTCCACAATCTTCCCTCCAGAAATAGTGAAAAAGATCCAGAAAGAGTGCTACAGCTATTTAAAGGGAACTGGATAAAGGTTACTTAATAGGCCCCTTTTTACTCCTCGCTGTTTCCAGTATTTCGCACTCGTCCCCTAGACATTGCAATAAGAAAATACTGAAGAAATCTCTCTGCTCCGCACGGGTTCTAGTCTTATTCCACCCAAGCCATTTTCTCCTCATTATTTCACTTGGTCAGTGCAATTAACCTATTGAACAAGCGTGTCAGGACCATAGACTGTATAAAACATGGACGTAGTCTCTGTGACGTCACAAGTGGATTTCTGAGGAGGAATTTTAAAGCTAATCGTGGACTCCAAAAGACCTCCGTCTCCTGAGCAGATAGAGTCTGCTCTGACCTTTCCTGTAAAGTGCAGCAGCGTTAGGAGTCCAGTCCAGTCTGTTGTTGAGGTGGACACCCAGGTACTTATAAGATGTCACGCTGGCACCAGTCCATAAAGTCCTGTGTCAGTTCTCTGTATTCCCTGTTGTCCCCATCTGTGATGAAGCCGACGATGGCAGAGTCATCAGAGAACTTCTGCAGGTGACAGGTTGGTGAGTTGTATGAAAAGTCTGCAGTGTAGAGGGTGAAAAGGAATGAAGCCAGGGCCGTTCCCTGCAGGGCCCTCGTACCGCAGACAACCATGTTGGACACACAGTCCCGTGTCCTCACATACTGTGGACGGTTGGTGAGGTAGTCCAGAACCCAGGATGTGAGGTGCAGGTCCACCCCTGTGTTCTCCAGCTTGTCCCTCAGAAGTGCTGGCTGGATGGTGTTGAACGCACTTGAGAAATCAAAGAACATGATTCTCACAGTGCTCCCAGGTTTCTCCAGGTGAGAGAGGGCTCTGTGCTGGAGGAAGATGACGGCGTCGTCCACCCCGATGCCAGGCTGGTAGGTGAACTGAAGTGGGTCCATCGAATGGGCCCACCAGGGGGCAGAGATGAGCAAGGACCAGCTGTTCCAGGGTCTTCATCAGGTGGGATGTTAATGCCACCGGCCTGTAGTTACAAAAACTTTACAAAACTTTATTGCATTTCTATACAGTTCAGTTTAACGTTAGTTATCAAAGGTGGAGGGTTTTTGTTTTCCAACCTCACACAGACGTCTTTCAGAAGTATTAACAACATAAACTATAACGCTTGTTATGAAGGCTATTTTTAAGTTTATGTTTTGTTTCATCCAATTTGGCACTGTGATTGCTTTGTTGTTAGTGCATAGTTCATACGCTAATAAGTCAATAGGAATAATTTCATTTAAATAGATACAACATTTCATTAACAGCTAAAAACAGATTTGCATTTTGTACATATTTACATATTATGGCAGCATAGAGCTGATTATGTTTTTGTATCTTTTAGTTTCACACTTTCTTACGCATCAATTAACCTGTGGACAAGGAGAGAAGGTCTTCAGAGTCTTGGTCTTCACATATATTGAGGACAGAACCGGCATCATTAATAAGGTCGCTCCCCTGTCCCAAAATGGCATGATTTATGATGATGCAAACATGCTTTCTGATAATGTTCCCTAGTGGAAGCATATATAAGGTGGACAGGATTGGTCCAAGCACAGAGCCTTGTGGAACACCGTAATTAACTTTAGAGTGCATCGAGGATTCATTGTTGACTTGTACAAACTGAGATCGGTCTGATAAATAGGACCTAAACCAGCTTAGCGCAGTTCCTTTAATGGCAATTCATTTTTCCAGTCTCTGCAACAGGATTTGATGATCAACGGTGTCAAATGTGGCACTAAGATCTAACAAGACGAGTACAGAGACAAGTCCTCTGTCTGATGCAATAAGAAGGTCATTTGTTACTTTCGCTGGTTAGCGACTGCTTTCTCAAGGATCTTCAAGAGAAAGGGAAGATTTGATATAGGTCTATAGTTTGTGAATACCTCAGGATCAAGAGTAGGCTTTTTAAGGAGATGTTTTATTACAGCTACTTTAAAGACTGTGGTACATAGCCTGTTAATAAAGACAGACTGATCATGTCAACTAAAGAAGTGCTAATAACAGGTAAAACTTCTTTAAGCAGCCTGGTTGGGATGGGATCTAGAAGGCAGATTGACGGCTTTGACGAAGAAATCACTGAAGTCAGCCGGTTAAGATCAATTGGAGAGAAGCAGTCTAAACATACATCAGCTTTTACAGCTGTTTGTATGGATCCCATATTTGTGGACAAATTGTTGTTGGATGGGAGGAGAATTTTGTTTCTAATAATTAGGATCTTATCATTAAAGAAGTTCAAAAAGTCATTACTACAATAGGGAGTACTGAGGAATATATGGCTCAATACAGCTATGGCTCTCTGTCAGCCTGGCTACAGTGCTGAAAAGAAACCTGGGGTTGTTCTTATTTTCCTCTATTAAGTTCGAGTAGTAGGCTGCTCTGGCATTGCGAAGGGCCTTCCTATATGTTTTTAGACTATTTTGCCAGACTAAGCGAGATTCTTCCAGATTGGTAGAACGCCATTTCCTTTCTAGTTTTGCGATGTTTGCTTTAATTTCTGAGTTTGCGGGCTATAGAGTCAAGAGTTGTTCACACTGAGCCTGCAGCACTATCAACAAGATGATCAATTTGGGAGGGACAAAATTTAGTGTAGGAGTCCTCAGTTAAATTGAGACATGGCATTGAATTCAATGCAGATGGAATCACTTCCTTAAATTTAGCAACAGCGCTGTCAGATAAGCATCTGGTGTACAAATATTTACGTAATGGTGCATAGTCCTGTAACAGGAATTCGAAATTTATTAAATAATGATCTGATAAGAGACGATTCTGAGGAAAGACTATTAGGTCTTCAATTTCAATGCCATAAGCTAAAACAAGGTCGAGGGTGTGGTTAAAACAATGAGTGGCTTTATGAACACTCTGATAGAAGCCAATTGAATCTAATAATGACAGAAATGCAGTACAGAGGCTATCATTGTCAGCATCAACATGAATATTACAATCACCTACAATAATTACTTTATCTGTTTTAAGAACTAAACTTGATAAAAGAATTCAGATAAAAAGTATGGACCAGGAGTGTGATACACTACAACAAGTAGGATTGGCTGCAGTGTTGTCCTGGCTGGGTGTGAAAGACGGAAAACAAGGCTTTCAAAAGAGTCATAATCGAGTTTAGGTTTAGATTTAATGAAGAGGCTTGAGTCAAATATAGCAGCAACTCCACCTCCTCGGCCAGAGCCTTGAGGAATGTGAGTATTAATGTGACTGGGTGGAGTGGATATTCTTCATGACTCAGCCAGGTTTCAGTAAGACAAAATAAATCAATATGATGATTTGATATTATATCATTTACTAATACAGCTTTAGAAGACAGAGATCTGATGTTTAAGAGTCGACATTTAATTCTCTGCTATGTACTGTTTGTGCAGGAGTATTACTGTGGATCAGATTTTTGTGCACAACTCCTCTTCTGTTAGTTTCAGATTTAATGAATTGAAGTGGTCTGGGAGCAGACACTGTCTCTATGTGGTTTTGGGTGAGTAACTGCCCTAATGGAAGCGCAGAGAGGTGTGTAAGACTACAACTCTGCCTCCTGGTCTGAACTCTGATTTATCTGATTTATGCAACAATAACAGAAATACTGAGGTGCATCACCTTTGATTCCCTGGTTTTCCTTCATTGGTCGAAATGTATCATTTTAATTTGTTCTGTTGTAAGTGTTTGTTCTGTCTCATCTGTCTCTTGTCTCACAAGCCATAGCTTTTGGTTGCACCCCATTCTTTTGGGGGTTTATCCAGTGACGGCTCGGGCAGTAGTTCTTCAGTCAAGATGTCTCCCCCCGGTCCAAAACGCCAAAGACTCTCTGTCAAGTTTCAATATCATGTCACTTGTTGTAATAAATTGTCTTTCTTAGTTCTCTCTCTCTCTCTGTCTGTCTCTCTGTCTCTCTCTAAACCCAACCAGTCGCAGCAGATGACTACTGTCCATCACTGAGCTTGGTTCTGTCCGAGGTTTCTGCCTGTTAAAAGGAAGTTTTTCCTCACCACTGTCACCAAGTGCTTGCTCATGATGGGAACTGTTGGGTCTCTATAAGTAATATTATAAAGAGTATGGTCTAGACCTGCTCTGTGTGTAAAGTGCCTTGAGACAACTTTTGTTGTGATTTGGCACTTTACAAATAAAATTGAATTGAATTGAATTGAATTTACTTGTCTCTCCTGGTTGAACTGTTCTTTGGACAAAAATGCATATTCACTTTTAGTTGAAAACTAAAATACAATCAGGTTCAAATTTGTTTCATAAATATTGATTAACTTAACTATTTTTTAAATGTGTAAAGATTGGTGCTCATATGTTGACAGGAGACCTGCCTTCCCCACCCCATGGGCCAGGACTCTTTACTAATCCCAATTTAACCTGTAAGAAAAGGACAGGCAGACTTGACAAATCCCTATGAAAACAGTGTCTTATCCAGCAAGAGATTGTCAAAAGATTGCTGTTGAACTTTTCAAATGTAAAATTTCAAGTCTGTGGTGGCAGAAATCTCAGAGACAGAAATCTCTAAAACTGGACAAATAAGACCAAAAGTATCTGTAAGGAGAGACACTGCTCACGCTAAAGTGAAAAAAATCTGTTTTTTCTTTTTTGTGTGTGTGTGACTTTGGAGAACTGACCCCTGAAATACACACGGATAAGTGACAGAGAGAGATTACGTGCATGATTTGGCCACATGTAATACCTGCATAAGACAAGAATTAAATTCTTTATTAAAGTCTGTTTAATAACCATAAATTCTGCTGATGGGCTGATATTAAGTTGCAAAGGAAATGTTAAACAGCAGGCAAATACTATACTGTTGATGCATTTGAAGACTCATTTGATAAATCAAAAACGAATAACGCTTGTTTAAAAGTTAAAAACCTTGAAAATCCATAACAAATCAATGTATGTCCTACCACTTTGCAACTTTCTCCAAAATGTAGGTCCAAAGAGTGGAAATGTTGAGAGGAATCATGAAGTCCATCAGTCTGTTTGTCTCAGAAAACGAACTAAACCTATGCTCTTGTAGATAAGATAAGATAAACCTTTATTCGTCCCACAGTGGGGAAATTTACATTGTACAGCAGCAAAGAGATAGACAAGTTAAATAGTAAAAAAAGTATACACAAGCTGCAAAAAAGTATTTACAATTTTAACAAATTAAACAAATTAAACAAATTTACCAAATTTACACGGGATTGTTTATGGATAAACCTGAGAATATGGGATGAATATGATATATATGGCCAGTAGTCTAGCAGAATAAAATATGAAATATTAAATACCAAATGAAATATTGCGCTTGAGTTAACAGAATAGACTGATATTAAATATCAAATATGAATATTGCACTTGAATTAAATAGAATGAACAGATATTAAATATCAAATATGAAATATTGCACTTAAATGTAACGGAATATTGCACAGCAATCTGGCAATGAGATCTGGCATAAATATACAGACATGAGAGAAGAGTATGGCACAGATGTCCAGGCATGTTGGTGTATTGTCTATTGGGAGCAGTGCTGGTTGTACAGCCTGACAGCTGCAGTGTTGGTTGTCATCCATTATGACACATTACACATGATAAACCGACCAATAGTTACACCCAACATCTGAAGCCACCTCTGTTTCTCCTGTTTGTCTGGCTAGTTCATCATAATCACAAGCGCCATTAGTGACAACGCTTTTGAGTTCAAGACCCAGGTGATGCAGATTGAACTTTTTGTACCTACTCAGTCATTGTATTGTGTGTATTAGACACATGGCTTCCACCATCCTATGTTTCTCATTTGTCTTACCCCCCTTCCCTTTTTCTTCCTCTTCTTCCTCCTCAATCTGGCTGTCCCCAACTCACAACTGAGCAGCAGCTATAGCTCAACTCGGGTTCAGAGACACATTTCTAACAAAAGGAGTTACAAAGTAGGGTCAGTAACTTTTCAGATATGGACATTTACCAGGCAGTTAGAAATTCACATTCGCTTTTCAGAATCCAAAATTTTTGACCCATACTCAGGACTAACAATCAGGTTATCTTGGCCACTGTGCTCCATTTTTCACTCTTTTTTTCTTTTTTTAACTGTAAATAATATATGTTACATATACACTGTAATGAAATTGAAAAACATGTTAAAAGGACAATTCTTTAGCATTTTTAAAAAAATTAAATTGATTAATTTTCATTGGGGCATGAATTTCCATACCACATTAAAATCAAATCACAACTCAGAAAACAAAATGAAGAGGTGTATTCCAGTCTGCAATACAGTAAATCACATTTCATAGTGAAAGGCTGCCTGTCCTGGCTGTCAACAGGTTGTGTCAGCAATGATAAACTCTATCATCGGTCCTGCCATGGCTGTGATAGTTGATTGTTTTTAATTTGGCATTGCAATCACAATGCATTCCCATTTAAACAATATTAGGTGGTAACCTAGTGCTTGGCTGGACCGTGTATGGCCAATGGGCTATATTGTGGCTGAATTGTTACACAGATAGTTGGTGATAGTGTTTACAACGTGAATTCCTGGATATTAAATGTTCATCTGTCTTTTTCTGTAGTGCTCCCAGTAATATTTGTTCTTAAATGTACTAAACCTGGTTAAGCTACATTTGGGTCAAAAAAATGTATAAATGCAGTCGCAACAAAAAAAAACCCAACATCAATATTAACGCAACATCATATTTTACAATGTTTAATATTAAAGAGAACTTTTTTGAATTATAATTAAACAATTTCATCTCTGATTATCTCCCCCTGCTCTTTCATTTGTTTCTATCTGCAGGTGTCGCTCATTATCCTATGATGCTCTCTGTATTGAGTGTTTTGTCTGACTGATTGTTATTGGCGGTGCTTTAATTGTGTGCTCTCTCGCAGGCCTCTTGGTACATGGAGAGCTGTTCTCTCTCCTACTCTGCTCTCTGCTGGACTCTTTCAGTGCCTAACCATCAGCTCTTCTTCTCACATCAGTGGGTTTTATGTTGTTTTCTGAGACTGAGGTGGGGCCCATGTAGTAAGTGGGTGTAGACCAAAAGAGCGTGAGTGAAGGACTAACACACTAAAGGCCAGAGATATGCTTAGTTTTAACTAGGCGTTTGCATGATATGATGATATGATGATGACTGCCTTGCATATCCTGCGTCCATTTGGAGCATTGGTTGTGCATGTCTTTAGAAATCAGTGTTACTTATATGCAAGATGCAATACACATGAACAGTAGGGGCAACAGGGATGTTAGCAGATGCCTGTTGCTAGAAAGCTGTTTGCAGCAGTTTGTTGAACTGACTGGCTCACTGTGTGTGTTGTGTGGCATTCAAAAATACATACTCACCATTGTCAGTATAGTTGCTTTATTGTTTACATAATGCAAATCTGGACGTTCTATCCCATCTGAGTTCTCTGGTGTGCCCTCTAGTGGAATTGTCCAGTTACATACATAGGCAAGTATGTGAAATATTATGTTCATGATGGTTGTCTAAGCAAACACATGGTTATAAAGCAAGTTATAAAGCAGCACCCATACTCATAGAACCTAGAGTTATGCAATACAATGAACAGTCGTGCCTTTTCATTTTGAAAGAATGCAATGGCCAATGGGAAAGTCCAACACTTGCCGGACCAATGGTGTAACTTCATCACTCAATCAGTCAGACAGTTGGTCATGAACACACTTTTGCATTCGTAGGCTGACCCCTGCTTTGATGCTGTCCAGTGAATAACATGGCATGGAAAATTCATGTCATTATGAAAAACAATTCATTCAGCTACCAGAGACAAAAAGCTACAAACATTCTTAAACATACATACAATATGCTTTTCTTTTAATTATGACACATGCAATAAATGTGTGAATGCATGTAAATGCATACATAAAAAGGAAATACATATATCAATGTGTCACAATATTATTTTGTTACATTTTTCTATTTGGGCATTTTAAATCTTCCAAACATTCCCAAAATCCTAATTTTTACATATATATTTATTTATTTATATTATATTATTCAATACAAGGGGTACTATGCCCCTTTAATTTTCAATTAAAAATTCACATTAATCCCCAAATCATTGGCCAAATCTTGCTATTTTATAAAGCTGTGTGTGATCAATCAGTGCAGCTACATTTCTGCCTTATAAACTTGGCTTGTTCCTATAGTGAGACCTGCTGATTTCTTATGAGGAATTAAGCCACACATGATGGATGACACAAGGAATTATCCCTTTAGTGATGCAGCAAATCAACACTACTGACACTATTTCTCCCTCTCTCTGTCTCCCCTCTCTGTCTCCCCTCTGTTTTCTTTCTCTCTGTCTCCCTCTCCCTCTCTCTCCCTCTCCCACGCTCTGCAGTCTCAGGTCTGTCTCCCACTGTTTCTAGCCCACCATTCCTCTCTGCTCCTCTCTGCGCACTCCTCTGCAGAGTGTGGAGCGCTGTCTGTTGACGCATCCACACCGGCCAATCACACGCCGTATCTCCAAGGTGCAGGACCACAGCGACCAATAAGAGAAAAGCACGGGGCGGGACGTGTCCTGTCCACTCACACCTCCACACATAGAAAATCAGTGGCGTTGGAGAGCGACAGAGAGACAGGCGGACTGAGAGTGGAGACGAGGAAGGGAACAGACAGACAAGGGGACACAGACAGACAGACGGAGACACGGGACAGCTGCTGACATGGACGCGTCGGTGTGACCAGCTCCAGACAGGGTCGCTCTCTCCAACAGGTCCACCGCCGCCGCAGGCATGTCGACGGCAGAGGGAGGCGGGCAGCGCGAGGAGGGGGAGTACGGAAGGGCGGCGAAGCGGCTGAAGACGGAGGAGAGGGAGACAGAGGCGGAGGAGAGAGAGGAGGGGGAAGAGGAGCTGGAGGAGGGGGAGGATTCGGACTCCGGCTCGCTGCCCGGTAACGGAGAGTCAGCGGCGGACAACCGGGCCCGGTGGAGCGGCAGTCAGTACGGAGCGGGACGGAGGGTAAGGAGAGCGACAATGTTATCTAACGTTACCCTGCAGTACAGCATCACAGCGTGCGCGTCCGTGTGCGCGCGCCCGTGTGATTGCTGCCACTGTCATTCAGTCAGTGTGAGCGAGCATCTCCCAACTGTCACACTCTTCACTTTATGTCAGCATTGTTCATCACAAACAGGATGTCGACTACAAAATGCCGACTACATTTCATAAACAAGTACAATGTAAACTGTACATTCAAACTCAAACATATAATTGGACATGTTGTCCTATGTATTATGTCCCACTTTTTATGATTTTTGCCTCAAGTATAAAAAGTGTTGCTGCCATATCTATTTACTCAAGTTTTGACTCAATTACTGAGTTACTAGCTGAGTGTTGTTACACTGCAGTTGCCAGTGTGGCTGCGAAATCTCTTCCCAGCTCACTGTGAACTGTGTTGGGTTTCAGAACACATGGAAGGGTTAGTGTACCAGTCCACTGGCAGACACTCAGGGTCCAATCTTCCTAAACCAGAGCCTCTGTTGTAAACAGTTTTTAGCCTGATTTCAGTCATAGTGCCCATTTCACAGAAGCAATTGGTGAGCACTGCCTACATGCAAGTTGCACATGGTGCAGATGATTATAGCTCAGAAGTTGCAAATACGTCTGAGAGTCCTACGGCCCTTGCAGGTTTCTCTCTTTTTCACCTTTTCACATGCGTCACACGTATGGTGTTTGTTTTGAATAGTGAAATGTTGTCAAAGTGAACGCAAGAGGAAATGATCTCATGTTGCACATGTAGCTTTCGTGTTGCACAGTTGTTTGAAACATATGGAAGCAACTAGTGATCATTTATTATTTTGAGCATATTTTTCCTCAACCTGCAGTTGTCATCACCTTTTGTGTGCATGTGTTGCATGCACTTACAGTATTGAATGTGTCAGTTTGTAAAAAATCAAGTTTATGGATGTGTAATAAAGTTAGGCAGCTGTAAAAATTTTTGTGCATTTATGAAAAAGTTTCATGCACTGAGATATACCATGATTTGCACGTGTTTAAAGTTTTTGTAGCTGTAGTAATATTTTGTATATGTACAATTAAAATTTGTGTAGCAATATATTAAACATTGAGGTTTCACAAATTCCGAGAGGGATGGACACGCAAATATCTGTGTTGGTGACACAGAAGTTACAATCTGCAAATTACAAGCATGAATTCTGATGTCTTTACGCCTCAGCCGACGAGCCAGTCAGCTTGCCGACAGGGATCAGCCAGCGGCCACCTCTAGAGGCCTTAGCGGGGGTTACAGCGGGGTCAGTCCAGTGTGCCAGGAGGCAAATGCGGCAAGAAAACCACCAACACTCCCCTGATGCTCCAAGCTCCCAGTCTGGAGAAAGTCTACAGAGACAACTAATAGGACTGCTATATGCACAGCTAACTGAGCTAATTCACTAACACTAGCTACGCTAGTTAGCAGCAGTTAATGATTACTTTAGCAACAAGTAAAGGTATCTGTCGATCAGGAAACTCCGTAAATCACGAGAGTTGAGGCAGAGGAGAACATCAGAGGGAAAACCAGATAATATGTTCTCCATAAAATATGAACGAGTTTCATCAAAATCAGTGAATTGAAGTGAAAGTTACAAAGTTGTGGTTTTGTGTAAGTTATGAAGGTGTATTTTTGTACAGTAATCAGTGAGGCCTGGAACCCTAAAAACACTCTGCTCCAACAGTGGCTATCATTTTTTTAAACTAATTCTTGTAATTCTTTTGTGGTCTTAAAAACGGTACATTCATCGAACTCAGTGCACATATTGCTATTTTCTGAACTACCATAGCTGTCATATGCCATCAAGGTGTTTGTCGTATTGAAAGTCTGTGTGGTTTCATCCAGAGTGGGTTGAAAACATGACTGGATGGTCAGTGGGCAAAGGGCTGATTGGCTTGTCAGCTCAGGCGTAACAACAAGGTCAAAATTTGTGCTTGTATCTTGTAGCTTGTATCTTAAGTGTTGCGTACACAGACAGGAAATCTTTGTGTCTATCTCAGACATTATGAAACCTTACTGTTGAAAATATCCCTTCATAAATTTTGATTACATATACATACTTTTATAGCTATATCACATTTGTGAACATCATTTCAAAAGCTCAACATCTTAATGTCCCTTATTTGCTAAGAGAGGAACTGGTTGATTTGATGTCACCTGTTGTTTCTAGTGGTAACAGTAAATGTGTTTTAATGATCTAGGTCCCAGAATTCTGTTGGAAATACCACTTCTATAGCACAACAAGTGGGCAACAAGCAAGAATGCAACAGAAAAACAACTAGTGTATCTGTTTCTGTATCTGCTTTGAGTGTCTGTGCCAGCCTTTAATAATGAGTCCCTGAACACCAGTGGTGAATTGAAAGGACACTATTGGATTTGTGGGTACAATAAGAAAATTGTGAAGTATGTCTTTAGGGTATGGTTAATTTCCAGTCCCATTACTTTAAATGAGCAGTTCAACGTTTTGTGAAATGCACTTATTTGCTTTCTCACTGCCCCACTGTTTGTGTGTCTGTGTTTTGTTTTTGTGTATTTGAAGAAGATGTGTGTGGTCTGTGAGAGAGAATTAAAAATGGAAAACCATAAGTTAGAGGAAGACTAACATCACACAAAAGTGAGTTGTACACAAAAGTGCAGTTAACAAAATGGTGGCTGGTAAAAAAAATATGACGGTGAGGTAGAATTTAGAATCCACCAGACACTTTGACTTATGGAAGAATAGGTTCATTTTCATTGCTGGTTCTGTTTAAAGTATAAAAATACACATACTGAGGCAGCTGAAGCTCCTGAATGAACATTTATTTCACGTGTTTGTTTGTTTTTTACAGTACAATGTAAATGTTAAAATGACTATTTGTGGTTTATACAGAGTTGCCTGCAGGGCTTTTTTGGCAATCAGCAACTGGGGAAAACATCATGAAGTCTTGTTGTTTACCAAAATGTACTAGTCCAATAATAATGCGTAGTGAGTTTGTATTTCTAATTAAATGTTTATTTATATTTTTAATATAATACAGCTGCAAAAAAGACACTTATGCATACAGTCTGGGTGGTGGTGCACCTACAAAATACACAGCAACCATTTTTAAAAAAGTGACTATGCTCACATTGCTTGCAGCTACTTGCGGACATATCAGTTCCACTCCTCATTTATTTTGTGCTACTTTGCACTCACTCAAAACACTGGGCATTAGAATACAGTGTCATTATGGTAATAGAGCACATGAGGTGTTTTTGATAGCTTTGGTACCCGGAAATAGATCAGGTTATATGTATCTAGTAATGATCCGCTCAAAACTACCTTGACCAGCATTTGATCCTAACCCTGATCCCAAGTTTGAAGATTGACTCAGGCTTACCACCCTTTCTGTACTTATAAAACAAAGATTATACAACAGAATATAATGCAGTATTTAAAACTGACCTTTCAAAAGCAACTGGAAAAAATCCCACACACTGTGTGTAGTCAGTGAATAATATGCTTGATGTACTCATGATTGGGTTGGCTCTTCAATGGGACACTAAGAACTGTAATGTTAGGGTTTTCAGAGAGACTTGGTTCGACCCAGAGATCCCAGACTCTGCTATTGTTAGTGGAGGGCATTCAGCGCCAGGACCTGACAATACTACAGGGGATAGCAAGGGGTGAGGAGTCTGCTTCATGATCAACATCCAGTGGTGCCCAGATGTGGAGAAAATGTCTTCAGGCTCTTCTCCTAACCTTGAGCACCTTATGATTGGAGGTCATCCTTATTTTCTCCCAAGGGAGTTTACATCAGTCATTCTTACAACAGTGCACATTCTACCACAGGCAGACACCAGTCAAGCCCTGGACAAGGCTGTATGGAATTATCGACAGGACAAGGAGCTTATGGTCAGAGGCTGCTTTTATTGTGGCTGGAGATTTTAACGGAAACCTGAGGAAAGTCCTGCTGCAATGTCACCACCACATTAGCTGTCCTACATGTGGTGGTAACACTCTTGAACATGTTTACACTCCTTTACTTTCCCTGCGTGCCTGCGTCAGCACTTCTGAGCGGTGGTTTTCTTTTTCAGGCCAACAAGATTGTCACGTACACAGATGCGGCCATTGTCTACGGACATTTGTACACTAGACCTTTGAGATTTCCAAATCACAAACCCTGGCTTGACAGGGAAGTCCAGATATGTGTTCTGGAGAGCTATTAGCAGCGCTAAGAGGCAATACAGGAACAAAGTGGAGTGAAACTACTGGGTCTCCAACACTGGAAACACGTGGTTTGGACTAAGAATTATCACAGACTACTAAAGGAAAACTAGCAGTGCTGACAGTGCAGCTTACACTAGTCCAGGGCAGATGTGTGCACGCCCTTTAAAAAGATTAATCCATGCAAGTCCCCTGGACCTGACGTCATCCCTGGCTGAGCTCTCAAGGTGTGTGCAGATCAACTGGTGGGTGTCTTCACTGACATTTTTAACCTGCTGCTCCAGTCTGTAGTCCCCATGGTCATGGTATTCAAGTAAAGACTGAATCAATGACAACTGGGCTTGGTTGTAGTTCTCGATGACGTTTCACTTCGCATCCAAGAAGTTTCTTCAGTTCATGAAAAGTGAAGCCTCTTCAAGGTTCTATATTAGTATAGTGATATTGATTTGGACTCGAGGGCGTGGTGATGGCAGGACACCATTCGTGAGTGAGTTATGGCGCAGCCTTGGTCTTGCTGCCTCAGCTGTCTGGACTGGACCCACAGCAGGACTACGGTGGCATGTGGCCGCCCAACTTGCTGCAGCGCTAAGCTCACTTGGGACTAGATCCTGGTATGGGTGATGGATAGCTGCATGGGAATGTATGGCATTGAGGATGTTCAGTTTTCTTCTGTCCTCAGCATTTAATTTTAAATGTTATTTAAAAATAGCTGTAATGCAACAGAAGAGTTTCAACCTCATGCACCACCCAGCATCTTGCACTAGTGAAAGTGGGATGAGACAATAATTTTGATGTGAAAGACTGGGTGAACGGCGCTTTCATAGTACTGTAAAAAGATGCGATGGGTAAGGTGGACACACACACACACACACACACACACACACACACACACAGTAATTGCTTGCTATTTACTGCATCGTTACTGTGACAATTGTTTGTAATATTCTGTCCCCCCTATTTGTGTCAGTGAGGGTAGGCTTAGAAACACCTCTAAGTATAATACCATGAAGCTGAATCAACACCTCTTGAAAAAAATGAATTTATAACCCCCTGTTATATTAGACTGTCTTAGCACAACTAAATGTATTTTATTGTTGTTTTGTGCTTGTGTGTTTGTTGTAATCTACATGATGCGTGTACACCCTCGATAAATACTCTGTCTTCCGCAACAGACCTGTGTGGAAAATCTGGAAACAACATTATGGAATTTATGTTTTTAAAAAAACTTGTAAGCCATTGTTGTACTGCTTAATTTTTAAGTGAACATAAGAAAATAGAGATGAGTAATCAATCAGTGTAAAATAACATGTTGGTTTTCCTGTCCTGTTTTTTTTGAATCACCAGTGACCTGGAATGTTTTTTCAATCAACAGATGTGCACTGTCAAAAAATAATTAGTGAAATTTCCTGCCTTTTTGATGCATTTGAGACCATCAGTTTTGTTGTGCCATGGTGGTGTTGCTATACATTAAATAGCCCAAATCAGCTACTGTAATAATTAGCATTATGGCAATAACTGCTAAACCAAGTAAAGATAAACACCGGTCCATCATTACTTTAAGACATGAAGCTCAGTCAATCTGTAAAAAACAATGTGCAGTCACAGAAAGATGTTTGTAATAAAAAAAATATTTTCTTTCATCCCTCTGTACATCACTTAAATTGCAATAGACAAGCATTTGACAAGAATGTAGGTAGTTTTGTGACTCCAACTTCTCTTAAATACAGTATCAGGTTTAGGGCTAACTGTCTATAGACATGTAGCAACATCTCAGCTAATACTTTGTTGAAAATGACGCTTTTGTCACGTTATGGATGAGTATCAGCCAAGAGAGCCAAAGTGAAACCAGAACTTCAAGTTTCTGTTCAGAAGTAAGAACGTTGCATTGATATTTGTAACAAGCCAAATTACTAAAATTCCAGTCCTATGACATAACCTCACTCAACAATTTATTTCAATAGGGATGGGGATTTTTTTCTTTTTTAAACAAGATTTCATTTGCATTCATCTCTGTCTCTTCAAATGTGACCTCGATAACTGTCACCTCCTGCATGTTAACTGACATTTCAGCTGCTTTTATCTCTTAATCTTCAACTAATATATGAACTTGTTTCATATATCTCTCTCTTTAAATGAGAGTTCAACTGCTTTCCAAACTATATAGTCAACATTTTCATTTCAGCAGAGACTGCAGCTCTTTACATTGATTAATGTTTGACTAACAAAACTGCTTTCATTGCTTACACACCAGCTGATGCACATGCTTTCAGTGCATTAGCTGAAATGTTAACTACTCAAGTGCTTCAACTTTCATTCAACTCTCATTCAACATCTCTCTCAAGTAAAGAATTAACATTTTAAAACATTTCACCTTGTTTACCTTCATACATGCGTACATGTTCACACACAGCAAACTGAACTTTCTATTACAGCTCTGCTTCATCACGTATTGTTAAGCAGGATCTGTGGTCAGCTGTGGGTCTGTTCAGGAGGTCTATATTTGTATTTGGGTTTAGAGAGAGAGAACAGAGATAAATGTGTATTGTAGATGCAGCTATGTGCAGAGATAAATTAACAATAGGGTAAACAGAGAACTGAGGATTTTTTTGTTCCAGTAGAAGGATGTAACATATATGTGTGGCTATCACTGTCAACCACACTGTGTTAGTTCACTGTTTCCTTTCTCACCATCTCTCCATTACAGGATGTATGCTACTAGATTGGCACATTCATACACACACCCACACACAAATTTGTCTTTCTTTCCTTGTAAGGATTTCTAACACATTCTCTACCGCCTAAACTAACCTAAATTAAAACCAAGTCCAAATGTCCCAGTAATGAAGAAGTGTCCTCGCTATCATGGTCTAAAACTAACAACAAAGACACACACACACACACACACACACACACACACACACAGACACAGACACACACACACACACACAAGTGACACAAGTGCTGAGTGAAGGTGGTATCACCTTGCCGTGTAATCAGCATTACATGCATGTTGTCTAGTTTCCACACACACTCAGGTATGCATGCACGGACACAGTTAGACACACACACACACACTCACAAACACACACACGTCATCTGATCATTACAGGGTGATTAAGAAGATGGATGGGCTACTTAGGGATGTTCATTCCTTCAGCCATTATTTACAGTCAGAAAGATACATTGGGGTGTGGCAGTCCTGTTTTAGAAGTGTGCAGTTTACAATTTAAAAACAAGGTCACAAAAAGAAGCAACATAAGAAATATAAATTATTTAAAACACAAGGGCAACAAAACAACTTTTGGAAAAAATATCCACAACAAACATCTAATGATTTCTTCAATGGTTGTTGGATCCTCACACGCACACCTACATCAAAGGCCCCTCTAGAGCTGAGGCCAGCTACAGAGGGCTTGTTTGTTAAATTTAGGCTTCAAAAGCAATTTAATTGAGACTAAAATATATTTAAAGTTGCCAGTACAAAAACCCTCCCAAGGTTTTCCTCAGTTAGCCAATTAAGATGGTGGTGACCTATGATGACTAATTCAGTTTCAGCTAATGTGTTTACATGCACTCCAGTAACCTGGCTACAGTTAGCTTTCTGCAGTCATCCTACTTCTAAAATGTCATGTAAATAAGGAACCTGGTTTCTTTAAACAGGGTAGATCAGAGAGAGATTAGAAAAACCTGATTTCCCCAGTTTCATTGATGGATGACTGACTTCAGACAGAGAAAGTGGCACCGTGACAGAAGGGAAAAGATTGTCACATGTTGTTTACATTAGTCATTCCATCCAAAATTCCACTAAACCTGACGCTTACATGAGATAGCCTCAGAGTAGCCTCAAATACATTGACAGCTGAACATCTGACCGTTGAAAATTCAGACGGAATCACATGCTCTCAGTCTTAGAGTGCAAAAGTGCAGCTTTTAGTTAACTGGATCCTGATGAAGACTGTCCACAAATGAAGTAATTTTCAGATGCACATGACCCCTTTCCTTAGAGGCACCAATAGAATAGTGTTGTTATAGTAATGATTTTATGTTTGAATAAATAATTGAGAAATCGTTGAAATCTGTGTGTGTGGTGTAATAATTAAAATTAAAATTCTCAAAATGTTCACAAAAAAGATGAAAAATACTTTGTATTAGTTGTATTAGTATTATTTCTCAATCAACAGAAAATTGATCTGCAACAATTTCTATTCATTGTTTTAATAATTTACAAACAAAGTGAAGCCTTCTTGGCAGATTAATCAATAATAAAAATAACTGATAGTTGCAGCCCTTATTCAAGAGTATTGGAGCTCTAACTGTGTCTGAAGAAGTTAGCTGCATGAGAATAAACAGGGTCATTTACCTGGCTAAATGGGTTAGAAGAATGTTGTCGCAGACTTTTTGAAGAGTTGAAGATGTTTTAATGCTCCATCTTTTGTTACTGTATTTTGGAAAGTTCCTGGCATTTCACCCTCTGTGAGTCATGCACACCATGAGAGATTAAGAGATTACAAATCAAAATGTGTCGGTAGCAACAAGATTTGAAATTGTCAAGTGATGAAAGTTGACATTGAATGCCTGGTCAGATTTATGTTTTGATCCAATGGTTCCTAATTTAAATCCAAATTTAGCCAGTGACAGACAAAGTTCCTGTATAGCTCCTCGTGTTTAGACACGTTTTAACGTTTAACATTTGGAACTTTGGCTCTTTTGTAGTAACTCAGGTATTGTATCAGCACTTGCAATTTCAAACAATACCCATCTGATTTTATCTAATCTAATTTAATCAAATGCAATCTAATCTTATCTAGCAGTTCTCTTCAAATGTGACTTAACTAATTCCGGCTAACATGCTGTCATCAGGCTAAAAAAGTCCATCCAGCTAGCTTGGTTCCATGAATGCAGGTTGAGGACTGATTTCTTTTAATACTGAGGTAATCATTTGAATGCAGTTACATGAGGTTGGTGTGTTGGGAACCCTCCCAGCATGTGCTGGGTCAACAGGTCCATTCATTAGTCTCATTTTATGTGTACTCTTGCAATATTATAGGTATTATTTTGTTCTGCATCGTGCCACACAACATTTGAACTGTTTCCACACTTTCATCACTGTCAAACATTTAACGGTGTAAAATTGTTTTTTTAGTTTCTGCCCGTGACAACACCAATTACAACACCAAATATTACACAACTTCTCAGCCACTTGGTTTGTTATTAATGGGGAACTAAGCTTTCAAGTCCTATCTATATTCAGTTCTAAATCCAAACCAGGAACACAAGTGTTAGCTATTTATGTTAGTGTACAAGCTGATGACTAAGAGCATGACTTCATGTTAGGCTGAGAGCAGTGAGAAGATGGCGGCTGTCCAGTCAGTGCAGGCTGCAGCACAGAGAGAGGAAGAGAGAGAGATGATATTTTCAGACTGCACTGCTGACAGAATGTAGAGACTGAAAGATTTTAGCAGAAAAAAAGATACACAGGTGAGTTTATTTTTTAATATTGTTATGAAGTTGCTGGGAGAAATAGTCCCTCCAAACAAATGATTGCTACCTGCTCAATATTTAATAGCAGCAACATTGTAGATTTGCTTGAATGCAAGTTAAGTGTACTAGAAATATTCTACACTAATGTACCAGATCTATATGAAGCAACAAACTGTTGTTGGAAGTTCCCTTAAAGAGTAACTCACAGTTTCCCTTAACTGCATAAAATCTATAGCAGAGTCGCTGTCTGGAGGTTTTTATTCAGTTCTTTGGATTAAAGACCTGCAGACTGTTGTATCTCCATTGGACATGATTGGTCACCCCACATTTGATGATATGAACTGGTCAATAGAGGGGAACGTTACTCTCATGCCAAACACTCAGAGAATAGAATGAGTAAAGTGATTGAAGTTTCTCTCTCTCTCTCTCTCTCTCTCTCTCTCTCTCTCTCTCCTCTGTCTTCATTTTGATGTCCTGATTCTGAGTCCTCAAGAATACTCCATATTCATAACTGACAGTCCTAAAGAGCCCTATTGTCATATTGTCATACAACATGAGCTTTTACCAACACTACTGCCCTTTAGTCATGACTGATTTCCTACTTGTCATCAAGCTGAAACACTGGGAAAACTGTAACTACTTTAGACTTGCACGGATTCATTTTCCTTTAGACAGAATTCAGTTGTTTTGCTTAGTAATTCTAATCTGACAGGCGGGGGTGTGTAGTAGCGGACTGGTAAAACAAGTTACATTCCTATCAAACTGGTCTAGGAGACTATTCTGTAGTTTGCTTGTCTTTATCCTGCCTACACTGGTAAATATACACTCAGTAGGGACACCTTTCTAATACTGGGTAGGATCCCCCTTTGCCCCCAGAACAGTCCAAATTGTGTTGCATTGGCATGGATTCAACAAGGTGCTGGAAACATTCCTTGGAGATTCTGCTCTATGTTGACATGGTAGCATCACACAGTTGCTGCAGATTTTTGCAGACAGAAACAGCTCTGCTTTAGAAAACAAGGGGCTGCGTTTGTGGAAGCATTTCAGGTGCTGGTGAGAAAATGAAATATGATCAAGGGAGTACAGTTTCAGTAACAGATTATTGTGTTTGAAGGTTTATCGGATGCTAAAACACTCTACAGCACTTTATAAAACATTGTGACACCGACTTTATCTTTCGTCTAGACAACTGCATTTGTAATCATAGAATAAAGGTCATGTTACTAAGGAATCTACCAGGGACGTGCACATATGTACTTGGTTGTATTTGACTGACAACGCAGCACCTTGCCATATTGCATTTCATCGTGGCTAATGTTGTGCTATGTTGGACTTTTCTGCCACATGACCCCAAATTGCTGGGACTGCTGGTGTGCAAATGTGGCAGGCTGCAGATCAGCCTGATGTGAACTAAGCTTGGGGGCATCTGTTTTTTCATACTTTGTATGATATATGGTATATGATGGCATTTGTGTAAAAACAAAAGAAAAAAAAGAAAAAATAAAGAAAAGTAAAAGTTGAGCTGCTGGTGATAGAGTCAATGTAGCATGTATGACATTGTTGAGCCTACAATGCTGTCTGTCTAATATGCAGTTAGAGGAGCATCTGTGTGTTTGATGGTATGAAAACCATACCTTCAGGATTTCCAAATACCCTCATATACCACAATACCTTGATACCGCCCAAGCCTAAAGTGAACACAATCACAGCATGTAACTATGGTTGACTGTGGCCTGTGTGTGTTGCAGGATAATGGTGAGGACTCCCATCGTATCTCTCCCAGCCCTGTGGTCCATGTCAGGGGTCTATGTGAGGCTGTGGTGGAAGCAGACCTGATAGATGCCCTGGAGAAATTTGGACCTATATGGTGAGACAGCAATCATTGTGTGTGTATGTGTGTGTGTGTGTGTCTGTGTCTGTAAGAGAGAGAGAAAGAGAGAGAGAGAGAGAGAGCAACTGAATCTACCCATCCAATCTGAATTTCCCCACTGAGGGACGAATAAAGGAATATCTTGTCTTAATCTCTTAACTGTTTCTCCTGTTCTGGGTTGTGGGGGTCTAGAACTTACATGTCTCCCAGCATTCATGAGATGAGAGGTAGTGTACATCATGGACAGGTCACCGGCCAGTCACAGTTGTGACACCTAACCTGAGTTATAGCTAAACCACTGACCAGTTATTGCCAAAATCTATTAGCCTAGTCAGAAAAGACATGAACAAGAACAGCCATGCCTCCCTAGTTCAATCCACAGGCCCCTATACTATTCACTATTGATATACACTCAGAGACAAGTTTAGTCAGGTTCACAGACAAAGTCTTGGTGAGCTTTCCCAGTCCATGTCAGCACAAGAGAGAACAGAAGGATACTGGTAAAGCTCCACAGTTTGAACATTTCACTTGCCTTTGAAAGTGAAAAATAGACTGTGCAAACGTGACAGTCAAGTACATATAATACACTGCGTTTACTCAACTCTGTAGGTAACAAATCTGTTATCAAATCTTTTGTCACTCCTAATAAGCAAAGAGTTACAAGAGGATTGTATCAGCTGTCACTAAATAATGTCAACTCCTTCAGTAATTTGACTTGAAGCTGAAGTCTGTACTAAGCCAATTATTATTCCTCCTCACCAGTGACAGCCGTGGCTGGAGGCATTACGTTTTCATGGTTGTCAGTCTGTCCAGATTTGGCACAAATGTCCACTTGGACTCAAGGATGAAATAACTAGAATTAGCTGGTTGAAGGTCAAAGGTCAAGGTCACTGTGACCTCACAAACACATTTTTGATCCTAACTCAAAAAAATCATACACTAGTTATAACAAAATTTCACACAAATGTCTAATAGGATAAAATGATGACATTTTATGTCCTAAAGGTAAAAGGTCAACTTCACTGTGACTTCATAATGTTCTGCAAAACACTTTATTCACCGCCATAACTCAGGAACATAATTGCAGCTTGTGACCATATTTTATAAGTGGTCGGATACTGAATTGGTGAAATTAATTTTGGGTGCCAACCTTGAAACTGTGCTGATTATGTAGATCTTCTGTGCTGCCAGGTTGAAGATGTGTGTGAAGCATCCATGTTTTAGAATTTGAAGCATTGTCTACTGTCATGGCTACAACTGTGTGATCTATTATAATCAGCTTTATTAGCCATGCAAGGAATTTGACTTGTTTTTGTTTCTCTCTGACATTGATATTGAGCTTCAGGTGTTCTTCACCATGTGACAAGGCCCTCTATCTGTCCTCTGTACTCCTCTGTAAAATAGTCTCTGGCTACGTCCACACTAATACATTTTCATTTTAAAACAGTGCTTTAAAACAAAAAAAATCTCTGTCCAGATGAGAATTTTAGCACCATTTCAGAAATATGCTCCAGCCATTTTAAATGCCTGAAAATGCATATCACCTGACCATTTACATACACAAGGCATGTGTGTGCCAGTGTAAACAGAAAGCAGGGGGTTAGGGTTAGAACAGTAACAAAAAATAAGATCAGAAATGTCTTTGCTTGGACCGATGATGAGGTGGAACTGTTACTCAAAGTAATACATAACTATAAGGCCGTTGTGGTAACATGAAAACATGTTAGATTGGGAGTCAGCACCATGGAAATATGGCGGCGTATTAGAGCGGTACCAGCAGCAGTATCCATAACCGGAGGAAGCCATGACTGTCAGAAAGGAGTACCCACACAAGAAGGATTACTTTAAATTGGACACTTATACAATTATATGGTTATTTTTGCTTTCTATTTTACAGAGGCAACAGATAATAATTTTTCAAATCAGTTGTGTGAGAATGCATCAAGGAAAAGTCTGTGTGTGTGTGTGTGTGTGTGTGTGTGTGTGTGTGTGTAAACAATGGATTGGTTTTGATTCATCAATGTTTAGAAGTTTTCTACCTTTATCTTCCTCACACAACAGATGTTAATAACAAAAAATAAATGTATTTTAAAAATTATGATATAAATCACTATTTAAGCTGTTTTAGTTTTTGTGAGGTTAATTGTTATTTATTTTTCATAATCTCAGTATGAGTTCTTTGTGAAGAAAATTAGTCATTAAAGGAATTTGGGATCCCAGTACTGTTTTGCATCTTAACAGTGCAATACTAGATGATTGCTTTTGGCCCATGGCCCACCATTAAGTTTCAGTTTTTACCCGATAAAGAAAAAAGTTTGGACACCCCTGTTTTAGACCAACAGATTGGCACATTTTTATAATTCTCATTTTAATAATTCTACAAATATATGAAGGACGACACAATAAATTCCACAAAGTCTAAGTTCTATTGTGGTCCTTGATGTAGAGAAATGCAGAAAAGTCTGGGTGAGTAGGTGACATCATGCTGCCAGCAATAAATACACAATCAATTTGTATATCTGTAAAATCAGTCTAAGTCAAACATCCAAAACAAAATAATACAAAAATCACAAATTGGATGATGTAATTCCAAGTTTCCCACAAACACCTCACTCATCATTTACTCACCAACATAACCAATACAACATTCTTGTTTTGTTTTTTTTTCATTGTTCTGCATATACTATTTTTTCAAGACAAAATAGTTAAAACTCCAACAACATAAACATTTGAACATGAATGAATATTTATGGGGGGGGGCTTGACGAAAAATGAGACTGCCTGAAGTCTCAGGTACTAAGTGATTTGGTGTAATAACCTGCTGTGAGTTTTCGTAGCTTTAGTGTAAAGATAGTTACAGATGCTGAATAATTGAAGGAAACATTTTGTGATACTGCAGTTTCCACTCTAAACGACTCCTTCTGCATTATTTACACTCCCTGCATGGTGCAGTATTCATTAACCTCTCATTCACCTGAACAGAGCTGCAGGGAAAAGCATACTGTGAAAGACACACACATACAAGCACAGATATAAACACAGGTTTTATCTTATTGCACTGATTTGACAGGTTCTTTAAAGGCCTTCTCGCCTTTAAAGGCAGTGAATTCCTTTACTGGGGTTGGGAAGGCCTATGCCCTTGGTTCAAAAGTGACAGCAGCACTAAAATGACCCATTCCTATTCAGATCTGAGAATTGAGTACTGAGGATTAAAACATAATCTGCTGTTCTGAGATGTTGCCAAAGAGTGGAGGACCTGCAGTATGGCTGGCAGAGGAGGTGATGTGTCCAGCACAGTCTATGATGTCCAGCACAGTCTATGGTGTCCAGTATAAGCCCATTAGTCGCAAAAGATTTAAATGAATAGCATGTGTATGTCCAATCTTTTTGTTTGCATGTTTGTTCTCAGTTATGTGATGATGATGCCATTCAAGCGTCAGGCCCTAGTGGAGTTCTCTGCAGTGGAGAGCGCTGACCGCTGTGTGTCCTGTGGAGCCAAGGAGCCTGTGTACATCGCAGGTTTGATTCCTAGGCTTTTCACTGTAAAGACTTACCAATGACATCGTTTAGTTACACATGGTTGTATGTAGCATACCGTATGTGGTCATATTTTCGTCCATCTGTTTATCAGGCCAACAGGCATACTTTAATTACTCCACATCCAAGAGAATCACCAGGCCGACCAACGCTGACAACCCCAACAGTGGCAACAAGGTTCTCCTGCTGTCCATACAGAATCCCCTCTACCCTATAACCACGGTAAACAGACACACACTGCTCTCTGTTTGGACTTTTATAAGTTATTCAATTATAATGCACCTATAAAATATGCTCCATGTACAATATATTACACTTATGGTCCTTTTTATATTGTGTCAAACTTTGGTGATTATCAGCATGAGCTTACTCCCCACAAGAGCAAGTCAAGTTGCATTTCATCATAACAAAAACGTAACTTATACACTTACCACATGGACAATAAATGTTTGTTATGCGTTAATCTAGAGCTAGGTTCAAGTCCATACCAGCTGTCTTTCACTGGCTGCCTGGAACGTAGAACAACACATTGAAAGCTCTAAGAAAACTGTAAAAAAACTAATTTTTTGTAAGTGGACTGAAAAGTGCTGTATAATCCCTTCAGGATTTCTGACTCTATGCACACTCTATACATAAACATTTCAATGTCAGTATGTAGCAGTTTAATATTTAATTTACTTGTCAGTCTTTTCCTCTCAAACAAACTAGATTTATTAAGCTTCCATTAAAAGCTGTCTGTCTGAGTGAGTGTTGGATTCGTTCTTTGAGATTTTTCCTCATCTCTCATTCCCCACCTTCAAACTCGATCCCATCCTGTACTGCATCACTCAGTGTATACTTTTGTGTCCAAATGACTGCCCAGGAACTTTTTTTGCCTGTATTTTAAATGTTATTAAATGTGACGTGTAAATTATTCTATATCTTTAAAGCACAATCGATGTGGTCTCAGTGAACATTTGCGTCTAACATATTTGTTTTTGGACATTGGGCCTATAGAGTAGAAAACACAGTTCACCAAATTTCACTCCAATTTTCTCACAAATTACAGGGGTACTGCTGGCAACTTAAGTTGTTAAAAAACAAAACAAAAAAATAAAAACAAAGGAGAGATGGAGCTGAAATTTGTTGTTTTTCTACCATCAACCTGACATAAATTATAGAACAGCCTTTTACCAACAGTGCATTCCAAATTTAAACATTTTCAAGCAAATGGCTTAATAGTTGCTAGTGCTATTTTTCTGTTGTGGCACCCACAACATTAACTTGTCCAGTAGATGGACAAATATAATCTTAAATATAATAAATATAATCTTTGGGTTCCCACATTTTTATTTATACAACTCATGTTGTGATAATGAACTTGCAGTTTACTACATTTTTCAGTAGTCATAAAGTTTGTCACTCAGTGGGAATTAAAAACACTTGCTGAATTTGAGGCAAGATCAGTGGTTTAGGGCTTTAGACATAACACTAACATAACGTATTAGAACATTTTGATTTGGCAGAATTTCCTGCTTGACACAATGACTTTTTAAAAATGTTGCCTCTTTGTCAATCTCTTAATGTTAGTAGCGTCATCTGGCCTCAAGTTTGATTGAAATTTTTAACCTTTCTGTTAACTGTGACTGATGTGAGTAGTATAATGAGTTATTTTTTGGAACACCAGTAAAAAAATTCAAACAGTACTTTGTGCTTGAAATTCTCTTGAGGTGTATTTGCATTATCTGGAAGAGAGTGAAAGGTTGATTTACTGACTATAACCAAAAACAGTCTTTAAAAAATATGAATTTTGAGTCTTGGAGAAGTATTCACCAGATCCCTAAAAAGACCTGAACTCTTACCAGCTACTACCTTTATGGTATTCAATTCATAAAATGCAGAGTGCCCTGCAGCCTGTGCTTCACACAGATTAAGACACACTCCAGCATTAGAAACTTCTTTATTATGTATATTATGCTGAATGTCGGATTTCCCATTTGGTCCAGGATGTTCTGTACACAGTGTGTAACCCCATCGGCAGTGTCCTGAGGATCGTCATCTTTAAACGAAATGGAATCCAAGCCATGGTGGAGTATCCTTACTGAGTGTGTGAACATGTTTGTCTTTACATGCTGTGTATATCTGTGTGTTGCAATGTGAGGTGTTATCTCCTTGACCTGGCTCCTTCAGGTTTGAGTCTGTTCAGTGTGCACAGAAGGCCAAAGCTGCTCTGAACGGAGCTGACATCTATGCTGGTTGCTGTACACTCAAGATTGAATATGCAAGGGTAAGAGACACAAAACATATCAGCAGTCGTGAGCCTGGTGTCATTTTGTTGTGTGTGCTGTGTTTACAAAGTTTCCTCCTGGATATCAGAGAAATAAATTAAATCTGAGGTTCTTAGGAACATCTGTGATGCATTTAACAACAATGCAATACCGTAACGTAATGTATTTTTCACAGGTGTCCCACAAGAGAAATAGTGTGATAATATTCTTAAGATGAGAAAAAGCAAATATATATATATATACATATATCAAAGAGTACTCCCTACATTATTACGTGTAGATGTAATGTTGAGAGAATGTAGAGTAAGATGTAAAATTTCTGATTTAGACTCTTCCCCAGTAACAAAAATGAATGTTTTGACTTGTCTACTTGACCTGTAGACAGTGTTCAGATCATCAGGTGTGGCTTCGACATCTACACAGTGACAGACACCGTGTTGCAGGTGATAGAGCCTAATGGCCACATGTACAGACAGAAAAGACTGGGCTCAACATTGACCCTTGATGTACAACACAATAAATACTTTGTCTTTCTGGATAGAACTCCCCACCTGGTTGTGACTGGTACCCATAGCATGTGCAGTAGGAAGCCAAGAAATAGACGAGCAAATGTTATATAACAGCAGTTTTAGGATACACTCTGTTTTGTTTCGTTTTCATAAAGATTTGATGTATTATATTTAATGCAGAATTCACAATAAGGCACAAAAAATGAAGAAAACGAAAACTTCTTTTTTCATTACTGATGTCTGTTACATTTTTTGAGAAAAAACACTATCGATACCAAAATCATCCCCCTATACCCCACCTCCACCTACATGGCTGGCATTGACCTGCTGTTTAAAAGATTTGGGGCAACCAAGACAACAGCACCACAAAGGATCAAATTCACACTTTTAAAAGTCTTTTAACAAACAGGAGACCAGATGTATTTTACTTTACTCTTCAGAAGGACTGTAAATGGTGCTACAGCAGTTGAATTTTTTTTACAGAAATCCCTGTAGTGTCAAACCAAAGCCAAAAATCTCATCAGATCTTTTTTGTTGCTGTGATGGATACTGAGCATTATCTGCTCCTTTTCATGCAGGGAGCGAACTTTGCCCTGCCAACCTGCTAACCAAGGTACATCTTTGTCGAACAGTGCTTTTACATGCTCAGTGTGGGAAGACCAAGTATCTGAGTAAATGACAACATCATCTAAATACAGCCTTCCAAATTGCCAACTACCTTGTTCATTAAGTACTGGAAATTTGCAGGTGTATTACACAACCCAAAATGAATGACTGAATCCAAGAACAGCCCAGTTGGAGTGCTAGAGGATGCAGTTTCTCATGCTCTTTGAGACACATGGACCTGCCAATAATTTTTAAAGAGATGGAACTTTGCAGCACCTATCTGGTTGATGCAGTCATCCGCATGAGGTAGAGGGTATGAGTTGACTTTAGTGATGCTGTTAACGCTGTGAAATGGAACGTCTCCAAACAAACCTGTCTACCTACCTATAAGCTGGTGATGTTTTCAGCCTTCTGGAATGGGAATGAGATAGTTTTGCTCTGAAATCTGTTTCACTACAGTATATGGACCCAGAAGTTTAGCTTGCAATGGTGAACTGCCAATGGGCGATAATGCCAAAACTTCATCACCTGGACTGAAAATACCCTGCTCAGGTCGAGGTGTGTGATTTTCTCCTGTGCAGAAGCCAATTATTTCCTCTGCCTACTCTGTAGCTGAGCAAGTCAGTCAAATTCTGAGGTGGCTCAGCCTCTTTCCAGTCATTTTGCAGAGCGGCTAACACCCCATGCACAGTATGATGAAAAGACAGTTTATTTGGATTGAATTCCATACTCATGTTGCCTCTCTTGGTGCCAGCAATAACCACAGTAACCCATCCTCCCAGTCAGCACTCATTTGCACACAGTATGCATGCATCAACGACTTTAATGTCTTGTGGAAACCTTGGCTTTGCACATGATATGCAAAGGACTGGTTGTGCACATGCAGCTGTTTTAATACCCATGCAAGCAAATGAGAGGAAAAATTCCATCCTTGGTCCCTGTGGATGGTTTTTGGTACACCGAAGATGGGGATAAACTGACTGAAAGAATGCACCCCTGATTTAGCTGTAAGCGTGCATCATGGATATGCAGCCGCGTATCAGGTGCTTTGAAACATAACCATCAACAAAGATATTGTAGCAGACCTTGAACAAAGAACAGAACCTATGCAATCAATTACTTTTATGGTTTCATTTGGCTTACCAGTTAAGTGATAGGTGTGGAACGCTTTGCCTGCAACACTTTTTTTATGCTATGATTGATGATTTAGTCAAACATAATTTTATTTGTCATTGAAATGTTTTGTCTTAGTTAGGGGTATGTTCATCTGGTGAATATATTATGTATTGATTTAAATAGTTCACTTTAACTCCTTTTTGGCACATCTAAGAAATTTGTTGTTAGATGTTGGATTCATCAAGACTGGCATTTAAGTCTGAGTTTTTTATTTACAGTAATTATTTTTATAGTCATTATAAGCCAGTTAGAAGATGATACAGTACAACTTTATTTGAAAAAAATCTGATCATATTCCAAAAGTTCTGTTTCACTTTCTCAAAAGCTTCTGGTTTAACTTTAAACATCAAGAAATGTGAACTCTATTCTTGGACAAACCCGATCACCTTTATAAAAACATCCATGTAAAAAGAAGTCAGGTATTTGTGAATTATTGTAAAGATACAAGCCTTAGACAAGTCCATTTTAAAAATAATTGAAGTATATTTAATTGCCAGTTACAGAGAGACGTCTCCATATTTGGAAGAAGACTGCTTTCTAGACTAATTTATCCTACATCTTGTTTCTCCATTTTGTCAAATCCATCAAAAATGATTTGGAAAAAAATGTTATGAATGGCCCTTCAAAGCTGAAATAATGAAAGCCGGTATTACAAATGCTGGAAGAATATGGTTCAAAATCCTACCTGCAGCCTTTAGTAAATTTGGTGGTATTACAACCTTGATGACAGAAGATGCATTAGTAAGGTTAGTGCAGGTGCTCTCACTATGGAATGCTTCCCTGGCCCCATTAGAAGAAATATCTGTAACTGATATTTTTAAAATAGAAAGATACCAAGAAAGCAGATCCTGTATACCTGTAATACATTTAACTGGATCCTGATTAATCCTTTTGTCTTTGTGTTAACAGCCAACACGTCTGAACGTGATTAAAAATGACAACGAGAGCTGGGACTATACTAAACCATACCTGGTCAGACGAGGTAAGACATACACTGTCTCTCTCTGTCTTTCTTTCTCTTTTCTCTCTGTTTCATACTTACACTAAAGCCATTGGTGATGGTTATGATGTGGAAGGTAGGACTCTGTTTTTTGTCTGAATTCTCTGTAGTGGCACATTTCCCTCCACTGCAGCCATCCTTGAGTCATGTTACACCAATAGATCAAAATTGTCATAGTTTTCACATCATTTGTGAAACTGTGTCCAGATCGTCAGTCATTATGGGTCAGTCTCCGACTGTGGATTAAGAGTGTAGTCATAAACAGTTTGGACCGTAGACCTCCATCACACCAAGACTTCTCCGCCTCCCGTCTTCTCCAATCTAAACACTCTCACACCAGCCAATCACCGGCCTCTCACAAGCCTTGCACCTCCGCTTACCATGAGGAGAGAGAGAAACATTGAGGGAGAGAGAGAGAACAGAGAAAGAGGAATGGACGTCAGGCTGACCATGCACAGCAGCTTTCTTCCATCTTCACCTTCTGCAACCCAGCAAAGAGAGAGAGAGAGAGAGAGAGAAAGAAAGGGAGAAAAAGAGATGGATCTCACTTCTGCTGACCACCATGCAGCTGCTGCTTCAACATGCCCAGGAGGCCTCAGCCCCACCTCTGTCTGCAGGACTCCAGTAGCACTTCCTTCTATCTAGCTACTCCACCCTGTGTTTTTAATCTAAGTAGTCTTGGATTGCCTGATGTCTGGTCCACTCAGTGTGCTCTTCAGGGTCTCTGGATTCTACATTTCACTCTTAGTGGTTCTTTAATGACAATCATGCAGGTTTTCCAGCAAACAATGAAAATGTACTGTAAGCCTTTAAACTGCCTGTTTTGATTTTTTTCATTGCAAAATCTGATTGAAAGATCTTTCTGGTTTAAAGCTCAACACTGTGGATCAGATGTAACATGTTGAGAGTCAAAATTCTGGCTATATGAGTCTACAGTATAAAAGTCTGGCCTAATCTCTGCTCTCTGTCACTTAACTCCATCTGAATCAGGGCTGTCACGATGTACAATTTTCATCAGGCGTCATTGTGGCACAAAATATTGCAGAGATGATGACATATCCATACTATATAATCATAAGATTATTATTAATTTAATATTTAACATTTCAAATTGCAGCAAAGCTGCAATATAAAGAAAGACAGATAGAGTAGATAGGTAAATAGATAGCTAAAGAGAATAGTAGTTGCCTGAGTAACTGAACTTGGGAGATGGGGAGCGTGCAGACTGTTTATATGCATGTGTGAACTTCTCAGTGTGTGTGTGTTTGTGCGTATGTGTGCACATGTGTGTGAGCAACCAAATGATTACGATATAACAACTGCAGCTGTACAATTCAGTAAGAATAGTACAGTATTATTGTAATTATGAATCTACAAAACACATCAATCCAACCATCTATTTCCAACATGGTCCTCAGACATAGAATATATTACACTGAATTAAAGAACAGGATCTTCAAAGCAAGGCTACATTTGTGCAAACCAAAAAATAAAATTTGAACATACTCACATTGATAAAGATATTTAATTGAAAGCTATTCTGTTAAAGTAATGTAATACAGACTGATGGATGCAGTAAATGAAAAAAGCTGATTCTCAGTTGGAAAGCAGCTAGATCATGGCATGAATAATTTAATTTTCATTCAGTCAGATAACTACACACAATGAACTGAATTACAAAAGCTATCTCTGTCCTTTTGAGAGAATTTAAACTATTCTCACACTATTGAGTGAAACATTTCTCCCTTTCACAATGTTATTTATGCAAGTGACATGTTGGCAAAGACACCAACTAGTTTTTGTGTAGTAGTGAATGCCTGTGTGCATGTGAGTGAGTGAACTATGTGCATAGAAGGGTTGATTTTTTGAGAAAAATATATATATAATATATATAATACTACTCTTTAAATGTAAATATTGTGATAATGGTGAAAAACAGTATATCGTGACACCCCTGAATCCACTGATTACACTAGCTGCACATTCAGACATATGCATGGATGTGCCTTTCACATAATGTAGCTCTTAGAATGCTGATTAGTATATTTTTGAGATAAACATTCATTCGAATGCATCAGTGCCTTGTTTAAAACAAGCCAAACAACACTCCAAATGTAATATAACCAGTGGCAATCTATTCTATCTATGCATGGTCCTGGTGTGTACAGCAAACTACTTTAAATGCTGCATTCTTTGTACTGTATGTGATGTGTAGCTGAGGATTTTTTCTAAAAAGCCCTGTGTGATGAACTTGTTGTTGGGGTCAGTTCACTCGTAATTCAATCAATTCAGGAAATTATATTCACTTTCAGACAATATGCAAGAAAACGTATGCGACATCAAAAGTGTCTTTGTACTCAGACTATTAAAAACTGATGTTAAATAATGAAAACCCTGGCTTTTTTCACATTTTTGTCCCACTAGTGGTGAGCCTCAGGAAATTGATGGCACTCGGTCTATGTTTCCAACTCTAGTCCAGAGCATGATATGTGTGACAATTACTGTCCAGATCACCATGATATAACCATATATCATGTCATATCTTGGAATATTACCGGCACCTGTTGATCGCCATGACAGTGTGACGCCATTGGTAGAATTGTATATTGCACCACCCACATGCTCATCCTGCTCCTTTTCGGCGAGGCCCACTTCATGCACTTGCACAAGATACACAAAAGGAGACCCACTCATGCAAGAAGACCTCCATAGCCATAATAAAGGTCTAAATCTCTATAGAGAACTTTTAAAGATGGCCAGTTGTGGGGTGTGTAATGAACACTGGCGGCTGGAGGGCTCACAAAATGCTGCCTTAGACTGAATTGTTTCAAAATGGTTCATGAAATGATTGATAGCATTGTGAACTGGCCCCAACTCTGTCAGATATTAAATAGTCACTAAATAAATACATATTTGCAGTGTTTTCTGTCTTCAGTGGATGCACATTGCAAGGACACAGACAAGTCATGACTAAACATTATCTGTGAGCAACGATGGGATTCATTGGTCACACACAATTCATTAGGAAGACTGTTTTTAAATTAAAGGTCATCACAGGCAGAAAGGAGGGGAGGGGCAAGTGGGAATTGTATGCAACATTTTTAATTTTTTTTAATCTTTGCATTGGTGCTCTTTAGTCTTGTCTGGTGGTTGTGGTAAATGGAGAGCTCAAGTAAGGCAACCTTATAATCTTAACACCCTGTTACTGAAGTGCTTTCATTGTCTGAACTACAAAGATGGAAGTTGACTCATCGGTCACCTTTTTTTTCTCTCTAACCGTGGCTAGTCTCTCTCATATTTTGCACCCCTAAACAGAAACACCATAAATTATATATTGCATGAGCCCAAACACAGCATTTTCAGCTGTGCTGTTTCTCTTCCATTTTACCTGCACATCGCCTGATACAGTCCTTTAGTCAATTAGGACAAACACAATTTGGCTGTTTTTACTGTGCCTGCATATTCATATCCCATCTTGGATAATTTTTAAGGATGAACTTGAACATGTCTCACATATATGTGTGTGGCTTCATGAGCTTATAGTGTCACTTGTGCTGCTAGCATTGTAGCATGGAGGAAGCACCAAATCATGTGATTTCTTTAATTTTCACATGTAAAACATTGGATGTGTTTATGAATAGTGATCATTTGAATGTCACTCTAAAGCACACACAGAGGTACTTGATGCTGACAGGTTACTCACTTTCTTCCTACTGTGCATCAAGGTAACACCTGTTTTTCAGTTAAAGTTGTTAAGCAGTACATTGTTGTCAGACTCCAACTCTACTCTACTCCACTCTTTCCTTCCATTGTAAGATGTGTATTACATTTGTACTTAGAATTTAGATAATGTAACTGAAAGTAAATGGGGAGACAGATTGATGGACAGACACTAGACTGATAATTTAGAATAAAGGGATGGACACAATTATATAATGTTATACAGACCTAGACAATACATCAGTCCTGCAAAAATACAGCCATTGTGTTTTGAGGCTTATAATATTTCCTGCTTTTTTACTCCTCTCTAAGATGTTCATGCTAACTTACTTATAGTGTGGAGGATAAAATAACAGGTCTCCTGTTTTCATCCTCATCTCTTTGGTAGCTTAACATGGTTTCATAACACCATGTCACTCTTGTCCACTTAATCTTCATCTTCTCCTTTCAGTTCATCCACCTTTCCATCCACTCTGCCTCTCTCTTTAGCTTCTCGTGCTGCTGCTACCGCTCTGCTATCACCCTCTTCATCTTTTGCACTCTCATCACCTTGTTTGTGCTAATCCTCTAACCCTCCTGTCATGTCCTTCTCGTCTTTCCTCCAACATACCTCTCCCTCCACTTCTCCCTCCTACTCCTCAACAATCTGTTTGTCCTCTTTCCTCATCCACATCCGCTATCCTATTCTTTTCTTTCCTCTCCCTTCTATTCCTTCTTACTCCTGGTTTTTCTACACATTTCTTCTCTTTTTTCTGTTAACTTTTCGATCCACTATCTGTGCTCTCCACAGCTCACTTCCTTCTCCTTTTTTTCTTGTCATTTTTCTGTTCCTCACTTCCTTTTTTGTCACTCTTTCCTCCCATTTTCTTTACCTCTCTTCTCTTCTTCATTATTTATAAAACTGTTAAGCCTACATTGTCTACAGTGTTTGGTGCATGCATGAGTGTGTGCGTGCATGTGTGTTGAGGCATTGCTCATGTTGCTTCAGATCAGCTTGCACAAGGTCACAACCAAGGACTGAGAAAAAGTCAACCATCCTCACCCAGTCGCACAAACACTATGCTGCTGTATTTTTGTCCTACTGTGTGATGAAAGTCAACAGGTACAGCAGGTCCCTCTGGGTCTATTTTGTTATTGTCTGATGTGTGCTACGAATAGCCTTCCTAGATCAGCTGGTAAGTCTACCTGGTAATTAATCAAATCTCCAGGGGACGTGGTTTGAGAGGGATTTGCTTGATTTTGTTTTTGTGCTTCATTGAATACTCTTTGTCACATGAAGTCACATGATGCTCAAAATATACTAATTATAAAAGTAAAAAAGCAGAGAAAAATGCTTTAAAATGATGGGGCATGGGTCACAAAAGGACAAAATGCTTTCAAACACCACACAGTTAGAAGGAAGCCTGGTTTGCTGTCATCCTCAATAGTCCCAGTTCCATGTGATAACTAGTACTGTAAAGATGGGCTATGGACTAATGTTCAGATTAAGGATAGAAGTAATTAATTAATGTACTTCACCATTTTGTGCCAAAAGGAAATTAACACTGCTTCCAATTTGATCTTTGAAAGCATTATAATGAGCAAAGGCTTATTACTTCAGTTGTTATTACTTTACTGTTTTTTCTTGGTAATGTATCACCACTGATCACACTACTGTCACTTTTATAGCCATACGCCAAATGATGTTTGTATATATGTGGAATCAGTGTGTGCAGCTCACTTGTGTAAAGCAGAGAAGGCCAATTACTGATCTTCATTGTGTCAGTAGATTTGAATAATTAAAATATCTGTAACACAGTAATACCTGTAATCTGATATACAGATACATAGATAGTAACACATTTAGTCCTGTGTCTGTTTATTTATGTCAGATCAGTCATTGGTAAACATAGCTCATACAAAAGTATGTTTGCATATTTAAGATTCCTGAACATCTCCAACACTAAGGACTTGACTTGAAGTTTCATGGTCTTAGTCATTGGATCCATTGACCCAGTTTTACAGTGGAACAAAAGTATTCAAATGACCATATAAATTTTGCGAAGCCACACTGCATCCATAGTCTACTGCTCATCCATTCGTTGGTATATGGTGTAATTTGGTTGATCCAGAGCTTCTGTTTGCACTCGTGTGGTTTACCTGGTTACATCAGCTGCTCTGGACTAAAGTATACCTTTTGTACCTTTATAAAAAAGTAATAAAACATTGATTGTACAATTGAAGACTTAAATATTTAGTGACAGTGTTTTGTCTCAGTTGATCGTGTTCACTGTAGTGAACATCAAATGAACACATCTTATGAAGAAGCTGTGCTTGGTTGCAGTAACTAGATGATGCCCACAGTAGGTTAGTCACAGAGGCAGCTGAGCTGAGCTGAGAGACTCAGGGTGCATGTTTCTGTGTGCTGCTAATCTGTAATGTGAAGGTCAGTGTGAATGGCCATCCTGCTGCCTGGATTATCTCCAGGCCTTCTCACTTTTCACTGCTGTAGCATCTCTCCTCTAAATCGCTGTGTGCGTTGATGTGTGTGTGCCTGTCTTCAGGATACAACACAGCAATGCATCAGCACTCTGCCGAATAACAGCTGACCTGTTGCCCAGTGTGTGGGGGAGGGGAGGGGGGCGGGATACCTCACTCTCCTCAGCTGACTCGAGCTCTTATAAAAAAACGTCAGTGTCATTTCAATGTGCCTCCTCTGTAGTGTATAGATCGTATGTATTATATATACTGCAGTATGTAGTATGTACTGTATGTTCACTGTGTTTTGGATGAGATACAGTGAATAAATATGTTTGACAGCCACAGTGATGATGATGATGTTTTTATCATTATGATAATAATGTAATGCAGGTTGATGTTCTTTCGTGCTGAGGGGAAAAAAAGAGAAAGCTTGATGCCTCACAGGTACTGTCTCTTTCATATCTCTGTTCAAATGACCTCTGTATCATTATACCTCCCTCTCTCTATGAATAAAACCACCTTAAAGTTGTTTATTTCTTGTTTACTCACTTCCATCATTACCATAAAGTGTATTGAAGTTTTGTTTTTCTGGGGTGTAGAGTCATTACTCATGAGTGTGTTTTATAGAAATGAATGTAATTTGAAATCAACTCCTATGTGTTCAACACAAACAATAACAAAACAAGTTCATATCTGTAGTGGTTTGTAGAAGGACTATAGAGTGTGTGTGACTGAAGCAGCAGCACCTATATTTAACTTTCTTGCCTCGCGCTTCTTTGGAGCATAACCTTCTGCCCATTTTGTTTGATGACAGCACAGAGGCCAAAATGACACACTGTTTAAAGGTCCATCTTTTTTTGAGCCATTATATGAATGATTAAGTAAGGCCATTTTTATTGGGGCAGTATTTCAGTGGTCACCTTCATAGTGTGTGTTTATTTTGTTTTGTTTTGTTTATTACCAAAAGTATGTCAAACAAAATCCATAACTATATGCCTGCGTTGTCCGAACACTGTAATTTGTTCCTCCACAGAGAATACAGGCTTTGGTGTTGTAATGGTTTCTATTGTGAAAAGTTTTCAGATTATAAACACAGCCATGAAAAACTTCTGAAAGTACTCCTGCAGCCTTATCCTGATCCTCATTCTGATACACTTGGGTTATCTTTAAAATGGTTACTATTTGGTAGTACTCCAAGGGCTAGTTATTGTTATTACTATATGTCCTAGATCTCAGCATTTAACATTTGTAGTGGCCACTGGGCTCTGCCAGGATTGTGCCTTATTCTGCAGGTGCCATAGGCGGTGGAGAATGTATAGTATGGTGAGCTGATGTTGGCTAAACTGAGCTGAGACCTCCATGTACTGTGGTGGTTTGGAGGAAAGTATGAAGTGGCAGGACCTCCAAGTCTACCACACCTGTGGTTGTGACAGCCCTCTGGCCTGTTTGCTTGTGCCTTATTTCTTGCAGGTATAGGTAATTGTGCCCAATGCTCCCAGTCACTACATAAGCTTAAGACTCTGTCCATGCGCTTTATTTAGTTCTTTTATCATTTAATCCCACCTACATTCAAACACCAAATTTCCCATGCATTCACTCACTTACATCATTGGCCTTACTGACTTTCACATTCCCATCTCTTTTTACAATTTAAGTTATGTTTTGTCATTTTTATCTCCCTTTGTTTGCAATGGCTCTTCAAGGCTGTCATGATATGGTATTCTGTTGGACAAGTGGGATTCTTAGTTGCTGAGAAATGTGTGACAAGGGTCTTGCTCACAAGTGAGGTTAAGATTGAATACAAGATCAACAGGTGGATAAGTGTGGCTTCCACAGTAATGGGTAACACAGTAAGGGTGTTGCACTGTACTGGATTGCTGTATTGAAAAGAGAGCTGAGCCTTAAGGCAAAGCTCTCAGTTTACCATTCAATCTACTGTACGTTCAAACCGTCACCAGCTTTCGGTAGTGACCAAATAAATACCATTGTGGATAACAGCTGAGGAAAACTGTGTTCACAGCCACTGGGATGTGGATCTGCGTATGGACTACGTTGTTTGTTGTCAAGGTGATGTTTGTTGCCAAGGTGAGGTCTGAAAATGGATGGCTGGATGGGTAGAAATGATAGACAAGCCATGGAACTAACTAACATGAAATGTCCCCATTGTGGGACTAATAAAGATAAGATGAACCTTTATTCGTCCCACAGTGGGGAAATTCACAAAAGTCACTCCTTTGAGCCAAATATAAAGGAATATCTTATCTTAAAACCCAAGTTGGACTGAAATTCCCATTTAAGGTTCGGTAGTTTTGCATGTTGCACAAGGGCAAGGAAAATTCCAGTTGTTCTGTTAATGCACCTTGTACCTCTGGCCACAAGTTTACCGTTGAGCGTGTTGTGCACAGTCAAAGTTTACATGATAATCTGATTACGGTTAATAAGATAGTTGGATGGGGTGCTGATAGGAATGGTCTATTAGTACTCTGAATGTGTTTCCCAACTGTGGGATGAATAAAGGTATACCTTATACTGTAAAATGTTTTTTACAGTTTGGATCTTATTCTTGTTTTGTGCTCATTTCGAGTTTACATTGTAATAACATAAGTTAAGTGCTGAGATCTGGGAACATATCAACATTACTAAAGATAGGTGCAGTGGGTCAGGACCCTCAGGTTCATCAAACTTATTTGGAAGAGGAAACAAAGGTGAACAATAAAATTATTGCAGAAACTGTCCAGCATAATCATCCAGCCCTAAGAGAAAATTTAAGCTCTGCCTGGGACTAACAGCCCTCTAAAGAGACAGTTTCATATAGACACTGATGTGGCCTGGATTAAATACCTTTTCCAATTATGTGGGCCCTGTACACAATCTAATAATGTATGTTTGTGTGTGTATGTGTGTGTTTCAGACCGTGGAAAGGGCAGACAGAGACAGGCCATTTTAGGAGAACACCCATCATCCTACAGTGATAACGGCTATGGTAAGACTAAGACACACATACACACACACACACACACACACACACACTTAGAATTAGACTGGTAACTGAATCTGCTGCCTTACACAAGGCTGCTACTTCATCTACAGTCCCCATACCTCAGAGGTGAAACATGACACTCTCCTACACACACATACACACTCACAGACACACACACACCCATGGACACACACAATCACAATAGGTGTAGGTTGCCAGTTGTGTAATGGCCAGAGGTGCAGCAGTAAGTATACCTTCACCTGCATTTTGAAACTGATCCCTTCCAGTTACACTCAATTTAAGCTCTCACAATGCACAGACACACTCGATGATGGTGAAATACCGTTCCTACACTGCATGCATTCATCTGCCTCTTTATCTTTTTTCATCTGCACATGTACATCCACATATGCTGACATGTGGGTGCTTGTGATGCTTCGAATGTATAACACTCTTGTACACACTCACATATGACTGAATATTTCAGATTAGGAGGCTGGTGTTCTGTTTTCTTCCACAACATGTTTATTTATTAATTTATTCAAAAAGCTAATTGATTCAAGATCACATCTCTTTAACAAAGATTATCAAGACAACATCATGTCTGCACTGTGATAAACAGCCTATAGTTAAATTAAACATTAAAAAACATACCAATACATTAAACATACATACATAAATGAGTAGTTATGTTTCTTGGCTACATTGTCATGTGCTTATTGCTTTTATTTATCATGATTAACTGTCCAATCACACTCTGAGGCCTGAACAATGGTTAGAAGAATCTGGTTTAATGTATAAAGGCTGTCTGTCATTGAACAACAGATTGTTGTTTGGTTTTGGCGTGAATTATTCCTCTCTGTCGCAAAAAATCAAAAAACCATCCTTGCACCTCCTCATGAAAGCTGAACAACACTGAAATCCTATACACCTCTTTACTTTGTTTTCAGTCTTGTGATTTGATTTTAATGTGGCATGGAAAATTCATGTCCCATTGAAAAACAATTAATTCAGTTGTTAAAGGCAAAAGCTAAATAATCTTTCCTTTAAACAAATGTTTTTCATTAAATTACAACACGGTAAACACATACACAAATGTCCTGCCCTGCTTCCTATGTTATGTTTTTGTTTCGTGCCATTCTCTGTGTTTCCTGTTTTATTTTATTTCTCCTAGAGATACTCATCCCAGATACCTTCACTTCCTGCCTTTGTGTGTTTCCCACCTGATTGATTGTCTGCCCTGCCCTGGTTTCCACTGTGCCTCATTATACTCCCCTCTGTAGTGTATTTACTAAGTGTGTTCCCCTTTCTCTTTGCCAGTTCATCTTTGTACTTTGTTCAAGCTTGTTTTCCTAGTATTTTTGGTGTTTTGCTTTGTTTTCCTGGACCTTGACCTTGCTTGGTTTCGAACTTATGTTTCTTGCCTGCTCCCATTTGGATTTGTTTGCGGTTTGGACTGAATTCTATGGTCATGAACCTTGCCTGCTTGACTAACTTCTAAGTCTTTTTGTGCTTGCCTTTTTTTTAAATAAATAATTTGAATCGCACTGGCACTGTCTCAGTGGTCTGCATTCGGGTCCAATCTCTTGTTTCCTGTTCCCGCTTACACAACTATGATAGTACGAACTGGCCAGTCATGCAGCAGATGCTGAATTTGATGAACTGTATGACCTAATTTCAACCTTCCCGTGCCTTAAAGATTTTGGAGGAAGGCCTCATGTGCTGAAACAAAGAGAGGTAGTTCTGTCTGTGGGATGCAGGGAAGTGTCCTCTAATGGCAAAGGAACTCTTCACTTGTGTGGGTTGCAGACTTCCTCAGCACCTCTTCACCTCAGCCTGTTTGTGATTCCCAATTCATGAGCTGCAGGGGTAGCAGCTTTCCCCTCTTCCTATGCTGCAGCAATCCGATGAGCCCAAGCTGCAGCAGTCCCATGTGGCTGTGTTTCAGTAGTCTCCTGTTTCCCTGGCTCCGCCGGCTCACCTGCCAGTCTCCCTGTCACCAGCCTCCAGTTCTTCAGCCCTGTCGCTGGCCTCCTGCTCGGCTCTCCAGGTCAGCAGCTAATTGCTAATCGAAGGTCCTGACCTCCAGCCTCGTTGCCGGCCTCCAGAGCTGTCCCACTTATGTCACTGGCCTCCAGGTTGTCCTCCAGAGTGGCTCTGCACATCTGGCCATCTTCCTGCCCATCTTCTAGAGTGGCTCCACCCATCTGGTCATCCTCCTGTCAGCATCCTTTTCATCATCCAGAGCTGCTATGTCCCTTTACTTTCCAGGCCTACCCTAGTGTTTTTCCAATGTTTTTGGCCTTTGCCTGGTTTTGAACTTTTGTTTCTTGCCTGCTCCCATTTGGATTGGTTTGCCTGTTTGGACCGCCTTCTCTGGTTTTGACCCTTGCCTGCCTCACCATCTCGGAAGTCTTTTGGACTTTTCCTTTTTTTTTGGAAAATACATCATTTGAACTGCATCAGCTCCACCTCCGTAGTCTGCAGTTGGGTCCATTCTCTTGTTTCCTGTTACCCTACTTGCACAAGTGTGACAATTAAAAGGTAATAGACATATGTTATGTGTTGTATTGCCGCTAAGCCTGAGCTGCAGCAGTCCCTTGTGGCTGTGCTTCAGCAGCCTCCTGTTTCCCCAGCTCCACTGACTGACCCTCCAAGTTACATGGATTGTGTTTCTTAAAACAGACAGTAGCTGTTTGACTGTGATGAGGAGTACAAAAACCTGATAAAGAGACAGCATTGTTGTCATCTGCACAAGCCAAAAGCACCTTATAACCAATGCGCCCATGAAAGCTGAGACAGAATAGACTTATGGAGTCAGGAAAATATTAAATACCTTCCTCTGCTCTCCCAAAAAGTCGGACCACCCTCCTTTCAACAAAAACCCTACCCTAAGTCTTCACCGTAACATTTAAAGATTTATGTTGTGGGGACTTTTAGGTGCATTTTGTCCCCATAAGGCAAGAATGAAATATGTCCGACATGAAACACTTTCAGCAATACATTTGGTAACAACTGTGGTTATGTTTTCAGTGATTAACATACATGTTTCTAACCCAATGCAATGCTTATTACACTGACCCTAAAGTGTCATTTATTGATGTCTGTCCAGGTAAGTGGTCACTAGAGGGAAATGTGGGTCTTATTGAGTTCAGAGAAAAGAATTTAACCTTATCTGAATGATGTATGACTCCTCTGGCATAGAGGAGCCAGAGGAGTCATAGCATTCAGTAAACTTTTTTGAACTGAAGTGAACAGAGAATCTCGACTCCTGTTGTCTCTGCCTCCTTAGGTCCACCCTGCCCCCTACTGCCTCTGCCCGGCAACAGCAGGTACAAGCTCACCTCAGTGGATGTTCCAGACATGGTGTCCTACCCTCTGCCCCAGTCGTCATCCTCGTACTCTGGCCACGCCCCCAGCTCTGTTGCCATGGTGAGTGGCCTCCATCCATCCAAGATGAACTGCACCCGCATCTTTAACCTCTTCTGCCTCTATGGAAACATTGAGAAGGTAGGTGTAGGTGTGTGTGTATTTTCCTTTTCTTTAGGTTTTGCTGTTGTCTAGTAGATCAAGTTTAGAATGTATTTTTACTCAGGAGGACTACTACTACGACTTACATTGGAAGTACATTAGGAAGGAATGTCTTAATGGCCAGTATGAAGGAATAATTACAGCAAATATAACCTGCATCAAAGCTGATACCTGGCTATTGTCTTGAAAAACTCTGAGCCTGTCCTTTAATTACTCGTAACAAATGTGTTTTTTATTGTTACATCTGAAAAGGTGAGTACGGCTTGATCATAACATATGTTGCTTGTACAAGACAGCTGTTAATTGTGAGTGTGTATGTGGTTGTAGGTAAAGTTTATGAAGAGTGTTCCTGGAACAGCATTGGTCGAGATGGGAGATGAGTATGCTGTGGACAGAGCCATCACACACCTCAACAGCATCAAGGTGTTCGGCAAGAGACTCAACGTCTGGTGAGGAGTAGATCAATACTTACACATACAAGCAATATTTTATTATTTCTCAAGTTTCGTATCTTTCACCATGTCTGGCCGTTACCCTGCCATGTGTGTCACAAAGGTTATTCATGTAAAAGTGAGTCAGATGTAATAAATCATACTAGATCCAAAATGTGTCACATCTATTTACATCAGTGTTACAAATAGGGAGAAGGTTATCCGGCAAACTGATAAGACCACTTCACACAAACCATGAATTAAAGGGAAAGTCTGCCGATTTTCAACTGGCTTTGTATCATTGCAATGTGGGCAGTATATGCAAATGAACACGGTTTAACTTCCCTCAATGTTGCCTGTGCCCAGAGCTCCTTTGCATAAATAGACCATTGCAAGCCCAATATATAGATAGAGGATCTGTGGTTTTATAGGTTTTTAATGTCTTGATTTAAAAAAAATTTTTTTTTGCTTGTAACAGCCCAAAAGCGAATTGACTATGTTTGTATGTTATGTATCAGCATGAGCTGGTATAAACACTTAGTCACTGAGACGAATTGTCATCTCATCATACGAACCTGATTTGTGACATGTTGTGGATGTGTTCTGGATGTGTGTGTTAGTGTTTTTGCTCTTTTAGCAGACACATGGATTGATCAGATAGGTAACACAGGTGTTGTGTTGTGTTGTGTGTGTTGTGCAGTGTGTCGAAGCAGCATGCAGTGATCCCCAGTCAGGTGTTTGAGTTAGAGGATGGCAGCAGCAGCTATAAGGACTTTGCCATGACCAGGAACAACCGCTTCAGCAGCGCCGGACAGGCCTCCAAAAACATCATTCAGCCTCCATCTGCAGTACTACACTATTACAATGTTCCCCCATGCATATCACAGGACCACTTACTGAGGGTATGGTACTTCTGTTTAAAGTTTTAGTTTCAAATATAATGAACGTACTTAAATGTTGATATATAAAGTATGGATACATTGTTTCTTACATTAAATCCACCCAGCTGAATGGCAGCTGAATGGCTAAACTATTGTTATTATATCAGGCCTTAAAAATCAGTCTACTCTTCTGAGTGTATATTGCGTAGTTTATTGTACATAGAAATGCATGCATGCCTTCATAAATATTGTTTATATCTTTTAATACATGCAAAAGGCAAATATTGGATATACATATTTACATGTATGAAAACATGCATAGTCCATTGTTCATCACCTGTTCATATATTTTAAGGCCATATATAACATTTTTGATATTAATATTAATAATTATTTTAAGTATCATCCTGCATGTTTCATCATCAAATGAAATGAGCATGGTAGATTTCATATTAAAATCAGCTTTGGAAGCTGTATTAAACTGAATAGTAATATCATGATGCAGGGAGGGGCAGTGTTAACATGTCTTGCTGGGAACACAGAGCAACTTGTCTTTGTTGAAACCTACTTCAAGATGAGGCCATATGATGACTGAAGTTTGACATCTAAGTCTTGTCTAATGCCGTAATATTCATTCATTGGCTGCTGTGTCTGTTTTGGCAGCTGTGTACGGAGCACGACGTGCCTGGCTTCATCAAATTCAAGATGTTTGATGCCAAACGTAAGCAAACTTTCAATGTGTGACTTTTTATTAGGTTCTTGTTAATGTTTGTAAAATACATGTTCTCTTTTTGTAGTCACTGTGTGAAAAGATTGATATTTTTTACTTCTCTGTGTGAACTGATGAATTTGAAAGTGATGTAATTTTATTGATTCCACATTACTTCCACCTCTCACTCCCTCTCTTCTCTGTTGTTGTTGTTGTTGTTGTTTTTCACCTACCAACTGCTCTCTTTAATATCACCCATGTATCTCTCTCAGCCTCCTCTAAGACCATCTCTGGCTTGTTAGAGTTTGACAGTAAGACGGAGGCTGTGGAGGTTCTTACTGTTCTCAACCACTACCAGATCAGGATACCCAGTAAGCCTGTCTGAAAGACACCTTCTGTCATACAAGCATTCATGTACTTAATGTCCATCCTGTCAAGATCTCATACAGCTTTGTTATATCTATACCTGAAAGTAAAACCTAGGTATATATTGCACTTTGTGAATCCCTTTCCATAATGCTGATTGACACATCCTACTACCTAGTATTTTTGCTCCCACTTATAAGCATTAACAAGACATTAACCAGAGTTAGTATGCAGTTTGTATCATGTTCCACTTTACTCACAAGTGTGTTCATTTTGTGATGATGTGTTTATAATGTGTTTACAGTAGTAAACACTGTAACGCATATCAACAGTAGTTGTAGTGTAATAGTGATTTATACTTCGTGCAGATATAGTATGAGCTATAATAAGCCATCTTTGACTAAGATCATCATTAAGTAAAGCAGGACAAGCCTGTATTATGAAGGTTAAATAAATGAGTCTGACAAGCCTGTCGCTGATGACTTGTTTTAGCTGTACTCTTTTAGCATTTATTAACTTCTACATCTTCATTTCTTATAACCTTATATATGTGATAGGGCATGGCTAATGTCTCAATCAGGCTCTAATACTAAGTGTTTTGTGTGTGTGTGTTTTCAGATGGGTCCAACCCATACACCCTGAAGCTGTGTTTCTCCACCTCATCTCATCTGTAAAAAGCTGCAGAGCGCCAGTGGAGGCTGCTGAGCTCGATGATGGCTGACCTCTGTCCTGAGAGAGGGAGAGGGACCACGAGAGACCAGTGGAGGAGAGATGAACACAAAGAAATATGAAAGAAGAAGAGACTGTGAGATCTATGCCCTTTAAAGGTGATAAAGAAGATGGAAAGGAAAGTGTTAAGGAGAGAGAAGACACTGCTACTGAACAACAAACCCACACCTGTCATCCCACTGCCCAATAACAACGCAACAAGCTGACAAACTTGTGACTGTCTGAAATACTCAAATCATGTGTTTATATTGTCATGTGGGACATGTGGAGGACACTGCTCATGTGTTTGTCCAGAAGTCTTCACCGAATGGTAAAACTGTCTTTGAGTGAGTCTGAGATGGGCAGACAGGCAGACAGGGACCCACTATGAGGAAACTACTGTACAAAGTCTACTTCAGTGTTGGTCAGACATCTCTAAAATCAGCATCGGTGCACATGGCATATGGTGTCTGAAATGTTATTTTAACGTTGAAAAATTCAATTCAGTTCAGTTTTATTTGTATAGCACCAAATCACAGCAAAAGTCATCTCAAGGCACTTTACATACAGAGCAGGTCTGGACCATACTCATTATAATATAAAAAGCTGAAAACTGATACAGTGTTTTTTTTTTTTTTTTTTTAAAATTCCACATATACAGTTAACGTGGATAAGACTTTAACGCAAGTTCTCATTTAGAGTTAATTAATGCCATGTGAACTTTTTGCCCTGGCAGCAGTGAAGCTTAAGGACAGAAATGTCACGCTACTGTTCTCACTGTCCTCTCAAGCACTTTGGCCCTAAGCGAGATAACTCAACTCCTGACGGATTGTTAAGTTTGCTGTGTATATTCATGGTCCTCAGAGGAAGACTCTAAACAGTTTTGGTGATTTTTTGGTCTACATGTTACTCTATGACATGGTATCGGGAAAACTCATTGAATGATTTATATGAATATTCATGTTTCAAATTAGATGAATTTGAATGTTTTTTAAGAGCTACTGTTATTTATTTAGCCCCACCTACTTTCCCACAATCACCAAATGACACAAGAAATAACTAATGGGATTATCTTTATTTATTAATGGGATCATGAGATTTACTGAGCACATTCATATTCCAAAAGAGAACAAAAAATGAACCCTTTAGATTTTAATGCTTCACCATCCACAGGACACAAGTTACATTTTCAGTCACACTTGTGGTGATGCTCTAAAAATTGCAAAGTTATTATTGTGTTTTCTGTTCTGTCTTTCAAATTGTGGGGCAAGTGATTGGGTAAATTGGAGTATTTCAACGGTGTAAAAAACAAAAAAACAACTGTTCATGTGAGCAATGTGGGGGTTTCTTCCACACTGATCTACTCTTTGTGTTGTATGTGCTAGATGTTGGGTTTCAGTAAATATAATGCCGTCATCTGCTTCCAGTCTGCATGCAACTGCCTCATCTGTAGTCCATTTACTGTTTAAATGGAAATTTGTCTGACTCCATCCTGAGTCAGAAATCCACGAGTACGTTTTGTTTGTTGTTACTAGAGTTGCTGGTACTTCAGTGATTACCAGTCATTACTGTTTAGATACTGCTGGTGAATATATGTTTAGTTAAAATGCAGACTGCAGTACGACATCTCCATGGCAAGTCAGGCATCAGGCTTCCTCTTAAAACAGTGATGGATCAATCAATCAGTATAAAGCAATATTGATAGGATCCACAGAAAGGCAGGATTGTTGAGACCTTTTCTACCAAGTGGAGGTTTTCCAGGATGTTCAAGGGCCCATTTCATGGAATCATAATAGTTTGCCATCAGGAAACATGTTTACAGTTTACTCATCAGCTTACTTGCCGTGATTTGAGGTCAACTGTGCTCAGTACTCTCATAAACAGTTCATGGTGCAGCCTAACACAAGACAGGTTTTACCTTAGTCCAGTTAACCTTTTAAAAGGCATTTGAAATATCTATTGCACATATGCACTGCTTTACAAAATGGTGTGCACAACTACTGTAAGAGCAATATGTCAAAGTAGAACCAGGAAGTAGCTCTCCAGTTTGGGTTTTAATTTCACTGCTAATCTTCCTTAAAAATAGACAAGTCTTACCTTCAAACTCAGTATGTATCAATTTGTTCTTTGGCATACTTTAAAATCAGGGTCACATCTGGGTGGAAGATGTTGCTCATTTTTAAAGATATAAATATATACCTATTTGCACTGTGCATGGAAAAGTACTGAAATTGCATAATATTAAAGGAAAACTTGTTTTGTCATTTTTAAGCAGCATATTCATTTTTTTCTTTGATAATATTTTTGTTTTATAATCTGATGCTCATACAAGATTTTTTGTGGATTTTGCATAAAATGTGTGACGAAATAGGCTACCTAAAATCTGGAAGGTGTAGAGGCTCCTTATGGAGCGACGAGTGAATGACTGGACACACTAGGCTTCTTGGAGGCCAGTTCTTTAGTGAAGCACAGTAACTAACAGCTTATTGTCTTTGTTCCTTCCCGTATCTCATATAGGACATGCAGATTTTATTGCTCCAAGCCTGTCTTTTAGTACACCAGGATTCATCACAGTTCAGAATTAAGGCATGCCTTTTGTACATATGATGTAAATAAGGAAAAGGTGTGAAAGGTTTCAACAGATGAATCCCGCTTTGTCTGCAGTTAAATTATTGCTCATTTAGATGTTGTTTGTACGTCTCTTGCATCACTGGAATCTTATTGTATTTCTAAGCTTTTATTTATTCTTTTTTAAGTTTTTTTTTTAAAGCCTTTAAGGGTGTTTGATAAATTAGGGCTGTTATTCTGAAGCTGATGTGCGTTTTTAATCACAGGAACTGACAGTATGAGACAGATCCACAGATATCGCTGTAAAGGTTTAATGTTGTTAATAGTCGGTATTCACTAAGAAAACACTTAGAAAAATACATACAACTATATTGTTCCATTCATTTAAGAATCTCTGTGGTTGTAACTTATATGTACATGTTCAAATTGAATAAATTCAGGTTTGAGGCTGTAAGGTCAGCTCCACACAGCTCAACTCAGCTGTCTCTAACTTGTCTTCATTTATAGCTAAACATGGTGGTTTCAAATAAAAAGGATGTTCTTGTTTATTTTTCTAACCATCAATACAAAAAAAAATACTGTAATGTCAAAAAGGTACTTTTCATTCTCGAGGCAGAGCGTGAAAAAAAATGTTTTCTTGTGAATTCAGTGCTGTTTTCTATTTCTATGTAAGTGTGCTGCTGTTGTAATTACACATATTCAAGCACATAGAATCAATGAGTACATTTGATACATTTACAATATATATTGATTAAGTAGAATACTGCTTTTTAAATAAATTTAATTTGCCAATTTATTCATTAAGTCAATCGTTAATTCATTATTTAAAGGTTCTAAATGGAACATTTCCACATTATATAATCAGTCATTTTATTCAAGGTAACTGCGCATTTCCTTTGCTCACGTGGCTTCATATCCCCCTCCTATCCCCCAGAGCTGGGCAAAGGAAGAGGAGGAAGACAAATGAGAAATAAAGGAGGGTCCATCAGCTGGACCAAAATTATCAGTAAAACTTGAAGTCATGTAACTCCAATTCTCCATCATCTGCATCTTGAACTCTGAACCTTTATCACCAAAGGCATGGCGTAATCATGTTCACTAAGGTTCACTAAGGCTTAGGATGATTGTTGCTCATGTGTGAAAGGCAGACAAATACACTCCAGTTATGTTACATGTTGTCATGTACTGAACAGTAAGTAGTGTGATATACATACTTTGTGTGTAGAATACACCAACACATTCTGCACCACCCAGGACTCAGACGTACAAGCTTTGACACCAAGTGAGAGTCATGATCTTGTTGAGCTGCCTGTTGAGCTGCCTGTTGAGTGAGAAACCACAGGTGGATTTACACTATGACTGAAAAACAAATGATTCAGAATGTGAGATATTTCCTCGTAAATGTCCAGTTAATTCATAATAACCATGTTACAAATCTACTTGTCCACAACACTTATTTTCTACACAGAGCTACTGTATATCTTAACGTCCTGTCGAGTCTTACCTACATCTTTCCATTTCGGCAGGACCCTTCAAAGAGCAATCCAGTCATTGTCCACCATCTGTAGTCCAGCCACAGATCTCCTTACTATCACATCTCACCAGCTTGTCTTTTCACTAGTGTAGACTGTTTGACTAGTCAGGTGTATGATGCATGCTGTGGTACTGCATGTTCTCTCCCTCCCTCGCCCTGCCCCGTCTCTCTGTCTGTCTCTGTCTGTCTGTCTCTCTCTCTCTGTCTTTCTCTCTCTCTCTCTGTATGTCTCTCTCTCTCTCTGTATGTCTCTCTCTCTCTCTCTCTCTCTGTATGTCTCTCTCTCTCTCTGTATGTCTCTCTCTTCTCTGTCTGGGTCTGGTTCTGTTCCGAGGTTTCTGTCTGTTAAAAGGAAGTTTTTCCTCACCACTGTCACCAAGTGCATGCTCATGATGGGAACTGTTGGGTCTCTATAAGTAATATTATAAAGAGTATGGTCTAGACCTGCTCTGTGTGTAAAGTGCCTTGAGATGACTTTGTTGTGATTTGGCGCTATACAAATAAAACTGACTTGAATTTTCTCAGTGTCTCTTTCATTAGCCTTTCTATAAAATCTAAAACATGGTGTTTCTGTCCATTTTCTAAAACAAATGGATGTGACTGTACTGATCAAATTTGAGCGCATCAGTATTAAACAACTATTATTTTGTTAGTATTCAACAAAAAGATATCAAAATAAAATAAAGAGATATCACAGAAATCAGCACAATATACCAATTTATGTTTGAATGTTAGAAAACCACAGTATTATGTACAGTGTAAACTAACTCTGAATCAGGGCATTATTTTAAGTAAGATTGACTCTGGATTTACACACACATCTGTATTACTCTGAATGAGGGGGAGACACGATCCTTGCCTGGAAGAACAAACTCTGGACAGTGGACACACAGTCGGCGCCATCTCTCCCGCCCAGCTTACGTCACGGACTCCCGTTCCCTGATTGGTGGTTTTGAAATACATCGGCGGAGCTCATTGGTCTATTTTGAATCGCTGTTGTACTGCGGTTGATTCAAAAGAGTGTGTGAGCATATCCAGCGGCGGTCTGTGCACGGAGAGTGTTAACGAGCCGAGAAGAGGCACAGTCAGGTAATTATTATTCCATTTTACCATAAATATGACTCGAATGATTTGTCAGTTTATGTGAAGATGTGGACCATTCGGTCTGGACAGAAAGTGGGCTAGCTGCTAGAGATCAACAGAAGATAGCCTTGACGATTTAGCCTTAGCTAATGTTAAGCTAACGTTGGTGACCTTAACTTATTCGCGTAGCAGGAAAAAACTTTAACGGTCGGCAACAAGTTTATATCATTTCCATCTATTAAGATTACTGTCGAAAGGAAAGTACTAGTTAACAGCCGATGCTAAAATTGAGTGTAAAAGGATAATGCGAGCCACCGAATATCCAAAAAGTTAGCTTACATACAGCACTGTCGAGCTGAAATCCCAACGTACCAGCTCATCGCTAAATTAAAAAGGCTATGATATGATACATTTGCTTTCCAGTAAATGCTGCATTAGAAGTTAGGTTACTTCATTCAAACTGTCAGTTATGTCATTAAGTCGTTTCAGCCTTGATCTTTTATGGGTCACTTTTTATAGCCTAAGTAAAACAGGCACTCAATGTCATCGGCTAAAATGTCATAGTGATCACATGTAAGTTTGTAATGAAAAAGTAAGCATTAGCTGAAGCAACTGGCAAGTAATGATAGTCAGTGAATGAGCACTCTTTGTATGACAACATGCTTTTTTTTCTTTCAGGCAATAATGGAAGACTACTTGAAAATAGAGAAGATTGGAGAAGGTTGGTCTTTCATCAGAATGATTAAATTCAAATGAAAAGAATGATGGCTGGTGTGGGCTTAGGAAATGAAAGTTGCCTTGTCAAATTGTTCTCAACATGCTTATATTATAGGTACTTTGATCAACAATCTCTCAACTATAAAGTTGAGTCAGTGTCAGCTTGGCTCTGCTTAATACAATTAGAATTACATATGCAACCTATTGTTCTTGCAGGCACCTATGGGGTGGTGTATAAGGGCAGGCACAAGGCCACAGGACAGGTCGTGGCTATGAAGAAGATCCGTCTGGAGAGCGAGGAGGAAGGGGTTCCCAGCACTGCTGTCAGAGAGGTCTCTCTGCTTCAAGAACTCAAGCATCCCAACGTTGTGCGGTGAGGTCACGTTGTGTGTTGCGGAATGAGGTCTAAGCAAATTCTGTCAGGTATCCCAGTGAAGCAGGACCCAAAATAACTGAAAAATAAGATCGAAAGTGGTTGATGGTTGATATGCCACTGTTGTTCTTGTGGCATATGTTGATTGTGAGCAGTTTGTCACTGTCGGTCTTTGGTATGCCACTTCTGTTTATGGTTCTATTAAACGGTGTGTCACTCATGTTCCACTGTCAAAAAACACTTCACAGACATATCAACAGCACTAATTTGTTTGATACATTGAAAAGAACGGGCTTTGTTTGTGTGGGGATGTTGCTGCAGCACAGTGCTTTTAGAGACAGGAGTTTACAACTCTGGAAAGTAATCACAAATCATTTTATGTTATGTCTTGACAGCCACAAGGTAAACATTAGAATTATGCTGTGCAGGTGACAAAAATAATTGACCCACATTTTGCAGCTGCTTACAGTGTACTGTAAATATCCAGAGGAACCCTTGTCATATACAGTATGTGAGCAAATGAGATTCATGAGTGTCACAGCCTATGAGAAAATGTATACATATATACAGTATGAACTTACCCAGTTCTGTTTGTGTGTATCCCAGGCTCCTGGATGTCCTGATGCAGGAGTCTCGTCTCTACCTCATCTTTGAGTTCCTGTCCATGGACCTGAAGAAGTATCTGGACTCCATCCCATCTGGCCAGTACATGGAACCTATGCTAGTCAAGGTAACTGTCAAAAGTAGTACTGACTTTTCTTAAGCAAAAACTCCATATCATTTAAAGTAGAGCTTATATTATTAGCCGATTTAAGTTATTGTGGTTTAATCCAAATTTAATGTAAAAATACAGAAACCATCAATTGTCTTTATCACCATCTTTATGGGTCACCTCTAGTGTTCATGAAAAAATAATAATCTCTGAAGGTTTAAGAAAGACTGGGAACCACCTCTCTTCATGCAAATTAATATACCATTTGTCTTGTTCTGCAACTCTAAACATGTGTCCACCTCCATGTTCAATCTCCTCCCCTCACCCTTCAACACCTTTTAGAGCTACCTTTACCAGATATTGGAGGGCATTTACTTCTGTCACTGTCGTCGAGTCCTTCACCGGGACCTGAAACCCCAGAATCTCCTGATCGACAACAAGGGAGTTATCAAATTGGCAGACTTTGGCCTGGCTCGGGCCTTTGGTGTTCCTGTCAGGGTCTACACCCATGAGGTGAGAATCCATTCACACTCCATTCGTGGACTAAAACAACTTAACTGTAGACCTTCACCGACACAATGGTCAGAGGTACATGAACGCTGCAAAAGTTGTATATAGATATCATCAAACAAAAAGCCTCTAAAATGACCTATGTGCTGAATGAGTCCTTGTGTGTGCTCCCAGGTTGTAACTCTTTGGTACCGGGCTCCTGAGGTCCTCCTGGGTTCACCCCGATATTCAACTCCTGTCGATGTTTGGAGTACTGGAACCATCTTTGCTGAACTCGCCACCAAGAAGCCTCTGTTCCACGGAGACTCTGAGATAGATCAGCTCTTCAGGATCTTCAGGTAGACACACCAGACCACACCTACATGCATTTAGTGTAACCCTTGTCAGTTATTCAACTCCAAATGTGAATTAAAACATGTAAAGTAGTGAAATAGCTGTTGATAGAAGAAATCCATTGACTAGTATGTAATATAATATAAATATAAAGTATTTACAGGTGGGCTAGTATCATGAAATCCAGTTATCTGTAACAAACTTCTCAACAGCAGCTGTGGGGTTTTCCTGATTTCATAACTCGACATAATTACAGAAGTAAATAGTAATTATAATAGTTAAATCCTCTTTTAACCAAAAAAAAAATCAGGATCCATGGAACCAGAGGAGCTAAACTTGCATCTAAAAGTCCCCCCTGCACATTCCTGTGTGCATTTCCACATTGAAAGAAGTGTGAAGATGAGACTAATTAATAAGATCAGATAAACCTTTATTTGTCCCACAGTGGGGAAATTCACACTCTAATCCAATGATGGATTTTAAAAATATGGCAGTGATTAAGACACATCTTTCACACACGAGGAACAACATCATGCTCTTACTGTTGTGACTGATGTATGAGTTACATGTGGTGATTGATTAAAAGGAGACGTGCAGAGGTGAAAATAGATTAAAGACTGCAGCGTCTCCATGGTGATGCTCTGCTTTGAGTTTGATGGTTACGTATAGCTTCTTTAGTGCGTAACTGCCATGAAACTCATGGCAAATAAGCTTTCATTTGATTCCTCATCTCCTTGCAAACCCCTCGCTGACAGTTCTTGAACTGTGGTAAAAGGTAAATGGATTTACCTTTGGCCTGGATACCCACTGGCTGCATCCTGAGTGTTGGCTAATGCTTGGATAAATGCTAAGCTAACATTAACCAAGACAGTGAAACAAGCCAAGTTGTCTCCAACAATAACTTATGTAACTCATTAATTAATTACTTTTATTTCTGTGTCATTGGCTCCATTATATTATGGTTTAGTATACTTGAGGAGCAAATAATACTGGGGCTGCTACAGAAACACAGGTTTTTTTCCTGATTTTCTTGGTAACCTGGGACAGTTCTTGTGGTGGAAACATCCTGAAACCAAACTGCTTTTCCCTCAATTTTTTTAAATCCTTCTATTTCTGTTCTTTTCAGAACTTTGGGAACCCCGAACAATGATGTGTGGCCTGATGTAGAAAGTCTCCCTGACTACAAAAACACCTTTCCTAAATGGAAGTCCGGCAACCTGTCATCAATGGTGAAAAACCTGGATAAGAATGGCCTGGACCTACTGGCGGTAAGGATGAGGGATGAACCCAATAATGTATTAGTTACTTTACTTACACTAGTCCTCCAAGAGTTCTCTTCAAACTAGTCAGTCAGATCAAGATCAGTACAGATGTCCTTGTTTCTCTATAGGGGGGAGCCATAGTTACACATTGAAACAGGAATCTGACAGTTCAAAGATTAAGCACTCATGTACTTAAAAAGGGGGAGGTGAAGTCAAGAGGAGCACAGGTTGATGAAAATACGCACTTAAAAGTTTCAAGAAATTACCTACACAACAGTTTGTTACAGAAGGAGTAACATTAGAAAAGATGTGTACCTGTTTGACACCTTAAGTGTTTGAGAGAATTCGCACGAGTAGACACCGTACATCCTCAAATAGTGGCCCTGGTCTCTTTTTTTTTTTTTTTTTTAGTTCGCTCAATTGCAGATGACACCAGGCCTTTATTTCTAATGCCTTCTGTATGATAAGTATATTTGGTCATATTTTAGTATGAAGCGTCATCATTTTCTGATATGCTCCTGTTTGCTCTTGTTGTACACAAAATATAATTGAGATTAAAAGCTCTCATTAAGAGTTTCAGTAGGCAGATACCCTTAATTTCCTGACAAGGGCTTTTATTGTGAAATATGTGCAGGATTCAGTGACTTCCGTGGTTCCCATATGGCACAAAATACATTTTGGCTTGGACATTAACACCATACACCTGCAGGGCCTGAAACAGAATTGTAACACTTTAGATGAGTAGTCCAGAACAACGTAGTGTTGAAAATAGAATGAATATATGGTTGAATTTCTTAAATTAAAGCGATGGTAATGTACATAATGTTAACATGCACATTATATGACAGGCAGCAGGAGTTTCAGATCAACTGTATCATTGTTTAATCAAATGTCTATGGTACTGTGTCAATATGACAGTGAAAGTATTTGGTAGTTACTCTGAGACTTGCATATAGTAACCCAATAATAAAGTCAAATAGCTGACACTGCAGATGTGCATTAGTGTTTCACCTGCTCAGCCCACACACTTATATTGTGTAATTCATATTATTGATATTTTATATTGTGTTATATAAAACCTACATGGATTCAAAAAGTCTGAATACTAAGAAAAATAACTGACCTTGGTTAAAGTTGGAGGTGTTCTGTCGTGGTAAAGGTGGAGGAAGCTTTGGAGCTCTGTTTCTACTTGTGCAGAAAAAGTTTGAAGCTTCGTGCCTTGAAGATATGAAATATTTTTGCTGACAAAATACTAAAGTACTATATCTGTGGAGCTGCTGCCCAGTCTTTGACTTCATGGTTCTTCATGGTCAATTTAGTTGTATAGCGCCAAATCACAACACACGCCATCTCAAAGCACTATCCATACAGAGCAGGTCAAGACCAGACTCTTCATCATATTATTTATAGAGAGTTCATGGGTCGCAATGTGATGTCAGTGTTTCCCCTGAAAAAGTTTCCAGTGGCATTGAAGAAGATATTTAGCGAACAAGAAGGGCATACTTGTACACAATTGTAGTCCTCCTCCCTGCTGTCCTGTCTCACCTGTACAACCTGTCAGTGTCTAATATTGTAATACATGAAGTAAAGTGTTTATGATGATGACACTTTCTCCTTTTCTTCCCTTTCTTGTTTCTCCACTGTAGAAAATGTTAATCTACAATCCTCCCAAGAGGATCTCAGCACGCGAGGCCATGACTCACCCTTACTTTGATGACTTGGACAAATCCACCCTGCCTGCTGCTAGCATCAACAAAATCTAAGACATAAAACTGACCTTACATATAAACACATTCATACCCATTGTGAATTATCATTCTGTAAATACTTGTGTGTGAAAATTGTTGTAGACCTTTAGTAAAGTTTTGTCTTTCAACAATGTCTTTTAATAAAGCTGCACTTTCTGTGATTCTCAAAAGTTTAAACTTAATGTTTTATGTCATTTTTCTGAATGACCGACATACTGTAAGTTGAGATGTTTGAATTTCTAAAATGGAAAAAGGCTTTGCAGTGTATGAAATACTTTATTACTTACTTTACTTTTTTTTTTATGATGGATCCATTCAGCTCACACATCTGTAGCTATAGGTTTGGAAAAAAAATGGGTCTCTCTCTGTGTATACCACTTTCATAATACAGCATGATGTGCTATAACGTTTGGAGCTAAACAAGTCGATGTGCCAGGGAGAAGCCTGCAGTATAAGAGTATATGCAGCAATATACAACATACTGCAAAATAATAGTATGTTATAGTAATGTAATCTTTTTCCATCATTGCAGCTCAGGATAGAGGGTTGAATAGAATTTCAAACCATCCAAGTATGGTTGAAAACTAGTAAAGATTATATATCTTATAATTAACCACTTTTTATTGCCTTATCATTAAATTAACAGGAGCCAGATAAGTGGCATAAGATGGATGGGTGGATTTAAAACACAAATTTAACTGCTGACACTTGCCCATTATGACACAATGAGCTTCTTACTGGTTAATGGTAACTGAAACGCCGCCAAAATGAATTGAGCAGCCCTCTGCAGCACACTTCACTGTTGCCCACTTGTGGTTTGTATATACAAGAGTATGCGTCAGTAAAAGTACTAATACAGTCATGTAGTATACTAAATTACAGTACAAATCTTAAAAGTACAACTGAACTACTCTGTGTACAGTGAAGTAGCTTAGTCCAATAGTTCCAACAGGGACTGAGCTCCCTCCAGAGTTAAATCAGAGAAGTGGTGCGGTTATCAATGGGAACAGAAAGAAGAACACAGTTATGCTACAAACGTTTAAATAATACCTCAGTTTTTAAAATGGAACCATGTGAGACATTTAGAGGGAGAATGTCTCAGTGAAAATGCAGGCAACTCATAAATGTGAAAAAAAGAAGCAACTAAACACTATTTTTTTTGTAAGGGATCATAAGACAAAATCTGTTTCATTTTAATCTTAAACAATGCACTGGATTTTGTTTTAAATTCATGAAAAGTAACTTCTAATTCCAGCAGTCAGATCAAAGTCATGCAGAATTATAAAGTATTAAGGAAAAGTGCAAATGACTCAAAATGTACTCACGTTTATGAGTAACTGTGTGTAGTTTTCACCACAGTCAGGAGGAAACAGGTGGTTGGTTGTGATGTCTGACAGGCTAGGGTTAGGTTAGTCCATCACTTCACTGACAAGTCTGACACAGCTCTTCCACAAAGTTTGTCTTGTTCCGACAAGTCAACCTGGAGCTGCATAACTAATGCCAGAGATCTGAGCCAGAGTTATTAACCACAGCAGCAGGTGTGTGGTGATGTCATTTACTGAAAATCTATATACACATACAATACATTTCCCATTTTATGTTAAGCATAAAGTTAGATGTGACTAAATCTAACTGCAACTGTAAAATGCAAATGCAACCTTTGGATGAACAGTAGCCTACAGCAATAATGATGACTGCACTGACATCACCTGAAAATAAGAAGCAACATTTATCCAGTGTACATAGATGTGGGTCAAAGTGCTGTGTTAAAAAAGTTCATGTCACACCACAGTCACTTTTTGAACTCTGACAGGAAACACACTGAGGGCAATAAAGTGCTGTGTCTCCATGGTGGTGATAATACAAGCAAAAAAAAGGAAACAAATGATGACCACAGAGGAAGCTGCTGGGCTGAAAATGAGGGAAATTGCTAAAGAATAAATAATATAAGTGAAGTAGCACAACTGCAATCATCATGTCTGTGGAATCAACCATTGCCGTTCCAGACTAGAACATCTTTCCTCCAACCTGCTGGTTTCAAAGAGGTCAGAAAGCAACAAATATGCACTTTCTGAAACAATGACATGAACCAATCACATGTGTCAAACTGTTGACAGCACACCTCCACCTGCAAGCACAATCACTTCTTAATCTACTACAAATATCATCAAGGTTTAATGTTTTATTTCATCATTGAATCGTCCCAGAGCCCAGACTTTTTTATGTAATGTCAAACACTGCGCTCTTTTGCCATATGTACTATGTAAGGAACCTTCTGTGGAATTTATGGGTACTGTCTTGTCTCGTGCTGTCTCACCATGCATTCATTCATTATGTTCTATCAATGATACAAGCTGCTGCCAAGCCCAGAAACACTGTTTGTGAGGCAGTGCCTGGGCCCGTGTGCCATGAGGGCGCGTCTATATGACAAACACTTTGATGTGTCTGTATTTGTCTGAATCTTTGGATGAGGCAGAATGTGCTGCTTTGCATGAAAGACATTGTGAGCTGTGGCTGAGTCATGCATGATTGTAAAAAGGGTTTGAATGGAAGAGTTGGCATGTGTCTTCATTCACGTATCGAGTGTGGTCTGAGAGTGCAGGTCGAGAACCACAGAGCAATTAGTGAGTTTCCAAGCTTTACAACAATATCTTCTGCTCAAGCCCAGACCAGCATGCACACTACCTGTGCATCCGTTGTGTGTGAACGGACAAACTTAACATAAAAATATAAAATTATAATGGCTCAAATAAATAAATAATGTAACAAATGTTGCCTTATCTATAATAATGCTGATAATGAAATCAAGCAGCCCACTGCCTGAATCCTCCCCCCCGTCCAATGACTGCGACTAGATGACCCTGAGAGCTCATTACCAGTTTGCTCTTTGATTGGCAAGTGGTGATAACTGCTGCATTTATTATGTGGTAGTTACTTAACAGTGGTTGAAGAAGTATTCAGAGTAAACATACTCCATTACATGCAGCATTATAATACATTACAGTATTATCAGAAACATGTTAAGTACTCATTATGCAGAATGGCTCCTGTAAGTATTACATTAAATGTTACTGGAACATTATTACAGATGCTTTAACAATAAGCAATAATGACACATAAGCTTTCTTCTTGCAGGATTCAGTACATTAAAGAGTATGTGACAGTGGATTTGATGTGTTGCAATGTACCTGTGATGATCCGTTAACTTAGGAGGCCTGCTATCAGCTAGCTAGTGTTGGTCAGGGGTCGTTTTTGGCAGACTTCATCATAGATAATTATTTCACAACATTTCAACTGGGTCTCCCAAAGAGACCAGCCAGACCCCACCACACCTCACAAGTTCCTGCATGATTCAGTGTGCTGCATCAGAGAAGCTGTAATGAGTCAGAGTCCAGTCGAACAGCTCACCTCACGTAAGATTCCGTCCTCCCAAGCAAGCACGCACCACAGAGTGATGCAAGGGAGGATGCAACAATCAAGGCAAAGCAAAGACAACGTAGCCCCCCCACTATGTGCTGCTGGTCAGCCCTACAAAGCCATGTGATTATAAAAAGGACCCATCATGATGGAGAGACACACAGCTCACAGATTCAGAGAGACACAAACTCAGATCCTTCGGCACCTGGGCTCAAAACAAGTAAGTCGTACTCCTGTGTACTTATTCCTGCTGCGTGCTGGTGTTCAGTGTGTGGAGGCCTGATGATAGAAGGTCATGATGTGAGGATGCTACAGTAGGGACACGTGATAGTGTGCATTGGTGATGATTTATGATAATTCTTCCTAACTTCCTAATCTTACTGCCTACTAATCTGCCTGCTTTGACTGAACAGATACCGTATCAATATACTGCCAATGTTGTCACAATACAAACATATACTGGGCCTTTCCCAGTTGCATTTATACTTAGACTTATAAGCTTTTTTAGATTGGTAATAATAGGCACTGTTGTCCCACAATGCACCACTCAGGACAAATGAAGCCTGTCAAATTTTACATTACTGTACAGCGTCATTATCCGACTCCAGCTCAACCAATAACATGTTGCAACACCTAGGTGAACGTCATTTCTGGAACCAAACTGAAATACAACATTTTTTATTTTGAAGTTACAAACACCTTGTATTTGCACAATTGGCCACTTGATGACGTTAAGGTGAGGCTACATTGCCCATATGGCAAGTTTAAGATGGCAGAATGTTAACTAATTTGGTGGACCTTTATTTTCTGTGTTGGCTTCAGTTTACAAAATGGTTGCCAAATCGTCAGAAAAGAGTAATTTACGGAGGCTTGAAATTATTTATATGTGTACTATATGTGTACTATTTATACAGGTAGAACTGTCTTAAAGACTGTAACATAAGTACAATGTTTACCTCTGAAATGATGTGGAGTCAAAATATAAAGTTACGCACAGGAAATATTGAAATTCCTCAAAAGTGTACTTTCCTTGAGTAAATGTACTTTCCACTAGTAGTATAAGTATACAGTCTTGAGCCTGGAAATAAAAGGTTTGTACAGCAGGACATACAGCACGACACAGATTTATTTATACATCCTGTGCTCATAAAACACTGCACATGGCTTCAGCTTCATAGAATGTCATGTGTGTTTGAAACAGATCAGTGTCACATGTGACATTTGGTCTTTTCCCCTTTGGTGGTGTTTTGAGCCCTTTAATCACCTCTGTCCACTTCTCCACTTTTCCCCTGCACAGTGGTAAACTGGATCCTGGGACTCACCTCAGTCTGCATCTTGTCTCGTGTGCCGACTTTTGCAGCTCCTTTGCCACAAAAAACACTGTGTGACCATGATCGCGCAAAACTGGAGGAAGAGCTGGACATCACAGTAACTCACTTAAATTCAAATGTAAGTAGAGAATATTACACAGGTGCATAAAGTGCTGATACTGAGCCACATGGAGCACAAGGTAAAGTTTTGAGCATGCAAAACTTGGCCTCACACAAAAGTTAGAGTTTTTTGGAACAGGACAGAAATGATTCCAGCAATTTGCATCAAAGCTAATAAAAAAACCCAACTTAAATCCAAGGTGCAACACAAGAATCAATACAAGTCAACATAAAGTCCAAGCGTGTGTAGAATGACTAAGACAGTGTGCTCGGTCCTCAGAACTGGTCATCAGCATCTGGCCAGTGGTCTGTATGCTGGGAACAGCAGAACACAAATGTGGTCTGGAAAGCATCGGAGATGTTGGTGGAAGCAAACACTGCGTAGCTCCTTCAGCAGATCAGGACGCAGGTTGGTTGCTAGATGACGCCTATACTGCACCGGTGTCTGGCAATGGTACACACAAAGTTCACATTAAAGAGGCATAACAAAATAAAACAGCACTGTTTTAGTTTCTGAGCAGCCGCTGCATTCTACTTCTGTGCTGCCACAAAATACAGTAAATATGCTGAATTAGTTATTTTAATTCTTTCATATGTCTGTCTGTTTGCATGAAGTACATTGTCCATTTGGTGATATATGACTACAAGGTACCAGAATGTGACATGGTGGCAGTGCTGTCCTGCCAAATCGCCATAAAATCTGTCACCACAGAATCTCACCTCAGAATCACTAATTTTTTCTCCGACCTGCTGTCTGGTTGCCACCATCAGAGTGTGTAAAGATGAAGCCTAAGATAAAAAGTTTGGAGGTGTTCATCCAGTAGTAATAGTCTGAAGAAATACTTCATTGTGTACTCTTTTGCTTTGAGTTTATTGAGCAGCTCACACTGAGATTACACTGTCTTCTCTCTGACAGGTTACAGATGTCCAAGACAGTGATGTAAGTTTGACTGTATCAAATGCCAAATTCTACTAAAGTCAGTGAGAGAAGAAAACTGTGTAAGGAGGAAAATAATTCCACAGAACACGTATGTGAATAATGAGCGAGACAGTGTGATTGCAGATCATGTGCACACTGAGGAGAGCAGGCCTCTGTGAGCACCATCCACTGGCTGACCTGAGTGAAACTTTAAAAATGTTTGCACGAGACTATGAAGAATGCTTGATATTAACGGTAAGTCGTCCATGTCTGTGTGTTTGTATGACCATGCTAGGTCATGTGTGCTTTTATACCCAGCCAGCATGTTCTAGTAGGTGTCTAACCATGATGTGAAATGTCTTACAGAACTATCCAGCTTCGAGCTGCAGCTGTCCCAACTCTGCCAGTGATGACTTCTTCAGACTGAGACAGGGAGAGACTCTTGTCCTCACCTTGAGACAGCACATCAAGCAGTCCAAACAGGCTGGAAATGCACTGCAACCTGCTCCCAGAGACAATCTAGAAAACTGAGTATTGGTACAGTTGTGGCAATTTACCTGCACAATAGGTTCATTGTTTTTCTTTTGTCAAAGCAAAGGATTCTAACCCTCATTCATCTTACACCCTTAAAAGTACAATAGACCTGAGAGCTGTCCTTCCCATTAGCCTTGTTTACACTGCACAGCTCAGGTACGTCTCTGGATTTCCTTTTCCTCTACAGATAATATTCCCTTAACGTAGGTGGGATTCCTGGCTTCTTCTTCAACGCGACACCAAACACAGAAACAATGGAGGATATTGAAGGAATGATGTTCTTGATTCTCAGCCTGTGGCTGTTGGTCACAGCACAGAGACAAACTTTGTTTCCGGAAAGTCTGAACGCAACAAAAGTCTGCTGAAAAAAAACAGGACATTTTGGGAAATTCGGCATCAAAGAGCAGAAGACGACTGTGGTTGCTCAAAGAGGTTAAGCCAACCTTGAAGCTCGCTGACTAGCAATGTGTTTACACAATCACCACACAAACTGAGTCCAGTGTTGCAAAGTATATTAAGAACTTTAGTTACCACTATTACATATCACTGGGAGGCTCTCTGTTTGTACAGCAGTGAGGACCCTCCCAGGGTCTCAGGTGCAGGTGCGTTGTATAGTTGCAAGGTAGACAACATGTTTGAAGTGGGTATGGATGAAATCAACTGAATCCTGACATTTGCACATCTTTCAAAATTCAGCCAATGTGCTCTGAAGCGAACAGGGGCACTTCGGGGGCCAGTCAGATTTCAGCTGGGAGCCAGTGCCTCTGGGCCAATAAAGATCACAAGCAAACTTTCCTGACTTGCATAATTCACCAACAGGTGCTTTGCAAATCATTTCTGAAAATGAATCGTGTGGTTGAACTTCATCCGAGCGGCCGACTTGTCAACGTCAACACGTCACATCTGACTGGTATCTGTGAGAACTGTCCTGGGTCACTTGTACCAAAAATGTTTATGTAAAAAATTGGGTTTTTTTTGTAAAATAATTATTGTTTTTATTTAAGTGAACAAAAATCTATTTTGACAATGTTCCACAACTTTTATTTGCATGTTTGCTATTATCCACATAATGACATCCACACGATGATAACCTCTCTTAGTCAGGTGCATATGCAACTTTTGTGAGTGCACATAGCAGAGATGTTGAGTGAGAAAGAGCGACACTGAGAGCACGTGTCCACAGGTCTGAGAATAACAGGATAGCATTTGTGCACTTGCTGTATATGGGTTATAGCAAATATACAAATAACCACACAAATACATGAATTGAGCAAAGAAATATTTGTTCACTAAATTCAATAATTCTTTGTGTTAATTTCTCTACAAAATATAATTTAAGTGCTTGTTTCTGTGCTCAAAATATCTCAATATAACAATAAAATAAATAATGATAATCAATAAAAATGTAGCCGTAGGGGCACCAGCAGTGCAGACTGAAGCCTTTCTCAAATGTTGACGAGTGACTTGTCTCACTGAACAGATGAACTTCCATTTTAACAGTCCACATCTTTACAATTTAGTACGTGAGGAAACATCTCTTTTCTAAGCCAGACTAAGCACAGCTTGGAGCTTTCTACTGTGCATACTGAACACAAGCACAAATGTCTATTCCTGCAATGTGAAGTTTGCAGGGTAGCTCTTTGTAAATTTCCTCTATTTATTTGGAATATACTGCAATGCATTACTTTCAGAGAAAGATGTGCAGTTCATATATTCACTTTGAATTAGTTTTTGAATTGTTGCTTGAATGATCTTCTGCCGTGCACTGCGACTAAACACATGCTGTATATTACAAGGACATATTTCCCAGCAAAGCGTACTTACACCATGTATTCTGAGGAAATACTTTGCTATTTGTAATAGTTTTAATTAGAATAATTGTTGGGTCAATTTATTATTAATTACTTATTTTAATAAAGCATGATATCTCATAGTGCCAGTGTTATTTCCTTTACGGCTAATGGTTTAATGAAATATGCATCCTAGAGGAAGAGAACTCCTTAGAAACAATAGAACATATTTCATTTTTAATCACCAGACTTTGAATATTAACAATCACAATGGGACATGTGGTCAATTTCTAGTCTGAACATTGTGCTCAATTTTGGTATTAAACCTCCCAGAGACAGAAAAAGGATTAATTCAGTAATATAGAAGCATGTCCAAAAGAGCTATTTCAATTTACACCACAGGAGCATATCAAGTCATGGGGTACACCTTTGTAGCTGTAGCATGATGAAGATGATGAACAATTTTACATCTTTCATTGAGAAATGAGGGAACCTTTGCTCATCTCACTGCTCACCCTGACCTCTGGGTCAGATAATACTCTTCCATTAATATGTGTTGCCTTTTGAATAATTTTTCATCAAATACCACATAACTGTTCTAACAGACAATCCTGGTATGCACCAAAGTCAAAACGTAATAGAGAAGTGGCAGATTTGCGGTATCTGTGTGAGGTTGGAAAAAAAAAAAACACGTTAGTTAGCTCACGATATGTAATCTTAAACTTGCCATAAAAAAAAAGTTATGCTCAACTTGTCAAGGTAAGTCAAAAAGTGAAGCTAAACAGTAATGTAAAATTTGATTTGAGGAACTGGTGGTTTTGAGGTAGGGGGGTGTGTTTCAGCAAACAGGCTTCATTCAGCTCGCCTCAGCTCCACCCACTCTCCATCTCTTTGCCCATTTACGGATTACCAGGGAGTCAGGTGGAGTCAGGCCCTGCTGAGACGGTGATGACAGAGCTGCCCACAATGGGCTTCACAATGGCTCTTCAGAAACCTCTGGGTGACATCACTCAGGGAGCTAGCAGAACTTAGGTGTGTAGTTACTCTATCATAGATCTTGTGGGTCTTTATTGCAGACATTTCACATTTGGATATGAATGACAGTATAATTAGTTACATGATATGTGTGCATTTATGTTTCCATATCCACACTTTAGTTTGAGAAAAAGGCCTTGTTATAATTGTGCCAGTTGTCCCATGAAACCTCTGTCCCAGAGTGCTCCATTCTGACTGCTATCTGTATGAAGCTGGAACAACTGCGTATGTAGATTACCCCAGAGGATCACTGGTACCTGTGAGTCATTGTATCTCTACAATGTTTTGAACTATAAGACCATCTAGTGGATTTTAAGATGTATGGAAATGATTGTGCCAAAGGCCAAATGCTCTATCTCACTATGTTAACCAAAGTGAAAAGTAATTCATCTCTTCACCCTGTGATTTGGATCCAACACAAAATTGAATTGGTTCTAGCTTGGCCCATGATACACCCGTCCACCAAGTTTCACAAAAATCAGGCCAGTAGTTCTTATCCTAATGCCACTGACAAACAAACCCAAACAAGTGGGTGGTAACAAGATTGTCACCGTCTCACCCGTGGAACACTGGGATAAAGTCCAGCACGCAGCATGTGACTCTGAAACATCTAACTCGTGCTCTGAGCAAATTAAGTAGTTTAGAAAATGGAATAGACGGTTGAAACACATAATGATGCAGCACAGCTCACCATGTTTGTGTGGGAATACCATGTTTTAGTGAAGCACTGACTGACTGACTTCAGCTATAAATTTCCTGAAGCTTTCCAAGCAGCCCTGTGAGGAGTGCAGCTCCAGGAGCAGTGCTGGCCTGAGTGTGCTGGTCAAGTGCTCACAGTCATTGCTGCAGGTCACATGACACCCTTGGTCACACAAAGACTATTTAGGGCTAGATAACTCATTTCCTGGTTAAGACATCCACAGTGCATTCAAAACACAGTGTTCTTTAAAAATCTGTCTCAATACATAACCATGATTTTCAGTCTTTTCTGAGGCATGAAACATGGTATGGTACACAGCACTGCAAAAAAAGCTCACTGCTGTCCTCTGCGTTAAGGAGCTTTAACGAGTCAACAGCACAGGAAAAATGCATATTAATGGATTGGATAAAAACTTTATTACAGCAGCAATAACAAATACAAAATCTCAGTGTCAAACTGATCTGTTATCTGCTTCACAACACAATAAGTTCTGTTCATGTGGAAATACCAGCACAGGCTGGCTCTTTCCTATTATATATCTGTGATTTGTCCATATTGTATCCCACCTCTTACTCCTTGCATGCTGGGATAGGCTCCAGCGCCCATGATCTTGCACAGGATAACGAGATAGAGATAATGGAAGGCTGGTTTTGTGAAAATTCGATACATGCCAATATATTTGTTAAGCATTTATATTTAAAAGTGCTCCCTCTAATCACCTTCATCACCATCATCCAACAGGAATTCACAGATCTCCTCTCTCATCTGAGACCTACAGAACACAACATACAGGTCAAAATATGACACTTCTGATTGGGATTAGTTTCTGCTCTTATATTTTATGTTTATGTATTGTGTATATACTGTACATGCAGCTATATGGTTAAATAAGAAATAAGAAATGTTAAATAAATGTAACAGCCGTTCTGTAATTTAGGAAATGGGCAGAATTTTCCCTCTATGACTTTTCCAGTTATCAAGGGGCTGTAATGGTGCATGTTTCAGATTAGGAATATTTTCCAAAGCACACCACAAGCTACCAGATGATAGGTAGTTCATTTTGGCATCAGGAGACAATCAGAAAAAATTACTCAACAATGTAAACTGATGTTTTAAATGAACAAAATATTCTCCTCACCTCCTTTGCCTCCTCTGAGCCTCTGACGTGATGTACTGAGGGAGACATTCCACTGATGACTAAAAGGAAAAAAACGAAAAAGAAAAAGGCCAAGAGAACAGAACAGAGGAAAAAATGAACCGCAGGATGAGTAAAACACATACAGTCTATGGTAAAACAGAGCAGACAGGAGCGGAGAAATGCCCCCATGTTTGTGTTGGACAACATCCAACATGTTTAACAGGAAACACAGAGTTTAGACTGTATTTGGGAATCACTCATTCACTTCATTCAGTTCCTGTGCAGGGGTTTCCACTCACCATGTCTTTGATGGTCAGTTGACAGCTGTAACACAACAGGCTCTTCAGATCAGTTGTCTCTGGTACCCTGCAATATATAACACAGAAAACTTAGTGATGGCCACAAAGGCAGAAGATGATGATGTTTATTGGTCTGACATAAAAAGGATTATCTGGTAAAGTAAGCAGGGTAAATTGGCTTGCCATTAATACAAAACCCTATTTACAGTTACCACCAATAACATAATTCAATAGTGTAAAGAGAGTAGACACAAGAAAACAAAGAAAACGCAAAGAAAAAAGGTCAGAAATAACTTGAAACAATAAACATATGCTGTAGTAGTGTTTATGCAATAAATGCTGTAGACATTCTGGCAAACAGTTGGCAATGCCACATAAGAAGAGAGCTGACACTGCCCTGTGGTGGCAACATAACTTACTTACTTAATAAATAAGTACTTAATTACAACAAGTGGAAGACACCTGCATTTCTGCAATTAAAGATATTATTTATCTTAATACTCATATGAATCCACTCAGAATAAACTTACATTGATGAACCACATAACAGGCCCCTGATAGCGTAACTAGAGCTTGGCTATCACACAAGTGAATCACTCTGTAAAGAAGGCCTCTGCTAATTAACTCACACTTGTGATTGGCTGGTTAGCATCAAGTGACTTCACACAATCAACATGTGGTAATAACAGGGTAATTAGCTTTTGAATGAGGGACTTTTATACAGTAAAAGTTTCCGTCCAACATAAAGGATTATGAAGTAGTGCAGGTGTTTATATCTGGCCTTTAACATTCACATCTGCTGATCTGAAATGATCATCTAAGCTGTGATGAACCATGGTAACTTGTCCAACAGGCCACAATCACTGGGAGAGCTGTTGGTCCATGATCATGACAACTGATTCAGCAGGTGGCCAGATTACTCGTTGCAGGGAGCTACTGGGGCACCTCATGTTTACAGTTAGGTTTTAACAGGGTCAAGGTCTGGAAAACTAGATAAAACATAGCCTGAAAGCTTTGAATTTAAGATGGTCTTCACTTCTAGAGGAACTGTGGAGGACTTCCTCAGGGACCAGCTGAGAGTCAACAACAGTTTTGAGGAAGATTTGACAAAGTGAACCTCAACTATCCCATACTACACCAATGTGTGGGGCTGCTAGCGTGTTAAAGTGGAAGTCTACAGTATCTTCTACTGAGCAAGCTGATGGTACACCGCCAGACGCAGGCCTCTCGCAGGCAGACCTAGGGGCAGATCTGCCTTCTTAGTAAAAATCGGTTTAGTCCCCAAATTACGGCACTCCAGGCAGGCGTACTGACATCTCTGTTTGCTTCACAGCCACAAACTATCTAGAGAATTGCGCATCACATTGAAGACAAATTCTGGACCAGGATGATGCAATCATGGCCAGTTTTTTGGTTGGATGGGAGGCATCTAAGGTGATCAGGTGGATTGTGGAAGCTTACAGGTTCTCAGCTCGACGCAGTCTACCACCTAGTATGATAAGACCATTGGAGTTGTCAATCTAACAGTCAAAGGAATTAGGCAACGCACAGAAGGCACAGTCAGGAGATGATAGTCTTCAAGAAATGACTCGTGCACACTTTAAGACGATAATTTCTGTCTTATTATATTATCATAGTCAGTACAGTACATCAACTGGCTGGGCTGCAGTAAGAGCAGCACAGAGTTCCAATCTGGGGATAGAGTACAACAATTTTGGGTGCCACACATTATTGAGGATAAAGGAGACATAAGCTTGGACAGTCCTCAGATATACATCTGAGCTTTGCCCACCAGTAGTCTAATGTAGCAAGTAGTGCCAAAAAGTAGCAGTAGTCACTTAGACTTTAGGGGCGCCTTCATCTTCAGATCATGCTACAAAAATGGTAATAAGGGATGGCCATCAGAAACCACTAACTGCCACAGGATGTTTACTGAATCTCACTAGCACTCACAATAGTGACAGTCTACGTGTGGAACGTGGTAACAGCCACTAGTTTTGTTTGTTTATGACTGACCATATGGTGGGAGGTGTACCATGAGTCAACACGGCTGGATGGTCTGTTGATTGATTTCCTGGATGGTTCCAACTTGAATGGATTTCTCCATTTCAATCTTGTATGCTTCAGCTCTTAGAAGATCCTTAAAGGGCCTTCTTCAGTGCTCCTTAAGGTTGGCACGACAGACTCCTTAGAGCATAGGTGTCAAACTCAGGCCCACAGTGTAATTATATTTGGCCCATGAGATAATATCAAATGTCTATTAGAGCTGGCCCGCCGGTGTATAGCGAATGCACTGCTAATACTACACATCCCAGAATGCTCTGCAAGCATGACCCGCAAGCATCCCCTCCTCCTCTGTTCACATTCATGAGCTCTGGGATAAAACATTTTTGTTTGAGCTTGCATTTCTGTGTGACATCACGAGCCATCTCGATGTGTTCAACCTGCAGCTTCAGGGGCGAGACCGTGTCATCACTGACATCACAGGATGCAGAACTTGTTGGGCAACTCTCCACGTTGGATAAGGCGCTACTGGTCTCCTTTGCAGATCTAGCTTCTTCTTAGTCTATTTCCATTGGGGGCAGCCCATTAAAACCTCGACAACACGATTGACAGTGTAGCTATTCTGACAATTCATACAGTTCCTGATTGGCAGAACATACAAGGCACAGAAGTCAGACCATCGCTCAGGAGGGAGCTTGCTCTGTAAACGAGCATGTGACCTATATTTGAGCTTAATTTCTCCTTCAGGTCCCAGTGTCTTTAACAGCTCCACGGGGGACTGTACCTGTAAGGAGAATCATTCCTTTGCAGCTGAACAGGTATCTGCTGTGGTTGACTGACTCTTGCTGGAACCTGGTTGGAAGTAGGCAGACTGAATGAGTCCCTGAGGATTGTGGGGCAGGGCAAGATTGTGGCCATGAGTCAGTGACGGCAACCTTTGAGAAGCCTGCAAAACTAACACTACCACCAGCCTCAGCTGTGCTTTGTGTTTACTGCTATTTAGCAAATGTTAGTATGCTAACAGACTAAGCGAAGATTGTGAATAATCTAAATATTATACTGCTAAACCTCAGCATGTTAGCATGCTGAGGTTGGCATGTACAGCCTCACAGAGCAGCTAGCATGGTTGCAGACTGTTAATTCCTGATCTAAATCAGTTCTGTACAAGGTTCCTGAAGCATCATTCCGTCAATGGAGTAAGCGAAGAGATGACCACATGTCCAGAGCAACAGAGATTAGATTTTTTAGAGTTATGTTTTTAAATAACTTTCAGACAAGGAATTTATAAATAAGAAAGTACTACTGGTTCTGATAATCCGAGAAGACCAAGACATCATACAACATGTAGAGGTGAGTACTGTAACTTTCTCCACCAATGGACCTAAAAGAGGAAATTGTAAAGATGTGTTTGGAATTTGCTTGTTACCATCAGTTTGCACAGCAAGAGTGCAAGTCCCTGGTTAGACGACAACATGAGATTAATCACCGCCTAAATTAAGACATAGAAATCACCAAAATACTTACTTGACAGAAGAACAGCAGCCTCCACCACTGGTTGCTCTCCCACAATCCCCTTCTCTTCCGGAGGAACAGCACTGTCTAGTGGGATCAGTTGATTGTGGCTCCACTGGAGCTTTAATGGAAACAGATTTTATTAATGCCTGAGAACTGAGTGGAGAAACTTCATTGCAGATTTCTAGTGTACTGTCTGGTGTACATTGAATTTTCCCTCTGCATGATACCAAAGGCCATAGCACACAGAAAATTACTGCTCAATTTAGAATATTTTCACAGCTTTACCTTCCTTTATATTCATCTATACTCTCCTCAAAGCCAACACCCCTTTGACAAAAACAGTCATTTTACCTTCCAGAACATGGGAGTTGCTGGTCTACCCCTGCCTCGATCTGTTAGTTAGTTTGTTTGAGAGTTCACTGTACCTGGGTTTTGCCTTGGAATCTCAGTACTGGTAGCACCTGGAGACTTTGTTTGCGAGAGCTGTTCTGAGATCAGTGTGGCCTTGAAGGCTGAGGCATTCTCTGAAAAAGAAATAAGGGAATAAAGAATGCTTCTATCTGTTCCAGACATTTGGAAGGTGTTGACTGCACAGGGCGTTCAATACCTATTTTCCAAAGTGCTTGTTATGTGCAGTCCTGTTTCTGTATTGAAGAGTCCTTTCTCTGTCCATTAGTGATCCAGTGGTCTGTGTACAACCTCTCTCTTCTTTTGCTCAAACCAGTTGCAGGCTCTTCAGTACCATCACACAGACATGTTTGATGGATACATTTATTGCATCCTGTTAACTCTAGACTAACCTAGCTAACCTTTTTAATCTGTTTTAAGAATAGCTTTGCTCAAGCAACATGCCTGTTAATTTCCAGCTTGTTTGAGGCACAATTGTGCACTTGATACTGAAACAGGAACCTGTTCCCATTTGAATCTGCACAGATTTTGATGCTAAGCTTCAAATTTCTTTTATCAATGACTAGTGATAGTGAGGTATCTTTCTGTCTCTTTCTGCCCTTTCAGTCTGGTTTAACCATTATATAGTTTTTTGCTATCCATGTACAAAACAATGATAATTTTTTCCAATTTCTTCATACAAAATGACATATTTGTAAAAAGGAGAGCATGAAAGACAAAATATGGAGTAGTTTGCTCAGCCATCTAACATTTTCCTTCACATTGGAAAAAACAAAAGACATGAACAAAGACTTCAGGAGAACTGCCTCTTGAAATTTCTGGGAAAGCAGCAGAAAATGTGAAAGTAATTAAATATGCTGGCATATCATTTTCTGGTCTGGATAGTGCAAGAAGAAATCCATAGTTGAAAATTGCTAAAGCAATCGGGAAACAGTCCAAACTCCAAACCACAGAGATTTAAGTCAAAGCAAAAGCAGTATTTCTCTCTGGTCTCCAACACAGACACACAAGCCACTGAAAACACAGCTAAGGGGATGAGACTGTCATGGGTTGGGCTCTCCCAAGCAGGACCACAGCAGCATGGCTCGGCACAGCTATCAGCTGCAGTGAAAATGCATGTCACAAGGCTCGGCATGGCACAAGCCGATGGAAAAGCCCCATTAGACCGCTCTGTTTAAGTGCTTTAACAGCAATACACTTCGAGTTACATGTTGTTTTACGGCTTATCTTTAACATGGTACTTTGTGTATTTTAATATTTTGTTTATATAAATGTGCTACAGTTGCAGTGTTAAATGGCGTCCTGTCTGTCCTGCACCATACACTCACCAAGTAAAGTACCTAACAATGTTTAATGTAATGGAAATAACATTAACTCAGCTTCTTGTTCAAAAGGCCTTGCCTGTAAGTGTGTGCTTCCTCTAAAACTTCTTGTACCTATCCATAAGATACCTGTTCTATAAAACACTCACCAACCGCAGTATCCAGGGCACACATGCAGAGTAGACATCTGTCACAGTGGTCAGCTGTGGTGGAGCTCTTACATGCTGTCTGCAGCTTCTCGCTGGTCCTACAGGACACAAAGCAGGTTCTTTAATTACCTTATGACTGGCTTCCAAAGCTGTTTTGTGTGTGTAGAAAATGCTAGATTGATTGTATTTCACTAATGACAATTAGAAAGAGCAGACTGTAGTACAAAATGTTCAGCATCCATATTCCAATGATTACGTGTCAACCCCCTCACGCTGACTACTTCCTGAAGTGTACACACTTATCTACATGATGTTTGTAATGTCCTACTGACCTGTAGATGGTGCTGACAGTAGAGGGGAAGTCTGCCTGCAGTTTAGTGACAAAGCTCTCTGTCAGACGCTGGATACTGACCTTGTCTGTTGTCTAAGGGACAGACACAAACACATCTGAATGCAACAGTCTAGTGATGCACATGTGTTGACAAGTTTGATGAGAGATGAATTTCAAAATAACAAGCTGGAAGAAATGTAAAGATTTAGGACAGCAAGATAAGGGGTCTGTCCTACAGAGCAGCATTCAGAGTTGGCAAGTTATAGGATAGGTTTGCTCAGGATTATAGATCAAAACACATAAAACAACCAGCTCCTGACCAATCAGTGGTGAGGGAAAAATTGAGTCATCGTGTCTACAGGATCCTGGTATGGACAAAATACTGCATTCACATTTAAAGCACTTTTCAGACATGCAACCCTGCTCAAGGTTACAGGTTATGCAGAGATGTATTATGTCAATCTCCATCTCTGTGAAATAACCAACTTGAAGTTGATGAGGATATTCTTCAGATTAGATCAGTCTATTTCCCCTCATGGTGTCACCAGAGCAGAAGATGTTTAAAAACCCTGCTACAACAACAGTTTTAATTTTCAGTCATGCCAACGTGGATGAATAAATGAATATCCAGCAAAATGCTTTACAGACAGTGCACCAGCAAACAGGACTTAAAAGAGAGTCTCAACTTAACATCTTGTAATTCAACGTTTGTGCTCTGTCTGATATTATAAAAGAGATGGCAGACAGTGTCACCAAATAACATTAAATGATGAAACTGTTGTGAAAGTGCATCTGAGAAGTGGGGATGAGCATCTCTTGTGCTCATGACAGTCATTAACTAGGGTTTAATTTCATCAGTGATTCAACCAGTTTATGAGAAAACTAAAATCGGTCTTCGTACTTGCTGTCCTGACATTTTTAATCTCACTCTCTATGTGCCATTATCACGCAAGCATTTGGCTCTTTTTGTAAATGTCCTGTCAGGCCTGTGTAATGCAAAAGACAGCTATGTCTGAATGACATATGCCTAAAGTGATGTGTTTACATAGCAGCAGAAATCTATTATACTTGAAATATACTACACTATCTCCCAGAAATGGCATGGGACTATTGGTTGGGGGCTTATGGCTCTAAAAGGTTAACTAATACATTTTTAATATTACTAGTCCTGACTTATGCACACTGATCATAAGAAAGGTCTTTGTTTTTATTTCACTTTTTGATCTGAGGTCTGTTACATTGGCTGGTTTTCTCTGTGGTTTGCAGGGCAAATATTTCTGTCAGAACCTATTACCTTAGTGTCCAGGCTTGGTATGAAAATAGAGCAGACGTTGAACATCTGGTTGTAGTAAGCTATTTCTTTAGCCGAGTAGTCCCTCATTGGCCTCACTAATATTATGTCACCATACCTGGAGTCTGAAAAGCCCTGTTAATACAAACACACAAGTACAATTACAACATTTTTATAAGTCAGATTTGATCCAGAGAGAAACAGTTTCATCACACATCTGATAACATCTGATACACTATAAAGCAAAAGGTAAAGGAAACAAAACATTCTGCGCTGAATGTGACTTTCCTTCTTCCTTCCCCTGCTTTACAGTTAAATGCAGTGTTGTTCTTCTCTCACTGTCATCATCTTTACACATACCCACAAATACGCACCGTGTCCTGAGCCAGCTGTGCTCCTCTGCCCAGTGATATACTGGTGAGCAGTTTAACAGCCAGTCTGGTGCAACTGTCTCCCAGCATCAGTTTACTGTAGCCTTCAGTACGAGCTGTGTGCACCAGCAGATGCTGCCTGTGAGGAGAACACAGAGTGGGGCCAGAGTGGTTTGAGAATAAGTCAATCTAAAAATACAAACTATACTGTGTTTTTTTTAAATCAACATCACAATCCGCATTGGTAAAGAGAAAACCACATTTATGCTACATTTTCTTCGCACACGTACCACTGTTCTCTCTGTTCAGAGCTCCCTTTGACTCTGAGCACTTGACCATTATATTGACCATGTGGTTAAATTTCAGGAAGGAGCAAATGATACTCCCATAGGAAAATGGGAATGTGGAAAATTAATGTGGTAATGAAGTAAAGTAAATGCAAAATGAATGAGATGTTTCATCTTCAATGGAGAGTGGTGTATTATCCCAGATGAATATCTCTGGTAGAAGCACCATCAAGACAGATGGAAGTAATGTCGAAGCAATGAGAGTGAGAGCATGCACCTCTGTCTCTGACCTTAATGTGTTTAGCAGGTCTTCTCTAGCTGTCAGTGTCTTTGCAGAGCCAATCAGCTGCTGTAGCAACTTTGTGTGGGACTCCTGAACATCAAGTAGGGATGTTTCCTCCTGTTCCTGTGGTGCCAAACAGTTTTTGTTGTCGCTCTGGATGAAGTCATCCACAGCTGCCTTGTAGGCACTGGCTGGTTGCTCTAAAGGTGATGGGGCTGTCATCACAACTGAAGTTGGAAGGTCCAGAACCTGAGAGGAAGTTGGGGGGGACACATTCAATAATAATAAGTAACTTTGTAAAAGTGACTTGGGTGTATATTCAGACATGTAAAACTGTAAAATTTAGGTAAGAAAGAAGAAAGTACATGTTTGAAAGGGGCTTTTGACTCAACCTGAATTTATTGAATTTCATGTTCAGTGGTCTAACAGACTGCTGAGGCTCCTGTGTCCACACTGACCTGTTCCAAAGGCACGATATGGAAGGGGAAACCAGTTGCTTTGAACACAGCCCGCAGCTCAGCCCCTGTCCTCTGTCTCTCCCCAACAGACTGACCTAGAGCACCACCCTCTGGGCACAAAGACGGAACAAAATCAGGGTAAAATGTTTCAGCCAGAATCATTTCAGAAATTACAAAATTCCTCCAGACATACAAAAAAATGATTGCAATCATGTAAAGTGTGATACTCTTAATTTAATTTACCATCAATGTAGACAATGCCGGGTAAGAATCTCAACTTCTTGTGAGCATTCTGACTTAAACCCTGGGGGAAGAAAATGTTTTTAGTTGCATTAATAATATCAAAACAAAAGAAGGAAATAAGGTTATTTTGTATCTACAGGTTTATACAGAGACTTGATAGATTAGGAAAATACACTGGAGTTTTTAGTAGCATTTTAGCATCCATTACATCATTTACCAGGTTTTTGGTAGTTTGGTTCATTAGTGAAAGTCATCCATTTATCCATGTACAGATCCACTTAGCTCTAGTGCTCCTGCTGACTTTTTAGGATTGAATGATGTCTCCTGCTTATATAAGCCGTTGATGTTTTAGATTTTGCAGCTTGAGAATGTTAAAACTAAACAAAAAGCAAAGCACAAAGCCAAGAAAGAGAAATCACCAAACGCATGCTTATTTGAAGTCTGTGTTGAGTTCAGGGATGTTTTCAGGCTTAGCAATTAGTTATTTACTTTACTTATTAAAGTTATTTCTCATTGCTCAAATGTAATGTTAATGTCCATGAATCTATGGGGATTATGACTAAAAGACTAAAACTATTTTTTTAATCCACGCCTAGTGGACCCTACAGGCTAAAGTCAAGGAAAAATATTAAAGTGTTGGATTATAACAACAAACTTGTGATTATGCTGCTCTAGTGCTAAAGAAAATGTTGTGAGGTCATTAAAGTCAAAAGGATCCATCCTCTGAGGACCAACAGTAACCACAACAAATCATTAGGTCATTAGATTTTGAGATATCTTGAAAGAATCAGCTCCTCAGAATACCACACAGATGTACTTGGCAAATTAGATGGGATACAGTCCAGGTGATTATGTGACACCATGGTCATTAACGTTCTGGTTTAAGGCTTTCCTCCAGATGTTGAACCTGCTGCTGGGGCTCACAGTCAGTGTTCCAGTTAATCCCAAAGTTGGCCATGGAGAAAGTTTGTCCTGATTCCCTTTATGCAAGCTCACTACAAACATCAAATCACCATAAAAAATATATGGTAATCTGGCTTGTTGTTCACCTTGCTCTAAAGGCAACTGTTTGACACACAAACTGACAGACAGACTGACCATGCCATCCTTAAAATCTAAAGCAAGGAGGGCAAGGCTAGTAACAGCTGCAAGTGTCAAATCCAGGTTCAAACCTTTTACACTCAACAGAAAGAAGCAGCGCAAACGGCAAACAGTGAGCAGGTTTCAGGCTTCACAAGGGTGAGCAAAGTCAATCCAAGTAGCTCATTTCTGTTTAAAGATGGAGTGAGACCAATCACCCACTTGTTTAACCATCACAAATCCTGTACCACTCAAAGTTCCACCATTTGTCCCCCCTTCATCAGATTTGAGCAAAACTCGGCATGTACATTCAGGAGATAGCGCACGATGTTGCCAGCCTGTTGACAGCCTGAATGTTATGCATACAGACTTATACTGATTGAACAAATCGTAAAAGAGTTATGGCCATATTGCTGCTAAGTCAGCCTCTGTAAAGTGTATTTGTCAATACCTTGAAACTAAATAAGAACAGGCTTTATGCAGCTTTTGATAAGCTTGGTCCAATAATGATCTATTAACCATTATCCATGATCTGTTTGGGAGCAACTGGACCCACAGTTTAGGAGATGTTAAAAATGTGTTTTTCAAAAAATTCAAAATGGTGGTAAATCCATCATGGCGAATGTCCAAGAGCCTTTCTGTAGAGCGCACAGAGTTGGATCTGTGTGTGAAATTTCAAGTCAATTGGTCAAAATTTCATTTTTAGGCCCCAAGTACACCACCACCATATGGCCGATTGGGCTCATTTCTTGGGAAGCACTGGCACATCAAGTCCAGTTATTTGGCCACGTTTCATGTTTCTAGCTCATTCCAGCTCACAGCAATTTGAGCCGCAGCACTGGACAAATAATAATAAACTGACACAAACACAATCAGGTTTTTCGACCCCAATAATACTTGTGGCCTGCTTTCAGTCAGCATAACATATACATAAGTATTAGCATGGACACAGCTTTCATTCAATAAGAAGCATGTGCAGCTGTGGGGGAATTAAACAATTGTTTGTGACAGAAGAAAGGAGAATGAGAAAGCAATGTATGTTTATGACATGTATCTATATGAAAGGAGTTCTTGAGGTGTGAAGATTTGTCAGGGTCAGAACAGGTTAGAAAGCCATATGAGTAAATTAGGTCCGGGGGTCACTGTTTAGATGAATAACAAACACCAAATGGTCACTGCCCCTGGGAAAGGATGGGCACATGGTTCACAGGAACAGCAAGTGGTCATTGGTTTAGAGAACGAATGCTTTAACAACTGTTATGAATTCTTGAGAAAATTAGCGACTTTCTTACTCAATAAGGAGGAAATTTCCCTTACAGCAACCAAAAATCTACCGGGGACATGTGGATTTGATTATTGTTTCTATGTTCCTGCACTTGGTTAAATGAAACTTTCATATGGTGACTTCATAGACACAGAGGGAGTGAGAAGAACAAGCAAACCTCTTGAACTTGACTGAGCATGGAGGAGGAAGAAGGACCTCCAGATACAGCCAGCAGCACCTACAATCAGAGAAGACACCCACAGATATGAAGCTGTTGCAAAGATATGCATCACACTTTTTTAGTTCATGCAAATTATTATGTGTATAACAAATTCAGAAAGTAAATAGCAGTAAAGTGAATCTTGTAATGGTGTGTCAGGAGAGAACAGTTATTATTCAGAGAATGACATATTTAAGTGTACAAATGAAGCACATAGCTTACCTTCTCTCCAGGGAAAATGATCCTATTTTTGCCCAGCATGGCTCTGAACTTATGAATGAAGTATTCCTTAAAACAGCCCCTAACACAGACAGTGAAATGATTTGAAAGTCAGTATAACACAGTAAATGTCTTCATTCTAACAATCTACAATTCTACAATTTCTTTTAGTAGATGCTTTTGTCCAAAGTGACGTACATCTGAGAGTAGATACAACACAAGCAAGGATCTAGTCAGGAGAAAACAACCTGGGTAAGTGTCATAAAGCAGAGTTCAAGTGTGACAGGACCAGTGCCTACAGGCAGTGGAAGGGAATAGGATGCAGCAGGGGTTTTTTGCAGTCTGTCAATTGCAAAGGTGTTCCGTAAAGAGCTGGGTACCACAGAAGAGTCTAGCTATTGACCTAAATATCTCTTCTAGCCAACCTCCAGCTCTAACAACACAGCTTAAGAAATGTTCACTTTACCATCTAACAAGACCTTTGAGTTCAAAATGCTGCTCCCACACACCCTTCACAGCCCTTTTCTATTGTAACATTGCACTGCTACATCAGGCATGGAACAGAACAGTCAAAAAACGTCTCCAGGTGGGTCAGGGATCTGTGAAGAAGGTAGATGACTGCATTATCCACCCCTATGCCCAGCTGGTAAGCAAACTGCAGGGGTCCAGATTTGAGCTCATCAGGGGTTGAAGGTTTTTTAGAATTATCCTCTCCAGTCTTCATTGGGTGAGAAGTGAGTGCCACAGGTCTGAAGTGGTTTGGCTCCGTGGGGTGTGCAGTCTTTGGGACTGGAACCACACAGGAAGTTTTCCACAGATCAGGGACACTCTCCAGCCTCAGGCTCAGGTTGAGAATGTACTGGAGCACCGTACAGAGCTGGTCTGCACAGTCCTTCAGGAGTCTGGGGCTGATGACATCAGGTCCTGCAGCCTTCCTGGCCTTGATCTTTCTCAGGTAACTTCTCACCTGGTCAGCTGTTATGGAGAGGCCAGAGATGGAGGAGGAGGAGCAGAGGGGGGGTCAACAGGGTGGCAGTGGGCAGAGATGGAGTGACTGGGAGTCTGGCTGGACAGTGCTCTGATGAGTCGGGGGAGAAGTAGGAGCAGAGTCAAATCTGTTGGAGTACAGATTAAGTTGGTTTGCCCAGTCCCCGTCTCCTGCTTCAGGCCTCCTTCCTGGCCTTGGCTGTGACCCGAGATAGTTTTCAGGCCTCTCCAGACGCCCCTTGCATCGTTCTGTTGTAGCTGTTGTTCCATCTTAGCCTTGTAGCCGGCAAGCAGTGCTTTTTGCACTGCCAATTTTTGCACATTCATGTTACTGTAAATATCCTTGTACATGTCTTTTAATCCTGATTTTTATTTTTCTATTTTGTTTTTGTAATTTCTATTTTTTAAATTTCATTCTTTCAAAACGGTGTTCTTAGTGGAAGGCAAAGGAAGAATTTCATTGTATAGGGAAACTTGTGTCTTTTAACTGTGCACATGACAATAAACGCTTTGACCTTTGACCTGAAGTGAAATATATACCTATGTACCTCAACTGCCGAGTAACATGCTTATATTAGAGACAGGCCATTTTTTAATTCCCCCTCTTTTTAAATTATATTCAATGATATTTTGTAAGAGCTTGTCTGTTTTATGATCTGTTACTGTTTAAGTGTGCTGTTGTCATATTCACCACTCTGCTATAGAGTTTCTCCTCTCTTACAGAAATACTGTTTCACTGTTGCTTACATTTTAGTCTCATACCATTTTAGTGTGCAACATTTGGAATATTTTTATTTTAGCACATTGTTTATGATGGGAGATTACATTTTGGTCAAATGGAGTAGAACCAAAGAATAATGATTTGTTATTTATAGATCGACATGTATTTGTGCAACCATTCCAAAAGATTTTCCTAAACATTTTTTTTTGTTATTCTTTTCTTCATGAATTCTTACCGTAGATACTGAAAATTAAGCTTAAGCAAGACTGCATCAATTTTCAACAGGATTTGAACGCTATAAACACAAAAACAATTAACATAGTGCTTTAGATGTTCAGTGCTTTGGGCTGCATTTAATTGGTGACTTCATAGACTCCAAAACTCATTGAGTTCAATCACCAAAAACAAATTCTCAATCTGCGGTATATCATTATCTAGCAGTTATACAGGAGATACTAGTAGAACAGTTGTGAATGTTGCATGTCTTACCTGCAGTATGTATCTCCTGCTCTGATGACCACGGCTGCAGTCGCCTCTTTGCATTTGACACAGTTCTTGGTACCACTGATAATTGCAGGAACAAAAGACATTTTAAAAATCCAAGTGCATGGATTCAAAATTTATGACACATTTATGTGTTGTCAAAAATGTCTAAATACACTGGAGGTTGAGTGTCTACTAGGATGCCACAATAGTTACACTAGGCTGAGTGAGGCCAGGCAAGACACAAGTATTTATACAGTATAGCACCATTCTTACACAAAGTAACTAATTGTGCTTTACAGGGGGAGAGAAATACATTGAAATTGTACATGAATAAACATTTAATTGAAAAATTAAAAGACAATAAAAACAACAAGCAAAAACAAGCATTGATGAGGTTAACCTAAAAGATTAAAATGAAAGAATTTTGATTCTTGTATTTATCCCTGTGTATTCACATATACCCCTCACTGTTATTGGTGAATGCATGTACATTACTCTGTGCTTTACTGCTTTTTTGCACTTCTCGTTAGAAGCTAAACTGCATTTCATTGTCTCAGTACTTGTTTTCAATGCAATGATAATGAAGCTGAATCTAATCTAATAGCGGGTTTAATTTGAAACCCACCCACCAATTTATGGTGTGCCTAGGTCTTACACTTTTTGTATGTATTATTATTATTTAATTTCACAAGTCATTCTTTTTAGTGATGTCCATATTGCCTTTTTTTAGTATTTGTTTAAACTGTCTTAATAGGAAGTGACTTCCAAATTAATCTACCCAGATTAACCTAACACTCATACCCAATGTCATATTTATAAACCAAAAGGACATGACTGTCTCAATCTAATTAAATACTAACTAAATAAAATTGAGATAAACCTTTCAAGTCAAGTACATTTTATTTATATAGCCTAATGTCACAAATACAAACTTTGCCTGACAGGGCTTGATAATTTGTACAGCATACATGATCGTAGATCTGCTGAAAATTTGTTGGGCCCCCATTGACTCTTTAACATCATCATCTGTACATTGTGTATGTAACCTGCTGCATCCAAGTTCCCATTAAGTCCAGTGCATACTACATGTCAGCTTCATTATTTGGCCAGAGACAAACCTAGTGCTGAACTGAAATATGAATATTCACTGTCACAGATTTTCTGTGTGTTACTTAGTTTGTGGTGCTTTGATATAGATTTGGATTTTTTCAAATCTATCTTGTCACAACACACGTCATATGTGAGTGTATGTTGAAAGAGAAATTGTCGCTGTAGTCGTTTCTTTCCAACTGGTCATAATCTTCTCTTACCAGGAACTCTTTCAGTGTATGTATGGTTTGTGGAGTACTGTATTAAGAAATAACTATTTATGATTATACAGTAACTGTTGCAAGTACAAGAGAACCTACAAGAATACAGATTTGACACAGGGCTTCTCTCTAAGACTGAGCAAAATCAAATAAAAATAAGACTCAATAATGTAGGAACAGCCTGAATGAGAGTGGTGTAAACTGATTACCTAAAAGATCAGCAGTCAGTCAAATTGCCAAAGCCGGCTGACATGCAGTGAACGTCTGGGGGTCTTAGCCTTGCTGGTAAAGCAGTCGTACTGACAGCTAGTCTGGTTGACTCCAGATAGCCAACACTCATACTCAGTGTCATATTTATAAAACAAGACATGGCCATCTTAATCTACTGAAATACTAACTAAATAAATTTAAGTTAGGCCTTTCAAATCAACTACATTTTATCTATATAGCCCAATATCACAAATAAAAGAAGAGAGGTTCACTGACGTGATAACATACCTGGGCACCTCCGCGTGCTCCAGCTGGTCATGGTAGTCTTCCTCCACCTGGCACATTAGGAGGACGGCTAACAAGCTAGCACAGTGCTCTACTACTGAATCTAATCGCCGGGTTTAGTTTGCCTGAATACAGGTATGAAAAACTACTATAGGCAAGACTTGAATCCTAACTTCTTCTTGAATACTGAGAATCTTTTCACTAACAGCAGGTCCCACTAATTAATGTGAAGCAGCGTTCAGATATACCTGATAATACGACCTCTTTAAAATATCACCGACTGCTTTATTTTACGATATAATACCGATAAATATTTACTTGATTAACTTTTCTGTAGACAGTCCATCTTGTCCAATCTAAACATGCGTCTAAGTCATGGCTCTGTTTGATGACGTAGAGGACCTTCTTAATGTTTTATAGCGGTTGGCAAACAACATAAAGATGAGTTACCGCCACCAACTGGCGTGGAGCGTGATTGCAACTCAAAGTCTCTCATATTAAAATAAGAAATAGTAAGGAAATGATAAAACAACAACAATTCCAAAGATTTCAATGTTATAATAATTACACGAGATTATTCATATGCTCTCAATCAAATTATCTGAAATAAAAATAGATAGCACTTATAAGATAATGTGTTCCTTTGTTCGTCCCACAATGGGGAAATTTACAGTGTACAGCAGCAAAGAGGATAGAGTAGATAGATAGTAAATAAGCCATATAAACAGGACAGGCCTAAAAAGTCTGGAACCTCTCTGCAAAATTCCCTATGTTTTAGAAGTCACTTCTCTCAATCTCACCATAACATCTGAAGTATGTTGTTTTTCATTAATTCATTTGAAGTCTCCTCTTGATCACAAAAATGACAGCTGCCTGTATTATGTTTCCCATTTTATTTGACTCTATCTTTAAAAGGTTTGACGATGTATCTATCTGAATACAATACAAAGAGTTACTGGTTACTGTAACCTTTCTTCCTGTCCATACTAGCCATGAATTATAGCGCTGTAACAAGAGATGGTGAACAAAATCCACAGTCCTCATTGTGTGCAAAAATGCTACTAAAAGCTAATATGAGGTCTTGGCCTCACATCTTGTCCACCACATTGGCCAGGATATAGCCAGAAATTGGCTGTTGTTGTTCCAAACTTTGTGAAAACATCCAAACCCTGGTGATGTCATAGTGGCGTTATCAAGATTTTCTTGCTCCACTTGGAAACAGCTAATTTATAATCCTGTGTTACAAGATGGGGGTGTTTTAAGAAGTGAGGATTTATCAGGTGGAGAAGGTGAATCAAAAGATGTTATTGAGTTGCTTATATTATGGGAAACATAAGATCCAGTGTTGTGGGAGCTTAACCCATTTCAGGCTTCTGCTGCATTGTTTTTCACCATTCTTTTTTGATCTGTTGCAAGTCCCTGAACTTTATTCAATTCAATTCAAAGAACTTTATTTATCCCCGAGGGGCAATTTAAGCAAGGGAGCTTATGGAGATACAGTACCAAATTAATGGAATACCCCTTTAACAAAACAGGGAGCACAGACATCCAGATGTAAACTATAATACACAAAAAGAGAAGCCAAGAGAGACAAACACAAGCATGAGGGCTCATGAAAAAAATCAACTGTAATAATGATTATTTATTGTACACATTTGAAGTTATGAAAGAGATTTTCCTTTCCCCCCTCTACTACTATACTAGTAGGCTGTGATGATATAAATTTGTTCCACTTGGTTTCAATTGCTTTGACAAGACGTTATATATAATAAATAAATGATCATAATCATAATGTATGAAAAGGCGAGGTTCTCTTTCATTCAGGACTTTTGGCCCGGTCCGCTAACAGCTCACAACTGGCCTCTGGGATTGTAGTTCCACAGACACAGAGTGCTGTAAGTAAACAGACGGGAGGACTTCAAGTCCCATTAAGCAAAGCGCGTGCAGGTTTCGTTGGAGCATCTCTCCTTGTTCGCGAGCGTCCACTGGCCAGCAGTGCTGATCTGACAAGCAGGTGGATGCAGCTTCAGCTGGTCTCTTGGAGTTTAGAGATCCATGGTTTTTATCCAGGTCATCCTCGTAGCACCGAGCCGACACTCGCCAACGAGCGCTGCTCCCAATGTTTACTTCTCCGGCATGTCTTCTCCAGACACGGGAGAGTGATGCTCTGCTTTGTTGAGGATCATTTAATGACGAGCAGATAGAAAAGCCACCATGTTTATACGGGTTATCTTCAAACTGCTGTACGGATAATGCACTAGCTCACCGCTGTGAGAACAGTCGGACAGCTTCCTCTCTCGGCCAACGAGCTGTTGTCGACAACCGCAGATCGTCTCCGGCTCCATGATGGCGATGTTTCGGAGCTTTGTCTCGGCGAGCACCCAGCTCCGCCAGCAGCAGCAGCCGCAGCAGCCGCAGCCCGGCTCCGGCTCCGGTTCGCTGGCTGCCCCGGCGGAGGGCATCGAGAGCCAGTTCTCCTGTCCCATCTGCCTGGAGGTCTACCATAAACCCGTCAACATCGCCAGCTGTGCTCACACGTAAAGTAGCTGCTTCTTGTCGGTTGTGTGTTCTTGTGTGTGGACATACAGAAAGTTGCTTTGTTTCATAGAAGCAGGCAACTTCGGTTTGAATATATGTTGTACTATGTGTTTATAACAGCAGAGTTCATTTGCCTTACACTGTTAATTTGTTTAATTTATTTGCCGTTTCAAACATCTGTCAGCAGCCTCACCAGGCAAAGGTACTGTCATACACCTACTGATGCTCAGTCCGTCACCACAGGGCTCATACTCAGGCTATGGAAGAGAGCGTCAGAAACACCAGGAGACTATTGCACGGAGTTACTTAACCTTTCAGTTCATGTGAACACACATCAGAGAGCACTCACACGTTGATTTTCACTCTGTCAAGTGTCCTTAAATTGGTCACAATTCTTCGACGTACATTGACATGCCGATGGAACAGCCATTGGGGTTCAGTATCTTGCCCAACTCCACTCCACTCGACTCCACTTATTTTCTGTGTTTATGTAGAACGAATATTGTTCAGTATATCATTATCAAATTTATGAAACTTCAACTGAACATTGTCAGCTTCAGAACAAGTTACTATTTCAGCCACTCAATAGTAAATCATTATGTTGTGTCTGAAACCTAGCAGAAACCTTCATATTTTACCTGTATTGCTGGTGCTAATTTCCCATCCTGCTTCAAAAGTTCAGTATTGGCAGTGCTATGCATTTACACATATGATTTTAGCTGTACACCCCACCTGGCCTGTGTTGACTCACATTGACTTGTAGACATTATCTATCAACACTGTTTTTTCCCCAAAGTGCACCAATCACTACAGCTTTTGTGAATTGATCTACAAATCCCAAATGGAATTTTCATTATTTATGATTCAGTGTGTAAAACTGTGGCAGTGTGCCACAGATATTTCACAGGTCAAAGTCCATAACATAACCCTTTCTAGGTTTGTGGCACTCTGTGCCTCTTGGTTGAGAGGGCTGGAAAATAGATGTCTTTTATTATGCTTAGATAGTTCAGAAAACACTATATTTTAATAGAAAGATACAAAATCACCTGTGTGCCTTATTTGACATATGTTAAGCCCATCCTCCTGTGTGCAGCAGGAGCATGGTGTTTGGGTAGATAATATATACTTGTATTTATTATCAAGTTATTTAATTAATCAACAGAACATACAGCTACAACTTTTATATTTTAGTGACAGTTCTCAAAACATTACTCTATGTACTGGGTATGAGAGAGACAGAGGCAGATACTTTTTTGACACCTTTACTCAAACACAGATTTGGTAGGGTGCAGGAGTAATGTTGCTACCTCCCGCTGCAGAGATCCAGACTTGATTCCCAGTAGTGTTATCTCAGGCTTGAGAGTGTGTTCCAGTAAACACTAGTGGGAAGCTCCTCACTGATAGGTGACATCATCTGACACAGAGGTAGCACCTGTCTGTCTGCAGCCCTCCAGAGCCCCCAGTTGACTGCAGTGGAGAAAACAAGGCCAAAATTCCACAAAAATGAGTTAAAATCCAAGCTGTCAGTCGTCACACACAGATTAAAAGTGAATGTTGTCACTCTGCATGTTGGCAGACTCAAGTGCAAGAGAGATTTGATGACAGGATCGGGCTGCAATACCAAAAACATCTTTAACAGAAAACTGGATGCTTGTACCTCTGTTGTTATGTTTGAGAGCTCCAGTCTGTGTTGTTTCTTGTTTCTTAACTTGCTCATATAATGATTTATACCTTTATGAGGGGAGGATCTAAGACCACTTTTAGGGAAGTAAATGGTGGCTTGTGTCTTGTGAAATGTGTAACTGATGGGATAATGACATTATCAGCTCCTGCCATCGCAGGCATCTTACTTTATATCAAATTGTATTTGAGAGGAGTTAGCCAGAGGGGTGTATTTCTAATCTGTCTCAGTCTGGAGCTGAAAAGAACAACAAAGAGCAGAAGAGACCTTGGTTAACCTCAGTTCTATTTCTAGTTAAAGGGAAAATGCAGCTATTTTTACTCCTCTGCTGCTGATGGGGATAGATGAAACTTCAGGAATCACTGGCACTAATGCTCGCTTTTCACTGGCCCATACATGCACACAACTATGGAGCGAAACAGTTTGTCTCCAGCTAAAGCTCTGTCATCTGTCAAATACTTTTGACTGAACAGATCCTTTTCACTCAGTTTCAGTCACAACCCAAGCATTCCTTACAGAAAGGCAGATTCTGTGTGTTGTCCTGTATTTTCAGACATTTACTCACTTCACCATTTTGAAGTGAACTTGGATGAATTCAGCAGTCTTATCTCTGATTTCTACAATAAAGAATCCGGAAAATGGTAGAATTCTAATCTCACAAGTGAGGCCTGAGGTGAACCCACTGCTTAAGCTCATGGGTATTGCGGTTTTTAATGGGCAACATGTAGCAAAGTGATATGGCAGGAACATAGTTGATACCTTTATAGCCATAACATAACCCTATATTATCAGTTAGTGAGAATTTTTATAGCTGATTAATTGTTTATAAATACTTTTTTTTAAAAAGCTAACATTTGTTGGTATCAGCTTCTCAAAGTGAGGATTTCAACTTTTTTTTTATTTGTTTAGTCCAGTTTAGAAATTGAATGCCTTGTCTTTCTTATTGTTGGTCTGACTGGAAAAGTCATTTGAAGACATCACTTCAGGCTCTGGTAATGTCAACTTGTCGTTACTTTTGATATTCAGTTGATTCGTGTGAATGATTGGTGACAAACTGATAGGAAATGAGCACTAACCTATCTATCGTAAAGGTTAGAGAGGGGCAGTGCTTTCCCCTCCCTCATTAGCATCACTGTGGTTCCCTTGAGCAAGAACCTAACCTTTACTCCCCTGCTGTTTGTCGTCTGCTGTTCCAGGTTCTGTGGGGAGTGTCTGCAGCCATGTCTTCAGGTGACCTCGCCCCTCTGCCCTCTCTGTCGTGTGCCCTTTGACCCCAAGAAAGTTGAGCGCTCCTCCAGTGTAGAGAAGCAGCTTGCCTCATACAAAGCACCCTGCAGGGGCTGTAGCAAGAAGGTACTCACTGACCAGTCATCACCCACATTCCAAAATCATAGGTGCAACTCTCCATTATGTGTGTATTTTTATTATTTGGTACATAAATAAATAATCATATTGTCATGGTCTGGTATAACTCATATACACTAATATGAGAATACAGTGCACATTATATTTTATTTTTGCAGCATATTATTTATTTATTTATTATTTATTTCACAGCTGCTGTAAGTAAATTGTGATGCCCTGAGGTGCAAAACAAACAAATGAACAAAAGGTAAAAGAAAGTAAAATTAACCAAATAATAACATAACTTTGCAAGAACACATTATTGGCAAAACAAATCTATAAAAGAAAAACACGTAGGCCTATTGTTGATTGACATAAAGTGACATAAAGGTTGAATAATGAATATATTTAATATTTTGAAAGTTATGTTTTACTTGTGTCTGTTCAGCTTGCAGGTTAGCCAGATGTTTTAAATCGTGATTGGAATGTAAACTGTGTTGGAGATGTGGCTGTATGGACAGAACAGCTGATCAGTCTGAGTCAGTTTGATCCTCTATGTCAGTGTTTTTCAACCTTTTTTGAGCCAAGGTACATTTTTTTCATTGAAAAAAATCACAAGGCACACCACCAACCAAAAATGTTAAAAAAATGAAACTCTGTAGCCTATTTTAACAATATAAAGTCATTCTTGTCAAAGTGTCGAATAGGAATCAAATAAACACAAAGAAAAAGGTCTTTTATGATCTTTTATATTTCTTGTGCAGTGCAGTTTTCAAAAAATGTTTTTTAGACCAATTAGGTGAAATTGTATAATTTCCCACGGCACACCCGATGATCTCTCACGGCACACTAGTGTGCCGCGGCACAGTGGTTGAAAAACACTGCTCTATGTAGACGCTGTTGTGACAAAATGAACTCACACCTACAAAGTGGAGCTTTTATTCCTGTATACCTGTTGTTGATATATAATCATAGCACTGTGTGTCTGTGTGTGTTCAGTTGAGCAGTATGCTCTTTAGCAGCCACATTAGTAGTTCCTTCTTTCTTTTTGGCTGGCTGGTAGTGGGCGGGGCTTATCAATTAACCTGGTGGTCCCAGGTGTGATAAGACTTCTGGGTAACAATGTCCAGAACTAATTTTGGCACTGAACAACTGTGAGCAACTGTGAGAGTGAGAGACTCGACAACAACAAAACTTGAACAAGAACTTTCCTACTGACACTGTCTGGCCTGGCCACTTCTAGCTGCTAATACTGACCTGAAAGTATGTCTGCACAGCCTACTGCCAGCCAGCTTTCTCTTCTAAATGCACACTTTATGAAGAGTGAGAAACAAACTGCCAGTCATTCCCGTCACCATGTGTGTGTTCTCAGGTGGCTCTGGTAAAGATGAGGTCCCACATTGCTTCCTGTTCTAAAGTGCAGGAGCAGATTGCCAACTGTCCCAAGTTTGTCCCTGTGGTGCCCACCTCCCAACCTATACCAAGGTACACACACTCTGACCACGTCCATGCTTAGCTGCAAAAACACCATATGTTCACGTTAGCATTTTTCATAAAACTCCCTAGCCTTTTTGTAGCCAGCAACTACAGCTCCCATGAGTCCCAGTCGTAGAGGTGCTATCAGAGCCTCATTAGCCTTGTCAGTTGTTGAATTTAAACAAAATTATCATTGTTTATTCCTTTAGTAGAGGCACCTACTGAGTCACAACTAAGTAAACTCATGTGTAAATCATAAAATATTTGATGTACACTGTCAGTCATTAGAGGCCAGCATCAATAAAATGCCAAGACCAGTTGGTAGGATCGAATGAGCTTCTACAAACTTGTGATAATTATTTTTGTTTATGTGTGTTATGTATGTGTATGTTCCATATGTAGCAATATTCCGAACCGGTCAACATTTGTGTGTCCGTTCTGTGGGGCCAGAAACTTGGACCAGCAGGAACTGGTGAAGCACTGTATGGACAACCACCGTAATGACCCTAATAAAGTGGTAAGAGACTACTCTGTAATGTACTAGATTACTCTCTCTCTCTGACATTCTTACTGCTTTCTATTGTTTGCTCTCTAACATTAGCATAACAGAGAAAAAAGAGGGAGAGTGATAAAAATCAGAACATTCAGTCTGCAATCAGACATAAGTTCTTGTGATTGTTTGGTTGAAATGGGCCATTACAATATAAATTACTCTTATGTGTGTTGATGGCCCTGATCTTCTTACTCATTTCACCGTGTGGAAGAAAGTTGAAGTAAATCAGCAGCATACTTTAAAGACTCTAGTTGTACAATGAAGAACCAGAATTGTATGGATCCACAAGGGGCAGGACCAAATAAGGCCCACCCCCAGTGATGGTGGTATTATCTGAACCGATAGGGTCAAAACCCTGCTGTCATGTTCAAGTCACTGTTTGATACACATGCATGTGAATATCTTATGAGCTATGGAAGTAACTTGACTTAAACTAAGCTGTGTGTTTCTCTCTCCAGGTGTGTCCGGTGTGTTCAGCCATGCCATGGGGAGACCCCAGCTATAAGAGCTCCAACTTCCTCCAGCATCTCCTCCACAGACACAAGTTCTCTTATGACACCTTTGTTGTAAGTCCAGTGCTGTCTTTTACTCATTTGTTGTCTTTTGAATATTATTTTTAACTTCTGCTGACAGGAAATCAAATAATTTTAACAATGCTAAAACACCATAATTCTCTCACTTCCTCTTGAGTGATATCTCTCTAGTCAGAGAGTCTTGGTTTTATTTGTCCAGGTATGTATCCAGTGATGTTGATGTGTGAAAATGAGTTTCAGATCCTCAACAGTATGCTCAAAGAAACTTTTTTCATTTTAACCTAAACAAAATCGAGGAGTGTATCTTTAGAGTTATTTTGATTAATCTAAGTGTAAGAGTTGTGTAAGGCCACTGACAAAAAAATGCTCTCATGGTTCACAGTATGTATAGCCACATAAAATTACATTTATTTAGCACCAACAAAATACAAATTTCCCATGGATTAGTCTCCTTAAGTAAAGGATGGTCAATTGTCAGTCACAGTCTTTTGATTAGGGTTTGTGTGTTTTGCAGTGACTAGCAGCTGTTTTTTGCATTTTGTCAGGACTACAGCATTGATGAAGAGGCAGCACTGCAGGCAGCTCTGGCACTGTCACTGGCTGAAAACTGACAACAGTCACACCAACACCATCTCACCGTTAGCACCAACTCCACCATTACTGCACTGCTGCTGTTCCTCCATGGCTCAGAAGGTATCATCCAGCCAACAGACACACCTGACCCAGCCAGATTCAGTCTCTCACTTCTTTTTCACACTAAGTATGTTTTTCCTGGTGTAGCAATACAGACAGTTTGCTACACTATGAAACAACAGCCGTTTGGAGGTATCTTCTCTGCTTCATTTCAATGTCATGTTCTGAAGACAATTGGACTGGATCCAGTGACCATATCAAGATAAGATACATTAAAAACCCATCACACACTGACAGCCTCCAGCTTGGAAACAGTCCCTCCAATCACAGCTTCAGTTCAGCTGCCATCTTGACCATCACAGCATGAAGGGCTACCTCCATGGAAAAATGTCTCGTCTGTGAGTATGAAAAATCCTCAAGCCTGCTGACTCTAAAACCCTCATCAGTGGTTCAGGTCTCACTCGCCAGGAAGTCATGACTGCTGGCACTTGCTGTGAGTAACTTGCTCAGTCTGAGATAGTGAGCGGGGACACAGACTCCAGTTTCTTCTACAGAGTGGTTTGCAGTGATGAAGTTTGACAAGCCAAATTCATTTTTTTTGATGAGTTACTGCACAGTAGCCAGCCCAAAAGAGCTAATTAGGAAGCATTTGCGATTTTGCAATGACCAAATTAAAATATAAATCACAATGAATCAGTAGCTGCTCTATGCATCAGTATGTGGTATTTTGCACTTACCAGACAAAACAAAATCCTATTAGTTAGAAAAGCAGCACTGGCATTCACAAAAGAAGAGTTTATCCTGACCATCTTCTAATGGTCATGGCCAATAGGTTAGAGATAAGGAACCCTCATAGATGGCACCAGAACTTTATGAATGGAGAAGTAAAAATTTCATGGATTTTCATGTCACAAAGGAAATTTCTCTCTCCTTCATTTATCAGACCTTATAGTGTCACTGGTGACCCGATGGTCCACCCTGAGCTCGGTTTGTCAATCCTTAAGTAGATTATGAATATTCTGCTAGCACTGTTTGACATTGCACTTGTGACAGACAATTTATTTAGAGAGACTCTGGAGAGGATGCACAGACTGACAGGTGTCCCTGTAACATTATATCGAGAAAAATATCATAAACAGAGTGTTGAGTAGCTGCAACAGAATATATGTTACAATATGATACATTGAAGTATAAATATAATACTGACAGATCATAGGAGTATTTTAAAATATGTTAAGATCAGCATTGTTAATCTAAAGTAAGATCACTGTTAAGTTGCTCAACTTAACTTAAGTATGAATAGGAATATAGTGTGTAGGGCTTGAAATTCCTATGAGCTGGAGATTGTATATTTGTGTTGATTTTTACTTATTCTATTTTGTTGTTATTTCCTATGCACACAGAAATGAAATTTGTTAAATAAACCATTAAAGAAGTGAAATACAGATTTTGAGATGGCTGGTAGTTGGACTACCTCCACAGCTCAGTATTTTTAAAGACCTCCATCTTTTCAGTCCCATTGCTGCCAGCTTTGCACATGCTGCTGTACCACAACACTGTGGAACTAAAGGCCTCTGTTTCTCCCGCTCTGTCTCTCAGCTGTCTTTCTTGCTTGCTTGCTTGCTCTGTCCCTCTCCAGAATAACCTATATTTTATGTTTGCTACTGCATAAAAATAACTGGAGACAAATAAATTACAAAAAGCCTCAGCATAATAGTTCCATGACCATTTAGGGGAGACTTGAGCCTAATTCGTACTTTCCACATCCAAGTGAAAAAGTGTACATTTTGTCTTCTGTCCATGTCCATGAGGGTCTGTGTGAACTGCCAACGCCAACAAATGTATACATCTGTGTGTGCAGACACGCAGTGTAGTATAAACAACGGTGTCCACTGTCCATGTGTACGTCTGTTTTGGACTCTGTCTGGCCCTTCATAAACTGTAGACAAGAAAGCTTAAAGTCAGTGTTGTGGAAGCTTCACTAGATTCCAGACCAGCTGGACTCATTGGTAGAGTGACCCCAAGAGCCAAATGTGGATATTAACAGAGGTGTCAGAGACAGACAGCAGGCTGACATCCAACCCTGTGGGAAATACTGAGTGTGTGACGGATCAGCGACCTACCCTGTTTACTGTGATGTTGAAGTTGTTTCAAATGTTTAGATGATAAATTGTTTTTTTGGTCATAATTCTGACATGGCAACACCAAAAGGAAGCTTCACAGACTGACATCTGATACAAACACTGGAAGCTCAGCTGTAGCTTATCCATTACTCTCCATCCCAACTTCACTGAAGACAACGGGAAAGGCCTGAAGAGATGACAGACTTCAAAGCTTCATGTGCAGCTTGAACAGATCAAACTGCACCCATGAAGCGAGGATAATTTGTCATGTCCATAACAGCTCAGAATGCCAATAATACCATCATGAACTCCATAATATGTTAACTTTACAACAGACATTAGCATCTCATTCACTTTCACCCCCAAAAGCAAAGTCAGACAGTTCCTATTTTTTATTCATGTGAATATTTGCACTTATCAACATTTTTTCTACAAGAACGTTCCGTGGATATAAGTTGGAAAAAATCAGAGAGGATGAAAGTGCTGGATTGAGGTCCAACCTCTAACCATTTTACTGTTATATGCTTCTTCAGCTCTTGCTACAAGGAATATTTTTATGATCCATCTGCCAAGATAGATGAGTATAAAAAGATATATTTTTGGAAAATGTCTCTGTTTTAAACCACTGGACTAATATCAGACATGGGTCAGATATGTGTCTGCAACCTTTTGGGGACAACGAAGTCGTCAAACTTGAATTGCTGTTAACACACGTACACACACACTCAAGCAACCTGTCCAGGACCAGAGAGAATGGGACCGGTTTAACACAGCTGTTTTTTTATAGTTTAATCAATAGATGGCAGTACTTCTCCAGACATGCAGAGCCATACTGAAACAAACACTCAAATCATGCTTACTATGGAGGCAGGTTGTAGAAATAAGAGGTCACTTGGGTAATGTTTCCACAGAAGGATGCATTCATCATTTGCACTTTAATTCACTCAGTTTTTAAATGATAGTTGGAATTCTATTTGTATAATCTTAACAATTGTTTAATGATTTTGCTATTAAATTTCATTGTGTTTTGTTAAAAAACAATGTTGACAAAGATCTTGTAAATTGTAAAAGGTGTCAGGGGTTAGAAGTTATTTGATAGAAAATGTACCATTAGTTTTGTTTGCGTGACAAAACATCCAAATATTTGTTGACTGAGTACTTAATTTAAATGGGCAGCATGTGCCATTTTTTTTCTTCTAATAATGTTTTTGTGGTCAAAATAATTAGAATTGACTGGGAATGTTCTTAGTGCAGCACCAGAGCTGACATGCACCCACAGGAAAAACAGGTCAAGTGTAAAGGATGAATTTTACAGAGGAGAATTAAGGCCGTGTGAAGAAAAAGAAATTGTTATCTTGCGTTTCACGTCATTGTGTGATTTATGGTAAAGGTGTCAAAGATTCCCATTTTTATGACTTGTGGCACTATAGATTTAGATTCTTTAAATTTGGGTTTGATTACCTTGAACAATGAACTTTGGCTTATGTGCGGGTGAATGTTTGCTTGGTTTTCTGGCAGATGCGCCACCTCTAAAATTAGCTTCAGGTCCAGTCTGAACACTGAACATTATATCATTGCAATATTACAATATAATCCCCTTTGCCACATACAAATACAATTATTTCTTCAGTTTGTTTTTTTATATTCATGTTATAATAGCAATCATTTTATAAATGTTTGTTACCTTCTTACCTCTGTAGCAGAATTCCTTGATTTTTATTTTGTCAGTTTGTGTACTCCATACTTATGTGCTTCTTTCTGAACTCTTCAGTTGAACACATTTTATCAAGAAATGTAAATAATCTGTGTTTAATCCTTGTTTTTGTGAAATTCTTTCTGCTCATTATTGATGATCTTTAAAGGCAGCCGTACAGATTACAGTAGGTCTACAGTCATATTCACAGAAAAAATGGACAGAAGTGTGTTAGACTGTAGAATACTGTAGAGGCTTTGTAAATGGTTAACAAAGACTTTTGTAACCACATTTGTTGCAAACATGGAGGTGCATGAAAACTGTCTGGCTTGTGAGGGTTAAAGGATTGCTTCAGATTTTTTCAAGACTATCTCAAAACAATACTCACATGCCATATGTGCACTGAAAGAGTTGTCGGTCACTGTAATCATTCCTCCACTCCTCTATTTCACGGCAAACATGCAAATTTATTTGAAGCTTATATGAAGCTCTAGCAGTGTGAGTTAGCCAAATCAGGTGGGTATAAAGAGCCAATGTGATACCAGAACTTCTGTAAGGAAACATCATCCAAAATCCCATTGGTGACGACACAAATAATCAGGGCTGCCATCTGTCATGCTTTGACTGTGAGACTCATGCAACTGACACTTCACATTCTGAAAAACAGTGTGAGTCACTGCATATACAACTCTAAGGATAACACATTGTATTGCGTGGACTTGATAGATAGTTGTGACAGTTTAACTATACTGACATGATTTGTTGCAACAAAGCATTTATGCTAGTTAAAGTGCAGCAGGCAGGCTAGACAGGCCATGGTCGACTGAATGCATTAGGCTGCAACAGTGCATCATGCTTTAGGCCTTTATCCTAGCTCTTATCAGTGAATGTGTGAAAGCACCAAAAACACGACCAATCCAAACAAAATAATTCAGCTAAGAACTCTTTCAGTCTATTCTATTTCTAGGTTGACTTTCTAGTTTAATAAAAATCTAGTTAGTTTGTTTTTTGGACAAAATTATCCTGCAGGATCCGCTGTCTTTGAACAGCGTGTTTTTCTCCTTCCTTTACTTTTCACACAGTTACTGTTCTTCTGAGATGTTTCAATACTCCCTTCCCCACTGTCCTCCCAGCTCCATGTTTCAGCAACAACATGACTCCATAAGGTCACCAGAATTCAGTTAAACTGTCTCTGAAATTAACAGTTTCCCCCAGATAAACCAGATACCCTGGTTTTAGTTTGGTCTCCTGATTTAGGCTGTGATGTCTGGAGATTGTAAGTGTGCAGATCAACCATGCTCATTCATTGCTGACTCTGACCGTTGACTTGGATTTTTAACTATAAAGACTGATGCTGAATGTCACTCCTAACTGAAGTGAAGTTAGCCCTGCTAATAACTAAAATCCAGCCTTGAGACAGAGTCTTTCTCACTAGTGTGTTGCAAGGTTCACTTGATGTGTTTAGATTAGGATGGTAGTTTTTGAAAAACATTCCCATGTGGCTGTTTGTTCAATATGTATGTTTTTAGCAGAAGGACGGAAAGGACTGAATGCTGTGCCAGCTTTTACACAGCAGAATTTACAACTAGAAAGTTTTATGGATATAGACAAAACCGAGTTAGATGGCAGTAAGTAAAGTACCCACGCTTGTAGTTTCATGGGAGCTGTAGTTTTTTTCCATGCTCACAAAGTAGTAATACAAAGTAATAATGAACTTTTTCATTTCTAATAGCTGCAGTGGATGCTCTTTTTTTCCCTTGATAATGTGGTAGACTCCGGGATTTGTTTCAGAAAGACCAATGAAAGAAATGCTGAAGGAAAAATTGCACTGAGTTATAGAAGCCAGTGGAAGAGAGGCGTGACGTCACAGTGTATCCCTCCGCCAGGGTCGACTGTGGAAACAGAGAGGGACGTCCCTACTAAAAACACTCTAAGAGCCCCACTTGATTCGACTGACTCTGATTGCTCAAGCCTCATACTAACTTTTGAATGCATTTTTGCATTACAACAAGCTCTTTGGATTCCATTTCTTATAGCCTAGATATGTTAGAAACCAAATGTTCACGGCTCCCACAGAGAGGAGGAGGAGTGATTGCAGTGACTGTGAACTCTTTGAGGGTGCATATGATGTGACAGGAAAGATCCAAGCCGATCCTTTAATTCCAGTGACAGACACCATGATCGTTAGCTTGCTAACAAGCCAGCACCAACATGCTTGTGCTACTTTATGATAGCACAGCAAATACTGTGTTGAGCCTGCTAAAAACCACTGTTAAAGCTCGATAGTTGAAGACCTCTACTTTCACTAGTAGAACTGTAGCCTGCCTGAACTAACTGGCTAATGGTGTCAGGGACTTTTTGGACTAGATTGAACTGAGTTTAAGGTGGTATAAGGCCTACTTTTAAGAGCTAAAGTGATTTTCAGTTGGATATTTTTACCTTAGGTATCGGGATCATTTATGAAACCTGAACCATCGAAGCTAGTCTTTGACAGCCATATCTCGCCCTACCAGCTGCTTTAAAGGGGCACTGCACAGATTTTACACATGAAGGTCAGTTTACTCATCATGGGGAGTCTTACTCAGTCTGTGACAACAGTTGTTTGCTATTTTCTTACAGTTTTACGGAGAAAATCACCCTGATGATGTCATAGTGGTATCATCAGGGTGATCTCAGCTTGGGTTTGAGACTACAAATTTATAACAGACAACTTGTGTGACAAACTGGGGTAGTTTGAAAGTTGTGTGTGTTTACCAGACAAGAAGGGTCTAAGGAAGAGGTCCTGTCAAGTTGAATTGTGGGAAATGTAGGACTTAATGTTTTTGGAGCTTGGCTCTTACTAAGGACTGAAAGTCATATTTCAGCCAGGCTGTTCATATCCTTTTGTAATACTCTCTCTCACGACCCAACTTTATGGAATTCCACTTTTACAGTCAGTCCCTGGTACCCTTGTAAAAGCGACAGATTAGCCAACCAGCAAAACACAGCATAACACTACTGGAAACAAGTCAGATATCATGGGAGGTTGATTGTTTTACTTTGAGAGGTTGCAGAAACAAAGTAAAAGTGAAGCCATGTCCATAACCATGACCCTCCAAAACACAGTTTTGCGCAAAAATGTTCACCAAAGTTGGCAATTTAGAGTGCATTTACATCAGCACACTGACTTGAGATTGATTTCGCTGCGGTGTTGTTTGTGTGGAGAGAGAAGAAGACAAATGTATGAAGTGCAGACATATAAATTCAAAGTCTGCATTCACTGTTTTATAATATGCATTCTTTCTAAACATAGTAATAATACCAATAAGAAGTGCAGCTGGAGATGATGATGATGATGATGATGATGATGTTTGGGTTTTCCAGCTATTGCACTGCTTGGGGTTTTATTAAAACACTATTAGATTGTTTTGTAGCATTTTTTTTCTTTTCCCCTCAAATAAAATTAAAATAACACTGAATATTTTGTAGTTGTATTTTTATGTGTGGTCAGAAAAAAATGGGATGTTAATGCTTTATCATACAGTAGTCAAAGGCTGTATGAGGTCAAATATAAGGTCATATACTTGAACCGTGTGCCTGAGTTGCTGTGTCACATGGTTTTGTCAAAACTGTGTGAATGTGTCACAAACCATGAGAAGAATAAATCCAAAAGGAAACTGTTCAAGAGATAAGGTTTTGACAGTCAGCAGAATTTTCAGAGTAAGAAATAAAAGATGGAAGATTTGTGAATAGTAGTTGAACAATGAGTCAATCATGGATTTTTTTTTTTTTAGCATGATTGGTTACAGTTAATTTCGTATTAGCTGTTATTATTAACAATTTAGTATTGATGTATTGTGCAAGACTTTTCCATATGTCATAATGATTTTATAAGGTGATAATATGCCATAAGTTATGTTTTCAGCTTGTTCAGTTTCACCCAAATGGCCAAAAGCAGCTTTAATGGTTTGGTTTCATTTTCATATTTTCCCATGCAGATAGATTTGGTTTTTATTTTTCAAGGTTTAAAGATATCTGTCAGTGATTTCTGCCTCCACCCAATACAGTGGTGCTGAAGAGAACTAATTAAACAGTGTCAGGAGTTCAGAATATGTACATAGATATGACTGCAAAGACACACACATGCACACTCCTCCAGTTGTGGTGGAAAAAGAGGCGGGGGTGTAACAGCTTGGTTTGGCATAGTTGGAAATGTTAGCACCTGACTGAGCTGCTTTTCCACAGCGAGTGCACAGATATATCCAGCTCCATCTCTCCTGTCTGTCTCTGCACCACTACAAGACTCTCTAAAACACTCCGCTCTTCTTTCACTGTCCAGAAAAATAATCACTCCATGCTGTTCTCACTTCACCTGTGTCAACATGACTTCATACACCCGTGGTGGCATTGTTAAGTATGCACTTCATTTTACATTTGGAGTTCCACAGTAGGATGTCTTAGGCTCGTGATATACTGTGTTTTTACCACTTGCTTGCTTAGACAAATGGCTGCCACATGAGCATTACTGTTGCCTACTTTGTATGTACCTTAGGAAGTAAGGAGTATACCCATATTTTTTTATTCCTAACTCAACAGACTGGTATATTTAAGTTTAAAAGGAACAGGATCATGATGCTGGAAATGTGTGGAGAACAATCTGCATACTGTTTAAATGTTATCATGTCACGTCTCAGGCTGATGAACCTTTTTTCTTTTTATATTTTTCTCTCATTTAAATTAGAGATTTCATTCCTTCCTAATACTGCAATACTGGGAGTGCACACTGAAGGTTGTATATGTGCTGAATATGTGCTGAAGGTTCATATGTACTGAATAATCTGTAGTTTGTATGGAAATATGTTTTGAAACAATGTCACCTGCATGACATTTTCAATTATCATAATGGGTTTTCAGTGTTTCTGAAAAGTTGCAACATGTTCATAAGATAAGATTATTGATCCTGAGAAGCTCAGACAGAGTAGGGAAGTCAAAAAGTATTCAGAGATGAGAAACACATTTGTTGGTTTGGGTCTTTATATGGGATTTGTTAACAATAATAAAAAATACATTCTGTATTTTTCTGATGTCTTACACATCTAAATATGCTTTACTCCATAAAGACTTGACTTGAGACAAGTCCCAAATTTTGACCAGGTAAAATCACAGAACATTGAAAAATGAGGACATAAGTGCCAGGCAGACCTTGCATAGCCACACACCTTAGATATTTCTGTTATTTTAATTCTATACCTACACATTGAAAGGATATGTTCAAATGTCATTTTAATAGTCAGCATTCATGTCACATTCACTCCAAGCCTTAACACAACCTTAAATGTTCCTTCTGCTTCCCCTCATCTGACTCCACCACAGCATCTGACCTTCTCCTTCTCCTCCAACCCTAATTAGCACACACACACACACACACACACACGCACTCATACACACCCTCCACACATTGTCAGATGTCTTGGTAACAGCGTCGTTTGCAGACCATCATAGGCCCGTGGTGAAGGACTGCATTGAAACACTCACTGTGGAAAATACAACATAATCTGATTTCCATTGTGTCTATTACTTCCACCACCTGTCACACACACAGACACACAATTACACATACATTTTTTTTCTCACTGTGTCTCCTAATGTTGTAGCCTAATAATAGGCCTCATGTCTTGACAGTAGCTAAATCCGGCTGCGCTGTCTTGTATTACTGACACACTGTGAGACGGAGAGCTGCCCTCACGTCCTAATATAACAGCTTTCCATGTATTTATAGGCCTGCGGGGAGTCAGAATAGCATCTGTGTGTATTTAAAATGAACCTGGCTGACTAGTTGGGAATATTTAGACCTTGTTCCAGAGACAGTTCCTATTCATAGCATTCCATTACATCACAACAGATCCATTCTGGTGGGCAAACAACAGGTGCTTAGACTCATACTACAGGTGTAGGGCAGGGCAAGTGTTTGCAGCATTGTGACAGCAAGTCAAGTATGTTTGCTGCTGGTGGAAAAATCTGGATCATCTCCTTTATTAAACTGCACATTGTCGCCCATGACAATATACGCCTAGACTGTACTGACTCATAATGAATTGACAATGAACTGATAATTTAAATACAGATTTTGGATTTGCTTAAGGCAGTGTAATTTCTCCTTCAGCTTTTCTTGTATTGTTCTTTCTACATAAGGAAGAGTGTTCCTGGAGTCCATATTCTCAGACAAGGTTGATATTAGAAATTGAAACCTTTTGTTATTTGAACAACGTTGATGTATTTGATTTGAGTAGATGCTTGCCCCCTACCCCATATAAGGATCCCCTCCAATGAAAATCAAGTTATTATCCTTGTTAACATGTTCATGGTTGGATGTTTTTTATATGCTACAAGACATATCAGGAGTGAAATAGTCAACGCAATAACTGAGCATTTCTGCCTTGGAACTGCAGAGCGACCGATGTTTCATATGTCACCTATCTATGGAATTAGTCCCGTCAGTTTGCAGGATGGGGCTTTCAATATCATGCTAATGTGGCTCATGTTATCTATTACTGTTATGTTTCTAATGTTGTAGAGAGTGATGCGTAACATACGTTAACATTCTGACACATCGACTTGTAGGCAACCTGGTAATTGTTCTTCTTCAGAATCAGTTTCTGGTTTGAACATGTACAGTATGGCTGAATTACGTTACAAGCCTCCCACTGCCCACATGTCTGTCATGTCATGTTTAATCCAAATTACTCCTTTATTACCACTTGCCATTGTGCAGTGTACAGTAGCTGGCAAAACAGAAAACAAGCAGAGGTTTGTGTGTTTGATGAGCAGAGTTTAACGTGAGCAGTGGAGGGGTGAGTGGGGATTTGCGTATTCACATTAATTCACATATCTGCACATACTAAATAAAGGCAAAGGTGTAGATTTACATCTAAGCCATTTTAAGGCATGAGGGGATTATTCGTGGAAAAAACTTCTAAATATGTAACTCTGATTTTCAGAGATGACTTTTTAGGGGTTTAATCAATCAAAGGAGAGGAACTTTAAAGCAGAAGTGATGGTTCACCTTCCTAAAAAGTGGGGGACTCATGACAGATTAAACACAAACACAATGGTCAAAATCACAGCAGCAGAGACTGAGATATCCTGACTTTATGGGTCAAGCACCAAAAACTGGATCTGATGTTTCGCATAATGCAGCCAATAGCATCTTTATTTTAAGCACTCCTCAGCTGGTAAAAGTGTCTTTTAAACTGTATGCTCCCAGTTTGTAAAGCAGGTTTTCTGTTGCACATCTGTGGTGTCAGGCTGAGATAACTCTCATGAAATTAGTATTACATATATAGTACACCATTGAGTAACACAAGATGAAGTTCACAGGCTGCAGAAGTAACCGACTCTCCATGCCTTATGTGTGAAAAAATAATGGATCACTCTCTTTAACATCAGATTTTTGCCTCTTTTAGCTCTTTGTTTTGCTTGTCTGTCTTACTCATATAGTAGAATTTATAGCTAAGTCTCAGAGCCTCACTTTCCCTCCACACATTAAAGGCCCTGACTCTGTGCTCCTATAGTTTTTGTGTGAAATGTACTAGATCATTTAATTATTTTATTTTTTGTCCAAATTTTTGATTCATAGTCACATGCTGGTAAATGAACTTCTATGTCCACACTGTCAAGAGTTGCTGCAGGTCAAAAGTTGTCATGTTGAGTAACTGTATTACCACATCTTAACCAGTGTTCAATTAGTGATTCAAGACATTTTAACAATCATATCCACATGGGATATCTTCAGTCATCAGAGGGAGTGAAATGTGATCAGCTTTCACTCTCAGTGAAATATGTTCTGTTCAGCTGTGAGAATGGAAAAATGTCCGCCATGCTAGGGAGTGCAACACAGAGAGTGGTTTAATCTGTGAATAGGAATAACCTTTCATTCGTGTCTGAACTGACCTTACACTCAACTTTTAGCTATATTGAAATTTGATATTGGAGTCTTTGTTTGACCACCTGTGGCGCTCCAGAGCAGTGTTTTGATGAGCGGCCCCTGCTGTTTTAATCTCATGCTCTACAGGCTAACACTGCACACACATGCACCATGAGCAAGCAAAATATTAAAATGTTTGCTTATTAATGTAAGCATTTCATTTGTTCCCTCATGTTGTCACACACTTAAACAAGTACATAAAAAGTTCAGGGTTTTATTTTGATCAAGTCAGCAACTTTTAATACAAAAATATACCTAACAATGCAGTGTTTTAACAGAGCATACACATTTTTTTCAATACTAAGTTTTAGTCACTCTGACACTTTAAGATCATTTCAAACAAAATGCAGTTTTATGCAGACACAAAACAACTTCATGACTTATATCCTACTGTAATTCAAAACTAACAATGTGTCTAAAATACATTTTGCTGCTGACTTCATCCACAGCAGTACAATCCTTTACATCCATGCTGGTATTGCTTTCTGCTTCTCTAAATGGGGACGTGCCAAAGCCCATCTAAAGTGGGCAATACACTGACTGTGGATAAGTGCCTCATACATACCCACTTTAAAAAGTCCAGCATGTGAAACCATGCTCATTTTTCTCTGTTTCGCTCATAGTTCAAAATGTAGCAGACAGAAAACAGCCTGACCGTACGGACCCTGAACACAGTCAGTGTAACTGTCTGGGCAGGGCTGGTTGTCCAGTAGATGCTGTTTTGTTGGAGGACATGTCACCTTTCTGCCATTATATTCATCAAGATGTGGCCACACTGACCTCAGCTCATTTGCCTGCTTTCTTTACAAGACTGCTAACTAAAGCAGGATTTATGGTTGTGCGTGAAGCGGTTATGACACAGCAATGGAGCCTGTGCACATACAGGCTTGTAAGCTGTACTGTTCCTAATGTGCACTGCCTCAAACATGTATTATAACTACATTTTGGGACTAAGGCAGCCAAAGAGATAGAAAGAGATACCACTTGGGGACAAGAAATGTGATTGGGCTGTTTTCTCCTGCAATTTCCTGATGATGGTGAAGGTGGTGAAGGTGAGGACACTGTGACGCAAGTTGAAGAAACATGCTGAAAAATCCTTCTTTCAGTAACACAGATCCAACAAAGACATCTTCACTACAAACCTTCTGCTCACTGCAATCACTGCTGTCTATTAAAACAATGAAGGAACATAAGCAATTACTGTGAGGTCCATGTTTAAAGCACAGTACAGCTTGATAATTTGTGGCACATCAATAGTATCATTATTGTGGTGGTGATATTGATGACTGAAATCCAACACCTATCTATAACTGAAATACTGGAGACATCAGTGATGGGACACAGAAGTGTAATTCCATCTCAAATCACCAAGCATGTTGTTCTCTATTTTGTGTATTGTAAACAATAAAAATACATGTTAGGTTGTACACATATATACTTGGGGAGCAAAGCAAGTGCTTTCTGACAGGAAGTTAACAGCTGTCATTAAATCACAGTGTTATCACATGACACAGTTTTTTTCCACTTGTTTGGGCATGGGTTTTTGTGATCCACACACCAAGGTATATAAAGATCCTAGCTGGTCTGTTGGGCCTGTCACAAAGATGCTGGTGTTCAGCCAACAGGTAGATGTTCACAGGCTGTCAGGACAGTGGGCAGCCTGCCTCTTGGTGCTTGGCTAACAGTGAAATCCTGGAGAAGGTCTTGAAGCAGCTCGCACATTGGTACTTTTTCACTTCCGAGTGGGTTTGAAGGTGAGCTCGCAGGTTGGATCGGTCGGCAAAAGCTCTGTTACAGTGGAGGCACGAAAACGGTTTCTCTCCTGCAGAAGGAACACAGAGATTCATGTCAGTCATAGTGACGAGAGGCTGTCGCTTCCTGTTTCTGGGAATCATTTGACTGATCACAACCACGTTCCAAGTTAAGACTAATACCCCACTTAGACCGGCACAGTGACATGGGTCAAACCTGCATCACGGGTCTATTTGAATGGGTCAAAGCGCATCAGCTGGCCTGACAAAGGTTGAACGTAAATTGGAGGCTGCCTGGCTATGGTGAACTGCTGTTGCTAACAGGGACTGAAAATACCAACGTTACCAATGATACCAACGTTTAAACGTCATTTAACCAACTTGCCGAAAAAAGAGAGAGACAGAAGGAGAGAGGGAGGGAGAGAGAGTGACAGAGACAGAGAGAAATAAAAAGCAAGTAGGCAATCAAACTTTCATCTGGTGATTATTTAGTGCAGTTTAGTGCAGTCTGTAGTTTTTCAGTGAACTTTATTAATTGCACCAGAGACTGAAGTCTCTGCTAAAGCAGCTCTGAAGCAGGGAGACTAATGTCTCACATGAATAGGTTGAATGCTCAGTGAGTAGACTCATGTCAATCTGCTGTCTGAAAGGGGAATAAGATCCTAAGAAGATAAGCCAGATGTCAAACCTGTTTGTTGAATGTACAGTATCCTGAATGATTGTTGAATATGACTCCAAAACAGACACTCCAGCAATCAGGCCCACTTAACACAGTGACTAGACAGGTATGTGGAGGTGAGAAAGTAGGTAGGGTTTGAACTTCCCTTCCAAGTTTTCCAATAGTCCAATACATTCTAATACTAGCTCAGTCTTTCATCTAGTATCTTTTATACATGGTGGGCTCGGCCAGTAACACGTAGGTGCACTTAGGCTGTGGGTGTGCTATCCTAACTTGCAGTTTTATGGCTGGTTGAAAAATATTTTGGCCAGCATTTTTTTTTTATTGATAACACAATCAATAGCATCTACTCCTTAGATGTCTCACACTCATAAATGCACGTGCCTTTCAAGCATCACGCTGCAGTTTGTAACACAGCTTTGTTATAAATTTGTAGTGTCTAAACCCTGATGACATCATTATGGCATGATCAGAGTTATTTCCTCAGATTTGAGCTCATCCAGAAACACTGAAGACATTATACAACCATTTTCATAGACTGAGTAGTAAACTGACCTCTAATGAACCTCTAACCTCCCTAATAAAGACACCCTCAAATGTGTGAAAGTGTGTGTTTCACTGACCTGTGTGTGTTCGTATATGTCCCTGAAGCAGCCAGGGTCTGGAGAAAGCCTTGCCACAGAGTTTACACACACAGGGCAGTGTGTGTGTCCTGATGTGCATCTTGAGTGCCCCCAAGCTGACGTATTCCTTCTCACAGTACTTGCAGTTGAAGTACTTCTTACTGCTCCACTCACACTGGAGCTGCTTGTGTTTGGCCAGGCCCGAGAAGCTGAAGTGCTCTTTATGACAGTCCAAACACTCGAAGCTCTCCTGCCTGCTGCCGCCGGGAGGGATGGCTGGAAAAAGGGCCAGGAGAGGAAGGGATGGAGGGAGGAGGCTATCTCCCCTACTGTGGTCTCCTGTGACACACTGGATCTCAGCTGGTTTATAGGCTTCTGCAGGGCCTCGACTGTAAGCCTGGGCTAAAAAGGAGAGAGGGGAGGTGTTTGGAGAAGATGGAAGATGCTGAAGTTGGTCTGCTCTGAGAGAAAGTGGACAGGAGGAGGAGAGGGACTGGGATCTCTGCTGTAGCCGTGGGCTCGGGGCTGGACAATGATGGTGAGGGGGGATGCCATTGTGCAGAAGAAAATCCTCATGGGTGCTGCAGGTGGCCTCTGTGGAATACACACACACACACACACACACACACACACACAGACAGACACACACAGTGGAGGTCATGGTTTTCTGTGATCAGTCATCTGCTCTAGACTGGCCAGAAAGAGCCACTGCACTTTTTTGGCCACCTGTTTTCAGCAGAAACAAGCAGAGAACACACATTAACACTGACCATAGATATGGTGAACTCAGTAGCAAACAGTAGGTTGTAAATGTGCCCAGCATTCCAAGGCTCTGCATTGTTAGATTAGTGGACTCTGCATTGTTAGATTAGTGGACTCTGCTAGAGCTGCTGATTTTTTAAATAAAACACATTATATAGTCATATTTCAAAGTTCAGTGCTGCAAAAACCATAGACATTGGTCTGCAGTGATGTGGAAAGAAGTGATATGGTCAGATGAGTCATCCTTCCCCATATTCTCGACAAGTGAGTGCATGTGTGGCTACACCAAAAGAGCACGAATGCTTGACCTGTACAGTGAGGAGATCTGCTGGCTCTGTTATGTTCTTGGGGCAGTTTGCTGGTTTGGGTGCACTTGTCCCCTTAGAGGGAATGGTCACTGCAAATCAATCCAGAGTTATCCTGAGTGATCCTATGATGAAACATTTCTATCCTGATGAACACCTATCTTTTCAAAGAGTGGTGTTCCCTCAAACCAGTAGAGTTCAGTGACCTGTAGAATAAATGCCAAGGCACATTGAAGCTGTCCCTGCTTACTTTAATTTGTCATCTGTCCATACATTGTAAGTTTCTGTCTATAGTTGTGAATCTGTGACCACACATGCGGCCATTATGGTTTGACTGCATTTGTTCTTACTGTCTCACAGATATTCCTTTGTTGCTTTGCAGGTAATGTTACACTGATATTATGTCTCTTATGTGTAGCGTAAAACTGACTGCTGTCTTTCATCACTGATGTCAGGGTACAAATAGAGATCACACAAACTTCCAGAACGCAGAGAAAAAACTAAATCTATGTACTTTCCTTCCATCATTATGTTAATAATTATTTGGGGACTCTCATTTGCACTGTGTTGTCTTTCAACTCTGACCTCATTTATTTACCTTTGCTTGATTACTTACGGAGGCTGATCAGTGTACCCCTGACAACTTCCTTCAGGATGTTAAACTCTACTTAAAAGATTTAAAACTCATGTAAACTCATACAGACAGGAGTTCAAGAACACACACACAAACACAATAATAATAATACAATTACTGTGATACAATCTTCAAACCAACCATCAAGCCAAAAGGTAAACCAAGTTGACCAGGTTTGTCCATCTTACATGACTGTATATTTTCCTTCAAACTGAATTCAGACTTATTACCAGCTCTTCTTTCTTAGCCCTTTTCTGATGGTAATGGAAATTCATCAATACAGTGGGATGGGGAGGGGGAAGGCTCAAGCTCACTTTAAGGGCTGTATTGGAACGAATACAAAGGTTGAAGGAGGGATTTGTCAGGAGGAGCCTGGAAGGCCGCTACATAGGCTCTTGAGGCTGCTTAATGGGGCCCTTCTGCTCTCCCAAGGACCTGGGGACAATGCTGTTACTCTTTGGGGACAGATTTTGCACCTGCTAAACACAAAACTACATTTTGGTCTGTGGCCAGACAAACCTCTTGTTTCTCTTTCTGCAGCATTATTTTCCTGTGAAGCGCTACAGACAGAAGCAGATGTATTAAACTCTGAAAGGTTGTGCTGGTTTAACACATACAGTATTAAAAAACAGAACAAAACATGAACTTCTAACATCAGTTTGATCTCTACAAATCAATAATCTCTAATGACACTGACATGTGAAGTAAAAGTCATGCATTCACAGTTTAAAGTAGTAAAACATACTTTGTCAATTACTCATTCTGAAGCTTGAGTGTTCAATGACTGATGTATTCATATGTAAGAGTATTCGTAAACAACAGCAATGTATCTATGCTTTAGTAAGTCGAGGTTATCTCCTGTTCTGTGTATAAAACATTAGTCCACAACAACAGTCATATGTAAAGTCTGTCATAATAGTCAAAAGGAAATAGTTCAGTGTCTGTGCCTCAAACCTGCACTGATGCTGGAGTACTCAGTTACTCTGTGTCCTCTCACCGTTCAGCAGTTCAAACACATGAAGGCTGATGCGGCCAGTGAAGAGTCTTACCCTCAGTTTCAGAGTTCAGTCCTCCATAGTTGGCTTTCTTGCTGCTCGGATGTGTCTTTACCAGGAAAGACCGCGGCATGTTGTCGCCCTCTTCGCGGGAGCTGCTGTGGAGTGACGGTGGGCAGCTGAGTGTGTGTCTGCCTGCGGCCTCGCGCATTCCCCCGCTGACTAGCCGGGTCAGGTGTGAGCCAAGGGTCGCGCGGGGGAATTTCCATAGACACCAGTGTCGAACCAATTACAATGAAAGGACAAGTGCAGGGGGTGGGCTCTGTGTGTCAATCAGCATACCCCAACAAAACAGGTGTATGAATGGTGATAGGAGCTGGCTATAGAATCAGGGAAACACTTCAGACTGCTCTGCTCTGTTCTGCTGGGGCTGGAGCCGTAGAGGGGGCACTTCTACACTGAGAATACCCCCCAGCCGAAATACACCCCTTGTCTTTATAATATAGTATTTACCCAAAGCGGTCTTAACATTAAGGAACATACAGACAGAAGCACACCGGGCTCTCAGTTTGCTGGTAAATGTGAAATCAACAACAAATCCCCAAAGATGATCTTGTTTTTCTGTCTTGTAGTTTGATTATGTTTCATGAGTCTAAAGGTTTAAAACAGTGAAACAGCAGATTCACAGAGAGAATCAGGCCTAACTTTCTAATTTCTCCAGTTTTCTAAGTGTACTTATATTCTTCTTCTTCTTATTATTATTATTATATTCTAGAAAGAAGCCTCCCTGTTTTCTAATGGAAATGTTTAGCTTTTGTTGAATGCACTGACTGAATATAACTAAGTACATTTACTCAAGTACTGTACTTGTAAAATGTTGAGGTATATGAGTATTTCTACTATATACAGTGTCAGTGCTCACGTGCCAATGCTATTACACTACTTTCATATAGTGTTTCATTAGGTGAAGAACATACTGAAGATGCCCATAAAACCCATGAAATTCCAGCACCTTCACAGATCCATTTTGACTGCTTGTGCTTGAATGTAACTTCGTGCATTTACTCAAGTAAAGTTTGACATGCTTGTACTTTGTTTAAGAATTTATGTATTTATATATGAGTATTTATTGTATTACTTCATACTTCTACTGCACTACATTTCAGAGGGACATATTGTGTACTTTTTACTGCACTCCATTCATCTGACAGATATACTTTAGTTACTTTTCAGATCCAGTTTTTACATTAAAAAAACATATAACATCTTATAAACTTGAATGCAATCCATTGTTTATGATTGATCCTCTAAAAAAGAGACATTTTCCCTCTAAACCTCTCACATGGTTTCCTTTAAAAAAAAAGGGGGGACACGAGAAATTATTCAGTATTTTATTATTATTCAATACAAAAAAGCATAGACAAAAATGGATATAAATGTGTTCAGCACAACTTTGTTTTTCCTCTTTGCATGAATCATGTCACAACCCCTCTGCTTAATGTTGTGACCTGGGGCCCGACCCCTTGGTCAGGAACTAAACTGACCTTTTATAAAGTAGTTAAAACTAGCTCCACCTCGAGCAGCAGTACAATGCTCCTTACACATTGGTGCATCAGCATTAACAATCTAATAATGTCAATCTAAAAATATAGAAAAATGTATCAGTCACTGGGGACAATTTTCTGCAGGATAGGTAATTTTACCTTGCTGATAATATTTCTGCACTTTTATTTAAGTGAAATTCAGAATGCAGAACTTTTACGTGTAATTGAGTATTTTAACAATTAAGTGTTGTGTTAGTTCAATGTTGCTTCCTTAAAACATCTGTGTTATTCATTATTAAAATCATTTTGAAACGGTTAGCCTATGAAATACATTATAAGATGATGTGACGTTACAGGAACTGCAAATAACAACAAATAAAAAAAGGGAATTACTTTGTAGATTGAAGGTTTGTTGAGGTCTTGAAGACTCCATGAACTTTAACTGTTGTTGTCAGTGGTGCTCATGGTTCTCCAAATCCACCCATGGTACAACAGACTCTTTTATCATATAACTGTAGAATGCTGATCATAAGGCAACAGCCATAAATACATTTTAAGATCAGGTACAGATATCCTGCCTGTTATGGAAGAAGAAGTTAGTAATGTGGGTGCTTAGAATCCCTGCTTCCCACTGCTGCTCACTGAATATCTGTTCAATAACTGTTACCTGCAGAAGCAATACATTTTGTCTTTACCTCAAAGATTCCAGCAGCTACAGAAGTTACAATTACTTAAATAGAGAAGTGTGTTTCCTATTAAATATCTAACTATTGGTATGAAGGCCCTCCTCCCGCCTGAGATTATCTAGTGTTTTATGGCAGCAGAGAGAACTTGTTCAAATACTGTATATCAGACCAGACGTTTTATCTATAATGTTTGGTTGAGATTTTTTGGAAAGTCACAGTAGGTGTTTGATCATCTGCCTGCATGATGCCTCACTGAGAGCCACTGCTGCTGAGAACATGGGGCTAATCTCAACATGCCTGGCACTTCCTCTCCCAGCCTGGTCTGGGCGTGGTGTTCACCTTGTACTTGGCCGGCTGGAGGACCACACCAAACTTGCCCTCCAGACTGGGCAGAGAGTGGCCTGGGGGGACAGAAAGAGTGAAGCGCTGTAGGATCCAGGACAGGAAGAGGAAGAGCTCCATCTTGGCCAAGGCCTCACCCAGACACACCCTGATCCCAGCACCGAACGGCAGGTAGCTGGATGACGGGATGATCAGACCTGTGCCTTCACTGTTCAAGAACCGACCTGCAGAGTCAGAGTCAACACACACAAACAACGATCAACCTGTAGACATGTTTCACTAAGTTTCAGAATTCCTCATCACATGTCGCACACTTCGCAGGATTCAAATATATTTTCTACTGCATTTAGCAGTAGACCAGCAGACCTGAAATTCATCATTAATCTCAGGTGACATTTGACACCTAAAGAAATGGTTTAACCCTTTAGATCATCATTAATCCCATACTTTATTGAGTTCAATAAAAAATGGACTTCAATTATCTGTCAAATGCCACAATGGGCCTATTTCCCAGCATGAAAAAGGGCCAATTCTCTCTATAAATGCCACTTAAACTGTACTCCAGTGCTTTATTTTCCATGATAACATATGGCAGATTAACAGAAGTTTCCTCTCACCAGGGTCAAAGAGCTCAGGGTTTTTCCATTCCTTCTCATCATGGTGCAGAGACCACAGGTTGATGATGACTCGAGTTCCTTTCCTCACATTGAAATCCCCAATGCTACAGAGATGTACAAAGACGGAGCGTGGAGGTTATAGGAACAGCGTTCTCTGAGGTTTAATGTTTGCAGGTTTGAAATTCTTTTCTGTGCATCAAACAAATATTCCAAAAATTTCATCCTGCCAGAGATGAATGACACTGAATGTTCCTGGATGAGTGACATGACAGTGTTGAGTGTACCTGTTGTCACTGAGGGCTACATGGGGGATGAGCAGAGGGGCCACAGGGCGGATCCTTAACACTTCCCTGATGGTGGCCTCCAGGTAGGGCAGACTGCCTCTGTCACTCAGCTGGGGGGTCCGGTCCGTCCCCACCTTACTGTCCAGCTCCTCCTGGATACGCCTCTGCATCTAAACACGCACACACACAAACACTATCAGAAATACTCTGCACCAAGAATGCATGTCAATGTACATTTGTTTATGTCTTATTCATCAGGATTATGAAAAGGTTTCAGAAACCCATGATTCATTGACATTTCTCAGTTCTTGGATTTGTATAAGGTGACACTTTTTAAAAAACATTATTTTTTGGCATTTTCAACCTTTATTGGATAGTGGGCAGTAAATGAGGGGAGACAGAGGGGTATGACATGCAACAAAGGTTCATGCTGGCATTGTGGTTATGTGGTATATGCATTAACAGTTTAAATCAGGATGCACTGTATGAAATTCACACTTCATATAAGTGACTGTTCAGTGCAGATGTGTTCCCTTTATAAACCACATTGTTTCGAGCATTTTTCATAGCAGATTGTTGGTTCTTTTGAATCTATCAATGAGGCACTGATGGCATTTCTCACTGAAGTAACTGATTACAAGTAGACTTCAGTAGCAGAGATTTATCACCACAGACATTTTGTGGTAACACTGCTGAGGATGCAGCATCTATGACATCACCCACAGTTTTCTGAGGAGAAGGTTTGAAGTCTGGATTATTGTATTGTTTTCATCTGTCACTGGGGTTTGAAAATCTAATTGTGGCAAGGAGGAAAAGCATCTGTCAATCACACTGACATGGTTGAAAACAGACTTCTCTCCAAGCCTTATTATCTCAGAAATGAAACAATAACTCTTAAATAAATAATAATAATAATAATAATAATAATAATGAAGTAAATCACGTAAGGAGGAGTGACATTACCAATCGCAAGCTTTAATTGTGGAAATAAAATTCCTTTTTCCACTTGATTTCAAGAGTCAAGAAATCTGTCACAGGTATGACAGGAATAGGTGCAATATGGTTGTATGGCTACTTAAACACATTCCATCATCCAAACAGACAATGTTTGAGGTAGGAAAAAAAATTTTCACTGGCAGTTTGAACAGAAACCTTTACACCCAGGGCAAACGTCTCACCCCTCATGCAAACGGCCGCAGTTCCACCCATACCTGCGGGTGATGGATGAGGTAGGTGATGGCCCATTTGAGCACAGTGGTGGTGGTTTCCACACCAGCTCCAAAGATGTCTCCCACAGTCATGAGGAGGTGGTCGTCACCGAGGCCCACAGAGTTGGCATTGATCTCTGCCGTGTTGTTGTTCTCAGCACTGCGCTTGGCTCTCAGCAGAGCATCCAGCAGGTCTCTCTGCACATGGTCACTGTAGTCTGCCTGGGGGTGGGGGGGCATGTCAATGTACAGTACACACACTCATTCTATACTGTATTTCATAGGGTTTGCAATTAGTAGATAGAGACTTTGCTAATGTTTTAGTCTCACGTAGGTAAAGAAAAGTTTGTCTAAGCTTAATTTGAATTAATTGGAATTGTGCCAGTTGAAGACTGTCTCCATTTCCCCTATAATTGGGGACAAGTTTCCTTGCTAAAACATTATAGTTGCAGATTTTGGCCCCTTGCCAGCTATAGTATATCACCCTAAAATTTGAACCACCTTTACCGCATCAGTAACAGCAAAGAGCATATTATAAGCAAGAGACCAACCGTACCTTGTGTTTATCATATTCCTTCTGCAGAAGTTTGTCTCTGATTGAAACACACTGCTTTAGAAGACGCAGGTCTTCATTGGGAAAAATCTGTGACAAAGAAACAGATATCAGGGTTTTTTTATATGCATGTGATACATTATATAATAACTGTATTATATTTTCTGTAGACATTTGAATAAAGTAATCTCTATAAACAGTATTGGTAATTCTCATTCTCTTCTTTCAGTCTCCCATCCTTCTTATTTGAATCTAGAGTTGAAGATGGTCATGTTTTGTGTAAATATCCCTTTTTACTTCAGTGTTTTTTAGGTGTTAAGAACATTTTTTAACAAATAACTAAATGAAATAAAATCAGTAAATTCTTCTAGCGCAGTAATTAAGTATTATGTTGATGAAACACATTGATATTTAAAAATACTCATTATGCACCTTTAACTGTGCTCCTGTATATCTCCTGTATACTTCTATGCCTTCTTGTTTGTTGCCTGATTTCCAACATTCAGACTGTTCATGTTGTCTACCTGTAACCAGGGGAAGATGTCCACCAGGCTGTCCTTTGCCACAGTGTCCACGATGCCCTGACTGTAGCGCAGCATGGCCTCAAACTCCGGGTCTCCTCTGCAGTAGGAGGAGTTGAAGCAGAGCGAGCAGATGACATTGGTGACGGCCCGAGTCAGCTCAGGAGACATATCCAGGGCCAGTCCAGCAGCCGCCGCCTCAGACAGGACGGAGCAGAGAGACTGAGCCTCTGAACAGACTGAACAGGACACAGGCAACAGACCAACTTCACTTACTGACATGTTTACAATGCTTACTCTTTTAAAATATCACCGAAATGTTAATTTATGAACTATTAAAAACACAGCCATGAGCCACACTGATGCACTGGGTGACATGTTGCTTCATGATCATGAACACACACTGGAGTGTATTTTGACTTAATCCCACATACACCATCCTGCTGCCCAAGATACTCACTAGAGCACCAAATGTGGATTTGTCCACTGCTGAAAATAGTCCCCAACAAATGCACTAATTCCTCCTGAGTACTGTTTGTTAAAACATTCCAGTGTCAACAATGTAAGAAAGTTAGAAACTACTGATAGACTATAAAGCATCTTACACAATGATCTCATTGTTTTTATTGCCTCATTATTATTTAAGGGCTTTGGTACATTAAAAGGTGATTAAATTCACTGTGTTTATTTCCACTTTAAACTTTATTGTTTGTGATTTGTTCTTGCTTATAATTACTCTAAAAGATATGTGCCATTGTGGAAAAAAATCAATAAACACAATACCGTACATAGTAATAAAATAATGTAGTCTATGTACGATTTTAACAAGCAGATAACAATGTCAAATGTTAAAGGGTTGGTACACTCAAACTACAAACACCTGTGAACAGTTTTCATTGGTACAATGGAAATTAAAGCAGTAAAGCCTTACTATCCAGAGTAACAGGGGCACAGTTTCTGGAAATACAGACTGCTTACAGAATACTTTTTAAAATGCATTGAGCAGCACAAACTAAATTCCATTCACCTCCACTGTATTGGTGGGGAGAAGTCTCAGAGACAGATAAGTCAGAACCTGAACCAAAACTATCTGCATAGATAAATACCACTAGAGAGAGCAGTTTCTAGTAAGAAGTGTCATGAATACAACCTAAAAAAGTGTATAAAGTCAATAACGCTTATGTTAAGCAAGAGGAATCATATTAGTAGAGCGAACTTACTGATCTTCTCGATGGAGGCAGAGCCCTCACCAAACATGCACAGGGCTCCATGGACTATTTTCCTGTGGAATCTCCATGTAGGACTATAGTCTCCAAATGCGATGTCTTTTCCATCTCTGGTCAGAACATCTGTTGTTACCTTTATCACACACAGGACAGGGACAGAAAAGGAAAAGAAAACATAAATGACTGCTGCTAAGAAGAAGAGGTAGAAGATGATAATGAAGAAGAGGTATACACACAGTTCTGGGTCTTCCTGCAAATATCTTTCCCTTCTTCAGCAGGACTTCTTTGGCGTGTGTGTGGTGGTTGACGATGATGACACAGTGGGAGCCCATCATCAGAGAGTATATCGGTCCGTATTTCTCCTGCAGTTCTTTGAAAAGCACATGAGGAGGGTGCGGGCTTCGCAGACTGAGCAGACTGCCGATCAGTGGTAGCGCTGGGAGGTGGGGGGGTTCCTGAGGGCCTCGTGCAGACATCCTGAGTTTCAACCGCAGCACAAACAAAGCCAGGCCCACGGCCAAAAACACACACAGACACAGAAACCAAGCCATATTCGTAGCAGAGGGCCCTGACAGAGGGGTCTGGCTCAGTGGAGGCCAAGCATTACAGAGGACCTGTGCAGGAAGGCCATGAGCTGCTGCGGGGCCATGCTTATATGCAGCTCCTTCAATGCCACATCCTTGACTTTGCATTTTTAAGGCTGGGCCAATTCAAACAAGATAAGACGACTTGATTCACTGAATTCTTGCAGAACACCATGATGAAACACATCTGCATGACATGGACTGTGGTGAAAAGCCACTGAAAACCATTCAATGGTTTTTCTTTATTTTAATTATCTTCTACATTGTAGATTATTAATGAAGACATCAAAACTATAAAATAACATATGTGGAATTAAAGCAATGTTTTATATTTTTAAAATTCTTAAGGCAGCCATCTTTTGCTTTGATGACAGCTTTGCACAGTATTGACATTCTCTCAACCAGCTTCATGAGGCTTTCACCTGGAAGGCTTTTCCAACATCAGAACATGAAAAATAATTATTCATTAACTACTGTAGCAAAGCTCAGTTAACATGTACATCCAACATCATGTGCTCCTTCAACCAAATCCTGCTGTCTATCCCATAGACTGTATAAAATAGGTGTAACCAGGACAATACCACTTCCAGTTAGGAACAGAACTGCTGCCCTCTGGTGGTCAGGAGTACTATTTACTTCGATTACTACAGCGACAAAAAGTAAAAGTAATAGGTTTTATCCATCTATATGTAAAACTTAACTGCAAATTATCATACATTTTTAGTAACTTGCACAACACGGTTTAGTACCAATGTACAATACAGATTTTTTTTAAACAAGCAAAAAAACCCCTTTTGACTGGTTCTGTACATTCAGAAAATATGACCGTAAAATCTACCAGCAAAACACAGAAGAGACACCATCAGCAGGGCAAAATACATACATATATGGACAAGGATCAACTGTGACAGATGATCGTGTTATATATATTGAATGCATATGATAACAATATAATGAAAGTCAATTAATTTGTTTTTGGCAAGATGATGATTCTTGTCTCAGCCTTCAGGACGCGTTGCTGTCTGTTTTGTCCCTGCCCGCGCACCGTTGCTAGCCACAACAGAAAATGGCGTCAGCAGAGTCCCAGCCGCGGTTTGGCCAGTCTGTCAAGGGTCTATTATCTGATAAAGTGGGCTCCTGTAGCGGGGATGTGATCGCACTGACCCGCCAAGTGCTGAAGGGATCCCGCAGTCAGGAGGTAAAACCATACGAGTGACTGAATCAAGAAAACCCAGCTGTTGCTAACAGTTTCATCAAAATGATGCCGACGAGCTAACAAACGGAAACACCATCAGAATTGTCATTTTGAATTCAAAATAAAAGCATCTGTAGTACAACCATTGCCATTCCCATTGACTCCATCAGCAGGGATTTAATTTTTAAATTTTTTTCCGTAACTTGATAACTAATGCTAGCTGACTATAATGCAGGCTAGTAGGATTAGAACATTAAAGTTGGCGCAATATTTTTTATGACAAATAGCTAAAATGGACTCTTGCTGCTTACTGCTTCGTAAACATAAAGTGTCCAGTTATGCAACTAACGATTACTTTGTCAGTCAATACACAGACATTCATCTGCAACTATTGTGTCTGAGTGATTTTTCCAGCAGTCCTCTCAGCTGTAAAAACGAACTGCTTTTATTTGTCTTATGTGATATTAGTTGATGATATTTCTGAGACCAAAGGGTCATTTGATTAATCAAGAAAGTCATTGGCAGATGAATGGGTAATGAAAACAGTCAGTTGCAGTCCTAAACGCTAGATTGTTGCTAATGTCTCTTCCAGCTTCTTGGTCAAGCAGCAAGAAATATGGTCATTCAAGAGGACGCCATCCTGCACTCTGAGGATGTAAGTATCATGTACACATGATTCTATAACATGCAGCCTGAGAAACTACACCTAAGTGAGTCTCAACATAGTTTCACAGAGATTACATTCCATTATACAAGGGTTTCTAATTTGTGACAAGGTAGCACAATTCATCATTATCTGTCTTCCAGAGTCTGAGAAAAATGTCCATTATCACCACACATTTACAATACCAGTGAGTATCAATCATCTGTTTATGGGTACAAATATGTCAAAGTTTTGTTCCAACTGGACGTGAATATTTAAAAGTGTCTCTCTCTCTGTCTGGCACTAAGGCAGGAGGCCATCCAGAAGAAGTAAGTCTAAACTCTACATTCTGTTTATGCTTTAGAACAAACAGCTGGCATTGCTGTCTCAACAGCAAGCCATAACACAAACTGATGACGTGCACTCACTCTCCTTTGTTTTGCTCATTTCGATTCTCCAGCGTGGAACACTCTAAAAACCTGCAGGACCAGCTGAGACACCTGCTGAAGTGACAGAGCAGCAGTGATGCTCACGCCCCCGACCTCAGGAGGGTCCTGTGGAATCGAAAACTGTCTCCCCAGGATTTTAAATGTTACATTGGGCAACATGGGTAATCTGCCATATTTCTTTTTTGCAACACAATGTCGGCCAGTACAGTCAGGACTGTCATCATTTCATGTTTGGGAAGTGATATGCTGCTTTGTATCAAACACAAATGTAGTGCCTGTGTTTAAGAATTGCTCTGCACAGCAAGGACCATGGAAAGTTTTTTTTTTTTTTTTGGGTTATGTAAAATATTTGATCAATTGTATTACATTAATTTATTAAATACCTTGTCTGCATTATCTTGACTCCTCATAATAGCACCCTTTGAATCAAATCAAACAGAACATAACCAAGTGAGTGATAGAATGGTATAGGACCAAAGTGTATGAGAGTGAAATCTCTGTAAAAAGTCATAGACCTGAATCAAAGCGTTGTATAGCTACCTCTTTTTCAATGACAAGGCTTTAACAAAAGCCTTGATGGTACAGGTACCAATATTTGAAACTGCAGTAGTCCTGAAAAAGTCCTGGGAAATTGTAGCCAAGAGCCTCTCTGCATCATCAGCTCAGACTCGTGACAGGGAGGAAAGGGATATCAGCAGCCTGAAGGCCAAACAGCTGCTTGACCCTGACTGTGTCCCTGATGCCATGCTGATGCGTCTCGTTACCTCATGCTGCACATGTTCCACTGCAAGACATGGAGAGCTCACGGCTGATGAGCTGACTGAGGATATGTTCCAGGGCTGGAAACATACAGGGAACATACTGGCCTTCAATGACAACCCAGCTGGTCAGCAGAATCTGTGCAGGCACAGATAGCACAAATTGATAGATAGTATTTCTTTTTAACCATATTTGATGTCATTTAATACAACTAGCTTAATTTACTTGTAACACATTGGAAGAGTATCATGCCTACTGTCCATATCAAACCCTGCAGAGTTTTCAAATTAATTGTCAAATGTAACAAACATTATTCTTGGGAAAAGCAGTTGAGAAAACAGTCTCACCTGGAGCTTTTCTTTTGATACTATCACATGAGGACTCCTCATCCACGTTGGCTTAAATTGGTTATCTGGTTGGATAACAGACTCACTCTTAAGACCCACTTGAACTTCTAATTACAGATCAAAGTTGGATCTTTGTATCGAAACAAATCATGATTGTCTTGTGCTATTCAGACAATGATCGTACACTCTGCAGTTATGTGTGTGCTTGACATCTCAGAATGACATTTTCTTAATTTGCTTTTATTCAGTGCTTATACTGTGTTGGTTCTTTTAAAAATTCAACTGCCCTCACCCCCCTCCAGAGCTGACCCTGTCAGTGGGTTTAAAGCAAATTTCAGCTCCTTTCTTATACCTCGAGTCTAAATAATGTTTTTCCTTACGACAGCATGTCAGCTTATCACAGCCCCGAGGTCTGTGAGGAGACACATCCAGGGACAGTGGCTCATCAGGGAACACCTCACATCTCAATGAAATCCTTTCCCCTTGTGGACTTCAAGACTAAACACTAGGGTTAGGGTTTGTGTTTGTGCTGACTGGTAAGGCTAATTGCTATTTCCCCAAACATGCAAGTTGTCTGTCATTCATATAGACACCACAAGCATTATAAGAGCAAACTCTCAAATTGCTCTGAAACTGCTGTTGGCGTCCACTGAGACAGTTTCATTTAATTTTCCAAATTTAAACTCTACAGACAGATGACAAATGAAAAAAACAGAACAAAAAAGAAACAAAAACTACCATACAGTGTGTTAGTGAAGTGTTATTGTGCCACAAGCCTTAAGTTTTTGAAACTCTACTGAAGGGATGAACAGCATTCTTCCAAAAGAAATCTCCTACAGCTCAGTTGGACCAAGATCTGGTGATATACATATGATTCACGTCATTTTCATACTCTCAAACCAGCACTTGTCCTGTATGAAAGCATCTGCATTAGTTATATTCCAACACTCATTCAGCTTTTGTCTTACTTTTGAAGAAATAGTCCCAATTGAAACTGTCCACAGTGATCTTCTGTGGATGATAGAGCGATGATAGAGAGAATTATTACTATTACTTGAATTTTTCAAACACCATTTTCACTGCTACACGAAGGAAAATACACAATTTCCACAGAAATTTCAGAGACAGATGTCTCATGGACAAACAAAACCAAAGGTATCAGCATGGACAAATATCCAGAGAAGTAACTGAGAAAATCTGTTTTTCTGATTTCTGAACTGATTTCTGAAACATTTCTGAAGCAGAAAAAGAACACAATTTTCTACAGTAATGTGCATTGTACCAGAACAAAGGATAGAGACAGTGTGCACCATTTATGATCGAAAGGTTCCATGAGGACACAGTAACTTTAAAATGTGTTTATCACAGCAGTTCAGTTTTTACACACATTCAGCTCCCTCTGCTGGGAGCATACAATCAACGTGTTCCATTTCAAATCAGCTCGGCAGAAAATTTATTACAAACATCAGCCATCAACTCAACAGCAGTGTTTTCAGCCTTCTTCAAAATAAAGGCAAGATTTCATTTAAAACAGCAAAAAAATTAAAAAAATCAAACTTCAACACATGCATTAACTACTGATGGTAAAAAAAAATAACCATAACAAAACAAAACAAAGAAAAGATTAATTCAATTTACACTTGATTATGTCTGATTATCAATGTCTAAGCTAGCTATTCAAAGCTGACAGGCATGCTGGCCCGCTCTGAAACCTTTGTGTTTCAACAGCAGCAGAGTAACACAGTCTACTATTGCTCCCATACTCAAATAGCAAGATAAACATTTCAATGTGCAACAGGCATAAAAAAGGTCAAACAATCGACTGTCCATTTGAGCACACATCTCACTGACAGAAGGACATTTAAACAAGCTCAGACCCACAACGAGGAGAGCAAACGTGTGTCTCTTCAGTCCAAACAGGATGAGGCAGCTTCAACAAATCTAATAAGTAACATCTTGTGTGAGGCTATAATACACAAATGGCAGAATCAGACATTCAGTGAAAAAAGGCTGGATTAGCCTTCTGTGAATCAGAGAGACTTTCTGGGGCCACAGTCCACCTCATGTAAGGATTAATACTGTGTGATCACCTCAGCAGATCTGACTTTTTTGGCAAACAGGTCCTCCTCACAGGTCCTTCAAAATAAAGGCAGTAACATAAAAAACATGATAAAATTAGAAGTAAAACAACCTCATAAGCAGTAAAATACAACAAAATATACTACTGTATCCTCAATATGTTGACAGTATCTGTGGTGACATTAGTGCATATGGAGACAGGCCCACAGTGGCACAGTCCACTCCTCACAATACAGTAACAGCATGTTTACAGCAGACAGCACTGGTGACAGTCCTGATCAGGTTCAAACTACAGTCAGAACACAGCAGCAGGTTCACCTCTCTATGGAAGACCATTACTGCCAGGAGAAACACATACACAAAGACTTCCAAATGACAAAAACACAAATATTCAAAATGATGAGATAGTATGTCAAAATTTTGACTTTTTAATTCAAAGTCAAACATAAACACCCAGCCAAACAAAATCATGTTGCGATAGTGAATCAAAAGTTATCATCTAATCTAATAATTACGATTTATTATCTAATAAGTTTGACTTTAACAAAAAAAGAAAATTAGGTCAATAGGTCAACAGGTAAAAATAGGTCAAAAGTTTAAAATTATAAATAGAAATTAGGACATACTAAGGCTATCCATACTACCACAATATTTAGTATGCCAGAAAAAGATTTTGGATGTCCCAATACATAGTATGTCCAATTGCAGTATGCCAAAAATACCAGGATGTCCTACTGTATCCGGTTGCATTTTGCAGTATGCAAGCCAGCAATGTACAGCAGAACATCCATCCCATCGACTGAGCCTCAGAGAGCACAGGCACATGACGTGGAATTCGAGTGTATGGTTGTGTTCCAAATCACATACTTTCTTAACCTCAGATTCTGCACTACGGACTCAGTGGATGCATGCGCAAGAGGGTCAGTTCAATGCACAAAGTTATGACAAAGCAGTATGTCCCAAATGTATGTATACTGCATGCAACAGTACTGCAAAGGGCAACTGCAGTACGCACTACAAGTAAAAGGAAAAGTATGGCATTTGTAATTACCCTATATATAACTTTTAAATTCAAACTTATGAGCCAAAAACATCAAAATCAAAATAAGTAGTAATATGTTTAAATTTTGACTTGCTTACTATCTCATCAACTGGATTTACGACAAAAAATTTGGCTTGTCATAATTACATTGTGTTAAAAAGTCAAAAGAGTAAAGTATTGTTATTGTAATCAGTCATAACTAATCATATTTTTTTCCTGGCAGAAACGTGCTTTTATACATTTAACCTGTCATTCTTCAGATGAAAACATTTCATGTTCAAAACATACTTTTAATAATAATTCTCAGTCACACTCACTGTAACAACTCAAAGCACAATGAATAAGGCAGTAACCGTTTCACAGTCCAATGCGCATGGTATAATATTCATTACTTCTGCAATCATTTTAGAAACACAGCCAGACTGTACAACAGCAAGGACTTCAGGGTGACAACCTTGGCCCCCAAGTTGTTTTGATTCTGTGGGATATGGGAAATGTGGTCCTTCTTTACAAGTCAGTGAGGGAATTACTGGGTAAATAAGTAGGCGACCTTTCTCTATCATTGGCTGATAACATGTGATATGCTGCTGACGTCACCTCAACACAGCTGACATTACAAACTCTCTGCTTAACAGAAAATACTCTTCTGGAGTAGAACTGTTTTATGACAAAGTCTAGTTACAACAGCTATGTTTAATACACAAACTACCGTTCAATTGTCTTTAAGTAAAGGTCCACCCTCAGATGTGCTATTATTTAGTTCCTACGTTTCCCAGAAGGCCCTTCAAAATCCCTCAGGAAGGGATGAAAGCTTTTCAACTGTCGATGATAACACGAACGTCTTGTTGCTGCACTGCATTCATGTTTTAAATGCATTTTCACCATTTCTTCTGCTGAATTTTAGGTGTGAAAATATCATCACATCTCTACATTTGGCCATTATTCTTTGCAAGTGGAAAAAAAAAGTCTCCTCAAAAACAATAAGGTCCCGAAAATGTACGTGATTAATATGTAACTAGTGTGGTTGTGTCAACAGTATTAGGGGGGATTGTTCCTTTTAGGATCAGCTAGATTAAAGTAAAGTGAGAGGTGCAGGAGTAAGCAGCATGGCAGAGAACTGTGTACAGTACAAATGAATAAATGCATACTGGACTGGTAACCTGAAAGATCCCCATACAAAAGCAGAAAATTCCTCCTCAAAGCGTCCCGGCAGAGCCACGAGGATCTAACAACGAACAGCTGCTCTACCTCAGTAAGGCAGTTCTTCTCTTTCACTTGGAGACACAACTTCATCACTTTCCCTGTCATTTTCAATTTCACCATCCCCTGCCTAAATCGCACACTACCAACAGACATTAATCGAAACTCACTTCATAATTCTTTTACCCAATGGCAGATACAGTTATCAGGGATGTAGCAAGACCACTTGAATCTACAGTAGTCCATCACGTACAAGACCAGGTCAGGTAGTGAATCTGACAACCAGACTCAGCTGCTACAGCCCTGTAGTTATTAATCAAAGAAAATACCATCTTAAAACATGACAACAGGATGTTTTGGATGTGAGAGCAGGTCTCATCTGCACACTCCTCTGCTCTTCTCCCTCCATCTATTCTTCTTCTTCTTCCTCCTCCTCCTCCTCCTCGTCATCATCCTCATCATGGCAGTGGGTGATCTCCTGTGGAGCCTGAGGGAAGAAGTGGGGGGGCTGGATCTCGCTGATGGATCGGGTCAGTTGATGTCGTTTGCACTCCATGTCCTTGAGGTCGACGTCGTGGCGGTTTCTTGTGGCCAGTGGCGACTCCGTGTCGATGATGCTGACGTGGGTGTGCTCCACTGTAGACTCATGAGGCATCTGTGAGAGAATTTTTAATGTGATGCCATAAACACAAAAATACATAAAGCGCAGAAGCATTGGAGGCTGTATTAACTTTGACCTGAGTGAGAACTATGAGAGAATCTCACCAGTACATGTGCAGCTCTGAACAGATAGCTGAAGGGGTAGTAGAGCAGGTTGATGAAGGAGGCGGCATACAAGTCAGCATAGCGCATCACTTGGGAGGCAAACAGTGTCTGTCGGGATCCACTGCGAAACAGACTTCCCATCATGCCATAGCACATGTCCATGTCATGGGTCACTTTCTGGAAAGGACGCAGAGCCATGCATGAAAACATTTCATTTGCTGATGATTCCTGAGGCTTTAGGCAGCCACAACTGCCCCTGTGGCAGCAGACAATACATTTCTAATCAAAGTGGTAAAAGCTCCTCAATGTCCGAAGGAAATAATGACACAAGACCACCATTAAGAGCTCTTCTGTAGGCATAACATTTGTCACAAAATGCAGTAGTAATAGTATAGTTTATTTCTTTGGTTTTAGTTTTATGCAATTATCCTTCAAACTCTCATACTGGCTGACTCCTATGTTTAGTGGAGCTCTTTCTGAAGTGAAAGACAGGAGGAAGAAATAAGCGTGTGTTAGAGGAAGCTGTACCTTAATCCGTCTTTGCAGTGAGCTGATGTCTGGCCTCTCATTGCTGCTGCTGTCCAGATGTCTGAGGACAAAACACAAGTGTACTGTCATCTGTGAGCCCAGCTCTATTTAAAATATATTTTCCACATCAGCTGGAGTCTACGTAGGCAGAACGTGATAAAATGACACGCTGCCAATTTCTACAGAGATTATCATTCTACCCACATCTCTCTGTAACAGCAGGGACACAATACTTAACTAGTAGAAAATATAGTGCACTGAGAATCGCTCCACACTGGATACTTATTAACCTGTTGTCGACACTACATAAATTCGTAAACAAAGAGGTATAAGTGAAATGATTTTCACAATGTTGATCCCAATAAGTGTTTACTGAAACTTTTATGTCAGGAACCAATTTCAATCTTAGCCCCAGGAGAATCTCTAAAAGGTGCATTAAGACATTGCAAGCCCAAACAAACAGTGGTCTTAACAAAGAGGAACTCACTTGTAAAGCTCTGCCAGGAAGCAGTCCAGGGACTGAAGTTCCTCAAATATGGCTGCAAAACAACAACTGGCAGTAGCACTTCACATCACGTTCAAAATGGTTTACATCCTTAATATCCAGCCAGTCCCAAAATATAACAACTTTTTCATAGACTCGCTTCTTTTACTAGTGGCCTAGCACTAATGTGGGCTTCAGTGAATTATTTCATGGTCATTACACCTGGTTACAATTTGAAAATACAGACCACTCAAAATCAACCTAAAACTTATGCCCTGTCATATTTTCTGTCATGCATGGTAATGACTATTGTTTCCTAACAGTGAACTACAGCTGCTGCTGTTAATGTTAATGAGACGGAGACAGATCAAAATAGCTCTTAGGTTTTGTTACGGCTGAGTAACACTGATTAACGTGTGTAAGAGTGTGTAGGTGTGCAGTCTCACAGCTCTTGTCAGTCCACACATGCAACTCCTGGGCCAGCTCAGGTATCACCAGGAAAGTTCTCCAGCCCTGGCGCTTCTTGGATTTAAGAATGTCACCGAAAATATGGTCTCCAATGTAGATGATGTCTTTTCCTTTAGCACCCAGCAAGTCACACACGATGTCTGAAGAACCTGGTAGCACAAATATGGCATTTTATGGGCATCCACACTATCAAAATCTCTCAAAGCAATAATATACGATTTTAGTTATAATTATAACTTAGTTATAATTATCTTATATATAATTCTAAATTATAACTTAGTTATAATTATAACTGAGATTTAACATCTACCAGGTTAGTTACTACTACTACTACTTATTACCTACTACCTGGATAGTAAGCATGAGCATCACCACCTGCCATGACTAAACAGATGAAGGAGGAGAGCTCAGTCTTAGGCTTGGAGCTCTGTGTGACAACTGCAGAGGTACGATTGTGATTCTCCATTTATAGCCTGCAGTAAATTCCTTGGGATCATAATATGGGAACACATATGAGTACACATGGTGTTACATTACATGATGGTGGTACTAATGCTGTCCACACTCCAGTGTAACAAGTCAGCACATCATGTCTTTTATTCCTGTTCTACACATTCATGGAATGTTTCCTTTTACTTTCTTCAAGCTCACTTACACATCTATTACTATCATTTTAAAGACCAAGTTTGACCATTCTAAATTATACACATACATTCAGATAGTGCTCAGACCTTGTAAATGTAATATAGTTCAGCACAAGGAATTGTTCAATTGTTCGAAATATTTGATTTAGTTTTTGTTTAGCATTAGTCTGTGTACAACCGCTTGAGTTGAGCCTAAAATCACGTAATTTAATGAGCCATTTAAACAACGTATAACTCACAATGAAGATACTGTGAAGTGAGAAGTCATCAAAATATGAGCAAACGTCACTTTGACACATTTTGGAGGTTGCTTGTGTGAATATTTCATTTTATATAGCAAATGAATTAAGAAAAAAACAACAACAACTACAACAACAACAACAAGCCATGTTAAGAAGGTTCCTTATTTACCTCCAGAGTACACAATACCATGCTGGAGAGGCCCAGTGTATGTCCCGATCTTCAGACGACCTGTGGTCTGAAAGAAACCAAGACTGAGTCACACTATTGTGTGCAGTTTATATAGACAGTAGTTTTCTACAGAAGACACTCACAGTGTCGACCTGCCGCAGCACTGTCCCCTCTCCAAAGAACACAGGCTTGCGGGCATCCACCAGGATCAGGTCAAAGTAAGACTGCCAGGGCCGGTGGGGTGTCCCCGGCTGCAATAAACACACACTCATGAGACCTTTTTTTTACTCTTAAGCACCCCATCATCACACAATATCTCTTCCAGAAATTTTATTTCAATTCAAATCTACTGAGATTTCTGACAATACAAATGTTTTTAATTGTAAGTGTTACCTTTGGGCCGTGAGGAAAGTCAAACAGGTAGGTCATAATTTTCTGTAAGAAGACAGGATCATTTTATTAACATCCTAAGCCAGAACAACACAGAAAAAAGGAGACTTTACTCCATCCAGAACATCACCTCACCTCTGTGTATTTGTAATCACTGTTGGTGGCCAGAAATACTTTGGCCACTTCATTCATGCGACTGAGGAGGAGAGGAAGCTTCGGCTTCGTGGGAGAAAAATGAGACAGCAATACAGTATTTGTTAAGCCAACTACAAAGAGAGAGTCCAGGTTGGTATACAGTCGGTGTGCATGTATAAGCAGACCTTATTATGCCGGTTTACTTACATCCTTTACTACATACTTCTCCAGGTTTTCAACCGTTTTTTCTTTTAAGGACCCCTGTGTAAATAAATATAACAATGGATTGAGGACTGTGAATGAACTGGCTGCAGGAAGCCTACAGTTTCCACGAACTAGGTTTAATGTGGAAAAGAAAAATGATTCTACCTTGAAATGAACCCAGTCCACACCGTCTCGGACGTCCTGGAACATGCTCTTGTAGGACATGAAAAGGTCACCATCTTTGAAGCCAGTCTCACAACTACAGAAAAAAAAAAATGTTAACACTGGAATCAGAGGCACCCAACAATTTACCAGTTTGGAATGAGTAAATCACTTTTGAAAGAGCATTTAAAGCATTGTGGGACAGAATTCCACTGACCATGAACACTGTCATGAAACAGGCTCTTATTAAGAATGTCACATAACTTTCCAACCAGCTTCAGAATGCAGTACCTTGAGTATCTGGAACAGTTACTGAAGAAGTCAACCAGGCAAGCAAAGAGGTACGTTTCTGAGAAGCAAAGAAGAAGAAAAGACTCAGTTGAGACTGACTATAGATGTAAACATCAACATGTTCAACATGATTAATCAACAATGCAAAGAACAGTGTAGACTCATACTGACATCCTTGTCAGTGAACTCCAGTTTAAGTGCTACATTTTTTTACTCATTTTTTTTAACTCAGATTTTGGACATATTAGTGCAAAAGTGTTTTGAGCATCTGAGTGACACGTGAGAGTCAGCAGTGCCAGCAGATGCACTTTAAACTTTCATAGTCTACTGACCGTTGCACTGACTGTGGAGCTCATTAATGTCTTTCCCTTTTTCACAAAGAGAGTTAACGCTGGCCAACAACCATTAGTGACTTAAGCTGTATGTCAATGTACAACATTTGGGAGGACCCTCTGTTATAGAAAGGAGGGGGCCAGCTAGTGTTAGCCGTCTCTATTTAATAAGCTCAGTATTGGTGATGACCAGACTGTCCAAACTCACAGGTATAGGTGGTCATGTGACTTCAGCACTAAGGTTGTATGATTACAGACTTGGTTGTGTGAAGATTAAAATACTGTGCACTAAAAAAAATAAAGCATATTCATTACATATGGGATAAATATCATAATATGGTTTCGGCACTTCTATATTTGTACATGCAAAGTCATATATATATATATATATATATATATATATATATATATATGAGCTTTTTCAGCCATAATCACAACTACAACTTTTTTATAGACGATTGCAATATTGCCGATATCATATAAATGTGGCATAAGCAACAGGTCGACCTGTCTGCTGGTTCAAACCTGTTCAGTAATGAGCTCAAAACTGCATGTTTATCTACTGGAACTGAAGTGATCTCTTTTTAGTACCCGCTCGCACAGACATTGCACTAAGGTGCAGACTAGTTGATTTGTTTTCATACCAGGGAGGTTGAAGAGTGTGTTGAGGATGTAGAAGCGGTCTGTGTCTCCACGTTGAATAAATTTGTTGGGGTACATCTCTCTGATATCAGGTCTGTGCAGAGTGAGCACAATAACATACATACACTCAGGATGGTTACAAATTACAAATGACCAATTTTTAGAAATTCTGTAGACTATGAGGACAGCTTAGTAGGAGTAGTGGACCATACCCCCTCAAAAAATTGAATCCGTGCACACACACCAGGATGTTCCCATAGGCATCCACTTTCAGCAGGTTGCCATACATTGTGTCAAACACCAGACCTCTGAGAAGAACGGAGCCAGATGAGGGAAGACAGCAAATTTAGACACATAAAGCAGAAAGCACAATTGAGAATTTGTTACACTCTATTCAAATATCAAGTCTATATTCAAGTTGATTTAGACCAACCTGGTGGGGAAGGAGGGGTCATAGACAAAGTTGAGCAGCTCTTGTGGATATCCAATAGACACCAAGCGCTCCACTGTCAAGTCAAAGCCCAGCGACTCATACTCAGGAGATTTATACACTAGACAGGCAGACAGGGAGACAGGCTCATGTACACAACACACAAATCAAGACGGAGACTAAAAACACTGCTCCAACAAGATAAAACATATAATGTACAATAAACATATAAAACATTTTATTGGGCAACTACCCAAACACATTTGTCCCACAACAAATTTTCATTATTCATAACTTTAAGGTCTGTGTGGAAATGCAGTTGTAACGGCAGATTCTTTAAGTCAAGACAGTGATGCATTAAAATACATTGTGAAAATTAGAAAAATTGCTTCTCATCATTTGTTCAGCTCATAAATGCAGCTAACTCTCATGCGTCAAATGCATCAAAGCTGCCTTAACTTAAGCATTTAACTGAAAACTAGTTTGTTGCTTCTGATGCACAAAATGCAAAAGTTTGTATCAGCTATTAAAAACCCCTGATCACCCCAGCATCCTCCTCTTATTGTGGCATGTGGAATTACTGTCATGACTGGCTCCAGGCCAGGAATATCCCCATGCACAGCTGTACGGCAGCAGCTTGGGTTACAGGGGGGCTCCAGTAACCAGGCAGATGACCCACAATTTTGATACTGCAATCCTGCGGACTTGCCATTTGCAGCAAAGTTTAAAAGAAAGACTTGCAGTAGCGCTTCAAAGATTGGTCTGACTTTTATGAATATTTGCCTCCTTTGAATCTGAATCTAAACAATCGCCCAATCAAGGAAATTTTTATGCAGTTTGGTCTCACTTTCTAATCTATTTAAAAAAGAAAACAATATAGAATAATATTAATGCTACTTTATTATATTTTTAATGTATTATGTATCTTTTATTGGCTTATTTTATTGGCTTACTTTTATTTTACTTTACTTTGTTGCGTTGCATTATGGCTTAACTGTAACTGTATATACAGCTTAAATTAGCTGAAAAACAACAAAAAACACAGTGCTTCCTGCAGTGAGAAGAGAAATTAAAATTAAAATAAAAAAAAACCAAACAGACAAACAACAACAAAAAAAAATCTAAACCAAGAGCCCTGGTGGTGGTCCAGTGGTTAGGATTCGGTGCTCTCATCCCTGCAACGTGCGTGAGCGTGTCGGCGCCTCACGAGTCGCAGCCTGTATGGAAATTTCCCCATTGTGGGAAGATTTAAACCAGAGTCAAATTCGTTATATGTGTACTCATACTTGGCCAATAAAGCCGATTCTGATTCTGAACATACATGTAAGGAGTAAGTGGGGCCCAAATGGTGGGGTGTATGAAGTACATCCTATTTCACTCACTTTTCATTTCATTTCACGTCATTTTCTATCAGAGCCCACTATATTCATGGAACTGTATCAGAGAATGAGTGAGACAAACTGCACTTACCTGCCAGCGTATAATCCATATCAAAACCAAAACACTTGATCTTCTCCATGGCTAAGCTTCGGTTGACAAACACTCTGGGAGGGGAGAACAATGTGTGGTCAAGCAATGCATGACAGCTGGTAGTTCAAATTAAATGCTGCACTGCTTAGATTTCCTACAACTCACATCCAATTCACAGTGAATAGGACAGAAATCAGACTGGTGTAACATTATTCTGTCATTTTTCCATTTTTCAAGTTTGAAAGGATCAGAGCTAGAACTACAGGACAAAAAACTACAGAGCAGCATTGACTGACAAACTTCTGGAGGTCAGCTTTTGACGCATGGCAGCTGTTTTTGAGCAAACTGCCATACTTAAATGAAACTTAACAAGCACAACACCAACATACATGCAATCCTACTGGTTATTTATACAGTGATCAGTGCATCTGAAATAAATCCTCTTAGCCCTGCCAATAGCCGTTTCCCTTCAAATGGTAATCTCATGTTATTTCTGGTGACTGTATGTTGACAGATGCAATTTAAACACTTCTCCTGAAAGCCTAAATTGAGAGGCCAAGAAATTGAACTGAAAATGTCATCAAGGTATTCATGACACAAAAGGATATCTGAACTCAACATTATCATTTGTGCTACACCCAGACGTGCCATCATCTCTGAGCTGTCGATTTATGTGTAACCCCACAGATGAGCACCACAATCTTTTTCATACATTGGCACCAAAATAAGATGTGATACACTGTATAAAATGAACAAAAATGATCATGTAAATTAAGAAATACACTCAGTTGACAGTTTATAAGGACAGGTAGATAAAATTAATGAATTCTCAAACAACAGTCCTGCAATAAATCCTCCACTCATTAATATAAATAGGTTAGACTAATTAGAAACACTTATTATAACACGATACAATTCGACAGCACCACAAACTATAACCTCCAAAATGACCATACAGATGAATTAATCTCTCATACCATTATTCTCAACATTATAACCTACATTAATTAGATTGAAGTATTTGATTCCAGATAACAGTACCTGACAATGGGTGCGACCATTTTCCATGATCAATTATTCTGCAGATTATTTTCTCCATTAATCGTTTGGTCTTTGTTGGTCAGACCCACAGTCCAAAACACAACATTTAGTTTACAACGACTGTTAGGTATTGTTGTTTAATAAATAGCTTAAGCAACTGATCAACTGTTAAAATAGCTGATGCTTAACTTTCTGGCGATCAGTCTATAAATCCATGGATTGTGTCAGCTCTACGCTAGAGCTCCTTGCACTACAGACAAAGCTCAGCTCTCAAGACATATAGAGGTTTCAAATCCAACCCTAACCACCTGACCTGGTTGGAAGGACTCAATCTTCATTAGTTGTACATTGTCAGTTGCTGCTCAGCAGTGACTCATATCCACAGCAAAACTCTCAATGTGGGAGCAGCTCACAAAAAACACGTGCACACAAATGTTTGCTGAGTGGCACCTTCTTGCTTCTCTTACATCGCTGATTGCTTATACAACATAAATCTACATATGCTACTTAGACTGAACACTGGCCTTGAGTTTCTTTTCAGATGGTGTGAGAGATGATATCAGACTATAACGGATGAGGATTAAAGGAAAGATGCAGGAACAAGGGAAATGCAATGGAAGGAGCTCACACCAAGAAATCACAATGACCACCACCTGCTGTCTCCACAGGGAGAAACCCATCTCACAATCAGTGTCAGTATGGATGGAAGTTCCATGAGAGTTGGATGGAGAATCAATTCACATCATGGACATCAAAACGGAAGAGTCATTTAGTCAGTAGTCGCAGTTTGGTTCAATAACAAAAGGATGGCATACCTCATTGCAGGGTGGTTTTGAGCCAGATCCCTTGGAAAGCTTTGTAATAGAGAATACATGTAGTATTACCACTGAACTCATGGCTGCTGGTCTTACCACTGATGTCATGCTACATGGCTCTGGTGTACTGTCTTTGTAGTCAATAATCTTTGTTCTATTGCAACTCAGGACTCCATTATATCCCAACACCAGTAATAAGACCTGCCTCCATTTACTGCTCTCTATATGATATTTAAGTCTCACACAAACAAACATCAGACATAGTCAACACAGACACACAGGACATTTCAAAACATTTGTCAACAGATTATATGGGACCAGGGCTCTATTCTCCGTACGGAATGTAACCAGTGGTGAAATGTAACTCTGGGCATTTACTCAAGTACTGTATGTGAGTACAAATCTGGGATACCTGCACTGTGAGTATTTCCATTTCATGCTACTCTATACTTCTACTGCACTACATTTCAAACAGAAAAATTACTATACTTTTATCTGCGCTACAGTTATTTGACAGCTTAACTTACAATCTATATTAAACTACCCAACAATATATACAAGTACAGCTGAAACAAGTTGTCGATAAATTAGTTTTATCCAATCAATTATTTGAATAATCCTTCATGCCATTTTTCATGTAAAAACATTTCACAGTTCCAGCTGCAGAAATGTGAGGATTTGTTTCTTTTCCTTTAATTACTGAAGTAATTTCAGTTTTATTTGTACTGTAGTGTCTCAGTGGCATTTCTCACTATTCTCAGAATTTTTAGAAACAAAACAATCAATCACTAACGGAGAAAATAATCACCGGATTAATCCATAATGACAATAATCATTAATTGCAGTCCTACACAAAATAGTTCACCTCAAATCCTACTTTAATATGCATGAGTAATAATAATCTAATGATACATAATAGCACAACAGTCACTGGGGACATTTCTCTGCATTAAGTATTTTTACTTTCAATACGTTCCTGATGCTTACATACTTTTACTTAAGTAACATTTTCAATGCAGGACTTTTATTTGTAACAGAGTATTTTTACAGTGTAGTAAGAATGAGTACTTTTACTTAAGTAAAGGATCTGAATACTTCCTCCACCACTGAATCTAACTAATCCAGGTTAATAAAATGTTACAGCTCAATGCATTGTCATAGTTCTCATTCACCTTTCCAGGATCTTCAGTTACAGTCTTGACAGTCATCAATGAAATGTCAAGCTCAAATTTTAAGTGTCTGGTCCTAAAAGTGCTGAGAAATTGATAGTCTGAACATCTAGTTCCATGATAACCGAGCAAGTCCGAGATAGAGAAGCCCAAGACCATGTGATATGGTTGACAAGTGAGTAAGTGGACCTTAAATGAAAATTAATGCAGAATTGGGTACCTTTTTAAAATAGATTTTTAATATGTGACATAATATGACGGCCACGCTTCAGTGCCAAAATGCCATAAAATACCAAATTAATATTATTTTTATAGCTTTGAAAAATATAAACGTTTTTTCAACAAAACCATTAGATTATTTTAATAAAAAAGCCAAATCTGTTACATGCTGTCTTGACACAAGCAGCTGAATGAGAACTTTGCATAAAAATACTTAACTAATCTAAACTAGAAAATTTTGATTTAGATCAGGATCAGGATAATTAAAGAATAAGTCAACAGAATTTGGAATTTTACCACACATTTGATGTCAGCTTTTGGCACTTGACAGGCTTTGATTCTTTGTGCTATGGACACACAAAATAGCAGTCCAGAGATACAGATACTTTCCTCAGGAGATGCTTGACAAAAAGCAGAGCTTAAAGGCCAGTGAGTATCATAAACATCTGTAGCAGCTGCATTACAGTGGGGACAATAAATATTCAACACATCAACATTTTTTTTTTTTTTCTTCTTTTAGCCTTCAGCGATGATAGACTAATACTTGGCATGTGTAACCAATCAGATAGTGCTGTGGGCGGGACATTGAGCAAGACTACAGAGTGGTGACTATAGACAGACAGAGCATATAGTTCTCACTTATTTGTATTTATTTATTTTTTATATTTTATGTTATTTTACTTATCTGTTTATTATATGTGATATATACTCAATCCCAATTTTGTTGTATGTACGTTTTTGTTTTTATTTTTTTACCACTGCATGTTTGAATTGAATTGAAGAGAAATTGAGACGGCTACATCAGAGTGACTCAACAAAGTGACTCAAAGCCGTGATATGATCCAAACTGTGAGTTTTGTGATCTGTGCACCCTACTGCATAGGAGACTGTCAGTTGGCTCCAGAGGAAGGAAACAAAGGTGTTGGAATGGCCCACTCACTCACTAGACTTAAGCTCAACAGAACATTTGTGGACTGAAGGGACCGAAGATCAAGATTCACCAGTGGGTCCCCCCAGAATCGTCAAGGTTTAAAGACTGTGTGTGTGCAAGATAGGGCAAAAATCCCATTTGAACAATGTGAGAGATTAGTTTCTTTGAATAGGAAGCGTCTTGGATCGTAAACAAAAGGCGCCCCCACCAATTACAGTTGGTGCGTTCGCTACTTTTTTCCTATGTCACTCCACTTTATTGCACATAACTTTTATATGGATATATGGAATTGTATGAATTGTAATGAATGTCAGAAATGAATTGTATTTCTTTATCTGTGTAGTTTCTTTGAGTTAATACCAATGCCTGGTCTAGATTTCATGTGAATAGCTGCACCGGAAATCTGTTTAAGGAAAGAGATGTTGACATGCTAAAAACCTATTCCCCCCCACTGTATATCAACAAACTTACATTACAACAAACTAAAGCTGTACTGCTTTATAGATTTCAGTCAGACATTAACATCCAGTTCTGTTTCCTCTTGCAGTGGAGAAAATCGTTGTGTGATTAGCACACAGCTGCAAAAGAGCCTAAAAATAGATGCATAATGTAATGTCAAGCTCCTTCAGATAGTCTCACAGAAGAGAGTTCTGCTTTTCTTTTCATTGGTGTAGCACTTTTATGCTGTGTTTTCACTGCATGAAACGGCTCAAATCCACTTGTTTTTTATGGTTTTCCATTAGCAAAAGTTAGAGAACAGTACCTGATCCTTCTTTGGTATCGCCTTGGCTGAGATTCCAAGTGAGCTTAGCAGATACTAAATGGTGGAGTGAAAACACTGTAGACCTCTGATTCATCAGAGAGAATTGTCAATAGAGTAGTCCCTTGTGTGCTAACTTTGAATCAGCTTGCAAATTTGCAGGTTTACTTTCTTACATACAGAAAATCCATGTTAATGTCAGATCATCAACAACTGACCAGGATGACTCAGTCATTAACAAAGCCTGAGCCTCATTTCTCCAAAACTACAAGCTTTTTTCAAAGGAGTGCTCAGTGTGGGAACACATCTACTGTAAGTGCATCTTCAAGCTGCAGCGTTGATTTAAAAGCTGCTGAAATGTGTGTGAACTTGCTTTTATCATAGGTCATGAATCTGTAACATTTTCAATGCTGTGCATATGTCCAATACCGAACAAAACTCAAACCCACGTGCACGCACGCGCGCGCACACACACACACACACACACACACACACACACACACACACACACACACACACACACACACACACACACACACACACTCTTAAATTGCCCCTCTGGGATAAATAAAGTTCTTTGAATTGAACTGAACACCATAAACTGGTAAACTGACCGTAGCAATGGTGTCGTGTTATATACAGTGTATACGTTTGAGTGAAGAACAGGACTGGTCCATGTTTAAGGTTTTAGCAGTACTTTTTTCTGCAGGCTGACAAAGACTTACCTGTGGTGAGCTTCACGTCGATACTTCTTCATAGCCACACCATCCATGTTGGCTGGTAGGTCGGCATAGTTCTGCAGACGGTCACTCCACGAAGTCGTCATCTTGAAGTATTAAAACTGCTTCTGAGAAGAGAAGAGCTGCTTACCAACTCAGAACCACACATGCAGTCAGTCAGCTTGTGTGACTCGAATCTTAATTTATGTAAGATTATTGTGCTAAACAGTGACACTCTCAGATTTCGAGATACGGAATTAATCACCACATGCTCCCGTGCAGGATGAGACCGAACTTTTCTATGGACATCAGTTACTGAACCGCAACAAAGGCCAAAATGTGGCAAGAAGACTGCAGGTATGTGTGCCTTGTTTTATCTTAGCCGATTGCTGGACATGCCTTCTGCAGAAACAAGATTCCAAACTGAAGCAGCTGTTACTTGCGGCCCCTAACAGCAGGTTAAGAGGAGTGAGGAGTCAGCAGTCAGTGGCAATATACTGTAAAACAGAACAGTCAGTAATATAGGTTTTTCCAAAAATTGTGCATCACCACAACCACATACAGTCATTAAGTTGTGATAAGAAGTTGTAGATAAGCTTGTTTGTAGGCTTTCCAATAGCCATGCTGTTACATCTATTTGTGAAGAAGGTATGTGGGTCTTTAGGTGGGGTGTGAGTCCAGAATCCCTGTCTCCTGAATGGCTGGTCATTCTGGTTAATCAGACCTCTCTCATATAGGTTAACATGGAGGAAAAAAAATCATTCAAATCAACAGGGGTAGGTCACACTGTGATTGATTTCTGATGGAATGTCCCATATGCTAAAACAGTGATTTACAGGGACAGATTTTCTAAACTGTCTAAAGACAGAACAAACATTGCGGCAAACATTGATTTGAACAAAAAAACTAACACATACATATGACACATGGCTTAAATGTGTTTCACCAAGGAACATTTCATTAAAGAGAACCGATGCAGTCTTCATCCACCAAAACAGCTGGCAGAAAGGTTGATTAAACCACTTAAACCACTTAGATTAAACCACACAATCGACTATAAACTCCAAGCCGAGGTTACTAATGGACTCTAGATTTTAATTGAGTTATTTGATTCAGATTCTAGCATCAGTCAGGAGTCGTGTTACAGGGCCATAATCACACATGTGCCAGGTTTGTAAACAGGGTTTGACGTGACGTTAGTGCTTCTTGTAAACAAGAGCAGAAACATCGAGGCTAAGCTAAAGTTAGCTCAGTGTCCTGTAAAGCTAGTGTAACTTCAGATGCTTATTGCTGATGGCTAACATTAGCGAACGAAGCGGATGACAGACCGGTTCATTGGGTTTCCATCATCTCGCTCCGACAGCTGGACCGTTAGCTCAGACAGCCGCTATGTTAACTTGGCCAGCTAACAAGTCAAGATGCTAACTTTAGAAAACTTTATTAAACGTTTGAGAGGAGCGCATTAACAGCCAACTGTGTCGTTAATTTCAGTCAAAACCTATGGTCAAAACACGCATTACAAGAGCTGTTTAAAGTGACAGACACGACTACAACAACGCTCACCCTCTTCTTCTTCTTCGTCTTCGTCTACTTCTTCTTCTTCTGACGACTATGGCTATTTTTTTTTTTTTTGGTGGTTGGCGAACAGCTTTTTGGCGCATTACCGCCACCTTCTGCATTGGATATGACCGTACTATATTCTTCAGTTCAACTGTAGTAATTCATAAGGAGTAAGTTTTATTCTTTCCTGTTTGTTGCAATACTTATGCATGCCAGTTGCATGTAGGGTTGCAAAGGGTTTTCTCAAGGGAAGTTGCGCTCGGAAATTTGGGAAATTTAGCACAATTTCAATATAAACGTTTTATAATGTGGAATAAGGCAGTCGTTCCAACACATCCCATCAGCCACCTGGTAGAGATGTGACTCTGAGGCCATCTCCCCTGTTGCCTCCAACATCTTCCAGATCCTCTCCAAGAGCAACTGGTGGCCAATGCACACTTGCCCATCTGAGCAAACCTGAGGCATCCTCTACAAGCTTGGATCGTTAACATCAGCTATCATAATCTGATATCAAGAAAATCAGCGGAGATGAGATGGAGGTCTCATTTTTTGGAGGGTGGTCACAGGCAATGTTTTTTTGTTTTTTAATGAAAGTTCAGTGCAATGTTAAATGAGTCAACTCATTTAATTAAAGTTCAGCTCAACTAAATTGTTGATTTTATTCATTACTATTAGAAGGGTTTGCAGTTATGATATGGTAAAAGGTTTGTTTCAATGTTCACGTGAGATAGTAAATGTAGCCTGAGCAAATAACCCCTATATATCCATTTTATTTCCTGTAAATTCCCATTCATTCCAGTTTTGCAACCTTAGTTGCATGTTTCTCAATTACCTTAAGTGTGCTGTTAAGACAAGTGTGCCTGAGTCTCACCCTTGAGATGATGCCTTCTTTTTTAGTTCTGTTAGTTTATTTCATTTCACCTACCTTCTTTTAGATAATGTAATAGTGTCTGCATCTAGTTTCCCTGTTTCATTCCTCCTGTCATTTCTTTAACTATGGTTATGCTAACTTCAGCCTTACTATGATTTACTCTGATTTAAAATTTTAATTTTTCAGTTGCTTCCTTTGCACATTTGTCTGCCAGTCCATTTCCCTCCACCACTATATGTGCTGGAATCTGGATGAATTTCACTATTATTATTATTATTATAGAAAGGGCTGACACTATCAGGGCCTGCAGCCCTGCTTGAGTGGAGCCTGCCTAACTTTGCCTAACTGCCTAACCTTAATCCTAACCCTAACCCTACCTAAATTATTTCTCCACTATGTTCCTTTTGCCTGTCTTAAGCCAATTTCACACTGGACAAAAATCCACTAACATCTGGTTTTTGTCTTTAGTGGGAGAGAGTACAATCGGCATTCATTCCCGGGCTCCATTAGTAATTGTTTTTTACAGTCTAGGAACAACTTGCGACAGCAACATCGTTCAGTGTGCACTGAGTTTGAAAGAGAGACTGAAGCAAAGGTATAAAAATTGTCATTGTCACTGGCCTCCATGCTGCTTTCCACTGTTCCCTGTTTTCCTGCACATTTGTGACATCGAACTTTACAGAAAAAAGCTGAATGGCAAACGTGTCTACTGGCAATGGGAGAGGAGTCAATCACAGTCATTTTACCCATGTTTAAAAAAACCTGCATATATGCTTCGGTGTAAAATGCTGTAAGTGTGACCTAGCAACAAAAGTAAAAGTGCTGCCTCTGGGTCCTTCCTGCTGAGTCTTCTGCTTTAAGCATGTACATCACTATGTCAACCTTGAACATATCTGACTTACACTGAAAGGTTCCTCCACAAGATTGACTATTTCACTGTTCCTGAATCATGCCTGCACCAACACATTAACATCTACCAACACATTAACTGCATCCACCTCATACACAATATAACTGGTATACAAGCTTGTACGTGTACATTTAAAGAGAAGGTTGTGTTATTTTAGTTATTCTGCTGGACTGGTCTGTGTTTTAAGGATTAAATAATTGTATTTCTTTTCTAACTTCTTTTTCTTTTTTGTCTTTTTGTACTCAAATTTACTCAAAACCTGAGTTTGCAGTAGCCATTTTCCAGAGCACCATTTTGCTACAAAACTTATATTGAAGCTCAGCGCTGTTCCATCCATTGATCCTGGTGACACAGTGGGAATGAGCCAACATGTTGGTCAACTGGTGAGTTTATTTTTCTTGCGTTTTATCCATTGACTGTGTCCAAACAAATCTGCAGTGTGCTAGATAATGTTAGTCAACTTTAGGCTGCTAAGTTACATGATGATTAATGCCAAATGCTGACAGGACATTTCATATGGCTTGGGGGAGATGATGAAGAAAGTTATGACAAACCTTACTCGAAACAGGTAATAAATTTGAGCTGGTTTGTGTGTTTGATGAGCAGAGTCAAAGCTGCAGGTGAGTGGACAAGGAGTGGGTAGAGATGGAGGTGGGGACTATTTAGATCTGAGCATACTATGAAGGCAAAGGTGTAGTTACAAACTACATCAAAGCCAATGTAAGGCATGAATGGATTTTTTTTTTTTAATGGAAAAATATGTAAATATGTAATTCTGATAAACAGAGATGAACTTTTAGGGGTTCAATCAATGCCAGGAGAGGAACTTTAAAAAGTTACATTTCATATCAAATAATCATATTTTGTTAAAGTCTCACAAAAAAACAAACAAAAATGAAGCCATGTTTTCTCCATAAGTTTTAATAACCATTTTTATACAAAACTTGACAGAAAAATATAATTTTATTCTGCAGATAATAAAGAGCATATACACAGAGTGCAGCACCAGGTGCTGAAGACCACTGTTCAAATCTGCATATATGGAAAAGTGCTCAAGTGACTCAACTGGAGAAAGAGCCCTCAGTGCACTGTGAGCTTCCCAAGAGCTTGAGCATATCCTCAACCTGCACAATTGTCACTCATTCCTTTGTATACATATGCTTATGGACTACAACCAACACTCCCAAACACAAACTTGCTGTGTGTGCTTTCAGAGTAAACACACTGATGGTAATATTTTCAGATATTCTCACTTAAATGTATAAAGTGTAGTAATAGTTGGTGCAGTATTTAAGCCAGATCTGATGTGTGCAGAACATTTTGGCAAGCTACAAATCCTGTATTTTATCACATTAATTAAATGATGAATCTATCAATGCATACACGAAGGGTTACTCAGTTACCAACTGTAAAAGAGACTCCAGAGCTTTGATTAAGTTCACCTAAATATTCTCTACTTGAAGGCTACATAAGGCTACACATATTGGCACTATGGCATGTGAAAATAACAGCTCTTTTAACGCCAGTATGACAGGTGACTGAAGACTCTTGTAAGGACTAATGATCATCAGCAGGGAGCAGATAGCTGTTTACTTAAAAAATGATCCTGAGTGAAAGGACCTGGAGCAGTGTACAAACATGCTGGTGGCGCTTTTCAGTGTATCTGCAAATCAATCTCGTGGTTTTTAAACATTTCAACATATTCTGCATGTAATCATTGTTTGACTAGAAATTAAGGCACATTTACTGTCTCCGTACTTGGCTTTTGAAAAATGTTGATTTCCCTGTCAGGTCACACCCATCCTGGTACATGATAACACTGGAAGGTGGCTAGTGGAAGGCTTTTGGCCTGGTTTGCACTTTGGCTTGCGTGAAGGCAGGTCATGATACTGTGGTTTGTCATGCACAGACTAATTAAGTTGAAATGAGAACCCTCTTAAGCTCTATCCCAATCCAGCGATTTTAGGTAAATTTAGGTGTTTGCAAAACCTATTATCATGTGACAACTGTCCTTAAATGCTACAATATGCATTATAAAGAACAACCAAGTTTGGCTATGTTTGGGCTGTGGCTCTGTCATCAGATTAGATGCAGTTTCAGAGTTTCATTTGACAATTCATATTAACCAGGAAATAGCTGAAGAGTCCAATATGAGAAAGTTGTTTTAGTCAGTGAAGTAGGCAGGTGAGTTTTAAGACCCAATCAATGAGATGTATAGTAAAAATGAAATGTATAGTATTACTATAGACTGTTTGTGGTGTTCTCCTGTGGCTCTTTGTATGTATGGTGCTTTGGCTGCAGTTTAGGTGCTATTCAGTTGAAGCTGTGCTTGTTTGGACAAGGCAATCAGACTACAAAAACATACCATGGAGCTGTGTGTTAAACCACTGAAATGATCAGTCTGTCTTGTTTAAATCACAGCTATCAGGTAGGGGAGCAATGGAAAAAACCCACTTGTGCGATACATGACATTTTAGCAATAATGATCATAATAATAATATAATAATCATGACATCATCTATTCAGAAACTGCTACAGATAGTAGTCGGCCAGGACATTCTGTTTGACTAATTTGGCAGCAAACCTCAAGTAGTTCATCACATACTAAAGCTGCTAAACCAGTCCTGCTCATTGGTTTTCCACAATGCCTTACATGGTACATATAGTTCATAGTACAACCTGAGATATTAAAGAGATAGCCACTACTAGACCAGCAGGCTGATTTTACCTTATCACTATCACTGCTATATCAGTATTAGCTTATACTGTAACACAGAATCAACAAGGAATGAGTACAAAAATGTTGTATGTTTGAAGTGGTTTAGAAACCATGTCTACATTACATAGTTTGTCTACCAAAGGGCTCTTATGTGTTTGATTTTACACTGTAAAATGTCTTGGTAGCTATGTTGGCCACAATTCTTTCATAATCAAATTTAAAGGATCCTTACAGAAAGTTCATGTTATGTGCTATGTGTTCATTTATGTAAAAAAATACATACATAGCTAATGTATCAATATTATCAGTACTTGTCAAGCTCCAGCTACTATGACATAATATGTATATGCTTGACAAAACCGATATCATCTCACGGTATATAAGGAGATTACTGAACCTCGCAGTGACACAAGCATAATGCTACAGTTGGTGACAGAGCAACAGCCCCTTTAGTTGCATGGTGTACTTTCATTCAGAGATGCATTGAACAGCGTTAAAGAAAAGAACCGTGTAAGTAAACATGAAAAAACAAAACAAAAACAAAAACATGAATATCAGTGCTGCCTCCTGACAGGAGACAATTTCAAAGCAGAGAGCTCATCGCTATGAACAGCAACTGCCCAAACTTAAAATTGAAAATGAGTAGGAGTGGAGCTTGACTAAAAACATACTTACTGCTTTGAACCAGAACTTGCATAATGTTGTTACAAATTTAAGAACTTTAAAAAAATATCTAGTCATACCTTTCATTTGTCTCCAGGCCTGTCATACACACTGGTGATTCAAACTTACATGAGTACAAACAGACCAAACCCCTGAGCACCAAATGTATAATATTGCATATGCAGATATGAAAGACATTATTCTGGATTACCTAAGAGACTGTGGCTCTGTATCCACTGCTGTATGTCCATCTGTGTTTTCATCAATGACTGCATCATTAATATGGCTGTGTTCAAAGGTCTGGGGACCACGGCCATCATATGGGTCTTCCATTTGCCCCGTCTCCTCTTCCTGTGTCTCTTCTTCCCTTTCTGAAAAGCCATGGTGATCCCACAGTTCCTGGCCATCACACACTTCAATTCCAGAATCACCTGTGAAGTGCCGGTACCTGCCCTGAGTCAAGTCCTTGTTGGGGTTGGAAGCGCTGTGAAGGTGGCTCTGTGTGACCTCTGGAGTAGCAGGGAGTGCTACATCAGCATCACTAGGGATGGAGATAGCTGAGTGGGGGTTAGGAGATTCCTCTGGTAGGTCTGTGGGTGGAGGTGCTGATTGAAGAGGGGTGTAGGGAGGAGGAGGTGTGGCTGGGCGGTCAACTACCTCTTCATAGGCTGGCAGCAGGTAGGTGGGCAAGAATCCTGGAGAATTACACAATTCAGACAAATTTGAAAGAAGACAAGTATATCAGCATGTCAGTCATTCCCTGGTACAATGGCCGCATTTAAAAAGCTTGCTGATGGTATGGAGCAAAGCATTATTCCATTCACCGTTTTTCTATTTCAGCGCTCTCATGCTCACAAAGTACTTGCTCAAATGGGATTATAGTTTAAAGCTACCTTGATGATTTTTTTTTTAAGATACAGGATCAAATGATGTGAAAAGGGGTAACTCATAGTGATCAGTCCACAGAGAAATGTCACAAGCTCTGCAGTTCAACACAGCTCTAAGGAGCTTTTTTGTTTTCTCTGAAAAGTTGCAGCAGGCAGTTCTAAAAATCCGTTGTACACTACCTGCTCAACACCAAACAGAAGACAGACAGTTAGAGACTAGCTGGTGAGCACAGTGAAACGTTTAGGACCTAAAGAGCCAGATATTTCCCTCAGAAGCTGGTACAGACTAAAATGGAGCTAAAAGCAGAATGAATATGGGGCTTTTGATAGATGGACACAAACACCACTCCAAATAAATTATTATGTTGTGCTGCCTCTGTTGGATGTGTAAATACGTAACTAATTAACATAACACATTTCAAAACTTCAGAAAAGTCAGATTTTATTTAACTTTATTCTACAGAACCCAAATATCCAGAAAAAAAAATCACTTAATGCAGTGATGAGAGCCACCAACAGGGTAGGGAGGTCAGGAAGTACTGAGAGAGAAATTAAGACGTTGTTGGTTTTTATCTTCTCATGGGCAATGGACAATAAATGGACAATAAAAATATAGAATAATGCTAGCCATATCCTTTAAATATGAAAAGCTAAACATCTTAACTTCTTAACGTGACTAATAAAAAAGATATTGCAGTAAGTTATACCATTGCATATCATTACACCACCATCATATCACAGACTCTTCAGCATAAAAACATTTCACCAAACCCTTTTATTGATGGTAATATGTACCTGTCCTGTTTAGCACTAAGAATCTGGTTTAGCAGTGATGTATGTAGATCTCACAGTTAAAGACCTGGGCCTTAAGTGAACAATGAAGACTTAATATTTAATAGACAGATAATTGGCCTGGTTAAAGGACAGGTTTGCAATTTTGGAAGTCTGTCTTAAAACAATATTCATTTATTGGTTACTGTAACTGGTCTTTCTGTACAACTGAAGCGATTTAAATGGAAATGATAGAGGACACAATCCACAGTCCTCATTCTGTGTAAACTGACTTCTAAACTTCAACTGGAGGTGATGTGAAGCTTTAGCAGTCTGAGTTAGACAAATCAAGATGGTATTTAAGTAATGTGGTCTTTCTAGCATGAAAATCCCTATTACTATTTACAGAGATTGGCTAGTAACACAAAGCAGGAATTTAACTGTAATTTTGGAACATACACACAATTTGTCTTGTCACAAGTTGTATTGGGAGCTGAATCAGCACCAATCTTAATACTGCAAATTATGTTGGTGGAATTCTACTTGTCAGAAGCTCAGTGGATGGCAATTCAGTTTTACAACTTACAACTCAGGAAGCTAAAAATCTTTTATTTACCAATCTATTTACAACAAGTATGATGTGCGGCCGATAATATAGCTGAGTGATAGAAACTAACTATTAGTGGAATGTGCAGAGGCAGCAAGATGTCAGACAGCTACTCACTGAGATAGATGGGTAGGTGAGAATTGTTGTGAGCTTCTCTATAGGCGATGAGGTTGATCTCGTTCTGCCGGCGCTGCTGCTGGAAGCGCTGCTTGGAGCGCCAGTGCTGACAAACACAGCAGCATGTCAGGATAATGATCAGAGTCCACACTAACCAGAACCCTGCAGGGAGCCCACAGTGCATATACAAAAACACACTTAATACATATCTGGACAAATGGTACAATGTCTGTCAAAATCTGAGCTTCAGTGCTAACAAACAAAATTATACTTTTTGATAACTTAGTTTGCTTCATATACACATGTTTTTTTCATTGTCAAATAATCCAGATTTTTCAAATGCATCACTTTTTAATGTTGTTGTGACCAAAAAGCAATACGAATCCTTACCTGTATAAGATTAAGCATAAAAAATAACTGTAACAATGTTTCTTTTTTTACTGTCTAAACTTTCAGCAGGTGTTTGACACAAGGTAAGCGCTAGAAAAGTAGTGAGATCTGTCACCCTTTTGTGGTTACTATTAATACCCCTTCTTTTTCAATCTTTGGCCACTGCCACTTGTGGGCTTTAATGTTCTTTGTATCAAAACTCCAAGACACTGAGTGCAGAGATTTCTCTCGAAGACTAGCAGTTCTTTTTAAAATTGCACATAGGTGCTCCTGTAACATGACAGACAACCAGGCAGCTAAGCAGCACAAACATTAAACAAGTGCTGATCATGAGTGACAGATTAGACCTGGCCCGGCTCCACTTGCCTAACTGGTACAACCTCTGAGCCTTTATCAAACATCAGCTCCTTGTTCTGCCTTGTCCTTTTTGCAATTCAGACTTCCTTCATTTTAAAGTGTAAAATGTGTTTTCTAGAATAAAAAATATAGCAAATGCACATTGTACAGAGTTATGGACAAATTTATGTGCTCATAGTTTTGTATTCCTGCTTCACGTCATTTAACAAGTGGCATGAAGATGGCCCATTAAAGCACTAAGAATGAATTAGGAAGAGGTGGGTAACTCACACCACAGTTCATAATAGTAGCTGCAGCATTGTGTCTCTCCACAGCAGTGACCGGACTCACAGATGTAGCTCTGGTTATTCACTCCCTGGCACACCAACTTGGCCTGTAAATACACAAACATACCAGTGAATTGATTTTTTTGTAAACCTTTGAAAATGAGATTAAATTTGTCATCATGACATTAACAAGACAGCAGCACAAACTATTTCACATTAATAACCTATTACTTAATTATTACGGTTTCTCAGATTTGCAGATAGTGCTTACAGACCTCCTAGTCTAACTTTACAATCTCAGCCCTCAGCATGGGTTTGAACAAACCAATCATGAGAGATGAGTGGATACATTTTCAAGGTACTGATAATGCCAATCCTGATGTTTCATTTTGCCCATACTGGTTTAACAGTATATTCTGTTACCCATCAGATTCTGTAATCTGATTAAGAATGGCAGCTCTTCCCAGTGCATAAATATCCTCCACGGTCATATGCTGGATTTTGACATCTGTAACCAGACATTTATTCTGATACGATGATAACAAATTCAGTGACCAGTGCTATATGCTGTCAGTCTGTATTGCCCTAAACAGCTCACCTGTCAATACTTTCAATTTCCATTGTCACACAATCTGAAAGAATTATCATCAGCAACAACAGTGGAGTTAGCTATCACGAAAGTAAAACGTTTAACTCATTGGATTTCTTCAGTAAAAGGCTTTAAATAATAATAAAACGTTTATTTAGTGCTGATCTTTGTGTGTAAAAGGTGCCATGTAGCTACTTTAAATCTGAGACTTAATAATATTTCAGGAATCACTTTTCAAACATACTTATAGCCCTGCTTCAGGACCGTCCTGCATAGTATCTGACAGTTCTGACTGGTTCAGGTTCAGTTACGTTAGGATATCACCTGGTGTTAGGTAACATTTGGCGTTAAACAGAAATCAAAATGTGCGCTACTGCCCATCCCTGTTAACCTTACTTACGTTAACCTGGTCTAAGTAGCTATTTTAACAGCATTGCTAATTTTAGTTCCCACGTTTGTCACTGTTGGGACGAATACCAAAACTGGCCTACCATAAAGATAGCTTTTTAAATAAATAAATCAACAAGCTTGTAGACAACAACCAAAGAATAAAAAATACTATCTGTCCAGTCAAAATCGGGCTAATACGTTTTGGCTAACAGGTTAGCTCAGTTAAAGTAGCTAGCTAACTAGCTACCCAAACCGTTCAAGAACGTCGGGTAACGTTAGCTGTTAGCCTTACCTCGACTGTGGCCGCCGTCGCCGAATTTTCTTGTCCAACGTTGAGCTTCAGTGACCCCATTGCCAAAAATGTTAAAGCCTAACGTTTCTTTACCACTAAACTGTTAATTAGCAGTCGCATTGTTAACTCAACTTCGGCCTCGGTGGCTAACCAAAACAAAACAAGTCGAGCTAAACTTCAACAGTTGTTCCTTCACATCGCTCTGATCCTCTGTCATTGGCCCATTCATGACTGTAGTCGTTTCTCGGCAGCGATTGGCTCTTTCTGTTGTCACTCTAAAATGGTGATTCGTTGACGTGTGCGTCATCTGCCACCGAGCGGGTGTTACGTACGGATCGGGTAATGTCAGGTAAGCAGTTTTACCTGAGGTGAAGGTAATCATTTCAAAGGAATGCAGAGAGGACACCGAATAGGAAACGTTGTCATTACCAATATAAATGCTAAAAATGATATAATATCATAATATGAAGTTATTTAATCATGTTATCCAGTCAATCAGGCAATAGTGGGCTCTTTTGGCTTTATTGAACAAATTATATACATACAAATAGACAAATGCTCAAACATAAACCAATGATCACAAAATAAAATACAGGACAAGCAGTTCACAAACTTGTTCACGTGATGGAAAAGTTATTCCATACCAAGAGTCTCACCAAAGATGTCTACTATTCTCTTTTTACTGTCTATTAGTTTAAGAGTTTTAATATATTGTTTTAAATCATTTTAGAATCCAGGAAAGTTTGGGGTGGATCTACTCAATCTACATCTGTGAATGTGAAATTTACCATATAGCATCATTAAACTTACAATGAGTTCAATTTTGTATTTTTCATGTTTGTAATTCAAGATGACTCTTTTACATTCAGTGACAATGTTTAAACAAAATTTATAAGTAGTAGTAGTATAAGTAATAACCATGTTTCCAGTCTATATCTGTGAAAATGTTCCAGAAAACTTTTCCTTTTGGGGGTAATTCTTCTTTTCTCACAAAACATATTACGTATGTGTTGGTTATTGCGTTTGGCATTCAATAAATCCATACCATTTAACATTAACATTGGTTTAACCCTAAGTGTGTCTTGGAATTGTAAATGACCTAACATATGATAAGATAAGCCCTGAGGAACAGCTTTTGTAGTTACAGGGAAAGATTTACTATGAAGGAATTGTTCATGGCTGAATAAAAGGCTGTTATCATCAAAGAGGTCACATACATGTACAATGCCTTCATCAACCAAAAGCAAAAGCTTTGGGAAAAGCTTTTGGCAAAAGCAAACTCTCAAAATATTGTGGATGGAAGGTGTGTACGTGTTTCAGAACTAAGCATATGATTAAAGGGTCAGTTCCAGATTACAAAAGGAATAAATGACATATTTTCTCCCTTGCTTCTCGTGGTATCTACCAGAGGTTACATTTCTCCAGATATTGAGATATCTGTCTGACATATCTGAGATATCTTCCACCACACCGATCCAGTGGAGGTGAATAAGATTACAGTTTTTCTTACATTGTTGAAAATTTCCATTAAAAAGAGGAGTATTTCTTCTGTAGATACGTATTATCCCAAGTAACTGTGACAGGGCAAATCAAATCTGCATGATTGAGAAATGTATTTATTTATTAATTTATATTTATATTCATTAATTTCTCATTTATTTTTTTGGGTACCAACCCTCTAATTTGTTGTTTGTTCAGATCTGCTATAAGGGCACAGATGAAGCAGATGAAAACCTCAGCTCCTACAAGAATGTCTCTGAATAATCTCCAACCCCTGTTAGCTCTGTTTAATATCGGTATGTTTTGGTTTAGGCTACAGGACGTCATTGACTGCCAAGTCCACAAGAACCTTGATCACATCCTTTCTGGCCTGTATGTCCGCTGTCAGAAGCCACAGAAAACCCCAGTCTCTGTGAACTGTGATTTGTGGATACAGATGGATGCTTTTTAAATGCTTCACAACTTGGCTCGTGTACTTGAGCCTGCTCATGTGCTATGTTGTTGGTCTCCTGTTCCTTTTTCTGGGTCAGGGTGAGCATTATGTAGTGCTGGTCCACATTGTTTCCTGTCTTTCATGTTTGCTTTCCACAAGCCAGTACCAGAGACACAGTGCTGAACACTGTGGTGATGTGTGTAACAGTACAGTTCCAACCCTGAGAGGAGCTTGAGGATGTGGGAGTCCTCACTCCTTTCACACTGGATAAAAAACACTAACTACCTAACACCCAGTAACATCTGGCTTTTGTCTTCAGTTGGAAAGGGTACAATCAGCGTTTATTCCTGGGTCAAATGACCCTGCAGTAGTCAAGTGTTTATCGGCTGCAGCTCTGATCAGCAGTGATGGAAAAATGACCTAGGTGATCGCCCTTTTCCAGCAGAATGCTAGGGCATGCGTTGATTGTTCATTGCTTTCTAAAGTATGGGAACAACCCATCCCTCAGTCTGCATTAAGTTTGAAAGACAGACTGAAGTAAAAGTCATCGCCACAGCACTGGCCTCCATGCTGCTTTCATCACATAGACATAGAATGTGACGCACCAGAAAAAAGAAAGAAAGCCAAACTCGCCTTCTGGCATTGGGAAAGGAGTCCTTCACCTAATTTTTAGCAGGTTTACTCGCATTTAAAAAAACCTGCATATATCTACTTTTTTTGATGTGAAATGCTATCAGGTAGTGGATCCTGTTAGTTTTCTGGTCTGAGGTCTGTGAGCGCACCAGGCATCTCCACACCAGTGTTTGCTGTTCACAGGAGCCTTGATTCACAATACAGCCATGACCACGGATGACAAGAAGCCACCATACTCCTGAACTCTGAGCTCAGCCATGGCCTTTTTTTGGACCTTCAAGTCTGCCTTCATTCAAGCCTTTCACACACAAATAAAAAAACTCAGGGCCCCTCGACAAGATGGGGCCTCAAGATTAAGTAATAGAGAATAGGCAACCATGTCATGGCACATTGCAGTTTGGATAGTGGTTGCTGTATTTTAGGAAACACCTTTTTGTTTACATTAATTTTGCTTACAGCAATCAGAGCACACAGTGACATCAACAAATCAACTAATGGGCTTGATCCGTACGAATACGAAGAGTGGTAGGGTGATCCCAACAAGCTAACGTTAAGCTAACCCTACAACAATACTTTACACATATTCACTCTGATATCAGTATTATTTTACACAAAGAGATTCAGATTGGAGTGGTGCCATCAACAACAAATGAATAACGCTGTAATGCACAGCACAGAGACACAAGGAAAATCATGTCCTTGTCCTTTGTCAGGAGGACACTGTAGCATTTTACAGGCTGGTTTGCATGAAAAACACTATGCCAGTATGCAGCCAGCTAGTTGTGCAAAGTTAGCTGTGTAGCAACAACCCACCAGCAAACGACACGGCTCGGCTCTGCCACGTATGTTAGCAGTAAACTCATCATAGTTAAATGTGTTTTGATTATAACTTAAATATGTGAAAATGTCATGAACACATGAACATGTGTCAGGAAATATCGCTGAGGGGGATTTTGTTTGTCTCACAGCTGCTACCCATGCCATGCGACACATCTTTTTTAACTAGAGTTAAATCACACTCCATTGGCGAGCTGATTCGCGCCAGTTGTGAGAACATTAAGGCAGTTGATGTTACGACAAGCGTTCACCATTCCTCTGTGTTTTTTACTTGGATGGGTTATAAATGCTACCTACCTCCACTACTACTACTACTCAGTCTCTAGACTCTGTGTCCTAAAATTCCACAGTGCCTTACGTTGCTCATTGTCGCTCACGTCACAATCCCGTTCTCTATAATGCAGGTGTCATCTTCAGGCCACTGTAATTTCAGTTTATACTGTGCTTTTTTCTGCAAAAAAACAAATTACAAAGGACATTTCCATTTAATTTATAAATGTTGTATGATGAACCTGATGAAGGCCACAAGCTGAAAGGCATTGGTCTTACAATACAGTTTGTTTGTTTTCTTTATATTTGGGCAGCTTTATAGTCCCATACAACTGAGTTAGAGAATTTCTTTCCAGTGGTATGAAATCATCAAGTTAAGTTACCACTCTCTTCTTTTTTCCTTCCATCTCTCTTGGTTCTCCTTTCCTCAGGGCTGGCCCTTTGAACCTTTCAGCCCAGTTTGAGGGAACAAAAGCAAACAAATCACATTGTCCTTTCAGGAATTTTGGCTTGTTCGCTGCCTTTCATGACCTCTTCTTTAGGAACCTCTCTGCCTCTCCTCATTCAGGGTCCCCAAGAAAGTCAATGGTTCCTTACATCCCAGTTTGACAAGTCAGGAGGATACACGCTAATCCCCTTAATCTGGCCTTTCTCCCGCGCGCAGCCACAGGGAGAGAGGGACCACAGAGAGTAATCCTGTCGGAGAAACAATAGGATTAAGGGCCCAACCCGTGAGTGACAATCAGGTATCCACTGACTGATCTGCAAAGCAGGAGCCCTGGTCACTCTCTCTTCAATGTGACTTTATTTTTGTTTGGCGGGCCCGAGAGGGATGGGGGTGAGGTAGGGGAGGGACGGGTGGGTTGTGACGGGAGGAAGGATATTTCTTTGAGGGGCTGCTGGAGGTCTGACAGGCCTGTGGTCTCCTAAGCACCAGGGACCCAGGCATGACTGACAGGTGAGGGGTAAAAGCTGGGAGGGTTTGGTATGGGAGGCTGGGAAATTTGTATCTGGGGGTAAGGGCTCGGGGGTGGCACATATAAAGGTGATTTCAGTTAATATTTATCTTCGGATTTTTTTCGGGGAAATTAGTATGTATTGATGGGATAGAAGGTGCAGGGACACACAGCCTTGCCTGCTTGTTCATATTCCTTCTTATATTTCCCTATAAAGCATAAGGCTTGTGTGGGCACAGGCAGAGTGACCCTTTTTTCTCACTACACATTTGATCCGCTTAAAATAAAGATTACTGGTAACACAGCTTCATAAACACCTCACAAATGTATAGTTTCATTGTACTGTAGTTTTTAGTAAACATTACCCAAACAGGAAAAAGTGCTTTTGTTGGCGACTATTTTCAGTGGTGATTTTGATACTCATTTGCTCTTTGACATTACACGGAAATCTGAAAATCTAAGAATGCAAGACACCATAAATGAAAACATCTATTTCACATATGAACATGTGCTTTCAAAGGGATTCACAAATTTCATATCTGATATAAAGATAAAAAAAAAAATCACATATTCAGGTCTGGCATGACCTGGAATGGATTTTTTTTCTTTTCTTTTTTTTTTTAATAATAAAAAAAATACAACCAATGCACATAGAACACGAAGAATTTATATAATCTCAAGGTTATAGAGCGTATTCATGCCTATCTCTTTCAATAGCTCAGCCTCTGCTGCTGATCAAGATGTGAATTTCACCTTATAAACACCAGATGGCCTCATTGGTACAAAAATGTCTTCAACAGGACTCTCACAGAGAGCCCTCTGCAGCCAAACCTCAGGTCAGAGAAAAGACAGACTGCTCATTGCACTAACACTTTGGAAACAATTATCTGTCCAGAAACCAGACAAACCTCAAGCAGCGAGGTACTTCTGATATCCAATCCTCTGTCTCTGGCACAACTGCAGCAAGGAGCCAGGCCTCAGAGCTGAAGGAAACAAGCCTCACATCCAGTGAAAAGAGAAGCTGTTGGCTCCATTCAGCTCCAGTGAACTTGGCCAAAGAAAACAGCGGTCGATTCTTCACATCTCCTCATGTTACGATGATGGTCTTGTTAAGTGCTGGGGGTAAATTACAGGTTAGCCATTGTGTGAAAAGGAATGAGTCACAGGATGGTGGATTTCCATGTGTGACAGGTGCTCGCAGTGGTTTTTTTTATTTGTTTAGGCTAGCTGTAGCTGCCCTCTGAGCTGATACTGTGGAAATTCCCACTTAAGGCTCATCCCCAAATGTGAGCGTTAACCAAGTGGTGACCAAAGTAGGGTTGAGGGACTCTCTCAGGGGTCCCTCTCACAGGGGACAGTGACCCTCCTCTATGCTTTAACATTGTTTTCTGGACAGAAGAACTGAGAACAAAAACTGTAAAAATCTTGTTAAAGAATAGTGAAATGTAAAAATTACAATTTTTAGTTCTTGGGAAGGCTACATTCAGAGATTCCCAAAATTGGTTCCACACAGTGGCCAGAACCATAGTCTTTTCTCATTGACTGTATATGACAACCCACATTGTAGCTTGAGAAACTACACAGAAGTGCTAGGGGAACGTTTAATCCAGAAATATTTCCCACACTATAACTACAAACCCAATTCCAAAAAAGTTGGGACGCTGTATAAGATGTTAATAAAAACAGAATTTGATGGTTTGCAAATCCTTTAAACCCTTTTTTAAAATTGAAAATAGTGTAAAGACAACATATCAGATGTTAAAATTATGGTCATTTTCAATTTGATGCCAGCAACATGTTTCAAAAAAGTTGGGGCATGTTCACCTTCGTACTGCATCACCTCTTCTTTTAACAACACTCTGTAAACCTTTGGGAGCAGAGGAGACCAGTTTCTGGAGTTTTGAAAGTGAAATGTTGTCCCATTCTGCCTGATATAGGATTTCAGCTGCTCAACAGTTTGGGGTCTACTTTGTCCAGGCAGGCCAGTTTAACACCGGACTCATCTACTACGGAGCCGTGCTGTTGTTAGACGTGCAGAATGTGCTTTGGCATTGTCTTGCTGAAATATGTGAGGTCTTCCCTGAAAGAGACGGCGTCTACTTGTCAGCATATGCTGCTCCAAAACCTGTATATACAGTGAAGCATTAAAGGTGCCTTCCCAGATGTGTAAGCTACCCATGCCATGGGCCCTTACGCATGCCCATACCATCACAGATGCTGGCTTTTGAACTACGCACTGATAACAAGCGTCCATGATTTCCATGCCAAATTTTGATTCATCAGATCACAGGACAGTTTTTCCACTTCGCCTCAGTCCATCTTAAATAGGCTCAGGCCCAGAGAAGTCGCCGGCGTTTCTGGATCATGTTTAGATATAGTTTCCTCTTTGCATGGTACAGTTTTAACCTGCATTTGTGGATGCAGTGACAACCTGTCCCTTTTGTGCAGAAATTTCTCCAGATTCTCTGAATCTTTTAATGAAATTATTTACTGTAGATGATGGGATCCCCAAATACAAAACATTCTTCTGAAATTGTTGAACTATTTGCTCATGCAGTCTCTCACACAGTGGTTTAGTTCTGAGAGACTCAGCCTCTCTGGGTGCTCTGTTTTATACCCAGTCATGTTACTAATCTGTTAAAAATTAATCCTCATAAGTTGGGAGATGTTCCTCCAGGTGTTTTTTTTTTAGCATTACACAACTTTTCCAGTGTTTTGTTGTCCCTGTCCCAACTTTTTTGAAACATGTTACTGGCATCAAATTTAAAATTGGCATATATTTTTCATAAAACATAATGTTTCAGTTTCAAGATTTGACATTTTGTCTTTGCTCTACTTTCAATTAAATATTGGGTTTAAATGATTTGCAAACCATCAAAATCTGTTTTTATCAACATTTTATAGTGTTCTAACATTTTTGGAACTGGGGTTGTACCTTAGGGTGACTATATTTTCAAACCTCCAATTGAGGATCCTTAAGTGTATCACATGTTCATACATGTAGACATTTATGTGGTTATGCACTCACCAAAGACGTTATCATCAGGATGGGGGTCAGTTATTTCAGCACTTAGCACACCTACCAAGCACACCTTTCAGCACCATGGACACCTTGAATGCAGCTCTTTGGCATGACAGTTAACCATGAGTATACTGACTGGTTCTGTCATAAAGAGTCACGAGCGTCACAGCCTATGACTCAGTGGCTGGCAACAAATTGATTTATTGACAGACAGACAGACAAATCAGTGTTGAATTCAGACGTGTGGTGCATTGTTCATGTTTTTATATTGGGCTAGGTCATAATGAGTGGGACAGAGCATGTCTCTATGTAAGCACTGAAAACAAGTATAATATTAGAAGCAGTATTTTAATTGTGGTGAAAACTGAGACAATTTGGTAGTGAATGTTAAAAACAGGGGCATTTTAGTCTTTTACTGATATTTGTTGGGACTCGGGACCCAAAGATCCCCTAAGTTTAACAAAGTACTTATTTTGACCCAAATCACAATCTCTCCGTAAACCTAACCAACCTAACTGTGTTTGTGACCAAACCTAATCAAACTCGTAACCATAACCATAATGCACAGACAGATGATGTCGTCCTGCTTATATTCTACAGCAAGGAAGAAGTAAGGGTGTGTAGGTGGTGGCTGGGATTTCATGCAGGAGAGCAGAGTTCATGTTCCATCACAGAGCTGCAGTTAATACTTGTCTTTTTATTAAATGTAACCATTACCTAACCTTAACCATACTGCAGTTGCCATACATTTCAAGTGGGTGTTGATCAGATGTATGAATATTTGTTCATATACCTGATGAAGGCTATCTAGACCATCATGTCATGTGAAAAATTGTAGTATAAAAATATATGCGCATTTCATATTTTAGGCTTTTGGCTGTCACAGGTATTGTGCTTGACAATGTTCCAGTAACCACAAAATAATCGACACGGCTCGGAAAAGAGAGAAGCTAAAGAGAGCAAGTGCAGTTGCAGCCACATCTGTCTGTTAAAACAATGACTTGCTTGAAGTGTTTGGATAAACAGTGTGGCACTTTTCACAGGGCCGACACTTGACAGCAGCTTTGTGCCTCATGATGTAGCACCTCCTGAAATGGATGATGTCACCCAAGACAGGGCCATCGGATGAGAGGGCAAAGCTCTCCTGCAGTGGTCTTAGCTTCCAAACCCTGAGTGACACTACAGAGGAGGAAAGACATGTACAGACAAGAGAACACATTGCTCACTACCAGGCCCATTTATCCTCTGGCTACTGGACCCAAACATCTATCATCAGCCAGTCACTATCATCCAGCTCCAACTACAGTTTAACTTGAACAAACTTATTTTAAAAGTGATACCTTAGGTTTCCTATAGACAACTAGTCTATAGGAATCCCAACAGGAGTAAGGGCAAATATCTGGTGTCTGCTACACACATATTCCCAGCATCCCCCTCCTGGTCCTCTGAACCCATGTCCACTTGGTGCCACACTACCCCTGCGGTTCCCGTTTGGGTTTTCATAGGGATTTGGGGGGATGTTGTCCCTTTGTGTGTTTTTTCTTTTTGGCTCTTCTTTTTAGATAGTGACAAGAGAAGAGAGAGACAAGAAAGGCCGGGGAGAGAGAGAGGGGACAAGTATCAAACTCTGGTCACTGCCATAAGTACTCAGCCTTAAGACATGGTGTGCATTCTACCAGGTGAGCTGCCGCCTGGTTGCATGGTTTTAACTGTAAATTGAACCAACCACCATCAACAATACTCCCATCTGCTCATCACTGTTAGACTTAGCCACTGACTCATCCATCACTTTATACAGCAAACAGCCTTGCACACTGGTATACACTGGACACAATGCTATAGTCCCCTTCCACCCACAAGGGCCGAAAACAGGTGTACACAGGTGAACACATATTACTGCACTGCAAGTGAAATTACTATCCACCGAAAACTCACACGTGCCATCAGGCCACACATGTGGTGGCACCTGAGGATCTATCTGGCTCCCTAAGCTGCTTCCCTGGTACTATGGCTGCTGGGCTGCTCTGTTAAAATAAAAAAACACATTTAACAAAAAGTGGTCTGAACAGGTCATCTCATGCACAGCCACTCACTCTGCTCACCTCTGCCTCTCACTGGCACACAGCTCCTCTCTCTACAGTGCTCTAGTTGTAGCTGACTGGACTGAACTCTCTCCAGGGGTGTGTCTGGCAGGACGATTGCTGCCCTGATGTCTTTGGGTAATTTGATTCAGTAGGACACTTGAAAAATGTTGTCTATTGTTGTTGTATGTCATTGTAACCTCAGCCCCCAGCATCTGTTCTGATAGCCTCTGTAAATCGATCCAATCTCTCGTTCTGTAAGAGAGATTAAGAGAGTGTTCCGAGGGTCTGCCGTCCATATTTCTAGACACTAGGACATTCTAGGATTCTATTCATCCACTAAAGCACATGCATTTATACATTTAAAAACCTTTTATATAAAGTCAAACAATGAATATTTATTATTCTTTATTTTTCTAAAGAACTACATCTCCCATCGACTTGGCAGCGTCGGTACGTGTGTCATCAAATCTTAGTTTTGTCCATATCTGTAATTTTCACAAACACTTTCTTCTGAGTCAGATTTCTAACAGTCTAGCTGTAATCTCTGCTGGATAAAGACTTTTTGACCATTCAGTCCTCTCTGTCCTGCTGTTAATAGACATGTTCGAGCTAGTCACAACCCCCTGACTGGCTCATGGACTTGGCTCTTCTGTTGAGCCATGTTGACCTGTAATAGTCAAGAGCTTAATAGTCAAGAGTGTTAAAGGCTGCTGAAAAAAGTAAACAATAGCATTTGATTGCTTTTTAAATGAGGCAGGCAATATCTTATTTGTGATTTGAGTTTTACAAATATCAGTGGGATTTTAAATGAGCTGGTGCATCATCTGGTGATTGAGAAAGCAGTGCCATGCCATCTTTGATTTCAAATATATATATATATATATAATTTAAAAAAAAAAACTTTTTAACACACTTTATTGTTTTTTCCAAAATGGCTAAGGAGGCTTCCTACTAAGTAATGACTTTATTGCCATTTTCACCTTTATTTGTGTAGGGAGGTGCCTGAAATGAGGAAAGAGAGGGCTCTGGTTAGATTTGAACCAGGGACATTGCATTCACAATACATTGTACAATATCCATCTTAACCACTTGACCACCAGTACACAATTTTATTTCCAACCTTCATTACTGTACCAAATTTTATGAACCTTTCAGTGACTGAAGTAGGATCCTGACCATACCACTGTTACTGCTGCTGTAACCACCAATACTGTTGCTGCAAGCTTTATTAGACAGTGGACAGTAGGCTGGACTCAAAGCAGGGGCACTGTTTTTCCTTGAAAAATCTTTTGTTGAAATGACCAGCCCTGGCTAAAGAACTAACCATAGATTGTGCTTAACAAAATCCTCCACCCAGAAAACCTGGTGCGTGGTGTGTTGTTGTGGAGGTTGCCCCCATCTCCGGCCTCCATGATTAATTCAGCTGTCAGGAGTCCCTGGGGGTCACATCTCCTGCATGGGTGTGCAATGTCTGTACGCACCCTGGCCACTCCTCTTAAGTGGCCCTGGCATATTAGCTAATGGACAGCATATGATCTAATATATGCCATTAATGGCCAGCAGGGAAGGTCACTGCCCAGACTCACAGTGGACACCCTGGGACATGTGTGGCTAGCAGAGCAACACATAAGTACAAACTCACACACGGCCTTATTAAACTGTAGTTTTCCTGTATATTTCACCTGCCAAAGCAGTAACGGTTACACACCTTATATGTGAATGCATTTATTACACAGCAAATTAAAGGCTAATTCTGGTTTATCCAGATTATCTAAACCATTTCAATTGGTAAATATAAGTTAATATACAAGTTAATATTGTTATTCCAAGTCTTTTGTTTCCGACTCTTCCAACTTGTTTGAAAAGTATTGCTGGCATTAAATCAGAATAAGCATATATGTATAAAAATGTATGAATATATTGTCTTTGTATGGTCTTCAATTACGTTTATGTCAAAAATGATTAGCAAATTATCACATTCTGCACATTTTATTTATGTTTTACACAGTATCCCAACTTTTTTAGAATGAGACCACATTGAAAATCTCTAAAATTTTCACATAAACCTAAAAAAAAAATAATCAGACAGTTTGAGGATTGAAGGTTTGAAGAAGTTATGACATGTAAAATGAAGAAGAAATATTTAAGATTCTGCACTATTTCTAGGTCAGCAATCAAATTTAGCCTACTTATTTCCTTTGTACAAAAGGTCAGATTTCCTTGAGTTTTATCCCTTCCATTGAAGTATGTGTTCAGACGACACTAAGACGGATGTGATCGTTCAAGAAACTCAACTTACAGTCTGTGTTCATCTGTTAAAATATGGCTGTGCTTCAAGTTTCCAGCAGATCATTGCTTATTAAGCAGCACTGTCATAGTGGGAAACATGGCATCAGAACTAAGCGAAAGTGTCAGAGGTCAAATTGTCATTCTCAGCAAAGAGGGGCTGTCTCATGGCTAAAGGTTTCTGAGGGGGCAGTGCATGGAGCAAAAGTGACCACACCATCGGAAGATCAGTACATCAAGCTTCCTTACCTGAGAGATAGGAAAGCAAGTTCATCACATGAACTTTACATCTTTGCAGACAAGATAAAAAAAAACCTTTGTAACATTGTTTTTTGAAAAGTGCTATACAAATAATTATTGTTATCCTTAACCTAAATGTACTCTACAGTCCTCACCAGTTTAATTCCTCATCCCTTTCCACTGACTCCTTTAACTGACCACACACACATCCACTTCATACACACTCCATACCCTACTAGGTCATGAGCTCCAGCTGTTCTGTTCCTGTGTGTAAAACGCCAGGTGCACTGTATGTGTGGCTCGATAATCCAGATGTGTGATCATGTAGGTTTGATCTGTGTCCGTCAAATGGATCCTCACATTGTACGAAGTGGATTTGGGGGGTCAAACACTCCAATCCCCTCTGGTGTGTGATCTCAGGTGCAAGGGTCAAATGTATGTAAACCCAAACAGTGTGTTTCCACAGTGATGAGATGGGTTTGTCAAGAGGCTAATGTGCCTTAATCCCCTCAAAGGCTTCAGCCGGGTCCGGGCAGCCGCTCCAAAGTGTCGGGGAGGAAAGGCCTGTGTTTTCCTCACTGGGGCTTATTCACTGGCTCAACAGACAGTGTGTGCATATGATTTTTATGTGTTGAGCATTTGTGCTCACAGTGCCTCAAGCTAATGGATTAGTCCTTTACCGGCATGCTCCAGCATGCTTCTGACGTCCAACCAATGAGTGCTCTTGGGCTTGCTTTCAGTGTTTTGGTTTATCTTCACAGAGTGTTACAGTTTCTCTGTCCACAGTTATCCTCATCGTACAAAAATGCTATTCAAAATCAAATTGGCATTTGGAATGATCCAAAAGGAAGCTACAATTTTTTTAATTTAATTTTCAAACGGGAAAGATGACAAAGGATTATCATTCTCAAGATAGTCATTTATTTTAAATATGAATAGTAAATTCCAGGAAATTGTTTCTCTTTTTCAGAGAAGCAGATGAATAGAACTCTTAAAAGACCATTCCAAAATACATCTTGTTAATACATAACCCTTATAATGTTGTAAACAGAAATAGAAGAACCTTTTCATGAACTACAATGGATTTTATTAGCATTTTGTATAAAGTAGATTTGTCATTTTTCATCTTGTTTCAAACAGCAAATGTAAAAGCTTTGATGGACTGACTGGGCTGAGTCACCGATGTGTTATTCAATAAATAATTCAAAGTAGAAAATGGCCCGGCCTTTTTGATGTGTCAGAGTAGGAAAAGCACAGGTGTAAATAATAAAATAAATGTTGGCTGAATTCCGTTTAGCGGCTTCACTTTCAGGGTCCTGGTATTGTTCATATTGGTCACTGTCACATTCAGTCTGTTTACATGCACTCAATAAACCAGGTATCATGAAAAATTAGACACATTTCCATGCTGGTTACTTTAAATCTATGCACATACTGTGTGCAGCCAATCAGGAATCAGATTTATCCTCTACCCTTAACCTGATTTTGACTTCATTTCTTAATGACTTTAACTGTATTACTGAAGATGCCCCCCCCACTTCTACAGGCTTTAGATGGAATTATTTTACAAGAACACAATGCATCACATGTAAACACTTCTGTTTTCATCCAGCCTGAACAGATTCGTTCTGCATTACAAACTTGGGGTGCACCAATGGAAGATGTTGGAACATAGGATCCATTGTTTTTGGAGCTTAAATCTTTTAAATTCTTCTGCCTCTTCTCAGTCCCCCAACTTCATGGAGTACTGTATTACTGGAGTGCACCTGTAAACACATAGCCTGAGATGTAGAAATGCTCACTTCTTCCAAAACTAAAAGCAGCGCACAGAATTGACTGCTGAATCAAACTCAGCAGTTCCTATGAAAAAGTGAAAACATTTCTTGTGAAAATAGACTGTTTTATTAAACAGATAAATATGAACCATGTTTGGGTGTGTGTGTGAGTTTATGTGTATCATCTGATGTAGATGGGGTTCTGGCTGAAGTCCAGTGAGTGCAGGGCGGTGGCCAGGGCTGCATACAGGTGAGAGCAGCTGAACCTCAGGCAGTACACTGGGCTGCTCACTGGGTCTGAGCTCAGCTGGAAGAACTGCACAGAAAACACAACATGAAATCACATTAAAACAGCATTGAGTTTATTGTTTCACATCTGGATCAGCTCACAGATAGGATACTGTACACACCTGCAGGCATTCGGTCTGCCGTTTGTCCCAGAGTCGTACGACCCCATAGTACGAGGAGCCGCTGGCTATCATGTGATTTCCGTCTGTCTGGATGCAGTACAGAGCGCTGTCATGAGGCTCCTCCCACTCCATCACACACTTCCTGTTGGAAAGGATGGGAGAGTTTACACACAAGTTGAGATGAACAGGATAATATTTTTGGTTTGCAGCACCACATGATGTCTGATTTTAGAATTTTTTCAACTTGAAAATGTAACGAAGAGACATGTCATGACAAAGTCAAAAGCAACTAGACTTCTTGAAGATGCTTCTTCCTTGGAAGAATCTTCACAGATGGAGAGATCTCTGTGTCTTGGGTTTTACGGTTTCCCCCAGGGGCACTGATGCTTTTTTTTTCCCAAATTGAAGGTATGTTGTCTATCATTTAATGTATATGACAGTAGATACAGACAGGAAACATGGAGAGAGAGAGGAAAGGGAATAGCACACAACAAAGGTACCTGCCCTGAATGAAAACAAGGGAGGTGATTACACCTGTGATTACAAAGTATGTGCCTTAGCCAAACACCACTATGACATCTCTACGTAGACCTTTTCATAGATAGACTCCCAATTGCAAGGGACCAAAATGCTTTGGACAAATTAAGATGTCTTCATTTTTCCTAGAATCAGCACCAAATTATACAGGTGTTTTAAGGAACTGTTCTATGAATTTCATTTACAGAGCAGTACCTTTTAAGGAAATTACAGGAAAATATCAGATCCTTGAAATCAAATGATACCAGTTTATCCAACCTCCAAATATCACCAAGTGTCATGATTCCAATCCAACAAAGGTCTGAATCTGGGATGTTGGGGAAAATAGCAAAATTGCCAAAAATGTACAAATTAAAAATCTTCCAGATGAGATTACTGAACAGTAAAAGAAAAGTGAGATTACATCTGTGTGTATGTGTGTGTTGTGGATGTTTGGAGATAATGTTGAAACTCCATCTCTTGTTTACAGGAAAACCCTATACTGTAGTTCACAAGGAAGTGAATGTGTGTATGTGTATGTGTGTGTGCAGGCAGCAGGCTGAGTGAACAGCAGAGCAGGGTGGTGGTGGTGGCTGTGGTTAGGAGAGGGGAAGTATTTTGGGGATAAGTATTTTCTGCCAATAGACATTGATCCTCCATTAGTGCAGCCTCATCAATAAGTGATGGGGAGACACCAGGGGCAGACAATGGGGCAGCAGAGATGTCTGGAGGTCTCTCTCTCTTTCACACACACACACACACACACACACACACAGACAGATACATACAAAGGCACACTCTATTTCTAGTGAACCTCTATGGGGGAGGTCACCGGTTGTCACTGCATCCTGAAAATGAAAAACACAAACAGTACACAGCCACTGAAGTCCCTCATAAAGTCCCTCAGTTCACCCATTCTCTCTCTCTCTCTCTCTCACACACACACACACACACACACACACACAGACAGACACACAAACTGAATGGAGAGATAGAAATCTAATATGTATAGCTGGGTGATGGGTGAAATGATTTTCATGATATTAATAAACACATCTTTTGACATACTGCATATCACAATAAACCAACTGTATGAAACAATCAAACATAAAAAAAATAAACTCATGCTCGTGCTCCACAGTAACACTTTCATTAGATCTGTTAAGCACCACGGGACAGAATCTACATTTGTTTTTTGCCTATCACAGTGCATTTCTCTTTGGTGGTGAGCCCCAACTTCCAGACAACCTGAACCTCCTGGATCACCCTGGGAGCCTTTTGTGGTCAGTGAGATTTGACCATATGAATTATTGATATCTAAAGAGGGACCCCCCTCTGCCAACCTTCACCCCAACCCAACCCTTCTCAAAGTCCCCAGAGCGATCTGACAATCAGATCTGATTTGTCTTACTTGACTGATCCCCCAGAAATACAGCCTGAAACCCCTCTAACCCAAAAATAAAAGCTGCCCTCTCCAAACATGTTAGGGACCCTGCTGGCATATAGTGAAGTGAGGGCTGCTGCATTAATATGGACACGCAGTGGGCTGCAGGTTAGTTGCATGTGCTCACACTGCTTAAAATAAAACACTAGGCTTGCAATGATTTTTACATCATGGTCTGAATGTTGTGAAGCTTTTCCATCCTGACCAGAAGAACTAAGGAAGGAGGTTTATAGAAAATCATAACAATGATCAATTTGTCATTAAGGTTAAGTGTATTGTGGTTTGAATTCATACTGTAGTAAGTTTTTCAGTGGAAAAGGAATGGCTTTGCTTTAATCCAATTCAACTGACATTTCACTGTTACTTTTAAATGACAGTTCAACTACTTGCATGGTTTTCATACAAACCGTCTTAGTAGAGACTACGGCACTAGTAGAAAATAACATTTCGTCTTTAAGCCCAGTAGGGCTTAGCATTCAGTGACTACACTTCAAATGACACCTCAACCCCTTTAAAATGCTTATACGGCAATTGCTTTAAGTGCTGCAACTTAAATGGCAGTTCCAAACAAAATCTCACCAACACCGTGAGAACAAGAAAAGAGAAACATATTATGACACTGTGTACACTGTAGCTGAAAATATACTGGGATTATTAATTCAATTGTGTTGCATTAACTTTTCAAGTTGAGCCTGACAAAAGAGAGACAGTAGCATACCGTGGGCTGAGTCGGAGGTCCCACAGTCGAATAAAGGTGTCATAGCCACAGGTAAAGAGCTGGAATGGAGATTCAAACACCATGTCCAACACACCAGCCCCACGACGAAACTGTGAGCCCAGACTGCACACACACTCCGACCTGGTGGAGGAGAGGGGAAGAGGGTGAAAAAAGAGGAGAAATGAACATGTAGAATGTGATCTTTCACATGTGGCACATCCAAAAACCACATATGCCTACATGTATGTGAATTCATCACATATGAAATGTAGATAATAAAAGAAATTATTTTCATTTCATTTATCATCATTGGACAGAGATATCTGAGCTCCCTCAGTTGGGGCAGTGACTACCTGTAAACCCCGAGAGACAACCTCTGCCTCAGACTTGAAGGTTCTGAGTCTCACCCTGACCTCTTCACACTCAGATACAAACTTGACTTCCTTGAGATCCTCTCCATGAATATCACAAACGGAATCTGTGACAAAGAACAACCCTGGCAGAGTCCACTACCCACTGAAAACACGCTTGACTCATCCATCCATCTAGACAACCTTCCAGTATTGTGGTAAATCAAACCTGACTGCGACCACTGGACTCCCATTATAACTCCTTGTTTCAAGTATAAGCCCAGGTTATGTTGTTGCAGCTTTTTCTGAAATTGTTATCCAAAATGTATTTTTCACACTATTTACACACTTGTGTGTATAATAATCATTTATTTTATAATTTCGAGGTAAGCATCATTCTGAGATGTGATAATTTTGTCACGTTATTACCCTTATCATTATTGGCATCATGATTGTTTTTTGTCTTTATACTGCATTCCATTTGTTTTTACAGTTCCATTTTTCATCTTCAGTGAAAATGTGGTTACCTAGAGACCTGAAATCAACATTGACAGAGTGCTGTCTGTGTGTCACTGAGCCTGGATTAGTGAACATGGCTTTGAATTTGGGCCTGGGGTCGTGCATAACTTGCGTGTATGTACAAGTGATAAATAAAGTTTGTGTGCCTGGGTTGATGTGGTGTGACTTCTGTGTGTGTGTGTGTGTGTGTGTGTGTGTGCACATGTGTGTGTTTGTGCGCGTGAGTCGAGCTCCATGCAGCACCATGCTCTTGTGATCACAGTGCTGTCCCGCTTGCTCCTCGCCTCTTGATTATTGGAGAATAACTTGCACTCAGCAGGGCGGATTATTGCAGAATAACTGTCTCTTTGTTGCCATTTAATACCCTCCATGACCGTGACTGTGTGCGACTCTCGCACGTTTGATACCTGCCCCGTAGCAACCATTTAAAGGAGGCCGCTGGCCTTGGCGACCGAGCAGCCCTGCGCTTCGACTCGTGCCCCCCTCCCTCACCCTGGAGCTCAATCCGCAGGCTTGGGCTGGTAATCCCCCAGCCTTACCCCAGGGGGCCTTCTTATTGGACCAGGGCTTTCCCCACAGGTTGCCTTACTGGGTGAGAGCTTTCTCATTGCCAGGGTCTCATGACTAAGCCCGGGCCAATGGGGAGTCTGTGATGAGGCTGAGTTTGTGTCTGTGTGGGGTAGTGACCCCTCGTTTTCCCCTTACCACTAAAACCAAGGAGCTTAGCACATGCCACACAAAAAGAAACTCATTCAAGCCAAAGGGATACGAGCCTGTTCATTCATAACTAAGTAATGATGACTCCATCACAGCACCACCACTCTAAGTAAAAAGAGATCATCAATTCATAACCCGACCCTCGGAAATCCTTCAAAGTAGATGATTATAATCTTATGCTGCTCTGAAAAAAGGGCAAAAACAAACCCAAATGTGAGAGGAAAATAAAAACTAGGTTTCCATAAAATGGACCTGACATCTGTCCGTGGATCTTAAAGTCAGTAATAGCACCATGCGATGAGCTGGTGCACAGCGCAAAACAGCAGGGATTCTCAGAAATTGGTAGGTCACTGGCTTTTATGGACCCCGCGTGATTACAGGATGGAGGCATAAGCATGTAATCTGTCAAAATGACTGTATCTGTTAGTGAGCAGCGGCACAACGTTTTGATCTGACCATCCTTTCTGTTGCTTGTCTGGGTCCATAATGTTGAATACCTGAGTCTGGCCTCGAGCATGCCTGACTGCAAAGTGTCACACGGCAGGCTCCAAAACATAGCTGACTGGCTGAGTCATAACACACACGGTCCGTCCTCAAAGGGTTAGTGATGTACTCAGGAGAACACACCATCATAGGCTGTAAAAATCCCAGGGTGGCTTGTGCCATATACTGTGAAAGTCATCAACCCCCCATCAGTGGAAATGTAGTACTGCCATACTGCATGTGGATCACATTATAAGTAGGGGAGTTATAATTTAAACAGACATTTTTGTCAATAAGGAAACAAAAAATTTCCTGATGAAATGTGTCAGTGTGTCAGTAAAACTGCACATTCTTAAATATGAAGTAAAAAAACCCAAAACATTAAGACAGGTGTAGCCTGTTTATAATAAATGTATTATGACATATATGATCATTAGAGCATTCGAGCCTGCTGTGTAGTTGAAGATTTTCATATTCTGTTCATGCTCAGTCAAGATTACCTGTACTAGCCCTGCAGGTCAACTCTACATAGAGTTCACATGAAAAGAGCATTTGAGAGTTAAAACCATTAGGGACAGTTCAGTATTGCCTTTACCTGCCTTTGATTGTGACATGTCCCTACTGTCTGTACCCAAATTGATGCCTACGCTCATAGGCCTGCACAGAAGCTTGAAGTGAATGTGAGCTGCGGTGCCAGTGAGGTGAACAGAGACGAGGAGTGGGGATCTAAAGGGAGCACTGTGGGCCAGCTGCACAGGTCTGGTGGCAGGTGCAGGAGCTCTGGTAGCACATGACCAGCAGCTGGGTAGAACCTGCTCTGTCTCTCTAGTGTGGAGGGAGTGTCTACACCTAAACTGTCTATAAAATTCTCTCACAGACCAGCATCCAACTTCAACTTCAAACTACTGTACTGTACTTAATGTAATTGTGTGTACACAGTTTTCTTGTGCAATGAGGGATTATTAGTGACATTTCAGGCATGCTCACTTTCAGTTTGACCTCCAAATGAAGTTAGGTTAGATCATCTATATAAACTGTTGGTTTGTTTGCAGCCTACATCACTTTGTTGTAGCACTGTTACCATGATCTCAATTATTTAAGTGGGTGTTAGTCATGTGACTTGTAATATAATACTACTTAATACTACTACCATAATACTAGATATGCAAAAGATTACAATCATAGATCACATGCCTAAATGATCAGTTTCATTAAACTGAAAACAAAGTCAGGTAGATCAGACCAGCATTATGAAGACCAGTTTAAATAAAATGTTATGGGGATTAAAGCATTATTTAAGCATTTGTTTCATTTGGATGGATAATGTAATCATTACAAGAAACAACAAATGGCCAGAAGGACAAGAAATAGAATCCAGGTTGTAACCCCTGACCCCATTCCTATTGAGAACGATTCTTTAAGCCTGATGCAAAACCCGCCATTAAAATGACGATTCAAATGGAAATCATCATTTTTCTGAGAGAAATAAACTTGCTGATTGAGAACAAAGCAGTTTGAGCTGCAATGTGGCAGCTACTTTGTGAGATGGGCAGACTGGTGGCCCTGGGGGGCACAGACTTAGTGATTGTTATGAAGGGGCTACTGGCTGTGTGACATACAGGGTCTAAGTCCTGAGTTCAGCCTGTCTGGTCTCACTGCAGGAGTCAGGTTGGCTTTAGGGGCCACACACACACACACATGTTGTGAAAGGAATCATTAATGAATTGACAAAAAAAAACACAGGAGAAGCTAAGGGAATTATCCTTCAGTGTAGGGACAGTTAAAGAAAAGCAGTGTGTGTGTTTTTGTGACAGAAGTGGCTGGAGGCTCTTGTAAAGTTAAGTCTGAGCTCTGAACAGGAGCCTGGGGACGCACTGGGAACAGGCCCTCTTGTCAAAAGCCATCAGACAGGTAGAGAAAAGAAGCCCTGCTGAGGTTTTTACTAAACCTAAAACAAACAGAGGGGAGCCACGCAAACTGCTGCATGTCCACCCAATTTAGCCTGCACCTCTGAGCCCGCTGCAGCAGGAGGAATGTGAGAGACGGTGAAGAGGAGGGCTACTGCCTGCTGGGACCCATCAACAATGACCACCTTCAAAATGTCACATACACGTGTGCACTGCAAAGACAATACTGCTGCAATTTGTATAACAGAGTGTCCACCCTGACGCAGACATTTCATCTCGTTCTTTTCACTTCCAGGAATGTCAGGAATCCTAGCCCAGCCATTTGATTGTTTAAAAAAAAAAGGAGGGCTCCCTTTCTAAAGGAACAGAGGGGAATCTTGGGAGTTGGGAGTGATGGTCAGGGTCCTTTCTCTTTGATGCTTTTTTCCCCCCTCTGTGTTTAGCCATGAGCGAAGACACTGTGAAAAGTTCAGTTGCTGCTCCAATGGTGCCACTTGTGTGGGATCCCCCTCTATATGGATGATCATAAGACCTCTTTGTACGGTCGAGATGAAAAAAAGACACAGAATTAATTGCGACAGAGCGAAAAAGAGAAAGTGTTACATGAAATTAAAATCAAAGCCACAAGAGCTCAATGGGAGCCTGGGCTTTATGACCCCCCGTTTTTATCTGAGTGTTACCTACAATTTTCACAACATGCAGTGAGTCTGTTGGTGCCAGCCAAAAGAAAATGAAAGTACAAAAGTAGAAGAGTCATGGGAAGCATAATTAGGACCTGAACAATTTGAGAAAATTATCTAATTGCAGTTTTTCTGACCAATATTGTGACTGTGATCTAAGTTGCCATCATTAAAAAAACAAAAAAAAAAAAAAGCCAGTGAAGTCGATAGTTTGCTTGTTACAGACACAGACATTAAACCAGTGTCTTTTCTGATTTGAAAATTGTACGCTTTCAAATCTCAATGTACAAACCATTATTTGTTCAGCATCAGCAATGTTTAAATTCAAGTGCTCACTGCTTTAATGGCGAGCCTACTTGTAAAAACAGCATGTCAAAAATAATTGATTTAATTAAAATGAAGAATTATGACAAACACTGTGAAAACCTCTATTTGTAATTCAACATGTGCATTTCTCACAGTGCATTGTGTTTACTGGAAAGCATGTTTATAAGTGCGTGCAAGTTACCATTCCTTTCACAACCAAGACATTAGCATGTGGGGTAGTCATTTCACATTAAAGGATATTGGTTTATCATTAAATCTAATCAGATATCTATGAAATTGTAAACATAAACTAACTTTAGTAGAACATTTTGACAAATGTATTTTTTTATACAAATCATTTTTTTGTTCTACTGTCATCATACGTCAGCATGTTATGGTTGGCTTTGTGTCACCTCACTGTCTTCACTTTGCAGGCCCACTGTAACCCCTACACTTTGGTCAAAAGTATGTGGACACCCCTGTAGACATCCATTTGTGTACTTGTGTGGTTTTGGTCCCTTAGTTCCAACAAAGAAAAATCCTAATGCTCCAGCATACAATGATACTTTAGACAGTAGTTCTCTTCCAACTAGTGTTTGTCCCTTTCCTGCTTCAACATGACAATTTCCCTGTGCACAAAGCCAGCTCCATTAAGAAATGCTCTTCCAGTTTGCTGAGGAAGAACTTGAATGGCCTACACAGAGACCTAATCTCAACCTCCTCCAACACCGTTGGGATGAACTGGAACTCATCACCCAACATCAGCGTTGGACCTCACTAACGCTCTTACGACTGAATGGGATCAAATCCCTGCAGCAGGTTTAATATCTGGTGGACAGCCTGAAACCAGAAGAGTGGAGGCTGTTATAGGACTACATTAAGGACCATGGTGAATCACATGATCAGCTGACACATATGGCTAGAGGGTTTGGATCTCTACATACACACTTTGTTCAGGTGTTCCCATACTTGCAGACCTTGCAGTGCATTTAGCCTAAATGTTGAAAAAGCCAAATCTTAAACTGGTAAACAGCTATAAAGTGTATATAAAGTGTGTGAGACTGTCAAGGTGCCTGGATGATAGAAGCAAGTCATTTCACCCTCAGGCTTTGACCACAATGAACCTGCATTTAAAAAGTTGTTGCTTGTCCAAATATTAATGGCAGATATTTGGACAAGCAACAACTTTTTAAAGGTAGACAGAGACTAGATGCAAATTCCTTTAGTTGGGCCAAAGACCAAGCATGATGTTCTTTATCAGACATAGAACATGTAACATTGCTGACTTCATCTATCTGTTACAGAAATGTCATCTTTTACTAGAGAGCAGCCAATTTTATAAAGTCTGACACTGGCCAAGTTTAGAATGACAACATGTTACGTTGCAATTCATTTGATGACTGTTTGCTCACATGCTGTATGTAAAGCTGGAGAGAGTCCAGCACCGAGTCGGGTACCTGTAGGCACTCAACGGGAAACCCACAGAGAAATTGTGTAAGAGGTAAAAAAATTATATTTATATGAATTTGAGCATGGGTAAAAATGAACTAAACCTGGGCAGGCAGTGGGTGAGAACAAACCTGTTTTTCTTGAGAAATAAGAACTTAAAATGATTAGGCAGCATTTTTAATATGTAAATCATTGAATATTATCAAGTCAAATCAGCAAGGATATTTTTTTTTATTGAAAGTCAGTCACACAACATTTGACCCCTAAATTGACATCTGGCCAAATAATGGGATCTGATCCAACAGCAATATAGAATAGATACGAATAAATCTAAAAATAGCCAGTGGTGAAAGCCAAATTGTGGACATGACATCTTCAAAGGTTGAATGTTTGGGAGACATTTGGTGTAATCAGAGACTGTGAGAATAACGTTGTCAGTGGCATTGCTGCTTAAAAGTACCAAAAAGTATTATCTTTAGTTAGTTGTAAGCTCAGCACACCGACGCTGAGGAAACACATGGACAACTGCAGGAGCACAGGTGCTGTGATACTTTTCCAAGAACAAAACTGTCAAACAGCCAAAATGGGAGGACAATGAGGCTATAACCTAGTTAGTGGTAAAATCTGTGTGCAGGAACATCAGATTGCTTCCAAGTGCCGTGGTGGGCTCATTAAACTGGCACAGGGTTTGACTGACATCAGTTCCCGAGCTGGCCGTGTGGACACTCAGCATCTGTATCATGCAAACTGGCAAAGTATGCAAAAATACATTTCCACGTCCGGGGGTCAGTTTTTCTGGCCATCTGGCCATGGAGAAAAACAATTCACTTGGACTTCAGAGGACACATGCATTATCTAGGTGTGTCACACATTGTAACTATGTCAATTTTCCTCACCACCTGCAACCTCCAAAACAACCTGCCCACCCATCCCTTCCTTCACTCTCCCTGTGTGTCTCATGTCTTCTCCCCTCCTCAGATTTCCCGACAATGTGGGAACAGGAAGCAGCTTTTAGTGTCCGGCCCTGTGTTGTGCCGGCCTGTTTTAATTGGCCCAGGTAAAGCTGGGAATTACAGCAGCCTTGGCAGGGATGTATCAGGTTTAAGCCTCTCCTTTCAGACACAGGAATTTTTAGGCCCCTCATTTTGAACTGCTCTTTGCTCAAGACTAGTGTGTTCCCTGGTGTTTTCAAACCTTTGCTTCACTTGCTTTTTGAATCAATACAGGGCCACACTGTTGCTGTGTTCACGAACGGATGCAATTACTGTATGTTTGACATGGAAAACACATATCAACAGAAGCCATGTGGGAACATTAACCCTGTAAATTAGGTATACAAGAGGGCATTTTTTGGCAGTGGAAATTGTTCAGAACTGATAATCAGTCTGTTTAACTCATAACACACTGGACTCAGTAGAGCTGGTGTCCACAGTCTCAACTAATTAGTTTTGAAAACCCATTACAGAGAATATGTAAAAGCATACGGTATACACATGACTGCACATGCACCTACAGAACCTATAGTACTCTGCTGAGACAACGTTTGGTTGAAATGACAGAATAAGAGAGGAGGAGGAAGAGCAGGTTGGGTCAGTCTACAAGGAAGCCGGTTAGATGAGACAGTGAGACTCTATCTCTGTCCATCTTTCAGTCTGATTCAGTCAGTCACAACACAACTCAGAAGTTTCCAGGTAATGAAACTGTGCTTCATGAGAGAGACACAGTGATGCTCAAGTGTTAATAACATTCATCTTTAATCCATGTCACAAACCTGTACTTGTTTTTTAATCAGCTCGTGAACTTACAGACAGACATTTCCCTGTGACATCAGAGCTCACCTTCAGCTCACCTGTCTGTGCAGCTCAGGCTGATGCTTCCAGGTTTGACACAGTGATGAATGACGTTCACAAACATGCTAATCACATAGGCAAGCTGTAGCTAATTTACCCCATATATAAGGTTCATTCTATAATGACCCATACAAAAATAGCCCAACTCCTAATCCACTTGTAAAAAAGGGGAAAGATGGAGATGGTGTTAAATTCACCAAATATTAATCTTGCACTAATCATGCACACTTTGCACTTATTACAGAACAGCTCAGCTAACATTGACACTGACACAGTTACCTTATAAAAAAGGACTTCATGTCCTAATTGAGAATATTTTTGGGGCCCAATTGAAATTGTCATGTCTCAAAATGTCCTGTCTGTTCCATATCTTCTCCGTAGTTACCTGGCCTTCCCTGGCCACGCTTGCAATTTATGTACAATGAATAAGATTTTGTTTATGTCTTACAATGCACATTGTGCTTTAGCACGTCTGAGCAGCTTCTTCACTTACCGTTCAACATCCCAGATGCGAAGAGGGGAGAAGTTCTCACAGCATGCAGTGCCTGTTACAAAGGAGCTGGGGGAGACACACAGAGAGAATAAAATGTCTCACAAAAAAAATATTTAAAACAGCCGAACTAAAACTCTCCAATGAAACCCAAAGTATTAATGACAATAAAAGCAGCACAAGAAATATGTTGTCATCTGGACCTTATAATTCATATCTCAGACAGCCCATACTGACTGAAAAGGATGTCATTCAGACTATCCCAACCCCATGTATTGGGGTAAGTGTGTATATTATTATTGAAGTAAGTGTACTGCCAGTTGTCGGTATAGTTGGCACTCAAACTTGTAGTGTGTCACAAACAAACTTAGACATGATATGTTCATACCGGCTATAAAACAAGCAGAAATGGACACAGATGCCAACTACCACACAGCCTCATTTACCACCAACCAATAAACCATCACAAACAACTGATGAACAATATCATGTGGACTGGCTGTGTTAATTTTACCCTCTTGACCAAGGATTAACTGAGTGTCTTCTTACCAGAAGTATGTGAGCAGTGTCTTGCACCAGTGCTATTGTCATTATTGATTCAATCTGACATTTTCAAATGCCTTCTTTAGGTCCAAACAACAGTGTGCCACCCAAAATATTCAATATATTAAATTCAAAATTATGTAAACATAGAATGGATTGATTTCCATAGTACAGCTAAAATGAATGACACTGACAGACATTGAAAACAGTCCTTGACCACAAACAGCTTCACACTTCATATACTGGCTTTAAATATTTATTCATGCTCACTGTTAAAAGCAACATTTATTTGAAATATCCTCCTTAGGGCCCACTAAGTATCCAATGTATTTACTTGAGTTTATTTATCAAAAGTTAAGAGTATACCAAATGGGAAAAGACACATTTGCCACATCTGTCCCTGTTGTGTACTGCTGTGGTTGTGGATGGCACTCAGGTGTCAGCAGGGAATACACACTGGCATGGAAGTTCATAAACCACTGTTCAAAAATAATACAAAGACAGGGACAGTAGATCCAAAGCACACTGAGACTACAGCCTGTTCTTCTCTTGTTTATTATGACAAAGTCAAGTGAGTGGTAAAAAACGATCAGATTCTCCTTGCTGTCACATAGCAGGACGCACGCACGCACGCACGCACGCACACACGCACACACACATCCCTGCCTCCATCCACCACATATTGTTTCCCAGTAGAAGAAAAGAGAAGAAAACTACAACAGTCGTGATCCTTTGATTGGAGTGGCAGGTTGGAATTAGCAGCCTAGGTATGCACAGTGAATGCCATGCATGTGGAGAGGTGGGGGAGCTGTGAATGGAGAGGGGAGGAGCGCTGTGGGAGTGGGCTGATGAGGTGTGTTTGGGTGTTAGAAGCTATGTAGAGGGTGGGGTGGTGACCAGGGGTGCTGGTGGTAGGGGGGCTTCTGTTGGGCCAGGCCAGAGTCTCAGGGCTTATTGCCCTCCTACAGGGTTGACGGACAGGGGGAGAACCTGCCTTTTTCACACAGAGAGATAGTTACTGACAAATGCTGCTGGCTGGATGACAATACAGTAGATGGAGATACAGAGGCAGATGCAGAGCGAGAAATAAACACTCATAAAATAGGTGGAAAAGAGAAAATGTCTCCATCAAGGCAAAAAAATACAGATTTTAAAACAGATTAAAATACAGTTTCATGAAGTCCAATATTAATTGCCTGGATAATTACTGTTTAAAAAATCCCAAAAGACAAGGATGCCCCCCTTTGTCCACTTCACACGATCCCCACTTAAAGTCATACATGTTGAATTCTGGTATGAACAAAACCAACAAAACATCCCTTGGTTCTCCAGTTTTCATCTTTACCAATGCAATTCACTTTAAATAAGAAACACGCTGACACATTAAGGCTGCAACTAATTTCATTATGAATCAACTTCATTAAATTTATAATTTCATTATAAATTAACCTGAAACCCAACTGATTATTTTGTAGATTAATTAACTAAAATGTATTCAATTTAAAATGGCATTAAACTTAATTTTGAGAGGATATGACAAAATGTTATTTTTATCCAACGACTAAATGACTAGTGATTAACCAATTATCAGAATTACCATTGATTTAATTTTTGTGATCTGACTAAACCACTGACCGACACAATTTCAGCACAACAGTTTCAATAGAAAACAACTTAATCAGGTACACACTTGTTCTTGACACAAATATTTTAATTCAAAGATATTTTCAGGTATAAGGCCTCCAAATCGTAGTATCTTTTTCAAGATGACAACACTGGTTGTGAAATAGTAATCCATATTTTTTGTATATACACCTAAGGATGAATCATTTTGTTATTCTTCGGGGTGTAAAGACAAATTAACAACATTGCTTACAAGTCACTTGTAGCCTGCAGATAAACCAGATGGCCTTATGTACGGGTAAGAAAATTCCAGAGATTGTTTCAGGGACTGACTGTATGTATATTCAAACCAGAAACCACATTTATGTTGACCCCAAGGTTAACTCCATGCCTGTAAACCACAGTGAAGGGAAGGAAGCTATTAGCTCCAGCTGTGGTGGAGCATAGGTCAGGAACGCTGTCAGAATGTGACGGGAGTCAGTAGCTTCATTTATCTCCTTGAACAAGACAACTGGTGCTACTGTCCATTGTGACTTTTCTTTGTTTGACAGTTGTCCTCATGTTCTGTTTGTGGAAAGTGTGCCAAGATCCAAAGACAAAGCTAAAGCACTGAGGGTGTATAAAGTTTAAAAAGTAATAATAATACGATATATTATTGTATCCAAAAAAGAAGGTTCTCTTAACTTTGGAAAAGGTTTCTGATTCACTGATTCTGTGCATTTTGTTGACAGTAACAGGATGATGATGATAATTTACCTCATTTACCTCAAGGTCTCTATCAATGAAACTAAATGTGATTTTAATTACAAATAATGCATGAATAATATGTCCATTAAGCATTTCGAATATCTAATATTCTAATATATATTGTGTTGGACTACTAAAGGAAGGTACATTTTTGGTCATTTTTAAAGTTATTTTGAGATTTTATGCATTTTCAGGCAGTGGATAGTAGAGAGCTGACAGGAAGGGAAGAGAGAGAACGGCAACGACTTGCCACAAAGGTCACAGGCCAGACCCTTAACCAGGAGTTCTGCAGCCACTGGTCACTGACTTAAACCCCCATGAAACTGGGGCACCCCAACAGAAAAACCCATTTCAGAAAAGCGTCTTATTTTCTAGATAGATAGATTTATTTCCCAAGAACCACTACAGCCATTCTTATCACAGCACTTCTAAAACAGCACCTATGCTTTCAACAGAAAGGGTTGGAGGCTTGGGCTAGACTGTACTTTGTGCACGTTTTCTTTTCAAAGTGTCCCTTCTGTAGTTATTCTCATGTAATACCTCATCAATGTTCAGTAAATCAGTAAAAAAATGATTAACAACTATGAATTCATAAAATGAATTCAGATGAAATTCATCCAACTGGGCTCCAGATGAGTTTTCTAAGGACTGTTACATAAAATGGCTATGCAGCAGTCCAGACAGCATCAAACAGAGCTGTGACCGAGGGATGCTGTTGGCATCAACACACAGGGGTGAGGAGTAGGATATATTTGGGGTGGGGGGTGGGTTAAAGGGGTAGCAGGACAGGACAGGGCTGGGGGGGCTGACAGGCAGCTGTCAGGCCCATTAAGCAGCACGGCCTATTGGCAGGCCCCCGGTAATTAGTGTTGGGTAAACTCATTTATGGTCCAAATGGGTCGGGCAGGGCCAGGACCAGTATGCGCGGTGGGTGACCTCTGACCCCAATGACACAGGATACAATAGGGTTATGGTCACACTCCCTATCTGGACCCTATTACTCTCCATTACTCACATTACTCACCCCTCACTGGGCCATGGTGCTGGCAGAGGCAGGGCAGGGGACGCTGGCCGTACAATGAAAGAATGACTCCCCCCTCGTCTCCCCTAGCTCTCTCACCCCTTCTGTAGCACCAACCAAGCCTGATCTGGGGTCAGAGCTTGCACTGATATTATAGCTGCTAAGGTCAGAGCCTCTCTCGCCTAATGTGGGGCAAGTATCCCCCTCTAAAAACACAAATTTGCACGTGCGCACATGCACGCACACACACACACACATACACACACACACACACACACACACACACACACACACACACACACACACAGAGTGATATCTCTGACCAAAATGAGTCACCCTCCTCTGTCCAATCTGTGCCCCCCCACTCCTCCTCTCATCATTAGCAGCATGCTGGGCCTCTGCTGCCGTTTGGGTAACCTCATCAGCTGGCTGTATTATCTAAGGGCCTGTGTGACAGGGTCACACAAACTAACCGAGTTCTCAGTGGGAACACAGCCCCTCTGACACACACACACAGAGAAGCACAAATCACAGACATGAAGAAACGCATCTACAGACATTGTCATGTCTGCAAACACACACTCATTCATACAGACTGAAGCATAGACAGCAGCAGTAACACACACATATGTACACAAACACAGACAAAGTGTGAGAGCCCCTTCTGGGGGTTGAGTCCGATAGTATCAACATTGTTAGCTCCAAATCAACATGCTGACTGCACAGGGGGCACCAGGTTTCCCAAGACCACCACCAACTCACTGCTGCTGTCCAGACTATCACCATTCACCATCACCATTCTGAGATTCAAGCTCAGTAAACACCAGTAACGTCCTCTCGAGCACAGGAACACCTCAGTACATGGACATAAATGATTCAATATGCACTGCTAGGCCTGTATCTGAATCCCAATTGTCCATATTAAATCTTGTTTGCTACTTTATGTGTATTATTATTGATGCATTTTCATCAATATGCTGTATCTAGACCTACGAGAAACACAATATTATCCATTTCCTCCACAGAATTATGCTACAACCCAGCACACCTGCAACTGCACAAGAACTCAGCTTACATGCCAAGGTTTACCTTTAACACTTATGTTTTAATGCCTTTGCTCATCATCTGTGATTTTCACACAGTCAAAGACATACAAATTGTGTGTCCTGATAACAGTTCAGTAACAACATACTAATTTACTATTAAGTGCCTGTTGTCTGCTGAGCACTGCACAACAGTGGAAGAAGCAATGTCAAAGACTTTACTGGTTCAAAAAATGATCTTTTTTGTTCATATCACTAGGTCACCAAGACTGACCTTTCAGCTGTGTCTGTCTTCCAACATTTTATTTCCACCAAGTATTGCCCTGTTGCATGTGTGAGCTACCCTGTCTGCAACCTTGGGTGAATACAGGTCAGGTCTGTTCAATGTAAAATACTCTCAAGCATCATTTTAAACGTATTTGGTCCAAAACACAGCCCTTTCAGCTGCTGGCTGCTGCAGCATTTCTGACTTCTGAGACTTCTTAAAAATATGAAAATATTTTATAGGATAACTCAGAACTTTGCACCAGAAAAATGAAAAATACCTTATACAAAGGGAATAGTTCCCATGAAACTGTCAACAGTGAGGTCTGTGGATTATCCTGAGAAACAAGGATACTTGCTGTTGCTGCATTGTTTGTCTGGCTCTATTAAAACAAATATACTTTAGGTGATTGAGCAGGAGGTGACGCCACATCTTACCATATGACAGCTGTAATACACAACTTGGCACTTGAGAGCAGAGATTAAACAATTTTAGAAAAGGATGTGAAAATGATTCAACTAGATTCTGAATTCTGATTGTTTTCATAAATCTACTGATTATTCTTTCAGCCCATGAGATGATTTTGATTTTCCTTGATTTTTCCTGATTTAATATATAAAATGTAAGAAACCGTAATAAATACATGTCACATTTTGTGTGTGGCAAATAGCATAATGGCTCGATTTGTGTGACCAACAGTCCAAAACCCAAAGAGATTGGAGACACTGGAGAAGCTTGAATCTGCAAATGTTTGGCATTTTTGCTTAATACACGATAACTGGCAAATTAGTTAAAATATATATTTGTTGCTTGATGGACAACTTAATTAAACTAATGTTGTCAACATGAGATGCCTGTTACAGAGAGAAGAAAAGAAATAAACCCATTAACGCTTTCACAGATTTATCATGTGGGTGTGGTCTAAGCTGTGGTTCTTTGACAATAAATTCCAATTTGAGTCTATGTAGCTGTACAAATGTGCTTGTGCTCCTACTCGCATCTTATTATAAATATGTGCTCTGCATATGCCTAATGTAAAAGCTTACCTCAATAGCTCAATTTAAAAGGCTGTGATTTCAATGTGTGTAACCTGGCTATGATGGCACTTGTGACCCTAATTGACAAATGATTTAAATTCTTGCCCTTTTATAATGGCTGTCTTGACTTTTGTTGGAATTAGGGAATTCCAAACAAGTCTTCTATTAAGAGGACATAATGCAAACACAAAAAGTAAGTCAGTATTTATCTCAGCCTCTGGCCCTAGGACCAATTACACATGAATGCAAGAGAACAGCCCACATCCCCGCTCTGGGAATGTGGAGGCATTTGGCTCTGGACTCCAGGGGCGGTTTAGCTTTGCCCAGTCACCCACCACCCCCACCACCCATCAGAAAGAGGGTTGTTAATTTGTTGCGCTTGACCCCGGGCTTTGTGCCTGACGTGTATCTAGTTTGTAAAAAGTGCTTTTATCTGCTTTCTAAATATGTCTGAGCTCAAAGGGTTATGATGCTTTTATATTGGTCAGGGAGGGAGACAATGGTCAAAGGGTGCAAGTGCTGACCCCTGCTGACACACACACACACACACACACACACACACACACACACACACACATGCACTCTCTCCCTCTCTCTCCTGCTCTCGCTCTATCTGTAACTCCCAGCCTCCACTCCCTTGCTCCCTCTAGCCCTTTCTTACACACCGATATGCATGGGCAAACATATGCATGCACATAAACATGCACTTTCTCTCTTGTTATGCATAGCCACACACACACACACACACACACACACACACACACACACACACACACACACACACACACACACACACACACACACACACACACACACGTATGCTCAGACCCTGTTGTCCCATCCCCAACCCCCTGTGGTCCTTTTGGCTTCTGTTTGTGTCTCCTGTGTGTAGGGTCACCAGGACATTCCTCAGCCGGCCCCTCGGCTCTGTTCATCCAGCTGGAACAGACCGGGACCCAACACAACCGTCCACACCGGACACACACAGCAGACACAACAACACGCTGATGTTATCTAGCTGATTCTGGAATCATGTGTGGTCATACCTTGATAACAACAATAATAACTGTCCAAAATGTCATGAATCTGTTAGAGCAAGAATATGTAACTTTTGGCACAAGTGACAATGACAGGGTAATGATGCCGTAAATGAGTAGAGAAGAATTACAAAGTAAGTGAAATGACTCAGTAATGTCAACTTCACAGTAATATCTACTGTATCTAAAGTTAGCTAACATTAGCCATGATAAACTGCTGGTCATACCAGACTAAGCAGAGTTGGGGTGTGATAGGGGGTGATGTGCTGGTTCCATTATGGATTCACTTCTCCTTTAAAATCCAGACTGACTAACTCAGTTGATCTGATCTAATCTCGCCATGTTCTAACCCTTATCATATTTGGTGAGGGATTCCAAAAGATATGAGTTTGATAAGCGTATTCGATACTGGATTTAGATTCAATAAAAATATGGAACTCTAACCCTAGTATTGAACTCTATTCTTGAAGCAAGAGTGCATTTGCTGCACATGAACACACATTTCACTTATAAAAAGAAGTTTTATTTCATCTCTTAAATGTTACATAGCGTCATATTAATGCAACACACTGCTGAATGGAATATAAAAACATCACAAGCTCACCTGTTAATTCTGAATTGATCAGGGGTGTAATATATTGACTGGGGATACAATAATGAGATTACATTGTCTGCAGACTGACATTATTTCATTTTAATATTCTAACTTGATTAATGATTTCATTCTATTCAATTCAATTTTACTGTGATATTTTCATATCATCTGAGAACATTTTTAACCCATCTTGTGGGAAATTCTGCAAAACTTGTCTCTGTCATTAAATACTAAGAGCCTTTGCTGCATGAACAGCAGGTCTACACCAAGCAGACCGATCATTAATTAACAAGAACGGATTCACAAACTGATATCCACAATTAATTCATGAAAGCATTCATTTAAGATATCTCAACCTGCATTTCAACTAGCAAGGCTATTACTGTTCCAGCCCCCACCTGTCAGTGGATCACACACTTCCTGACAGACAGAAGGCGGCAGGTTAGGCTGGGGAAAATCACACCTAGTACCCGGACAATCACGATTGGTGCCTCCTCAGGATGTGTGCTCTCCCTACTGCCGTTCTCTCTCTACACCAATGATGGCACCTCAGAAGACCTGTCTGTTAAACATCCAACAGTTTGCAGACACAAAGGTCATCAGCTTTATCCAGGACAGTAATGAGTATGCATTAAGCTGGGAGGCTGAATAGCTTTCCCTCTGGTGCAGTCAGAAGAACCTCGAGCTGAACGCACTCAAAACTCCCCCTACACCATACTCAGCAGCACTGATGATTGTTGATAAAAGTGTCCTAGAAATCTGAAGGCTTTAGGTCAGCTCAGGACAGGAAAAGGCTACAACGGACAGCCAGGACTGGCAGAAAAACCTGCCAACCTGCCTTCCATTCAAGACCTCTATACGTTCAGAGTCAGGAAACAGCAGTCATCACAGCAACAATCATCTCAGCAGGTCCATCACACCGTGGATGCAACCTGCTCCAACTTCTCCCCATCTATTACAGAACACTGTACTCCAAGACAACCGGACCAGAACAGGTTCTTTCCTCAGGCCATCACTCTGGGTAGTTGGAAGACCACTTAACAATCTATAACTGTGTCTGCTCTGGATAATGGTGATACTGTGTCCATGAATGCCTCTCCCTTCATCCCAAAGCCTCTTGACTCTGTGTATCACTGTGCATCATCAAAGCTGATAAATGCCTCACTCACCACTGCATCTCCTAAGAAGAGGTGAAATGATCCTCCTTAATCAACAGAAGACAGCTGGATAGAATGTTATTGCTACTGCAAACACCGCTCTCAGGTCTCATATAAACACAGAACCTGCTGTACAACGTCAGGTCAGTAGATACACCAACATTAGCTGTATCGCATGTTCAAACTGATCTTGGACGAACTGGTTTCAACTACCATGCTATTTACAAATGGAACAAGCTGCAAAAAACTATAACCCTGTGCTCAAATATTTGCTTTGATTGCTTTCTATATATAGTTCTCTCTATATAAATTATGAATCTTATGTCCTTGATAGTTTGACTGATTGATGGATGAATGTTTACTAATTGATGGACACTTAGAACTGACCTAAGGCCTTCATCATGAGGTAACACACTTCACTGCACTGAGCTATATCCCCCTGAAGACCAGAGCACAGCAAAACTATTTGGATTTACTTTTTTTAACAAGCAATTACATTAATGGGAGTTTTAGAAATATTTGGTTTGAAAATCCAAAGACGATTTGAAGCAAATGACAGCCATTTTAAGCCAAAATGAGTTAAAGTCACAAGCCACAATAATTTGGTGACATTTTTGGTGTGAGTCAGTGAAAGGAGGTCTCTGTGACAAGTGCTTGTATGGTAGGGGTCAGCGAGGAGCGCGACTGACAAGTTTTAAATTGGGAACCACTAGAAGCAGAGCTTCAGTGATCACAGAGCTTTGTCCTGCTCAAAATGTGGTGGGAGTGACGCTCATTAGGATAATGTGCTGTATGAATAACACTGCCGCCAGTACGCATCACACACTCCCACGCTGTTTGGCCTCCATGGTGCCTTGATCAATACACATGTCTACTTTAACACTTTGGGCCAAGTGATTTTTGTTAATAATTCGAAATATAAAACCTGGCTCAACTAAATGCACATATTAAACAACTGTGTGAACATGTAAACACATTTGTCAGAAAATTAATTAACAAATTTGATGATTCAATAATCATTTATTAAGAATACCAAAGCGTTCTATGGATCCAACTTCACTACTGTGACCAGAGCATTGTAAACTGAATATAATTGACTATTTTTGGGTTTGGGTCTGAAGAAACAAAGAATCTAAAGACATGACTTTGGGATCTCAGAAACTGGAATAATAATACTTTGTGTTAATTTCATGATTTTGTTTTATATACTGACATTGTAAAAATATTCTTGTCATCATTGCGATTAGGGCAGCAGCTAATGATTGTGTTTTTTCTCAGCTAATATGTCTGTTATTTGTATGATTAATCAGTTAGTCTAAAATGTCTGCTTTTGTCCAACAACAGTCAAAAACACAAAGATTTTCAATTTATGGCGATGAAACAGTGAGAAAACAGAAGCAAATCATCGCATCTCAAAAAGCAAGTCCCTGCATGTTGATGACTGAATGAATGAAGATGATTTTCAATCAAACTTCTTGATGACTGTTTTCTCGAATGACTAATCAATTAAATGTTTCAGCCCTAATAGTGATATTGATTTGAACCATATCACCCAACCCCATCTTATAAACAAATGTTTTTATTGATAATAAGCTAGTTAAAGATCTACTGTTGTATTTGATTTATTAAGAATTATAAAAGCAATAATTGAGAACATTGTAATAGAAAAAGTAGGTATGTAATCTACCTTTAATGAACAGAAACAAATAATATTTGCCCTCCCTTTAGGGTCCTGTCTCTATACAATTTTGTTTGATCATTATGGAGTAAGCATGTTATCTGTATATGTTAGTGTGACACGCCAACATGTATTCTGCAAGTATTAGTTGTTCTGAACATTTGGAAACAGACTTGGGCAGTTGTTTGTCTACACTTATCTTCGTATCATGTTTAACATAAGGCAGAGTGTGTCTAGCAAAGTGAATACATGAAAACACTCTTCCCTTGTAAACCTGAGACCTAAGAACACCTGTATGAGGCCAGCATATAATGAGAGGTCTTTATGTGCTCTGTGTGTGTGTGTGTGTGTGTGTGTGTGTGTGTGTGTGTGTGTGTGATGGCAGTTTCTCTCAGTGTGTGTTTACGTGTGTAGTAAGTGTGAGGCATCTGCAAGGTGTGTCTCTTTTCAAGAGAATGTCTGCCTGTAATGCATGTCTGCATGAAGCTATCTGGAATGTAAGGTGTGTGTGTGTGTGTGTGTGTGCGTGCGCGTGTGTGTGTGTGTGTAATGAGGGGGTTCAGAGGGAGCTGTGATTATTCTCACCTCCTGCGGTGTGGGTCCTCTGGCTCTGTGGGCCCCAGGGAAAGCGCCCTATATTTAGCGTGTGGGAAAGCACATTCTGCCCCGTTATTCCTGCATTGTTGCAGCCTCGCTCTTTTCTTCTCTTTTTTTAACTAATTGAATTCTTGACTCCTGAGCCATTGGGACGGCTCGAGAGAGACCAAAGAGAAACACATGAATTTCAGGCTTTTTCTTGCGGTTGAGTGGGGCAGAGCAGTGGGGGTGAAATTGGAGTGTGTGAGGTTGGGTGGTGGTGGTGGTGGTTTTGGTGGGGGTGCAGTCAGAGAGGGACGGCTCTGGCTGGCTGAATGGCTGCTGTGGCGTCAGCCTGTACTTTGATACTGGAGGTCAAAGGTCGTCCTCCCCAGCGGTGGTGAGAAAGTGGAGAATTGGGGACGGTTTATCCAACAATAAATTTCTCCTTTTGGAAACTTTCAAAAGCGCTTTTGGCCCCTGCAGCATCTTTGTAGTTGTGCTTGAGGAATTCTAGACAAAACAATTCTAACCCCCTCCTTGTCCTCACCTCTCTTCAGGGTAACTTCTCCCTTCACTGGCTTCTGCCAGCCCCCCTTCTTTACACTAGTGGTCAGTGTAGCGTGCTCCCCATGCAAAACCCCATCCCAGCTCCAAGTCAGGATACCCACCTAGTCTGGCAGGAAATTGGCACAGGGCAATGCATTGACATTAGTGGCTCTATGCTACTTAGCACGAGTGACCGTCAAGGTCAAATTAACAGGCAAATCCCTGCGTTCTTATTGTGAGAAGGGTTTCACTGTCTCTTTCTTAATATCCATTGATATGCTCTTTTCAGACATGGAATCTGTGACACAGTCGGCTTCACCTATCTGCTAAAATGATGGCTTCTTGTCACTATACTACCGTTTAGAATCTCCCGGCACAAAAGCTTGATTCGGTAGTCAGACGGCTGAGAGGAGCACTACTTCTGTCTTCCATCTTTCATGCTTTTTGGCTGTAGAAATTCTTTTCTTACAAATAAATATTATTTTGTATGAAAGGTTTGCAAAAACATTAATGTTTTGTACATGGAGAAAAAAATGCTGGACAATGGTTCAACAAGACTGAAAATTGAAAGGGCAGAAAGAGACAATAACAACAGTTAAATAAAATTTAAGAAATCACCAGTTATTGATACAAGAAACTGGAAGCTTAGCATCAAAATCTGTGCAAATTTAAGGCAACACAGTACAGGTGAAAATGTTTTTTTCCTGAGCTGGTCAATTTTGAGTTTTGGCTATTTAGCTTCCATAACATGTCTTCTTTTAGACTTGTATAAAGAAAACACCCAAAATACACATTTAGGTGTTCTGTTCTGGAAGTGTATGAGTATTTGTGCATATTTAATTACATAATGATTCATTTGCATAATATTTTAAAAACAAAAACAAAACATATAATACAAAAAACTGGGGAAGGTAATATCTATTAGTTAAAATTTTTACCCTATTCACCTGTAGTGTAGTGACATTTTATAATACATATCCTTGAATGCAGTTTTCTCAAAATTATCTTTTTCTCACATTTGTTCATATGATTCATAGCATGATTTAGATAACATTGTATTCCTGAACACATGGGGAAAATAGATTTTTTTTTGTGGTTCTTGACAGTATTTTCTAGGTTATGGAGCGTTAAATAAAATTACAGAAAACTTGTAATACCAAAAACAACGGGCTTAATGTAAGCAAACACCTGATTTTACATACAAAACTATAACCAGTTTGTAAAATAGTGGGCATTGTTATAGATTAATCTAGCTCCCCCTCGACCAATGTCAGCATCAGAACGCTTCTTATATGTTAATGCATTAGTAATCAATCATCACCTGATTAAGTTGTGGTTTGTCTGGCAGGTTATATAACCACTGTTACAGAGTGTACAGTAGTCAACTATGACTGACCACACAATCACATATTAGACTGACTTTATGAATGGTGTCATCATGTTGAGCATTACACGGCAGTCAGCCAAACATTTGGCTAAGTAGTATTAGGCATTAGCCTGGATGTAGTAGGTTGTAATTAACATGGCATTAGGTGAATGAACACAAGTAGTGTTTTGAATGATTTAATGTACTTGTGCTGAGCAAATGAAGCTACATTTGAAACATCCATTCTGAGAAGTTACAGTGCAGGTAGCAGTCAAGCTCATCTATAGGCTGGGCTATGAAAATCTAACTAAGCAAGTTTTCATTTCCTGCATTCATTGTGGATGCAGCACAAGCTGGCCAAGTCTTTGCAAATGCATCACAAATAAAGAAATGGAGTAATTGCTGAATGAAAGGATGTTTTGTTGCCTTGCTTGCTACAGATTGGAGACTGACTGACTGGAAGTGTGAGATGCTTCGCTGAAGCAGCCGTGCAAAACACATTAGAGAGCTTTTATGTTACGATGAGAAGTGCAAATATGAAACTGTAGCAGGAAAAATTAGACTGTGGCGGACAGCCACACACTAGGTAAGTAATGGCAACCCTGTAATAATTGCATTTTTCACCCTACTTTTCCGTTGATAGAGAGGATAATTGAGCAGACTTATAAATGCAGCAGTGCTCATCACTACACTCCCCACATTTTCCATGGTGCTTTGAACTCTGCATAGACATTGGTACAGAAAATGAACCTACATGCAGATGATCAGAAACCTGGATACTGGTAACACACACAAGGATATGAATATGTTCCCAGTAAGCACCAGGTTCTGGACACAATCAAATCCAGGGTTAGTCTCAAAACTGGAGTACTAATTTTCATGCACTTATAGTCACTGCTGGCTGTTTGCTACTCAGCATAAGGGCCCATCAAAGCCATATTAACATGCAAATACCTGCTTCCATGTGGCGAAAAGGTTTGCAGCTTTTCTTATTTCACAGGATTGTAACTGTACACTTTCATCTCCTCCACTGTCATACTTAGCAGCAGCTAGCAAGACCATGGAAGCAGAAGGTAATGAGAATTATTTGCATTAAAACTTAAACCTCATGTCCACAGAAGATACTATGCACTGGACAAGCACAGCCTTGTCCAAGAAACCATATCAGCCTTGACTGTGAGAGCTGACCTGCCGCTACACATCTGCAGCTGCCCAGCCCACACTTCAACCTGTTGGGTCTTGTTTGAATGAGAGCAGGGTCTGCAGGAAACACCTCAGTCAACTATTAACTAAACACCTGCCCCACTTCCTATTGCCTAGACCTGCACACACCAGGTATACAGCCCAGGAGAGAAAGCAGAGAGAGGGAGAAAGAGACAGAGATAAAAACAAGCAGGAGATTCATCACATCAATAGCATTTGGCCCAGAATCATGTGGCCACTCCTGTGTTTGAGGTGCAGTGTTGAGAGTTGAGGCCTTGGAGAGGAGAATAAGTTCTCGCCTCAGAAGTTGGTTGGGGCTGCCTGGGAATCTGAGTAGCATTGCACTCTATGAACATAACAACAAGCTACCACTCAGATTCTTGGAAGAGGAATTCAAGATGATGAGAACTAGGGAGGTGCTGGAGTACAGGGAGCTGGGATAGAGTTGAGGACTGAGAGGAAATGGTAAGCAGAGGAAGCTGTTCAACAGGGGGAGTCAAGGCTGCACCAAAGCAAGCTGATGATTGGCGGGGCTGGGGTCTTTTTCAACTTACAGACTGGAGCAAACAGTCCCACCCCTCAAAACAGGCTGTGACTATCCCAAGAGCTGAGTGAAGCCATGGCCCTCAGTATTGCCAGAAATAGCTGCTAATTTACTTTATAATGTCAAAAGTATAATTCTGTTATATTTTTATGGAGTACATTACTATTAGTTGTGGTTGGTGAAATTACTTAGATTACATGTAGCAGTATTTTACAGTACTGACTGCTTGTAACAGTATTTTTTGCATTGCATTTTGGGAACGCAAAACTGCAGTTAGCTCACATGCGTTTCAGTGGTGATTTTTTTTATTCATCTTCATCTTGTTAGTTTATAGGTGAGTGCCTTTTTGCATTATTTGTTAGGACAGGCAAAAAAATCATACTGACAACTCATCAACTCATATTGCACTGTGATAATGATTTGGTAGCTGACCTGCTCCCAATGTCAAAAAACAAGCTTTTTGAAATGCTATATTTCTGTCTTTAAGCCCAAGATATGCATTATTTAGAAGTTTACAAGATATTCCTCCTCTTCTAATCTGAAAATGTTTGTTTTTTAAGCATTGGTTTCAGTGGGAAGCCAACAGTGACATCGGAGCTGGATTTCTGAATCAGATCTTCCACAGACATCGAGTGTGTGATGCGCCTAGAGCACACCTGTGCCCTGCAGTAGACCTAGCATGCAATGTTGACTGGTATAATGCCAAATGTGATACACTAACTATTTTATTTCCATCTTAACCCTTTAACTGCCTGCACTCCTCTCATAGAGCTACAGTGAGTCAGACGTGGTCTACCATATGGTTAATTTAAAGTGCATAAATAAGGACAAACAGTGGTTTATCAATGTGACAGTAATATCTACATTTACCTCTCATCTCTTCAGAAAACAAACAAAAAAAATCAACAGAGGTAAACCTAAGTGAATCAAATGTTGTCACAGCACCTGTGACTGAAGCTGGAAGCAGTTGCTCCTTCCATTCTATCACTGTTGGTCTGTTGTTGTTGGACTGCTGTCAACCAGTCACACTTACTTTTCACACTAAACAAGAAGATGGTGACACTTGGGGTTCCAGAGGCTTTTATTAATGATTTCACTAATGACTGTGTGTGGCTGTTGCATGCTCTTTTGAGCAGTTAAATAAATACCTCTGACAGTGACAGAGTATTATCTTTTTAAAGGCAGAATTAATGGCAGAGCTGTTTGGCTGCTACTGGATCACATTGGATTGTACAAGTGTACTTAATGTAGTGGCTGGTGAATGTATATAAGTCTGTAAAACCATTCATTCACAGACACACACACACACACACACACACACACACACACACACACACACACACACACACTTCTTGTCTCTTAGCCACACTATTTTTTTTTTTTCAAGTACTCACTCAGCCACTTTCTTAGTTATTCACTAACTCACTTAGTCAGTCTTTGTGTCTAGAGTTCAGTTTTTGGACAGACTGCAAGACTTGTTAAAGAACTTCATTTAATTATTTGTATGGCCGGATTTTGCCCTAAATGTACTTCAGGCTTATAAATCTCTTTCAAGAAAGCTTTTCAATTGTTTTTCAAAAGCTTAACAAAGGGAGACATGTTGTGTCTTAAAATTTTAAGTCATTATTTCAAAGGCTACTTTTATATACTGTATTAAAACAAGGGTATTTTTTTTTACAGCGGGACTGCTAAGCAATAGTTCATCCAATCACAAGGTTTAGAAAAGTAATGGAAACAAAATCATTATAGTCCTTTTTGCAAGCTCAGATAGTAGCATGTAGCATATTTGTAATGTTGTTTATAGCAAAATCCTGCATTTTGCAAAAACTGCTAATCACATGTCCAGAAGCATCAGCAGACGTATGATATTTACTCATCCATCCACTTATGTAAAACTGTCAAAGTGAAAGTGACTGGAAATAATTATGGAATGAAAATAGTATCTGTGTTAAAAAGAAAGTGAGTAATGGAATTGGTGCTATGGAAAAGGACATTACACAGAACGGAAATTGTATAATAAAACAACAGGTTAGCATGGCAGATGGGTTCAGTGTGTATTATTCATGGAACAAAGGGAAATTAGAGGCATGCCAATAAAATATGCTTGTTTCAAATAAAGCCCTGATTCTCTGCAGATGAGCTCAATAAAGACCACTATTGCGATTTCAGTAACAGAACATCAACGGCCTAAGTTTGGTTGAGGTGACACGAGTTGCAGTTTTCAATCAAAACGTGAAAAACTATATTTAGTGAACAGTGTACTTTTAGAATTACTAAGTACTTTACTTGCGAGCTTTTAGAATTTTTTTTAGATCCCATTGACCAATACAAAGCATGTTTAGTCTCTTTTGTCTTCTATATGCAAATCAAGACACGCTGTAATTATTTCAGTTATTTCCATATTGGTAACCTGGAATATTAGATTTCAGAATAATTTTTGATTATTTTATTGAAAATATACTGAAAAGTTGGAAAATTGGTCTGAAAATTTTTTGATGCAAAAATAGCAAAGTCTGAATCTATATCTCGGAGAGGGAACCACTGAAAACCATGTACAGTACACATTTACCCGCACGTGGACAAAAACAGGTAAAAGAAAGATAACTGTTAGAAGTGAGATAATTATTAGAAAAAACTTTTCTGAGCCGATTTTACCCCTGCACCCTCCTGTAGTGCCTCATCATATTCCATTGACCCTGTCCAATATGAGCTCGATCAGAGACTGCGAGCACACAATATGGTTTAGAAAAGGGAATATGAGTGAGAAAAGCAATCTGAATGGGGGAAAAAAAGCCGAGGTCCATGGCCACTGATGTGATCAATATCTTTTTTGAGGCAGCAGGGAGTGCGGACGGGGGTGGCTGTCTTGCGCTAGCCTTGGCATTTCACTGCAGCCACAATAATCCTCACTAACAGACCTTGAGATGATATCCAGTGGAAAAACAAAACACAGGGATGGAAACAGAGGTGGGATGATGTGTGTGTGTGTGTGTGTGTGTGTGTGTGTGTGTGTGTTGGGGCTGATGATATGTTGTATGTAATCAACAATGCACTATAGAGATAAAAGAAGTACTCAGGGTACAGTAGCTGGGAGCTGACAATTCAGGAAGGGATGTGATGCTGTTTTTTTTTTTTTGGGAGCTGATGCATGTTGACGCTGCGAAACACAACAGTTATTTATATTTTTGGGCTTAGATAAAAAAAGCAAGATTGTAGGTGAAAAGAGCCTGGTGCTTCTAACTTTTAAGGGGGCGTTCTACCAATGTTACACATCAAAATCAACTGTCACTCTGTGAAGACAGCTGTCAAATGTCTTGGAGGAAATCAGGGTTCTTTACAACAGAAAGCCTTCATTACAAACTGGGAAGGCACAGTTTGAAACATGCTTAACAGAAGATCTCACCAAAGACACAATCAAGTTGCTTTATGGGAAATGTAGTACCTAGTGTTTTTGGAGTTTCATCCAGACAGGAGACTTATAGAAGATCTGTATCTCACAAGTTTCCCAACTTTAAGGAAGTGGAACACTAAACCAGTGGAAGATTCCTTTAAGTTTTGGTTTGGTCAATATGACCAATCATTTTCAAATCCAACCACCCTCTATGACACAACCCATACATCACAAAGTCCAGACAAGAAGGTCTGAAGTCAAAAATATGAACTTGTATCTTGCAAGTTAACTTTTTGTAAAAATACATATTTCACAAGGGAACCTTCATGTTCAAGTTCTTTAGTAATTGATTGACTCTTGCTTTTTATTACAACTATGTTTGGATCATTGTTTTCAATCAAAAAATTAGGAATTGGTTGTTGGCTTTTGTTGTTGTTGGTTGGTTGGAAGAACTTCAGTGACACATATAGTAGCATAAATTACTTGATTAAACTTGATTAGAATGGGATGCATTTGGAATGAATGCATGCTCACAATCCCACAATTTGAAGAAAACAATCAAATAAAATGTCTCTGTAGACTATTCAGAATTCTTTGAGTGTGACTCCGGGACAACTACATTTCTAAAACAAGCTGCTCTCCCCCTTATCCCTCCTGTTCTGTGGTGGAAGGCATGCTGTGAAGGCAGCCACCATTCAGCTCATTCAATCTGAACTAACCTTTAAGCATCTCACAAAATCTGACCAAGTGGCACATGGCACAAACAAATGCCACTAAGTGTTAAAGAGAGTGAATTATGACACCTGTCTTGAGTCCTACATCTGGAAAGAGAATCAGCCTCCTGACTGGAAACCACGCAAGCTACTGGAGACCATGGTTCCCCTAGTTTTGAAGGCTGTAAGAATCAAAACTATATCTATAATCAGGAGATGAGTATTCAAAAATATAATTTTATAATAACATTAGATTATAAAATAATTATTTAGCAATCTCCCCAAAATGTTATCATACAGAGAAAGTAAACAGCATTTAAGCCATTGGTCACTGAATCTCTCCACTGAAACCCAGCAGGATGAAACAAACTAACCATACACACAAAAAACCTGTGCACATCAGAACAGAAAATTTGGGTTGGGCAATCCCATAAAAAAGAGCATTGCAGCCAAAATGGGTTCAACAGGAAGAAGATTTAAATGTACCTTAAAGCCTTGAATGTATCTTCAAGTGCAGTCGCAAAAAACCCCATCAAACACTATGAAACTGGCTCTCATGAGGACTGCCCCAGGAAAAGAAAAGTTACCTCTGCTGCAGAGGATAAGTTCATTACAGTTACCAGCCTCAGAGACAACAACAACAACAAGAGAATTGCTTGGGCCAAGAAACACAAGGAATGAACATCAGACCAGTGGAAATCTGTACTTTGGTTTAAGATTGTGGAATCCAACCACTGTGTCTTTGTGAGATGAACAGAATGTGAACGGATGGTATCAGCATATGTATGGTTTTCACTGTCAAGCTGGTGACACCGTTGGTGATATTCAAAATTTAAGGCACACTTAACCAGCATGGCTACCACAGCATTGTGCACTGACATGTCATCCCATATGGTTTGCACTTGATGCAGAAAGCAATACAACTGTAACTGCTACTATCAAGGAATTTCCCAGTTTGGGACAAATAAAGTACATCTGTCTGTTTATCTATCTATCTTTCTCCAAATAGTACTGTTACTGTTACAAGTACTGTTATTTGACTGTTACTGTATAATGGCTTCAGTCATTAGCTAAGACAATGTACATAACGCAGCTGGATAGTTATGCAGTACATGATTTATATCCAGTTATGTCCAACGTTCAGAGGTGTGGTGTCCAGAAGCCTTTGCCTAACATACATACACCCATACAGACACAGTGCAGCAGTAGTTATGCATGTATATTGTTAAACTAAGTAATAACAATAATAAAAAATCACTGCACAGAATGAATTCTGGTGTTTTGCAGAATAATCCAGCATTAACATTGTGATTTGCAGTAGGGTTGGCATAATGCTACAGTCATGCATAATGCTACTTAAGGTGTGTATAGTGGTTTGAGCTATGTATAATGCTGCTGTAGTTCTCTACAAACACGCACGCAGAGTATGTTTGCAAATTAGATGTACATGGTGATCATGTTGTTCATGTCCCTTTTGATTTACTGTCATCATTGAGAAAACATCCCACTTCAAGCTGTTGCAGGTTCAAAACTTTTTCAACAGGTTCAACAGGAGGAAGCAGCTCAGGTGGCTATAATTAAAGCCACAAGCACATTTCAGGCTTCACAAAGACGTGCAAAGTCACATCAGCTAGTTTAACTGTGTTTAAACATGGAGTGGGTCTAATCACACACTTGTTTGCTCATCACAATGTATGCAACATTTCAATAATTGCAAACTCAAAGTTGCGCCGTTTGTCCCCACTTCACTGGGTTTGAACGAAACTCAAAGCGTATGTTCAGAACATAGCACAGGACGTCTCTAGTGAGTCACGTGATTTCATGCCCACTTTCACAAATTAATATGGCAGTTCAGAAGTTGGTTAATACTTGCCCCTCAGAGCATGCACACCGATATTCTGTTAAATTCAGATATACGTTAGCATTTGTGGCTGCCCCTGTCAGCCGGGCTAAAAATGCTTCAGTAGATCTATTTCCACAAACAGACTGAAGATATCTATCATTTATGATGATTGGACAATTTGGTCAATGAGATATGGCCAATTTCCTGTCAAACCCTGCCAAAGTTTTTAGGTTGATGGTGGCCATGCTATTCGACCATTCTTGTTCATTTACAATGGAAATTTGTTTCTCAGTCCTGCAATCCTGTATACAAGCAGATGTCAGACTACTGTTTCTCAGTTTATGCAAATTAACAAAAATATATCATGTCTGACTTTTACGGTCCAAGAGGCTTTTTTGGGCAGTGAAACTGAAAAACACATTGAGCTGGACTTGTGTGTAAAACTTCAAGTCAATCAGACTTAAGGTGTGTGAGGGACATGGTCTTTCCAAAATTGCACTATTGGGCCTTAATTACAGCGCCACCATCTGGCTGACTGGGATCATGATTCTTCGGAAGTATTTAGCATTTGCACATCATTTCCAGTTATTGGGCCAAGTTTCATGTTTCTAGCTCATTCCAGCTCATGGCTGAAAATGATAACAAAAAACCGACACAAGCACAATACAATACAATACAAGCACTACCCCTTCTGGTTTTTACCCTAACTAGCTACATGTGTTGTACTGTACATGTGACTTTTGTACTGTACTGGTGACTCTGTGTTGCATGTACATGTACTATGCATGCATTTTAGTGACCAGAACTTTGCACATCAAGCTCGCACAGGGCTTCACATTCACTCTGAAACCAGTACTGTACGAAATTTTCGTACAGTTTCGTTTCATTCACAATAAGTGTAATGTGAGAGTAAGTATGTCATTACTCTATCTGCATCATAATATCAGGAGAACAACAACTATCATGTCATAGAACAGTGGCTATCAGATACATTGGTGGAAGTCTACAACTACTGTTTTCATTCAGACTTAATTATTGGTGGCAGCACTGTGCAGGGCTTTCACCCCTGGCTATACAGTATTTTCTCAACTGTCTGATTTTGTATTGTTTGCTCTTCTATATCCTTTATGAGTTTTAGCTAGGTTTATGCTTAAACGAAAAACGAAAAAAAGTTTATTTTACTTTCAGGAACCAGCTGGACGTTTAGTTACATGGTGTGTGGGGCAGAAGTGGATTTAATAGGTTTATCAGTGAGTTGACACCTGGTTTTCAAAAGAGTTTTAATTAACCAGGCCGCTGGTCAGTGAGAGGTAGGGAGAAGGTTTTCATTATGAGGGGGCAGCGGGCTGAGGCATGGTCTGCTATTTCAGCCAGCAAATTGGAGAATTAATGATGTGGATAATCTGCCTGTTCCTCTCAGATCTGAGAGACACCCCGAGGTCTGGATCAAACAGACAAGGTCACCATGCATGTATACTGATATACCGGATTTCTTATTTCCTTGTGTGAACAGTTACACTGAAAATTAGGAAATGTTATCTTCTCCTAAATTATTTATTCAGTTCTAAGGATTAAAATTATACAAAAACTATTTCAATTTTAGAGGTTAAGGAATAAATGCTGCTAAAAGTTTTTAAGACGTTTTGTGCTGAAGGTGCATTAATATTCTAAAGACATAAAATTATAAGGAGTTTGGTCTAGACTTGCTCCATATGACAGTGCCTGAAGATGACTTCTGTTGTGATTTGGCGCTATATAAATGAAACTGAATTGAATACGTACTAATGTAGACCTGCCCCAAAACAGCCCAGGACATATTACCATCACCAACCACTCATGTTAGAAGACTGTAATGCACAATTTACATTCAATGCAGCAATAGTGTGTTCTTTTTGTAGCAAAGAGGTAATTAACTGCTATATTTTATTTTGATTAATCTCGAAGCTGTATGCAGAGCTGGCAATTATTTAATGACATGGGAAACCCCAGACTTGTGATATTTCCACTCTGCAGCCAGATGGGCAATCACCTGCCTCTCTGCTGGACTAGCAGGTGATGAAGTCAGGATACTGTTGCAGTGCTATGCATCTGTCTGCCTGAATGTCATTAATGCTGTGAGTGAGTGTGTGTGCGTGTGCGTGTAAGGGTGTGTTATTAAAAGTCTGGCTGTAAACATGGCTGACAAATCAAAGGCACTTCTAAATCACCACTACAGTGAAACTGGTTCTGTTCTCTCAAGCTTAGTTTAGTCAGTACCTTCATGGATATTTCAACATCTCACACTGGTTACATGATCACACTGTGGTGTCAACCCTTGCTATTTTTTAGAAATGTGTACTCTATTCTTTAACTTGAACACAGTCTTCTTATAAGGCTCAACATTCCACCAGGTGGTCTTGCCAGAAATTCTGTGTTACAAACAATAATAATAAAGACAATACAGGATGTTAGTGTGTATGCAATACAAGAAAGGGAAAGCTGAACCAGCAAGTCACAAAATATAGTCAAAAAATGTACATTTGAATCAGTGTGGAATGAAGCATTGAACTGTGGGCATAGGCTGAACTCCCACCTCCAGATGAATTTCTCGTGCACCCAGGGGGAAGCTGGGGACATGGAATCCAAGTGGGCCATGTTCAAAGGAGCTGTGGTCAGAAGATCATTGGTGCCGGTTGCTGCAACAACATAAGAACCAGCCGGTGGACACCAGTGGCAAAAGAAGCCATCCAGCTGAAGAAGGACACTGTGACAAGGCACACGGTGTGAATGAGATTCAGCCTAAGCTGCTAAAGGCTCTGGACATTGTTGGGCTGTCTTGGCTGACATGCCTCCTTCAGCGTTGCATGGAGGATGGAGATAGTAGCTGTGGAGACTGGGGTGGTGGTTCCCATTCCCAAAAGGGGGACCGGAAGGTGTGCTCCAATTATCTGGGTATCACACTGCACAGCATCAGTTTATTCCAGGGTGCTGGAAAGGAGGCTGCACCAAGAGAAGGAGTTTAAATATCTTGGGGTTGGACTGTTGTGGTGAAGAGGGAGCTGAGCCCGAAGACAAGGCTCTCAATGTATCAGTCAATCTATTTTCTAACCCTCACTTATTGTCATGAGCTGTGGGTCATGACCAAAAGAAAGAGATTGCAGATACAAGCAGCCAAAATGAGTTTCCTCCTTAGGGTTGCTGGGCTGAGCCATCAAGATAGGGTGAGGAGCTCGGACATCCGGAGGGAGCATGGAGTAAAGCTGCTGCTCCTTTGGGTTGAAATGAGCCAGCTGAGGTGGCTTGGGCATCTGATTAAGATGCCTCCAGGGCACCTTCCCTTGGAGGTTTTCAGTACACTCCCATTCAACTGGGAGAAGACCCTGAGGTAGACCAAGAACTCACGAGAGGGATTATATATCTCATTTGGCCTGGAAATACCTCTGGATTCTCCAGGAAGAGCTGGAAAACCTCCCGCCTGGGAAGAGGGACATCTAGAACACCTTGCTCAGCCTGCTGCTACCGTGACCCAACACCATATAAGGGGAAGAAAGTGGAAGGATGGATGGACCTCAAAATTTTCCTCTGTTAAATAGCATGGCAGCCAAACATGGGTTACATGCCAAATTGGCTAGTAAGGTAGGCTCCCTCACCTGAAATTAAGACATGTCCACTAATGGTAGAGGATATTATTATGAACTACAAAATCGACCTTAAAATGCAAAGAGCAGATGTGCTATATTACACAGGAAAGTCCACATATTTAATGACAGAGGCTACTGCTTATACAATCATCTAGTTACTAGATTGATAGAGATAGAGATACAATATGCCAGGATCTGTTTGATTCAGCTCAGCAAGTGACAGTGTTTAATCAATCACATTGTATGCTTGCCTTGTGGTCAGACCAGAGCAGAAAAAAGGCAATACAAAATGGTAAAAGTAGGAGCAAACAGTGTGTTTGTCTATTTCTAAATCAGTTTGTGTTTCCCCTTACCTTAATCCCAAGCTAACTTAGCCCTAACTCCAACTACAGAGGTTAGCTCCAAAAGAAATATTATTCAAGAGGGATAAAGACAGCAAGATAAGTCCAAAATCAGGCTAAAGTAAGTTTGATAATTACGATCTAGACACATATTGAACCCGATTAGGTATTTCTTGAGCGAACCCCTATTTAACAGAGTGAACAATCACAGCCACCAACAGCCACAACCTCTTTGTTGCTCCTGTTAACAAAACTCTTGTGAGTGACTCTGAGCAAGTGCTTACCTCAGTGTGGGACTAATAGCAACAGACCATACTCTGTCATACATGGGAATTGTATTTCTGGGGCAGCTGGAAGTCAAAGTCCAAATCTAGAGAAATAAAAGTCACCAGTAAGTATATTTTATAATGTATGCATGAACAGACAGAGTATGGTATGGCCATGACATAGGACATTCCAGAAATATCAGTGAAGCATATGATGAATTGAAATGCAACATTTTCTTGTGCTGAAGAATTGTAAAAAGCAATGAGGTATATGTCCTTCAGTCTTGTTTTTTGTGATACAAATGTGGATTGTAAACATCATGGCACCGTGCATCACATTAATAAATCAGAAGTGTAGAGGTGTTCTGACCCGGGTTGTTCGGTCCCTGGATCCACTGATGACAAGTCCATCTTTAGAGTCCAGGCAGTTGACTTCCTGGTTATGACCTGATAACTCCATTGACATGTCACTCCTCCTGCTGTGGACTAGGATCTTGCCATCACTGATACAGACAAAGGAGAGTTATTTTCAGAACTAGCCTGATATCTTCGCTGACCAAAACCCCTTGAGGATGTAAGCCTTTATTTTAAAAAAGGTTATTATTATCATTCTCAAGCATGGGTTAAAGCCTTTCTCTTCTGTCTTGTCCTCTCACTTCTTCTCTGACCAAAGCTAGTCTTACTTACACAACAATGACACAGTAGCACAGCAATGAACAATGTATACTGTGTTACTATTTCCAAACACTTCACATGATGGAAGATATTTAACGTATGACAGCATTCCATTTCAATACTTGAATTTGGATCTTTCATAGATGAAGTTTGAGTTTTTCAGAGTTGTTTGTTGAATGGCCATGGTCAGATGGAAAATAGCCCTGTGTGGAGAAACACACAGCGGCAATAGCTCAGTCAATAGAGACTTGGCTTGGACGGTGGCCAGTTCAAGTTGAGCTCTGACTATGTCTGAAGTGGTCCCTCAAAAATGTAACTACATGGTGGGACTACAGTGGCTACAGAGACACCATGCAAGGACTGCAATAACTATAATTGACTGGTTTGATTTCTCTGATTAGTTTATGTTGCCTGTGAAGATTAGTTTCCATTTATTTTCTCCCTTAATTTCACCTTTTCAATATCACACATCTAGCATCTGTTACTTTAGCACCTCTGATTGTTACATCATGAGTAATACATGTTGTTATTGTCCAAAAAGTCACAAGGAGAATTAATAGTTACCTTCCACCACTGATCAGATGAGAGTCCGTCAGAACAAAGTGACAGACATCGCCCTTGTGACCTGAGTAGATTTCAAATGGCTTACGCTGGAGCCTCCCGGAGTCTTGACGCAGACGATAAGCTCCAATATCACCAGCCTGAGACAGAAACAGCACATCTCCATCCAGTTGCAACCATGGCAAAAGCCTGAAGAGAAAAAATTTCATTTAAGGGAAATGTAAAAGATTTAAAAATGATGAGAGTAAAGCTAACAAGACACAATGCTGCAAAATACATTGTTATTGGTATTGTAAGAAATAGTTCAAAATTTGTGGAAATTTGCTTTCTTTCCTGAAAATAGCTAAATAAACTGATATGTGTTAAGTATTGCGTCAGGACATGGTTAGCCTAGCTTTACCTAAAGACTGGGGGGAGCGACCCTGGAGGACTTGTCCTACTGTATAGCACAACACATTTTTACATCATATACACTAAATATGACTCACTATATGACTATACAGACTGAATGGAATATCTATTTATAGATATTCCATTCAGTCTGTAAATAGAGTGTAGGCAAATGACTTACTTTGTTTTCCATTTGAGAGGAATAGCCCTTTTGCAGACCCCATAATACCAGTTTTGAGCTACCTTCACTCTCTCCTTCAGTGGGATGTGGCGATATCTGCAAAGACAGTAACAGTTTAACATTACTATACTTTGACCATTGTGGATGTTAAAGGCTGAATACTATAGTGCTAATTATAATGAAAATGTTTATTTAACCATTTTAAACCATCTCCATCCCAGCTATTCAATGGTAGAGGACATACTGGAACATGGTTTTTAATTCACAAGTATTAAATGAAAAAAACTCATATGGTGAGAAAACATTTCAGGCAGTCCTGATACAGCTATGGAGGAACACTGATTATAGTATGACTATTTCACAGATATATCACCAAACTCAGACCAGTCCTAGCATGCATTTTTATGAAATGAAGGACAGCCAAAAATTGTATAGTCATATAATGAGTGGTTCTTATGTAACAAACCCTTTAATTCAAGAATTTTGAATGATTACATTCCAGCCACATAAATAGGCTTGTTTTTATCAAGTGTACAATGCAGTACAATATGTAGCAGGTTGTTTTAGGTTCTGTAGTATCTCTATCTGTCTGTGAGATGTCCCAGATATAGCATCATTCCTTCTTGGCTTTGATGCTTGATGTTTGTTTATTCAAATGACTTGCATCCAATGATTCCCAAACAAATCAGTGGTCCACACACATTTTACAATATCACTTTTAAAACATCCTTTGTTGTTGAGAATAGGCAGAAATCTCAAAACCTGAATAAATAAACCAAAATCTATCTGCATTACTCATTCCACTAGAAACAAAGATGTTGTCTGTAATCTGAGTGAAGTGACAAGAAACCTTACCCCCTCTGCACTCTTTGACCCAAGCAATGGTGGCAAAGTTAGCTGCTAAAAGTTAGCAGCAATCATTTCTGTTGTCATTTTATTTGAATCAAGATAAGCAGACATGCCTTATGAAACAGGTTCAAGTTTCAATTCGCTGTACATCAGATGGATTCTGTGTTATAGTGAATACAAGGCAGCTTTCTCATCAGTGTGTACGAAGAGTACAAGGCTGTTTGAGAACATTGGACATGTCTTCAGAAAGCTTCATAGCTTGTTAAAGCTATGGACCTGTCACATGTCATGAAGTTTTGCTTCTGTTCATTTTGTCACCCTAATCTGTGACCTACTGGAGGAGAGACCTGAGGGAGGACTCTGGAATGCCAGTGTTGCTCTAAGCCGGTCAGTCAGGTTGGGCTGTGTCCGTCGCACACATTGCACACATAAACTAGGGGGGTGACTCTTTTGCCCCACAAAATAATTCCAGTTTATAACAACTTGGATGTTACTTTCATAGTTTTGGCCGATCCCTGCTTTTCATCCAACCTGGGACCTCTGATGCATGCCATTCACCATCTCTCTCACCTCTCATTTCCAACTATCTCTCAACTGTCGGTTATTCTAATGGAGACATTAGATGCCCTGAAAGAACCCCCATAGTAATCACCAAGTCAGCAGCTGACAAACGGACCACATCACTAAGAAGCAGTAATAAGTAGTATTAGAGGGAGAAAAGAATTTGAGGGAGTTGCCTGAAAGGTAATGTTAATAGATCCCCAAAATGGATGAAATGGCATTGAAGGTGCCAAATGAATTGCATGTGTACAAAGTACTCAATGTTACAATGTTCACAATGTTAAAATCTGGTCTATGAAGTAATTCTTGTAACATGAGGTCCCACTGCCAGAGACTGGAGTGCTCTGGTGGCCCTGCCACCACCACAGCATATTCAGACTGCCTGAAGATCCAGGGAGGTCAGTATGGAGTTCTAGCCCAAGCTACAGGTGTAGAACCAGTGCTACTGTAGGTGGGTCTCCTCCAACACTGTGACAGTGCACAGGAATGTAAACCGACGAGCCAGTAATAGCCACATCCAGCATATGTGACCAAAGAGAATGTTACTGAAACTATGTGCGAGCAGCTCTCAGTAAAACCTGTTCCAGCACAATAACAGAGACTAGGCTAATGCTAAGCTAAAAACACACAGCAGCATTCTCATCAGTGTTATCTTACATGTCCATCCCGTTTCGAGTGATTCCCGTGTTTAAAAACTCTTTAGCAATCTTCCTCCACACAGCGTCCCGGTTCACAAAGTGGTAAATAGTTTTACAAACTTGAGAGAGACGACTGAGTGATTTGTAGTCCAAATAAGACAAGATGTGATAGAGAACATCCTCTGGCAGCTGGAAGAGCAACATGGCGAGCGCTCTGACAGCACTGCTGCTTCCTCCCCGTACACTTTATGTCCCGGTGTCGGCGAGGACTTGCCCCGCACGCGGTGGTAGTTTGTAAAGACAGGTGTTAAAGAAAGTAAACAATATTCCATCTTTCAGAGAGAGCAGGACAGAGGAAACCGGAAGCCATTGCAGGGAGGAACTGACAGCAAATGACAGCGACGCGACGTATATGAACGGGATGACGTAAGACGCTGAGTTGAGATCACAGACAGTATAAATAGATTTCGGTTCGAGCGTGATTAACGTCGAATATGTTTTGAAATTATATTCAATAGAGCCTCCTGAGCATCAAAAGGAAAAAGTATATTTCATAAAATTTTAGCAACAAAAACTGAACGTGTCAGAGACAGGGATGTCTTAGGCTTTTTTCTGTATGTCAAACGAATTGCTAAAAATAAAACAACAAAGTGAAATTGTAAAACATACTAAAAATGAGACAAGAAAAGAGTAATTAATAGTAGAGCGCAACAAATTTCAAAATAATAAAACAATAACAAAGAAAGATAAATACAAAACAAAAAAAAATTGCCACTGGCCACTTTACAAGCTGCACATTTTTTGACAGTTGAGTATCTCATTAAAAGAAGTTAGTTTTCAGAAGTGATTATGAAACAGATTTTGCTAGTCCAAGATGCTCAGGTAGGGAGTTCCAAAGCTTTTACCCCCAGTGACAAGGTGAGTGGAGACATCTACAGATCTGAGGCCTCTGGCTCACAAGGAATTAACATTTCAACAGTATAACTCAGAAGTTGACCAATGCCTTAAAAAGCAGCAGAATTTTAAAATCAACTTTATTACTCACAGAGAGACAGAGCAAAGAGTATAAGAGAGATATCATGTATTTTCCCACAACTGGGGAAATTTCCAGTGTATAGCAGCAAAGAGAATAGCACAATAGAAAGGACCATCAGTAAAGTAACAAAAAATAAATAGTAAAAAAGCAATATAAAAAAGTATAAAAAGGATTAAAAAATTTAACTAGAGGGAGATTCAATTCCATTCAATTCAAAGAACTTTATTTATCCCCGAGGGGCAATTTGAGGCACAAAGAGCAGTGGAGCCAAACAAAAGTGACAAAAGTAAAACAAACAACAACAAAAAAGCAACAAAAGCGAAGAGATGTAAAAGTATTAACAGTTTTAACAAGGCTAAAAAGTATTAACAAATTAACAAGGTAAATATATGAAATATGTTAACAATATATACACTGTAGACAGAACAGGTGAATTAAAGATGAGATGAATGAAATACTCCACAGAGAATGAATTATTGCACAATGAAATATAATGACATAAAAATGAATATTGCACAGTGTAATGACAGTTAGTTACTGTACTACTGAGCTGCACGAGAGCAATGATCTAGGGACAGCGTAAATAGAGTTGCAGTACTCAGAACCTGTTAAAAATGATTAAATTTTAGCTGATATCCTGAGCTGAAGTAAGGATAATTGTACTACCTCAGACACCTTATCATAGGATAGACTGGAATCAAAGTAATAGCATATACATGGAAAAGACAAAATGACCTAAAATTGACCCTTGAGGACACAACAGGTGATGGAAGGCAGGTCTGGAAGATCTCGATTTCAAGCGTGAAACATCTACCAAGAAAGTTGGACTATCACCTGCTTCTGGAAAATGCAGTGGACAAGATAACAATGAATGGAAAAAATATGTGGTCTAATGGTATGCATTTATATTATTAAATAAATATTTACAAAAATTCATGGGGGAATGGTGTCTGCAGGACAGGATGGGGATTTCTGTTAAATAATACGCAGTCTGTGCTCATTTTTATGTGTATGTGAGTAAGTATGTGTTTGCTAGGTAACTTTTGGTCTCTGGATACTGTGATAGCGATGATCTGTATTTATTTTGTTTTTATGAAAAAGTCTACGATAATTATTCTGCATCAGTTGTTTGTGTGGAAACAAGTGCTCCTGTTTCCAAATGGACACTTTGGGGAAAGACTGAAGAACTTTTTGAAACGTTTTGAAAAACAAAACAAGGCAAACAACAAACTATAGGTCCACCTGCTTTTTTCCAGAACTTTCAGTTGCATTTCTTCTCATCATCTCTTGTACTTGCTGGATGGAGTTTGCTTAAGTATCACCTTGTGAAGTACAATATGATTGGTACTGGAACAAGTGGCTGTATATGAAGTAGAGAGTGTAGCCCTGTTCTTGCCTCTAGTAAAACATTGGAAGGCGTTCATATTCTACTAAATGAATCAATTCAAGCCTGCAGGAGTCAACCACTGGTTTTGGTTGAACAAAAAGGAAACACTGTACCTTTAATCACTGATGTTTGTCTGTTGATAGATAATAAAGTAATAACTAAAACAGCTGCTGTATTTGAGCATTTGAGAAGGTAACACAATTTTGATCAGGGGTTATTGTGTGGGATTGGTCATTTGATCAGTGTTATGGTGTGTCAAGTGAAGTCAATTTTATTTATATAGCACAATGTCACAAATCACAAATTTTCCTCAAGGGGCTTTATACTATACACACTACACAACACCCTCTATCCGTAGACCCTTGATTTGATTAAGGAAACACTCACCAAAAAGTCCTTTTAACAGGGAAAATGAATGAAAACTCAAAATGCAAGAGGAGGGATCCTTCTCCAAGAGCGGATGCACATGGAATAGATGCTATGTGTACATAATATACCAAAATATTAAAATTATAGTATGTATCCAGGAGGATGTTGAGTAACTTCAGGTGTCGCCAAACAGATTGGACCTAAGCCTCATAACCAAAATGGCCTCATAACCAAAAAGGTCCAAAATATCTGGAATTAGACACCAACAGCCAGGGGAGGGAGAGAGGACTGGAGGGAGGATGGCTGATGGTCCAGCATAGAGAAGCCTTAATGAAAAGAGAGAACAAAAAGGAGAGAGAGAGAGGTACACAGAGAAGTTATAGTATGTGATTGACAGATATGCAACTCCTGGTTTTGTTGAGGCTAAAGTAGCTGTTTGACTCCATCCTATTCAATGGACTGTGGGGCTGAGAGAAATCAGAGCTGAGTGTGAGCTTCTCATGGACCTGTTGAGTGCCACAACCAGATACAAGCAGTCTGGAGAACCATCATAGTTAACACATCTGCAGCTCGTCTTTCACTGTTCCACATTCTTTATCTAATGTCTGGTGATATGCTATATTTTAATTCTCGTCTTTGAATCCCATATGCAGACCCAAAGTAACAATTAATTAATTCTGTTACTAAGTATTTTGTGTGTGTATCAAACCCTGACATATCTAATTCCTCTGCACTACAGAGTTCAATTCTTGGCACAAAACTATTAAAAACACATCAGTGAGCCACAATGTTGCACTGGTTGCTTTGTTACCGTGAACAGACACAGTGTAGTTTATTTTTACTCAGTCCCACATACATGATCCTGCCGTCCCAAGTACTCACTAGAGCACCAAATGTGGATAATTCACCACTAAAAATAGCATTATTTCCACCTGTTTAAGTTTTGTTCAAAACAATAGTGTCAAACTGTTTTAGGAAATTACTGAGGCCTTCTTAAAATTGAAGCTATACTTTTGTGAGTTGTTTTTAAAGATGTATGTCATCCGTTGAAACAACGAGCTTAGAGCTAAGAGTCACAGATAGGGTAGGAATAGTAATGAGAAATGTACTGACACATTGTTAGTTTTGGTCTTTATATGGGATTTGTTGACAAAATGAAAATTATAGAATATCCTTGTTCTTTCAACTTAAAAATAGAAAGCCAAAGTCCTGACACCAACCAGAACCACTGTTTCAGAAACCCCAGATTACGACAAAGCGTTGACAACAAACTACCGTTTGGGATCTGGGAGGATCAGGATGGGAGCAGAGTAAATTGGCACTTGAGTGTCTGGAAAGCCTGCTCAGCTTGGGACCACTGAAAAGATGAACCACAAGAGGTAAGGAAATGCAGCACAGCAGCAAGACATCTGTAGTTATGATTAAATTGTCTATAGCTATTAGTAAGTCCTAGGAACCTCTGCAGCTGCTTGCGGTTGGTGGATGTAGGCATTTCGATGCTGCCAGCAGAAATGATGAAGTCCAGGAAGGAGACTGTCTGGATGTGGAACTCACACTCTTCAGCCTTAACAAACAGTTTGTTCTGCAGGAGCCGATGCAACACCTGTTGCATGTGCTGCACATGTTCCTACTTGTTCTGAGAGAAGATCAGAATGTCATCCAAATAGTCAAGGACAAAGCTGGAGAGCCAGGGCATTAGCCAAGCCAAATGACATAACAAGATACTTGTCCACTAAAGTCTTCCACTCATCCATCTCCTGCTTCCTAACCAAATGGTTATCATTTCCAAGGTCTGAAGGAGCCCAAAAGCAGAGGAAATGAGTGGGAAGGGGTGTCTGTTCCTAATGGTGATGTCAGTCCTCTGAAGTCAGCGCTGGGCCACAGCATCTTGTCCAGCTTTTCCACAAAGAAGAAGCCTGATCTGGTGAGAGAAGATGAGGGATGGATGATGCCAGTTAACAGCAAGCTCTGAATGTCTTTTTCTATGGTCTTGTCTCAGATGTGGAGAGTGAATACAGACACCATTTAAGCAGCAATGTCCACAGAAGAAGATCAATGGCACGGTCATAGGATCTGTGTGCAGGAAAGGAAGTAGCTCAACACTTGTTGAAAACCTCTCTTAAGTCCAAATATTCAGGGCAGGGCAAATCTGAGACATACAGTGTGACAGAAACCACTCCAACCCAAAAAAATGTGAGTGGACCTATCTATTGTTGTGTTGAAGAGACCATGGCTGATAAAGAAAGACAAGTAACTGTGGCAAGCTTATAGTCCCATGGGAGTGGTGCAATGTATGACCTGACTGAGGAGATGACCATCTACTGTGCTGACTTCTAGAGGACTTCCAACAGCTCCACCAACACACTGTCTATGAAACTCTTGTCAGCATGTGGGTGGAGGAAATAGTTAGGGTTTGACTAGGATGGACTAGCCCCTCCTTTTACTTGGAAGAGTGGCTGGCCTTTCTAGAGTAGAAACCCCTCCTTGGCGGCGGCACTGGTGTTCCTCCATGCCACCAGGGGCACTGGACGCAGGCATCTCTCTCTTCCCCTCTCGCTGAGTGTCGATGCAGACAGCCAGGGCGATGAGGGCACCTAGTCGAATGGTAACCTATGATGAGCCAGTTCATCCTTTATGGGGTCTGAAAGTTCATGAAGGAATGTGTTAGACAAGGAAAAAGTGTTCCACCTACTTTCAGAGCCAGAGGTCCCAGAAAAACGCTCAGGGGGTTGAAGCAATGAGGCTCTGTCCCTGGAGCTGATTGAGTGGGAGGAAATGGACTGGAAGCTTCTGCAAAGGACAGAGCTCTGATGAGACACGCCACCTGTTGGACCTGGAACATGAGTTGGTGGAACCACAGATGGATGGCCTTTGAGGGCTTCCAAAAAACAGGGTCTTAATGTGAGTCCATTCAGCCAGATTGAACAATTCAGCACACAGAGATGTGGACTCAAAAGTAGGACTCAAATTCAGAGCAGTTGAAATAAATCAATTGTTTGTTTGTTTGGAAAGAAGTGCAAGGCAAACTTTGGCACAAGGTAATCAGTGAGGGAGGGCAAACAAAGTAGGCAAGCGGCAGGCAGGCAGAACAGGGAACAGGCTGTGAAAAAACGCCACTAATTACAAAACAAGAATTAACATTGTCAAAACCTTCCTCCTACTCAATCTGCTTTTCCTGTACGTTCTTCTTCTTAACATTCTTCCTCCACTCAATAAAATGATCATGAAACTAAACAAATAGTGTCAACTTAATTTGTTGTGCAACCAGGGAAGCCTGGGAAGCCATATGGTGAAAAAGAAGAGAAGAAGTCCCTTCATTTTGTCCCACTTATTAGTCATGCACAAACAAACATGCTACATGCAATTGGGGAAATTCGATCTCTGCATTTAACCCATCCGTGGGTGCATAGCACACGAAACACGAAACCACACGGAGCAGTGGGCAGCTATTATTGGATGCGCCCAGGGAGGAAGGTGCCTTGCTCAGGGGCAAGGGGTAAAGGGAAAAGGATTGTCCATGTTGCTTCTCTTGGCCTTGCAAGGGCTGGTCTGGTCCATCTGGTCCTACCTCCAGTCCTCCAGTCTAGGTCTAGGTATCTTGTTTGCCAGTCCGTGGCCTCAAACTAGCAACCTTCCAGTCAATGGCTCGCTTCTCTGACCACTAGTCCACCGTCTCTCCCAGAGGCAAAGCATGACAAGGCCATCAATATGAATTATTATTTGGAGGTTTGATTACAGACTACCAGCATCTACAGATAGACGGGTGTGGTGTAACTAGCAAAATAATCTTTAAAACAGGTGATGATTTTCAATACGGTTGGGTTAATTAAATATAAAAACCTAACTGATAATGAAGGCACAGAGGTGATAAAAATGTTAAAGATGTTTGGTGGCTTACATCTGTTAGCAAACTTCTTATGAGAGCTGTAGTTTCAAGGAGCTATGTAACAACAAAAATCCAATTATTTATTGTGATGAAGATGAAACACAGCAGCGCCTCTTAAAGGACTGTCACAGAGCACAAGAGGTCTGGACTAAATTAAAAGGCTTTGGAATCACATTCAATCCTAGCTACAACTCATGTTAAGGACTGATGGAAGAGAAAATGCCCTCTACAGGTAAAGAACTATTCCAACTGATAATCAACATTGTATGTTTAAAATTGTGGAAAAAACAGATGCACCATGGTGATACAACAGATACGGTCATTGAAAAAATGCTGATCTCTGGAGGAGGAGAAATTTAGATCAAGCTCAGCATCTTCCCTGGCACATACTGGACTTTTGATATAAAAGAAATACACACTCACAAATTACTATTATAGAGGCTGTTATTTCTAAGCACTTTATTACATAGCACTTTATGCATTTACCTTTGTACGTATGTTTATTCTTGATGTATTTTAACGTATATGTTCGTCATGTAAATGTTAATTTGTAAAACTATAGAAGATTTTTTTAAAGATTTTTCCTTAAAAAAAACGCACTCACTAAAACAAAATCAGCATCGTGACATAGATAACAATATTTTTTTTAATTATCAGAAGCAACAGTGACCTTTAAAATGAATAAAGATATGCAAGTGTCCATCATGTTGTTTTACTTCAAAGTGGAAAAGAGATAGTTTACAGACAAATTTGAACCCAAATACAAGTAATTTAATTCAGTTCAGTGTTTGAGTCTAGTGAGCGCTCAGCAGGACATTCACTCATCATTTCAATCTAATTTTAAATCATTTTGTTATTTTTGACTGTGAAAAACCAAAACATGAGGAAGACCATGAGATGTGGCTGAAAGCTTCAGAAAAAAGCAGGTAGGTGAACATAAACAACATAAAGTCACAAAGCTTCTCCAGTTACATTCAGTTCCTGAAAGAAGAATCACAGTTTGACGTTTTGCAGTGTATGATAACCCAGTGAATCATTTCAGTGGACAACAACACGAGGTTTTGCCTGATCAAAATGTGTTTAATGGAACACATATACCTCAGCTTTCCTGCCTCACTTCCTATTGTGATTTCTACCGATACTGTGCAATAGAAACCAGCATGGAAGTGGAAACCAGCCCAGCAAAGCCCTGTGGCCTTTTCAGCCACTAAAACTGCCAAGGTTGTGTCACGGTCAAATTACTACCAAAAGTTGATTGACCTTATAACATTTTGTGAGGCGCTTAACCGTTTAGCATCAGTAGCATCAATTTGTGCTCATTCACATCATGAGGGTCCTCAAGTCTTCAGTTACGAGTGGCATCCCTGCAGCTCTTTGATCAGCTGAGCACAACCGCACATAATTGAAATATGCAGATCGTTTTTCTTTCTTTCTTTTTCTGAAAGACATGTCCCCTTGTTGAAAGCTGTGCACTCTACAAGGCCATGTCCCAAACACTGGGCCGTCGAAAAAAATCATTTATGGTTGGCTTTCCAGCTGAACTGTCATGGCTAAAAGGAAATGAAGAGGTTGGGAGGAGGGATACGGGGAGTAGAGGGGATGTTTGGGGGTTGAGGTGGGGGTGTTTCAAGGGGGCTATGAAGCGGGGGGGTCTTTCCTTTTGATCTTTTTAGGGCAGCAAAGAGGGAGGGGAGCTCTGCCTGAGCTGGCAAACACATTTAGCTGGTAATTGTTCAGATCAGACTGACAATCAGTCTTGGAAATGCATGGACAAACAAAAGTTTACAGCTCCAATTGGAAAAGTCAACAGGTCTCGCATAAGGCCCGTACATAAACAATGAAACTGTCGAGCTGGAACTTCACTTTGATCAGTTGTTTGCGTTTCAATTATCCAGCCTGGTTGGACTGGTGGCTTTTGTTAATACTGCTGAATGGAGGCTTGGATTTAATGGGCTGCCTGTCATTTTTGATAGAGAATTCATCCACCTTACTGCGTCTGTACTCAGCACATCTGAACATCCTCAGACAAGAGCAGCTTAGTACAGTACAGCAAGAAATTATGACTGGTGGTCACTAAATAGTGTTTTATCTAGTTTCTGGGGTAAAACAGCATTCCTCTATAACAACAGTGAAAGAAAGACAAATCCAATGTTAAAGCCAATACTACATTATTTGTACAATGGATTTATTGTTTATTGTAAGTGAAAATTCGTTTTGCTATTTTTAGTAATAATAAATTGTGGTTCCTTACAATTAAATGTGTAAGGTGGGTCATGGACATAAGCTGAGAGGAACCATATAAGACTAGCCAACTGACTTCAAAAACACCAGGGCTGGGTATCAAACATAAATACTTAGTGATTACAGACTGAAATTTGCCTGAATTATTTAGGAGTGTAGCCAGGAATTTAGAAATACCGAGGTCGGGACAGGACTAAGTTCCACAGTGGAATCGCAGCCAGACAAGCTGTAAGTTTGACCTTTCTGTATGATGCTCTCATTGTTCTTTCAAAGTCTTTACTACTTGCCAGACTTACTTTTATAGTGACATCACAATGGAACGTAATGGATTTTAAACTAAGGCATTAAAAAGTACTATTCTGAAACTCTGTTGAAATTCTGTTGTCAGCAATATAAAGAATTATTTAAACATTAGCCAACAATGCACTCAAGATAAAAGACTACATGACCACTGTGATGCATGAGAACAAATAAATATATAAATATATAAATGTTTACAATACAATATAACCCACACTGTGTAAATATATATAAGAAGTAGTTGTGCAGTAAAGCAGTCAATATCAGCATACAAAGTGCATCATATAAAATTTAGTTAAGTTCAAACATCAAAATTCAAGATTGAAAACATCTGAGATTCAAGAGGTTCAGATGAAGATTCTAAAGACAAACTGAGACAGATGTTTTTTAAAACTGAAAATACATTTACTGATATTCACATTTCAACATTAAACATACTACCAGGAGTTTTAAACTGGTAATAGTGATGTATTCTGACCCACATAAGCAAACAAGACCATCAGCGAGAAGATGGGCTATTTCTATATAATTATTCTTAATGACAGAAGGGAGTGCAGGAACTGGATTAATTCCAGTAGACCTTGAGACAATCGCTGCCCATGGCATTTTCCAAATACCCAGCAAAACCAGACGGACAAAATGCAGCTGCAAGCAATACAACTGTCCAAGGCGGAGAGGGAAGAGAGGCAGGATAAGAGCTCACTAACCCAGGCTGGACCTAAGAGACACAAACCATATTGGTCTGCAATGCTCTCCACCTGATCATCCAGCAGATGGAGAAAATTGCAGGACGAGCAGGATTTAAAATGGACCTTGACTTGATCCTTTTCCTCCTAGGGTTATCTATTTCATTTATCATTATCTGTAAATTTCACATTCAAATCTATCTTCTGAAGCAGTTGTTAGACTTTAATCAACTTTTTTACTTAAAGAAAATAATATCCTGATAACTGTGGCCACGTCCAGACATACCTAGTAACTGATCAATTACTTTATTTCTTAAGGGCCTACATTCATTTGCCAGAATTAACAACATCTCTATACCTGATGAAGTGGGAAATTATATTCTTGACCAATGTACTTTGAGAAGCTGAGATTACGCTATGACTCTCCCACCAACTACAGCTCGAAGAAGTCAGTCCAGAGGGTCAACAAGGCCTGTTTGCTCCCTGGGAAAATCCTCATCTTACTGAGTGTTTCACAGCATATACAAGTGGCTGGAGGTTGTAAGTGCTTTTTGATGGGGGCAGCTTCTGTGTTGGCTTGTGGCGTCCGAGGCTGCTTAGGGAGGCAGGGTCGTGTTCTCTGGTCACCCCTGCTATTCTACGGCCTCCACAGGGGGGGTCGAGGCCGGGGTTAAATTGTTCCCTAAGCAAATGAAGTAGGTAGCTCTGTTTGTTTATCCGGGGTTAAGGATGATGGTTGAGGCTCAATAAAATGGATGAAAGCGTTACCCCCGTTTTTCTGCACTGGAATTGCTCCACATTTGCATGGCAGCATTGGCGACACAAAAGGTGTGATTTTTCCCACAAGCCAGTGCTTCTCTGAGGTTTGACTTTACAGGCACTAGAGGGGTGGGGGCTTTAATGGAGAGGACAGACTAGGGTCTTAATTTAATCAATTTGCACAAAGTCTGCTGGCTGGGATCTGCAAGTCCTGGATTTGAGAAGCAACATTATAAATCAGTGTGCTCCCCTGTACAACCGTATTCTCTCTTTCTCATAACTACATTTTTGCTTTATTTTTTTATTGCCATCAGGTTACATCATTGAGTTATCACAAAGCACTGGCTTCAATGGATTGATCTGCTATCTACAAGCTTATACGGGAAGTCCTACGGAAAAGATCCCTCTGTTAATCCAATGTGGAAGGAGTTAAGCAGATTAATGTCAAGTATTGTCAAGACCATTTAATTCAGTGCTTTGGGTTAGACAGCCTCTAATAGGTCAGGATTAACTAGTGAAGGAAGTCATCCATTTTTCAGCTGTGTCTTCTCAGCAGGGAAGAAGTGCGGGGTTACAAAATGTTTTCATCACGACAAAGAGCGTTTTATAGAAATGAGATGAAGCTGGATTTCCATGACAACATATGAATTATTGAGATGATCATGTTATATATCAGAAGACATAACCGGAACACTGCTCACACTCCTTTATCAAGAACAAGAGATCAGGTAAAGAATCCACAGCAAATATTAAAATTTTAATTGTCCAAAACTACAAATACCTGCCAGTCCTCTTTCTGTTCCTAAATTGTTGAAACACTGGGCTAGGATTAACCCTGACCCTTAGAATAACTGTGCAAAGTACCACATTATATGCAGCGGAGGAAAAAATTCTATTTTAATTTTTTTTTTTTAAAGTTTTTAACTATATGAGACAAAATCTAATACTATGATAAATAGGAGATGTAGTATTCATTAGTAATTCATAATTTTAAAAAAGTTTTTTTTTAAAAAGAAAAGATGCTTAAAGTCTCTGCATGCATTTTTTGTACAGCAAACAACAAACTTTTTTAACAGCAAACTGAATATATTTTTTGGTTTGGTTGGACAAAACAAGACATTTAAAGATATCACTTTAGGCCCTGGGAATTGTGATGGGTTTTTATTTTCATTTTTCATTTGACAATTTTCTGACATTTTGAAGAGTTCTCTTCTAGGTAGGATTAATAATATATTGCATCTTAGGTTTTATTATCTGGTAATAACTCATTCGCTTTTTGTCCCTCTAGTGATGGGGTTGAAGAACAGCAGTTTAAGTATGTACAACCCCAATTCCAAAAACGTTGGGAAGAATTGTAAAACATAACTAAAATCAGAATGGAGTCATTCAGAAATGAAATGTGTTCCTGAGCCCATGTATACTAATCTCCTTTGTACAATTGTGTTTGTCAAAGTGTTGAACCTCCCTCCATCCTTGCTTGTGAACGACTGAGTCTTTCCAGGATGAACCTTTCATACCCAATCATGATACTATCACCTGTTACCAATGAACCTGTTTACCTGTGGAATGATCCAAACAGGTGTTTTTGGATCAGTCCACAACTTTCAGTCTTTTGTTGCTCCTGTCCCAACTTGTTTGAAACATCTTGCTGCCATCAAATTCAGAATAAGCAGATATTTACAAAAATCAATAAATTTGATGAGGTAAATATTTTGTTGCTTACTGTTGTACAGTTATATATATATATATATATATATATATATATATATATATATATATATATATATATACATATATATACTTATATTGAGTACATGTCAAAAAGGATCAGCAAATGATCACATTCTGTTTTATGTTTTACACAGCGTCCCAACTTTTTAGGAATCTGGGTTGTGCGTCCAACACTTGGGTCTGAAGCAAGATATCTGTACGACAGGCCTCACTACCCAAACACGATAGAGATATTCATAGTCCAAAAAACATGATTTCTAATCACTTTGATGAGCTGCCGATCTTTCCTACAGAGTTGCCAACTATCTCATAATCAACTCTGTTGATTTGAACTTTGTTGATGACATTTATATGTCATCAAGTATTGTACTTTCAAATGTTATAGAATGTCTCCAATATTAATGTTCATGTCTGGCAGTAGGGTTGGCTGCTGACATTACTTCATATACTGTACTGATTTAATGTCTCGACTGCTCAGGGGACTCCTGTGAATATGTAGCGATAATTTCTGAAAATATGCACAACAAATGTTTTGAAGCAATGCAGAATTAGTCAGACCAATGTGCATGCAAACAAGTAGTGTATAATTACACCTAATCAAATTCTGATTCAACTAAATAGGCTAGTGTAACTCTGTAAACCTCCATTGTACTGAGACTAATATAATTAATGGTAATTAGTAGTACTAATAGTTTACTACAGTACAAACTGTTCTTCTCAGGTTGAAAACTGTTACACTGACCAAAACTGAGCTGACATTTTTAAAAACGATTTAAAATGTTTGTAATTAATTAACAGGTTCATGCAATTGATAGCATACGTTACGAATCCTCCTTAAAACTCCACTATGAATGAGCACAGAGTGAGGAGAATGAATAGTTTGCAGCCAATGTGTCGAGGGAAATTTATCGCTAACCTTCAATCAGCCGTGCTGCGACTATTTGCTCTCCTGCTGGCAAGCAAACACACAGACTAACACAGAGTAACTGACCTACTCATACACAAGTGAGACAAATATACACACACAGGGATTCGGCAGTTTTCCTCTACAGGTGGTGTTTCTTGGACTAACTGTTATTTAGTTCAGGTTAAAGTATAATAAAGTATAATAATGTAGTTTGATCCATCATACAAAAATATGTAATCAACACAATGCATCATATCAGAGGTGGATGGCACTAACTGGACCAATAAGAGGCCAATATCACCTGCTGGGATTGTCCAATCAGATTAAACACAGGGTGTTAAAAGGCGGGAGATTAAAGAATAACAGAGAAGATACTGAGAGTTACAGAACCTGAAGGAAGCTAAAGCCTAAAAACAAACACAGCGGTATCATCCCCACAACAGCAAAGTGCTCTGACACTGACATGCTGCTATCTGCTAAAAAGGAAGGGAGGGGGGCTTCATGACTTCAGATGACCTTGTTATCCCTGCTGGGATCAGACTATACCCTGTTAGCTTTCCCTGGTCAGGTTTCATGTGGGGAAAAACCAAAGGCCACAGTGTAGTTAAGAGGTGCTGGTTTAAGAAGGTTAATACCAACACTGGAAAGGAAGCACATGTGCATTTCTCAACAAACCTCCCACACACAAAAAACCCTCAAAAAACTCCTATCAATAATGTTGTAAGTAAAAGCAAATAGAGAGATGGAGTATACAACAGGCTGTTGAATAAGGTGGTCAGGTGGGTCAGGGATACACTTGAAGTACTACGGGTCCTGGGTCTGTACAAAATTCTGATTGGAGCAATTTCACTGATATTCCCTGATATTTTGTCAAAATGTATGCACTCTTTTTAGACATGGCTGCCACAGACATACACACATAAATGTTATGGTTGCACCTCAGAGAAATGAATTGAACTGCATGGCTGATGTGAAGTGGGCAATACGTGTGGAATACAAGGAGTTTTTAAAATGATGCTTCACCTAAATACCAACCCTGTAGTATATACAAATGATGTCTAGACATTATGTTTATATACCACTAATTTGTTTTCCCTATTGCATTTTTGTAATGATTCGAATGATTGATTATGTTGCCCAGCAACATTTTTTTCATCAGAGGGAGTGCTACATTTATGTACTGTCATAGGGAGGTGCTCGAGGTAGATTAAGCCAACGAAGCATTTGGTGAAGGATAGGGAAAGATTGTGCATTTGGTTAAATGCTACTACAGTAACATGTCGTGTGCCATGCTATAAGGCACTTCTGATTTTTTTTCAATATTTAACTAAGAACACTATCTCTTCCTCAAATTAGCCTTAATCAAGTGCTGTGACAATGTTAAAAAAAAAATCAGTAACTGTGCTTTAGTTGCTATGAGTGGATCTTGTTTTGCAAGAACTGATGGTAGGAAAACAACTGAAATATGTTTTCAGTGGACATTTTGCTGATTCATTCAGTATCAACTTTCCGTGACCTGCCAGATATGTTGATTACCAACATTTCCTCCTATGTTAAATAGGATAGAAAATGTTATCTGGGCAGCATTTTATGACTTTCAAAATATGATTACTATTGCAAATTAGTTTTTCTAAGTGTCATTTCTAGGAGGGTTGAAACTACAGAAACCCCATTTTCTGACATTGATTTCTGTGGGTCCCATCCTGAATAACTCATCTCCATTGTATTGACAGATATCTCAAATCCTGAACAAATAAAACTAAACTCTCTGCACGGTGACCACTACTGGATGGAAGAGAGAACATTATGTTGTAATCTGGTGGGATCAGCCTTTAATCAAAGGTTTTCCAAGTAAATGAACAAATGAGAAAGTGCCTGATTTCAATCTGATTGGAGGATGAGCGTCAGCAAACTTGGAGTGTTAAGCACAGTTTCTGGTCTTGGTCTTTGGGTGTGTTTGGATCCTGTTTCCAGCTTTGGTCCACTTGTTGTTGGTCTGTTCAAGTTGGGTTTGTATTTTTATATTACTTCCATTCCAGATACAACATTTACACTCTGCGGACAAATGTTCAGACCTGTGAAGACCTTTTATTAGTAGCATATATTGCTATTGATTCTGTCTTCTGCTGTAGCTTCTGAAGACAGGAAGACAGTGATGGATAGTTGACCACATACAGCTAAGCAACAGACAAGCTGACATTAGGTAAACACTAAAGAAATAACTGTGGTATAGATTTCAGTGGAACTATTTCTTGTCCAAAAGCAGCAGGATGCAGTAAGTGTGCACAGCTGTCTGAGGCAACCACATATTAATAAAGCTCTCTCTCCATTTAATAATTAGTGTGTACAGATGGGTACACATAATTGGTGATTGGTGTCTTCAAATTAACAGAACATTAAACATGTTGTATTAAATCCAAGCAGCTCATTTGGATGAGACTGTCCATGGTGAGTCAACTGTCATTTATTTCAGATTTTGCTGGTGCAAACGTTGTGCCATCCATTACCTTCCATAAACATATGGTAGAATGTTAACAATATTATTTAAAAATGTTTGCCCTCAACATATTGAGAGCATGAAATAAGTCATCTCTGTGTTTATTTCCTCTACATTTTACAGGCTTGATACAGGTGCTATGAGACTAATACTAAGCTAAAATGTAACTAACAACAAATGCATAGAGGACAAGGCTGGTCAGCAAACGTGTGTGTGTCTGAAGCGTTTCACAGATGGGTCCAAAGCAAGCATGTACCAAACAAAAGTTTAATATCAGTATTTTAATGTACATTTATTACACATTTTAAATAAATATTCCATCCTTAAAATTATTTTACACATCCTCAAATAAAAATATATTTATATATGTATAAAAACAGACATTCAGGGGGCAACAAGAACACAAGAGGGTGAAGGGTAGTGGGTGTGTCGAGGGGTTCCTTACACTTCAATGCATTTTGTACAAATCAACATTACAGTCACAAACCTGTGATTATCAAATGTAGCTGCCACATTGTTCCGTCAGATGCTATTAAAGCTCTGTTCGCTTGAACTGTGTGAGAAAGATACAGAATGATCCCAGATAGGATGCAGCATCTAGCAAAAACGCTTAAACACTGCAGTGTTACCACCACGTGCTTATGCAACGTTTACTCAAACCCAGCGCCCTCCAATGCAGTGTGTGACAGTTTGTGTCTGTGAACGCAGCGTTCCCTGGCAGTGCGGTCAATCAGGGCCCTTCAAGTCTCCTTGAGCAGCAGGCGAGAGTCCAAAAAATGACTCCACTGGTCAAAATGAAACAATAAACAAAAACAACACAACACACTCTACTGAGATGTCCCCGATAAGTCATACAATGAGCTATGTGCATCTAAAAACAAACTTTTCTTTTTGTCTTGTTTTTTTTTTACATAGGTCAATACTAAGTCTGGAGTACAAAAATAGATTTCTCATGATTTTTTTGTCTATGAACAGCTGTCTTTTACTTTGAGAAAAATAGAAATCAAACTACACATTAAGATATAGTAATGCTCAGTATAAAAATGTCTGTAGAAGTTTTTTTTTGAGAGAATAGAGGAGTGTGTCGGCTGCTGGTAATTCAGTCAGTCTGTCAGTTTCTCCTCTTTCTCTCTGTCTTTTCTATCTTCCTCCCCCTCCTCAGCGCTCTGACGAGTATCGCGTACGTTTAGTCCTTTGACTGAAGGGGTAGTGGATGAAGTCGAAAGGGCGGTGGTGGCTTGGGTGGGCGGGCTGCTGCCCCTTCGGCAGCCTCTTCATGAAATGGACCTCGCGCTGGTGCTGGCGTGTCCGCGAGCCTTTCCGTGGCCGCCCGCGGCGCGTGAAGGCCATGTACCAGCCTTCGTAGCGGGCGTTCCTCAGCGCCGTGTAGTTGTTCTCCAGAACGATCTCGGTGAAGATACAGTCACGGCCTTGTCCGTTTTTCTGCAGAAACACACACAGAAAAACAGTTAGTGGGAATGTTCAGAGAATACTCCTCGATGAAGATTTACAGATGGGAAATATCAGATGTATAAAGGTTTCCCTGTGCAGCCTGCCCCCTGCATGTGCACACACACACTCACACACACACAGCCCTCCCCTCATACATGCAGCATATGCTACAGTCATTACAGATCAGAGAGAGGGGGATGACAGTAAGCGATGACTCTTCTCCCCCTTCAGAAAACATCCAGCAGCCCTTGTGGTGTCAGTAGCTGCAGGACAGATCCTCCAACCATAAAGCCTTAATCAGGCCCCAAGTGTCACTTTCAATCCTGGTTTAATCTCCTGTTGCATTTGTGGCTAAATTTAACCGACCAGGTCTGCTTGAATAGAATAACAATCAATAGACCCTTAAGTATTCCTTACCAGTCCTCTGCTGTGTTCAGTTAAAGCCCCATGAGATCAGGTTGTTGACTTTATACAACCTCAGGGATGAGACGGTAAATAAAAAGGTGGGTGAAGTGTGACGCCCATTTGGTGTAATCGAGTAAAAAACATTATACAACTTCCATCAGTGATAAAATGTACAGTAAGGTCAGCTGACACAGTATTAAATGGACTTGGACACACAGCGCTAGCCTACTGTAACAAGCTCCCACCTTTTTGGACAAAATTGTGTGTTAAAAATAGTCATGTTACACCCATGTGCACATACAGTGCATACACCCAAAAGACACACTCTCTGTTCATTCTTTCTCTCTTCACACACACACACACACACACTGGGGCCGGGGCAGGCTGTGACTGGGCCGGTAGCTAGGGGCAGATGGTGTACGAGGCAGGGTGCTGGATGGGTGGAGGGGAGTGTGTGGGGGGCTGCAGAGAGGCTGGCAACTCTGTTTATTAGCCGTCACAGTGAAAGAGGGGCACTGAGATAGCCTCAGCCTGAAACACACACCTACACACTCACATAACAGCAACAGCAGCATAACTTAACCCTAACCTGGAGCCTTGTGTTGTAGAGCTTGTGTTTAAAGGCTATGATACAAAAATCATGTAAGGCTAGCTATCATGCAACTATTAATAGTGTCCATCAGCCTCTAAACATTCTGCTGAAATGACTGTAGAAGCATGATGGAAACACCTCACATTATCTAGCTGGTCATGACACCACCAAATACACACACACACACCTTGAAGGTTAAACTAGGGCAACATGCTATAACATAATAATAGTAGTACTATTATTGTAGTACCCACTATCATGTAAAGAAAGCCACAGCTGCCAGTGGAGTTGAAGATATGGGCTGCATGTTGGAATTATTCTGAATTTTCTTACTGTCAATGAATCCAATAAAAAGGTCAACAACAGCAACAATGTCTTAGTCTGTCTCTCAATACTTTCTCACTTCTCTACTCTGTCTGTGCTGTCCAGAGCCCACTGTTTCCTACTTAAGATGTAAACCTTTAAAAACACCTCACATATATGTAGTTTAGTTCAAAAAGACTCCTAAAATATCTGGCCGCTGTCTAAAGCAAATGTTTCTCAGACAGGGGGAAATAGTGCCTTTGTTGGTAAGAGGAATGAGCTGTATCAGGTTTGGTGATACTTGGTAATACTTGTTGGTAGGATATTTCATTGTTGGTTTTGATCTTCTAAAGGGATTTGCTTATATCAGAAAAATCAAGAATATTAACAGCCTTATTGTTTGAAATAATAATAAACTCAAAATAATCATTCAATCATTCACTCATGAAAGCTGATGTACCTTGAGTTCTTTTTGAACTATATCATATATATAAATGTATATAAATATATTCTCATTAAACACTTTTCATTCTTATGGTTCTAGGGAAAGTTGTCCCGGCTGGTCCAAAATTATTTCCATTTTGTTCCTTTTACCTGTATTCAACAGAAACCTCAACAGAAACTTTTCATTTTGCTTTAGAGCTTCTACACATCTTATTTTTTCACTTTTCACAAAATATAACCTGAGATGTTTCCTAAGATGTTTGACACAGCAAAGACTAATGGATAAATTTAGATTTCCCTGCACTCAACACATTTTCAGCAATTCAGCTTCTGCTCTCAACAATTTGTCTTGATCCATGAGACAAACACTAAATCCTCCTTTAACTCCTCGACATTTTGACCTTAACTACAATAAGATCAACTTTTCTCCTCACCTTGCCGATGAGCTTCCCTCTCTTGTTCATGCAGATGTAGAAGCCTGTCTCAGCTCCCTTGATGCGCACTCGGCTCCCAAATGTGTCAGTTTCCACAATGAGTTTAGCTGAAGAAATGAAACAAAAAGAGTTTTTTTAGCAACTGAGAGCAGGAGGGTTGGATGCCTGTCCAACCAATAATAACTTAACGGCTCACATGAATGCAGTGGACATAAAAGCATTGACAACACACGCAGAAATGTTTGAGTGTGTTTCCAAGCACAGACACACACACATGCTCACACACACACATACCAGACACACACAGACACACACGCTCATACACCAAAACCTGTGGGACCATTCCTGGGGATTTATGCAAGCTGAAATTCTTGCAAAATGATAAAACCACGTGTCTCTTGATTCTTTGAAAGCTAAAGAGGCGATCCTGGCAGGCCCATCAAGAATTCCTTTTCAAATAAATCTGCATTGACCTCACACATAAAGCTCCACATTTATCTCTATATCCCAGAGAAGTACTGAAAGAAACAGGAAATATAGACAGCTCACAGAGCATGACTTTATGGAGCTTTGTGCATTTTTTTTACATTGCTTTTCAACAAGATAAAACAACAAGACAATGTCTGTGAATTTCATTATTATTTAACTCTTGCAAAATGAAATATAGTATATATCTTCAGGTCATTTCCAGTCTGCAGAATATGATGTGTTTGCACTGCACTGATCTGACATTTTTGTGGATATTGATCCAAAACAATAAAAGCCAATAGCAGATGACTCTTGTAAATTCCATTTCAATCCACATTGACTAATAAAACTGGTTTGGCCACAGGGTTACTGGGATCACTGAGGATGGTCGGGGCATTTTCCACCCACCCACTTACTAACCATGACACGTCTGAGAGTTATAGTTGTGGTCGGAACCAGCAGTTACAGTTGAGCTAAACGAGGAGCAGAGTCTGAGTCAGACACACACACACACACACACACACTTCACATTTCACAGTCCTCTCTCTCTCATTTCATACAAACACACTTCAGGTGACCAGAATAACTTGCACACTCTTTTTGAGGCCACACACGTGCACACAATTACATCCTGCAACAACTGTGCAGACAGCAGCAGCAAACACACCATTATCAGCAGGTATTTTAGAGGATGAGTGTGTTCTTTATGGAATTCACTCTAAATACAACAGAAACTGTAGATGAGTGGCTCAGGCTGGATGGAGAGGGGTTGAAGGTGGGGGTGGAGGGGGGAGAAGGCGCTATGCAGGAAATGTTCGGGAGGTAGAAGTAAGATGACTTCTAATGGCTCTTCCAGACCTGCAGGATCTCTGGAGGATCACCTCCAGCACCATCTATACAATCCACCGGACAGTTTCTTTGAGCTCGGAGCCTCTTCAGTACAGACTGGGATCACAAATGGTGCAAAGATTGACCACCGCCACCAGTCGACTGTTTGTTAATGGGTAAAAGCTTCAAGAAAATGCTCCTGATGGGAGGTTTTGTCTGGAAATTTCAGCATCTTGAAACAAGTTGGCAAATCTCCGAATGAGACAAATTCTGCAGAAATCAGCAGAAATTCCTTCTCTCATTGTGTTCTCTGTGATTTACATGTCTTTATAAAATAAATAAAATTAAAATTACATTTGTGACTTTTGATCATTTTTTAAATTTCAGATATTTTGCTTTTTAAATGCTTCAGGCCTGGGATGTTGCAGCACCAATTTCACCAGTTTACAATACTGGCCTTGAGCCATGTTAGGAAAAAAACATGCTGGGAATAATTTAAAAGGCAAAGCAAAAAATAAATTTCAAGCTGAAAATTAATGATAAAAAATGAAAAGATTATAAGAATGCATTTTAATTCTAAAAATGAAATAGTAAAATAGTTTGTGCGCAAAGTGAACGATTTTTCTTCAGGTGGCGCAAATCATGTTCATTTTTCCAAGAGATAAATTCAGATGATTCTTTGCATCATGAAAAAATGTAATTATTTACAAACTAAACCTACAAAATAAAATGAATGAAAACAAATCGAACTGATCCGTTTTCCCTGAACATTTCGAGGATGTCGGCGGGTTTCCGAGGAGGATTTTCCCGTGTTGCTGTGTTTGCTGTGTTTGTGGAACTGCGGGCTTGTCTTACCGTGCACGTCTCCGTCCTCGGCCATGGCGTTGATCTTCTTGTTGGGCAGGACCTGCACGTGCTTGCCGCTGGTCCGGCTGTACAGCTGATAGATCCGGATCAGCCTGCGGCTCACGCGGTCCGTCACTTTGCTCTGCTCGCTTACATGCTGCGTGAAATTAGGCGGGGACTGATTGGTTACCTGTCAGAAATTAGACGTCACCACAATCATCAGTATGTGTACACTTATTTATTTTTTACTGACAAGAAACAAAAGGAGTAGAGAGAGTGAAGCCAATTGAAACCATTTAGGCTCCTAAACACAGAGGGAAAATAGATCCTAACAGCTTGTTGTTGTTTTTTCCCGAACAAGTGTAACAAGTTCCAGGAGAGCTGCTGCCAAATTAAATTATCAGCTTCCAAAAAAGATGTGATTGCAGGTTGTGTAAGAGCCACACACTCCTCACTCTGCAGCATGTCCGCGAACACAACATCTATTTAAACTTCACACTAACGTAAAGATTTTTTATTTTATTGCTCTTTCAGTTCTCCGCTGTGATGGAATGACTGACGGAAACATTGGCCCCGCTCACTTTGAACCCCACGACATTTTTCACAAGCATTTCCCTCTGCCCCGGTGCCCCGTCTGTGCGCGCGCGTCCGGTGCCAGGGCCGGTGTGTTCATCAGCAACCTGCCAGCAGGCCGCGCGCCCCGCTGCCCGGCGCACCGTGGGAGCCGGCCCGTGTTGTTGTATCACATCATGTTATGATGATCCCTCACCTTTCCTCACCAGCTTTCACAGCCATATGTTTTACAGATCTTTTTTAAAGGATGATCCTTATTTTAGAGCCCACGATTTCAAAATAAGCAACATTCTAAATACGAGAAGAAATGAAAGAAGTGACTTACCTGAGCATAGTAGCAAAATGTGAATAAGTGTAGAAACCTGCGAAGAAGGAGAAGAAGGAGATGCATTCAGTGACTTGAAGGAGCGTGAACAGTGAACAAGAGTGGAGGTGAGGGAGGAAGAGCACTCACAGATAGCTGAGTCTGGATGGGATGGGTCGCATGTTGGATGGAGGTGAAGAGCTCGTCCACTGAAACACCGACCGGGATCCTTTGAGAGCTGCAAAGTCCAGCTGATCTCGTTAAAAAAACTATCAGAGCTGCAAAGTCCTGCTGATGTCGGCGGAAACCGATCTATCAAGTCCCACGATCTCACCAAAATCCACGAAAAGGTCAGAGGTGCTGACAGAGAGCGGACACGGTCTCCATCAAACCAGTGTCCATCACAGGGCAGCTCCACAGCTGAACAGCAGTGATTAATGACTAAATGAAGAGTGTGTGTCTCTGTCACAAGTCTAAGTGCACTTGCAGAAGCGGAGCTGTGGAGTTTGGAGACAGGCTTTTATTCTTCTCTTCTCCCAAACAAGTCCGTGCTGTCACACTATTCCTCCTGCTCTGTAATCCCCGCGGTGCTCCCGGGCCTCCAGGTGTGTGTGTGTGTGTGTGTGAGGAGGCTCCTCAGTGTCGTGGCCGTGGCTCGGTGCTGCTGTTCCGTTCGCTCGTGGCAGGACTGCAGGACTCCTCGTCTTCTCTCTCTGCTCCCATCCCACGCCACCTCCCGTGTCAAAGCCTCTCTCGCTCGGCGCTCACACACACCCTCCGGTTAAAATGGCAGGCTGGATCTGCTTAAGAACAAGCCCCCTTTTTCTGCAGAACAAAAGCGGACAGCCCCGCTCTCCCCCTCCCTCCCTCCCTCCCCCTCGATTTAAAACATCTCTGCAGCCTCTACCTGAGGAGGAGCGGTCGGCACCGGGCAGGGGGAGGCAGGGGCGAGGAGGAGCCTGGGCCACCACCACTGACACCACACATCTGAGAGAATAAACACTAAAATACAAGATGACCGCCTCTCTTCATGATCATACACGAGCGCATCAGCTGTCGGCTGTAACCTCATGACCCCACAGACCCCCTTTGCTCATCCTCATGTCCAGTTTGGGGATGCTGGAGCTGCTCAGCTTTGTGTATTGACAGAACAAAGTGTGAGACATATTAAAAGGATTACAGGTGATTAGCGTTTTTAACCCCCCACCTCATCTCAGCCCACCTCACCCATTTGATAAAGAGAGAGGTTTCTTCACTAACTCAGCTGTACCTGGCTTGTAAAGACTTATTCATAGTTCATCCAAAGTAATACATCAGCAGGACAAAGCTGCTGAAGATGACAGAGTGAATCATCCAGTAATGAAGCAGACAGCAGTGTGGACAAGTATGGGACATTCACACCTCACACACTGACCTTAAACAGGTCCATTTCGTCTTTGACATAAGATATGAGACACATTAATTATCTGCAAACCGCTCCCTTCATTAAGAGCTGCCATTGACTGCAAACTTTATTGATTGATTCGACCATTGATTAAGATGCTCAGTATCGGCCACAGTAAGGACACAGAAACTCAGCACAGTCTGATTAATAAACGTCAATTAATGTGTCATTAAATGAGCTGTGAAGGCTTGAAATGGCCCATTGAGAGCATGGCTCTGTTTATAGTGTAAAAGCAGAAAAGCTGCGTCCCCTTTTTAAACAAGTTTCTTTATGGTGACTTGAAAAACAGCAGCTTTGAAGTAACTTATGTTTATATTGATTTTGATAGATCACGAGAGGACATACTACAAACTCACCATGTCCCGACTGTTTAAGTGACGTCTCCAACCCACAGCCTCCCCACTTTAAGAGGGAACACATATTCTGTCAGCCTGTCGCACACCGTTGAGCCACCAGTGGGCGCTCCAGAGGAGATGATTAGGTGTAACCCCCAGTGTCCTTGATGGTGTAATCTGACAGTATTGAGGACGGTGTGGAGCTGTGAATGGAGCTGTGCTCTGTCTGAATCACATGCTGCAGTCACTTCAGCTGTTAACTGCTCCACTGAAAAGCTTCATGTTGTCAGATGGTTTGTTTTTTTGGTTTCCTTCCCTCCCTCCCATTAGCATTAGTTTGTGTGTGTGTGAGTGTGTGTGTGTGAGAGAGAGAGATAGATAGAGAGAGAGAGAGAGTGAAGACACCAGTTAAACATTTAACCTTCATGTAAGACATGAAATGGGTCAGTGAGTAAGACGATGTGCATACGACTGATGGTGTTTGAATAAAAACTGTAATGAAAGCTATCAGCGTGTGTGTGTTTGCGTGTGTGTGTGTGTGATGAGCGGCAGGTAGCTGCCACTCTGTACCCTGGCTCAGGGCCTGACTACCCTCCCCTTAACCCCAGGAGCCCTACATCCATCAGCAGCCCTGCAGGGGGCAAACACCCTTCCCCCTCTGTTCCTACTCTCCCTCTCTCTGTTCCTCCACTCATGATCAGAGCTTCACCAGTGTGGGCTTATGAAACATACATTTTACACTGAAAATAAAATAATAAATTCATATGTGAAAATATTTATGCCAAAAACAGTCAATATTTATTTGTTTCCTCCAGAATTATATTCTTGATAGGTAGCAAAAGTCTCTAAAAAACATTTGGACCATCATGGGACATGAAAACTTCCTCTATCAGTGTTTTGCATGTTTTGGCCATTTACTACCAACTAATAATGCATCATGTTACCTAAGAGTTGTAAAATGTTTCACAGCCATTGATTTCCACTATGCTATAAGATCACCTTGCAGCAACTTGAAAGCGGCTCTGGATAGTCCATCCATAACTGTAAACACAATTACTGATTTCAAAGATATGTGATGGTTTTGTGGTAATGTGAGAAGTAATAATATTGACTGTGATGGTCTCTTCAAATTGACTTTCACACTGTGCTGAAATTAAATAAACTGCTGGCTGCTCAGAACACATTACAGGATACTTGGAGGTGAGTGGAATTTAGTTTGTGGTGCTCAATGTCTTGAAAAATGGCATTTCAAAATGGAACAGCAACATGGCTTTCCAGAATCACTGTCTCACTCTGGGTAATGCACAGGACACACCAAAGACTGTTTGGGTCTATTTCTTCAGTAGAATGTAGTTCCAATGACATTTGTTCACATTGAAGTTCTTCTATTAGATATCATCCTCCTTTCCCGCTCTAACTTCCGTTTCTTGAATTCACTACCTTGGTTGCACCTCTCTCTCCCTCCATCATTCCTGCTCTGCATTCTAATGTGTAGCCATCTGCCACCTTCCCTCCTCCCTCTGCTCTTCCTTTTCCCTCCATCATCTCTTTACCTCATCTCTTCAAGCTGAGGTGGGCTTCAGTTTCAAGGTCTCAGTAAGGTTCAAGTAAGCTTCAAATGAACTGGTCTGTACAACTTTTTGTCAAACAGCACCTGAAGTCAGAGCTTCTACCTGTTCTGAATGGCCACACTGGAGGGCGTGGTGAAAGCCTGCTGTCACAGCCTCCTTCTGGCTGCATCACACTGCCTCCCAGGTCCCTCTCCAACAACTCTGTGTTTTTGTAGTCTCAATGTATTCTCTTCTCCCTCTGGCTCTCCTACTCGTCCTTTCTCTGTGCTGGACCATCGGCCGTCCAGGGACCTGTCACTTTCCCCTGGCTGTTGGTGCCTCCTTCTAGATGTCTGGATCAGGATCTCCATCATCCACCTCATCTTGTCTCTTTCTCTCCCTATGTGTGTTACTGTCTTTCCTCCTATCAGTGTGAATGATGCACTTGAGCTCTTGCGTGTTTGAATAGTCTTTCCTCTTCCCAGGTCTCTGTGGTGGAGATGTCATGTGACTCAGGTTCCTACTCTATTGCTCTTCCTGAGGTTTCGTGCATTTTTCTCCATTCCCTTACCCTAATCGAGAGTCTAAGGGTAGTACAGACTGTAACACCCCTTGAAGAAAATTTGTGATTTGTGATACTGGGCTGTATAAATAAAATTGACTTGACTCGCAAGGTGAAGAGTTAATAAATAGTTCCTGAATAACTCTGAAACAAAGATTATATAGTAGATAATGATGAGTTACTGGAGAACAGACTGGGAAATGTTATATTAATGATTTGTACACTTTTCTGTGGGTGACTTTGTCATCTTAATAAAACACAAAATGCATACATACAATGACTTGTCAGCTCACTTCACGAGATGAAATTTTACTCTGTTGTTCTGGTTTGCCTCAGGAACAATTACACACATCTAAATAATAGACAGAGCCATGCCAGAAGTCTCAAGTAACTCTGTGGTCCTCCAGTCATTTTCTCAGGGGCCAGTCATTAGGTGTGTGTGCCTTCAACTGTTTATCCATCTGGATGAGAGAGAGAGAGAGAGAGAGAGCCTGGCATCTCTGAACTTACAGACATTTCCAGTCTCAAATCCAGGGCGTCTTTGATTGCCCTGCTGGGTTTGACCAAATATACCCTCTTTCAATGAACACATGCTAGTAATACCCATTCCATATGACCACTTAAACCCAGTACAGAGGCTTCAGCAACAACCTCTGTTTGCCTCTGCTCTGGTGCCTTGATCTGTTCAACACCAAGTCTGAGGGTGAAAACATATTTGCTGGAGGGGATTCTGCAGGGCATCTCCATTGTCCTGTGTTCAGCTGACTGGGGTTGGGGGTTGTTTAATCAAATGTGATTGGTCTGCATGCAATAAGACAGACAAATTTAAAAACTGGAGCATGATATCTCATATGGCACATGATCTTGATTTGCTTTTTTTAGCTGTCCATCGGAGCCCCACAGGACTGTGTACTCAGCCCCCTCCTGTTCACACTGTACACTCTTGGCTGCAATCCCCAACATGAGAGAATACAATACAATAGAGAGAACTCTATTGTGAAGTTTACAGACAACACCATCATTACCAGCCAGATTTCAAATAATGATGACAATCCATATTGGGAGGAACACAATAACCTTGCAGGGTGGTGCACACCTACATCAAGAACATCCTACAGCACAATGTCAACAAAACTTGGTTTTATTAATTAAGGCTTAATTGTTGATTTTAGAAAGAGGCCAAGACACATGCCCCTGTTTACATTGGTGGAACTGAGGTGGAGCAGGTGGCATGGGATGAGCATGGGATGAGCATGGATCAGGACAGGAGGACTCTACAACAGGTGATTCAAACCTGCCAGAACATCATTGGTAGCTATCTACTGAGCATCAGTGATATCAGTGAGGTGAGGTGCCTGCACAGAGTCCAAAGGATACCTAAAGACAATACCCGCCCCAGGCACAGTTAGTTGACACTGCTGCCATTTGAGAAGATGTACAGAAGTATCCACTGCTGTACCATGAGACAAGAGAGCAACTTCTGTTCTCAGGCTTTGAGACTCCTCAGTTCATCCACTGTTGATCCAGAAAAGAGTTTTTTATTGGTTCAGAACAATCCAATCTTAACTCTTGGCAGTAAACTGTTGATTGGTTGCAGTCAATACATTAGTACAGTAGATCTACTGATCACGGTGCTGTCCATTAAAATGAATGATTTTGTGAGAGGTGAGGACCACCACAGTGACTTTCTGACACACACACTCATCTAATTACACAGCCAGACCTGCACACTGGCACATACACACACACACACAGAACAGAGAGTTGGACTGTGACTCTGACCTGGTAGCACAGGGTCATGTTGATGCACGCAGAGACCGGCTAATAGTCTCTACAGAAAGCCTCACATGTGTTTCATGACTTGAGCTGTTACTGTGAGAGCTCACAGTGAAACAGATGACCTCAGTGCCTGCAGTCCATGCAGTCAACATTAGATGACATTACTGGCACAGACAGAATGTTACTGAAATGCAAGATGCTGCTTATTAGTGCAACAGATCACATAGCTGAAAGAACTTTAAGAGGAGATATTTTGGGTTACGATGGATAATGTTTTACAAATCATGAGGAGAAGAATCAGGAATGTGTGCTTCCATAGATGCATGCTGGTCTTAAAATAAGACTTTGTATTTGTAACTTTTAAAAACCGAAAGAAATCAAGCACTATTGCATTTATCAGTGTCTCAGGACAAATATTTGGACTCACTGCATCCAATATAATTTACACTGATCTTACTGCTGAGTTTGCAGTAACTTCCACGTAATATATGCCATTTAGCCTACGGTGAGTCCATCTCATTTACTTACATGACAAGATTTCACTGTGCAGTCATCCTAAAATGTGCCAGCAACTTTCTGAGAGTTATTTTCTTTGGCTATAAGTGGAAGTGAAATGAGTGACTGATGATGACTACTGTTAAGTATTGCTGTTGGGTTGCATGATGTAGTTCAAAAGTTGTTGAATGCAGTACTTTAAAAGTCGTGCACACTGCTGTTGAATGTGTGTAATGCTTTAAGGGGAGCACACCACTGTTTTAGCTGCATGTAATACTGTCGTAGTGCTGAACTGTGCATACCTTGTTAACAAGTAAAAACAAGACTGGGTTAAAACCTAATATATGGTTGGACCATGTATGGTCAATGTGCTCCCGAGGACATAATTGAGGACTGTTCACGCCTCGCTGGAAAATTTGCTTTTGCTCTGCAAGTGATTGCAGCACGTGGTCGTCCACATCCCAATTTTTGAGACTAGGCGGCAATTGTGCGCAGACTTTTTGTCTCAAGATGGATGAATTCAAAAGGTTTTTTTGTTTGGTTTGGTTTTTCTCACTATATTTATGTTTCAAGATTTTTAAAAAGCTGGCTTCAAAAACAGGTCTTAAAATATACATTTGAGGAAATAGATTTGCCAGGAGAATCAAATTGTTTACAGAATATTTAACCAATATTTAACCAATCATTAGAAGCAAAGAAAAAAACACACACCCTTAGACTCTTATACTTGGTTTATATGATATTTTATCTACATGTAAAACACATATGTGAGGTCTCACACGCCTACCATTAGTGCTGCCTCTGGCTCTGCTTCAGGCTTTACCATGTTTCTGCCTTCAATTCAGTCCTCTGGATGTTGCTGGACTGCTTTTCACATCCTTCACACACACACACACACACACACACACACACACACACACACACACACACACACACACACACAAAGAGGTGAGGCAGTAAAAATACCTGGCAACCTGCCGCTGCTGAGAATTAGCTGAGCTGAGTGAATATCTAAGAGCAATGCAGCGACCAGACTGTGGGCACATGCACACTCACACATGCATGCACAACCACACACACATACATGAATGTCACATATACACATGCATAGGAACGAATGAACATGCACAATCAAAGACACTCAAATACCGACTCAAATGCACAAAAAGACATGTGTAAACTATTTTCTCATATAATACTATGTAACGCATATACAGTATACAAAAAAAAATACATCTTCATTAAAATACACATACATACTCAAATATAGAACTAAACCACACACACACACATAGTCCTGAAAACCCACTACAGCCACTACAGAAAAACAGTATTGCAGGCGTGGGCTAGGTGGTGACGTAGATGAGTCCAAACCAGCGTGGGAAACTTTTCCCACAGTTGGCGAGTAGAGCAGCGTGGGTTTAAGGCGGAAGGTGCTCGGTTCACCCTGATGGACTCATGGTGTGAGGAGTGTGTGTGTTAAAGGTTGGGTCTAGCCAATTGATTTAAATCCCAACTGGTCCTAAATTTCCCAGCCGTAGCTCTGCACATGTGTGTAGTGTGTTGTAGAAAGAAAAAGAGGTGGAGATGTGTTGCTTCTGACCAACACATACGTCTGTAAGTCGAATCGATTGAGTGAGTCTTTGTATGGGCAGGGCATTGATAACTGGGTTACAGATGTCAGCTGCAGCTCAACACCTCTGTCTTCTGTGTATAAAATCAGATTACAGCATGTGCAGGAGAGAGTACACCTAATATGGCATCGGAGGTCATCAAGCATCTTGTGTGTATGACATCACTGACAGACAGTTATGACCAACACCTTAATTGAGCTCTAAACATCACTAACAAAATCCTGCCCAAACCAAAACATCTTATCAGTGAGGGAGATGATAGAGAGGGAGGCCCAGTGGTCACAGGCGACACTCAGGAGTCCTCTGAGCATATTCCTCCCATTACCCTGGCTTACAATATGAACTAACCAGTGATTCCCAGTGTTCTATACCACCATGGTGCCTTGAAAAGTGAGAGATATTCTTCTAATCACACTAAACCACTGGATGTTTTATACAATCCAAGCTTGACTGTCCAGCTTTTCTAATGAGAGCTTTTCACTTGATGCACATGTTAAAAAGCTTTGAACACTTTGCACTGCATTTGACAGACAGTCTTGAGAAAGTTGACAGTAGCAAATTAGCAAAAGCTGGGCTCAAATAATGACTGGTGAGTCTCAGTGAAGAAGGAGTTAAAGACAAGCAAAAACAACTGCATCACAGTCTATAGAGTTTAAGTGCAAAGCTTTTAACCTTTATCCATGCATGGGTAGCAGAGCTTCACACACCATCTACAACACATCTACCTCACCCTTACTTTGCTCTATAATCCATACACCTCTCCCTGCATTGGATCTCGCGAAGTGCAGAGTTGTGTCCAACAAAGATAGGACAGTGGTTTACCTTGATGAGTAGATGCATGTTAATATATGTATATAAAATACTGGTTGCAGGTGTTTTGACATGTGTCAGACAGGTGTTTCGTTCAGTAGGTAAGGTTTGGTGCGTATCACTGAAAATGACTAAAATTTCATTTGTGCTTTTCATAGCGTTTACAAAAAAATTCAAAAGCATCATTTTTTTCTCAATTGGTGTAACTGTGGATAATCCATATACCTGACTTTTTCATGAATGATGACTAAATGTTTTTTAGCATGAAAATGTACAAATTCCAACACAGTCAATATTAACACAAAACGATCAGTCAGCAGCACCTTTAGCACTGATACTAACATCATGTTATTTGCTACTTATTGACATAAGTGTAACCTAATATGGCAGCGTGTCATGACAATGACATTAGTGAGTACACAGGATAATATCAGGTAACTGCAGTCTTCACATTCCTGAGAGAACAACCACCAAATGGGCCTGATGCTGAGTGGAGCAGCATGTGTGACATCTCTGACAGACGCACTACACACACACACACACACACAGTGGTCCCAAGATAAATCAGAGTGGTCCCAGGGTGATTCAAGGGAAAGTTTTTCTTGTGAAGCACTGCATACTTTTAGTGCTTGACAGAAAGTAGTGATTATTAGCTGCTTCAGTCCAGTTCCAGCTTCTGCTCCAGTACATCTATAGGGACAACATAAACTAACCAAATGTAAAGTGGTCCATAGTGATACTGTAAGGTGACTTTATAGCCCAAATGGGCTGATAGGCTGATTTAATGCAGCCTTTTGTTGCTCACACTGATCAGGACACAGCTCCTCTGTGACTTACAGAGAAAAACTTTGTTAATCTGTTAATGCAGAAAGGTGCTGAGACAGAGAGTGAGAGCAGAACCAAGAGGCAGGTTAGGGTTAAGTGGAATGAGTGAGAGACTGAGAGGGTGGGAGAGATCAGGCTGTGAGCGAGAAGGGAAATAAATTGAAAAAGCAGAGAGTAATACGGGGTCTTGCAGGAATTTTTTCGAAGAGGAAAAGAAAAAAATGGGCTGGTGGAAAAGGGAGACGCGGCATCGTGTTCAGAGCTGTTGTGTTTCTTTCGGTCCCCCTCTTCAAAGAGACGCTGGCCCTGATGGCTTTACCATACGCTGCTCTGGGGGTTAGGACTGGAGCACGACACTGCAGTACCTGCAGAACTGGAGCTGCAGGGAGTGGAGCTCATGACGGCCCAGACAGGACTTAGCAGGCAGCTTCAGCATGGCACTCTAGGTGAACCTGCAGACGTACAGCATGCTGATGGGCCCTGCTGATGACAGAGAGACTGACAGACTGCCACTCTGCTGGACAGAGTGTGTGTTTAAAATGAGCTGAGTGAAGAGGTGACAAGGTATGACAGAATGGGTTCTGAAAATCTGATGTCATAGGCCTTTGTGAGGACTTGAAATCCAACTGTCGCTGGAGGAGTTTAAACTCCACTCAGCACAGTTTACACACTGATTTTCCATACCAGACATTACTTTTATTTAATACTATTTCAACACCTGTCGTAAGAAGCTCCTGCACACTTGGTGCTGTGCTCATTTTGTTTTGTAGAAAGAATAGGGGATAGCCAGCATTAGCTGTCTCCTTTAATGGGCCCAGTTGTGGGGATGGCAAATGACTGGACTGTCAAAAGTCACAGCTACAGGCCATAAAACCTCAGTCCAATGCTACAGTTTCATTTAGCTAAGATGAACCTCAGCAAGGACTCCATACATTACTTGAATTGAACAAGATTGTGTTTTATTGCTTATGAATTCGACTGTTCGTTTGTAGAGGTAGAATGTGCTATTCCTTATTACTAATGATAACGTTGATGAACGTTATCATTAAAACATTTAAATAAGACATAGAAATCTGTAGTGTGATTGATGCTTATTTTTCTGCACAAGCTCTGTTTTCTGCTGCTGTGAATTTATTGCTGTGTAATATAAAAAAAATCTAAATGATGACAGTGAAATAAAAGGATGATGACAAAGATGATATGCTCTATGTGAGTATCCTGTTCAACCTTGACCTTTGACCCCTGCATGATGGCGTGACCCACAGGAAACTGAGGTGTAATTCAGGTGCTAAATCCATCACAAGGACCTCTCTGCCTCTTTTATACTACAAGACTATTTCAATTATTTTCCTCTTGCCTTTGGTGCCCTATTTGGTCACCAGTCCGTATTTAGGTAGCAGAGCCACCGTGGAATGCTCTGTGGTGGTACTGGGATGCCTGAAGGGTGTGGGAGGTTCGCGGGGCAGGAGGGCTACAGTTTAACGGGGGAAGACAAGGCTGTCAATCGGATGCATTATCTCCGCTCCGCCCTGTCGGCGAGCCTATCACCCCTGGGTGGCGACAGAGAAGGTCGCTCATATCTGAGAAAGGCTGATAACCCTGAGGACCCACAGAGCAGAAACCCTCACTGTCCAGCTAGACTGACTGACAGCACATTCACTTCTTTACCAGTGTGGTAGAGCTCAAACTGAATGAAAGTCTATGCCAAACTATATGTTTTAAAAGGTTCATACAGAACACTCTTCACACACGATTGTGTTAAGGTGGTGTATTCATCACCACACAGGTCAAGATTTTTTTTTACATCCAATGATAGCACTTGATAATAATCTGTGGATGGCCTAATACAGCACATGATTACAGTTAGTGAAAGATCACAATTATGGCATATAAACTATCATTAAGAGATCATTAGAGTTAAGCAACAAAAATACTTGTTTTAGAGGTCAGACCTGCTACACCCATCCACCGCCTTGACTTCTACACCTGACATAGTCTCTCTTACAAAAAGAGGTGCAGTGCTAATGTTGTTCTGGATATGGCCTTACTGTGGTAGAGAGGATGCTCTGTCATATCAAAGATGGATGTGCTTGTTTGCTGTTTTATCCAGATCTTATTGAGACAATATAAACTAAGGTTTGCTCCAATCATGAGATTGTATTCACTGTACCTCTGGAGTGTCTCTAAAATCCTCCTCATAGTGAGATTACCAGTTTTGAGCATTGGCACGCAACAGTGATACTCAATTATGGCACACAGGTCAGACAGGGTTCAGAGGGCCCACCAACCACTTTCTTATTAACAGTGAAAATAGATAACAGCTATTAGTTAAAAGTTAAGCAGAAATCAGGGCAATTCAGGGCAATATCTGTCAGTGTTGTTGTACCGAGCTAAGCTGAATACACCCTGGTCCTATCTTTGATTGGATGCACAAAGATAAAAGTGATACTCATTATTAAAAATAGGCCAACAACGAGATTTGGAATGCAAGTTAAAATGATGATAGCTGATTAAGTGTGACTGAGCCTGTCCTCATCCAACCTATTTGTTCTAATTTGGACAGTGAACTCTCTTCACCTTCCCAGAACAAGTTGTGGGATCCTCTGCTTGTGTTTGTGCTTATCAGCAGACTGAAATAGCCACTAGGGTTAACGAGAAGCTCAGTCTGACACCTGGCCTGTCTGGCCAAAGCTAGTTCACTGAGAAACTGCAGGATGCTTTTATTGAATATTAGATATCAGCCAGTCAGTATCACCACCTAACCTCACCATCTAAAATCATCTGGGAAACATGGAAACATTTCTTACACATTTCATTCACAATTTTTGGTTCAGCACTGAAGGGTTCAATCCTCTTATCTACTTTTGATTTAAATGCAGCTTTTGACAGAATTCCCCTCACCAGATGGGTCACCTGCTCTAAAACAGCTCTCACACTATAGTCTTTGTTTTTAATGGACAGCTTTAGTGTCCCACCATGCTCTAGAAGATGTCTTTGTACTCTGTTCTCTCATTTTAGGGAAAAACACTGAATGCTTTAAATACATTTTAAAGATATTGAGTATTAACGTAAAATAGTTGCAGCTTCAATACAACATTCTCACAGTCATAAAAAGATAAACACATAGAGCAGATATATTACAGTACTGACGTCCCTGGGTGCAGTTCCTCAGTTATGTTGAGTATGAACAGATAAGATTTCTGGTGTCATCACCCTTTTAGAAAACTGTTAGACAGTCTGAAGAAGATTTAGCTCACCAACCCCTAACCAAATGGGTTGGTGAGCTAAATGCTTTGGCTGTTCCCTGAATGTGTGTGTGTGTGTGTGTGTGTGTGTGTGTGTGTGTGTGTGTGTGTGTGAGTTGGGGGTGGGAGCTGGCTGTACCAGTTGATACATCTGATGTGAGACGAGCTGGCTCTCTGACAGGAGCTGTCACTGGAATAGCAGGGGGGTTCTTATCAATCAACCCCCCCCCAGCCGCCAATCAAATCGTCTTACCATGGCAACCAGGGCCCTGTTATCTGCACAGCTGTCAGCACTCTCTCTCTCTCTCTCTCTCTCTCTCTCTCTCTCTCACTGTGTGTGTGTGTGTGTCTCTCTCTCCATGAGTTTGGACGTGAAAGGGTCAAAACAACCAACGTGGAGAATGAAATAACAAGTATGATCAGAGTAGGATCATACTGATGTGGGTAGAAAAGCTTCTGAAGCAAAATGTAGAACTTCAGACTATGAAATGCAGTTGAATGCCTAAAAAAGCTAATGAGTGGAGATTGATGTGAAGGTTGATGCTACCGCTGATGCAGCGTGATATGGCAGTGTAAGTACAGGCAGACTACACAGTGAAAATGGAAGTGACCAAAATCATGTGCTTACCACACAAATGTTCATAGGTCAAATCACCTCATCCACAATCACCTGTTGATCAGCGCTGTCACAGGACATGCTATTTACATGTTATTTTTATCTGAGTATTTCTGGTTTTTGAAAAAAAAAGTGAAAATACCACAAAAACTTTATTGTGATTGGCTGAGGTGGAAACATTGGTGTATCAATAAAAGCAAAACGTGCCGTATGTGAAGCATGTGACTTTAATGATGCTCCCTCCCCACTGAAGAGACTGAAATAGTTACAAATGCATCAGATCTGTGTGGAGCAATGAGGAGGCTGTAATGTACAATGAATACCCCCTAACAAGCTGACGACCCAATTTAAAGTCTCATTCACTGCATGCTGGTTCACATGCTTGTCCATATTAATAATAATGCATTTGGAGGAAGTAACAACAAACTGGTATTAAAGGATATTAAATATGGTCTAAAATGTCATTGCAACATGAATCTGCCAAACACACAGGATCAAACCATGACTGGATCTGGTAACCAACAAATGAGTGATGGAAGAAAAGTTCAAAAAGGTAGCTGGTCTCCTGTTTCTCTCTCCTCTTTGCTCTCATTCTTCTCTGTCATCAGCACACACACACACACTTAGGCACACTGACACACTGCACTACAGTCACAGAGGGAGAAAGGCAACCTGTGGGCTTTGTTTAACAGTAGCAGAATGAATATGTAAAGAAGAGCTCATAAATACTGAGCTGAAAGACACCCAGCTGAGACTGCTCTGGGCTGCCCCCCAGCAACACACACACACACACACACACACACACACACACACACACACACACACTGCTCCTTTCAGGAAAAGACAAGCAGCACTCAATCAAAGGTCTGTAAGGGAAATAGTTGTTAACAGATCAATCAGCTGTAGGATGAGACCAACAGAAGAACAATCCATCTATCGCTGAAGCTGTATGCTAATGAGAGTCACTGCATCACTGCTAACACACACTTCAGCTGCTGCTGCTCATGTGTTTTTGGTGAGAAAATCTGCAGGAGCTTCGGAATGATCACTAAGCTAATGAACATACACCATGATTTCTAACAACATCCAATACTGATATCTGGTGTCAATTAAACATTAACTGTAATATATTTGATTTATATTAACACAATTATTTTAAAGGAGCATTTCAACATTTTAGGAAACAAAATGGGCCTCATGCAAAAAAAAAAACAGTTATATGAACAGAGCTGTTCTTTAGTGCCATGCATGAGCGATTTCAGATTATTTGAGGAATCAGTTTTCTCAACATTATATATAAATATAAAAATAAATTTAAAATAAAATATTCTCTTCTTCTGCCTTCCTCCACAGGTGGAAAATAACACAGAACGCACAGAACCTTACAGGAGCTGCAGCGAAATCACTCCAGACTCAACTACCTCAGGATGTTGGTGCAAGTCGCTGTCCACCACCATCTTATGTCGAATCTGTGATGTACCTGCTGTAGACTATGATATCATCCCATGTAATATATCTGTTACTGGCACATGACTACCTGTCATATTTGTCACCACATTGCCTTAGACACACCTTTTTAAGATAAGATAAGAAAAGCTCTATTGATCCCCAACAGGGAAAATTTACTGGTTCACAAAACAAAAGTACAGGTGGCAAGTTTTATTTTTTAGCGTCTAACTTCATGTTCAATGCTTCCCTCTTTATTTCTGTCCAGCTTGGATCTAATATCACATTGTTGACGGCCATACTCTAATTGATTTGGGTCCTCTAATACCACTATATGGAGCCTGTTTGCTGATTTCTGACAGCGTGACGTGAGGCTCCTCTCTGGGCTGTCATTAATGCTTGTGATCAAATCTCACCAACACACATCTCATGAACAGGTGGCACTCTCCAGGCTGAAACAAGTGATTTGTGACAGCTTTGTCTGGTTAAGAGAGCTTGGTGAATCTAACTTGGAGCACTTGCCCAATGTGTGCCTTGAACGCGGAGTCAGCTGACAGGGTTGAAGGAGGAAGAAATAGATCTCATGAAAAGTGTTGACAGTATTTTCTGTGGTTTATCCAGAGTGGGGACACGAGGAAGATACGTTGGCTGAATTTTTATAATTGCCTGCACTGTCAACCAGTTGTGATAACATGCTTTTTCCATATCCTGTGGCACCAGTACCAAGATGCATCACAGCTGGGTGTGGTCACAAGCACAACGTGCCACACCTGACTACACCAAGCTGTGATGCCAGTGCAGCTACTATGTGTTTTTCTTCCTTCCAAAATCTGCTGCTGACCTGCTCTTTAAATGCCATGTTTAATTGCTGTGTGCTGCACAAACTAAATTCAGTTCACCTCTGTTGTATTATCTCAATATCACAAAACCTGGACAGATAAAATTATGTGCATGGACAGATTTCATTGGGGGGATGTGAGAAAATGTGCTTTTTTTGCAATTTGGTTGAACCTACCCTTTGATATGATTGACCACATTTGGATATTTCTACATGCTGTGAAGGACAACGTTTGAAAATAAAATGACAGAAATTGTTAACTCAGTGTCCACTTACTAGATTTCTTCTTTCAGCTTTTAGTCACATCTTGTAGCCTCGTTATTGTGCCTGAGGGATGGTGATAATATCATCCATTCCTGTCACAGTTCCACTGTGAAATTTTAGATTTTTTTAGATTTAGGTTTTTGGTGGCTTGGCTTTACTCAGCTGTGAAGTTCAGACCCTAACCTAACGCTTCAGCTTCACCTTTTGTCAACACATGTTAAAACACATGTCAGGAACATTTCAGACTTGTGCCTTTTCACACATGACCTGGCAATGTGGGAATAGATGGAGTAAGGGACAGTGCAGCAAATGGTGGGCAAGCCAACACTTAAAGATGCCAACCGCCATAAAACTCAGAACTTGGGGCAAGGCCAGATATACGTGTACACGGCAGAAGACGTCTCTTGTCATTTTCAGGAACAGGGCTCCAAGGAGCTGTTGCATACAAGCCAAATGGTAATGCTTGTTAGTTGTCAAACACCCGCCAAAGCATTGGCAAGCCAACAAGCACCTTTCGTCAAATGGACGTATCCCCTGTCACTCTGAGGTCCCTGCAATGTTACCGCTTTCATTCACAACACAGGTGTTCCTGCATTTATCCTGAAAAGCTACTAGGTCTTGAGGTGGAAAATATCAGTCCCTACTCCCACTCACACATGCAGGACATGTTCCTGAACATTTCTGGGAAAGACTGCACGTGTGAATGGGGCTAATGATTCCATCTGCTCAGGAAAGCCATGAGATGTGGCTGAAGGTCCATATGAAATGTAGTGAGTGGACCTTGAATTACACATTCACGCAAAATACATTTCAGAAAGTTCAAAAAACACCCATATTTGAACTGATGTGTCAGAGGAACCAGCCAGAGGTCATATTTTATTGAACTTTAAGCAACAATGTTCTGTCTCTGTGCGACTGTAATTCTACTGAACATACTTTGTAAAGCATGGCCCCAAGTGTGTCAGCACAGAGGAATTGTGAATGGGTGCAAGAGTGTCTGTGAGTGTGAATGCCAGAGAGAGAGAGAGAGTGGAATAGCAGAGAGTGTGTGTATGAATGAGAGTGAAAGGGAGGAGACAGAGCATAGCATACATAGCTGAAATAGCTGACGTTGAGTTGTTTGTGTGTGTGTATGTGTGTGGTCATGTGTTTGCGTTGAGGTACAGCCTCTCTGTGCTATTTGTCTTCAGTCTGTGGAGACCTGCCAGCCTCTCCTCTCTGTCCAGGTTGACTGCATCCCTCCATCTCCATCCACTCTTCCTCTGTCCTCTGTCACTCACTTTTCTCCTTCCCTGTGTCTCACCTCCTCGTCCTCCTTCTCTCCAACAGCAGGTTTTGATCAATTCAAAGCTCTTTTGTCACATCTCCACATTGACGTTGGTTCTGTCTATTTGATTTGCTGCCATTGTGCATCAGGAAAAACATGTTTTGAGTAAAATTGCACACTGTCTTCTTATTTTTCTTTGATGTATATCATTCATATATCATTGACTGTTTAAAAAAAAATGGACAAAATGGACAAAAAAGTTGCTGAGATTTTATGTCTCAGTAGGGGTCAAACTTTAAAAACACTGAATACTACTTTTCCAATGATGCATGTTTTTGTAAGACGCTCCCTGGCTGAGCCTTCAAAAACACCTCCTGTTTGCAAGATGACTCTATATATAAAACCAATTCCCCTTTATTTCATTATGAACATAATGCAGCTGATAACATAAGGGGAATCTCTGAATTTCCATATGTAGCATCTCAAATACACAGTATGAATTCACACAACTTGGTTTTCAGCAATAATCTTTATAATTTAGGTGGGAAAAGAAACACACTTTCTGGATTGAGAAACTACGATAACAAGAGAAACCTGAAAGAATAGAGTAACAAGCAAAGCACCTCCTACAGAATATATTTATCTCCTTTATCTTTCCATTTTCATTCATACTCTGCTGCTCTCGTTCTCTTCCTGCCCGTCCTTCCAGCTCCCACCAGTTATTATTGTGGCCATCTAGCCACTGTTGACGCTGTAATCATCATAGCTGTGGTGGCCCACACATTAAACAAGGGCTGTGCTGTGATTTGGACAAATTGCGATGAGATGCAAGGGTGAAAAACACTGGTTGGGACACATGGAGCTGGATCGGGAAAAAAGAACGTGGACTAGAAAGGGAAGGGAAATATTCTTTGGTCAGTGGAAGATGAAGAATGTGATGTCTTTTTAAACTTTTAAGTTCTTGTGGTTGTCATAGAGAAGACTTAAGTCCTGAAAATGTGGTGAACCATACAGTTCTTACTAAATAGTCTGTTAGAATATATTCATTCTGCCATTTAATGTGGGCTTCTGAAACAAGTTTTAAAAATCTATTCACTTGCTCCCTTTCCCCACTTGTCATTTTACTGTGCTCTAGCTCATTTTAGACAGGATAATTGTTATTATTGTTGATCGTTTAGACCATTTAATAGTGTTCTAACTAAACTGACGTGCATGTGGTGTAGCACATTGTTAACATGGTAACATTCAGATTCAAATCCGCAATGAAAGTTATTTCATTTAAATGAGCTCTTTGAGAAATATACTAGACTATCCAATCTGAGTATCTTACAGTGAAACCAAAGTTGCTATGATTGATTTGAAGAAGCGTAGTTTCTCCCTGCATTAGCATGAAAAAACATACCGTAGATGTATTGATGAAATATCTGCATGTCTGCTCTCAACACCTCTATGGTTTTGTTTATTGCTGACAAGACTTGCAAGTCTTTGACTGAGACTTCATATCAGTTGAGAATACACAAGACGCCTGCAGATGCATACTGACTGAGCCAGTCTGCTGGATGATCCTACTGAAGATACTACACTGTTCATGGATTAGAATGTTGGTACAGAAATGAGTTTAGAAAGAAAAGCTTCTCTTATATTTTGCGGTCTGCTTCATATGTTTTGTCACCTATACCTACTGTCTTTGATTTACATTAGTCATCTTGGAAAGGGTGTCTAAAGCTATGTCCAGGTTTGCTGTTCTTAGCACTGTATGCCTCTTCTCTGTATGAAAGCTTGGCCTGGCCTGTGCTTTTCCACATCTGACATTACACATTTTTCACAGGCTACATAGTTTGAAGGAACCTCATACAGAGGCGACAAAATTGTTCAGGCAAAGGTTTAAGACAGACTCCAGGGCTAGAAGCTGACCTAGGTCAACCTCTCAGATCAGAGCTGTATCTTCCGGGCCAGGTCCAGAATGTGGCCGCTGCTGAAATCACAGGTTACAGATGGTCAGTTTGCGCTGGGCTCTACGTGGACCGAGCTCCACCCAGCAAGGTTGGAAAACACCTCTGACCACAGCTCCTGTGGCCAAGCACAGTAAAACCTAGGCGTTATCACCTTGGCTGTGCTCTGCTACAGACCAAATGTTCCTGTGAAACATCAATTAATGCACAAGCTGTAAGGGTTTATATCTGACATCTGTAAACTTGAAATCTCGTGAAACTTGTGGTATGATGCCTGTTGAACTGAATAGATACTTATAGTCAGTGTGTTTCAGTGAAGCTGTTAGCTCTGCAGAAAATTGATTCGGTCCATCCACTTCCTCTCCACTTGTCTGGACTACATATATTTCAGTTAGCGGTTTCCAGTTTTCCAGTATGACCTGCATCCGATCTCAGAACACAACAACAATGCTTTGTGGCTGTAATACATTCTAGTTTACTGAGTGAACTGCCACTGGAGAAAATTGATACCTCTTCTTTTATGTGTCTCCCTGCCTGGAGAGTATAGAGGCGGATTACGTCCTGTCTAGCTGCTGTTTCGCTAGTTTGTGCAATTAAATTGAATCTGTCACTAATAATTTAATTTGCTTTACTGAAAAATGGAAACGTGTTTCTGCAGTTTGCTATATTATACATTTAATATACATGATTAAATAATATCAGCAACAGAGATTGCTTGATTTCAAACTATTCTGATTTTGACAACAAATGATTTGCTGAAAAACTTGGTAATTGCACTTTGTAATTCATTCTTCCTAACATAGCAGTCACCAGTGCTATCTTCAAATGTGGGAAATGATGTAAATGTCCTGATATGTTATCATGTCATCATCATCATACAGCCATTTTTTCAAAGGACTAAAAAAAATGACCACCAACAACAAAGTGGTCCCAGAACTTCCAACTACATGAACAGTAGCTGTTTTTAATGCTGTTTTGTAGAGTACGTTTGACATCACACACATTGATCTTAACTACTCAGAAATCAAAGTAATCTAATCATCAAAATCCAGTTAAAACATAGTCAATACTTGACAGTTAGTTAAAACATGCACTTCTGGTAACCTAACCACTATTAACACTGCATCAGACTGAGAGATACTGAGATTTCCAAAACCCAAAGAGCTTATTGTATTTTTACACCCTGGCTCAAGTCACAGCTTAGCCAATCACAGTAGCATCTGGAGAAGCTGCTATTGTTGTGTTTTGTGCATTAGTGACCATAAAGAGCCTTCATAGGGCCCAATAGACCCACTGTGGGATCCCAGGGACCAAACACAGGGGCCACAACTGGGAAACAGTTGTATTGTTATTCGTAGAGGCAGACACTCTCCCTTTTGAGCGCTGTTGGGGGATCCAGCATTACAGGTAGTTGCGAACTGTCGCTACTTGTTGAGATGAGGGTCTAGTACACAATGACCTGCTGCAGGGTACAATGACTTCAAATAGGTTTCAAGGTAAACTGCCTCTGCACAACAGAAGGGCTCGGGCCCGCCAAGGCACAGACACTGAGGCCCACCTTGTGTATTGAGCCGTGTATTGGTGATTTGTTGTTTTCGGGGTTTTGAGAGTCGTAAATGAACAGAGTAATAACATGTCTGTGTCATGTTTGCCAGTGAAAGGAGAGTGAATGGAGGAGGGCCAGGGTGATGTTGTTGTGACCCTGCAGAGCCATAATGTTGTGATCAAACAGAGGGAAGTTGCACGGGAGCCTGGCCCAGTCTGAGGTTTAGGACAGACTCACAGTCTTAGTGAACTTTAATTGGACGGGCTGTTATTACCACATATGTCTTTCTTCCACCTGCTGTTGCGCTCTAGTCCCCTATCATGAGGCAACAAGCTAGGTTTGAATGCATCACTAGTGTCCTCTAGTGGCTGTTTGTGTTAAGTGCAGTCCAGGATGAATCAACTAAAAACCATCACTGTTTATTAATAATCATCATATCATTATATATGTGCATATAGAATAACAAAAGTTTTGTTTAAAACGGAGCAGATTCTGGCCACAAATATAGGTTTCTTAATTTGAAGCTTTTACGTGTTTTTGTTATCTATTATATTATATATGTCATCAACACATTTGTTATATATATATATAACAAATGTATTGGTGGCTTCTTGTTATTGTGGCTTATTTCACCTGATTTTTATTCCCAGGAATGAATAATATAATATAATATAATATCTTTTGTGTAATATGGTGAAACATCAGATAAATGACTAATGAATGTATATTGCAAATGCTCATGTGCAGTTCTGCAATTCAGTCATATTCATCCTCTCGTCTGTTTTCAGATAGAATTCAGAATTCAGAAATTTGTGCTGGCAAAACTTGTTAAAGTCATTATTTATGAAACAACTTTCATTGCGGATTTGAATCTGGGAATGTTACCATGTTAACAATGTGCTACACCACATGCACATCAGTTTAGTTAGGACACTATTAAATGGTTAATCATTAATCTTTGACCCTGACAATAGCCTTACATTTCCACTTGCAACACACACATACACACTGCTCATCCACATCAAAGCCAGCAGGTGTAAAAACGCCCTAACACATACACATTGAGGAATGAAAGGCTGCAATCAACATGTGACTGTCTTTAATGATGTGGGAGAATAAACATGTGAGTAGTGGAGTGGTCGGCAGAAACCAGCTCAGCTCTGGAAACAGCTCAGATGCTTATTGGCCCTCTATGTTAGCATTCAAGCATCTGTGTCCATGTCTGTAGCCCCGGGGCAAGGCAGCGGCGATTAACATTTAAAACAGGCCCAGGACCCCAGCACCCTCCACCCAGCTCTGAAAGACTTCTACATATTTGGAAATCAGCTCATCCACCTCTGATATGACAATGTTCATGTCTCTCTGCACTTTTTTCATTAGTGTAGTATTGTTCGTCGCAACATTTCAGGTCACGTCCGTTACAGAGTAAAAACAAAAGTCACTCGAAAACATCCTGATAAATGAGAATGAATAAAAGCTGCTCGTGTGTCTGTGGCTGCAGGAGGGCAGAGCTCCAGATAGAGACTCAGTGGACTGGTTACACTGGGACAGTGAAGCTGAGTGGACTGGTTACAGTGGGACAGAGCGGTTGAGTGGACTGGTTACAGTGGGACAGTGAAGCTGAGTGGACTGGTTATAATGGGACAGAGGCTGAGTGGACTGGTTACAGTAGGCAGTGAAGCTGAGTGGACTGGTTACAGTGGGAAAACAAGGCTGAGTGGACTAGTTACAGTGGGACAGAGAGGCTGAGTGGACTGGTCATAGTTGGACAGAGACTCTGAGTGGACTGGTTATAGTGGGAAAACAAGGCTGAGTGGACTGGTCATAGTGGGACAGTGATGCTGAGTGGACTGGTCATAGTGGGACAGAGAGGCTGAGTGGACTGGTCATAGTGGAACAGAGAGGCTGAGTGGACTGGTTATAGTGGGACAGAGAGGCTGAGTGGACTGGTCATAGTGGGACAGAGAGGCTGAGTGGACTGGTCATAGTGGGACAGAGAGGCTGAGTGGACTGGTCATAGTGGGACAGAGAGGCTGAGTGGACTGGTTAGCCAATATTTTGCTTGGAGAGCGAATGAACCCAGAATAGATTGTGGAGCACTTTGCAGTGCTCAAGACTTGCCGATGTTCAGACAGTTGAGTGGAACCTCACATTCACTGTCATCATGGGCTGCAGTCACTGTGGAGTCATACAGCTCTGTGTTGTCTGCCTGGTGATGTTCTGTTCTGCTGTTAATTTGAAATGTATGTATGAGGGTGTTGTCTGGGACTTGAACATCAGTGTGGCACTGGTTTAGAAAAGGGTAGCATCACTAGCTGCACAATATCTGTGTCCCTGTTTGTGTTGTCCATGAACGTGTTTGTGACGTCTGCAGAAGTGTAGTACAGAGCTCTCAGTTCCAATCAGAGTTCATGGATGACCTAATGGTAACTTGCCTGATCGTAGGTGGCTCATTCAAGGATTTGAATGGCTCATTACGTGGATAAGAATGAGCTTCAAGCTCACAAAATCCAGGTCTCTGGTCAGCTTCTCTTTGGGAAGCACCCAAATGCCATCTGTAATAGAAAAGCCAGCCAAGAGACTGAGTAAAATCTTCACCAGCAATCTGAAGGACACCAGTGATGACCTCAACACTTGGATCTCCACAGTGGACAAGTCAGGGCTTCGTGGAAAATTCAAGGCCTGGAAATAGCAACATGGAATCCTGCCTTACTCCTCTGGCTACTGCTAATGTACAAAGACCCAAAAGCCATTGTGGAGGGCTTTGAAAGGGAGATCAGTCAGTTCCTGCACAGGTAACAGGTATCTGCCTAAGTGGGGGTGTCTGATACCAAGACGGGAGACACCTGATGACCCAGGGTTCATCACTGACAGTGTGTCCAGGTTTCACCACATGGTATTGTACAGAACTATTGCTCCATTACTGCAGTATGTATCAGCAAGTAATGAGAACAATATAGAGAGACACCTCTCAGAGGATCTCTGGTCGGCGTGTTGGTGTATTTATGTGAAGGGGAAAACGTATGCATGGTCACAGAGCTGCTTGTGTGGCAGCACAGTGCTAAAGCATAAACAATAGGCCTTCCCAGTCGTAAGACGCCCATAACACTTACAGCCTGTAGCAGATAAGTGTGATATTCAACAGCAACCTGCCAGAGCATTCACACACCCAGAGGACGGAGTGGAGGAGAGAGAGATGGAGGACAGGGAAAAGTGACACATAATGAGGAACTACAACACGTAATTGTAACGTGAGGAGCGATTTGTATATGAGCCAAACTATATAGACAGTAAAAGACAATGTGATGCTATGCAAGCTGTACTGCAAACTACACACTCCATGCACACTCCATGCACACTCCATACAGGGAGCATTTAGTATAATTATGTATTGAACATTGTGTCACATTTGGATGCCCTTTTCCTTTAGCAGGTCACAGTTCAGACAGTTCTAAGCCAGCTAAAATATATCATTTTCTCTCCATTGTGTGTCTCTGTCTACACTAATAATGGGTAGATGTTTCAACACCAGGCTATTTAATACAAGGAAAGATGGGCTTTTGGAAAACAGTGCTGGGCTGTGGGGCAAATAAAGTAGAGACAACAACTTTCTCTGCACTCTACTCATTGTACATGTCAGCTGTTGTCTTTACACACAACCCTCATGTATGCCTTTTTTGTCGGGCAACTTTACAGTCAAAAAATAATGATTTGATCGACAATCTCAGCAGTTTAGGATTGTGAATTACTGTTCACTTGGTTTATAAGCCACAATTAAATTACCATTTTATGTGTCTACATTTTCTGACAACAAAAACAGAAAAAGAACAGTTGCATTAAAACACAATCTAGGTGATCTCAGAGAGCGGGAGCAGACAGAAAGCAGCCTTTTCTCTGTGTTCTGGCTTTATCTGCACTGCATTGGCATTTTACAATGAGCATGGAGCTTTTTTAACATGGTCTTCAGAGTAAAGTGCCATGAACAGGCTGTCAGTGATTTGAGTGATCATCTATAATCATCCGTAACTGATAGTTGTTACTACTAATTTTCAACCGATGATCAGCTCCACTCTCTGAGCCTCTGCAGGATGGAACGCACCTTCTCATCCCAGATGGAGGGACTAGGTGGCCTGATGGTCTGTGGCTGTCAGACATGTGGTGATGCTATGCAAATCTAAATAATTGCTCTGCAGGATGGAGCAACTCTACTACAGCATTTACATCATATTCTTCATGTGTGTTTGTCTTTTTCAGCCTTTTCAGAGATGCACTTTTGCTTCTTACATTCTACAGACTAACATTGTTAGAGGTGATATTTTTGTATCGTAGTCTTATTCTTTTTCTGTGCTGTTTCCTGTTCCCATATATTATTGTAGCCCTGTCTTTCCCCCTCTGTTCTTCCTCTCTGGTTTAATTACAACAGCTGTGAGTGGCTGTAGTGGAGCTGTTGCTGCCGGATCATCCATCTAGTTTTATTACTCTGTGACATTGTCACCACTTTATCTGTCACCGGCCTTGTTCCATGATAACAGACATTTGTCACTGTCCTGTGCCTCCCTGCTGTAATGCCATCAGCACCATTGACAGCCACTTGGCAAGTGGCCACTGACACAAACACACACACACACACACACACACACACACACACACACACACACACAGAGGCTTGTATGACCAGAGGGGGGACACATAGCAATAAAGATCACCAGAATGCTTATTAGGGACACAGGCACAGTCATTAATTACAATGTAGGGATGTGAAGTGGTGTGTATGTGTGTGCGTGTGTGTGTGTGTGTGTGTGAGAGAGAGAGAGACAGAGAGAAAGGAGTCAACATGGTGGCATAGATAGATGAAATGTATTGTTCTGAATTATGTGCAGATTATCACTTCATTAGGCAAATCATATGAGGAAAACATCTACAGCATCTTGAGCACTCAAGGGTGCATTGACACAGGCGTTCCCCATAGTACCCCTCAGTGAATTGTACTGTGCAACATCCATCCAGTCTGTAATTCAACCACAAGCTGGTTTTAGTACCGCCAATAATCAAGAGACATGAGTAAGCTGAAGTTCATGACATGCTGGATTCAGCCTGCTTATTGTCACATGACATATAGGAAATCGATCTACACTGGCAACATGAATATTAAATATATAATCATATATCATTGTTCTCATTCTCATTGTTCGTTTATCAATGATTTTGAGAAATAGGTTCCTTTACTAAAATGTCACCAGACAGAAACCACGATCAGCTCATCATGCCATGTCTCACACATACTGTAGGACTACACGCTTCTAGATACAGTCATTCATTTTAATGACTATTAATTGCTCCTCGCTTTGGTCCCTGACTGTTTGTTTTTCTCTGTCACCTGATTATAACTGTAATGCTGTGTGATCAATCCAACCAGAATTTTTATGGTTGAGCTCATTTTAACTACTTCATATACTGTTGGCTAGTTTTCTCTCTACAATGCCTCATGCACTGTAAGATCATCATGTGTTTGTAGCGTCACTGTCCTGTGAGAACCATGTATCTTTAAAAACTTCTCATAAGCTCAGAAAAACAAACCTTGTTTTCAGCTTTGTGACAAAGCATTTCCCAGTAAATCACGGGTGGATTTTGACTAGTTTATTTAGTCAAGAAATATAAGAGAATTTTCTCAACACATAAGGGAACACTTAATACATTCAGTTCATCACAAACATTCAAAAGGAACAGGTTTGGAGATACATGGTTTTCACTGAACAGAAAGGGGATGACAAATTGCAATCCGAAAAGTACCTAGTAACAATTGTCTGACAATTGTAGTGGAGTAAAAAGTACTATGTACGCCTAAGTAGAAGTATAAAGTTGCATAAAATAGAAAAGATGAAGTACAAATATATCAAACGTGTACTTAAGTACAGTACTTGAGTAAATGCAATTAATTACATCCCACCACTGAAAATAACCAATGTCTGAATTCAGTTTCAGTGTTGTGGTATTGTGCGAGCTGGCTCACTGTCACACTGTCATGACTGACATTGACTGACCATTAGAGCCATCATTTCCACATGTCCTGTTCACTGAAAACAAGTGACAGCCCTGAGTCCAAAGTAACTTTACATTTATCACTCCCACTAAAAACACATCACATGATCAAGTCCATCCTGAGAATTTCTAACATTCCACACCAAGCTGTGAAGTCATTACTTTGTTAACGATGTTTCAGGACGGAAACCTGTGCAGTTCATAGTGTTCTCATCACTGTACGATGTTAACCAGATCAGAATATGATACTGATTTAGATGGATTTATAGATATCTTCTGGACAGATGGTGAACTGTGTTTAATAACAGTCATTGAAACACACACGACACAGTATTACATTTCCTTTATATAGCTATCTTTCAACAATTGAAGAAGGCTTATGCATATGGTATTTCCATGAATTCAAACAAACTGCATTTTTAATATTTGTACAATAAACACTTTTTGGGCATTTTACTGCACAACTCAGATATTACATAGTACTCTGATACAGTCTGTAAAATGTGTATTAAACGCAGGTAGAGGGATTATATTTACTTACAAGTGAAACAACATTAACAAGTAATATAGCTTTACAATAAAAGGATGACAGTGAAAACATGCATAAAGATTGGTATGTCACATCATAAATGATTTTTTTAGAATATAAAAGAGATTAAAAATGCATTTTTAAAAGGTTAATTTCAGCCACGCATGCACATTGCACACACATAATTATTTCCCACAGTCTGAAGTGTCTATGTCCACAAGCGCTGATCATTGTGTTGAGCCTACCCTAAAGTACCTGGCTTGTATTTATTGTTCATTGGTTTGTGTGTTACCATGCTGGCATGTGGGACACTTGTGTACAAGAAAGTACTGCTGACGTTCAAACAATGAATACAGGTACATACATGGTGGCCTATTACATTACAAATACAACTGAAAGAAACAAGACATTTTTTATGAAAGTACCATTAGACACCCCAACCCCCATCCCAAATAATGTTAACCCCTGATGAAAAGCTGCTGTTCAAAAGCCTGAATGCCATAGCATCTGTAAAGAAAAGCTACAATTTATTATGAATTGGATTTTATTTTTTGTAGTTCTGATCAGACCATCTGGTAAGTAGTTTTAGGTAGTATTAAACCCAAAGTGTGCGCAGTAGACATCCATCACAGTTTACAGTTTACAGCAGTTGACACTGAAGCTAGTTAGGCCGCCCTGTAGGAAGATGGCGTCCCCATTCCTTATCCGGCCAACAAAGCTCTGAGTGGCTCCATGACTTCTTTATGACGTCTTCACGTTGTGAGATCTCAACAGTCACTTTAGTAGTGCAGTGTTATTGTTGATTGATTACTGATGAAAATGATGGCCAGAACTACAAAAATTAAAGCCAAATTGTAAGAATCTCCATATTTTGCTTCACACAGAAAGCTTGCTTTGATAGTTTATTAAAGGATAATTCCGGTTTATTACAACTTGGGTCTTATCTTTGCAGTTTGTTCATTAAATCCTAACCGTTATGATAACATTGTACTCACCAAAGAAATTGTTGAGATCTGGGTCATGGTTACACAATGAAGTTGCATAATCAAAAAAAACCCCAACAGTTTATTGTGATTATTGAAACAGCCTATAAAAGTGAGAGCACCTTAAATGTTGGTAATTGTCCCTCATTGACCAGGAAAACAGTAAGTAGAGCAGGCAAAGCAGTGGATCAGTAAACTTTGATAGATTATTTCTGCAAGTAACTCTGTCTAACCATTGGTAGAGGTTTGTTCCCAATCTCTCTCATGGTCAGACTGCTTGTGTCCCCATGGTCCCGGATCTCAGCTATTACCTTGGTGAATACAATGTCATCAGTAGTGACGAGAATGACCAAACCAACAAAAATAAGACGACTAATAAATAAATCCACTTTAAATTAACTGGTTAACTGGAATTTTCCTTTAATCAAACAGGCTAAAATAGTAAATTGAAGAAGAATTTCAAATGCCAGAACTGTACTGTATGTTCAGCAATGTTTCAAAGTTTCGAGTTTTCAACTGCCTTGAGTGTGTTCCAAGTAAAAAGTCCAGGTGAGGTGTTGCTTGGTTAATGTGCACACATCAAGACAGTAGAATGGAGAAGAGGATGTAATAAATGGTTTTGCAGTCCCAGTCCCAGTGACTGAGCCAGAGCCTCAGTTAAGGTACAGAAGAAGAGCTGTCAAACTCCAGCGAAGCATGTTCAACACCGCCGTAGCCGTTCATCTTCTTCAGCTTCAGCTGGTCACTGTGGGTCAAGCCCTGGGTCTCTAGGATCGGCTCCTTCTTCGAGAACATCCGGCTGATCTCCATGAAGGTCTTGTTTTTGGTCTCTGGGATCATAACGTAGACGTAGATGGCCACGGACAGACAAATGGTGGCAAACACCAAGTAGCAGTAAGAGCCCGCTGACATCTGACAGTTGGATGTGGCAGATGGAGGGACGATCATTGGAAGCATTGAGAGATGAGGATAGAAAAATTAGTTTGAGATTCGGTCTGATAATTGGCTAAAACCGTGTTTGTTTTCTAGAACTCACAGCAGACACACACATCAAAGCTGAAGGAAAAGGTTCAGGCTGTCATGGGTTAATAGAGATGCATCTGATGCTATTATTTATTTGCCTTGTGAGTGCTGGGGCTTTTGATCATATACTAGGAGAGAATGGGGCAAATGCATCTAATGCAACTTTAGATATACAGTAGATATATTATATATATATGATAGATATTATATTATAGATATATTTGTCTGTCTACACCACTATGCCGAAATCAGACGATTATTACAGCACACTTTCCCAAACCGATTGTCACCACAAAATCAACAGACACTGGTGGACAGACAGTAGATGATTCAGAGAGAGTCACGCAGGAGAGTCTTGTTCATAAGTTCAAGGTAACATTACATGTCCCAAATGTGACAAGCAATCCCAGTTGGGAGCTTTCTGAAAACTGAGAATAAGAAAGGGGTTTGTAACCAAACCAAGTGGGAGGTCAGTGATCAGATTAAGCAGTTCTGATCACATTACGTTTGTGATCATTAAAAGCCTGAACATCCCCAGTGGTATTAACATTTAGGACAGAGAAAGCACAGCAAAAGACACACCTGTAAGAAGGGGAAGACGAAGCCCACAGTGAAGTTGGACAGCCAGTTGAGTGATCCTCCTACAATGTAGGCTGCTGGGCGGTGGGACTGTTTGAACAGCTCTGCTGTGATCAGGAAGGGAACCCCCGCTGGAACAGGATCAAAGCAAAAGATATACTTAGTAACATCAATTCAAATCACACATGTTGTGCTGACAGATTAAACAAAATCTGTTCAGCAGAGGTTGAAATATTCAGACCTTTAGTCCCTTGTAAAAACTCTACATTTTCCACAATGCAACTTGATGGTATCTTTCATTATGTCCACAGTTTCCAAACTCAAGCTTTCTGTGGTAAATTTGTAGTCTCCAATCACATACTGAGCTTACTCTGAAGACATCACTGTGACAACGTCAAGGTTATTTTTCTCCAGAAACACTGACGAGATTAACTGCTGGGGGGGGGGCAACTATATGCGCTGTTGCACCAAGACTTTGAAAATACATGAAAAGCTTTCTTTCGATTTTTGACATCATTTTATGGAAATCACTGAGACTGGGGTTCATCTGTTCAGCTGCAGTGGGTCATAAACCTGAGCTTTCATTTCTCTTTTCTGAGGAAATTAAAAAGCCTGTGAACCAGCTTGTGGCGGCCATGACTACATGGAAAATCTGGTGGAGGAGAAGCCTTCTGTCTAAGTCCAGTAAAATCTCTGTTTGCAAAGACAAAGTCATTCGGAGCTCAAAAGTCCTTTCAGTGAGATCTCAGCTTGCCAACTTAACAAGGTGTGTTAACATGATAAAAAGCAAGATCTCAGCCCTTTCTGAGTCTGGTGGGAGATTGACCATCTGGTGAAATGGTGCAGCCACAACAACTTGGAGTTCAATGCCCTAAAGACAGCCCAGCCACACCAGGTTCCACCAAATGATGAAGTCAATGACGGTGCATTTCTACACTGTCAATGCCGAGTTCATCACCACCATCTGTTATGCTGCTGCCACCGACAACAGCAAGGGCAGACTGCAGCATATCATTGTGGTGATGGGCTGCAATCTGCCATCTACACAATCCCCATCCTTTACTCCTCCAGGGTCCTAAGGTAAGGTCAAATTATTACTGACTGCTCCCACCCTGGCCACAAACATTTTCAGTCACTCCCCTCCAGCCAGAGGTCCATCAGGGCCAAAACCTCACAACACAAAAACAGTTTCTTTCCATCTGCTGGCCCCATAAATAAGGCCCACTGACACTTTTTATGCAATGCTGTGAAAACTCTATATGCAAATGTAAAAGCTCTGTGATAAAGCTCTCGTCCGTCTTGATGCACAGGCTTTCTGCCACTTGACCAAAGCAAATAATCTGGAGGATATCGCCGTTGCTGTTAAGGACACATTTAAGATGAATTGGACAAAGCATTTTTTGAGAATGATTCACCGGTATGATTCATAGTGTGAACTTCTTTTCTATCTTTGACCAACCTGGTGTCCTTTTATATTTTAATTCTGAAATAGACAAAATTCATATATAACCTAGTAATGAGAGCCGTGCCTTGGTTCTGTGGCTCTATATAAAGTTGTTCCTTAACCTACTAAAATCTCATTACATCATACTATTGACACTCATTATGGTAAAATCTGTTTTGTACCATCCTAAAATAATAATAGAGCTGTATGTTTTTTTTTAATTTAACTTGCCTGTTGTCTTATTTATGCACTTATTTTGCTTTCATTATTCATATTTCTACATTATATTGTATATTTTCTTTCATTTTCTTATGCGATTATCCATCTGTTTCCACATGCTGAGTATTACCATACCAAAGTAAACTGACCTTAATGTGTGAATTCCTTAGAGCGATGCTTCAGTCATATGCACAGTAACCAAATAAAAAATATTCCATTAATTGTTTCAATTTTTTTCTGCATGTATCTATAGTTTTACTATCTAACTATAATGATTACATAATAAAATGTTAATTATTAATTAATGTTAAATGTAAAATCCTTCAAAGTAATACATTTTGTTTTCACAATTCTTGGGGCAACCATGCAAGATTTTCTTTGTATGGAAAATAATATTTATGTTCATGATTTGATTATTCATGTTCATTCGTCATCTTTCACACCAATAAGGCTTATAAAAGGCTAATTAGAGATAAACAGAATCAGGCAATTGGGTGAGAACCAGGCCAGCATGTGGATGGGAGAGTCATATATCAAAGAATGCACAATAGTAATATTTTATTATTATAGTCTATCATTAAAATGGCATCATTTGTCTCTCTTACAGGAGACCACAGAACATGGGTCTGTCACAATATGCATAATTGCATAGAGAAAAATAAATAGGCATATTTATCAGTCTATGTAAGATGCAATGGAGAACAGAGTTAGCTAAAATATAGGGGAACATCACCTACATTTTTAAATTTACAGTGTGCGATTCCTATGGCTATTATTAATTGTAAATATTATTTTTAGTATTTTTTAATCAGCTAACACACTTGTTCATTTTAAATGACACTTTTGATCAATTTCAGTCACTTTCATGCCAATCACAGCAAAGAGATGGCTCTTAAAAAAGGTTTTAAATAACACTGGGTTTAATAGTGATTTAAGCAAGACACCTCTTTTATTGATTTTACTGCAGCCTTTGCTCCTCTCAATTGCAGTATACCTTTACAATGAATGGAAACTGATTTGCTTTCTCTTGAATAATTTCATAATGGCTGAATTCATACTTGGAGGACAGGGATTATTTTGTTGCTATTTGGGACCATAATTCGAAACTCATGCCCTTGACCTGTTGTGTCCCTCAAGGGCCAGTTCTCAGCTTGCTTCTCTTTAATCTGTACATTCTCCCGTTTGAACACAGCATTTGCAACAACAATCTTGCTTAGTATGGTTATGCTGAAATCACACTATAATCCTATAATAATCCTAGATTCATTATGCAAATGATCTGTGCAAATAAATAACTAGATGTCTCAAAATTTCTTGCAACTAAACAAAGAAAAAACAGGTGTGATTTTATTTGGCAGCAAAAGTGAGATAATCAGGATTGCTGCTCACCTAAAATACAAAGCACTAACAACAGGTCAAGAAATTAATTGACTCCTGCCTAAATTTTAACAATCATGTAAAATCTATATAAAATTCCATATTTTATCATCTAAAAAACAGCCAAAGTTGGGGACCTTACGCCAAAGCAAGATTTGTGAAAAGAAATGATCCACTGTACTGTCGGGGACTCCTGACAGGCCTTCCTGAGAAGACCATCAGGTACCTGCAACTTCACTAACCAAATTCACTGGTTGCCAGTAAGGCACAGAATTGATTTTAATTTCTTTTTAGTTTGAATTCTAATTACTTATTTAAAAATCTTTACATGGAGTTGGCCCTAAATATAGATATAACTGATGTGCTTAACTTCTCTTCTCTTGTGTCTCTCTGTGTATGAAATGTGCTTTGTGAATAACTGTCCTGCCCTGCCTAATTATGATTAATTAATTATCAATTCACAGATTTAGATGTAAATATGAAGATTAATAACTTGAGATGCTGAATCTTTCTTCCAATTAGAGATAGAGACCCCTTAAGAATTTTTAAGGTGCAACCTCCAGAGGGAGCCATTTAATAACGCAAAACCTCCAGGACCTTCGCAGACTAAGTCAATAATTCAATTTATCACCTGGAAAGTGGAGAAGTCTCACAGTAACGGAAGGCTAAAGTAACCTAGATTTTAAAATTCTGTGGTACTTAAAAAATTCAATCATGCAACCTCATTTGCAAATTACAAAAACATATTTTCTCACCATGGTATCTCTCCGTGCAGACAGTTATGGTTCTCTTTGCCTGGATTTAGAAGTATTTGTTTCTAACATTTCTGCCTTCATCACAATGTGATGGAAATGATTGGTTGTTTAAAAATCACAGAATCAGTGTCCTGGTAACTTTGGACTATCCAGTCACACATTATTGACAATCCATATTTGAGCTAAAATGATTGAGCTGACAGACAAGTATCAAGTATCACCTTGTATCAAACAAGATACAAGGCACATTATCCATCATTCTACAACACTTGTGGTAAAATGACTCATCTTGTTTGATCCTTTGGGCGTCAGTAGGCAGGAAAGGCAGTGAAATACAGTGTGATTCACCAAAATGGGGGCGGGAGATGGCTTTGTGGCTGCAAGGCAGCAGCGCTGGCGTTGGTTCGTGTAAACATACCATCTAGTTGTTTTGTCATGTGACTGCTGATGACCTCATCCTGTAGTGTATTTTTCAAATTTGCATCAGGAGAGAAGGTAAGAGAAGGTAACCAGTAGCAACAATACTGGTTCATTCTCTGGTGGTTGATATCTTAACTAGTGCTGTCAAATGATTCAAATTTTTAATCAGATTAATCACAGGGTGCTGTGGATTAATGTCGATTAATCACGATTAAATATCATTCATTTTTAATCTATATTAATTGCGTTTCATTTTGCATGAGCAAACAGACTCAAGAAAGAAGGGAATATATATGCACTTAACGTGGCATCATTGATGCAAGTGCCTTCCCTTGTTCTGCCAGAGTCTTGTGTTCTGTCAGCGTGGTCTGTCTGTGGAGTGCAATAGTTTGTTGTGGGATGTTATAAGGGAGCCAGGTGTCTGTAAAGTTGTGAGCACAGCAGTCTCTGATTTCCCCTTGCTGAGTCAGCCTGAGTCTTATATCATCCATTTTATTTTCCTACGACTGGACATTAGTCAGCACCAGGCTGGGTAGTGAAATAGCATCAGGTCCAAGCTGGGTTAGTTTAGCTCTCAAATATCTTGTGCTGTTTTCTTGCCTGTGCTGTTGTTGCCAATGTGCAAAGTGATCATACTTCTGTATGGGCTGAATTGCTGTAGGGCACATTTTCCTGTGATACTATGAAGTTGTTTTTGGGGTTTTCTATTAGTTCAGGAATACTAGCTGATCAGCAGAGAATACCTCACTCATCATAGAATCTATAACTGAACTCTGGAAGTACAGAATATGTGATTCTGTACAGTACACAGACTAGGAACATTTCATATCATCTACTATCATACTGTTAATGTCTTGCCACATGTTCATCTGAGATGCAACTCCATATTACTTCACATAGGTTAGCTACATTATAATTGAGAATATTTTCCTTGAATGCAGATGCTGTTAGTGTCCTGCCATATGTTTGTCTGAGAGCAGCCAGGACGTTGTCTGAGCTCGTCTCAGATGAGGGGGGCTTTGCTAATATTTAAAGGAAAATACATGGATACAGGATGGTGCATCGCAGTGACGCACATGTTTTGGGGGTTCTAATGTGTTCCCTGCTAATACTTATTATACAATTTGTTTTGGGGGATTAGGTCTCTCAGAAGAATTGCTGTTATACAGTGAGAACTCCCTCAAAGACCTTCTGTTTGTAAGATTTCCATAATGCATTAAACCTTGTTTCTTTTTTTTGAATAGAACACACCTGTACTTTTTCTGACTTTGTCTAACTTTGCTTCTCTGACACCATGTGATATGGTTGCACAATTAGACCCTTTTTAATACAGTGGTCGATTTAATGATATTATAATGATATTGATATTAATAGTGCTTAACAACACAGGTGATTCCATGATAACAGGTACGCTGCACAGCTTCAGTTGGTATACAGTGTAGAGCAACTTGCCTGGACCAATGCAGAAGCCAGCGATGATGCCGACCACACAGCACACACTGATGTAGCGCATGAATGATAAGTGAGCCTGCAGGCAGAAGAAGCAGCACAATGTGAAGAGCGAGTGTCAGTGTGATCACAATTAGCTATTTTCATGAATGGGAAATTTGACTCTATCCTTTTCCAACATGGTTTTACACATCAACCTGCTGCAATTTGAAGGGTCTAGTAAGAACTTAGTTAAAAAGTACATTTTTGAGTAAAAGGTAATCACATATGGAGGTCAGGGCAGCAGAATGCACATGCTGACTAGGATTGTAATTGCTGGAAATGACAATATATAACTCAGATTCATGATGTCTTTCTGAACACATAGGAAAAAAACTACATTTCCACCTTGGCTGACAAGGACAAGGGTTCAAGGGCACTTTAGCAGTTGCTGAGATGAGTGCTTGCTTGTCTCTTTTGCCTTTTATCTGCATCTCCCTGTACTGGAAATGTTGCAAGACTTTAAGGAACCAAACATGCACACCTGTAAAATTAAGGCTGCTGTGATTCCAGCACTGCAGATGCCCATCGCAGCAAAACCCCCGATCATGAGAGGCCTCCTGCCCAGCCTCTCTATGGTGAAACACTGTAGGAGGAGAGACATGTCATGTAAATGAATTCACGCCACAGATGTAAGAACATATACTTCAGTGAGCTTTATTGCATGCAAAGGAAAAATTTGCTTTCTTTCTGAATGAGATCAGATGGATGTCACTCTCAGGTCTGTGTGCTAAGTACAGAGCTGGAGTGGTCTGCCTAGCCGACCAACAGAAATGTCAAAACCAGTTTGTGGTTTCAGGGGGACTTATGTGCCTTAAGTATGGTTCATTACTTTTGTGTGATCACTTTTTTATTTTTTGCGTATCTTTTATTGTGAAGCACTTTGTAATGTCTGTTATGATGTCAGCATTCTAAACTAAATTCTTGATTACCTCTCTGACATGTAATAATGATGAAATATTGAAATACCTCTGCCAATGATGGTTAACAGATACATGTGATGAATTAGTGGTATGGGTGCTATAAGTAGCTAAGACAAGACCAGCTATTGTCATGTGTAATCACAGCTGCTCTGGTGCTGTCGAAGAACCCTGCTGACGTGGCAGAAAGAGTGAAATAGTGCTACTTCTTTGCCATTTGTTTCAGTGACAGGTCTAACAAGTGCTGGAGTAGGCTGATGTATCAGGGCACTTCTACATCCATTTATGACTAACTGTGGGAGTGGAAATGATGCTCAATTCAGCAATAATTGATATTTATAAAACCCAACCATGTGTTTTATGCAACTTGCCTCAGGAAGCTCAGCGCAGTCACTCTGCCTGACTGTTTTTCATCAAGAAACAGTGTCAGCACATTACTCCCTCTTTAACCACAAGCTGTCATTTCTACACTCTTGTTTGTCTGTGCTTTAAAAACCGATAAATTACGTTCATTAGTGAGCTTTAGAGGTGCTAGTATCTTTGAACTTTTGACAGAGCTAGGCTAAGCCTTTTCCCGTGCTGCCAGTCTTCATGCTACCTTCTGGACACAACACAAACAAAAAATAGTATAGTTGCACCTCTCTAATAGTAAGTTTACCCCAATGAGTCCAGCGATGATCTCTATAATTCCTGTTCCTGCTGTGGTATACTGGATCTCTGGTGCTGGGATACCTGCATTCTCAAAGATGTCATTGGTATAGAACCAGATCTGTGGTGGAAAAATAAAAGATCAGTGAGGTCAAATATATATTATATTATATTAAATTATATTATATTAGATTAGATTAGATTAGATTATATATGATGATCAGAGTTCAGGGATTAGTTTGACAACCAATGTGTGACAGGACTGGAGATATAGGACCAGTCTTAACCCTAACATTTCATGATATACGTTACAGGGACTTTTCTGTCCCCATAAGCAAGTCCTCACAATATCACTGTGCAATAAGATTCACAACATGAATAGTGCACGTCCATACACACACACGCACACAGTCTTGTGGTGTTCCAGGAACTTTGCCAAGGCTTTCCAACTGTCACATGGTCTAAATATCACCTCAAGCATCTACCACATGACAGACACCATTACCAGGATCATCATCACATCAGTGTACTTAACATAATTACAATCATTGCTTTTCATCATCCCTATTTTTTTTATCATCATAATCACTATCATTATCAACATCAAGGACGCTTGTCAGCATCATCATCAAATATAACCACCATCATTTCAGACACTGCCATCTTCATCACCAGACATCAGCATCATTATTGTACTCATTATCATCATTGTTGTCCTCATCATTGTCAAGCACAGTCATCAATTCTTCATCATCATCACAGTCTCTCATCATGACCACCAGAATCACCTTCATCCTCAACACTGTCATCAAGATCATTAAATTATTATAATTATCATGATTATTAATACTCTTTTATATCTTTTAAAATCCTCAGTCTCAGTGTTGCTGTTTTCCTCAACGTCATCATTATCACTACCATCACCGATATCATCCTCTTCGTCACTGTGATGATTACCATCATCATCTTTATTATTGTTGTCATTGTCAAGCAAAGCAATCACCTTTGCCATCCTTATTACCATTATCAACTCCGTTATCAATGCCATCTTCATTATTATGGTCACAACACCTTTATTTTAAACACTGTCATCATTATTGATTATATTGACTGATCAGATTTGATTTGAATTCATTTTATTATACCATAATACATCTTTGCCATTGTAGTATTGCTGTTTTCATCATCATCACCACCACCACCAGCACCATAATCCTCATCCTCAGTGCTCCTGTCAGTATGTGCATGTTTCAGTATTGCTCCACTGTGTTTAGGTAGAGCCAATTAGCGGCTAAAAATACAGCCTGGAGAAGAGTGTGCTAATGAGTTCAACCCCAGTTCTTACAGTGTGCACTTTCTGGCCTGGGCACCCTGGTAATCATTTGAATAATTAATGAATCTCCAGGGCAATATTCAGAGAGCGATTCTGGCCATTCGTATCGGCGGAAAAATGATGACATCGGCATTTGGTTTTATTCACAGACCACACGAGGCTTATAAAACAATGAGGGATCATTTAGGCCCATTTTCATCTCAGTGTCTTTGTCTAATAAGCTAGATCAATCAGATGAGGAAACTGTAGAAACAGTGGTTAAGGTTGAAATGAAATCTTGGTGAGGAGAATAAAGTGCAAGTGAAAAGAGCCAGATCTGACTAAAATCTAATGCTGCTTCATGAGCAGTTTGTGCCAGTTCGTGCTGCTTGTCACTGTAGCCTAAAGACTCAATTTACCAGGCACCATTTGGCATCCAACAGCTGATGCTAAGCAAGTACAAAGAGGGGCCATGAGACATAACTTGTTTGTTTATACTGTTTTCTAGCAATACACCTGTTAAACCTCAGAATGCCCTCTGGGCAACAGTACTTTATACACCTGGAGTATTTTGACCCCCTTTTAGCCAGGCCACAATATCAAGACTCAAGGTTCATTTATTTATCATTCTACAATGCAGGGTTGTACAACTACAAGCTTTAGTTCCTTTATACTACAGAGAAAACAAAAATAAATGTTTATTGTGAAGAGCAGAGGATGAATTGAGGAGTCTAACAGCCTGAGGAAGGAAGCTGCTCTGCAGTCTGGTGGTAATGGCAGCAAATCACTTCTGTATTGCTTGGCAGATGGCGGCAGGGTGAACAGGCTGTGGCTGAGGTGGGTATTGTCTTTTACTATCCTTTGAGTTCTCCCCAGGCACCTCACCTCACCGATATCACTGATGCTCGGTAAATAGTTACCAGTGATGTTCTTTATGGTTTTCATCACTCATCGCCTTTCCTGGGCCACGCACAAACCATGCCAATTTGTAATATTTCCAGTCACGAAGCTTTCTGTTGCTCCTCTGTAAAAGTTAACAAGAACTTGGCACAGGTATTTTGCCTTCTTAAATTTCCATAAGAAATACAGTGCTTTCTGAGTTTTCTTTACCAGGGTGGAGATGTGTGATGTCCATGACAGGTTCTCTGTGATGCTGACTCCCAGGTACCTAAAGCTGGTCTGGCTTGGTGGTCAGAAGATACCATGGGCAGTGATTGTCTCAAGGTATGCTGCACTTAATCCGATCCCAAGTAATACATGCTCCAGTAATAAAGGCAAAAAATAACAAAATTAAATACCCCTAACCCTAACCCTAACCCCCTAGCCCCCAAGACGAGAACTGAGGATGCTGTGTCATGTCTCCATCCCCTGAGACAACACCTAGAATCACTGGGCAACTTTGTCACAATTCCCTTTCTCGACATCAGCTGGGCATTCAACATGATCCATTGTTGAATCCAACCATCCATCCAACAGCACCTCAATGTCTCCCCAGTTCTCATCCACTGGATGCAACATCTACTTCCACAGTGACAGACCACAGATTGCAGGGGTCGGCACAGGAACATCAACTATCACCACCAACACTGGAGTCCAATAAGGCCGATCCCTCAGCCCCTTCTTCGACACCCTGTGCACTAATGACTGCACTGCTTCCAAAATCATCTCCCAACCCCCAAACTCTCTGATCTCAATTACAGAGTCATCACTTGCATGGCGCTCACTATAGTACATGACAGCATTTTTCACTCTGCTCCCATCTGTTAGCAGATATAGGACACTTGAAAAAAATAGTTTTCTTATTACACACACACTCTGTAGAATCAAATAAAATCTATCTATGAAATTAATGAGTCCTTGTTACAATCCTTGTCAGCATGGCAACAAAATCTTAGCCAAACATTCTCTTTTTAAATCAATCAACAGCCTTACATTGCCACTGTTCCTGACCATAATAAGTTGTTTATGACTAGAGACTTGTTGGTCTTTACTTGGGATACGACTCGGGACTTTCCTGTCTTGACTTGAAATGTCATAACCAAGACTTAAGACTTGACCTCCAGATCGCTTTGTCCCACCTCTGGCATATATATGGTTTGAGTAGTGAAGCTGAGTGAGCAGTGCAGCAGGATGGTAGGTCTATTGTTAACAGATCCAACTGTGAGGCACATTGTTGGTCACATGGTTCCCAAAACACGCTCTCACTTTTCTGGAATCTGTTTGGCCTGCTGTAATGAAATTAGCTACTAAAAATGCAGTAAGTGTACTCTGAGTTTACATTGTTCAGTCAAATGTTTTTTATGGATCAAATGATGTGTGTAATGTGAAATGAGTTGCTTGTCGTGACAAACCAACAGATCTTTATCTCCCTTATCCTCAAATGTGCAGTTCCCCTCAGGTCCACAGAGCTTTTTAACCTTTTTCTGTCCCACAAAGGACATCTGCACACAAGCAGCTGCTTTCAGCGACAAAGCTGTGTTACGTGCCCAGCACCAAACACCAGACAGAAAGCGACTGGCTGTTGAACATGTAGAGCATTCAGCGGGCAAAGAGCCAGATGTTTGCCTCAGGAGTTGGTAGAGACCAAACTAGAGTTTAAAGACAGTGAATATTGGACCTGAATGGATGAGGATGACACAGACACAAGTCTAAATGAATGCTAATGTTGCTTTGTGTATGCTGGATGTGTAACCATCCAACTGTTTGCTAACATTGTAGCTTTATGTTCAGATGTGTCACATGTAAGACATTGTGATTTTGTCGGCTTGTTCCAAATCCTCGAGTTCCCAATGCAATGCAGCTTTAATGTCATTATCACTTCATAATATTTCATACATCATGCATTTGCTCATTTTGTGCATTTATTTTGTGTCAGTGTACAAACGTTTCATCTCCTTTAATCTTCTTCATGCTGATACCCAAGCTTGATGTGTGCTCAGACATTTAAAGAGTTTGGGGAATTTCCTCCTTGAGGAAGCGTTTTAAACTGTGGAGTTGCTAGAAATAATTTCAAAAAAGACATCTTCTATGTATATATTACTTCATTTTCATGTCCTTACAGCATCGATGCCAGACAGCTGCATGCCGATATTGATGACCACCACACTGAGCACCTGAAGGCGGACAGTGTCATCCAGCAACAGTCTCCATACTGACAGCGTCTCCACCGACGACAGGGAGCGCTGCTCCTCCTGCATCTCTTCAATCTCAGCCTGGATGTTACATTTGGATCTGTACCACTTCAGGGCTGACACACAGGACAGGAAGCAGCATGGTTATAGCACATCATGGAAGAACACAACAGCACATTTAAAACACAAGTCATTACAGCTACACAAGTTGATGTATTTGAGGAGATTTAAATTTAACAGGTGGAAAGTCAGACAACCTAACTAGCTAACCAAGATAACAATAGTGTGGGTATAGAATTTTGGAAAGTTTGCCCTGCCTAAGTATCATGATATCTGTCCAGCACCCTTCATTTGCTGTGTCCCACAAGGGATCATTCTTAGTACCATCTTGATCTCTGTCTGCATGCTGCTCTTCTGCTGCAAAAGTTGTCTCTTTGATAAATCTAATCATTTCTATAGCAAAGACACACAGTTGTATCTCTCTTTCAACCCACTTTGAGACATGCACACTTTATTGCCACAGTGCAAACAAGAATGCATGTCTCAAAATATATTACAACTAAACTGTAACGAAAAAGAAATTCTTTATTGAGCCAGTTATACACAATTACTATCATGTAATTGGCCTTCTTGCCCAAAATGTTAAACCCAGTGTTCTCGTCTCTTCCTGTAAAGCTTTCCCTTGTTAATGTGCAGCAGTGCTACAACACTGACCTGTGATGGTGGCGTGGACATTGTGCTTTTCAATTAGCAGGTACCTGGGGCTCTCTGGAAACCATGGCAACAACATCAACTGGATGAAGGTAGGTACCACTATCACTGAAAGAAAGAGTGGCCAGTGCTCCTCCTGTAACAGAGAACAATGTAATGAGAACAATAACGCAATTTTATAATTTGAAAAATGATTAAGAAATAAAGACAATTATATGAGGGTTATATGATAGATATCATGTTTTTCTGTTGATGACATATTTTTTGTACAGTTAAGAACTACATTAGTTGTCGATGAATGGTGGCCACTTCAGGACATATTTGTGCTTTAGAAAACTAACGGCCATGACAGAATCAACAGCCCTATTTCTCTGATTCACTGCTTTATTCTTGCTAACACTTCCACCACTCTCTAGCTTGTTTGACCACTGCTCTCTCTCTCTCTCTCTCTCTCTCTCTCTCTCTCTCTCTCTCTCTCTACCTAGTTGGAGGAGGGGCCAACTTAGAATCAGAATCAAAAGAAAGAAAGGTAAAGATCTAAAGAAAGGTAAAAAACAAACAAAAACAAGTAGTCAGGAGCTTAAATAGAAAATAGACAATAAAATATGAAAACAGTTATAGAAATATGTACATGACACAAAGATGGAGCTGTACATTTTGTCATTTGTACGTATAAACCAGGGAATGCATTGAGCATTGATGGCATGCAGTACAGGAATGTATAAAATGTGCAAGATTGTAGTCCAGAAAAAGATTTTTCCAAAGAAACATTTGTATTGGCGTGTTCATCTCCCACTTGAGGTGCGACATGATGATGGTGCCCAGGAACTGGAAGGATTCCACAGTGTCAACTGGGGAGTCACATAGGGTGATGGATTGGATGGGGCTGGGCTCTTCCTGTCCACAACTATCTCTGCTGTCTTTAGAGTGTTAAGCTTAAGTTGTTGTGCCTGCACCATGTCAGCATATGGTCACTCTCAGCACCCTCACTGAGCTCATCTGCAAAGTTTAGACTGACAGACTGATGGTTGGAGGTACAGCTGCTGGTGTACAGGGAGAACGGCAGAGGAGAAAGGATGCATCCTTGGGGAGAGCTGGGGGAGGTGGAGCTGGTGGGCTGGAGCTAGTGGAGGAAGTCATAGGGGATGGTGTCAGGTCTGTCCCATAGTATTCCAGCAGAACTCCTTCACTTTATTGACTAGGTGCAAGCTGTTAATGTAATTCGGGGCTTTAGGTTTCTAGTTGGATATCCTTCTGAGTTCCTTCCAGACAAAAGTCTGAGAGTCTTTGGCTGAGAACTGTTGTTGGAGTTTCTCAGAATGGAATATAGAATAGAATCTTCTCTGACTGCCTTAGTGAACCTGAGGTTTGACTCTCTGAACCTGTCCCTGTCCCCACTCCTAAACACCTCTTTTCTTTTGGAATCTCGGTTGTGAGTTTGGCTGTCACCCTTGTGCTTGATGGTGTGCTTGATGTCACAGCATCTGTGTACTCTTACAGACTGCTGGTAGCAGCCCTGAGAAGCAGGCTTACACAGCTTTAATTTCTTGCCTGTTCAGGTGGACCACAGCATGGTCAGAGTGACCTAGTACAGCATGGGTATGGCATAATAGGCACCTTTGATTGTAATGCAACAATGATCCGTAAGATTCTCCTCCCTGGTCGGGCATTTAATAAACTGTATTTGGGGAGTTCATTGCTGATGTTACCTTTATTAAAGTCCTGAGGACAATAACTAAGGAATCCAGGTTCTTATCCACGAGCATGCATCCTGCCTCCTGCATGGTGGCCTGGGTCAGGATTTAAACAGTGACCAGTATGGAGAAAACTCACAGGGGGAGTAGAAAGGATTACAGATTATGAGGAATAATTCCAGGTTAGGAGACCAGTGCTGCAGGATCAGTGTCACATCATTGCACCAGCCTCTGTTAAAAACCTTCACCTCTTGTTTTGCTGGAAAGTTCTGTGTCGTGATCCACTCTGACGAGCTGGAAGCCTGCCAGCTGCAGAGCAAAGTTTGGCATTGATCCACATAGCCACGTCTCCGTAAAGCATTAAAACACATGATATAGAAAAGTCAGTCAAAAGTCAGTCCCCACAAGTAGATGAAGCTCATTAAATAAAACCACTGTAGCTGTTCTCCTGATGTTAATGCAAAAAACTGGATTTACTAACAAAATGCTGACGTGTTGTTGACAGTAGGACAAAGACAAACACATCACAATAATGATGAAGCTTTTGCTTCACACCATAACCACAGGGTCACACGAATGTTGTCCCCTCTCCACACACTGGGTGTTGTTAGAAAGCAGTGTTGGCTACCTTTCCTAGAAGCTCATGTAGGCCGAGGATTTGGGCGGTGAAGACTCCAGTGCCAATAAAGATACTCGGCACAAGACCCAGGAAGCCTCGCAGGTTTTTAGGTGCTATCTCACCCAGGTACATTGGTACAACACTTAGAGAGATGCCTGCAGTAAAGAAAAAAAAAATCAGAGAGGAAGATCTGTGCTCAAATGCATGCACTGATTTAGTTTGCTAAAATGTTCTATAAAGATTCCATAGCATTATTAAATTACAGTGTTAAAAATAAGAAGTATCTGAGCAAACAGAGTCAAGAGTGAGACATTACAAGGACAAAAGTTGTGGACACTTCAGTTAAGCATGTGGATGCCTAAATGTTATGTCGCTATATGGTCCTGCAAACTGTAGCAGGATCCAAAAGGGTTATAATTCTGAAATCAAACAGGGGTGGAAAATTTGACTTAGGTTTTGAACTGTTGGTCGAACAAAACAAGCCATTTGAAAGCCTCACATTAGCTCTGGTAATATTGTGGAGGACAATGTTCACTATTATCTGACATATTTTAGACTGAGCAATTGATTGACAAAATAATACAGATTAATAGACAACAAAATTGATTGTTAGGTGCAGCCTTCTGTTGGCAAGATTTCGCTAAGATTTCTGTTAAGACCCTGATCGACACTGACTTCAAATCGACACAATTCGTGGGATTGACATATTTTTTATTAGTATAAGAAATAGTGGATTTTACAGAAAGGCGACACGTTTGCAAGTCATGTGATTCCAACACAATGGGAATTAATGTGCTCCTCCTATAACAGCCTCCACTCTTCTGGCTTCAGGTTTTCCACCAGATGTTTAACCTGGCTGCAGGGATGTGCTCCCATTCAGCCACAAGAGTATTCATGAGGTCCAGCACTGATATTTGGTGATTAGGGCTGGCTCACAGTCAGAGTTCCAGTCCATCCCATAGGTGTTGGAGGAGGATTGGGTCTGGGCTCTGTGCAGGTCAGTCAAGTGGCAGTGGATTTGTGCACAGGGGTATTGTAATGTTGAAAGAGGAAAGGGCCTTCCCTAAACTGGAACAGTGCTGTCTGCATGCAGTTGACCATACACTTTATATGCCCTGCTGTATACAGCAGAAAATGGGTACAGTTGAGTGTGCAGTGGATGCAGAGGTGTGTGTATATGTGCGTGTGTACCTGAGTGAATTCCTGTGATGAAACGGCCTAAGATGACCATCTCAGGTGAGCCGCAAATCCTGCTAAAGCCCATGAGTGAGCCAGCAATAAACACCAGCACTGTCGTGTTTACTACTGTGCCTTTCCTGAAAGTACACAAACACACACACAAGCAGCAGATATTATGAATATACATAAAAGCATATGATCCAGAGGTTTATGAAACAGTAAAGACAGCAGCAGTATATGATTAATAGCAGTAATTCCCTCCTCTGATATACACACAGTCATAATGATAGACATGTGTGCCTGTATAAGTCCTGATTAACCATAAAATGCTAACACAGCTCACAAGGTTGGTCATAAGCTATGATTAGCCATAAAGCACTGCTGTGTGAAGAAACTGATCATCTTGTAAATGGGAATATAAATTGCTCGCTTTTCATTTGCATTTAAATGTCCACTAAAAATCTACGAAATGGTGGAGATGAATGGAACTCAACTGATTTTTTGACTGTAAAAGAACTTTCCTCTGCACTTCGAGGACTAGTACACTTCTGAAGGACAGAGGCAACGAGACAATGCTGGAGCACTCTGAAGGGCACCAGGGCACCAGGGGAGGGGGCAGCTCTGAATATAGAGGACAGAGGCATGACTGATTGAAGGCCCTAATCTAGTGTCTTTTGTGCCAATGTAAGAGTGTGTGTGTGTGTGTGTCTTTCTATGTCTGAGTGCCTTATTTCCTGATGTTTTTACTTTTTGTATATGATCACTACATACTGTATACTGGACCATGTTTATCTGTGTAATTTTCAGTGTACTTGAAAAAATATTGTATTGTATTGTATTGTGTTCCTTGGTGTAACTTTGTGTTAGTGCCTTGTGTGTTCAGGTGTTCATGTTGGTGGCAGCACCAGATGCTGCTGAGTGTCTCCCAGGCCGGCACTGCCAACTGGCCACCATCCACTCTCATGGTTGGAAGGTCTATGGGGGTTTTTGGATAAGGTGTCAGGACAGAGCACAGCAAACTTCCAAATACAGCTCTGATGACTGCTGAGGAGAATTATTCCCTGTCTGATGTCAAACTCTACTTGTTCTACACAAGTAATGTGATCAGGCATCATTATGATCTTTATCAATCTAGACTGAGAAATTACAAAAAGTGTAGAATTTAGGGCTGCGTCCCATTTTTTCTCTCCCATGGTTGACTGAGATACTTAAAGAACAATGTGTAGGTTGGATTTAGGACTTTAGGTTTCCACAAAGTACCAGCTTGTCAGAAAATGGAGTCAACAGAGTCACATGGTGCTGTCATGTGTGCTTGGTTTTGAGCAGGTAAAGAGATGGAACATTACTGCTGCATCTGTAATGTGCTCATGTGCTGCACTCGGGAAACTCTCACTCTCTTAGTTACTCTCTCAGCCTGTCTCTCTCATGACAATGTGAGATACAACTTATCTAGCCAGCTGCTCCTCAAACCTTTTCTGCTGTAAGTTTCAATCCTCTCTCCAGTATTTTTATCAACCAGTACTACTTTATTAGCCAGTTTTGGTACTGCCCATTATGTTGTAACAAACTTTAATGTTGAAGCAACACAGCATTTAGGTGACTCAATTCTTTGCTGATGACAATGATTTCTCCTTATCCCTGTCTGTTTGTGGTCCCTTGGACATTGGAAGAGATAAATAGGACCAGGAATAATTAAGCATAATAAAAAGGCTGTAGTCCATCATATGTGAATATTACAATATGTATATGTATTTTTAACCTCATCAGTGTCAAAGCTGGCATTAGGATCCATATTCACTGCTGTTAAACTTGACTGACCTGGGTTGCTCTCTCTTACATGACCTCATGTCTAATTTGTCATGTCTCACCATTTTACCACATCCTCTTTCATAACCCATGGATTGTTGTCATAGACACTTGAGGGAGAGTATATCAGGGCCGAAAAACTACTTTGTTAAAGTTTGGGAAAGATTGTGGTCATGGTTAAATCTGAAACCTACATAGACTGCTGTAGAACTTGTCTAGAATCCTCTCCTGAACAATCCTCCTGAAAAAAAAATGTCTTACCTGCCGAAGCGAGTGACCAGCATGCCCACGATGAGTGAGCCCAGCAGACCTCCAATAGCGAAGACAGACACAGTGAGAGAGTACATCAGGGTCAAGGTCTCCCCACTGAGTCCTGTTCCATTACGACTCAGTGCGGTCTTGTTGTAGAAGTCCTTTATGTACTGAGGAGTGAAGGGATAGTAGAAACAGGGTGCAGGAAAGGTCAGAAGAAGAAGATAGTATGGGAGGTGTCAGAAACTCTGAGAACCATGATGTACTCCATGGCTGAAAGATAATTCAATACTTGCAGATATACCAAAACTTTGACTTGAGTTCGGAGGTTAAGGGGGTGTCATGGCATACTTGTGCAGTGATCATGATTAAAAGAAACCGATGTTTACAGTTGGTAATGTCGGGATGGCTCTCGAACAACATCATGTCACTACTCCACTTGCTCCTGACAAACAACAGTCATAGTTCACATGGCCTGTGAGGCGCTTGTCCCTCAAACATAGACATAGGTCCTCTTTAGCATTTGAATGACTAATGTTGTCATTTTTCTTGGGAGGGCAGTCATGAAAGAACGAGGAACCTGACATCATCTTTTTGTGTCTAAGAGAACAGACAGGCAAAAATATGCCACCATATGTGGTTGTAGTCTTAGTTTTAGGCATTTGACAAAAATCTATATTATTTTAATTCAAATTCTAGTCATTTGATTTTTGTTAGTTTTAGTCTAATTTTATTTGGTAACATTTTTTATGGGTTTAAAGCATGTTCAGGGTTCAGTTGTCATCATATTTGTTGTGTACAATTACCATGGAAAACTATCATTCAGGTGTCTATCGCATCAGTAATACCCGAAAGATGATTAACTAGCAACGCTTGAAAAACCCTGAAGGTTGGTTAAAAACACTTACTGCTGTTCTGAACATATTTCGAGAATATTACAAGACTCTTCTAACCATCAAGATGAAAAAAATATTCTGTCTGCTGCGAGAGAAAAAAAAGTCTTTTTAATCCATTTACTAAGTAGTCTTCTTGTTTCCAATCCAACTAGATGGCAGGCTGCCATCTTTGCTGTGATTCAGAAACAGAAGTTAGAAGAAGGGTTAGAGGAGAAGCTAAAAACGTCACATCACATTAGTGCAGAGGAACATTTAGATGGTTGACTTCCGACATTATTCCTGGAACTTACTCTTTCTTTTTGAATCCAACACAAGTAATGTCAACATTACATCCATTTCAACAAACACTGTTTGAAAACATCTTAATAGACAAGTTAAACTGGAAAAACTACTACTAACAAAATCATTCTCTTACCTACAATAACAACAAGTAAAATTTGCACTCAGTCATTACACACCAGATACTGCATTGGACTAATAGAGAGCATTTGGCCGATCTAACCTGTTGAAGCCAATCAGACAGCATTCCCTACTGATAAGACAGGAAACCTTGTCTTTGTGTGTCATGTGGCCGAGATATCCTGGTCACGAGACTAACAACAACACACTCTTTTTATCTCTTTTTGTTTTTTCACTCTGACATTAGCAGCTTCTCGTCTAATCAAATCCTCAGGTCTTTTTATGACCTCAGCCTCCAAATCAGTTTCCCATGTGATGGCACGAGTTGTTGGACCAGCATCAACTCCCCCAACTGCTGGAGGAAGACTGGCAGACACATGCAGATGACACACATCTCAGCAGGGCTGATAGAATATTACTGTTGATCTTTGTAGTGATGTCAGGGAACAGGTCTTTGAACTGAACTGAATTACATTAATAGTCTGCCTCCAAAAAAGAAAAGGAAATCAGAATGTCTGATTTTGTCTAATTACAGCATGAGGAATGTGATATAAAGGGCAAAATATTTACAACAATCACTTTGTAAATGCTAAAATGTCAATCTATCCATGCTGAGCTTTAGATAAACTATCATCCAGCTGATTTGTGTAACATGGCTGTTGTCTAGACAGAGCTTTGCTCGCTGGTTGTTAATCGCTAATACTGGCACAATTATCACTGCTACATCAAAGAGAGTCAAAGCATAACCTGAAATTCCAAGCTGTTCCACAACTAAGAAAAACTCATTCATAATCACACTGACATTTATAGTAACATAGATGACTAAAAATCCAGCCACACAATATAACCAATAGTCAAATATATCTCAGTGACATGTCACATTCACTCCATCTGTGTAGACAAAGATTGTCATTTAATAAACAAACCATCTAATACCTTAGATTAAAATATATTTGTCTGCTTTTAGCAGCATTCGGCACTATTCAACACAGCCCAAGGCCTTTGTGGGTTAAACAGCTTGACAGACATACATGCATTTCTCACATAGACACAATCCACATGCTGTGCAGTTGGAATGCACTACAATCTGACATCATACCTAGCATGAATAGTGTGTTAGCATGCATTTCCAGACATAGCCAAAAACTTCATGTGAGCTATAGTTTATGCTAATGAATGAGTCATTGTTTAACCTTTTATAAAACTAGCAAATGGACTCAAATAGACTCAATAGCTTTTATAAAATAAAAGTAAAGTCTACGTCGACTTAAGTTGATTTGAACAGCTAGTTAAATATTGCTTAAAGGTTTGAGTAAAATCTCAGTATCAGTATGAAAGCAACATAATGCAATTATTTTACTTTGAAATAACAGCTTCAAAATCATTCTGATAGTGCACTGACTTGTAAAAAAAAACAACCCAAAAAAACTCCCAGAACACCTGTTCCTGAACACTTTCAAATCTGAATTAGGTTGAGTGGGTATGATCTCCTGCAAGAAGTGTGTAATGCTTTATGGCACTTTGTCACACACCACTAACTATGAGTCTTTGGTGTTCTACTTCTAAGAAGAAGAAGGACACCAATGACTACTAAACAGACAAAAGGAGAGAGAGGCCAAGCAAGAGGCTGGACAGGTCAGACTGGCTTATAGTCGTTACACCCGGAATCTGCAGCGGTGGCAAGTTGCAAAATGTTTCAATTAATGCATCATGTTGGTTTACAACTTCAGGTGGATATTTCAGTCCTCTCTCTATGTGTGGTGTTGAACAGAGTAGCTTCCACAGTTAATTCATCTTCACTGACTGGGCCAAAAGCTGAACTCCTTTGAATAAAGTCCTGTATGTCATACAGTGCGCATTTGTCAGCAATCGTGGTTACCTGAACGTAACTCTAGTTCTTTTAATACGTGCGGAGCCCTATAATGGGTTTCTCTATTGGTGGACAGATATCTGCAGTCAAGCCCAATTAGGTGGCGCCATGCATGCCCTATAAAACAGCGCTGCACCGGTCACTTGGCTGCCTCTTAACTCACAGAACTCAAGTTACAACCAAGTAACTACTATTTCTATTTTGGTCATGCTTCACCCTCTAACAGTCTTGTCAGCTTATCAGCTGGGCCCTTATTCATACATCAACTTAGGCTCAACTGCTGACTGGCCTAACCACATGCCTTCCAGCTTGAAGCTGAACATAATGTGAGCGTGTGAATCTGAACCAGGTGGTGTCCCCAGAGATGATGACCAAGTGAGACATACGCCCACACGCCTGAGATATGACAGCACAAAGGTTGAGATGGCAGATGAAGATTTCCCATAAGCGCATGTACAGGTCTTAGAGCAACGACCCCTCTCCCCCTCATCCAGTGTGAAGGGGAAAAAGGATCTCTGAAGAACCCTGGATTTGAAGGCAAATGCCATGACCTTGGGTTGAAAGTCCAGATCTCTTGTCAACCCCCATCTCCACTGACAGACATACGAGCAGCAGGGGTGGGAGAACATAATGCCTCCTCACTTGCCTCCTAGCTAACCTGTATATAAGAGACTTGTCTGGGAGCTTGGTTGTATGGCCTGGTGCATTTTCACTGCATGGCCTAGGTCGACTAGGTCGACTCGACTCCACTTACTTATTTCTCTTTTCCACTGTGGATGGTCAACAAACACCCAGTGCTTTTTTTGCCTCAGTCGAAGGTCCAAGCATGCTGAGCTGATACGAAAAGGTGAGACATCCCTTGGATATTTTCTAGTTGTAGTTGTGTGTGTGTGTGTGTGTGTGTGCGCGCGCTTGAGTGAGAGACAGAGAAATCTTAGTCGTAAGTTGTCAGTTCAGCAATAAATGTAAAGTGGAGATCACAGTGAATAAAGGCTGCAGCTTTTCAAGACCAGAGTAAAGCTCCTGTGTGACTGCTAGAAAAGTGAATTGGTCACGGTGTCAATATGATGACCAGCCAAGAATAAGGTCTACATTGAGGGGGTACATTCTACAGTGGTAAACGAGTACAGAACAATACCTGGTACCAGAAGCCAGTAGAGTGGAGTTGAGCCATACCATGCAGTGCAAATGCAACTTTTGTGTGGAGGATAGTGATGGAAGTGGGAGGAGAAAATGACTTGCCTTGTGCAGCCTCCTCCTTGGCCCATATTATGACAATTTAATCAAACATTTTATTTATGAGTATCTACCAGATGTACATAGGGCTCCTCTTCATGACAGGCTAACATAATAAGGTAAAACTGCAGGATCTGCCTTAGTTGATATCATATGTCAAAGGCTCAAATTGATTAACAAATGCAGTAATTAAATTATCAAAAACTTGGCACACTGGGAATCTGGGCTTTTGAGGGTCTAGGGCTCCACTTTTCCCCGGCTGAGAACCCACCCTGGCTTTGCTGAGTGTGTGTGTGTGTGTGTGTGTGTGTGTGTGTGTGTGTGTGTGTGTGTGTGTGTGTGTGTGTGTGTGTGTGTGTGTGTGTGTCTTACCACAGCAGGGGAGTTGACCACAGCCAGATTGTAGCCATAAAGCATGGAGCTCCCAAAGGAGGTAAGGAACGCCACTGCCAACAAAGAGCCAGTCAGCTGCTGCAGACAGAGGGAGAGAGGGATGTGTTAGGAAGCGAATGTAGGTTTCATACAGAGAATGGTGGTGCAGTGATTCCTTGCATTCCACGCATTTCATTCTACTTTTAGGACTAGAAGAAGAAGCATTTGAACTTAATTCAATTAGGGAATCACTCCTATCAGTGCTGATATTTAGAAGCGCTCCAGAGGTGTCCTAACCAGTTAGGAATTGAGACGGTGTTTGGGCAGAGACATAAGCGCTCATTCTGTGGGAGGAGATGTTCATTGAGCACAATAAGCTTAGTAAAACATACCTTTTTACAGAAAAAATGTAGTATTTTTTAATCAGAAATTGTGCAGGATCCAAGAGTGATTGCAGTCTTTCCACATAAACTGCAGTCTGCTTCAAAAAAGTGATGATTTGTCATAACAGTCTTTTCATAACAATCAAAGTATGGTATATGATTGTATATGGTTTTTTAAAGTTCATTCATATCCCACCACTCTGTGTGAAGTTATGGAAAACAAGCTGCATTCACCTGTTTACCAGGAGAGCTAGGTGAGGATGCTTTAGCTCTGCCTTTAACACCATCATCCCAGGCAGACTCATTACTAAACTTACCCACTTAGTACTTTGCCAACCCACCTGCCACTGGATCAAGGACTGCCTGACTAACTGCACCCAAACTGTTAGACTAGGAGACGAGACAGTCTACAGGGACAAAGTTCAAAGACTGGCAGCGTGGTATTCAGAAAACAATCTCATCCTGAACTCCTCAAAGGCAAAACTAAAATTCTTCAGACTTCTGAAAGAACAGTGCAGACCCCGATCCACTATACATCAGCAGGGACTGCCGGGAAAGGCTCTCTGCTTTTAGGTCTCTAGGTACGCACCCCCCTGAAGGTCTCTCCTGGACTACCAACACCACCACAGTAGTCAAGAAGCATCAACTCCACATCCTGAGGATCTTCAGGAAAACCAACCTGCAGTGGAAGCTGCAGATGCTTCAGATTATCAAACCACAGACAAACAGACTTAAGAACAGCTTCCAGCCTAGAGCCATACAAAAACTACCAACTGTGGACACCGTGTGACTATCAAGACTGCAATATTATAGTTAGGCATATTATACACTTACACTTCATAGTATACAATATAACACTTCACACTGCAATTCACTATGTCAGTTTTACACCTGCACCTTTGTATGCATATACTGTATTCAAAACTGCACTACGTGTACTATTTAGGGCCACTGCAATTTCAGTAAATGTGCAGTATCCAGAAGTGCAATATCTCAGCTGCTACTGTATTATTACCTCTGCCAAGGAGGTTATGAAGATTCCAACATCAGAAAATATGTTTCAGATGGAACAAACACACCGAACCACACTGAGGCCCTTAGATCCTATATATGTGAGTTTTCTGATAGGAAATCTCAGTGCAGCTACCATGTTTGTTTCAACCCAGTGTTTATAGACACCTTTTAGAAAACAGCATTTGCTCCTAAACAGTGCAGCCTTAATTTGGAATGAGGCTCTTACTTTGTTCATCGAAAATTTCTTGTAGGCATTGTTCACATTCCTCTCTGCAAACTAACCAAAGGGCATGGCTGGCAGCCAATTCTGAAGGAGCTAAAAGGCAAAGTACAGACATCCTTTCCCCACAGTGTGACCAGTATCTGGTAATGAAAGAAATATCCAACTAAACTTTAATATGTCAAGGTATAAACTGCGAGGGAAAATCCTGCATCGGTAAAATATGAGAATAATAGCTAGAGATGTGATGCAGGGCAGAGAATGACTGACCACACAATCAAACATATAACCAAGAGGCACATGAAATCAAAGTGACTTAAAGGAAATTATCAAATTTATGAGTGGATGTTGAACTAGATAGCAGGTAGCAGGTATATGTTTAACATCTTAGTTTAGCATGTTAACATTGGTGTATTAGTAATAAACAAAGTGCAGCTGAGGCTGATGGGAATGGCATTAGCTTTGCAGGTATTTGGTCATAAACCAAAGTACTGGCTAAACTGACCTTTTCACCTGAAGTTGCCAATTGAACAGAGGTCAGTGGATACATGTTTTTGCATTCATTCAGAAATTCAGTATTATGGTGGAGCTAGAGGAAGTCAGGGATCACCAAAGTCAGGTGGGTGACATGGTCTGGGAAGATAAGATAAGATATACCTTTATTCGTCCCGCAGTGGGGAAATTTACACCATGTACCATTTGTAGCAGCATAGCAGCCCATCTGATGGTTATCCAGATATTTCATTCTGGAGCAAAGCAGTGGACCGGCGGACTGTTCGACATCACAATTCCAAAGCCATCCCATTGGAAACACTTAAGCCTCCACTGTCAAAATCACATGCTTTCTTTTCCATCTGCAATGACCTCCCTCTTCAGAGATTCTGCTGTCACACAGATTTGTCATTTGTAGTGGGAATGTGACATTGGGACAGAATGCATCTTTGTTAGAAAATCTAACAAACATTAATACCATATAATATCTCAAGTAAGTTAAGAGATCCATCAGTCAATTGGTTAATGAAACTCAAGTGCTGCTTTTATCATAAACACTGGCCCTCCTTCCTTCCACACTCCCATTGCCCTACCCTACTTACTCAATCAGTGTTCTACTTAGGCCTACAATCTTTACTTTTTCACACTGGCAGTCGCCATCTTGAGTCGTCCCATATGACTGCTTAAAAGATGGTAGATTTCACACAGATCAGGACCAAGCAACATGACTGAAACACTAAGGTTTAGATGGATTCACCTCTCCCATTCTGTCACCACACACGTAGAGTTTTCAATATCTTTCCCGTGGTCTGTGATCTATCGTCATAAGTCTATGGATATAACATTGTCTATATGCCATTCCAATATACTCTTGATGATGTTTCTGGAGCCTTTTGTGGTTATAGCATTGTTAAAATGAGGCCAAAACATAAGGTGTTGGTTGTAACACTGACAATCTCAGCAAGAATGATGTCAAGCAGTCTGAGCTCAAAACACAGCAATAATCAGCCTACCCTTTAATACTGGCCCAGAAATGTGCCAGGGAAATCAGTCCACATTTGATAATAAATGAGTCATTGTATTTGCATCATAAAATGATTCAATATTAACATTACAATCATCTCATTTGATAAAATAGGATTTTTTTCAGTGTTAAACTATTCAAAATCCATATGATCTAAAAGGAAAGAATTGGTAAAAATGTTGAAAATTTTAAAGTTCATTTTCATAAAAAGTTTCTAAATTTAATCAAGTCTGATGTCATTCATAGGTTGATTTCATTGAAGTCGGTCATTGAAGTTTTTTTTTTTTACATAGGCTGTTCTCAAATGGTTTTTTGAGTAAAAGCAAAGTAACAATTTTTACAGTGTAGGTTTTGCTTATTAATGTAAATTTCATGATTTTAAAGTTTGGTGACCTACTTCAAATATCTCATAAGATCTTACTTAGTCCAGCCAATGATCTCCTTTGTCCGAAGTAAGGGGCTACAAGTTTGAAAGTTGGTAGTAAATGCTATTAGCTGCTGGGACTCTATGTCTAAAACAATATGGGATCAGTTAGCTGAAGGCCCTGGCTCTGGATCTGACCTGATTCATGCAGTCAGTCTGAACTTACCGATGAGATTTTCCCCGACGATGGAATTAAAACCTCCTCAGCCATTTAAGATCTCTCTCACCCAGTTTCCAACAGCAAACAGTAGAAGGGCTTCTCTCTACACTGTAGAGGATCTCATGGCTGGAGTAGCAGGCGTGGTCACACAGGGTCTAGGCTAGGTTAGGTCTAGGTCTAAGTTCCTCGAGCCAGTTCATGTGCAGCATGCCGGGTCTCTCCTTCAATGGGAAGTAGTCCACAGGCCCCCGATAACAAGCCCACACAGTGTCATCACATGACAGAAAGCAGCGTGACAGACTGAGAGAAAAGCCTGCTGGAAGCAATTAACTCTAAGTGAATTTACAATGAAAGGAGGAGAGAAGAGGGGAGGAGAGGGGGAAACAAGAGGAGAGGAGGGGAGAGGAGAGGAGGGGAGAGAAAGGGAAATGAAGGAGAAAAAGGAGGATAAACATAGAAAGGATGAAGGAAGAGAGGGGAGGAGAGGAAGAGAGGAGGAAAGCAAAGGAGATAACAATCGAGGGGAGTGGAGGTGAGTAGATGATGAACAGAAAGCTGAGAAGAGGGAAGAGAAAGGGAAAACAAAAAGAGAGGAGGTGACAAGAGGACAAGAAAGGAGAAGAGAGGCAAAGAAGCTCTAAGAAATGGGGAAATGAGAGGGGAAATGGGGGGATAAAAAGAAAATGAGATTAGAGCAGTGGAGAACAGGGGGAGGTAAGAGGTTTATGAAATACACAAATGAATGGAAACTAATAGATGCCTAGAAAAACACACTGAAAAATTAAAAAAAAAAAAAAAACACACCAGAAAGGTTTGTGTAACTGTGACATAAAGCATATGTCATTTGTATAGAGGATAAAACGTGCAAAACCATGAGTTTGGTCCTTTGCCTAAACATTTGATTACAACACTTCTTCCAACACTGCGCAGTGAGATTATTAATTGTCAAATGCAACTCAGGAGAGAGACTTCCACAATCAAACATATGTGTTAGTTATTGATGTTGCAGTTGACAGAAGCACAGCAGTGTTTTCTGACTGATCATTGGCTTACAATCACCCACACTGCTTCACACATGTCTTAATCCTATGACCTTACCCCGCTACTGCTGCATGAAAGGCTGTTCTGTTCACAAAATCCTGAACTTTGGCCTTAGCGTTCTCTCTAATAGCCTACAATTCATCACATCATACTCGGTTATTGTTACAGTTAGACATGTGTAAATTCCACCAGCTGCCCCGAGACTTGCAATACTGTATGTCACGAGCAGACGCAAGCACTGTCAGGTAATTAGATTAGATTCTTATGTTCTCATGTGTCATGTGGTTTCATCTTGGTGGACACAAGGCCATGAGACTAACAGGAAAAGCAGGAACATTTCCTATCTAATATGTTATTTAAATAAAAGTCTAAGTATGTTCCAATTGCCTATAGGCAACTCCTCTTGAAACCTGCAATTGCGCAATTCATCACAGCAACTACATATTGTATATCTCCAACAAGTCAGACTATAGTCTATTAAATGTTTTTGTAAATGTAATTGCTGCCTGCTGACTTTCCATGAAGTGCTGTCTTCTGTTATCACACAGAATTTCTAAGGAGGTAGTTGAGGTGGATGTTGACTTTGACACTGGAGACCAAGGGTACATCCAGAGTTGTGCATGTGGTTAGGCAACAAAAGCACTTTGGTTAAGGTTACAGAAAGACAATGACAGAATAAGTTGACTTGGTTAAACATGGAAAAGGTCAACATGTCATGTCCTGTGTAGTCCTCAGGCATCAGTTTTTCTTTGAAACTGTTTCTGAATTATTTCTACACCTTTGACATGCTTGATGATGTTGCTGCTGTCTCCATCAAAATAATGTTGGAGTGAGTGATGATGCCTGTTTAATGAATACAATTCCTTTGTCCTTGTGTCTCGTCCTCACAACTCTCTCTCGCTTACCCACTGGCAGGAGCTGAGACCCAAGAAGACATGCGAGTGAGGGAAGTGAGGAGGCACGTTACCAAATGAACAAAGGTCTGGTGCTGTAGAGTCTTCTTGTGAAAAAGCAAAAGTTCTGTTTATATTCAGTGTTACTCACCAAAACGCACTGATCTACAGTGCTACTAGTGTCCAACAGCTGTGAACAACTGTGCCTCTTCATTTTCTTAAGTCAAGAACGGTGTGCCTCAGGGGTCTGTTTTGGATAAATTTTATTGTCTTTATATATGCTTCTGCTGAGTTCATGCTGAACTCAGACAAAACAGGAATCTTTGTCCATGATTCCCAGCACATTGTAAAACAAAATCTGCCAAGTGCTGGTTCCCTATTGGATCACATCAAGCCTGCTGCAAGAAATCTTGGCATCTGGTTTGATTGTATTTTAAGTTTTGAACAGCACATGGCAAAACTTGTGTAGTCATGGTTTTATCATGGAAGAATAATATTAAATACTGTTGGAGTGAGAGAGAGTGACAGACAAGAATTAAAGGGGAAACAGAGGGACATGACATGCTAGAAAGGGTTAAAGCTGCAACCAGGGGTGTTGATGTTATATGGTATACCTTTACTCAATGGATGCATGTTGTGAAGCGATTGTAGCTTGAATGATTCCTATCAGCAATTTTCTAAATTGCAAGAAAAACTGAAAAGATACACACCATGCAGTTTTAATTGACTACAGCTGGATGGTAGGGCTGGGCGATTAATGAAATATTATTTTTAACTGTGATTCTAGATTCCAACGATCATGAAAACAAGATCATCAAAATAAAACAATGATTGTGGTGCATTTAATGTCATGATGATGCTCTTGTGTTGTCTTGTGATAAAAAATAAGGCATGCCGCTTTACTTTACAGGGGCGCACTTTCACCTAACTCTCTCTTGGCCGGGCTGTGGTGTGTTTAACTGAAAGAGACTCTTATGTCTTATGTGCATAGGTGTGCACAGCAAGAACATGCAAGCTCTTCTTCTCTGTTTCTCTCATGTCTTGCTCCCCCCCCTCTCTCTCTCTCCCTCCCTCTCTCTCTCTCCCTCCCTCTCTCTCTCTCTCTCTCTCTTTCTCTCTCTCTCTCTCTCTCTCTCTCTCTCACACACACACATACACACACACACACATTTGAATCATGGAGGCCCCCTGGTGGTGATGTTATTGACCTGGCTCTGTGTCCTCTGTGAAATAGAAGGTCTTAATAAAGACAGTTGGCCTGGCTGAAGACGTATGGGTAGAGTGGCCTTGAGAGCTATATGCACTGCAACTTAAAACATATGCAGATTAAGAAAACACCTTCTCTAATTTGACTGTTGTTTATGACTATGTTTTCTGTCTTTACAGCTCATTTCCGTATTTGGTTGTGTTTTCTCATTTTGCAGCATTTTTTATTGCTGAATTGTTAAAGATGTTTTCTTAATTTGCCTGTGTTTTGTCTATTTGCATGTGTTTTCTTAAGTTGCACTGTTCTCTCTCTCTCTGTCTCTCTCTCTCTCTCTCTCTGAGGGCCACCATGGATGGGGCAGAGTATTCACCCATATCAAACAGCATTTAAAAATAGAAAAGAAGTTCAAACTAGACTCGTTTAGGTTTTAAGGTATTTAAATGACAAAACAATATAAACATATAAACAACATAATAGCAGCTGAAATATTGCACTTCTCGATAGAGCACATTTGCTGAAATTGCAGTGGCCCTATATACAACTAGTGTAGTTAGGAATACTGTACACGCTACATACAATGGTACAGCTGAAAGGTTGACATAATGAATGGCAGTGTGTGGGACTGCAAAGTATTCCATAAGCTTAAGTGTAATATACCTATAACCGTGTTGTTGTGCTGATAGTCACACAGGTCAATCCAGGACAGTCAGTGTCAGGGTTTGGCGGTGTTCAGTTCTCATATAGCTCTGGGGTAAAAGCTGTTCTTACGTCTACGTGTTTGTGGTTTGATGGACAAACAGATGATGTCCAGGGTGGAATGGGTCTTTCAGTATGTTGTTCGCTCTACTGAGGCAGCCAGAGCTGAAAAAGGCCACAGAGGGCAGTAGATGGTCTTTTGGGTGGTATTGATGACCCTCTGAAGTGCTCTCTTCAGCAGCTGACACACCCTCAGTGGAACAGAGGTAGAAGGAGACCAGCAGCTTCTCCTGCAGGTTGGTTTTCCTGAGGATCCTTGGGATGTGGAGTTGATGCTGTGCCTTCTTAATTACTGTGAAACCTAAAAGCAGAGACCCTTTCCAGGCAGTCTCCATTGATGTATATAGGTCGAAGCATGCACCTGAGTTCAGGAAGTTTATTATGAGTTCTTTTGCTTTGAGGAGTTCCGGACGAGATTGTTCTGTGAACACCATACTGACAGTCTTCAGACTTCATCCCTGTCGACTGTCTTGACTCCTCCTGAGAAAAGTCCAACCACACGTAGTACCAGCAGTCGCTGTAGTTGTTGTTGTGGCAGTAGTAGTAGTACCAGCAGTCGCAGTAGTAGTAGTTATTGTTGTTGTGGCAGTAGTAGTAGTACCAGCAGTCGCAGTAGTTGTTGTTGCTGTTGTCGTGGCAGTAGTAGTAGTACCAGCAGTCACTGTAGTTGTTGTTGTGGCAGTAGTAGTAGTACCAGCAGTCGCAGTAGTAGTTGTTGTTGTTGTTGTGGCAGTAGTAGTAGTACCAGCAGTCACAGTAGTAGTAGTTTTTGTTGTTGTGGCAGTAGTAGTAGTACCAGCAGTCACAGTAGTAGTAGTTGTTGTGGCAGTAGTAGTAGTACCAGCAGTCGCAGTAGTAGTTGTTGTTGTTGTGGCAGTAGTAGTAAGCCCTCACCCATCCCTAAACTTGTCCTATCCTCAGTAATCAGCGCTGCCGTTCCATTGGCTGATGCTCTCCCAGCGGGTCGTCTGACAGTCATTAGGGGGAGGGGCCAGCTGCCAGGAAGGAAATGGATGGCTCTCATTTGTTCTCATTATAATCGTAACAACCATAATGTTCAGACAGACACACATGCCGCTCGCTGTCACCGCCATGAAACACTCCCATTAGTTATGCTGGGAGACAGCCTGTAAGTGTGTGTGTGTGTGTGTGTGTTTTAATCAGGAGGCTCCCAGGCCTCTCACTGCAGTGATATAGCATCTCATTATTTCTGCAGTATGGAGAATGGGAGTGAAAGTGCATTCATCTGTTTGTAGATGCTTCACAGAAAGACAGGCTTCTTCATGCACAGAACAGGAGCATTGATGAATGCTGACATATGCACTTAGTCCGTCTCAAAGCCTGGGGCTTGGTCAACTTGCTGAAATAGTTTAAGCATGAGAGGCAGGCTGAAGTGGGGCATGCAGAAGAGTTAGACTGATGTATGGACCCATACAGGCTCTCTATTAAACTCAGATCTGGCTCACCACTCATCAAATAGATAAGGTGCAGTTGGATTGAAAGCATATTTACTGTATTGACATTACACTGGTGGTACTACAAACCATGAGTGTCAGTAAAGATTAAGTTTCCAATAATGATCAAAGTGCTGTTTCAGATGCTCCGTCCCTCACAAAATAAAAATAAAAGTAAAATCTAAAACGTCCAATTTAGAATTTAACTAAAAAGAGGAAAAGAAAAACTAGTAAAAGTTCAAGAAAATGGCCAGATAAATAGTTTATATTGCTTCAGACAAACAAGTCTTTTCTTTAAGGCCTTTCATACCTGAAAGTCCTGGGACAGGACTATTGCACTAAAATTTATATTTTGATGGATATTTCAATTCGTAATAAACACAAAGTTGTAGAGCAAGAGAAATGAGGCAGAACTCAACATATATGAGAGGTCCCATGAAAATCGTCTTGTGTTTGTCATAAGTCTGATTGGAAATAAGCATCACTTCATGCCAAAATACACCGTACTGCCTTATCTGAATAAACACAGCCACGGTGTATTAAGTTAGCTCGATGGAGTGACAGGAACAAATGGAGGGAGAGGGGGAATCCGATCCGGCTTGGGATAGCTTCTAAGAAAGTCGTAACATTTCCTCCTGACAGGAGTCTGATCAGAGGAGCAACAACATTTAACCAGGAAGTTTTAGTTGCCTAACCTTAATTATGAATTGTTTGTGTGAACATATGTAGGAGAGTTAACTGACAAATGTTGGCAGGCTACAGATATGTTGAAGAAATATTACTTTACCCTCACAAGTATACGGCTTGATTTTGATAATGAAGCATAGCTGCATGTGAACATAACTAATAAGAGATGAGGATGCAAATATTTAAAGTCCCATTTGTTTTGCCAGGGGATTCCAGAGATTCTTGAGTTTCCCGAGTTAAGTCACTGAGGTAAAAACAACTTGAGTTTAAGTACAGTACTCAAACCAGGGTTGTACTTGAGTCCAGTCTCAGCCACCAGAATCTGCTATTTCACTGTTTGGGTTTGACAGTCCAGATGGCTTTTTTCCCCTTTCCTGCCCAGTGTTGTTTGTCTGCTGTCAGTCAGCTGTCAGTTCCCCATAGAGAGACAAAATTCATTTTCTGTATTGCTGGTTTTACTGAAGAAAAAAGAATTGAATTCCCCCATTGCTGCTCAGCAAGTTGAGCTGACTTGGTCTCAAGCCTGTTAGGACTCTCACTGGACTTGATTTGGACTTGTCTGTGACCGAACCCAGTTTAAGTGGTGCTTTAAGTGGCCATGACTAAAATGTGTTCTGGTTCGGTACAAGGCTCATCCATATCTGAGGTACAAGCACATCACAGGACAACAGTACAACTGAGTATATTTTCAAAATAAATGAGTTAGACCTTGAGGTGTTTTTATTTTTTCACTGTGGTGTTTGATTGACAGCTCAGAAGGGTCACTCCACTTTCCTGCTCCTATCCCAGCTGTAAATGTCACACAGGCGGGAGGGTAAGACCTGCAGGCCTTAATAGACTATAGGTTGTATGTGTGTGCGTGTGTTTGTGTGTATGTGGTTTAAAACCATAGTGAGGACATTTCAGCATTATAGAGATTGCAGTAGAGTACAATGAAATGGAGTAGCAATCCTGATGGTGCATTCACACACATCAACAGCAAGTAAAAATAGAAAAAAGTTCAAACTAGACTAACTTAGGGTGCAAGGCGAAAAAATGATATATATATATATATATATGTAGCCTATAAAACAATGAGATATAAAGCAACAGTATGCGAAACAATATAAGATACGATACAAATAAGATATTCCATTATTCGTCCCTCAGTAAATTCGGAAATTCACAATACAATAAGATATAAAACAATATGATAGCCAGATGACAGCAGTCATAAATGTATAGGGTGTAGAGGATGGGGCTAAACACACAGCCCTGGGGGGTGCTGGCACTGAGTGTAAGTGTGGAGGAGAGGCTTTGTCTAACACTCTGGGGGCAGTTGGTCAGAAAGTCCTTGACCCAGTGGCAGGTGGGATGGGGAAGTCCTAACCCTGACTTATGGTTGACAATGTAAATTGCAGAGCTAAAGCCTATGAAAGCATCCTCATAGCTCTCCTGGTGATAGTGTGGGCCAGTGCAGTGTGAAGAGCAGTGGTGATGGCACCCTCTGTATACCTATTTGTTCTGTAGGGAAACTGGTACAGGTTGAAGGTGGGTGGGAGGCTGGCTTCATGATGACCGGTGTGTGCGCGTCAGACACAGACACACACACACACACTTTGAATCCAAAGAGTAAAACCCACCAATATTACCTTTAATAAATTACCTTACAGAGCACAGAACACTTCTCTCTCACTGCACAATTTTATAATGTTATAGATTCAAACAATCTCTGGCTTGCCCTTTTATTTCACCACAGTAACCTTTTAGGCAGCAATAAAACAGCCACACAAGTCATGTCTTGTACTTTTATCAATTAACCCAAAGCTATTTGAAAATACATGTCAAACCAAGATAGGATCGTTGTTCAAAGAATGTAAAGAGGTGTTTGGCAAAAATGGAAAGTTAGGAAACAGCAAATTGTGACTTGTTTTCTTGCCTTTCATTCATTTTAACAAAACTTCACTAATTGCAGAAACTCATGGAAAGAACATCGTACATCAACTCAGCAAGTCGATCTTTCGACTTTCGATTCATTATTACTTAAGCCTGAATAAAAGTTCATGTCTACAAAACAAGGAGAAAAATAACAGTAGCCTACCCTCCACTTCCCTCTGCCCCTCTGTCTTTCTTTCCCAACTCAACCCGTCAAGACAGACCCACCCACCCGGTGCCTGGTTCTGCACTAGGTTTCTGCCTGTTAATAGGCTGTTTTTCCTCCCTACCGTCACCAAGTGCTTGCCTGCTCTATATGTAAATGTAAACCAGGTTTATTGTCAGGAACAATCCTACTGTGTATATGATTCATTGATTGGTTGTGAAATTTGAGCTCTGCATTTAATTCATCACTGATGAGCAGTTTGCAGTTTGTGCAATGCCTCGGGACCAACTCCAGCTCACCCCCTGCTGGGGGAAACCAATGCAAACACAAGGAGAACATGCAAACACAGAATGGCACACAGAACTAGTTTTTAAAATATGAAATATGAAAGGTGGCCTGAGATCTTCTGTTACGATTTGGTGCTATATAAATAAAACTGACTTGACTTAGATACAACATTTAGTGTCATTGAAATAAAATCAATGAGATTTTTTGTAAGGCTTTTACATTTTTGTGCTAATGGTTTAATTTAATGTTTGCTTAAAAAAATAACCCACTTTTCTACATATTCACCAAGAAAGCAAATAAAAAACAAAAGCATACAATTACAATTCAATGTAAAACATACATAGAAATACAAAACCATAACAACTCAGAACACACACACACACAGCAGAGTTCAAAATCAAAAATGTTTACTTCAGCAAAAACGGTTTGGTACACAGGTGGTCAATCCAAACCAGGCAACCAATTCCAAAAGGGACAAGGCAGAGGCGCTGGAGTGCCTTCCTCAGCAGGTTTTACTTGGGCCACCGTTTCCTAAAGGCAGTTTAGGCAGTGGAATAAAATGAACCAACATGGAGAATCTATCCAACCACCCGGAACAGGGGTATTGGCAGTTACCTGCCTCTCTCTCTCTCTCTCTCTCTCTCTCTCTCTCAACTTATGCATGTAGGAGGATGGGACTAGATTGTTCGGGAGGGGAGTTGGGTCCGACAGGGCGTCAGGTGTAACATTCTGCAGAACCTGGTCAGTATGATAATGTAAAGTTAAAGTGGTTGAAAAAGAGGGGCCACCATGGCTTGAGTCAGGCAGTGATCACAGAAACACAGGAAAACTTACACTGACAAACAATGCAGGAAGAGTCGACTCTATGGACGACAATCTGACAGACAGGGAAGGGGAGACAGAGACTAAACATACACATGGGCGGGATAAAGAACAGAGCAGGTAACACAGGCTAGAAACTGAATGTATGAACAGAAAGCCTGAAATAAAAGAATATATATATATATACACAATACATTGCTTTACATTTAAAGCATTACACAAGACAAAGACACGAGTTAAAAGACACAAGTTAAAAAAACTAATTTCCATAGTGGATCTGGCTGCAGCACAACGCAGACTGTCCATGTTGTAAAACAGCTAAGACTCTAACTGTGTCTCAGCTGTTTTGCTGACCTAAAATTTCAACATGCAAATGTCATATTTGCTAAAATAATAGTTATATAATAGTAGTTTAGTAAAATACATTCAACCATCTCTCCTCTTTCCATTTCATTCCATTAAACATTTTTACGTCTGTTTTTAAAAACTGTAATACCATCAAAGAGACACTTGCAACATCCACAGTAGCTCCTGCAATCTCTGCATGTAGTGAAGCATCATAGATGTTTACCTCACTTTCATTAATGACATGTACAATACATCTGTAGTTTTTATTGCAAGAGGTGAAGTCTGCCCAATTTAGAAACTGGATATTGGAATTATATAAAATTACCTTGATGTAGCTTCTTCCACCACAAACTAAAGCTTTCTGAGCTTCTAGAAATGGCAAATAGTGGAAGAAATGAAAAGTCCAGTGAAAAGTCACATGCAAAATGTCATCCTTTTTAATAAAAGTAAATCTTTCATGAAGAGGAAATGAGCATTTAATTTTGAAAAACAACAGACAAACAATGTCACTAATGTGACAGACAGAGGCTGACTTTTATCTATGACATTCTTTTTTTTGTTTAGAATCATTATACAAATCAATCAAAATTCAGTGGAGAACATAGTCAATTAAATAAGCCTTCTAGCAGGTCTATCCTAACTAAAACAGACCTTATTTGTGTCATAAACAAGCCAGACAACAAGATGAGGAGCGTATTATTAGTAGTAGAACATGGCTGTGCACTCACAAAATACAATAGTGTGATGGTGGCCATGGTGATTGTAATGTATATGCTGTGGGGGGGTTGCCAGCCCACAGTTCACATAATTCTATGAACAACTCCAACTCCATTCAGTCAGATCATATGAAAACATCTGACAAAGAAAATGCTCCTGGGATGAGGCCATACTCCCTGCTGTAGTGTTCTATTCTACCCAGTTATTGCATGAGTGCACACAAGGTCATATGAGTTAAGAGGTGGTAATAGAGGTTTATTTAAGCCTGTACAATTAACATCAGGATGATGAATGAAATGACTAGGAGTGTGTGTGTGTGTGTGTGTGTGTGTGTGTGTGTGCATGTGTGTGTGTGTGTGTGTGTGTGTGTGTGTGTGTGTGTTGACAGACTCAGCTGCTCATCAGAGACAAGGCTGGTCAAATGCTGGGCCTCCCACCATTAAACATACACACATACACAGTGCAAACACACATTGAAGCTGTCAAGCTGTGATCAGTCAAAGCTGGTCCAGATAAAAGAATCACATGTTCTGGACAATAAACTGCAGCATTTGCATAGAAACTGAGTGTAGAGGCCGACAGAGGACGGCTGCCTGGGACTGATCTGTTAAGGGGGCTAATTCTATCCCCCAGTGAATGATCGAACAGACACACACACACACACACACACACACACACACACACACACACACACACACACACACACACACACACAGTGCTTTTCATAAAACCTGTCAAATCATTCCGTTAATTTAGTTAAATTTAAGAGCACTTACATTTTACAATTTATTTTTGTGGATGCCTGACTAGTAGATGTACCCAATTTATCGCAACTTAAATTTTATTTTGTATTATTTCATAGGTTATTTTTATAGGTCTGTCCTAACATTAATGATATCTTAAATAACACCAAAATACAGCACATGCAACCCCACTAAACAGCTAATTATCATTTTAGATTTCTGTTTATGGAATAATTAAACAGATGAAATTAAAAAAAAGAAAGTTTGACCAAAAAAACTCAACTCAAGGTCCGCTTACTAGTATTCCCAGGTTTTGCAGAATTATCCAATATCTATGTTGCTGCCTGTTAAGATGGGGTTAACACCATCCACTAAGCTGAGAGTGGTTGAAAGCTACAGAAAAACCTTTTTTTTTTTCCTTAACTCTTTCCAAAGTCAAGAATGCAGTTTCATGTTCGAGATTTGTGTTAATTAGTGAGATTAAGACAGTGTGTTGTTTTTTTTTTTTGTTTTTAAAAAAAATATCTCTCTTATATGTATCTTTATACAGAGCCAGCCGAGCTACTCTTTAGACTAAGCTACAAACTTGCTACCAACTACAGTATGAACAGTGTTTTATGGTTCTGTTTAGGCAACTCAAATGTAAGTATAGTAGTAAAGAAGTAAAGATAAAAAGAAACATGGCAATTTTGTTACATATGTGAAAGTCAAATGTGGCTTGAAGCACGAGACAGGTCTTCAGATAGTTACCCAAAAGCACCATATTTGAACCATAACCAAAATGTTTTACAAGCTTAAACAACTTAGGAGGCAGGACATTAACCAGGTCTCCACCAAACCAAATTTGTCTGATATATAAATAACATTTTCTGTGTCACCTTTTATCGAGGCTCTGCCATGCAGGTGTGTCTATTGAGAATGTTCCTTGTTGAACTTGACAGAAATTGAATACAATCTAAAAAGAGAGTAGGAGAGATATATAACACAAAACCAGGAAAATGATCAAAACAACAAACAGTCAAACAACAACAAACAAACAACAGTGTGTATGTGTGTGTGTGTGGGTGGGTGTGCGTGTGTGTGGCCTGTGAGGCACCAGAAGTGGGAGCTAGCTTCTGCTGTAATCCAATTACAGGAGCATAAGCGATTTGTTAGACATTTCTCATAATGTAGCAGTTTCCCAATAAGCTGCAGCTGTAATAACTGCTATGAGCCAGGGCATAAATCTGACAGGTTTGGGGAATACGAATCAGTGCGTGTGTGTGTGTATTTTTTGGTCACCTGCTTCTGGCAGAGTCATCCTCTCAATCACAGACAGTGGTGTGGTAACATCCCTGTCACTCTGACTGTTGATCAGTGTTATTTTCTCATGCAGTTTGATTTAAATTCCATTCTATTTCTGTGAATTCACTGACATTGAAAAATCAAACATCTTTCTACAGTCAATCTCGATATTCTGTACTAAAAGTTGACTATGATATCATTTTGGCTTTATTTTGTTGTCTTCAGCAGGGGTCTGTATCACAAAGCAAGGTAAGTGGCCACATTCTTCCTCTTTTTCTCCAGCTTTCCACAGCCATTAATGGAAGTCTAGCATGCAGCAGTAGAAGCTGAGCTGCGATCAGAAGGCCAGTGTGTTACTTCAAGCTGGAGGCGACTCTAATGAACAGAGAGCAGCTCCCAGAAAAACCAGTAGAGACAGGACGGTCGTCCATATGGGAGTAGCGGTCAAGGGCAGAGGAGAGCAGGATGGGGTTAATGAGGAGATGGTGGGTGGGAGGTTGGGTGACGGTTCACACACACCCATGGGTCTATACACACCACTGATGTGACTAAAAGTACCCCACAATGTTGCAGGGCTGCTGCATGTTCAGATCGGACTAATTTCTTATGAAATCAGACCCCATTTTAATTTGACATTTTTATGATTGCCATCAATAGCCATTCAATGTATTTATATTGAGTAATTACTTGTCTATACCATCATTTTCACCATTGGTGGCAGAGCCAATCCTAACCTGGATTCAAATTGGTAAGGCATTATTCAAGTTGTTGCTAATACTAACACAATATTTCCTACTGTTTCACATCAAAACACATGAACTGACAGGGGGTGGCTTTTAATGTGAAACAGTCAAAGGAAACACAATGTCTTTGTCCATAAGGTTAACAGTGGCCACAATCCTTCATCAGAAATGTGCAGTACAGTAATTGTTATCATTTGTTCATCAGCAGATCACTTTTGATTTTTGTGAGGAGTGATGGAAGAGACAGCCACAGTGAGATGAAGAGCTGCAGGTGACAGGCTGCACACCTCCAACTCTTCAGCAACGTAACCAAGTCATTTTACTGTGTCCTGCTGTGTGAAATACAAAACAAATGGTTTTTATTTTTACTGACTGAGCTCTTTATCAAACCAGTCTGTGTGGCTGGACGGTAAAAAGATCGACCAAGCTGTAGCCAAGTAGCTATTCAAGGTGTATTTGCTGTAGTGTTAAACCACTTGCTGGATACCAAAGTAAAGACTGGTGTTGTCAAACAATGTTGGGAGTAACGTGTTACAAAAGCACTGCATGTATTGCTGTTTGCTGTAACGCAGTAATGTAAGGCATTACTAAAAAAAATTGGGTAATATTTTACTCGGTACAAACTTCAGTAACGCTTTAGCAAACCAAGCATTATAGTGTTAAACCTGCTTAGCCCACATCCATCATAGTACCTATCATGGTCCTGCATCACTATGTCGTCAAACTTGAAAAAATTGGGTAATATTTTTGTACAAACTTTTGCATTACAATGCATTTTTAACCCACCACCAACATCACGAGATCAGCAGAAGAGAAAAATTCTGCGCAAATAGTAAAACATTATTTCCTATTAATGAATCGAAGATGACTGCAGCAGATTTAAAAAAAATATATTATCGCCTGTTCTGCAATGTCAGGAGACTGAAACCAGAAGAGACCACATCACTTTCCTCCTTACAACGGAGTGCCACTCCCTAACAACAGAAGAGCTTATTCTATATTATTATTATTCTATTATTATTATTAGATATTCTACTGTTATATATTCTACTGTTGTTAGCCTTTAGCCTAGCTCAGCCATTCTCAGTCTCAGTTATCGCCCTCCACTGGATGTGTTATGAGCTGCAATAAGCTACATTTATAACACAAAATCCATACTTCCAGTTATTTTGGTGAAAGTAACTTAAAAGTAATGCAGTAGTAGTGTAATGCATTACAATTCAAAGACAGTAATATTGTAAGGTAACTAATTCCTTTGAAATGACAGTAACAAGTAATCCATAATGCATTACATTTTTGAAGTACTTGCCCAACACTGTTGTCAAATCAACCACTACAATCTTAAGAATTCAAACTTTATATACAATATGCTGCAGTCACAGTGGAGACAGTGTAATTTACTGGGCATCCACATAATACCAGCACCCCACATGCAAGGCATTATGACTACTACTCCTTCACAGTCTAAATGTTTTCCATATTAGCCATACAAATGCTCAGATTCTGATGCAACAGTAATTCTGTTTATAGCAGTTCAGACATTGTAGGTTTTACTCATGACTATATTTTAGGTCATCATCTATAACATGCTGCTGCTGCTGAGGATAATGATTTTCACCTTCTACTAAAACAAGTTGATAAGCATGTTCAATTACAGTGTGACAGACAATGTGGACTTAAAGAGCCTCTTCTCCTTCAGTTTACATATTATCCCAGGAAGTAGCACTTGCGAGAGGAAATAGTGACCATAAAGAAGGGCTGGCCGGTCTCCCCAGCCACTCATCCTCACATATTGACCACCTGTTGTAGCTGCATGAATAAAGCGCTAATCGCCTTTGATATTCTGGGTGCTGCAGTCACACGGGAAAAACTGTCAAAATAATGTGATGGTTGAAACAAACATCTTCAAGGTGTTCACTTGAATCCATTTGAAGCTGTGAGATAAGCTGATAACACATAAAATGCATGCCCTTGAGTGTGTCCCTGCTTTAACACCCCGCTTTAGCAAACCAAGCATTATAGTGTTAAACCTGCTTAGCCCACATCCATCATAGTACCTATCATGGTCCTGCATCACTATGTCGTCAAACTTGAAAAAATGGCAACAAACATTATGTATAATGGAGGTTTATCTCCCACCTTACTACATAAAAAAGCTCTACTTATTTAAAAGAACTTGTATTGAATGCAGAAATATTACTTGGACTCATAAGACTCAAGACACAAGAAGTGCTGACAAATGGCACTCCTTAGTGTTTTATCATCATATTTAAATCATCTGGCAGTTTTTACACGGCTTCTACACGCATAGTTAACAGAATGAGGGCTAGAGATCATCTAATAGGATCAGATGCAGTCTGTCCAAAACCCACCAGAAGGTGATACATCAATGTATTCATCAAGCACTGTGCGTCCATGGGTTCATTACCATCAAATTAGTGGTAGGAATCATAGCGAAGCCTTGAAATGATGTGGAAAGACAGAACTGATGAGATTAATGATAAATGCATTACCCATGTGCTAGCATAGTGCCAGGGTGATTGATGGTCTGGGCATTAGCCACATGCTAGCATGTAACTTTGCTAGGATGATAGATAAACAGACACCTTAGTTGTGGTGTGTTAGCAACCTTAGCAAAAAAGTTGATCTTAATTAAGTTATTGCGCTTATTTTTTAAAGGTAGACAGAGCTTTGCAATGTACCTTAATGAAATATGAAGCATTTTGTCTTATAAATAGGAAATGTCTGCTTATACACATAAACACATACAATCAGAAAGGATGGATCCTAACATGACGAGAGCTGTAAACTGTGCTGCCGTGTATGGAGAAAATGGAGGGCAAAGGGGGGACAAAGCTAGTTTTTCACAGTCCAGAGGGTTTCACTGCCGTGGCAGTTCATCGCTGTCATGGGGGAGAGAAGAATGAAACGTTAACAAAGGCTCTCTGCCCCAGGCCTCTTACATCTGCCACCAAGATGGATCCAGTGAAAGCAAAGGAGAGGAGGGGTGGAACGCCAAAAGTGACAGCACGGAGAGAGAGGATTCACGGATGTACATGATTGGAGATGAAGCGGATTGTTGGCTTTGGATGGGGAAACAGAAAATATAAAAACAGATGACTCTGTTTTCCTATCTTTATCAGGGCATTCAGAAAATAGTGACACGTTCCAAGTAACTGCCAATTGTGCTACTATAGATTTTGCCTTCATAGAAACTACTTTTCAAGTTAGTCCCTGGAGTTAGTTGTTACTGGGCATTGCATCAGAAACGCTTTGGCCACAGGCGGCTCTTTAACCAACTGTCCAAAATCCCCACAGTGGAATTAAATCTCCTGAAAGTCTTAATTTCTGTAAGAAACTGGATGGATTCTTTTTTAGTATTTGTTTTTGTGCCAGGCCTGTTCCAACTGATATCGCTGATCTTTTTTCTCTAAACTAAAAACCAAAATACGCTCCTATTGGCAGGACACAATCATTTGTCAGTGCCTTCCAAAAACAATTCCAATTTAAAATAAAAACATATAATTAATATATTATACACATGTCTGTTTCCTGATTTGCCACACCTATCTGTAAGATTTGGTTAGGTTTAGGCACAAAAGCTACATTGGTAGGTTTGATAAAAGATCATAGCTGTGGTTTAAAGACAACTATTTTGTTAAGGATGGTAAATCTTTGTAATCATGATCAAAAAACTACTTGCTCAAGGTTAGAGAATGATTGTGGTCATGGTGAAAAGACCAATCTTGACTGTCGGAAACTTGACTGTGGAAAATGAACGGTAGTCTCCTTTGCTCAGGTAAGAGGCTTTGTTGATTCATTCATTCTCCCAGCAAGGTTTTTGGATCTATAACAATGTCATGCTATAGAGAGGCGACAGTCATAATTTACAGGTGCACCTGCCCATTAAACATAGACTTAACGATCCAGAGAATGTGTAACATGTATTTCAGTTGAAAACCTGAACATTCTGTGGCCTTGATGGATTACACCTACACCACTGACCTGTTTCCTCTAAAAAGTGTTGAGATGTGCATAACCCTCCTCTCCATCTAATTCCAGAGGCAACCAGTTGCCAGTGTCATCCTCCGTAGTTGCCTTGATCTGGAGACAAGGAGAGGGTTACACAAGGCCTACCTCAATGTATGCATTCTTCTAGAAGTCATGCCCATGCTGTAGCAAAGGTGGATGATAATACTCCTCAAACAACAGATGAAATTGAATTAGAAAAGTATCATACAAATATCCTGGAATATGACTGGAGAAATTAACCAGTCTTACAAATATGAAAGTCTGTCCCCGACTTAATGAGTGATGAAGTTAAACCACTGGTCGGCCATGTTGTATTGCAGTTTCCTCATTGGCTGTTGCTCTTTCAAAATGGATAGACATGAACAGTCCTGAATTATGTCCTCAGGAGGTTCTTAGGTTTTTAAGTTGTTTGTGATTGTGCGGGACACAATTGTTGCGGGCGCGTCCACAGATGGTGACTGAGCTACAAACACGCACAGAGGCATTTGTTCTCATTGTGCGATGCATTGCAGTATTCTCCAAAACGCCAGGGGGCATACAAAGAAAACGTTCTGCGAAGAAGCACGAAGTGCGCGAGTGTTACCAGAGGAATGACATAGACCAAACATGGCTGCACACTCTGCTATAAAGCTCCTCATCCGAGGAACAAAGAAGTCATTCATTTGGAACAGTAAATCTATTGTAATGAAACAAAAGTTGAATATCATTTAAACAATTTGATTCTGCTGGTAAAATATTATTTACTCAAATGCAGATTTTTAAGATCTTTTTAAATCATCAAATTGTTTTATAAAATCCTTGAAACAAGTGTCAAGGTTGGTTAAACAGGGTAACAGGGATAATACAAAAGCATTGTGTTTGAGTGTTTCATGTTTTTTGTAAGTTATTTCATCAAGCAAGAAACCAACAAAGCAACAAGGACAAACATCTGGTTAAATATCTGGAGGACTGACGAGGAAAGTGGGGACAGGTGAAGAGGTGGGCAGGAAAGGTCAGGTCAATGCTGGACTGAGAGGACGGACAGAGAGGCAAACTGTGACACAGAAGTTTACAGTGAGACACAGACAGTCCTCAGTTACATCCTCAGGAGCACATTGACCATGGCACTGTCCAGCCATATACTGAGTATCAATTTTGTCTTTTTATAGTTGCCAGGTCTCCGTCCTCTTCCTTATTCTCTGTTGGATGTCAAGTATTCACCTGTATCTTCATTATTTTGCCGCCATCTGTACTCAAGTTGTGAGAGTGATGAAGTACAGGCACCTGAGAATGCTTTGTCTTCTTGCCTTCAATAAAGACTTTTCATTGAGCGAAGCCCTCTCTTGTCAGCAATAGTTACTATTATACAAACACACCTTTCTGAGCATGGTGGTGTTTTCTCCCACTGTCAGTTATCATTTGAAGATGTCTTTTAAAGACATTCTTAATGTTCCTCAATATCCAAAGGCAGTAGTTTTAATTATTTACACTTTGTTTCTGAGAAATCTTATTTGCTTCATCAGCTTGGTATGACAGATTACTCTACCACAATACCCACTGATATAGCAAAGCAGTCCCATGCAGAGGCACAAATCAGAGTGGAAGCAAACTTCAAAGTGCAAATTATCAACCCTCAAAATTCTTATCAGTTTTCAACTAAAAGTAATCCTAGTTTCAACTTGCCATTAGAGTGGCACAGCAGAAATTTTAGCTTGGTGACTGAATGTTTCTTTGAGAAATGCTCTGGGAGTTGAAGTCTCCTTTTGATTTTAAGTGCATGGGATGTACTTTCTGACAACTTTTATGCTGATTATTCAAGCTATCCCAGCCATGGAAATGCTAAGATTGACTGAACATTGTCTACACAGAAACTCAACTTCAACCCAGAATGTCTGAAATAATTCCTGTGACTTTATAACTCGGTTGATGAAATTAAGAGTTAACGATTTCATGGCTGTATAAGTTTAGTTATATTAACTTTAATTAGAGCAAAAGTGTATCATGTCTAAGGAGGAATGTAAGAGAAGTTTTCGAGCCGCTAACAGATGCTTTGGTCCTAAGTAGTAAAGTTTGGTGCTGCTGCAAATAGTGTGCACAGTAATTATAGTTGAGGTTCTAGTGAAATCACAAAAGCAGCAGGAGGGTGATAGCCTCTCTGCCTTCATCGCTTTCTATTTCCCAGCCAGTGCTGACATACCTCACCACACAGGCACACAGGCGAGAAATTAAGAGCAAGGAGACGCTGATAGCTCTCGCTAATGTTACAGGCCAAGAGGTTACAACACACAGACATGGTCTCTGTGAATGCTATTAGTACGTTCTTGGAACAATGTAGTACATATGGATTTAAGAGCTCTTTTGGGAGCAGTGTCCTTCATAAATCTCAATGTGTCACATGAAAGCATGCAGACAAACACTACCAACTGACCACCAGTAGCAGGAGTCTGAGCTCATACAGGAAGACGTGGAGGGGAAGGCCAGTTAGCAGAGAGTATGTCATCAGCGTAATGGTCAGTCGTTGTGCCACTCTGTCTCTGGCCCATTGGCTTCTGTGGTCAGATTCAATTTCAGCCAGTATGGCTGTGGGCTGCTCCGCCATTAGCTGGCAGCTACGTCTCGCCACTGCAGACTTTGGGGGTCTGGCCAAATTTTAAGGCCAATTGACTTTTAATATGAATCACACCGGGATGCCAAGGATTCATCCCAACGCTGGAAATTAACACCCTGGAGCACACACACTCTTACAGATGGGCACATGTGATGTATATACACACACACATACTGACTCACAAACAGTTATTAATGGCTTGACTGAGTACTGTGATTGTTTTCCCTGCAACTAGACAAGCATCATGCGGTGCAGCCTATGACACTTGTGGTGTAGTGTACAGTAAAGACAGGCCTTTCCATTTAAGGCTGTCAGCCCTGCACACTGCATGGCTCTAGCCTCTGGCTTCACCCTCCTGCTCTTTTGTTTTTAATGGCCTCCCTGCCAATTTCTCCTCATCAGCATTATTAACCTTTTGTTCCTCCATTTTGGTTTGCTCTCTTCCTGATTTCAAGCCAATTGCTGTTCTCTCATCTCGTTCACCCTTCTTTAATCACTGACTCACTCAGAGTATTCTCATCCATTCACACAGCAGTAGTAGTGAAACTACTCTGAAGATGTAGATAATGACACCATCAATAACTCTACACCAAAAACAATGTCTGCAGCCATATGTGAAGGAAGATGAATGTGATTTGAATCATTTTTGTAGATGTTGTTAAAATCCTTATTAGAAACAAGAACTGGGGAGTTTCTAAAAATGATTCTTTCCAGCACCTATTCTTGGATATCACACTTTATCAAATGAACATACAACCATACCCACACGACAGAATCAGAACCAGAATCAGAATCAGTTATATTGACAGGTAGGTTTTCACGTCAGAGGAATTTGACTTGGTGTTTTGATGCATAACAATAAAATGCAAGCATTGAGAGTCAGAAGCATAAATAAATAGAAACATTAACAGTGAAATCTGAAAAACTATTAATATAACTAAATACGTACAATATGTTATTTAAATGAAAGAGTTGTACAGTTATGCAAAATTGTGCAAAGCATTCAGCAGGGAATGTCTGGAAGTGCACGGTATGCATTATAAGGAATAGTTGAAATGCTCAAGACAGTAAGACAGCCTATTGTAGACCAGTTGTGGAAAGGCCCAGGTCTCTGCTGAGATGGGGCAGAAGGAGCTGGAGGGCCGGAGCTGGTGGAGGGTGGAGGGAGTCACAGGGGATGGTGTCAGGACTGTCCCGTTGGTTTTCAAAACGACAGTGGAACTCAATGAGTTCATTGGCCAGGCACAAGTTGTTAATGTAATGGGGCTTTAGGTTTGTGGTTTGTGATCCGTCTGAGCTGCTCCAGACTGCTGGTAGTCCAAGCATGCCCACTTCCATGAGATCCTGCACAACCCCACTGTTCCACTGTCACTACTACTGCCCTTTGACATCCTCACAACAGCTTTACTCTGCTTCAATTTCTGCCAGTATGCAGGAATCAGGTGGATCATGATACGGTCAGAGTGACCCAGTGCAGCGTGGTGGACAGCATGATAGACACTGTTGATTCAAGGGTAACAGTGATCCAAAATAGTCTCCTCCGTGTCCGGTCATTTAATAAACTGTCTGCATTTTGGAAGTTCATAGCTGAGATTATGTTTGTTATAATATAACTAAGAAGTCCAGGGTTGTCCACTCCCAATAACTGGTCAGTGAGTGACTGTGCCTCGTGCAGGTTTGTCTGTGGTGGGATGTAAACATCGTCCAGAATGAATGCAACAAATTCACAGGCTGAGTAGAAAGGTTTACAGTTGATGGAAAATGATTCATGGTCAGGAGAGCTGTGCTCTCAGCCACTGTTGCAATCCACTCAGAAGTGCTGCAGGCTGGCAGTTAGCTGGAGGTTTTTAGACACACCAAATGGCATATAAATATCACAATTAATTGGATATTAACATAGTGCTACTGAGATATGCTGCTGTAATGCTTAGGCTGCTAATAGCCCAGTAGGTGGCATTAGTACACATAGTACAGGCTGCATATTACAAGAGTGAATGACCTTTCCTAGAGAAGTAAGCTGATTAAGAAAACAACTAAGTGATCATACTTCCCAACCATTTGCAAAACAGCTTTGGTTAAAATATTAGATGGCTCATATAACAAGAAATTATGTTTTAAAGACAACAACCTACATGATCAAACCCAAGGCCCCAGTGGACCATGTCGCTGTCCGTGGTGCCAAAGTGTGAGAGAGACAGGGACAGAGAACCCACTCTCACTGTGTGTGTCAAGAAATAAATCTTTTTCTTTTACTCCCATCTACTTGTGGAGGTCGTTTTCCTGCCTTTCACTGTGGTGAAATGCTCAGTGACTCTTTCATATAGCTCTCTAGGGGACTTCTGTTACAGAGGATTTCATTGATATTGTTGCCAAGTGGCCAAGTGTCTCCTGTCCACAGGTATTCCTTAGGTAGGTTTTAATCCTGATAGTAATAGTAATTCAACTTCTGTGTCAGGGCAGAGCTTATCCCATTCAGACTCAGTCCCAATCTGGTCATAAGCTATAATTAATGATCTACATCCCTCACACAGAGTCCCACCAGCTACTAGGCTTCTATTACCCTCCTCAATGAGTCCTTTTACTTGAACAGCTGAAGAAGTTGTAGTTCCTGAATGTTGCTTGACCCCTGAGCCAAAACTAAATTAAGAGTGTATGCATAGCAGTGGATAAACAGCTCACTCCCTTATATGTTTGACAAATGAGCTTCATTTCAGGATTGTAGTTTGTAATTGCCTTCATCACCACAGCAGCTATGGTTTCAGAATTTTTGTCGTAGCTAATGTCGAGAAACCGCTCACATATCACCGTCTTTTTTGTTACTGTAGCAGACTGTGACTGTCAATTGGCACTGGCATGATTTGCATGTGGTATCATCCACTTCAACTGCTATGAAGGGCACGCTGTTTATTTCTTTGTCTATTTCTTTCTGATTAACATGAGCAATGCTTTCCACTATGCCATTCTCAATTGTCTTTGGCAAACACGTAAATGCAGTAGGTGATACAAGATGTTCCACTAGCATTGTATCAAACTCACCAAATGCTTGTTCTAGTTCCACAATGTTTCCCTTTTTGCCAGAGTTGCTAGCTAACTTTTTGGTCCTGGAATGTCTGAGGTACAGAACAACAGTAATCAGTCTCTTCAGAATTGCATGATTTTTGTCCACCTGTTAGTGGGTCTCGCAGTGACCTGCAGTTGCTTGATCCAGTGTCTCATTTATGGTGTGCTACAGCAAAACTAATAGTTGTCAGAAAAGGAGGTGTACTGTCATGGAAGTGGAAAGAGCAGCAGTGTGACAGGCTGCTTTTAGAAGCATTTGCGCTTCTCTGACAATTATTTTGTCAAACACCTGCTACCTGTAAAACACAGAACAGTTTTTAATCAAAAATAACAAAAATGTTTAGAATTCATTTTTGAAATTTGGTGATTGCTATGTACATGCACGCACTAGCCAAAAGTATTTAAAAAAATGTGCCAGATGGGTCCAGTCTTCACTGTCAGTCCTCCTACTGGTGGTGGGAGAGAGGAGGATGATGGCTAAGCTGTCATCCATGTTGGAGAATGACTCCCACCCCCTGCAGGACACTTTAACAGCTCTGGAGAGCTCCTTCAGTGATAGACCGCTTCACCCAAAGTGTGAAGGAGTGATATCGCAGGTCTTTCATTCCTGCAGCTGTCAGACTGTACAACCAGCACTGCTCCCAATAGACTATACACCTCGATGCCATTACATCTGGGAAAGTCTCTTTTTTTATGTCAGTTCCATTCACTGTGCAATACGTCATTCAATTCAGTGTGCAATATTTTGTATTTTAGTATTTCATATTTCATATTTAATCCAATATGCAAGCTCTCTTATCTCAATTCAAGCCCATAGTGTATATACTGGTCATATATTTCATATTTATATTGGCCTGTTCTTTCACTATTTAACTCGCTTCTATCCTCTTTGCTGCTGTGCAATGTGAATTTCCCCACTGTGGGACAAATAAACGTTTATCTTATCTTATCTTATCTTATTGATGCTTCAAATCAGACCGATACTTTTGGTGTTCAACTGTCAGTAACTCACTCTCATATCATAATTTGCTCAGGAACTCATTCAGCGTCTGTCTTTGTTCTTCACACACTCACACGTAAATATTTCATTCTCGCTCAAAGACACACACTCACACATGCACACGCTCACACACACACACACACACACAGTGGATTTTGTGAGCAGATGATGAGGCAGAGAATGATTCCCATTCTTCTAATGAGGGAGAAAATACTGCCCTGCGGACACTGACACACACACAGTACACACAAATCTCTAGTAAGAGTTCACCTCTAGTTCACTTTAATTTAATAGTATACATGTGTAGACCTGTGTGTGTGTGTGTGTGTGTGTGTATGTGTGTGTGTGTGTGCGTATGCTGGGGGAATAATACCAGCAGGATATTTATGATTTTTTTCTATCATGTTTTCTGTTGAAGGTGCTTTAATGTTTCCAGCGAGCAGTGCTGACTGAGAGTGGAAAAAGCCAAATGTCACCTGTGGAGCTCAGCTCGTGATTTAAGGCTGAACGTTTGGGCTGGTGAGGGAATTAAAGCTCATTCCCTTTATAATCCATGCATGGGCTGATATCAGATACCCCTCCGAGGGCGCTTTCATCTAAAGGCTTGTAGATTGTCATGAGTACATGCTGAACATGGTTCTGGTCCTTTGTCCTGTTGGAACATTAGTACCAGCCTATATACATAAAAGAGCTGACTGCTGGGTAAGATTACGTTTAATATGTATTCCAAAACATATTTCCAATAACCTCAGACAATAACTATACAGACTATTAATTAGGACTATTAATAGGTGTATTTGGTACTGTACTATATTGGTTGTTGGGATAAGGTTTATTAGAAAGAACAAAGGAATTTTCATCTCATTGAAATACAGAGTCTACATGAACCACCTCCTTATTCTTTATTTGTTCCTCAAAATTTGATTAGAATTACAATACATACATTTTTGTCATCACTCTGTTTCCATATGGACTCTAATCCCATCTAAACCTCTGTATAAAGATTCACATTCCAGTTTTATTTGTCACCATTTGCACCTGTTTAAATGTAACATCAGGCTCTGGACCCATATTTGATCTGTACCAGGATCTCAAAGCCAATTGTAAACAGATTATTACACGCGTGTTTAAATGTGTATACATGTGTGCTCTTATACCCTTTGTGTTTTGGGACTGCAGGTGTGAATTGGCTCACGGTGACCTGGTAATATCTGATTCCAGTCCCTCTAAGGGACCATTCATTTCAAGTTAATTTGTGCATTAATAGCCGCATTAGGCCTCAATTCATCAACTCAACTCTGACAGTGTCCGATGTCTCATGTTTGTTACTGACGCGTGAACTACATATCTTGGCAGTGAGACTTCTGTGTCCTCCGTGTGTGGCCTTCTCTCAGTTTCCTCACGTTCCCATGTTGCTGTTAAGAGGCGGAGCCGCAGGGGAATGGTCACTGTGGAAAGCACTGGAATCTCCATCCAACAAATTTTAATCCCAGCTCGTAAAACGGAGTGACAGCAGAGATATGTTTGGACATGAATGAGGCCAGACAAATGTTCCCGAACCAAATGGCCCGAGGTTAATGTGTTGACAAAGCAGTTGGCTCATTTTAACTTCGAGCCTTTGTGACACGAGCAAATGAGAGAAGCATCATTTGTTATGTGTTGAAAGAAGCTTGAGTAAAATGTTGTTGGTTAATTGACTGTAATGATGTGATCTTGATGACAGCAGTTGCACAGTAGTGTTTGTACTTGTTAGACATGTGGAAAGAGTTGCAGTGGTAAATAGACAAGTGGGTGAGCTATGATCTGCATTAGGTGACAATGACACCACCATTAACATGAAGGAAAAAAAGTTTCTGTTTTCAAAAAGCATTTATTGATTTACTATTTATTGATTCCTGTAAATCTTCAAAAGTGAGAAAGCTGAGCTAAGATAGGATTACCCTTTACAATACTACTGGCTAACACCTACACAAAAATGTATTGTCCATTCTGCTGACTTTCTCAGAACCCAGACCTTTTCCTTATGCGTGCAGTAAAAATGTTTTTTTTCTGATCTCCCTTGGCTGTTAAGTGCTAAGCTGAACCATCAATGCCAAAACCCTGCACCTGTTCCAGGGACACAAGATGGGATAAGCTTTCCCTGCTTGCAGCAGCTCAAGCTCACCAGAGGAACGGATCATTGTAGTTATTGTAACGTGACAGTATCTGCATGGTATGCACAAAGGGTTAACACTGAGCCAGGTGTCAGATTATGTTTAAGTCCAAATGTCAACTCCTGAAACACTCAATTGCCTGTGAAAAACACAGAGAAACTCTAAGAGGATTTTGATAAAGACAACCATAAGAAAAGGAGGATATAAGGGAGTTGTAAACAGACTGACTCCCATGCACTGTTCAGACTTTGACTGATGGTCTAAAAACAAGACTAAAGGGGACATTGAATAAGCCTCCTGCGAACTGGGGTGCATAATTTTGCATCATTGTAATTTTGTGCTGCATGCTGCACATGCGTGGGAAGAAAAAGTGGTTGGAAACGAGGCACTTGTGTTACTGCAAGTGTGTATGTCTTCCCATTGATCTCGGCGCTTCAGACTCACCGAAGCTCAGAGGGCCTGACAAAATGCCTTCCAGTCTTCAGAGATGAATAAGGAGCCTTAGTTTGAGATAATGTCTGAAGGTGTAGGTAGGTGCAGGTAGTTTGGGCATAGCCTCAGAGAATCTGTCAAAAACGGTGAGAATGACTGAGTTACCTTTAGAGGGTGATAAAGTCTAAATGTCAAAGTCAATGTGTGACCATGGTCAACAGACAGGGGATGGACCAGACTGCAGGTGGTTGGTGAGTGGCCTTTCTGTGAGCACACACTGTGCAAGTGGACACAAAGGTGCAGTTTTCGGCACCCATAGTGGAAGTGCCACTTCAGGAGGAACAGGATGTGGCTGATCTCACAATGACCAGTGAAATGGGAAACATACAAGTCTAGAACAGAGAGATCATGAGGTGGGCCACTACCTGGGTTTGGTTGAGTTCTTTAAGCCTGGACTCTGTCCACCAAGTGACCACAACCACCACACAAGACGAGGGAAGAATGGCATCAGTGTTGATGAGTGCCTCATCAGGAACATACTGACGAGACAAGGCATCAGGTTTCTGGACTCTGATGTTGGGTGAGTTGAACCAACCAAACACCAGTGTCAATGATAAATATAATTTCATCTTACTGATACTTTCACTTTCATAAAAATAGAATTTAAAATTTTTTGTCTTTATCTGACATAAGTTAGCTTAACTTAGTATCAGGACAGTCACTTAACTTCTCATTAGCTTAAAGTAAAGATGAAGATAGTGATGTATATCAAATTCAAAACATGTGTAACAGTACAATATTGTAAAATAACTTCCCACTTGTGAAATGTAGAGTCTGGCATTTTTTACTATTTGAACAGGCCAGAACCCTGGAGGGAGATGGCAGCAACAGAGACGCATCTCACAAGCCCGAACACAACATCTACTGTATATATCTATGATATATCTTGTGTCACAGTTGCTATGTTGAAGGCAGTTTCACCTTATAATAAAGTACCTAAAATGAATGATGAGTTAAATATGCAAATGAGCTCTATGTTGTCATGAAGGCTGAGGTTGAGGTCAATGATACAGGAAACGAGAAGGATTTGTTTGTGTGTGTGTGTGTGTGTGTGTGTGTGTGTGTGTGCACTATTGTGCAGTGTCATCATATGATGTTAATGATAATGATGATACACACACAAACACAAGCAATTCACAGGAAATGATGGATGCATGTACAGGACATGATGTGGCCCACAGTTGGTTGCTGTGCTATAAACAGAAATACCAGTCATTATCCTTCATTTACATTTATGACAAAGAGAGGAAACATTTGCTGCCCCTAGTACTCAAAACAAAGTGGCAATTTTTCATTTTAGTGACAATCTAGGTCCAGTCATTGGCTCATCTCTTTAATAAATAAAATTAGCTTTACTTCAATCAACTACATCAGTGAAGAACTATTTACATATTAAAGCATCAGTAATAATAATCCAGTAATACAATAAATAACAGTATAATGCTATAAATGAAAAATGCAATATCTCTGGGACGTGCTGCATCTATTCGATCAACATCTGTATTGTCCATCATGAGTCATTCAACACTGTCGGAGTTCAATGCTAAAATGGTGATGAATGAGTACTATCAACAATGAGTTGGTATGTTTTGTAACTCCAGATACTCTTTTCAGTACAGGACATTTCTACATATATAAAGTTGGATATATGCATGATATTGGATCAGGTTTCCTGAAATGAAAGTGCCTTGATCTGGCACTCATTCATCTGGTCCACCCACAAAACACATACACACATACACACACTGGTAATATACCCTAACCTTAATAACCATAATAACCTTAATGAAATTAATTCACTTTCCAAAAATGTCCTGTCTTTGTTGGTAACTATGTAGCAAGTACAAGTGCACACACACACACACACACACACACACACAGTGGACAGCCCCCCACAGTCTATGGGGGTCATATTACTACCAGCCACCACTGAGCTCTGCTGTCTCCCTGTTAAATTATAGACTGAAGTTACAAGCTCCTGTATCAGCCGATCTGTAGGACTGCACACAGGAAGCTCGGCAGACGGAGGAGAGAGGAAGCAGTGTGTGTGTTCATGATGTCAGAGCATTACATTTATCCATGTTTTTATTACATCACAGCATTCAACATACAGGTCAGAGGAGTTCAGATTTGGGGGTTGTATAGCAGAATCAGGTTGTAGCTTTAATTGGTCCTTATGTCATCCTATTCCACTTCTAAGTGGACATCGATTACAGCCTACTGTTTTCTCTGTAAAGAAAAAGCGTGAAATCCCTAAAACTAGCTGGTCAATGTTTTCACAAAGCATGTGCTTCACTCCTCACAATATATAGGTAACAGATGTGCACTGCTCATATGTAACTGGTCGTCAGATTTTGTAACCACAATCCAACTACTTTGGACTGGACTCTATTTCAGAGTCAGTGGGTGACAAATTTTTTCTTTTTTCTTTGAGATTTACTCATACGGGTGATTCAAGTCGCATTCACAGAACTCCAGAACTCACGGAACTTCAGTCTGATGAGTGCCAGATGATGAGTGGGAATGGTGTGACCAGAGGGGAGGCTAACACAAAAGAGGACACAGCAAACCCGGAGCTGAGCAGCAGGGTAAGAATTTCCTGCAAACATACTGCACATGTATCTGGATCACACGCTCTCCTTGCAGCTCCAAGACCCGCTCCAGAAGCGCCTGTCTACACAGTAAAGGGGAGAGAACACAGACAGAACATTGCAATACGGTTTCTTGACTGGACAAGACTTTGAAAGCATTCTCATTTTTAGAGTCCGCTTGACCTTTGATGGGTTCAACAGCAGATCTAGATGAAGAGTTTGGTTTGAGCCCACTAACCTCAAGAAGCCTCCTCTTTGTATTAGTTAATGGTGAAGTTCCAATTGCCTCCACCTTTCCTATCTGAGGAAGGACGGCTCTGACCCTAACCCTCCAGTCACATGATGAGGTTAGCAGTTTGCGGATTGTAGGGACTGGTATAACTCCTGGAATCATCAGCATGCTGTGCACATCCTTCAACAGATTCCAGGTGAATTTGGAGTTGTTAAGTGGAACCAGACTGACAGCAGCTGACAGTGTGTGCATGCTGCTGGGGCCAACAGACCCAGAGGATGATTCTAGTCAATGCTTTGACCTGCCCTTGGTGTCCTGCCCAGTGACATGGCTTAGGTTTAAGATTGTGGTCTACAAACTCTGTGGAATGAATAGCTGGTCACCATTCTGTATCTCTGTAATAAATAAAATTAGCTTTACTTTAATAAACTACATCAGTGAAGTACCATAGTAACAGAATATGTAATAGTGTAACATTCATGGGGGTCATTTTTCTGAATTATGACTACTTTTGCTTTTGATACTTTTACTTAAGTGGCAATTCTACTTGTAATGGAGTATTTTTATATTGCAGTATAAGGATCTGAATACTAATGACTACTGAACCCTACTTCTCACACGAGTATATGATATGGACAGTGTGCATATGTAGCAATGTAAAGTGTGTGTATTCATGGAGTGTGGGCTAAAAAAGACGCTAGTAATCCCTGAGCTGAGAACAGCAGAAAAACTGCCCAGCCCACCAGCTTTACTTCCCCAAGTGTGCTGGTTTAGTGGGTGAGTAGCCATGAAAACAGAATTGGCCTCTGTTTAATGTGGGATTTGACCCCCTCAGGTGTTTGTGTGTGTGTGTGTGTGTGTGTTTCAATATTTGAATATGCCATCCAGGTTTCTGCTCAACACACAAGGCCTACTGCCTATTTATCAAGCACTGTGTCTTTGTAATGAGCTGAGCTCCAGGCCTGAGGAGTGTATTGTGTGTGTGTGTGTGTGTGTGTGTGTGTGTGTGTGTGTGTGTGTGTGTGTGTGTGCTGTATGGATTTGTTTTTATCCAAGTCAATCCATGCTTTTATTTGCATCTGCCCATTTCCTTTTATGATCATCTTTGTCAATGGTTTTTGAACTAAATTATGCAAATACACACACATTTGTATGTCTATATGTAGTTTGTAGAGTTTGTATAGTAAACCCATCAATTCTCACTCCATAAATTCACATTTCCATCTAGATTTATTGGAACATGGGAGCCCTCTCTTAGTAAATGTCTTAGTAAATATATGGCACTGGCAATTATGAAACGTTGCCAGTCCATGAGAGATGTGCTGGAGGTGGGTTACTAAGCTCAGCATTGTGTAGGAATATCTTTTAATAATATCAGTATGTCTTGTGTATGAGTGTGCAGAAGTGTGCTTTGTTGCACATTTAACCACACCCAACAGCAATGTCACAGGGTCCTGGAGTACACCTGTACGTCACTGAAGCAAGGTGAGACGTTAAACCACTGGAGGTCAGCAAAGAAAGACAAGATTTCCAAGTTACTCTTTGAGAAAAAATCACCAGGCTTTAAAAACATTTTGAATGAAAAATATTGAAAAGCAAGGTAGGAATAATCGTCACCATTAAAAACTACAGTAACCTTTTTTTTCCAATCTGATTTTACTTTTAAAAAGGAGACAGGGGCATCAAACAGGATGTCACTTCACTTCCAGGTCAAATGGAAGAGCTCTCAGTTAGTTGCTCAAGGGTTACAGACTTCCAAACATGAGAGCAAACAGCCTTGATACTGAGTGAGAGAAACCTTACCTTCTTTTCAGATGGTTGGCGATTGATGGGCCAAGTAAGTCATTTTTAATAAGAGGCAAGTGGGCTGGGAGGGACGTGTGGGCAAATTGACAGGAAAAGGGATATTGGGACATAAAGAGCAGGGCTTTCACGGGGCAGAGCATAACTTCAGCTTGACTAAACTAAACTCAGCTCACTAATAAACTTACTAACTGAACAATTCGTAAAGTTAGTAGTTAGGCTACATTATTTAGTTGTAGACTCATTGCTTAAATATTTTCTAGAAGATATATTTCAAATACAGTAGTTTGGTAGTGCACAGAAGCCATTTCCATGATTACCACACATAGCATGCCAAACGCTGGTCTGCATGTCTGTTCACATGAGGAACGCATGTGTGAGACCCCAAGGATCCAGGTGGGTGCGCAGGCAGAGTGTCTGTCTTACTGTCTGCAAACACCATTCTTCACAATTCCTCCCTCATGATCCACATGTCAGTCACCCTTATGACTCTCTTTACCACGGCACCAAAGCACACACATTTGTTTAGAATTCATTTCGTGTTGTCATTTATTTAACGCCGTGAAGTCCATTGAAGAAGAGAGAACAAAATGTCTTCACTCCCAAAAATATCCGCCGTCCACAGTACTCAAATGCAAATAGTTTCTTACAAAGGTAGACATAGAAGAGTACATACACACACACACACAGTAACACACAGGGCTGTGCGTCTGCTTGGTGTCTCTGCAGGCTGTGAATGATGTACTGGTTAAATGAGCAGCTTTATCAGAGAGGTGGCTTCATGTCATCAATATCCTCTTATATAAATGTCAGCCAGGCCATTTTACTCAAAGCTATTTCCCACACTACTGATTACATTACTCCCAGATTCTCTCCCTCAGTCCATCACTTACCTCTCTCACCCTTCCTTCGTTCTCTCTTTACCTGCACTCCATTAATCGGTCTCTGCTCTGACTCAGTGCCTTTTGCTTTTTCTTTGTTTCCCCTCTCCTCCCCCTCCCTCTCTCTTGGTCTTGATCTGTCTTCAGCGCCCCTTATACTCTCTCAGTAGTGTGTCAATAGCCTGCTTCCATGAAACAAGTCAATTTTCTGCTGCCTTGGCAGGGGAATAAATCTTGGAGCAATCTGAGAGATATTTGTGTGTGTGTGTGTGTGTGTCTCTCTCTTCACACACAAGCGCATATCCGCCCACGCATGCATGCATGTTTGCTCACAAACACTGTGCACATACACACAGTGTGGACTTTTGGTGTTTAATGTGTGTTTGTTTTTTGGACATGGACAAGTTTGGTCACAATGCACATGTATACATACAGTACATACACACACAACGACTTACAAAATGGCACACAGAAAAACCCAACATCCATATCTGTGTGGGTATGTGTGATCTACTGTAAGATGTGTCCTTCATTGAAGGTCTCACTTATGGAAAGCCAAAAAGTAATTTTCACTTGCATATACACAGACACACACACACAGACACACACACCTCAGGAATAGATATTGTGCAAGCCAAGCGATTCATTACTAGAAGTTCAAGTGTGGCGCAGCCTTGGAGGCCAGTTGATTTAAAGGAAAATGTCAGCAGCAAAACGACATTTACCACCTGACATACACACACACACACAGATAAGCTTATCATTTATATATACATGCACGCACTTACACACATATAAACCAAAACAGCTTTTTCTTCCAGGGTTTCTTTGTTGTGGCGCATGTGCTAGCAGCAACATGGTACCATGCACGTCTCCCACATGTTTGTTTGTTTGTTCTAAGTATTTGTCTTAGATGCAGTAATATTGCAATACATTTTTTTTATACTTATGAAGCAAAGAAACACGGCAGGAAATGTGGGATCCAGGAGTGGATTAAAAGGCAACCTTAAAGACAACCACTTCCATCCGTTATGCTTGGCAGTGTCCGGAGCATAAGGAATAAGGTGGACTAGCTGCAGGCCTGCACTCAGTACCTCAGCTGTTGACCTAGAGGGCTACACTCTCGTGAGGATGGACCACAATTTGAACAGTGGGAAAAGTAAGGGTGGAGCAGTAAGTGAAGAACAACAAGAAATATTGTTACCCAGGTCATATTACAACAAAGCATTAGGTTTGTATGTACAATGGACACTGAACTATTAGCGCTCAGTCGAAGGCTGTACTATCTGCCTCAGGGGTTACACCGAATCAAACTTTTTGTTATCTATATTGTCCCCTCCACTGACACACAGGCTGCTGCCACTATCCCACTATCACTAACTTTCATCCCAGGCCTCCAATGCAGACATACTTATTACAGGGGAATTCAATCCCTGCAGTTTGAGTGAGCATTTAGGTTCATTTAGGATAAAAGTTGGACCATTGCTGTGACTGAAGCCCTCCAGGAGAGCCTGGAGTACACAGGCTGGGAGTTGATTGGACAGTAGCATATGAACAAAAATTAGATTGATATAACAAATGACTGAAATCATTTTTATTGTAGATTTGATACAATATATTGTTTAATATATTTATTTTAGATTTAATTAGAACAGGCTATGGGCATTGTGAAAGGAAGAGATATGGTGATTGTGGATACTGTAATTTTATTAGATGATGTCAGGTCATGTTTTAGACGTGTTAACCCTTTCAAGGCTGCTGGGCCAAACGGCATTATCTGTAGGACAATATGGGTATGTAAAGATCAGCAGGCAAGGCCTTTCCAGAGGCTGTTCTGGCTGACAGTCGACTCCGGGCTCGTCCCCAGCCTGTGGAAGAGGACTGAAAATAAGAGACCCAGGCAATTTAATGACTTGTACCCAGCTGCCCTAACATCTGTAACAATGAAATGTTTTGATAAGACTGTGTTAAAACAACTCATCTCTGAAGTTTCACCCCATTTGGATCCCAACCAAATTACCTACCGTGCAGAGAGAGGTGATGTATACATGCTGCTGATTATGATTAATGACGTGTATGAGTAACTTGAACAGGCTCATTGTGTTAGCAGATTTTTGTCAGTGACAGTCAGTAACACCTTCCAGCCCCACCTGATGGTGGGCAGATTGGAGGGTCTTGGGGTAAATTCCAAACTTATTTTGTGAATTAACAACTTTTTAGCTGACCTCAGTCAGCAAGTCAGAATTAATTCTGCAACCTCATCCCCCAAAATTATAATCACAGATGCCCAACAAGGATGCATTCTGTCCCCCATCTTATACACGTACACACCAGTGATACTGCTTCCATTGGGTGTGTGTTTATGTGTGTGTGTGTGTGTGTGTGTGTGCGCGCATGTGTGTTTGTCTATGTTTGTTAGTGCATAAGTAGTATATAAGTATACTGTACCTCTGTGTTTTAACTGAGGAGTGTAAGACCACAAGAATGTCCCCTTGTGGGGAGGTTAGGATATCATTTATAGACCTATAATAATGGTTTTCAACACTGTATGTACAGTTCCATAAAAATGTTGTTAATTCCAGCCCCATTCATCTAAATTATTCTTCAAACTGTCTATTGCTTTAAAAAATTTGAATAAACTGTTGCTTTGTTCACAACCTGTCTGATGGTCTTACTGGTTGTGTTTGTAGTAATGTCCCTGTGTCTGACAAATAAATGTGCAGCCTGTGATCTGATTACAACTATGGTATTAAAGATCATCATTATACAATATAGTACAATATATTATAAGCATTAAATCATCTCCTGGGGCTGCACGGTGGCGCAGTGGTTAGCACTGGCCCCTCACAGCTAGAAGATCCCTGGTTCGCGTCCCGGTTAGGACGCCTGGGATCCCTCTGTGCAGCGTGGGTTTTCACCGGGTACTCCGGCTTCCTCCCACAGTCCCACATTGAATATTCTAAATTGTCCGTAGGTGTGAATGTGAGTTGTTTGTTTGTTTGTTGTTTGTCCTGTGTGTGGCCCTGCGATGGACTGGCGACTTGTCCAGGTTGTCCCCTGCCTTCGCCCTAAGTCAGCTCCCCCGCTGACCCTGCAGAGGATTAAGCGGTGTACAGATAATGGATGGATGGAAATCACCTCCTATAGCTCCTAGATATAAGACCCAGAGCTGAAGTTCAGGCATTATGTTTTGAGGTTTTTCAAGGTCTTCTGGGATATGTAGGTTACCACTGACTGACAGCTGGGTACAGAAAAATGACAGCTTCTCACTACGGATTGATCTGGCATGCAATAATCATCACAGACTGATGAGGTGGAACTATGTCTATCTGTGGATTTTCCTATTCTAAATAGTGGATCTGATGCAGATAGTCATAACACTGTGTTTCTTGCATGCTACTGGACCCTTTGACATTAAAGTCATAATTGCCGTCGATGAATTTCCCTGTCTCCTGAGTTTGATTAAATGTGTATATATGTGTGTGTTTTGGTGTGTGTGTTTTATATATTCATGGCTATCATGTATCATGGTGTGAGTGTGCTGCAACCTTTTAATCCAATCAGTGTGAGTCTGGAAGGTTGTGACCCCTGGATTCTCCCATAGCCGCAGGAATGCTTTAATTCCCATTGATCTGGAGAGGCCAGTGTTGGATCAATGCAGGAGCGAGGTGGCATTTCAAACCAGCTGGAGCGGGACGAAGGTATAGACAGGGTTGATTTTGAGTTTGGTTTTGGTAAAAACAGAAAACAGTGAAAAATGTCCATCACAATTGTCCTGAGCCCAAAGCTACACCTTCACATAAAATAACAAGAATAAAAAAAATATATAAAATAAATTAATTAATTAATATGACAAGAAAAAGCAAATCCTTACATTTTACAGGCTGAAAAATGTTTACATGAAAAATGAATTTAAGTGTAATAGCAAGCTCCAATTGATTAATTGACCTATCATTTCAGCTCTATTTTACTGTCGAGTTTAATCTATACCAAGCATCATATTTTATTAGCTTACCAGATGTTTTGAATGTATAATCTTTTTGTATTTGTAAAGTAACCACAGCAGCCAATTAAATTAGGTAGAAATATAAAAGGTGCATGAAAAGAAACTAGATAGAAAAATGTATAATAGAAAATTGGAGTAAATGGAGTAACTGGTTTTGTAATTTAGTTGTATTAACCTACATCAAACGAAATGAAACCAAAGAGCAGGGGTGGGGAAGCTTTTCCCAAGGCCCCAAGGGCCATTTCAATTTTTATAACATCCATCCAGGGCCATACTACATTTCTGAACACATACAGTATATCTCACTATTCCTGTTCATGTATTTACTAAAAGAGAGTTTCCTCACATAAGCTTCTCTGACTGAAATTTTATTATTTGTCTTTATAACTAGTAAGTAAATAGTAAATATCTGCGCAATTTAGAATATGAATGCTCCCAATTAGATGTAAATAATGATTTTACAAGAAGAAAAATCAAATAATCTTTACTCATATTTTATCTATCTTTTTTTTTGCATGTTTTTACTCATAGCCCTGTTGTCACAATATCTCCTCAAATCCCCTTTACCCTTTAAAAATTGTATGAATTCAAAAGAGAATTATTGAAAAATATTGTGACTCATAATCCCCCCAAATCGTACAAACACACAAATCCAAACTGCACTCTTGAATTCCTGGGTGCATTTAAATGATCATGTAGTAATTGAGAGACAGGCATGGCCTCCTCCCAGCTGTAACCTCTCATTGACAGTCAGTCAGCCTGCACTAATGCACTCTTAGAGAACGCAAGCAACGCAACGCCCACTCACTAATGCACGTCATTTAGTTAAATGAGATCCTCCAGACCTGAGCAGACTCATTCCAGTGTGAATCTTTAAAGGTATACTGCACACGGACTGTTTGTTGGTGAGAGAGAGCAGCAGTTGGGAAGGAAGCTCTCGAGTGAATGAAGGGAGTGAACAAAGCCGTTCAGATATATAAGTTATATACTGATTGTTTCATGGCAGTTACCTTCTAAAACACATATAAACACACCAACATCTCTCCACAACCCTGTGGGAAGATGCTGCATTGGCAGATTTTGCATGAATTCACAGCTTCATTCTGTCTGCTGTGGCTCTCTGCTCTGCATGTGTGTGTGTGTGTGTGTTTCAGTCAAACAAACCCACTGACAGCACACAGCAGAGGAGAGAGACGGAGTCCTGACCTCACACCATGCCCACTGGCTGAGGGCTACACACACACTGTCAGAACTGATGATTGAGAGGGATTCTTTTTCTAGAGTCTCTACATTATATTTTAGTAAAATCCTGCACACACACACCTTTACATTCACACACACCTGCCAAACTGGACTGTATTTATTCACCTGATTGTAGTATTCCATATCCCATAAGTCCAGAGGTGACAGGAGCAGCTAATCAGTGCTCTGAGCTTCCTGTCAAACAGTGATCAGTTGTGACTGTCTGCATTTAAAGAGGCTGTTTTTGTCTGATGCTGCTAAACATCTTGCCTTTAATTAAACATTGATTTTCCTTTAGCACACTTCTCACTGACAAATGGCAAGCTGCTCAAGCAATATTTGTTTTCATTAATGATCGCAAAATGGTTTCAGAGAAAAAAAACAACATCCTTTTGAGATTATCTCTTGAATGTAATGAAAGGATAATTCTGATTTATTTCAATCTGGTATGTTTCCCAGAAATGTGGCTGTTGTGGCTCTATGGGTCATGCTAACTCTGCACTCATCACTTCTGTTGTACAGCTTCCTGCAGCTATCCCAATTAACATGATTTTTACATGAATCATTCAAACACTTGTCTCTGTCTGACCGAATGTAAAGACAAATTTAGCCACCTTGATCGTCCATTATGGCTAACTACGTCAGGGTCAACTTGCACAGTGGCTTGTTTACAAGTGTGAGGCTGTGTTCTCAAACTTACAAAAGACCAGCGACCATTTGTGGCCCCCTGTCACGTTTCAGATGCTTATGAGACATGTCCCTGCTAAACTTCTCACATGATTTCATTTAAATTAATTGTTTAAGGCTAAAAATAATTGAACATTTCACAAAAAATCAGAGATCGTCGCACAACCACTCTGATTCATTGTACGACCCTTTAAAGGGAACAGACCCTACGATGGGAACTAAACAAACTGAATTAAAAGTAGGAATTTTCTGCAAAATGAATAATTTGCTTTTGATACTTTAACTACATTTAGCTGATCTGATGACAACCAATGCCAATGTTCATGGCCTATTTTAAATCTAGCTTCAGCTACAGTGCAGTTTTTAACTGGCTTTGGTCACAATAGTCAAAACATCATCAACTTCAAGCTTCAGCCACACAAGTGAAACAATGCCTTAAACACATGGGAACACTGAAAAACTTTGGAATTCACCTGTCCAAATATGCATACATACTGTATAAATGTATAATTACACACACACACACACACACACACACACACACACACAATCTCATCTATAGAATTCATCGCACACATGCATATATGCATATACACATGTACACAGTTTACCTTATCTGTCCATTTGGGGTCTTTAACGTAACAACATTTATCTGCATGGCCCCTGATCAATAAACTTTATTAAATAAATGGCAGTAATTTTGTCAGTGATGGATGTATATACATCACCTTTGGTCAGACAGACAGACAAATCAATGAATAAATTAAAATTAAAAATGGCACAGCCCTCATTCAGCGTTTTCAGAAAGTGTGTAAAAACTTTAGAAAACCTGTAATCCAGCCTTTAAGGGGGATGACACAGGTTGAAAGGTTTCAGTGGTCTGTGAACATGCAGAGTGACTTTCAGTTGGCTGATAATTAACTTTAGTCCTACTATATAAAGTATTTTTGTCATACATGTACATAAACTTTCTGCTTAGTGTGCAACACAAAGCTCTTACAAACTAATAAAAACAGTAATGAATTGTTTTTTCATTTAAAAGTAATAAAAATCAATCAGTTCCTTCTTTCTTATGATGAAATTAAAACAGATCAAATCCTCCACTGGCTGTTTAAAGAGCTTCATGGGGCCCAGGTTCTACACAGCACATAAAAAACCATCTCGCCTTCTGGCCGTACAAGTCAGGAAGTGAAACACTGAAATTGGAGTAACACGTTTTTCTCATGCACCTGGGGATTTGTCACAGTCTGCAGCTGGGCAGGAGGGAGGAAAGGGAAGGTTGGGTGGCACCACCCACCATTAATGAACACATCAGACTATTGTCATCCGTCATCAGTAATGAATAAATCACTTTAGTCATGGTCTGCAGTCTGTGAAGACAGCAGTCTGGTAGAGCGAGGCTCTACACATGACTTCATCCTACCCTCTGGGCCACAGATCTCAAAAACTGGAGCAAGACTTTTAAACAGCATGACTTTTATTGAAAACTCTTTATGCTGAATTATTATGTCTTTATAGCATCTTTAAAAATATTCTGATGACATTAGTTAAAAAAAATCATAATAGAATTAAAATTGGTGTAGTTCAGTTTGTTGTTCGTTTTCAACCTATTCATTCTGCCAGTGTCCTGCTTGACTCTTCCACTGGGGGGTGCCAAAGTCAGACATTTTCAAATTCTACACTAGTCTAATAATCCAACGTTGCTAATCTGTATCTGTTTCACAAAATGTCTGTATTCAAATTTATACCAGAAGTGGCCGGGCCTAATCCATGAGTTGTTGGAAATCATCAAAACAGTTTAATTTTATTACTTCACTTTTTATGTTTCGCCAGTTCTATTCCATTTATCATGTGTACGGGTAAAAGTTAGGCTGATAAAATATACAAAAAAACAACAAATATTGAATATGTGCCAGGATTAATCAAACAATAAAGTATGATTTGTATAGGAACCCCACCTCCAAATAGGGGAGAATGATTAGTGGAAAATAAACAGGAGGTTTTAACAATGAGAAATTAAGAACTGTGCTCATTTTGCAGATAATGGGAGGAGGTCCGGATGAATGAGACTTGGCCTTATTGACCAAGTACTTAAGTAATTTACAGGAACAAAGAAATAGACATGCAGTTAAAAACGAGAACAACAAAGCTGAACAAAGATAAACAAAAAAAAGTGTTACTGCAAATTGCAAATAATACAAGTAGTGCAAAGAAGTAAATAGTGAATTGACAGTGTAATAGATTACTTTATATACATGAAGTGGGTTGTTATGTACAGTTTATGCATGTGTACATGTCTATATATGCAGGATTTATATTTAACAGTGATAAATGATATGTACAAGTTAAAGCAGTGTGTTTTCTAAACTGCAAATATTGTTCCTATTAGACTGGTGTAACTGTTCGTCACGGTGATGGCCTGCCTGTGGATGACTGTTCTCATGTCTGGTTGTTTTGGTGTCTGTGATTAAATCAAAAATATTGACAAAAATCATTTACTCTATTTGTTTACATTTTTGTAGATCATGGAAAATATTGCAGCTTTCTGTTTGCACTGTATAACAATCTCTGGATTATGTTGAGAAAAACATAATGATGACAAATCAAGACCAGAAGTTATAAAGGAGTTCCTTTTTTCTATTTTCTACACAGATGTATGCATTTGTCCGCTGTAAAGGGTAAGTTCCCGTGATGGAGGTATCTTGGGGACAAAATAGAGATTAACTCATCAAGTTTCCATAAAACAAAGGATTTGGATCAGGATCCGATCAGTGAGCAGTTTGTTCCTCTTTGCTGCTCTGTGGCTCACTCTCTCCCTCTCTCTTTCTGTTTGCCCTGTCTCTTTATGTCTCTCTCCCTCTCCCCCCAGCGGTCAGAGTAGCGATGTGATTTGTAGTCTACATCTGAGTAGCCTGGCTTCAGGTCGGAGAGAGACAAGAGCTTGTTAGAAGGCTACTTTGAGCTTATACTTCAAGTCAAACCTCCTGTCTCTATGTTCTAGCACATCACTCACCAGTCATACCCCTCAGCCCATGCCGAGGATTTTTTGCAGCACTCACTCACTCACTCCCATAGTCCATTTGTACCAATGCTACCAGCCCATACAAACACATTTTATAAGGTTAATAACTCAGCATCTGTTTATTTGCAAAGACTCATCACATCATGACCATCTTGTTTATACTGTTTATTACTATTTAACTGCTAACTATCCTCTTTGCTGCTGTGCAATGTAAATTTCCCCACTGTGGGATGAATAAAGGTATTTTGAATGTAATCAATACTAAAAGTAACAACAAAAGTCTGTTGGAAACTTCGTACCTACCTTCAGTTTAAGAAGAGGTCTAATCAGATACATTACAAAAAACTGAAAACTCACTCACTTCATACCATGAAGCAAAGAGGCACACTGCATTAAAACCACAACAAACCAGCAGACTCAAAACCCAAACTTGATGAACTTGATGGACAAAAATCAAAAGACTTACTTGTAAGGTCAGGTGGGCCGGGGTAAAAAACAGAAGAGCAGTCAAAACAGGCAAACTAATCCAAAAGAGACTGACAAAAACCAAAAGTCCAAACACACATGCAAGGTCCAGGGAAACAGAAGGCAAAATGCAAAGATAGGGAAAACACAGCGAATCACATGAGGAATTGCTGGCATGAAGTGCAAAGACGACCGACCCAATACAGAGAGGAACACACAGACACCTTAGAGGAAACTATGCTTCAACATAAAAATATGCTGTTACAAGTATGTTACATACATGTTTTGAAAGCAACATGATACCGACCGGATTCCATTTTTTGTTTGTTTGTTTTCTTATCAACATAATGACTCAATATTTTTAATGAACAAATCTATAGTGATGAAGAACTTCATCCAAAAGCATTTGTCCTTCCACTTCATCCAGTTTATCAAGTTTCGAGCTGTAATGACACTGGAGATTGGCTTTGTTCATCGTTGTGAGCACTTCTGCAAACAAATCATAATTTCTTCATTTCTCTTAAGTGCAACCTTCCACATCTACTTCTCTTTTCTTGACAGTCGCCAGGATGCATGTCACTGATGACATGTAACTGCTATGTGTGTGTTGCATTCACACTGACCATCTGCTGGACAGGCATACAACTGAGTTGCTTTTCTTTATATTTATGAATCATCTCGTGATTGATCCCGGATCAAACTGTCTCATGACATACGGCCCGGAGGTCGGACGTTCCCACCCATTCTAGAGTGTCAGATATTTTCTGTACAGTTCAATAAACTGCCATCACACAGCAGCAGGAATATAGATGTTAAAATTGAGAAACTGTTTCCCTACCAGTGTTGGACAAGTTGGATGTTTCCTTCACCCAACTGGGCTGTTTTGGGTTTGCATTGGGTGGGTGGACAGGAATTTATCTGTTTTTAAATACATGTATATTACAAATACATTCAAAAATTGAATTAATTTGTATAGTTTATTATAGATCATATTTGGGCACATATCTGGGCGCAAGGTAAGTATCTGTTGTAGTACTGTAATATTAAGATGAAAAAAAATGTTTTGTCTAAAATAACTCTTCCTAACCATTTGTTTAATTAAGCTAACATCAGCATAACGTGAACAAGGCTATGGTAATGCTCTGAAAAGGAATGGGAAGGTAGCTAACGTATTTGTTGTTTTATGTTTTGTAACCAGCTCTAATGTTGTTGTTTTTTTTGGATTCACAATCATTCTAAGATCCTCAGTATCAAGTGTCAGGCCAAAGGCCATTCAGTGGGATATTCTACAGATCACAACACAAACCAGGTCCTGACTCAACCCATTAATGTAAGACTGGACCCATAATTAAATGTAGGCTCGGAGCAGTGATAGTTCCAATTGTGGAACTATCACTGCACTTTCCATGTTTTCAGCGGATTATGTTCACTTGTGTTTCTTTCTGTTCACTGCAAACTCCATGGCAGTGGAACAAACTCACATCTGTCCACTATCTTCGCTAAAACCTGCCACTGAGGGGAGAGCTTATGCATTATTTAATTTAATTATTTAAAAAACAAGACACTGGGATTTAATAATTACTGACCTCGTGTATTTTTCTAAATACTAACTGGCAAACCTTCAAACCCTATTTTCAGTTTGTTTGTTTAAAGATATGAGGTTCAGTTTGAATATTTTCCATTGGGTAAAAAAGGACTGATATTTTCCAATTGGACTACCACAGCAGCCCATGCTGATCAGTTGTTGATGTCTAAACACACAAATCTGATCATTTGCAAATAACAGTGCAGAGTTTGTCTTAAAGATCTGATTTGACACTTGCCTGCAGTCCAAACAAAGTCTAGGTCACACTGATTTCAGCAGTATGTGTATGACATGTGTGTTCAGATCTGACTTGAGTTATGACGCTGAGAAGACGAGGTGTGAGCTTTTACACACGTCGAAGGGATTAAAATCAAAAGCAACGATCACTGCCCACAACAACCACGCCACTTTTCCACTTTCGTCTACATTTTAAAAGGCTGTATTAATTTTTAAAAACTATATTAACATTAATAAAAAATCACTTAGGGGCTTAAAAGGCACAATGCGTTATTCAGAAATAAACAGAGAGACATGCCCAACATGACCAACAACTGACAACAAGGAAATATTACTTCATCTGTAATTAATTTGGCTATCAATGGTTAACAAAAGAGGAGTAACATTACTGACCTTCAGTGGTTGTGATTCTGGCAGGATAGGGCCCTAAAGCATAGGGAAGATTTTTGAAGATTATATGTTAACATGTTAGCATGTTAACAGTCCAAACAACCTAAACAAATGTGTGTAAAATGTTCACCTTTCTGTTTTACACAGCTAAAGCACAAAATGTGTATAAGACATTGAAAACATACTGTATCAACATGTTAATTATATTCTTACCCAGATGCCCCCTTTAATTTAGAAGTAATTACATGTGAAAAAAAAAAAAAAAAAAAAAAAAGATGTCCGTTGTTTTTTTAAGAGATGTTAAACATTGAATGGGGTCAAATTTACTCAAAAACATAATGGAAGGTTTAACAACATTATATGTTGTCTATGCAGTGTATGCTATTTCTATGTCATACTGAGTACTGAGACCCGTTTATGTGATTAGGTCATGTAATTGTATCATGTATATTTAAGATGGCACTGTGCATTGTCACTTCAGTGTGATAAGGAGCAGTTGTGCTTGAAATGTCACTTTGATGCAATAAATAAGCAGATATTGGGGCCTTGCAGTGTGCAGGCATTTTATTCATTTGTTTATTTCACTACGGGAAATGATTCCTTCCTTCTGTTTGGGGTGTCAGAGACTCAGGCAGCAAAAGCAGGTTGAATAAAGTGGAATTTCATCTGCTCTATATCTGTGGTTGGTGTTGACAGAACTGTTTCACAGCATTGCTCCTCCCAAATGCTCAATATGTCTATGCAGACATCTGTTATTGGTGTTTTCAACATGTTCATAAGAGCTCTAACAAGGTGTTTGTCCTCTCTGGGGTCGAACCAACCCCAAATTAGAAACATTACTTTGCACAATAACACACACACTTTTTGGCAATCAAAAGAACTATTCTTGCATATAATAATAATAATAATCGTAATAATAATAATAATAATAATAATAATAATAATAAACTGCACATACAGCATGCCTTTTTAATTACTTACCTACCAATCAACAGAAGAGATTCTTGCTCAAAGGAAGCTCAGTAATGGAGGACATGGAGATTTCATGGAGAAATCTGAAAGTCAAAGTTTGAACTTAAACAGTCATATTTCCAGCACTTCTGAAAATTATAGTTAACAGTTAAAGGGTGATAGTCACAAACATGGGAAAATTGAGCCCATTTCTTTTTATAGATTTGTGCAGCTCTTTAATGTTGGCTGTGTCAGTGGGGGCCTGTACAGCCACGGGGGTTCATATTTACAACAGAGCAGCTAAGGGCCCCAGGTCGGCACTTTACAGAGCACACTTCCCAAAGATGAAATTAAAACCTACGTGGTAAAGTGTATGTTTCTCCATTTGGGAGCGGGTATCAGATGAAGACATCACATCCATCATCGCGGATGTTGAGCTCACTGATGGAGAATGAAACGGGCGAGGGTGCAGGCAGGAGGCCTGCTCCGAAAAGATCCAAGACAAGGCGTATAATCAAATGTCACAGCATGACCAAAGCAGGAGTAAATTACGAAATAAAACTGTCCAAAGACTTTGTCAGAGCTCCAAAAGGCTGTGACTGCAGATGGCCTCCCTAAACTCCCCTAATCACTCATCCATCTTTTTTATGGTCTGCTACTAAATGTTTAGCTGTGGGGCGGCTAATGGACAAACTCTGTCTATCTATCTATCTGTCTATCTATGGTAATATACTGTAAACACATGAACTCCTATGAAGGCTATTACCATGATGATGATTGTACAATTTCTTTTTTAGTGGTCACACAATTTCCTGATAATCATTTTTCATGTCACAAAATGCAAAAACAAACAACCAAACAAAAAGTGGGAAAATATGTTTAAGTGATTTGGGTGAACAAATCATCTAAAATTGACTATATTTATTTCCTAATTTTGCAGTAGGTCAGTTTGATATTATATGTATTTATGTGTGAAAGTTCACATTTGACCTTGAAAGTAAAAAATAAAGCTGTAAGCTCCATCTGTTAATGAAAACCATGAGTGGAAGACCTAGCTCCAGAAAAAAAAGCAATAATGAGACCTTGAGGGGGGTTTCCTGGCTTGCGGGACTGCCATTATTACTAGTATTATTAATAATAGTAATCATGTAATAGTAGCAGTAGCACAGCTAGTACTACTGCTGTGATAGTAGCAGTAGTAAATTTCTGTAGCAGATGTTTGTCCTGTAATACCATGTTGGGTGAGGCAGTGTGGTGTGTAACTGTTTTTGACTGCTGCCAGGCCTCTGCATCTGTTTCCATGCTGAGAGTGCATGTCGCCCCAAGACAGCCCCTCCCCCCCCAGTTATTTGGGTTTGCTTCCTAAAATGAAGGTCTGCATGCTCCACAATGGCAGGAATACAATTCAGGTGGAGAATACTGAGTTCTTAGGGCCCGTCATCAAATATCAGTACAACTGGATGCTCTCTGAAATTGGTCCCAAGCACAAGCAGAGTATTAAAACACAAAAACACACACACACACAGACACACATATAGCCAGTACTTAAGAGGTTAAGAGGCAAACACTGAAAATATGCCAGAACAAATATCTATCTATTGAGTAGAAAGCCAATATCAGAGATATATTTTGTAGAAAGCATCTATGTTTAAATGGGATTGTAGCACCAGTTTGGGCTCTGTTTTGATCCCATAATTTCTCATAAGCATCAGAAAATGTTTGTTTATATTGGCTGATAATGAGAGCATAATGTTTTATTCAGAAAAATTAAGATAAGGCATTTCCAAAAAAAAAAAAAAACGTTAAATATGTTGCATGTATTTTCTAAAAGGTCAAATCAAATGTGTGTATGTGTGTCCTGATGATCAGCAGCTAGATGTTCCTCTCGGCCCCCTGTGCTGTGTCTCCGGGGGGCTCGGCTCTTTGCTGCTGAGTTATAACATGGTGCTGTATTGGGGTGTGTGTGTGGGTGTGTGTGGGGGGGCCCAGGCCAGGGTGATGCCCTCCTCTGTCACTCTGTCTCTCTCTCTCTCAGGTGTTATCTTGCTGATATATAGCGCAGTACGCTCTCTGCAGTGATTTCTTTAGCAGCTTATCATTTGTGTTTCTGAGTGTAATTGACCTGAAGATTGACGCAGAGCGGGTTTGTCCAAACTGGCACGAGCTCGCCCAGTGATCAGACGCGCGGTGCCAATTACGCAAACGTGTATGCACGTGAGGATGATGATATCACGCTGAGGGAAACATTCGCTTGTTTTTGTGATAAATTATCTAATTTCAGAGAGAAAGTGTTAAGTGGGCCTGCTCTTTCTAATTGGACTCCTCCTCTCCGCCGTGCCCTCTAATTACCGCTCCCCTTTATCTGACTGCACCGCACAGAGAGAGGGAGAGAGAGAGAGGGGGGAGAGAGAGAGAGAGGGAGAGAGAGACGGAGAGAGGGAGAGAGAGACAGAGAGAGAGAGGGAGAGAGAGAGAGAGAGAGAGAGAGATTGATTACCTTCCACTCAGTAATAACTTGTTACTGGTGGTCAGTCGCTGCTACTTTTGTTGCTCACCGTCCACCGGATGGTTGGTCTCGTGCCTCGTGGTGCGTCACCCTGGTGGGACTGGAAGACACAAGTGTCCCTGCAGCCTGCAGCTCAGTAGCCAACATGCGGCCGGAGAGACACCTGTGATCCGGATCTTTGCCGCCCCGTTATCTCTCTGTGTACCACAGTACCGCAGCCTGCCGGCTTGTCCCCGCTCTGACTCGCTCCTGTGTCGGTCCCCACGGTCAGGTGTGACCCGCCTCGCCGCCATGACCTCTGAGGAGGACTCCAAGTGCCCGGCGGTGCTGGAGGAGCGGAGGCGCAGTCCGCTGGATCAGCTCCCGCCGCCGGCCAACTCCAACAAGCCGCTGACGCCTTTCAGCATCGAGGACATCCTCAACAAGCCGTCTGTGAGAAGGAGCTACTCCCTCCCTGCACACCACAGCTCCGCCGGAGAGAAGCTGCCCCCGGCGGGCCACAGCCTGTCCGGCCGGCCGCTGCTCACTCACACCTCCCCGCTGTGCGCGCTGGAGGAGCTGGCCAGCAAAACCTTCAAGGGCCTGGAGGTCAGCGTGCTGCAGGCTGCCGAGGGTAAACCACTGCTTTCCTTCACTTCGTTGTCTGGCTTTTATGGGAATTATAAGTACTGTTTGTACTTGTACTAGAATCTATGCGTGTGTTTTCTTTTCTGAAAACTGGTTTAAAGAAGAGAGCAACTAAAGCTGGAGCCCACGTGCTTCAGGGAGGAAAACATGAGCGGATATTTATTTAGTTATTTCAATTGTTTTTTGTGATTCCAGAATAATTCTGTAACTTGCTGTGTGTAAAAAAACTGCAAGAACAGTCGGCCTAATTGCATTAAAATTATATTTATTGTTAATTTAATGAAACACTTAAAACATGTGTAACATTGTGATATTACATGACATTACAGCATTGCTACATATTGAAATATAAGCCAAAAGCTTTATACTGTATACTTTAAATCAATGTTCAAATTCAATTTCAGTCTTGTTTTATGCACATGGAGATCAAAAGTATTTTTAGAGGTTTTTTCGTGGCTAATATTTGATGCAGCAGCATCATAAGCATGAGCAATTTCATATTACAAATTACGTTTTATTTGATCAAAGAAATAACAATTACCATGCAGGAAAACTGGAGAAATTTTATCTTAAGAGAGAAAATCTGTTCAGGTAGCATTAAGAATACTGAAGAGGAATCTGGTATTTATGAGCTACATCTGATAATTAATCACACTAACCAGGCTTCAAAAATCTATTCATACATAACTCAGTTTCTTATTGTTTCTGGACAGGCTGTAAAGTTTCTGTGGCTCATAAATGTATTTTTGGACGCATCGATGTTTTAATCTTTTTTCTTTTTCTTTTAATCTTATGACCAAACGTATGCCCTTCTCTTAGGCCGAGACGGCCTGACGCTCTTCGGCCAGAGAAACACCCCGAAGAAGCGGCGGAAGTCCCGCACGGCCTTCACCAACCACCAGATCTACGAGCTGGAGAAGCGCTTCCTGTACCAGAAGTACCTGAGCCCGGCAGACCGGGACCAGATCGCCCAGCAGCTCGGTCTGACCAACGCACAGGTCATCACCTGGTTTCAGAACCGGCGGGCCAAGCTCAAGCGGGACCTGGAGGAGATGAAGGCGGACGTGGAGTCCGCCAAGGCCGCGGGCTCGGTGGCCTATGAGAAGCTCTCCAAACTGGCCGAGCTGGAGAAATGCGCGGCCGGCGGGACGGTGTCAGTGCCGAGCCTCACCGAGCCCGACCCGGTCTCCTCCAGGCCCCACCGGGACACCACCCAGAAGCTGGACTCCAGCAGAACGCCGCCTCCTTCCCCCGGGTCGTCGTGGTACACGGACCGGCTGAGCATCAAGTGCTGCTCGGAGGACGAGGAGGAGGAGATTGACGTGGATGACTGAACTGTGTCAGTGGGCACCGAGGCAGCCGTGACCGTGGGCAAATAACCGAGGCACAGACTCTGCCTTCACGAGGAGTTCATTCTCCACACAAACAGCAGGTGTGACGTGAGAGTTTCCACAGGCCCACCGCTGTCTGTGGACGAACACCTAACAGGAGACATTCAGAGAGAAACACGCGTGGAAGCAAACATGCAGGTGCACACTCAAACACGCACGAGGCTTCTGGTTACAATCACTAAACGCTTCACCGCATGTTTCAGTCGCTTTTATTTTGAAATTGATGCTGAAATCGTTTTTATAAGCTCTCAGCTTTTTGATATATCAGTTGTTATGAAATGATAATCACACAGAGAAAATCTGTAGCTAATAACTTGTAATAAATTTAATATATTTATAATTCCTTGTACATCCTTTAAGTGCCTTTGGAATATACAGAAAGCATTAACTGTACAAATTGTAATTTAACATTGTAATATTAACAATGTCAAATAAAGACAATACATTTTCATCCCTTTGCATATTTCTATAAATGATCTGTATGACACAGTGAATCGGCCGTTTTTCAATCAGTCGGGTCTTTCTGTTTAACAGTCAGCCTCCCTGTGTTTTGCCTGTCTTGTGTTCTGGAGGATTGTGGCGCAGAAACAGGGTCGTTTGCCAAAATCCATTTACAACAGCAGCAACTTGCTTTTCTGACCTCCCGCGTGTGTTTTCATCTTCCTCTGTGAGAAACACAATCTGGAGCGAAGACCCCGAGGAGAGAGAGAGAGAGAGCGTGTGTGTGTGTGTGTGTGTGTGTGTGTGTTCCCCCGGGGGCCGCTCTCCAGCAGCGCGCAATACGGAGAGCAGCGTTCCTCCGCGCCGCACCGTCCGGCGGCTCCGAGCGCACAAAGGCGGCCGGAGGAGAGTGTTTCAGGGGACATATGGTTCCAGGACTCCGCTCTCATTTACGAGTCACTTTGATGGATTGACCTGGCCCCTCTCATTGTCGCCTCATAATGCGGACAGGGATTAAAACACGGTGATGAATGTCAGTGTGAGTCAGTGGGATGGTCGGAGCGCTGACATCATTGACTTGAAGATGAGAGAGCTTTCAGTCGCACACTTCATCTGCTGGTCATCAGCTGTCCGCAAAGAAATAAGCTATAATCTATGAACAGATAGAGGCCTGGCTCATATGTATATAACAACAAAAAAGGAGACAAGGTAACAAGTCTGTCTCTACAAAACTACAAATACATTTTTAACAGTGGTTTACAATTCCTCTAGGAAGGCTGCAAAATCCGCAAAATGTTAACAGAGTAACAGTGTAATTATTTCCATAATAGCCGCTGATGATGATATCTTAAAAATATATTCTTTCAAAATGGTTCCTAATTTGATGAAAAAAAAATCTGAACTCAAGTTTCATTTTTCCTGGAGCTTTTAAATGCATCTTCAGGGTCTTTAACTCTCAGTCAGTCAGATGGAGAATTTCCATGTAAACAAACCAGTTATTGCATTTTTTTTTAAAAATCTGAGGTTGTCCTATTTAATAATTCCATGAAATAATCTAAAGAGGTGATACTGTAAATGGTAATAATGACACATACCAAACCATAAACACATATGAGTAGTCAGCTTACTTTTGGAAATACACTAATGAACTGTATGAAATTAGATTACTTTCATAAGTTCATTAATAAATAAATAAACGAAAAATATTTGTTACCTCAACAGTAATGGTTTCTCCATTAGTATGGAGAGGGAGATATTTTTATTTTCTTTCCCATGCACACAGGCCGTATGTAGCCAGTAGACCATGAGTCCAACATGCAGGACATCTGTGTGTCTGGGTGGACATGAGATGGACACTGACAGTCCATAGGTGTTTCAGTTTTTTATTAATAAACATGGAGCACACTGCTGGAAAACGAGGGTTTCTTTAAGGGGAGGCATGTGGGCCAAACACTGCAGTGCACACACACACACACACACACACACACACACACGCACACAGCGACACAATTGTGTTTCCATCACCTCGAAAGATATTACATTGACTTACATTCATTTCCTAGAGATTTACCCTAAACATAAGCACTACTTGTCGAACCCTAACCTGAGTCTTTGCTCTAAAATGTAATGATTTACGTTATGTGTGACTGTGCTCCTATGAGGAAGGAGAGTCCCAACAATGTGGCTGTGAAAACAGATTTATGTCCCCAACACGAGTAATACACACACACACACACACACACACAGAGAGAGAGAGAGAGAGAGAGAGAGAGAGAGAGAGAGAGAGAGGAATCATTTATTCAATCGGCCGGAAAATTGAAGTTTGATGCATGGCCCCCTGCTTAAACAACTGGACCTAACACCGCCCCCTCCCTCTCTTCCTGGTGGACTCCTAAACAACTGGCTGCTACCATCTGGGACCTGCCAACACACTGACAAATGTATTTATGTACAAGCCAAATTTTTATCGTCATGGTTACATCAAGATAAGATACACCTTTATTCGTCCTTCAGTGGGGAAATTTGCAAATGCATTTAAATCCAAAATTATTATTATTATTATTATCATACAGCACCATACAGGAATATGCAGTATTACATTCAAATGATGTGAGATGTAAAACTTTATTTTCACCTATTGTTATTTAAATTATTAGCCAATTCTACATGGAGAACATGAATGTTTTTTAATTATTATTATTATTTCTATTATTATTATTATTATTATTATTATTATTATTATTATTATTATTATTATTATTATTATTATTATTATTATTATATAGTAGTAGTAGTGAAAAGTATTGTTTAATTATAATTCTGCAATAGGATAATTACAGTTTCATATAATAGTATTATATTAGAAATAGTAGTAGAAAACAATATTCAAGTACAGACTTACAATGGAGATAATTTCTGTTTTAATTAATGATGATTTTTGTGTGTGTGTATACATGTATACATACATACATATATACATATATGATAAAGCTATATGTAGAATTATTAGTATTATTATTTTTACCATAATAACCTACACTCATCATTGTGTTGTACTGTGCTGTACTGTGCTATAATACTGTGCTGAGCATGTGAGCGTGCTGCAGCTCTGACTGAGGAGAGGAGCAGTGTGTGTTAAGCAGGTGTCTGCACTCTGTGTTTCTGTGTTACAGGACGGAGCTGAAGAAATGAGCTGTCTCTGCCGCAGGGCACAGCTTGATTGATCACTAAATAGGGTGGATTTGAAAGTTTTAGTTATAACGTTCCTGTAGAGCCCCTTAACACTTCAAACTTCAATTTTACGGGCTATTGAACTAAGCGTGTCCCTGACAAAATTGATATATGTATTAATTTACTTTAACCGGTGATTAATTACTATCCACAAAGAGAATTATCCCAGACTTCTCCCTCCCCCCTCTGAATTTGCATATTAATCAAATTCTAGTTGATAATTCAGATGGAGAAATGGATTTAGCAGTGCTGGAAGGCATAACTCTCTCTCTCTCTCTGTTTCCTCACATACACAGTCTCTCCCCACCCCTCCCTGGGGCCTGAGCTCTCTCTCTCCCTGGCAGCTAAGCTGCTTGTCGAGTGTATTAAAAGCAGAGATGCAGAACGAGCTCGGCTGGCTATTTGGTGAAGACAGAAATTGCATGTCCACTTTTATGATGTGTTCATGCTGAGCAGGCTCTTCTTAATCTGGCCTGTCAGAGCATCCTGGGATTTACAGAGGGCAGGGAGCTATAGTGTGTGAAGACACATGCGTGTGTGTAGGGGGTTGTTGATTAAGCCTGCATATGTACAGTATGGTCTTCTGGGGGTCACCTGTGTGTCACCTGTGTTCTCGTGTTGCATGTTCTTAATCAGCCACATACACAAGCAGACACATGCAGGGGATTTAAAGGCAGGCAGACCCACTGCAGTCCAGTATGCACTTTTTTGGGGGGTGTTAAGTAGTTTACATACATTTTTCAATCATCGTAATATCAATATAAATCATACATTGGTTTAATACATTAATATCTCTTCACTTTAGCTTTTAACTAGCTATGACTTTCCTAATACAGACTTGTAACTCTCATTTGTGCTTTGTCTTGCACCCATGCACTGCTGCACTTCTTTTAAAACGTTGAGGTTTAATTGATTTTATGCAGTCTATGTATTCTATTACACTATTTTTAAACTTTATTATTATATGTATTTAGTGGGTTTTATTGTCCATCTTATGTTATACATTCTCTGTATTCTATATTTATTCTTATTTTGATCATATTTTTCTACTTTATTCTCCATCTTGTTAAGGCACTTGATGCATGTCAATTCTTTGTTGTAATTCATGTTGAGCACTTTAAGCTTGCTAGTATCAGAATTTTCATGAACATTACATTTGGTCCAGTAACTGGTGCTTTTTAAACTATTTTATATTTACTTAATTCTCTCGGCTGCACTAATGTGAACGTACAGGATGTCAATGGGAAAGACTGAATTTGGATTTATCAAGGTAAATGGATGGGACACTGACAAGATGGGCAACTATATTAAATTCCTTGAAGAGGGATTTATGGCAATGCCATTCAGAAATTTACTTATGCCCAACCTCTAAAAGAAAAAAACTTCCCAGGATGTTGGATAATCCAATCAGCATATTTCGTGCAGAGGTCAGATGATGTGTTGTTGAGATTTACTGGCTGCATATTGGCTTCTCTTCTTGGAGCCTCTTCGACCCATTATTATCTGTAACACATTATCTGTATGTATTGGAAGAGGACTTGCTGCTGTAAAATGAGCTGTATATGTTTCCTGAAATTCAATAAGCTTGGGGTATCATGCTAACAACTGTTAAACCAAAATTTAGATGAAATGTAGCATTTTCTTCTTCTCACAGGAAAAATTATATCACCTGTTGTTTATTGAAATGCCAAAATGACCTATATTTGCATTTACCCAGCAAGGATACCTATGGCCATGTGAATGCGGACTTTTTATCTCTCAGAAGCAAAGATGGAATGAGTACAGTGCTGTTACAGCACCACTAAACCCCTCTGGAGGTTTTCTGTTAAATGTTTCAAAACTTAGTCCACAGTAGGTCTCTGTGATTTGGCTGCCTTGACCCAATATCTGGATCACTTCCTTTATGTTTTTTCACATCATATGATTGTTGTCTGTCTCACTGAATCTCACTGACTAGCTGAAGCTGAGCTGTCCAGTGTGAGTGTGTGTGTGTGTGTGTGTGTGTGTGTGTGTGTGTGTGTGTGTGTGTGATTGTGTCATGAGAACACTGCATCAGTGATCTGGAGGGGCTTTTGTAAGCAATCTCCAAAAACTGTTGCTGAGTAGAAAATCAGGGCTACAGTCCTGTAGTTTGAAATCAACATTAGGGGTATGGTCTTAATTGAGCTAAGGTTATTGTTAGGGTTGGAGTTAGTTACTACTGGGATAGCATCACCAGGCAGCAAAATGTAGTCTCATGTGTTACAGTGATAATGAGGAAAAGCATCAGATCCAGGCCACAACTGATAGTAACAGTACATGCAGTGCAGTGTCTCAAAGGTGACCCTGCTAATGTGCTGTAGCTAAAAATAGTGAGTGTGCATTAGCTGTACATCTGAGTAATAAAAGAAACATTAACATCTTTCCTCATTTACTAGAAAGATTTTTCTTTTCATGTGTGATGCCCCTGTGGTGCATGCTGGGAGGCTGTGTTCCGTGTTTCCCCTGCAGATGGCCTGATGAGGTGACTCAGGCCACCTGTGCCCAGTCTCTGAAAGTTACTTAAGCCACGCCTGCAGCATTAGTCTCTCTCTCTGCTCTGATCCTCCACAGACTCCTCCACACAGTTGGTTCAGGTTTGGTTTGCACCTTACAACATTTACACACACAGCCTTCACTCATGCAACATCCTACCCTACTGATTCAACTGATTTACCTACTTATCATGGTAATATTTAATTTGCTTATTTACTTTGGTTTAATTTGATGTTGACTGATTTAAATAAAGTTTTCTTTGATATTAAACGCATGGTGTGTTTCCTTTTTGTTGTGGCCACTTGAGCCAGACCATGACATCATGATCTTTGATTTCGACATCATGATGCTATCATGGATAATATTAGAGTCAGTCTGTTTTGTTCATCAGTAAACACATTTTAATAGTCTATCCTTTTTTCAATTGGAGGTGAAAATCATGGGTTGGACCTGAACTTTAGTTTAATATGAGAGCTATTTTTATAATTTTGACTTTTCCTAAAACATTTGTGCTAGTAATTTCTACAAAATATATAACATTCTAATCATAAACTGGATTGCTGTATTTCCTGAAACAGAAGCCAGTCAGCAAGGGTGAGGTCGACACAACCAAATAAAGGTCGTTCCCAAATACAGGCTGGGAGGGAAAAAAAGGCTGGATAAACTCCCAGTGCCTGTTATATAATGTGCATGCCATCTAAGCATAATTTAATCTAATCACTTTAATTTAATTTCAAACAATATAATCATGCCTTTTTCAATACTTTATTGTTATGGACTACTTATCTGAAGTATTATCGTCCTATTTCTGTCCTTGCAGGTGTATGCATGTTAATGTCTCAGCCAAACGGTGTTTTGCAGTAACATACAAATGCCACAAGATGGCAGTAGTTATATTTGAGGTACCATTCAGGAACCATGTAAGTCACTGAATTTTCCACAGCACAGCCCTGTAAATATTTCACAAAAAAAGCCTTGTTAGGTTGGTACAGAGCTTTTAATTTGAAGTGTTGGGTTTGTGTCAACAGCATTATGTATTTCAGTCTACAACATCTGTTGCATCTAGAAGACCAGTCACCATCAGTATCCAAAGTGGATGTGAGACAAACCCTAATGAGAGTGAATGTGAGTAAAGCTGGTGGGCCTGATGACATCCCTGGGCATGTACTAACAACAGAAGAGTGTTCTCACCTGCTTCAAGACAGCCCCCATCATCCTGTACTTAAAAATGGAAGCAAATATGCTCCATTAATATTCTGAGCTTAAGAAATGCTGGCCACAAATAATTTAAGTTTTCTCTTGTATTGTGTTATTAGTCTTAATTTGTCTGTAGTTTTGTAATTTTGGGAATTAAATTTGGAAACTTAAAGACAACGCTGAGCATGCGTGATTGTTAGCTAGCTGGATAAACTGCTTGACCCATGAAGGAGGCCAGCATAGAGTGCAGAACATCAAAAACTGAAAGAGTGCACTCAGTAGGGTGCAGATCTTTGCCAGGCTTACAGTCAAGATGGGGACGAAAATAACAAAAATGGGATTTATTCACCTCATATCGTGCCAAACATTAATGAATCATAGCTCATGGATGGATCTTCTCAGAAACAGACCCCAGATAGTTTGGATTGGCAGTCATACCTCGTCCACTCCACTGCTGAATATCACAGCCCCCTCCTGTTGATGCTATACACCCAATCCTGCAACCCCCAACATGGAGAGACCTTTGAAACAAACAAAGATGGGAATTCATATCGGGAGGAAATTACCAATCTTCAGGGTGTTGCAGAACATCCTATTATGCAAAGTCAGCAAAACCAAGAAGCTGTTCAATGATTTTAGAAAAAAAGGAGGCAAAGACACACACCCATCTCTACATCAAGGGAACTGTGGTGAAACAGGTAAACAGTTTTAGGTTCCTGGGATTCAGCACCACAGAGAACCTGTCACAATCATCTCATATCTCCACCCTGGTAAAGAAAGCTCAGAAACAACTGTATTTTTAAGGAAACTTCAGAAAACAAAATGCCAAATTCTTGTCAACTTTTACAGGGGAGCAAAGGAAGGCATCCTGGAAACATTACAAATTGGCATGGTTTGGTCATGGCCCAGGACAGAAGGACTCTGCCGTGGGTGATTTAAACTGTTACCCACAGAGCGAGAAGGATATGTAAGACAATAGGTTTATTACTACTATTTACTGTAAAGTAGACAAGATTAACTGATTGCTGACAGGGGAGGTATCAAAAAGTATGTCTGAAGACGAACAGCTGGAGTTTACTTGACTTAACCTACAGTGGCAGAAGATACAATGGATGCATTAGAAATCCGACTATTATTGTATGGTGATGGACATGCTGAACATTGTAGGGTGAAGTAAGTAAGTGAAGTAAATACTGACACAATGTAGGTAAATTTGAAAGTATGTTACAGTTTCCTAACTAATTACTTCAGTTTACAGATCACTTCAATTATGCACAAACCATTTGACAGCATTAGGTGTTTTTCTACTAAGTCAAAAGCTACATAAATAAAGAAAAGAAGAGATGCAATAAAGAAATAAAACCATAAGAATACAACTAAAATCAGGTGAAGATAATATACAGCCAGCACCAGTGATGGCAGCAATGGCAAAAGCCTAACAATGTAGAATAATAACGTATGATAATGAGTTGCTCCCATGTGTCTGCCTCTGCTGCTGAAATGAACACCGACCTGCTGTGCTGTTAGGTGGAGGCGATTGTTCCCATTGGTGTGAAACAGAATTCTTCAGCAGGGGTTGAATACTGCATGTAAAAGGCGTAACCACTTATTATGTTTTCACACAATTTCAGTCAGTGGTAGTGACCAGTTTGTATTCATGGAGAATTTGTTAATGTCGGAATTGCACTCATTTAATACATGTGTTACTGCTTAACTTCATGTGGATAAACATTGTGGAAAAGTGATGAAAATGATATGTTGTTATAGAGTCTACCTCTAACTGCAGTGGGTATGAAACAGCTAACACTTGCTACTTGCATGTCTTCTTTAGAAAAGTTCTTCTGTTCCCGGCTCCTGGGAGAGATTGCTCTGCCTTCCATCCAGACCATCTGCTGTGATGTCAGAAGGTGTGGAATGAGACCGCTGCTGCCCTGCTCTGCTCTGCCCTTGTAACAAGCACATCGGTGACCAAAGTTTGCTTCTCCTCTCAAGACATTCCACGAAAAACAGATGCTAAGAAGGTCACTCCTCATTTCATTGGCCCTTTGAAATCAAAGATTATTAATCCCTTCCATAGTCAGGATAACGTTATCTCAAAGATTCACCCATCTTTTCAATGTCTCTGAGCTCAAGCCAGTGTTTTCTATCCCTCTGTGAGCTCCAGCTCGCCAAGAATGAAAAAGGAACAATATATACAGCGAAGTAAAGTGAAGGTGTCATGTGAGTAAATAATGGTGGAGAATTCAGAAAAGGCAAGCCACGTCTGCCTGTTTCATCATTTCCCTTACTGTATTTGATTAAACATATAACATACCAATAATAACGAACATTTCCAAACAAAAGACAGACCATAGGTGTGGATCTGTGCCTCTTTGACTCTGATGGTGCTAATCAGTAAATAATCTTTGTCAAATATTTCTCTGCCCTTTGTATAGGATTTCAGGATGCTGAATATAGCCTACATTTAGGGCCATTCAGCAACAAAATCATTCCCTATATTCACCAGAAGTCAAGAAAACAGCCTTTGAAATGAACATCCCCAGACAGATACTGTCTCCTGATTTATGCTATGATGTCTGGAGGGTGTAAGTGTGCTGATCAACCACACTCATTCATCATTGACTATCATTGTTGACTTGGTATTTTTTTAGAAATGCTTGAATACTGTAAATTTGGCTGCTCAACTTTTGAAACAAAATTCACTTCACTGATACTGAATGTCACTCATACCCTGGGTACAGCAGAGTATGCAGTCGTGTTTGGTCTTTGACATTCTTCCAGTCACAACCATTGGCTTGACTGGTTGAAATGAATGCAACAGAAACGTACTGAGCATAAACACCTCTGTGCCACAGTGTCTCGCACAAACACAAACAAAGCTTGAAGCTCACAAAATGTCGTGTCAACCTGATTCCAGTGCCTTTTTTTTCTGTCTGCCTTTGCCATACACTTCCTCTCCTGTCATTTCAGATCTTTCCACTCCTTCCTCCACTGCAGAGACCCCTGTGTGACTGACATTCAACCTCCAACCTTCCAACCTCCCCCACCCACTTACGCACCTGCTCCTATTTCTTTACCATTAGCCTTACAGAATACGATATATACCTGTCCACACTTCACACCCTAGCTGTCATCTTTGCCCATGTGAACCCCGTCTGTCTGAAACCCTGTGCGTCTTCTGGAATTCTGCCCCTTAGTCTGATCCCAACATATATAGCTTCTTTTCCAACATACTCTGGTGTCACTTCTCGGCTTTACAATATGGACGGCATCCTCTGTCCTTAAACCCTCGACGTGGACAAGGAACTCCAAAAAACACCTTTAACAGAGGTGGAACAGAGAAGGAATCTCCCTCCCTCAATGTTTGGTTTTCGCCATGTTTCACATAAACCAATCATGTCCAGATTATGCTCAAGGATCAAATCATTTATCAGTAAGGCCGTGGTAGACAATGCTGTGATATTTGAGTGTCTTGCTGGGGCAGCATTTTCCTTTTGCACATAATTGCCAGTGACCATCCTAACTGCATTACTCCAGTGATTAAATCCATGTAACAAACATTTAAGTTGACAAGTACTTATGTAAAAATCCTGATTTTCCCATTCAAGTTTGCTATAACAGGTATAACAAATAAGGACGTATTATTATTAGTAATATGGTAACACAGCAGTGATGTGTACATTAGATGATGATGATTAGATGACTGAATAAAATATAGAAATTGAATTGAAATTAACAAATTCATTGCTATATTGATCAAGTAACAAAAAAATGTTAAAATAATAACTATGTAATAAAATAATCATAGACTGTAATAAATGTGTTTAATTGTGTATTTTGACCTTTTAATACATAAAACTGTTTGCTTTTCATTTGTGCAGTGTGTCTTTGACCTACATTCAGCCAATTAAATGTAATTTACAAAAGACATTTTTGGGAGACAGTTTGGAGGAGAGGGGTCCATAACTGATATTTAAGTACATACATATACAGTAGATACAGATAGAGATATCAATAGTGCATCACCTTTTTTGCTTCATCAGTAGGCAGCACAGCCGTCTTTCACTAACAACAGACCTATTTCACAGACATCTTGACATGTTACAGTAGGACAAGCAGGGTTGTAAATAATAAGATGAATGATGACTGAATTCCAGGAGTCTAGAATGGGGGCCATCACAGGCCCACATTTTGTTACAGTGCACACTACCTGCAGATCTCAATTTTCTTCCAGCTCACTGTTTATGCTTTGAAACTCAAGACCACTTCGTTAGGTCAACTGAGGACACAAGAGGCTTTCTGTGACCCAAAGCCTCCATAACTCAAACTCTTCAATTACATGTAATGCAATATTCCTTTAATTCCTATCACCCAATTACACAGTGACATGGTCTATAACTTTCCCCACTGTGGGACAAATAAAGGTATAAAGGTATATCACCCAATGGCACAGTCTGATACACTGTGTAAGAGCTGTCATATAGAATTAATTAGAATTACTTAGTTTATTGATTTAAATATTACAATACGAATATATATTCTTGTAAACACTATTCCATATTATACAAATCTGTCTATATAAAATTCCTAGACAACATGTCCCAATATTTTAGTAAGTAAGTAAGTTAGTAATAGACTTTGTTGTCTGTGTCTATAAATAATGAACTCAGATATATCTTACTAACATCATTTGAGATTTACTCAAATTTTACTCCGATCTCCGGAGTCTGCAGCGTGTACATGCAATGCATCCTGTATGTCAATGAAACACTAACTTAGGTATTGCTCAGGCGTACAACACCATCTTCATTGTTCAGTGCAGAGCCATGTAAATTTAATACTCAAATGATCTTCAATATTGAGAGCATTGCTTTTGGGGATGGATAATTCATTCAGGCTTTAGTTCACTATATGTCTTGCACTTGCTTTCTTTATTTGCTCATATTCTTGTGAGACCTTTTCTTGGTCGGTACTACAGCAGTCCACAGTGTACTCATGGGTCAGTTCTGGTCCTACATGTCAACCCTTTTCTCTTAACTAAAACAAAAAAAATGTGATCATATTACACCAATTGTGGCTTCACGTCACTAGCTCCCTGTTCATGTCAGATCAGACTTAGTTTATCTGATGTCGGAACTGAGAGTTTATACTTGATGTAAAATGTTTGACAGATTTATATAGCAGCTAAATGAGGGGCTCAGCTGCTGTCTTGCACTGCAGACCTGTCCTGAAGATGGCCTGCCTCACTTTGAGGTGGCACTCTCTCATGTCCCAAGAACCAAGCAGAGCTGAGGTGACTTGTCTATTGTTCTTCTACTGACACCTTGTGGTGGATTCATCACATTACATTTGCTCTACTCACTTCCAAAGGTTGGCTCAAGCAGATCATTTTAGTCCCATGTAGGAGTTAAGTCAGTGTTAAGACTGTGAAAAAGGATGCACTCAAACATGGGGATGAGGTAATCTGTTCATGTCACACAAACAAACACACACACACACACAGAGAGAGAGAGAGAGAGAGAGAGTTTAGCAGCAGCTCTTACCTATTTGACTCATTACAAACATTTGTTTCTCTCTCTCTCTCTCTCTCTCTCTCTCTCTCTCTCTCTCTCTCTCTCTCTCTGTCTTTATTGCCATGACCATTATTAAATTCTGTATTGCCAAAGTATTTTGTTCTGCAAATAATAATAATTCTGATTGTAAGAAAAAAGAACAGGTGCTGTTTTTTTTAATATACTATAATAAAAGAGAAGCAATAATAAAATAAATAAATGTACAGGATAAGATAATGAGACACATGGAAGAGAGATGAGATGACAATCAATAAGCTCAGAGTTCAGTACAGTTCCATGTGTCCTTCAGGCAGTGGCATGCTCTGAAATATTTTGCTGTTTTCATGCCAATGTCATTGGTTTTCTCCATGTAAATATTGAATTTAGTTTTGATCTGAGAGTGTGTCAGGTTTTTGTTTGTGTTCTACATGCTGCTGTGTAGCAGGAGTCACTGTCCTGTCTCTACCTCTTGTTGGCAGAGTGACACAGTACTATGTGTTCTCTGGGTTGCCCGGTTTGTCTGTGTCCACTTGGCCAGGCAGTGGTCACTTGGTATTTGTGGTGTTTGTGTATTGAGCTCATTCTCAGGTTCTGGTCACTCACAGTACCCAGATAATCTGCCACTTGGTAAGGTATGCTTCAGTGCTAAATAACAAAGAGATTTACTTTGAGGTTTTGAGCAGATGTCCAGTTGTTGATGTACTTTTTCTTTTTTCACACTTCATCCTTTTCCTCTCTCTCTCTTGTTTTTCATTAACTCTCCTGAAGATTATTCTGATCATTTAGTTGTTAGCCATTTAGTCCTTCCATTCTACAATACTCTGTGGTGGAATTTTTGATTACAGGCGTTGTACCATGTATAAACCACATGGGGGCGTGTCTTCACTGTGCATGTTGTTTAAAAGAAGAACTCTGGGTAATTTTTCTTCATCATCATTGAAACCTATGAAAAGTGTAAATTCAAGTAAAAGTACCAACAGTATGTATTTACTCCAGTTAAAAGCTCATCAAAGTTACAGGCTTGTGTTATTAAGTACCCTTGCCCATATGGTGCTTCTATGTCTAATGCACTGTTAAGTATCTGTTCACTCAGTGCTGGTGATTCTATAGGGTGAGCCAACCCACATGCTGGAGGTATGTGGTTAACTGCCGTCACACAGTGCAAAGCAGTGTGGCTCAGTGGGGTGGTTAAATGATGGAGTACAGTTGTGCAGTGCAACAACTTTCATTACATGTGGTCTGTGCATGAATGAAAAAGAGTAAGTATTTATCCACTTCATTGCTTGTAGTATTGTATTGTCTTGTGTGGATGCTGCTAAAGATGAATTCTGTTTACAATTATTGGAGTTTAAGAGACATGTAGTCATATTCTTATTCCTATTATTTTTGTAGATTATTGATTTTTGTTTAGATTGGGTTTGGTATTACTGTGTATATAATAATCTGTTATTGCATGACTACTGAAATATCTGTATGTGTATTACTACAAAGGGAAGAAGTAAACAGCATGTCAACCATCTCTCAACCAACACACAGAGGTGAACCTAGTGAAAAACACACAGAATTAGTACCCAGGCTGAGCATATTCCTATCAGCTCCACGATGGTTCAAGTTGTGGTAGAACAGATCAGTGCCAATGAATCCTATTCTGCATTGTAGTAAGTACAGGCAAATCTCTTTGCTATCAACATGAGTTGTGTGTTAGGTGCAGGTAATGGAAATGACATGTTGGGAAAAGAGGATAACCTCACACTAAGTTCCAATAATTTCACTCTATCACCAACCTTTCAACCACACTTCTCTCTCAAGGCAAAGTTCTTCAAATTGAAAGCCAGTAGATGAGGTCATGGGTCCAAAACGGTCTCTTCCTTTGAGATGACCAAAATTAGCTCCAGTCAGGGTTCTCATGGCACATTTCATCATGGCAAGAATTTCCACAATGAGTTTTGAAAGTGAAAGAAAGTGCATTAATAAAGAATTGTAGACCTCCTTTGAAATTCTAATGTTGACTTATGGAAGACGTGAATTCCAAAAATTAATAACATAAATAAAAATACATACATATTTTTTTCTGACATCAAAGCAAACCTCCTCCATTGCACACACCGAATACAGTTAGTAGGCCTACACACAGTTCAGTTACTATCAGATGTACTTTATGTTATAGAACATTTTAAAAGGCTTAAAAAGATAAAAACTATGGTTTACAATTAACGATAAAAAAAAAATCTGACAGATACACTTGGGACTCAAATACTAGCAGATTTTAGGACTAGAAACTTTATGTACAACACCCAATGTGTAAACCGCTGGAATACTGAATTCTCTTCATATAACTCTCACATTACCAAACAAAAAAAAAACAAAACAATGTCTCACACTGTATTAATATATATATATATATATATATAGTTTCACATGAAGGATTTCTCCACCACAAGCACATACAGGTGGAGGTGTATCACCTCATTGAAATGCAAAGACCCGCAGAGCTAATTCCACGAATATGTGCGCTGCATTTCATTTTTCATCTTGGTGAATTATTTATGTTGATGTATAGCCTTTGACAACAAACAGTATGTTTCTGTAATTATGGTAATGTGGAATAAAGGCACGTTACTGCATTCATCTATGAGGTGTTTTTCTAGTGAGAAACCTGAAAAGTTTGAAAGACAAGTGTCACTGTTTGTCATTGAACTAGCATACAAAGACTCAATATTTAAAACGAGGTGAAATGAATCACTCACTAACAGGCAGTCTATAAGTGGCATGTCAACTTCCCTCTAAATGAGTACCAACGTATAAAGTCTGACATTCTTTCTACTGATGACAATGACTTGTTTTACTACTTTTCTTCAGAGTCTTGGTTGAATAGTGCTTGGGTAATAACTTATAGCACTTATAGCACAACTTATAGATAGTCATCTCATTGGCTGAACTGAACATCATTGGGTGGAGCCAAAGAATTAGTTTTAATAGGCCTTTCTCACAGTGGAAAAACTCCAGTGTAACTAATAGCAGTACAATAGTTAAATGCCTTCATCAATGATCAGGCTTATATTTATCAGTACATTTAATTTGTAGTTACACCACGGAAATGAATTGATTCTCTGTGAATTTTTCTCTCACCATATCGCCAGACAAGAATATTTATGTTGGACCATTCAGCAAAACCTCAGATCACATTCAGTGGCAACAATTATTTTTTATATCCAGTGCCAACATTATTTAAATTATTTCTGTGTATCTGTGTATGACAACTACAGTATGCTATAGAATACCCTGTGGTGTTAACTTGTAAAAAATAAATATATAAATTAATGTTATGTTTATATTCAGTGTGTAAAACACATGTGAGAAACACTCCTACAGAGTTGTCCTTAAGTGGCACATGCTTAAATTTATCATACGAAATTCATGTATAAATAGCTTGACTCATTTGACTTCAAGATTATAGTGCCTTAATTTGAATTCATTTGTTTAAACTAGTTTAAATACAAAAAAATGGTCCAAAAAACTGGTCTCACAAACGCACCTCTCCTCATGAACAGCTGCCACTCATCAGGCTGGGCGATTTGTGACAACTTTGTCTAGTAAAGAGAGTTTGGTGAATCTAAATTGGAACACTTGTACAAATAAACCTTGGAATAAAATGTTTTTGTTTGAGGCCCATCAGGTATCATTGAGGCCTCACAAACATTTTGTCATAAAACATTTGCAAAACCATTTTCAAAACATATTTTAAATCTGACATGCTAGCTAGCAGTCTTCTTCCCTGCATTTGTTGGTACGTTTATAAAAATTTTGGCACATTACCACCACCAACTGTTGATCAGTAGAATAGCATGAAACCAGTGTATTCTTGCCCAAGTAGTAATTTATTTGAAAACACTGCCTCCTACTGGTGTAAAGGTAATGCCTTTTATGCAACTGAAGAGGCCATTTAGTCTGATGCCTCAGTAGTGCAATTAGCAGTAACACACGTCCACATCCATCCCCTGTGCCATCACCCCTGACATAGATCTATGAGTCTGAAAACAATTATTTCATATTCATTTCTTTGGCTGGTTATTTTAGAGGAAGACGTTTAGTTTGATATATTTTACATAATGAAAATGGGTAAAGTGAGTTACTTTTCTTCACTGAAGCTTTGTTTACTTAAGGTTTGTGTATTTTTATTTATTTACTTACTTACTTCAACACAAATGTCACCATTTGATGCACTATCAAAATCTAAATCAGTGAGTGCAGAAGTGAACAGCTTTTTACAGACTTTTTAGAACAGCTTTTTACAGACTGCAGCTCCTCGCATCATCAGGCAGGGCGTTCCATTGATTTGTGGCTGTTAAAAAAGAAAGTTATTTGCCCACATGCAGTGCGGCAAATTGTTGTGGTACAATTTTGTATAGAGGATATTCTGGAGGATCTAATGGAATTTACTGAGGGAGTGTACACACATAGTGTCACATAACGGAGGAGAGGTCAAACCATTTTACATTTTATAAACCAGTTACCTTTACAGTCAGGGAAAGACTGTGATTACAGCTAACGACAAGGTGATGTTAATTATTGTCACATGAACTCCAATCTCTTTCATGAAAACCTGATGCCTGACACACCCATCTATCAGCCCGAGCTCCACACCATTACAATCCACCTTGCCACATAAAGGGAACATTACCTCCTGCAATGGCACTAAACATTAGCATTAAATGTAAATGGTGACATTTGAAATTGTTCCATGTGAACAAAATTCTTATCTCATATCTCACATTTAAAGGTGACCTAGTAGAACAGGTATATATCCCCAGAGAAGGATCACACTAATATCTCGTTTGGCTCCTAACAACATATGAGCGGACGCTGAATTCTGATGATGGATACACAAAATATTGTTAGACTATGCCTTGTTGTCCTGAAGGTGACCTGCCGAGCTTCCACAATCACAAATATCAAGTCATTTACCTTTTTATATTCATACTTATATTTTGACTTTTCATTTTGCCAGCCAACCCAATTTGCTGACAAACTGTTTGTTTCCACCTCTAAGAAAGTTTCATTATAATTCAATTTCATCAGAAAAAAATTCCATAGCATTAACGACTTTGCAACAACCAAAGTACCAAATGGTGTACTGTATGTACTGTAAACATTTCATAATTTTTTGGAACGTTGTGATGTCTTCTTTCCTCTTCTCCAAAACTCTTGAGGAACTGGGGAGACCCTGCCTCATCTCTGTTACTGTCCACTTCTCCAACAGCAAGCGAGATGTATGTAGTGCTCTTACACCTTAAGTGATGTTTATATGGAGCACTTGTGTGTGGAGGCTGTGATATAAACTGAGCTCAGCCTGCAGTCAGACTTACTCTGCTGTAATCCAAACCATGCAGTCTGACCCAGGAAGGGTATTTACTCACACTGTAAACCCATGGAAGTATGGGAGATGCAGAGGAGGTGGAGGGTTGGGGAGGTTGAGGGGGAAGTGCAAGGAGTATGTGTGGGGGTGGGGGGGTGCTGAAAACAGAAGAACAGAAAAAAGGGAGACGTCTTTTGCTCATGTGTATAAGCGTGTCTGTGGTCGAAACTTGTGTGTGTGTGTGTGTGTGTGTGTGTGCATATGCAGTGGTACCTGTGCTCTGTCTCAATCTGTCAGCTGCTCTGACACTGAGATCTATCTTGCAGCAGTGGGCAGGAGAGAGGGAAAGAGAGGACAGTAATTAAACCTTTTGGCAGATGATGGGTGTGCATGTGTGTGTGTGTGTGTATGTGCACATGTGTCTTTCTCTCCATATGAATGTGTATGCATCCGTGCTTGTATTTGTGTGCAAATGCGTGTAAGTGCAAACTCATTCCACCATGTGCTATGTGCAGGTTTGTGCGTGTGTTTGTGTGTGTATTTAAATATGTGTGTGCAAATTTACTGTTGCCTGTTTGAGTATGTAGGTGTTAACAGTGTGCATGTATTTTTGTGTGTATTTGTATGTATTTGCAATAGTCTCTGCATGTGTGTCCCAACATGCATGTGTCCACATGTGTGCACAAAATAGTGTTTACATACTAGTATGTCTATGAGTGTAAAAAGAAAACGTGTGTGTGTGTGCATGTGTGTGTGCAGGTGTATGTGTGTGTGACATTTTTATTACCAGAGGAAGGAAGCAATATCTTGTCTACATGGCCAGACGTGGGTGACAAAATGGCGTCTTAATTTCCTTCAGGGAACAGTGACTCTCTCAATCAACTGCACATCAGCACTAAACTCAATCACCCAGCAGGCCGAGCTTCAGGCCCAGGCCACGTTTCACATTTGCGTGAGCCTAATGTTTATTTACAGCTGAAAACCCAGAGCAGTCTTTACGTTATTGTGCACAGATCACATTTCATTCCGTATGACAATAATGAAGTCAGGAGTGGGTCAAGTTGAGGAGTGGAGCAGTGTTTGTTGAAAGCCATGTCAAGAGGCTGAGTGTTGGAATTTGTTTAGTTTTCATTAAGAATTAAGACGAGTTGCTTCAGGTTCCAGATGGAGGATCAGGACTGCAGTGCAGACCTAAAACAAACACGTGTAACAAGTTAAGTATTAAACTGGAAGTCAGGGTTTTCCTGAAATTAATCCATTCGATGTTTGAATCCAAATTAAACAGACAACAGCCCTGTATTCCAGTTGTGCCTTGTTTTTAAATGCAGGGTCGGCTCCAACAACTATGAAATAAAACAATAAAACTATATATATGTGTGTGTGTGTTGTTGTGGAACTTGTAGAATGAAATAGAGACTTCTGCCGGCCAACAAGGTTTTTTAAAATTTTCTTTGCAAAGGTCAATCAGTACACGAGCGGTCAGAATGAAAAAAGAACCCGAACATGGGGAGACCTAAACATTTATATCTGAGGAACGCCCCCTAAGGTATGTTTCACACTCTTTTGTCTGCTGCAGGTATTGGCACTGGGGCAGGGTTTTGCATCCAGGTGGGAGGTTTAAGAGGTCTAGACATCACAATTTGAAACACAAAAGGACCTGGTATCTTGGTGAGAAAGCAGGAGGTGGGGCATCTCAGGTAGTCGAATACAAAGAAATTTAAATTGTAATTACAGTGTATACATATAATATCATAATTTTGAAATGTATGGCTTCTGTTGAGTTTTGGTTGATTTGTTTTGTTTTTCTGCCAACATGCCTGTCATCAAGAGTTTGATCACCCTCATTTTCATTGAAAGTTAAGAAAGACTTTGTGTCTTGAGGATGTTTGTAATACCTCTAATTTAAAGTCGGAGGGAATAGAGTATTTTCTTTACACAAACACCAACATATTCATCTACTCCAAATGCAAAACCTTTTTTTCATATTTCAAATTGCAAAATAAAGATAGATTGAAAAACAAAGGGTTGAAAAAAAGGATAGCTGAAGGTTCTGGCTCCTATTCTACTTTTGGAGACTATAGGAACCACAAGCCTGCATTCTGGGACTGCCGTGTTCTAGTGGGGTAATAGGGTACTATGAGATATGATGGTGTCTGACCATTAAGGGCTGTGAAGGTGAGAGAAGGATTTTCAATTCTATTCAGCAAGTGAAGAGATGCTGAAATGGGAGACATATGATCTCTTTTGCTAGTTCTTGTCAGTACATGTGCAGCAGCATTCTGGATCAACTGGAGAGTCTTTCGAGACTAATTGGTGCAACCTGATAATAAGGAATCTCAAGGCTGGCAGGCTACAAGGCAGTTTTTATAATGTGAGAGTTAAAGGACATATCCTGATGAAAGATAACTCCAAGATTCCTCACAGTGGTGCTGGAGGCCAGAGCAATGCCATCTAGAATAACCATATCTTTAGATAAAGTGTTTTGGAGGTGCTTGGGGCCAGTACAACAACATCAGTTTTGTTTGAGTTTAACAGCACAAAATTGCAGGTCATCCAGGTTTTTATGTCCTTAAGGCCTGCATGAAGTTTAGCTAATTGGTTGGTTTCATCTGTTTTGAGCAACAGATATAATTGGGTATCATGTGCATAACAAAGAAAGTTAATGGAGTGTTTCCTAACACTATTGCCTAAAGGAAGCATATACAAGGTAGAAACAGAATTGGCCCACGCATAGAACCTTGTGGAACACTGTGAGTAAATTTGCATGCATGGACAATTCATTGTTTACATGTACAAGATGAAATTGATCTGATAAATAGGACTTAAACCCGCTTCCTTTAATGCTAATTAAATGTTCCAGTCTCTGTATCAGGATGTGATGGTCAATAGTGTTGAATGCAACACGAAGATCTAACAGTCTACAGACAGTACAAACATGTCTTCAAAACAATGAAATATGTCTACTCCTTGTGAGAACTTGAAACCATCAGAAATATATCTATATGAAAAATGCTGAAACATGGAAGCATACAAGCATGACAGTAGCACAAGTAGAGAAGACAGACGCAAAGTAGGCCAGTTGACAATATCTATTGCATTTAAAGGATTTAGCTATTTTTTTCTAAATGAACCAAAACATTTTTTGTTGAAAACCATGTTTATATTCATATAATAAGATAATGGAAAATAAATACTTTTGTTATTAGAACCAAAACTCAGGTACTGTATATGCCACAGTGTGATTGGTGGTTAACCAAGGCATTGGTGCCTCAAGAAGGTTTAGAGAGACTTTGCTACAATGCCGAAAAACAATGAAAATGTATTAATATATATTGTATCTACAAACACCACAATATTGTGTGTTCAGGCTCAGGTCTTGTCATGGATAACCTGTGTTGTACAAATCACTTTTACAATAAATATGCAATCAATCAAACTGCATCATATCAGAAATAGACAACACTGACTGGACCAGATCTAATTGTCACTAGAAAGACAACATGTGCTTCATACAGCAGTATAACCTGACTGATATTTGAAGACCAGACCACATACATCTCCCATCCCTATCCTGCCCCCACCTGGTTCATCAGCTGTGTGTGTGTGTGTGTGTGTGTGTTTGAGTGTGTGTAAGTGGGCGGCTGTGTGCTGCCGCGGCCAGCTTTGAGAGGGTAATCCATCTCCATCACTTAAATGATTATCCCCATTAATCTGCTGTAAAGTAATAAAGTAAACACCATTCTCTCCTACTCCCCTCCTCTTCCTCCTTCCTCTCCTCCTCCTCCTCCTCCTCCGCCTCTGCTCTGGATAGAGGTTCATTAAGTCTTTAGTACATTAATACGTCTTCATGTCCCCCCACTGTTCCTATCACCTGGTGCTTGGGGCCCCAAGAGGCCCTAGTCTCTCTTTCTCGGTGTCTTTGTGTATAAAAAGAAAGGAAAGAAGAGAAGGAAGCTGCTGGTGTGTGTGTGTGTGTGTGTGTGTGTGTGTGTGTGTGTGCGTGCGTGTGTGTGTGTGAGAGAGAGAGAGAGAGAGAGTATAGTATATAGTAGAGACTGTGTGTGGATGATTCTTATAAGTGTGTGTTGACATGAGAGAGAAAGAGTCCTGTGTGTGTGTGTGTGTGTGTGTGTGTGTGTGTGTGCCTTTGTAAGAGTGCCACTGAGTCAAGATGATGAGCTCAGTGGATTTAATTTTGCGGTGCGGGACTCAGATGGCCCCGGCGGTCGCCACGGTAATTTGCCTGATCAGGTTAGAGAATCATTGCTGTTGGTGATCAATCATCCAGGTTGTCACAGTGACTTGGGGCCTGTTCGGCATGGAGTCGCTTGTAATTGGCGCTAGATTGATGTGGCCATGTTTCCCTAGCATGTCAAACAAAAGTTTGTTCAATTATAGGTTGTTAAAATCCTCCTACACACACACACACACACACATCTGAGTATGAGTTCCTTTTGTGTGTGCGTGTGTGTGTGTGTAGGCTTAAGAGGAACACACACGCTAGGCAGGCAGTGCTTTGCTGTGCAGTCCCTTGGTGGGAGGATGACAGTGACAGGACAGCAAACAAGAGGAGTGTGTGCGTGTGTGTAAGAGAGAGAGAGAGAGAGAGAGAGAGAGTGATGGGACCATAAGGCTGAAGGAGGTCTGGTTTATTCTAAACTTTGACACTGTTTATGTTGTTGAGTGTTGCCATGCTGCCTCTACTTATTACTGACTCAAACATATCATAATTCTATCACGTGCTCACGCACATACACACAGGTTGTTGGACAGTTAGAGGTTTGGAGGTTTAGCGGTGTTGTGCTAGTTCCTGAAAAATAGTAATCAGTTGCAGTTACTTCCACCAAAAAGTAGTCTGTAACTTTTAATTGCTTTTTAATTGTCTACTTGGTAACTGGTAATGGGGCCGTGTGATATGACCAAAATCTCACATCCTGATATAGATCATTTCATATTCAGATGACAATACAAATACATAGTTTCAATCCAATAGTTTATTTAAAATGACCATAAAGGCCTCTTAATATATTTTAAATTATATATTGTATGAATAAAAGGTACATACTCATGTTCTATTTTTTTCTCCTTTTATTTCGAACTTTTGTGCATATCTTAATCAACATGTAACAAAATATAAAATATTTATTTATAAAGTATGAAAAGGGAAATAGAAAATACTTTTCAACTACAGTTGCAAACAAGATAACCAAATGTCTGGGGTTTGCTTTGAGCACTCGACTGTACTATTGTGGCTATCTGTACTGTTTGACATGATTCTTGCATAGGTGATAAACCAGGTTAGTGGGGTTGTCGGCTGTTGTGGAGACTGATCTGAGGTAGAATTGGCACAGTTTTTGGGTCCATGTCAGACTTTTCATACCCAAATCACAGTCATGTGACAGAAGTAGCAACTCTTTTAGGTATGAGTTCTTCAAGTCCTACAAGTTCTTCTCCTGTTCAGAATCACCACGTTCAAAGAGAGCAAAGCATCATCTGAATGGCAAAGCATTTTCCAATCATTCCTGTGCTGGAGTAGTTTTTTAGTGTTTGTAGTGTGTCTGTTGATAACCATTATGGAGGTGACTGTTACATTGCTTGACCCATCTGTATTTTGCCATTATGTTTTCAAATGCATCTCCCTTTCATTGAAAGTCCATTGTTCCATCCATTGTCCATTTTATTTATTTATTATTTTATTTATCTATTTAGATATAGACTGCGATTGACTGCTATCAAGATGAAAGGAGTAACAAACTCATCTTTAGTACTTAAAATTGGGTCATTTAATGTTTATGTTTAATTTGAAAAAGTGATTAGTTACGTTTCTATTTATTGCCAAAAGTAGTGGAGTTTGTAATGGAATGGAATTTACAAGTCCAGCTGGGACCAATTTTTGGTAGGTTACCCTATCAGAAGCTGTTGAGACGTGGTGGTATGCAAACCCCCTAATGTTGTGGAGATTCTCAGGAGTGGGTTGTCATGCCAGAGGACAGCAGGTCATCCACTGTCACACCCAGGTTTCTTGCAGTCTGACCCAGGGAGACCAGAGTTCTCATTGGTAATGGGGAGGTCATGGACTCGACAAGTTGAACGCCATCAGCATAGCTGTGGTAGGAAAAGGAGGCTGCTCTATCAGTATGGAGTTCCCCTGTGATGGCGAGGACATGAAAGCAAATAGGGTTCATTAGTATTTCGAGCTTGTGAAGTGATGTTCACAAATGAATTTGATGAACGTACTCACCAGTTTCACCAGTGTTTCCCTGGTGCTCTGAGCTCCCAGTCCAGCCAGAGTCAGCTAATAGGAACTCTAGCTACACGGCTAACTGAGCTAACTAGCTAACAGCAGCTACAGCAAACAGCAGTTACTTGGGGTTACTTTAGCAACAAGTAAAGCTATATGTCCATGAGGCCCCGTCTCTATAAAGTCTCTGCTCTGGCGGTGAATTTGTGAGGCCGTCTCCTGCACACATTTTAAATATACACAAATATTTCTACACCTGCAAAACTTGATTACACATGACATAGACTTTAATTTGTGAGAATTTTTTGCATTGTTATTTTCTCATTCAGATATGTGCACGCCATTTTTTTCATTTTTGAAATTATCAATGGCCCTTCCATACAAGGAGGGCAGTCTCAGCCAGTGGCTGAGTTCAGTTGGCTGCTCTGGGGTAATATGCAGTAAGCTCAGTCAAGGCAGCACATTCAACTGCTTCAGAACGAAATGGAAAAAGAGAGACAGGTCTGTAATTCTTTACATCACAAGATCTGAGTGTGGGTTTCTTCGAAAGAGCATTCATTGTAGCTGCTTTAAAGTGTTGGGAAACAACCAGTTGTCGAAAAGGTATTGATGCGGTGTGTGAGGAAAGGAAGGCGGTGAGGAGCAATAGACTTAATAAGGAGAGAGTGGATAGGGTCGAGGGGCCAGGTTGTTGTTGTTTCTGTTAATTAGGATGCTCATTTGTTGTTGCCTTGTATTTTATTTGAATATGGACCTCAGGAAGAGTAGTTGCCTTGTGCAACAACTGCTTATACAATAAACAATATACAAATAAAATACAATGTACTTAAACTTGAGGTTGTCTGTCAACTTAACTGGGATATGACTTAATAATAAAAACACCACCGCCATAATTATTTCTATCTTTCTGTCGTTTTGCAAATATCCAAATGGCAAAATGTGGCCATTGGGATATACAAGGTATTGCCATTGTCAACCATGTTGACACTGGTAACTTTTTGACAAACCTTCAGTCGTCCATCTCCGCCAATGCCCTGCCAGATTTTCCGTCAGCTGTCTCTGCTGACACCCAGCCAAATCTGAGATTGCTTGAGAAAGTTCCCAAACATTTTTATGTTAGGATTCCCAAATTTGTCCACAACACTTGTCTAATGAAGAAAATATGAAAGGGTTTAAACTGATCTTTTCATCCTGACAACCCCTAAGGAACCCTTTCTGGTCATCACTGTGGGAATGCCTGTCACAGAGACAAAAAGTGTACAGTGGCCATGTTTTTGGAATGTACTTTCCAGGTCGAGGTCAGGGGTTAGAAGCTATCATAACTCCTGGCTGACTGTGTTTCTCCAGCTTCCTGTAGCTGGTCGGAAGCTCTCGACTGCATGCCTCTCAGACCTGTCACACTCAGAGAAATTTATGAGTTGGAAAGCCCAGAGTTCACACACTCTTTTAGCCTAACTGATGCTGGCCCATAAATACATTGTAGCCAAAATGCGATATGGCTCCTAATGCTGCTCCTGAGGGCCCCATCTGTAGCATTCTCTTGGACTAAACCAGTCCATATAAGAAGGCTAAAGTGAAAAACAGCAGTCAATAGATGACTGATAACTTCTACTCTGGCTTGGCACAGCATTGTACGTGCCAGTACTCAAAGATCCCATTCTCTATGCACCATATTGGTTCCTGTTATTCAAAGTGCTTTTCCCACATACTAAAGAGAACACATGCAGCCAAGGGCCAACAAGAAAGCTACTGTGTGACCGTTCTAACCTGAATTAAAAATAGGTTCAGAAAAATTAAAAGCGTTTTTTTTTTTTTTAACCTGTCCCTTATGTCAGACTTTGCTTTTCATCACTCTGTTTATAACCTCTAAGTGACAGTGACAGCACATTCACTTATTAAGGCAGTTAAGAGAGTTAGTATTGCTCCTCAGAAATTATACCCTGGCATTGTAGAGAGTGCTGTGAAACTTCATTAAGACGAGTGGATCTGAACAGGATGGTTGCAGTCTGTGGACTGTAGGTCCATTCTGAGTGGGTCACAAGCTTGAAGGTCAACTTCCTCAAAAATGATTAAAATCAATGTCCATAACAGTGCTTTTATTCTTAAGTGTTTTATTCCTAACCACTTACCACCTCATGAGTAGCAACACTTTAACATGCAACTATACACAGCAAGAAGTCAGTTGACCTCACCTCGCATGTCCACTGACTGTATCTGTCTTTCCAGAGCCTTTGCTGCCCATATTGAGAAGTGTAGCTGCCCGATAATGACATAGAATAGATTGTGTTCAGCTTATATTTAATGAACCTGAACACAAAAACAAAAACTCAGTATATTTTATATTATCTTATGTTATACTTTATGAAGGGAAGTACTGGCCTGGTTTCTTCTCTTTTTGTTATTTCATTGTTCTTATTCAGACCTATTTACATGCTGTGCTGTTGCAATGCATTTAACTTTTTTTCCACTTCTGTATGTGAGCCCTAATCACACTCTAGTGCTGCAATTACTTTATCCACAGTCGTATTTAAGTTCTTTTACTTTTCATTTTGTAAAATAAGGCTAGGAGGTAGCAGAGTGGTGAGACACTCTACAAAACTTTATCACACATTCACAAACTTGAATTTGTAAGATATTTTTAATGCATGCACACAAACAGTGATGTACAACAGCAGGCTTTGAAATTATTTGTGAATGTCATTTACCAAGCTTTGGTAAGATTTTAATGACCAATATTTGCTTCCATACACTTCAGTTCCAATGATGGAGGCAGGGATGAGTGTCTTTACCTCCTTTTTCGATCACCTCCTTGGTTTTGCTGAGGCTGAGCAGTAAGTTGTTCTCTCTGTTGAGTTAGCCTGCTTCTTATTTCAGCTCATCATTTTTTTTCCTGTTACCAGACAGTAGCCAGAAGTAGGCTGGGTAGGGGAATGGCCAAAACATTTCTCATACACAAATGTGGACTGATGTGTTTTATTCTGTGTTGTGTTTAGAGTATGTTCTGCCAGATATGTTTCGAACAGGAGTTGTGTGTGGTTCAAGTTTACCATTGTGGTAAGTAAGTCTTAGGTTGTGGTGTGTGATTTTGATAAGAGTGTGGGAGGTGTGTTTATTGTTTTGATGCCTGAAAAATGTGAGTTTTAGTGAAATGGATGTGGTTTTGGGAAATATATTAATGCAAACAAAAATGTCAACAACAACAATTGTTGTTTTAAGAGTTACTTGCTGGAACTATTTCTTGACAAACAACAGGGTATCCATCCACCCAATACGTCTTTGAGGGAACTGCAGATGGCCGTGTTATGTCTAACACCAGTCTGTTTACTGGTTTGTTGCTCCTCTCAGGTCCTCGTTGGCCTCTGATCTGGGCTGCTTGTTTTAGGTCAGGACAGTCCATTAAGCCAATTAGAGCTGACCTTTGACATCTGGAAAACAAGAGAGTGGGACTGAGGGAAAAAATATTCACACCACTCATCACACACACACACACACACACACACACACACACACTTTCAACTCTCACCTTCTAATCTGTTGTGTGTTTCTTCTACCTGTCTCTCACCTGACACTCACCACTTCACTTACTGAGCCAAAATGTACACACAAAAACACACACTTATGTACACACAGAGTTCAGACCCAATATTTGTCAATTTGCAAAATGTTAAACTGAGTTCATGCTGCTCATTCAGCAGTGTATCTCACTAATGCAATGCTCATGGATGAACTGTTTAACTGAAAACCATAGAAACCACAACCTTCCACACACAAGACAATGGAAAAACAACAGTGAGTGCTGCACTTGAGTTTGTCAGTGTGATTGCAACTTAATGAAGTGACAGCAGGTCTTGGCAGAACTCAAACAAATCTGCTAAAATGGTTTGAGAGGAGAGGAGGGGGAGGAGAGGACAAAGCTAAAGGACAGAAGAAGAGAGAGAGCAGAGCACGAAAAAGAGGATATGCATGGGGAGTAATGGAGTTAGAAGGCAGAAAGACAATTCAACGTGAATACCACAAAGATGAGAGGAGGAAATAAAGACACGGAGCAGAGTAGTTGTAGTAACAGGAGGAGAAGGAGGAGGAGGAGCAGATCAGTAGCTGCAGCTCATCCCTCCTCCTCCAGCGAGGCTGAAGAGACGCCACACCTCAATCTGGATTTAAGCACGTCATTAAGGCAGCAGCACACACCCCTGGGGCTACACAGGCACCAGCCAGTCTGTTTTCTGAAGTGTGTGTGTGTGTGTGGGCGTGTGCTGGGTGGGTTGTCATTTCAACTTCAACTTCAACAGTTTTACTGATTTTCATTGTTTTGCTGTAATGGTTCCAAAATGGTTTGAGCTTTTAATGGTTGTGTACTTAAATTCTTTTTCAATATAATTTATTCATTTGCCACATGCTTTTAATTTGCAACACTGTGTAATAATCGTCTTTTCTAAAATGATCTGCAAATCACAAGCATTAAAATATGTATTAAATAGTTTATTTTGAAATATATATGGCAATTGAAGGTTAATAATGAGAACATAGCACATGAGCAGCTGTCTGTGGATGGATTTCGCTCTGAGAGTTTGCGTTCACTCTGTAGTTTTACAGAGGGACTGAAGTGAGCATGAGCCTGTGAGCCTCAGCTCAGGGTGAAGACACCCATGCAAGACAGGCCGATGCCCCACACATGTGCAGACCTCAAGAATAGTTGGAGTGTAGCAAAAACCACATGAAAAAAACTGCCAACTAATTCACCTTGTGACTTTGCAGATATCCTTCTGTTAATAAGAATAAATGAGGCATTATTTTTCTTCTTCTTCTTCTTTTCTTCCTGTTGCAAATCAGTGGTATATAAGCATATTTTTTCAGATGAGGTGGGGTTTTGTTCCAGTTCAGCTCAGCTAAATACTTACACAAAACAGGTTGAAAGACAGTTTCACAATTTCACAACAAAATAAAAGACCTACAACATGAGTCTTATAGTAATTTAGTAACACCTTACTATGTTTGTGATTATATAAAAATCCTTTTGTTTTCCACTGCATACTCTTAAAAAGTCTATCATAAACCTGTTTTTTTTTTTTTATTATTATTACTACGGTGTGTGTGTGTGTGTGTGTCTGTGTGTTGGTCCAAATCAATATCACAGCAGTTCATGAAATAATCACAAATTTCAATCTAAATTTTTGGATATGGGCACAACCTTCAAATGGAGTAATCATGTCCATGTACATGAATTCTATAAATTACATTTTGGGACTTTTTCATGAACAATTTTTTTATTAACATTTAACCAAAATTACAATCTTTCCCTTAACCAAACTGAATCTTTTTGATTAAAAGTCGTTAGTATTTCATGACCTGAAAAGATCTTTATCATACTTCATTGTCATCCTAACCAAAGTTCTCTTCTTGTCTAAACCTAATCACAGAGCAGACACAAACCCCAGGTTCTGGTGTCACAGTCCTTCACATTGAACCTCTATCACCCCGTCCACCTCCCTGTGACTCCAGCATGCTTCAAGTAGTGTTTCATTCACTCAAGAACCATAATCCAGGGACGAAAGATAGTCGTGCTGAAAGTCACAAAAAAATGGACAATTTGTGCCCATGCATTTTATTCAGTCTGTGGCCACATGAATCCTACAGATGAAATTTCATGACTATTTTACAAACTACCATGATACAATGTTGGTGGGTCTGTATGTTTGGTTTGTTTAGGTGTATGTTGCTACATAAGATAAGATAAGATAAGATAAGATAAGACAAAATAAACCTTTATTCGTCCCACAGTGGGGAAATTCACATATCACAGCAGCAAAGGGGATAGAGCAGTTAAGTAGTAAAAAGAACAAATAAGCAGGCTAAAAAAAGAAGATATTAACAAGTTTACATGACTTATTTACAGTTGCAAATATGGTTATGAAGTATGAAATATAAATTATATGACCAATATAACTGGGAGGACTGGGCAATGAGGCTAAATACATCATATCTGTGTGTCACTGTGATGACAGATCTGTGTGTGTGTGTGTGTGTGTGTGTGTGTGTGTGTGTGTGTGTGTGCATGCATGTGCCCAGAGCCACGTACGTCTAGTACCAGTGTAGGGTGTGTTCGTGCTGCGTGCAGGCACAGTAAATAAGTCTAATACATCTTCAGTCTGCATAAGCTGATGTATTTCCCTGTGTGTATGTGAATCCAGGCAACTCTTCTTTAATAATAATAATAATAATAATAATAATACATTCTCATAGCCTTTTTGATACATTTGGTACATTTTAAATAGTTACAGGAGAACAGACAAAACACAGAAGAATAAAATAACTAAGATACAATACAAAGTAGATGGTGAATCTGTAAAGATGATGCAAAACAATCCAGAGTTAATGAGACAAAGGACAGAAATATAATGATAGTAATAATAATACAGAAATACAAGTTTAGCAAGTAAGTTTGTAGTGCGTGTTTGGGAAGTCACAGAATTAGCTGGCTGTGTTTCAACGGGAAGGCTGTTCCAGAGTTCAGGGACCCTGACAGTAAATGCATATTCTCCTGTAGTTTACCTGGGGACTGCCAGCAGTTTTCTCACAAACAAATTCTGGAGCCAGAAAATGAAGTTGTTGTTGTTTAAGTGTCTCTTCCACTTTGAGAAGAATCAATCTCTAAAAAACACTAAAAATTATGCAAAATAAGTTATCTGCAGCTCAGACTGTGAGCAGGACCTGAAGCGGCTGCAGATGCATGGCAGTGCAGTGAAGGCTTCACGAATCAGAGGGAGGACAGAAGTTTGAGTCCAGCAGGATGATCCCATTTGTCCTGCGGGAGGCAAATTCTCCCAGACGCCCATACTGAATGGATGGATGAGAACTGGAAACAGAATAATCACCACTCATCCCATCCAATCTGACGGAGACAGCAGGAAGTGCACACTCGACCCGCAGAGCCTTGGAACAGGATGGAGACACCCACAGTGCAGTGGAAGGATGGTGGGGGTCGATGGGGCCTCAGGGTGCTGACAGGGGCTACCGTTCCACCAGACACAGTCCACCTGTTTGGTGTGTGTGTATGTGAGTGTGTGGTGTGTGTTTGTGTAAGATATAAATCCAAAAGTTTGTTTTCTTGAGTGATTTGTGTTGTTGCAGTGAAGCAAACCCGGTTTATAAACCCTGAGTGAAAGCAGTTGGCGCTGCTGTGTGACAAACCAGAATGTATGATTAAAGCAAAAACTGTGAAAATAACCTGGTGTCTCAGATCATAATCAAGAAAAAGACTGATGCAAAATGAACGTTTTAGTATTCTCATTTTTGGAATAAACAGAAGCAGATTTGGGTAGTTAGTTACAAGAAGTTAGCAGTTTGCAGTAAAGGAAAAAGTTAAAACTACAAAACCCACGCTGAGAAAAAAAGATATCACACATCCCAGTATTTCACAAACTATTAAAACAAATAAGTACAGTGATGACTTCTGTGGTGTTTTCTGCAAATTGTGTGGTGTGAATACACACCATAACATGCTTTACCATTTATATAGATTTATGACCTAAACCTAACAGTTAAGAGTTTTCTGGATGGAGAAAGAATCCAATGATGTTTACTTCCTGTATGTTCAGATAGTCAGCTCAAACTCGTCCCCACAGCCAGTGTTCACATCTGTCTCCTGTCAGTGTTACACCATGGGGACATGGTGACACAATCAAAACTATACATTAGAGAGATGATAAGCCATATGCTTGGCAGAACATTTTATTCTCCACATGATTATGCTTATAAAAAACACTTGTGGTGTCTGGTGATGGCTTTCTGTTCATCCTGTGCAGAGGTTGTTGTGAACTCATGGTGCATATGCACACAGTCATATTGGACTGATGGTTTCATAGCATGGCTGTGTGATGGATTGTGTTTGGTCTAAAAAGGGATGTTTCACTTTGGCTCCAGTGATGGACTGTAATAGAACGGTTCTGTTGTTGTGTCTATGACTTAAGCTCTAATGATACGTGTTACCATAACTTGTTACCACAGAGCCAACTGTTAACAGATTGAGAGCTGCTAATAATGAAACTGCTTTTAATATTTGAACATTTCAAATGCAATTACACACTTAAAAATAACCACTGTAACCCACTGAACTGAAATGGTTTTTGGTCTGGAGATGCAGATCAGTTCTTGTGCCCTTTTCATACTATATGTATTTTTAAAAAGTTGTGTTTTCTGCACATTATTCCCATCTAACAATGCACAGTACCTTTATTTCAGCTGGAAACTTTGCTAAACCAAACATATCGTTTTTAAGGTGGATGAAATGGTTTGTAATCAAAGGTCAGTTTCGATCCACTCATCATCAGTGAAGTCAATGTTATTGAAAAAACCTTTCTGTACAGAAGATGAAACTGTTGTTCAATAAATGTAAAGCCTTGCACACCTCAATACTCAGGAGTAACAATATGCAAATGTATCTATACATTATTTACAAGGAAACAAACAAAGTGATAGTGAAGTGAAATTGTTCTAGTTTTGATTTGGCACTAATGAAGCAAATTACAGAAATCGTTTTTGTGCTCAGGCCATTGAAGCCAAATGGCCACAGCGAGAGATATACACAAGATAAACAGCTGCAAAACATGTTAGGCAAATTTATAGAAGAAATATTATCCACTGATTTTTGATTTGTACAGATATTTAATAAAGGGGATGTGTAGTAATAGAGATATTGTCTAGGTTTTGTCATGTTAATTTTTTTTCTGTTAGTGATTTTAATTAGAGCTGTCCATGCATCAGATATCAACACAGTGCAAAGCTTATTATTAAACTGTTAACCAGTGTGTACTAAATTCTTAAATGCTGATTTATGCTGGTTTTCTGTGATAATTTTCAGTAAACAGAAATCCCAGTTGTCACATGGGTTGCCTTTTAGGACCACACATATTCATATGACAATTCATATGACATGAATGATATTTCTCTGTTGTAAAAGGCACAGCAGAGAAAAGCACATTCACAGTAGCTTTACATCGATCAGGAAAAATGGAAAAGTGAATTATTTGGTGAATGAAAGCAGCATTTCTGTTAGAGAAGTGAAAGTGAGAGTATGACTCAGATGTCATGTGATAGAATTAGTGTTGTGGAACTGTGAATAAAGGCCTGGTTTTATGGAACTTAATGAAAACAAAAGATTGTTCATGTAATGAGCGGGCATGGCAGAGGAGCATCATGGCTCTCCCTTGAAGAGTATCTACAGTAGATATCTACATCAACATTCAGCATCACTAGAGTCTCTACATTCAGCATTCAGTCAGTTTGACTGATCGATGCCAACATGGATCTTCCTCTGTGGAAATTCACAGAGCAACCATCTGTAATCTGTAATCACTGTGAGATGAGGTTTTTTCATCAACATCTAAAAGTTTCATCTTTCACTCTGAGGGCTCAGGCGAAGCATCAAGCATTCCCATTGTCCTCCCCATTTCTTCACATCGAGCCAACTATTCCTCCCATAAGATACTCAATCCATTCTCCTCTGGAGGTCAACAACACTGAACCTGAGTGACAGGAGGCCTTATATGGGAACAGTGTAGAAAGTCGTGGGTCAGTGGGTCTGTTACTGGTGTGGGTTCTGTTTTACTGTACACCAATGCAACATGAAGAGTGTTGTAGCAGGTTATTGTCAAGAAAACCGATTTGTATATATAGTTGTAATTTTTAAAACATCACAGTATGTCTGCAGTCAGACAGAAACAAATCTTTGCCTTCCTGAAGTTTACAAGTAAATGCTGATTTGGCAATTTGCTGATCAAAGGAGAATCTATGTAGGATTATAAATGGGCTAAATTTGGTTGACACACACCTAATTAACTTATATATAGCACTTCATAGATATCAAGATCTAGTTGCGACATTCTTCACATTTAAATGCTGTTGCCATTTAAAAAAACAAAAATTGCACATTTTTTAAACGGTATTCACCAAACCAGTTTTTGCTCTGCTAACTTCACTGTTTCCACATGCATTAGTGAGGCTTGCCTGCTTTCTCTTTGACCCACTTTTTCTCTTTTACTCTCTCTGTCTCTTCATTTGCTGACTGGCCTTCATCAATCACCTGAAAATGGGATTTTCTGGAAGTCCTTGAAATTCAGATGATAAGTGCACTGATAGGGAGCTGTCAATCACATCGGGAAGGAAAACAGCAGCTGTCTGCCTCAGTGAGGCCCAGAAAATATGAACAGTGGACAAGTTGGACAAAAACACATAGTGAAAGAAGTTTGCTGATGGTTTCTTCTGAGATTTATAAGAAAGAGAGAGAGAGCTAGAGAGAGAGAGAGAGAGAGAGAGAGAGAGAGTGCAAAGGGCCGTGTTGGTGGAGCCATGTTGTTTAAGGTAGCAGTGAGACAATGAAATACGATTCAGGAGGTCCAATATGAGAAGCAGATGAATGCATTCAAAGGTTTATCAGACGCCAAAACACTGCACAAAGGTGAGAATATCAAGGCTATGATGTGTGGCAGGATCTTACAATTCCAGAAAGTGGTCACAGTGGCAACTATTTTATCTTTCCTCCAGATGATCGCAAGGTAAACAGTAGAAATAAGGCAGTCAGAGGTTGAGTCTCGCTTAATTTCTCTGCTGCAATTGTTTTTAAATTTTTGCTAGGGCTGTAACTTCAAAACATTAATGTCACATTTCACGATGGTTCCAGAAATAACATTAACCTGGATATTGGAATATGTTATTGTTGAACTGAAGTTGGTTACTGAGGTTATATGACTACATAAAATGTGATGGCCCATGAACTCAAACTTTTCTATTTTTATTAATATATATATATATATAAAACAGTCATTTTAAGTTTATTACACTCTGGAAACTGTATGATTGTAGGGTGTAGGCTGAAATGTCGACATATAAGATAAGATTAGATAAGATAAGATAAGATAAGATAAGATAAACCTTTATTCGTCCCTCAGTGGGGGAATTTGCAATGCACAGCAGCAAAGACAATAGGACAGTTAAATCATAAAAAATGCAAAATATAACAAGCTAAAAAGTATTTACAAATTTAACAAATATACACGAGATTATATACAGATATACATGAGATATACATGAGAATATGGGTATGAGAAAATTAGATCTTGCATAGAAGAATTAGATATGAAATATTAAGTATCAAATATGAAATATTGCACTTGAATGAAATATTGCACTTGAGTATAACAGAATGAAATATTGCACAGCAAATGGCATCTGGAATAAATATAAATATGCAGGCATGAAAATATACAGGCATGAAAAAGAGTGTTGCACAGATAACGTTATGCCTGCAGTTCAAGAGGAATTGTGCAAAATAGTGCAATCAGTGTTCATTCAACCCAGCACCGCCCAAACCCCAACTCAGCCAGTTTTTGGATTAGCTGGGACTGAGGTGGAGTCAAGCACTGCCAAGATGGCGACAGCCAAAGCCACCAACAATGAGCTCCACAGTGGCTCTTCAGAAATCTGTGGGTAACGTCACGGAGACTACGTTCACACTTATGGCACCCTTGCATCATCAATGGACTGGCTCCATTCAAATGAATGGGAAGGCTGCATTTTTCATACAGTACTATTGTCAGCCCAAACGCGGCCTTAGAGAATGGTGTCACCTTTCAGAAGGCTCAGTGGCTTTATGATGGCACAGTCTCTCTGCAGGGCCTATTTATATCTCAAACATCATGTATATTAGTACTAGGCTTCTATAGGAATGCTCACACAACCTTTGGCCTGTTTCACCACATGCATGTGTAATTGTTATTGTTGTGGACTCTCTGCACTTCACTACCCAGTTACTTGTCAGATACTTGTCAGTCTGTGTCAAAATTGTGGATGGTGCGGTCATTTTCCTTGAATTTTCTGTTGATGTATTCTGAGGTTCGATAGGTGGCTCTCTGTCTGTTTAGCCCTGGTTGCTGCCCATGCTACCTAGGTCTTGCTCTGTCATGACATTTAAAGTGCATCATCTCTTGTTCACCAGAACAGACCTGACACCAAGTGAAACTAACAGTAAATGATAAAGCATTTTCAGTATTGTTTGCTCTGTCAAGGATTGTTTCACACTTTGGTGACCAGGAAATCAATGGCAAACCCCTCAAGACCATCTATTCCCACTTGTCCAAAGTATTTGAGAGTGCTTGAGACAAAATAAGGAGTCTTTGCCTTCTCACATTTCTCACTAATGTGACACCAAAGCAGGGTGAAGTCTGACGAAAGCACACTGATGGCCTGCAGCAGACAACCAAAACAGCCTGTTTCCCTGACAATGTGTTCAGTTATGTATATGTAAGTCTACAACATGACCAAGTATGTGTGTGTGTGTGTTTCCTCCTGAGGTGAAACACAGATGCTGTGGGGATCATGAAGTCCATACAATTCAGGTTCCCTTCGGCCGTTTCCCTGTGTTACTAAACAAACAGGATGATCACTCACTTATCTCTGCATCTCAGTACCTCAGACTGTTATTTCAGACATGACAGAGAAAGTCTTTATTAACTTCTGTCACTCTCAAAGTACAGCAGCTCAAGGTTCCCTTTGATTCAGCTGGGATCCAACACTACAAAGGTACACATCAGTCATGATCATGCTGTGTTCATGTCATTGGGGAAGATGGAACATATCAGCTCCGGTTGCCTTTCCAAACACATTTGGCCTGTTTACATTGTTTACACCTGTAATGTTCAGTTCTAATGAACACATTTAATTTTTTATTCAGAAGTAAATTTAATTGGGTATAAACTATACTATACTAAACTGAATGTATAGACACAGACCTACACCGCAACCATCAGCTCATTGCTTACGGTAAGACTAACAGCAGCATGGTTACTTGCAGGGCCTGCTGCCACAGTGAAAGTCAGGTTGGGACTGGGGTGGGGACTGCTGGGGCCAGCTTTGGACAACTAACACATTACTGGGGGAGGTTACATGATGCTACAGCAAATAGTGAGTGATTAAATTTGTTTATATCATCTAGAGGGAGAGAGTTACAAAGTTATTGGAGCCACAGCCTCAAAGCACAGTGCCCTTTATTTTTTAGCGTAGATCAGGGAACAACCAGCAGATCTTGGTCAGAGAATCTGAGAGACCTGCTCAGTAGTAGATCTGCTGCAGTAGACATTCATTCTACATTCATTAATCTCAAGATTCATCTGATTACATAGGTCAGTGCCATTCATCCCCAGATATCATTTGACAAAAAGTGACCGTGCAGTCGCATTGTGTGAAACAGTGGCCGTCCATCATGATGCCAGCTAGTTGGTTTCACTTAAGTGAAGTGACTAGATATCTAGCCAGTTAAAGTTAGTTCCATCAATCTAAAGGTAGACTGATAAACTTTCAATGAAAGTTGAAATGGTTTACTTTCACTTCAGTTTGTGCAAAGGGTTGGAATTCCTGTTAAAATTACTTGCCCTTATATATTTTTATTTTCATTGCAAGATTATCCTAGCTGGGGCCAGTAACATTTACATATATACATATATATGAGTTGACCCTGTGTTTACTTTCTTCACTGAGACAGACAAAAATGAAGATGGCAGACAAACAGGTGTGAGAGAAGAACAGCAACTCAACACACCTTAGGACAAACTGTCTCAAAACAAAACAGGATATCACTGAACCAAAACCCCAAACCATGACAATCAGCATTATGTCCCTGTGCTATTCAACAGGAACAAAAACTGACCCGATCCAATTCAAACAATGCAATTACCACAGAGATATACAGTATTTGTCCTTGTAATTACAGTGGAACCAGAGTCAGTTTAACAACAACACAAACACCTAGCATGACTATAGTGTAATATTATTGTATTGTATAAATATATGATTTTGCTGAGATTGATGTAGTGATTGAGACAGATCTCTATAATTCAGCTGATGAATTGATGAAATAAAGGAGGTATATATGTAATTATAATAATAATTTAATGTACTTTGATGGGAGAGACATATACACATGTATTACTGCCTGACAGATACTGCTGCCCGCTGACATGGTGTTTGCTCTCCAGATGTCTTAAAATGCACATATTTAGATCAAGGAACTCAACATTTGATCTATGCAAAATGATGCTGGAGTGAGCAGAGACGTCCTGTTTGGTGAATGCCATTCCTCCGTCCTCTTCCTCGTATATCTGTCTCACAGGGAGGAGATGAGATGTGAGTGAGGGAGGCAAGGAAGCATGCTAGTTAAATGGAAAGCACCTGTTGGGTGTAAAGAACACTGCGACCACTGGAGCTGATATTACATTGCCACATCACAGCATCTGGGCAGTTGTAGCGTATCAGTGCAGAAGCTTACTGGACACCAGACAAAACCTTACTAATCATTAATCACATTGAATGCTCCTTACTTACAAATTCAATTTATAGAAGCTGTGCTCTACCTGGGATTGGACCCAGCACTCCCACCCGCCCAAGCAGGTGTTTGAAGCAGCTGCTGCTTTACTGATGTTGCCCCAGCTGCTGCTTTGGGTAGGCTTTTGTACCCTGAAAAGTGTTGATGTACAGATAATGGATGGATGGATGGAAATGTTGATGTGTACTGTGGCCCTGAGAGCTCAACACACAAAACATGGACAAATTAAGAAAATACCTTCATGAGTTTGACAACACATGTACACAAATGCATTGCAAATGCAGAGAAAATAAGCAAGTACAGAAACAAGCCGCAAGTAGCACAGACAACAACAGAAACTGTTTCCAGTGGACAGTAAAAGGTGATGAACGAAGCTGGAACCTGCTTGTTGCCATGGATTGCAACTCATGAAGTGATTGAAGTCAGGTTAGTATATCATCTGTTTATGTCAATACTGTGGATTTCTGACTTTTGCACACACGCACTTGATATAGGACCTTGCAGAGCAAAAAAGTCAGTCATTTTAATGAGGAGAATGAGGATTTTTCACTTGTCTGTTGTCTTTGTGTGTGATGTCTGTTTGTAAAGTAGTGACATTTACTTTTGTATTTAGGCTACTCACTCCGGATATTTAATCATTCCTGGAAGACTTACTTCCTTAAAAAATCTCCATACAAACAATAATGTGTAATTGTGTAATTTGCATAAGCCCCTCTAGTGTGGATCTGTATGTGATTATGATGCTGCCTATTAGACTATTTTTAGGCTACATTTTGGAAGACATCTAGGGTTGGTCATTAAACTCTCTCATTTAGTCAAGCAGTAATTAACTTAAAGGTATTTTTTTTCCCATTGCTTTGTCAAATTTCTCTATTGGAGTTCACTCTTTCAAAACTCTTCACACAGCACAGCAGACGTTTATCATTTTTCATTGCTTTCACACAACATGCATTCAATGACCACATCTTTCAATTTCATTTCAACTTTTATTCTCACCCAAACTCAACCACTAAATCTCATTTATTTACGGTTTATTTCGCACTTTTACATACTATTGTCAAAACTGTTCAATTATGTTCAAAACCTAACATAACTAAAAATTAAAATGCTTAAGCTCGTCACTGGGACACAAGTACTTTATTTTATTGACCTAATAACCTCTGTTAACGACCTGTGCCAGGTGAGGAAATGGACCAAGCGAGGCAAAAAAACGTGTTTCTTTTTAAAAGCCTATAACCAGAGAAATTGCATGCTGACCTGTTTTACCCTTTCCAGGATTGATGGCACAAAGAGTTCAGTAACTGGTCTGATGGAAATGTAAACAGAGCGGCCTGTTGTGGAAACAGCATTAATATCATATTAATAATATTGATTTGTTGTTCAGTGGCTCTATAGTTAGTTATAAAAAAAAGTTGGCCATTACTATAAATCATTGCATACAGATAGAAACTAACTACAGTGGGCAAATCTGCTATAAATAATGGAAACGGCTCTCTGTTATTTCATTAATGTCTAATGAGTAAGACATTAATCTACTCCATTAAGTCCCCAGACCCTACTTTCCTAATGTGGCCAGTGGTTAGTGAAAGCTCATCTTGCAGTGAGAGGAAAAGCTGATGGAGCTGGCGCCAGAGAGGTTGAGGTCAAGGGTCAAGGACTGTGCAGGTAGATGGACAGTGGCAGCCTGGGCCACTTATTCAGCCTGTGGAGTTTATGCTGCTTATTGAGAAATCAATATGTGTCTCCATTTGAAGTGAGGAGATTTTTTTTTTTTTTTTCAAACCCCATAAGGACATCTGAGCTGCTGAAATGAAATTGGTCACTGGATAAGTGAGTTTGAAAAGATGCCAGTGCCAGTGTTACTGTCAGGTGTATTAAGCCTGCCACAGCCTCTGCCTACAGCTACCTACTAATACATTAAGACTTCACTTGGGAATCTGAAACTGTCACTTGCATTGCAAAAATGTTACCTGTCACAAATGATTTAGCATAAAAATGTAGATAAAAGCAAAATATTTTTTACCTCTCTGATTCGTTTTGTCCTTTTGCACTGCAGAGCAAATATAGTGAATGTGAGTGTTGACCAGCTGATAAACAGCAGCTGTCGGTCTTTAAACCCAGCTCAATGCTTGGTGCTTGCTCCACTATTGCATTTCATCTAAGTAATTTCGCCGCTTTTTCCTGTCCCTAATATTCATTATTGGTCCACATTGAAACGAATAGGTGGCCCTGAATGTGTGGACAGGCCACCCCGTGCATTAAAATTTGATGTCGGTCAATTGGCCAATGAGAGCTCAGAGCGTATCAAATATTAATACCTTAATGCCCCGTGTGAAGTAATTAAGTCCCAATGGCTTTTAGAAGGAGAGGAAATCAATGAAGCACATGGTTTAATTTTTCATTTAATTGTTGTGGAGTTGCCATGTTTGTGTCTTGAGCAGCAGAATATCGTTAGTAGGAAATGTAGAAAATGCCGCTCATTATTTATGATCTACGATTAAACCAAGTCCCATCCATTTGTTATGAACGTGAATATCTCTCCAATTTAAACCCGCTGCACAGTCGGCGATCAATTCCGGATTCATTAATATTTTTAATGAATGTAGCCTCATGCAAACTTCTTTATTTGTATTATTAAAATCTCTCTTTAACTCTGGGGTTTCTGCTGGTCTTAGTCCTGGAAGATGAAACATGAAACAGCGGATGAAAATATTCCAGCATCATGTGCAGCTCTGCTTTGTTCCCACACTAACAAATGAGAAGGCATCAGTGTTTGCGGCAATGTCACTCTGAACATGAATTAATAATGGCGCCAGCTCCATAACAATAAATGAGTAGCCTGCATTAAACATCAATTATTTTTCCAGTGATTCATACTGTATCATTTGAACACATTAGGGTATTAAGTTTCCCAAATTTCTGCAGCGTGGATCAAAGCAGACGAAGTTATAAAATGTGCTTTTGATTTGAAAGGATAAACTGGTTTTCTTGAATTGACGGTTGCTTCAGCTGGATAATGTCAGTATTGTTATGTCTGTGTGACGTTTACTCGCCAGATGTTGACTGACTTTATTAAGATTCACAATGAGCTGAATTCATGAACGGACTATAAGACAACGGGTCTCTTCAAAATAAGACAACCCGTCATACTGAGCAGTTTCACCATAACTCTAAAGTTCTGTTGTTGCCCCACTACGTTCCCCCCAAACCTTCCTGCCTTATCACATCGACAGTGACATTTTTTACACAAATATTATCTGAACAGTGTAATGTACAAAATGAAAATGTGCAGGCTAATGCATGTTAAAGTGTCTTAAAGCAGTTTTACTGGAGCCTGAGTGTGCACAGTGCAGCTGGAGGAAAACTGACCAAGAATTCAACAAACATTCATCTTAAATACTCAGTAGTAAAGGATTAGGAGCAAAGACCAAAACCTTCCTACTTTTGACTGAGCCTGTGATGATCCCACTGTGGCTATAAACTATTAGATCTATCCGTTTATCTGTTTGATTGTAATAACCCGTTGGCTCAATAGAAGTCATGTTTGTAAAATATGTGTTGCTGAAATCATGAGAAACACGATTATTATTAGGAGTCGTTTGCAGTGGCACTGTGCAGGTTGTAGACTGTGATTTACCTAATCTGAAAGTACTGCAAATGTCAGAAACGTAATAATAAGAATGGTGTATAAATGGTGGCAAAAATGATGATACGAGAATAAAGGAAATTTCACATGGTTGATTGCAGCCTAAAGTCCAGACAATAATGTACTAATAACTTATAATTAATAGCTAATATTTATTTTCAAGGTGCTAAGTTTTAGGTGCTAAACTAAAGCACGCATGTGTGTGTATGTGAGTGTGTGTGTGTGTGCTCGCCCACGTGCAGAGTGTGACGCAGCTGAAACCTTGTATAGTTGTATTATTGATCTTGTCCAGCTGTTAATCAGTATTTTAGGAAGTCTTTAGCCAATCGAGTCTCCGGGCCGAAAATTGAGTCTTAATCTCTCGCTGTCTATTTGGCAGCTTGATTGATGCGGCGGCGTGTGTGTGTGTGTGTGTGTGGGGGGGTAGTCGCTCTCCTGCTTGCGCACACAGACTCACACATGTGCGCCCGCACTAGATAACGACCGGAGCTCGAGCGCCAGGAGCGCAGACGGAGGAGTCCGGAGAGCGGCGCGTGGAGCAGCCTGTGTTCCTCGCGCCGGAGCGGGTGGCTCGCGGAGGCCATGGATCACATCGGGATACTGGGGGCTCATCTGCAGCAGCACACGCACGTGGAGCCCATCAGCTTCGGCATCGATCAGATCCTCAGCAACGTGGAGCAGAGCTGCATGCTGGGTGTGAGGATGCACGAGCCGGACTACGGACACGCGGCCTACAGCAGCGGCGGGAGCAACGGTGTGAACGGCGGCGGCTTCACGTGCGCTAACGGCGGATATAACGGCCCCGCCAGCTCCTGCGGGATGGCTTCCCTCGGCGGGGCTTATCACATGAACATGAGCATGAATGCGAACGGGACTAACGTGAACGCCGCCGGGGTCATCCGCGTCCCCGCGCACCGGCCTCTGAGCTGCGGAAACGCGTCCGTGCCGCCGGTGAGCGGCACCAACCTGAGCGCGCTGACGTTCCCCTGGATGGAGAGCAACCGGCGCTACACGAAAGACAGGTTCACAGGTAGGCACGTCTTATAACCCACAATATAATATAATATAATATAATATAATATAATATAATATAATATAATATAATGTGAGGCACAAGGGGAAACGACACCATTTTATATGTTTTTATATGCAGCATTTTTGTTGTAAATTGTTTCAATAATCCTTCAGCAAATACATTTAACACAACCTATATAGCTGAAAGAAAACCTACACTGACCAGTCTAAAACGTCCCTTTGTGTAGACTATCACAATTAGGATTTCTCATTTTTGGCATTTTTGCATTGTGATCCAACAGGCTAGTGTTGATTCAAATGTAAAAATCAAACGACAACTGTAAAATAATGTCAAAAAAATAAAATAAAATAAAAAATACAAAAGGAAATTTCCTTAGCTTTGTTATTGGTATATCTATCTATCTATCTATCTATCTATCTATCCACGCCCTCTTGTGTATTATTATTATTATTTTATTTTTTTTATTATTTTTTATTACTATTATTATTATTATTATTTACGACCTGAGCTGTGTAATCTATCACCTGTGAAGCTGTCCCTGCTGCAGTCTTCTTCCTCTCTGTTTCTTTACCTGTTCTGCCTGCAGGCCTGTCTGTATTCCCCCGTGAGCTCTTATAGCTGCATTACATTTACCATTTAAATATCCGAATTCCTATTTAACTTACTATGCTGGACTGATACAATGTCGAAATTATTGCAACATATTATTCAAGCAACATTTCACCTATGCAGAAAACAAGTTCTCTAAACGTCTTTGAATATGCTATAAATAAAAAAACACTAGTTCTGCAAAGGCTCTTTGGCTGTGGCATAAATATATATATGTATATAAAAAAGTTCATATATATATATATAAATGTATAAATAGACATTTACATACATACATGCATAAATTGAACTTCAAAACTGATCAGATCCTTTGGTTATGACATGAGAAATAAATATGCAAATACATAAAATACACGCACAGGCATCCAAATGTGTTATGGTATAAAATGCATCAAATGAATAAATGAATTATTTAATTTAATTTAATTGTTGTTTACAGGACAATAACAGTATGCTGTATGTACATGAACACTGTTTATCCATAAGTAAAACATGAAATATAGATTCTCCTATTGAAGTATTATAATGGGAGTCGTGTATTGCACGATGCTCTGTCAGCGCTGTCCACTGTCTGCTCGTCCTGCACACCCTGCTTTCACCTGTCCTGTCCTGTCCTGTCCTGACTTGTGCTGTCCTTTCCTTTCCCGTGCTGTCCTCCTGTCCTCTCCTGTCCAGTGTCCCTCTCACCCCTCCCTGTAACACGTCGTGTAGGTCATCCCTACCAGAACCGGACGCCGCCCAAAAAGAAGAAGCCTCGGACGTCCTTCACCCGGCTGCAGATCTGTGAGCTGGAGAAACGCTTCCACCGGCAGAAGTACCTGGCGTCTGCTGAGCGGGCAGCGCTGGCCAAGGCCCTGAAGATGACCGACGCCCAGGTCAAGACCTGGTTCCAGAACAGACGCACCAAGTGGAGGTGAAACCATGGCTCACTTTACAAGACATGTAGTTGATTCATTATTATTATTATTATTATTATTATTATCACCATTATTATTGTTGTTGTTATTATAATTATTATTATTATTATTGTTATTATTATTATATAAAGCTACTAACCGCTCAAAGAGGCCCGGCACTTTTTATGGAGGGCTGCAGGTCTGTTTGGTTCCTAAGGGCTGTCAGGGGCCCACCAGTGGTTTTTAAAGGGCTCCAAGAGGAAGTTGGTTTCAATTGACTGTTATTTCAGCGCCTAGATGGAAGCACAATATGAGGATTATATATAAGTGGCTGTGGCCACTGTGGCGGTCATCATGTGTACACTTATCTGACAGTTCAATCCACGAAATCATAACAAAAAAAAGTTCATATTCACTCAGTTTCCAGTTAATTAGGTCTAACGAGGTAAAAACGAATGCAGTAAAGAAGGTTATAATGTCCAGTTTTTGTTTAGATTGAGCTTTATGGTCATTTTGGAGGATGTAGTTTGTGGTGCTGTTGAACTGGAAGTCATTATGCTGAGAGGTGCTTCTGCTATTTAGTCAGCCTTCACTGATATAAATGGGTGGACAAAATAATAGAGACACCTGTCCTGAAGGTAGGATTTATTGAGGGACTGTCGTTTTAGGTGTATACACTTGTTAAAATGCTTACTGTGTGTACATATTAGACTGCTGACGTGGACAGGTCTCATGGACATGGAAGCTTTTAAATTGAACCAGGCTATTTTACTACTTTAAAATGGAGTAAATATCATTGTCAATTAGAATAATAAAAATAATTCCTTTCTGTGAGGCAGAATTTAAACATTAAGGCTTTTAAAAAAGGAATTAATATGTTTATTTCTTTACTCAATTATTTTTAGCAAATCATGTATTTAAAAGAAATATGATTAAAAGATGATGGGTACAAGGTAAAAAAAAATCATTAAAGAAATAAAATGTATTTAGCCACATTGTAGACATCTTGGGATGCATCATGTAATAATAATATTATAATTTACAATTGGAAATGGATTCAGCATATTGCATAAATATAAAATCGAATTTTGGTGTGAATCTGTCCTAAAGTAACCTATAGAATAATGTTGTCATAGATAAAAAGGAAATAAAGATGTCGTTAGTAAGAGTGCAATTTTATATTAATTTTATATTTTAATATAGAAAATTCATAAACGCCATAGTTTCAAAAAAAAATGTTTTTTAATGTAAACATAACACGGCAGAATAAGGTAACATTGCGTATAAATAAGAATATATGGGCCTGGAAAGACTGCGATCAAAACGGTCTGTAACATATTGTTTTAGCATTTTGCAGAAATGCGTTATTATTATTTTTTTAATGTTATTTTCATTATGTCCACATATGCAGCATTTAATATTATTATTAGCATTATTTATGAATATTTCACAAAATAATAATCGTCTACGTGACATGAAATTAAAGGTTAATGACAAATACAGAATTACTGTTCTAGTTTTTAAAAACTGATTTTGCGTATATATTCACACTTCTCTTCAGCTGCTGTCCAGTTATTGTCCTGTACTGTTTATCTCAATAATTATAATGGAGCTAGTTTTCGTTTTTTTAGGATTATTATTTCATTATTCCTTGAAAATAATAAAGCTTTCTATTTTGTAATAATTCATAGATTTTAAAGTAACCTGTGCTAGATGTTGTTCTGTGCAGAGCAGAAAATGAAATGAACCATAAATTTATAAAGCCCAGTGTCTCAGTGTAAGTATGAGGGAGATAACCGTGACTGTGCAGTGTATAAAGACATTAGCTGTACGTTCCTACCGTGTGTGTGAGCCGCTGCTTCCGTGCTGCTCCTGCTGCAGGCGGCAGACGGCGGAGGAGCGCGAGGCGGAGCGGCAGCAGGCCAACCGGATCCTCATGCAGCTGCAGCAGGAGGCCTTCCAGAAGACCATCAACCAGCCGGTGACCCCGGACCCGCTGTGCCTGCAGAACAGCTCTCTGTTCGCCCTGCAGAACCTCCAGCCCTGGACCGAAAACACCGCCAAGATCAGCAGCGTGTCGACCTGCGAGTGAAGCCGGACACACGGCCTCCAGCTGGGCGGCGTATCTGCCCGGGACCGACCGATTGCTGGAGGGCAGAGACACGGGCTGCAGCCCGCTGAGGAGCTCCATGTAGAGGAGGCAGGTCAGCTCCTCTTATCATCACCAAGCCTCTGTCGGACAGACACCGGTGCTGCAAACAACATCCAACATGCTTCAGATGGGCTCCCTCAGCTCTGTGCCCCTGGGGGTCTGGATCCTTCAGGGGTCTGAACCCAGTCCCTGCTTCAGCCCTGCACAGACCAGACTGACATGTTGGAAATATTTCAGAGGCATCATGATGAACAGTGTGTGACACAGAACTGCAAAAAGCCAGAGGACCAGGGCAGGCGGTTGTATTATAGTTTACCTTTGAGGACTTGATGTTTCATAAACAGCATATTTTCATATTTGATGTCTGACAAAAAAAAGATGTGTGTGTATGTCATGTGTCATCAGTGTCTGTGTTTATCTGCTATGTTAATGGACTTTTTACTCAACTGCAAAACAACAGGGCACTTGTTTAAGCACCTTTGTATGAATTCAAACATATAATCTGACACGTTACAAAATGAAACTCCATGTGATGATTTACAGCAACAAACCAAGAATATCTGTCTATTAAACCATTTTATAATTTAGGAATAAATGACCCTAAAGGCCAATAAGCATCTGTTTAAAAGAAAAATAATATATAAACAATGACCACTTTTGACCACAGTTTACCACATTTCACATTTTTCTGGACTCTTATTTTAGTATAAACGCTTTACAAACTGTATTTTCCTGTTTCCTGTGTTAAGTGTGTAAGCAGAGCATCTCAGAGGCCTGAGGCTGAGATCCAACAAGCTGACCAGTCACCAACAAAGACCAGTCCTGTGTCCATGGGCATTTCTTATCTTTTTTTTCCATTGCAGAAAAGTGTGTGTTTACAAATGGGTAAAGAAATGCTTCAAAATAGGCAAAAATTCAAAATCTATTCAGGATGAATATCTTCTACATTCATATCTAACCTTGTATGTTACCTTGCTCAGTGAAAACACATTTTTAACTCATGTTCATTTTCATGCAACAAATACAGTAATACAGTACAGCCCATATGTATTTTGTCAGTTAGAGTAACCTTAAAGGCAAACAATTATATCAGTCCATTGCTTCTTATTTTCAGACTTTCAGACTGATCAAAACATTGTAGAGCTTGAGTGAATGAAAATAAGAACACTGAACTGATACAATGACACATATGCACAATAACAATAAGCAAGATGCATCAGCTATGTATTAATATTTAGGGAACAATAGAGGACTATCAGCCACACTATGATTGATACTATGATACTATTATGATAAACTAAAATTAAGATAAACAGTTGGACAAAGCCCATATATTCCCATATATTTCAGCTTTATTTGGAAATGTATGATATGAGGATATGTAGCACTAAAGCATAATATTGGCTATTGACTTAAACCTGCAATGACTGGGGGGTTAATGTGAGTCCAATATTCACTCTCTTTAAACCAGGGTTAGGTTCCTGAGGGTAAACATCTGGCTCTGCAGCTCCTAAATGCTCCACAATGTCCACCAGCTAGTCTCTAACCGTATCTGTCTACTGTTTGCTGATGAAAAAAAAAAAAAAAAAATCAACTATAGCCATTCTAAGTTGGATTCCTCTTTTTTTACCTGACCTTGAGGTCCTGTCTGGAATTGGGTGCCTAAAACAATTTTAACCACTTTTATTATATCAGTTGATTTTGTGAATACTTGTTACTATATTAATTTGTGATTAGCACACAGCAAACCTGGAACGAAGTAGTATGCAACCTGACAATGCAAAGACGAGGGGAGTGACAGGTTTAATGTGTGCGTGTGTGAGTATGAGTGAATGTGATAAACCTAAAAATTAATTAAGGAAGCCAAAATTAATTGAATAATTAATTAATTAAAGAAAAGGAAAAACATGACAATAAATGAGATGAAAATGATAATAAGACAAAATGAATCATTCAAGTCAAGTTCCCGTTTCAGGCCTTTTGGGGATACTGTGTCAAGAGTATAGATACTAAAAAAAAAAATCCTCATGCACTCTTATGTATTTGAGTGTAGAAAGGTTGAGTTTGGTTGTGCTGAAATGGGCTGACACTGGATTTCTGGGCTCATTTGTAATACTTCTCCTATGTTCTGAAATTCTTACGGGCCTATGTAGTGTTTCCCCGTCACAGGCCAGACATTTGATAATCTAAACCACGTTTGTGTGTTTCAAGTGGTCACTCCATTCATCATAAACCGTTCTCCAGAGCACAGGTGGCTAAAGAAGTGGCATTCTGAAGTGAAATTACAATGACAGTTGCCATGTGGGAAACATGACAAGAAACAGGTATTCTCCAGCTCTCTCTATTGTGAGTCAGCTCTCACACAGTATCCCAGATATCATGAGTGGGTTGTACACAAAATGTGAAGGCTCTAAGAAAATCTAATTAGGATTTTTCAACTTCTGATCTGAATTTAGAATGTGACAGTATTGTTTTCATTTTTTGTTATTTCATAGTTTTTTCAAATTCTTTTTCAGAAGGAAGATAACTATATACAACATGCTCTCCTGTTTGTTCTTGTCCTTTTTTACACAGACATCTTACTTCACACAAAGATAGGTGATATTTTGGTACATACAGTATCTTCATATGATATGATACATGTATTTTTTTGTCCAAGAATTTTGAGGTGTGTATTAGTGTTGGCAGTGCATGCTGAGCCAGCTCTGTGTGTGTGTGTAGTGTGTGTAGTGTGTGATGTGACATTCTCCAGGACTGCTTTCTAAAGGGTTGAAGAGGAATGTAAAGGAGAATTTCATCATCCACTCAAAAATATCTGCACTGAGTCGCTGGAAACCTCCTGGAATTCCTCTCACACATACAACCACACACAAATGATTTCACCCTGGGGAGAAAGAGTGGTCGCCAGAGCTGATAAAGATAAAGCTAGTTTAGAAAAACACACCGTTTGGCACAGCCCATGCAGTTATTTTTTTTTTCACTCTTTCTCTTTTTCTCTGTATTTGACACGCACTCGATAACCATAAAAGCAGACAGCAGTGCTGTCCTCAGTCCACATGCATCTGTGTACTTCTGGTCTGGATCTGTTTTTGGTCCCCTTAGTTCCAATAGAGAGAGATCTTAACCCATAAGAGCCCAGATCCATGTCATAACTTTCTGGAAAATGATGGGGGATATACTACAGACCACGTGGAGCACATAGAACACCTTTCTGATGTATCTATTAAAATGTTTATTTACAATATAATTTATAAAATTTCATATCGTTTAGATTTATCTTTCATATAATGTTATTGTTAATTATATTTCAAAGTGTTTGTTACACCTATGTCACCATGGGTTCTTATGGGTTAATGCTCCAGCATGCAATGATATTTTATAGAGTAGTTATCTTCCAACTTTGTGCCATTTAGTATGCAGTAAGCCATCTTATCACATACTCCAGACCAATACTCCAGCTACAGTTGAGCATAAAACTTTATTCTTGACTTAAGAAATAGTAGATAACAAACCTGATCTCAAGGTCCACTTACTAGTTGTTTCTAGAGCTTTCAACAGCATCTTGTGCTTTTCATTGATGGATGAAGTTTGCTCAATAGTGAAAGTTGCTCATTGAACACACTGGATCAGAAAGTCTCAGCAGTCTTACACGGGCTTCTGATGATATGAAGAATCATTTTACCATGTTTGTGACACTCACAAAAATGTATTAATCATTTTATCTGTGTTAAGTGTTATTTTGGGAAAAAGTCTTTTGGTGCCTCACTTGTTCTGCAATACTGAACGTGGCCACTACACCAAAATCACCTCTCAGAGCAGGGCAGTCCATACACACTAAATGACCAGAAGTATGAGGGCATCCAAACATTCTGTAGAATAATTTTAATGTAAAGTGTGTGAGAACATAAGTTGCACTTACCAGCTGTTAACAAGCTTTCAACTGCATATCACATTTCCTCACTTAAAGTGCATACTCTGCCATGAAAATGCTAAACTCAGCTGCAACTCTTGTGTAACCTTGGGTTCTTTAAGTGCTCCACTCATTTCATCAATTCCACAGGAGGTAAGCAAACACATTACAGGAGTTGCTCTGTCTCTAATTTCAATAATAATAATAATTTCAATAAACCAACATGTCTTGTGAATGCTCCATAAAATAATTCTGTTCAGTTGGAATTGCGTCTACATTGTAATAGCAGAGGTAACTTAATGTGCACTCGAGGCTACAGCAAGCAGGCTGTGAAAGGTTCATTTCAGTTCAGACTTGTAGGAACAGTATGAACAGAATGACATGTTCGCTGCAAAACTGATGCATTTGAAAATGCACAAGTGACTTTTCTCTCTGGCTGACACACTCACATACCTTCATATGCATTCAAACCCACATCATTTGAGTCCCCACTTAAATGCTGATATTCAGTCAGGGCTGTACAGTCAAGGACAGTCAGTAAATGGTAAATGGACTGAATTTAAATAGTCTACCCTTTACAACACATTCACACACTGATGGCAGAAGCTGCCATGCAAGGTGCCAATCTGTTCATTGGGAGCACTTTCTGACACTTTGGCATGCATGGAGGAGTCAGGGATCCAACCACCAGTCTTCTAATTATTGGAAGACCCACTCTGTCTCCTAAGGCATGAGATTTTCAAAACCTGATACTAGGCTTACCCTTCAGTTTTGGTGGAAACCAGGTGCTGGGAACAATCTTCCAGGACACTGTCATTTCAACATTTCTGTTTTAGTGTAGATTAATCAAATGAGATACAATGTGTTCATCAGTGAGCTTTAGAGGTGTTGGTAGGTGAATATTTGAAACATAGCCAGGTTTTCACCTGTTTCCAGTCTCAGTGTTAAGCTCTGCTAACCATGTCCTGACTCCACCTCCAAATTTATATAGACATGAGATTAATTTACATCTGAACATACTGTTCTTGGAAGAAAAGTGATTAGGTATGGTTCCCTAAATGCTATACTATTCTTTCCAAAAACATGATTTTCAATCACTATTAAAGAAAGGTGTGTGTGGAAATGATAACTGTGCAAAGCAAAATCTTACTGGGTGGTCATTTTTGTAACCAAACCAAAGCAAACCAGGCAGAAAAATACTTAAAATCCTCTTTTATCCCTAGATATAAAAATTAATTAAAAACTAATTCCTTGCTAAGGCCCTGTGTACAACAGGTAGATCTTATCTGACAGCTCAATGTACTGGAATGGAATTATTAAGCTGATCGAAGTTATCAAACAAATTGGTCTTTTGAACAGGAAAAGCATAAATTAGGCTCATTTTTAAATTTACATAATTGTACGGCGCCTCAAGTCTAATATCAGTGCTTTGTCTCCTCCTACTGGCGTCAAATTGACGCTGCATTGGCCTGCAGCCATTTTCCGTCGCTAGATGATGACGCAAGTTGCGTAAATGAAGCGCGACAAATAACAATAACTTAATTGTGTAAGTGTCCGAGCATAGCAGGATCAACGTCGTTGTATTGCTTTGTTGTCTCAACAAACTCAGACATGTCTCTTGTGCGGTTATGTGCTTCAGTCAGCAGACATGTTGTTTCTCAGAGACTAGCTGTGGAGTCTGTCTTTACAGGTCAGTGTGTGTGCTAGCAGCTAACGTTAGCCTCGCAAACTCTGCATGATTTTCTTATGAGCCACAACTCCTTTCACACATCTGTTGCTTTAATGTTTTAATGATGGCAATAGTCGTGTTCTGTGGGTCACAGAACATGATATAGAATGGCAGGCATGTCATGCTATCAAAGTAACGTTGGCTAAATCAGAGCTAGAAGTCCCACGTTAGTCTGTTATGAATGGCTGTGCCTTACATTGACAGTTGTATTGCTCCAGTGTTTATTCTGAACCCTCCTTTGTCCTTGCGCTTCCCGGTGTGTCTTGTTCAGGATGTTCACGAGCAGCCAGCGGAGCGGTGAAGGACAAGGAGCCGCTGAAGAAAGCCAAAACCCCGCAAGGTCGCTTTGACAGCCCCGAGGAGAAGCGCCAAGATGTTCTGGAAAGTGCGAATGACGATGGGTGAAATATTATCTGTGTAGTTTGCTTGTCGCCAGCAAATCCAATTACAGAACCTCTGCTGAATTATCAATGAATCTAGAATCAAAGCCTGCCAGAGAAATGTCGTTCAGATGAACATTAGACACTCACAATAATAATAATAATAATAATAATTCAAATTAGAGATGTACAGTATATCTTCATTCTTGACGTAGGAAACAGTTCTTTTACATTTTTTTTTTAACTCAAGGCCCACCTACTAGCTTTGTCTAGAACTTTCTACTGCATTTCTGCATGTGGAGTTCTCAATTGCCATTATATGACATTATTGAACTTCAAAAGTTACAACTCCATCAGCTCAGGAAGAAATGGGCTTGAAAGTACAGGAGACGCAAGTAAGTGGACCTTGAGTTATGTTTGCCAAAGCTCCATCGTAACATTGTAACCTCTATGAAGATGGGGTAAGTGCTGACTGCATTATTTTTAGCAGGGTGGACCTAATAAATTGGACATGGACATAAGATAAGATAAGATAAGATAAGATAAACCTTTATTCGTCTCTCAGTGGGGATATACTAAAACAATTTCAACAATTTCCCAGTTTGGAATGAATTCAGTCTATCTATCTATCTATCTATCTGTCTATCTATCTGTCTATCTATCTAAACCATATGTTTTGAAGAAAGTGAAGCAGTTTTAAGGCAATTAACTTAACCATTCTCTTGTTGTCCTCTAGAGTTCCCTGAGGATGTGAACCCTGTAACCAAGGAGAAGGGCGGTCCTCGTGGTCCAGAGCCCACCCGCTACGGAGACTGGGAGAGAAAGGGCCGCTGTGTCGACTTCTAGTTCATTACCCATAAACTGACACTTTTTAAAGCATTGGTTGTTTTTGCTGTGCAATCAAAAGTCTGAGTTTCTGATCAGAAGGGGAGGATAAGACAAAGATGAGGACTGAGTTTCTGACTGTGACTATATTTATGCTTACAAGGGAGCAAAAACTGTCATCAAATATGTTTTGTTGCAGGTGAGAGTGAGACATGGTTCATAGTGCTGGCCCTGTAAACTCACTGTGTTCTGTCCACAAGTATGAATGTTAAGATCAATAAAATGAAACATGATTCTGTACAAGTCTTGTGTGTTGATCGATTTATATTGAGTATGTGTTACAACTATATGAATCTCTCAGATAGCTATGTCCAAAAATCCAAATCCACATTAACTGAAAATCTAAATCTGTTTTCCTACTAATAATTGCATTTGCTTGGCATTTAACATTTGATCATAATGTGATTACACTGAGATAATCCTGAGAACAAGAGTTTGGAAAACTAGTCTGTAAATACAGGGCAGCATTCTCATTTAATTATTTTTGCCAGGAAATCCAGTACAATTTGTCACCAATTGTGTTGCGTGGATTACATGTGGTTTGGATGAATCATATGTAATTGTATGATTCTAAAGAAAAGAAACAAATCCTTTATTGATAGGTTATACATTTAAGTATTTGTTGGGTGAGAGTATTTTTACTGAATTCTATTATTCTATCATCATCATCATCATCATTATTAGCACCAATTGTTGTAGTGGCCGTGGCAGTATTGGCAGTATTTGAAGAAGTTGTTGCTACAAGACACATTATGTCTGATCAGTGTTTCTAAATAGCTAAGATATGTATGCACTTCTTATTTTGCCCGCTAAGGGGAAGTAAAGAGCCACATCGGCCTGCTCCTATTTCAAATTGAACTCAGTTGTACGTTGTGTTGCCTTCACTTGCCGTCAGCAAATATTAAAATATTATAATTATGACTTTTCAACCCAGAAAGTAATAAAACTAACATGACTAACACGTATTTTTTCCTGCTATTGTCAGGCGTTTATGTCCATTAATACTTTTGTGTCCTTAAAACGTAATCATATACCCCACACACTGTACATATTATATACATGCTATAACCGGGACTCTCCTTTTTTTTTTTTTTTTTAAGAAAGACGAATATTAATTATAACTGAGCGGTAAGCAAACAAGCAAACTGACGAGCAACTTGTAAGCTAATAACAAATACTACGAAAAGCGTTGTGCTCAAAGACTAAAAGATGGAAGCTGTTCAGGATTTAAGGAGAAGCCGTGAAGGCAGCACGGTTAGCAGAAGGAGGCTGCACAGAGCACAGGCGACAACAACTGGACTCTCCCAGCTAAACTACAGTGGTTTAATGTGGTAAGTATGTGTGATTTGTAATGTTTTGACACTGACTCGGGGTCGTAAAAGGAGATTGTTAGTTAGAGTGCGTTGATAGATTTCCGATAGATGACTATTGGTCTGACTTCCGGTGGGCGGTGGGGAAAGTGTCACATACTTTACACAAGACGTGATATGACAAAGAAGCTTGGTGGATCATAATGATGTTCGAGTAGATCCTAAAGAAATGGCCATGGTTGGATTCCATTGTGTAGGCTATGTTTCATCCAATTGCAGGATTTTTGAGTTTAGTACGTGTTGCACGTTTTTCATATTAATCAAATCACAAAGCTGGGTTTTATTCATTCTCTTCATTAGTAGACGTGAAGGCAGGAGCTCACATGCTCAGGTCTGTGGACCACAATGGCTCCTGGCTTTGTGCAGGACACTTGTGTTTGTTATCGCAGCTTGTTGCCATGGTTTCCTCCACAGTCCCACTCCCACCCCCACTCCCACTCCCCTGTGTCTGACAACAGTTTATAAGTTTGAACAAATGAGCAAAGGCTCAAACTTGAAGTTAACCACTGACTGGCTATTGAGCACCTTTATGGTAAAGACTGACATTAAGGAACCATGAAGTTCTGTGGCCCTTCCACACTGTAAATATGAGTGGACTGTGAATGCTTACAGCTCTCCTGATGACTGGCCCACACATTCTCCAACACACCGAAAGCCCTGGGTGAAAGCAATGACATGTAAACTTTCACTGTGCTTCTGTGTTTACTTTCCACATTTAAATGGCAGCCTGTTTGGAAATGCCCCTGTTGTGGGACTAATAAAGGAATATCTTATCTTAACTCATTGCAAATGTTCTTCTGGGGGAGTGGTGTATGTCAACAGCTCTACGGTTAAAACATGATTGATAAGTCAATTGACAGAAATTACAGCAGTTTTAATAATTTAAAACATTAAAAAAACATTAAAAACTCAACCTCTGTAACAGGAAATTAGAGAACTGGACAGACAATTCAAGACTTATACACAACAGTAAACAAGTGGGTCTTTAGCTTTGCTTGAAATACATCAACTGAACATGCCTGCCTAATGTCTGCAGGTGGACTTGTCCATAATGATGATGCATGGAATGAAAAAGCTTGCTCACCAACCGTCTTTTTACGGACAGATTACTGTGGCTTGACAACTGATTAATCATTTAAGTGACTGAACAAGCTGAAACACCCACCCCTCCACTGGGTCCAGTTTTTCCAATGTGAGGATTTCCTTTTTATATCACAGTAAACAGAATATCTTTGGGTTTCAGATAGATGGAATATGGATTAGTTGATTACTTTTTAAAAAGCTGATTAACTTACGAGGAAAATAATCATTAGTTGCAGCCCTAAACAGATCCAAAATACATATTGTTAATTTTGTACATATTGTAGAAAAACTGACGTGCTGCTGTTTCTGGAGTCTATCTTAAAATGAATCATGTTCGCCAAAGTGGAATATAAGTGAGTACTGTATTTTCCTGGTGATACATGTACCTGTTAATTTAAGTTAAAGTTTTAACATCTTTAATAGTGCTGAGATCTGCAACCATTACTGTGGCTGTGCACATGGGTGTCTGCTGCTTAACAACATGATCAGAGATCCAGTAAGTGCAGGTTTTGATAAGCGAATGGTTTTGCAGTGTATCACGTTCATCAAAGAGTGTTCCAGTTCAACAAAGAAGCGAGTTCAGTTAAGCCTAGGGTCTTTGTTCAGTTGTAGCCTTTGATTGACATTTCCCTCTTGAGTCTAGTACCACTCTCTCTAGGCCATCTCCATGGAAACCTGGCACACTATCACAATGGGGGGATAGTGTGAGAGGTTCACCCACACGAGACAGGGAAAATATGTGATGGTCCTGTCTGCATTACAGAATGTTTGTACGTTTTGAAAATGGCTCTGATCATTAAATGCAGAGTGCTAAGTTTGTCTTTACACACTCTCATGTTACAACAGAGACGTGATACTCTGAGATACAACAGCCTAGTTTACCCAAATGATCCTCCTTTGTGTCGGAGTGAAGGCAGAAAACTCAGAGGCTGGTATCTCCAAACCTGGACAAATAAAAGAATCTGCATGGAGAGATACCATTAGAGTGAGAAAATCATTTTAAAGATTTGGGTGAATTAACCCTTAAAGCATGATATTCAGGCTATCCTAACATAACCATAAAGAGCAACAGTGAGTTAAAGCTCTATAAAGAGGAAACTGTATTCACTGGTTTTACATGTTGTTGTATATTTGTTTGACCTTCTGTATCTTCTGGTATTAAACTGCACAGGTTACAGACATCACACACCTTGATTTTCAAATGTAGTTTCCTCTTTGTGGAATGCCCAGTTTGTCAAATTGCCTAGTATATATTTAAAGTACAATAAAAGGGAAGCAATACTACCAAGAGAACAAAACACACTGCCGCTGCTTTATTATTCAAAAAATAAAACATCCAGTCAAAGTGCTTCAAACACACTGGGTTGTTTGACACGTCATCAACGTCGTCGAAAGTGTGTTTATCTGTTGTGACTGACCGCAGTGGAAGCTGTGTTGCAGAGCCTGGGTGACATCCTCTCCCTGGCTGCATCCTACTGCCTCCCTGATCTCTCTCCATCAACTCTGTGTCTGTTTGTGTCTAGCAAACAATTTTCAGCTTTTTGGCTGAGGCACACTCAAATTTAAAAAACAAGGCTATCATTGGAGTTTGATAAGCTGATAACAATGACACTCACACCCCTTGTAAGAATGTATAATGGTCTTTTCAGTTAAAACATGTAATCTTCAGCAGCAGAAGGATGTGACTTACATCTGCAGTCTCCAGTTTTTTGATGTACAATGCATACATTTACGCATGGATGGCATAGTGGGTACCTTATTAATTATGCAGGGTAACTCGTCTTGAACCACAAAGAACCTGTGTGTGACACTGGATGACCCGCTCCCCCTCGCTGCCAAGTGGCTACCAGTGGCTGCCCGAATCTCATTCTAGGCACTGGTACTTGCCTACCTACCATCATCCTGACATCAGGACGCTGTCACAGACTGAGAACTCATTTGCTCAGACTGCATCTTGGCTCATAAAGACTCTTTCAATGTTTCTAAATGTAGCACTTGAAGCAGTTCAGCATATTTAATGACGTATTTGATGTACTTGCAGGATTCTTGCAATATTTGGGTTATATTCATATAGTTGAATGCACTTATTGTTAGTGGCTTTGGATAAAAGAGCAGGCAAAATATGTATATGTTGATGATCAGATTACAAATCTTGTCGATTTATTCTTTGATCAGATAATTGCTGATTTAAACCAAAAATACTGCCAGTTTCAGATTATTTCTTTTATGGTCGCATCAGATGAAGTATATCTTTGTCTTTTGAGATGGTCTCTGTGTTAGATTAAGTGATCTAGAGGTCATACATTCTTGACTTGATTGATAGCAGTGGCAATCATAGCTTGCCATCTTTGACACCTGTAAGGTCTTTTTTTGTCCAATTAATTGTCAGTTAATTAAATACTTAGTTGTTTAGTCTATTTATTTATGGATTTATTCATTCATTTGGAAAACCTTTTTACTAATTCCCATTTTTACTGCCCAATTAGAAAATACTTTATAACGATTTCCAGACACTTGTGGTCCTCATAGAGTTTAAATATTGGCATCAAGATTGGAAAAGAAAAAGTTAGTGGATCCCTAGGAATTCTGCATTTTCAATTTTCCAGTAATGCCCTCAGATGATCATGACTTATTTCGCACAGTTGGAGTTCCATGTCTGCCCTTTGTTGGACAGTCATCTGTATGTAGCAGACCTTCCAGCCATTGCTGTGAAAAAAATCATTTCTTTTTAGCCACTTTTTCGTAATTCATCAGCACAGCATGCAACAGAGCCAGCATCTTTCCTACAGGACATTCATGGTTTGCACAGTTTCCTCAACATGAGGAGGCCACTGTGTGATGTGGCTCTGACCACACTGCTGCTGTGTCAGCAGACCATCTGAACAGACAGTGCTCTTCCTTGCTGGTCAGGTGTCCACAGGCAGGTCTGAGCATGCAGTCTTAATGAGATCAGTGAGGTGAGTAGTGAGCATATCATTACACTGCCTGGACCCAACTGGATGCTTATCAGGCCTGCTGCTTAGTGATCCCACAACAACAGGTAGAGATGTTCCACTCACCAAACAACTGGATGTGTGTATGTGACACTTAGGTATGTGTGTTTGTGTTGAACAAAAGGATTGCATTTGATTGATTTAAAGCTATAATCTCTACTTGTGTGTATTCCAATTTTAATTTCTACTAATGAAAGTGCATATTGCATAAACATATTTTCCGTTTAAAGTTGCTCATATTTTTGCATGAACAATGGATCACAATGTGGAGATTTTTTTTGGTATAGCCTGAGATGAGTTTTGAGGCAGATCACTCCATCTGTCTTTAAAATGCCAGAAATTTGGAACAAAAAACACACAAAAAAATTCCTTGAGCTGTAAGTAACAAACTGCTTGTTTTGTCCAACCAACAAATTAATGATATAAAACAGAAAAGCTAACAAATCCTCACATTTGACCAGAACCACAGAAGGTGTTTCATAACAGCTTAAACAATCCATCATTTATCAGAATGGTTGTCATTTAATGTTCTGCTGATCGACTTTTGTTTTTGTTACAGCTTTGGGTCTGTTGGGTTTGGATCTCAGATATGACAGTCGTGTACACTCTGGTTGGGTCTCAAAGACACGGTTATAGGGCAGGTATGGCTCTCAGTTTTAGACATGTGCAGAACTCTAGTCTGATGTCCAAATAGGCTACTCTTTAAAAACCTTTTTTAAGATGTTAAATAAAAATATATGTCAGATGTTTGTTTTCAACTTGTTCTGCTGCCAAAACAATATTAATGCAGCTTTACAGTCTCAAGGAGTAGAATTTCTTATTTAAAACAAAATTTATAATATTCTGATGGCATTTTTTTATTATAGAAATTAGAATAGAAATAGAAATTTGCTTTAGGTCAAACATGTTCAACATTTTCTGCGAAGGTATCACTCTATGTCTTTATGTACTGAATTTCCTTCTTGTGTTATTACAGCGCTCCTGTGTTTCTCAACTCACCAACATGATGTTTGTTGTTGAGAAGACACTGGACAAAATTCTCAGCCACAACCACACAGCTCCTTTAAGGTACATGCATGAAACCAAAAGAATCAAATAATAAATAAAGGTTCAATGATTTAAAAAGAGAATGATTTAGAAAAGGAAATTGTGTTTTATATCGAGTTACTAAATTGTTATGTTTCTACAGCTGACAGGACCTTCCTCAACTTCCTTTGTCCAATGGAAGCCAAGGGACACAGTCAGCGATGGAGGATGCATCTCCCAGACTTTAAACACAGCAGGAGATTTCCAAGTCCAACTACAAATGACAGTGAAAGAGGCAAGACAGAGAGATCAAGAGACAGAGGAGTGCCACACAAAAGTGTCAGTATGGCACCCACCTCCAGGTATCTGACAGACAGACAGTATGTAATGAGAAAGCCTCTGTTCTCTGCAGAACAACATACATCGATCTTAAAGAAGACGCATCCACAGAAGCACACAGAGAAGGTGAGGAGGATGGAGAGTGAATGACTTCTCAGAGTATAATCTGTGTTTATTGCTGTTCACTCTGTAGAATCCGGGGGTTTTCTATGTAAATGATACTGCATGTCTGGAATTAAATAACTTGTTTCAGATGTGCTCTGTCATACAAATGTAATGTGCCATTTTACATGTCAGTCTCATGTATGAATTCCAGTCTCAGATTTACTTAAGTCCAGCACAACTAAACCTAATAATATTTCATTAACACTTTGAACGTTCTGATAATAGTAATGTAAACAACAAATATATACACAAATATTACACTGTTCTTACAGCTACCTAATAGGCATTTCACAAGCTATAGTCTTCATTATGCCATTATAAAATTAGTAGCAGAATTCTCTAATAATTGATGCCATGATGAGAAAAAGTATGAATGCATTTACAGTTGAACACCCTTCTTCCTTCATATCATTACTGTGGAACTCATCGCTGTTCTCCAGCAGTGACAGCACTTCCTCTGTGGACCAGATACTAAATTTCATGCTAGCATTCCAACTGTACCAAAACACCAAAACATCTGTAATGCTTCTTTCATATTTAAACAGAGCCATTACAGAACGTGTACATAACAGAGACATACAGTATGTCTGAATGCCTTTACTTTAACAGACAGATGAAGCCAGCAATGTTACTGTGTCCTTCTTTAATTGTCAGTTTCATGCCTTGTAGGAGAAACAGTTGGGTGTTAGCAGAAGAGAAGAAAATCAGCAACACACTGACACAAGCTTCTCGACCAGAGCAAGAGCAGAGCTGACCCCAGAGAGCTTCATCCTCTCTCACAGTGACATCTCATCTCCCTCGGCCTCTAAAGAAGACCTCAGCTCACCCTTGGCTGTCTCAGAGCTCAGGGCCAGGCTGTGCTATGAACAACCCACTTTTGGATCACCTTACCCTGGCAGCAGATCCGCTGAGCAGAGCCTCTCCAGCTCCATCTTGGAGGTCCGGAGACTAAACCCTCCTCTGAGGCCAGTACTGACCTCAACTGTTCTGTATCCTACCTACACCCCTCGCTCTGGGTACTCCAGGCCAAGCCAGAATCAGCTTGGGCTTGGGGGGAGGGAATGGGAAAGTGAGGGAGAGACCAAACTGTGCTCTGCTGGAGGTCACTCAAAAGGACACCCAATGTCTCCCTATCAGGCAAATTACTGGGCCTGTGCCATTCCTGAAGCTTTGCCTCCATCCTCAGACAGGCACTCTGCAGGCTGGGACCCAAACAGGGAGTACCAGGCCCTGCTGGATTACACCTACCCTCTGAGACCAGGACAGGCGGTCACTGCATGGGATAGCTCCCAGTTCCAGCGAGATTCTCTCCTCCAAACAGATCCCAACCTGCAGGACTCAGGGATTGAATTGGACCACCTTTGTAGCTCCACCAGCCTGACAGGTTTGGACTCTACTGTGAGTGGCACAAAGCAGACTAGAGAAAGAGGCACTCTCAGTGTGGGTCATAGGTCACCTGACCTGCCGACTTTTATCAAATCCTCAGATCGTCTGCCCTCCTGTACCCAGCTCTCCCTAACAGACCCTGTGTGTTTGTCCTTGGACAGTCTGGACACTGGTAAGAACAGAGGTAGAGTGAATCATTACAAAAGTGATGGTCCCCATGAGCACCATGCACTGTCCTCCTCCACCTCTACCTCCCCTGCTTTTATCTGCTCCACAAGTGTTCCTCCACCATCCAGTGGGGATATGGATGAAGAGTTCTGGCCCCTTCCAGAGCAGCTGGTGGAGCTGCAGCTGCTGTCTAGACAGGTCAGTGCTGTGGACACGCACAGACTTTTGCTCAAGAATCACACTGGTGCTTTTGCATGTTGATTCACTACAAGTCACTCATACTATGCATTATTCTGGTCATTTTCCAAAGAAACTGTTTTTAGATTGCATTCCTTTCACCATGGTCTCAAAATCCACCTGCAGAGACATAAAAACTGGTGAAAGCTGTGGTTTCCTCACAATGAAACATTCGTTGCCTTCAGTTACATCATTGTCATGTGATACTGCAATTATGAGAAGGGACTATTTTCCAGACTCTTGTGGTGCATTCTGTGATGCCTCAACAAGCAATGATGAGCTCTAACGTCAACAAAATGTGGATGGCACAAAGAAAAATCTTTCACTTATATATATAATGACTTCACTGTTTCTTTTTAATGCCTTGGATATATCTGAAGCATATAATTAGTCCATATTAGAAGAAGCATGCTTAGAGTTGCTCTCACTACCAAATGTGTAAACTGTGCTGAACAGCGACCTCTGGCAGCAGAGAATACTACAGCTTTCTGATGCCTTAGAACTTAAATGAAGGGGTGGTAGTTGCAAACTACATTTACTCTTGTTACTGTACCAACGCCATTTTTGTGTAGTTGTGCTGAAATCAGTAGTATCAGCTAATTTTACTTTTACTCAACTATTTTTAATCTGAGGTATTGCCCTACAATTCAAGTCACATCCGTTACAGCGTAAAAACAAAAGCCACATGAAGAAGTCCTGACCTGAAAAGCCATGTGAGAATGAAAGAAAGGTGATAAGTCAGCAGCTGCAGCAATGAAGAAGCTGTTAGTGTGTCTGTGGCTGCAGGAGGGCAGAGCTCCAGAGAACTCCATGTCCAGAGATGAGGCACTCTGCATTCAGCTGACACTCTGTAACACATACACATTCTAAATGTACAGAATATGTTCACTGGCAGAGTGTCAGGAGGTGTGAGAGGGGAGACAAGGCTTGGCTTAGTACTTTTTGATTAGGACAATGCAATATCCTAAAGAATGATGTCATTGCAGGCTATTGTTGAGGCTGGCATTATTGTACCTCGTCAAAGGTAATGTTGCATCTACATTAATTAATCACTGCTGATTAAAGTCCAAATCAAATCTTGACTTCTATGTTTACTTGTGACCACATTTCACATTTGGTTGGCTACTGAATTGGTGGCACTAATCTTGGGTGCCAACCCTGAAGCTATGGTGGTTGTATAGATCTTCTGTGCTGCTGGGTTGAAGATGTGTTTGAAGCATCTACATTTTAGAATTGTAGCTTCTTTGCAGCAACATCCATATTTGGAGCGTTGTTGTCCACCACAAGCTCATTGGTTCTGCTGATATTAAGCTTCAGGTGATTGTTGTTGCACCATGTGAGAAAGCTCTCTATTGGTCCTCTACATAGTCTCTATGTGAAGACAGCACATTTCTCACTGGTAATTATTTACTGGAATTATACATGTCAATGTAGCGATGACTTCTAACAAATTCACTATATACTTTTTAATTAAATTCCTCAAAGTCTTCACTACAGATACTATATAGGTCTGGACAGACATGGATGTAAACTGCAACTTAAAGGAGAATGTTGCTGTCTGCCCTGGTTTGTTTTTAAGTTCCTCCTCATGATGTTAACACCAATGACTATCTTATTTGGAATGGCATGGATGGCCACAAGAAGAAGAAGAAGAAGCAGAAGCCTTTATTTACCCCACTTTTTAGTCATGCACATATACATGCTACATGCTACATGCATTGGGAAATTTACTCTCTGCATTTAACCCATCTGTGGGTGCACAGCACATGAAACACAACAACCGCGCCTGGGGAGTAAGGTGCCCTTCCAGAGCAGCTGGTGGAGCTGCAGCTGCTGTCTAGACACGTCAGTGCTGTGAACACTCATGGACTTTTGCTCAAGGGGTAAAGGGGATAGGATCCATGTCCATGTTGCTTCTCTTGGGCTTGCAAGGTCTGGTCTGGTCCATCTGGTCCTACCTCCGGTCCAGGTATTTTGTTGCCAGTCTGTGGCCTCGAACTAGCCACCTTCCAGTCGATGGCCCGCTTCTCTGACCACTAGTCCACCATTTCTCCACAAACATGTCTTCTTGATTCTGTTTGATAAATGGATGATGACGACTCTGAAAACATATCTAGCATCCAAAAGGCTGCAAAGATGGGTTGTCTGGACTCATCATCAACTATTTAAACAAATGTATGCTTCAACGAAAGTGGTGGACAGATGAACACAGTGGATCAGTGTTATTCAGCTTTGGTGTTCAGTGGTTTCTGTGTATGTTCTGAAAGCATATGGTGTATGGTGTCACCTGTGTGCAGGTGAGGGAGGTGGCAGCCCAGCTGAGCCGGCCTGTTACAGCCAGCTGGGAGTCTCTGGGGCCAGGCACCGCCTCCATCATCTCCTCCATCACCCTGCCACAGAAGCTGGAGACTGAAAACAAAGGAGAGGAGACTGAAGTCAAAGAGTCACAGGGCAACCATCAAGACTCAGATGAAGGAAAATATGAGAGGAGCAGAGAGGAGATGAATGCTGCTCAGACAGGTATTTATCATATATTCCCAATTCTAAAACAGTTAAGACACTGTGTAAAACATAAATAAAACCAAAAGCAGTTATTTGCAAACGAACTGTGTTTACTGACAATGGTAAACACTAAGTGTTCCTGAGTCCATGCAGTAATCTCCTTTATACAATCATGTGTTTGACAAAGTGTTGAACCTCTCTCCATCCTCGCTTGTGAACGACTGAGCCTTTCCAGGATGAACCTTTCATACCCAATCATGATACTATCACCTGTTACCAATGAACCTGTTTACCTGTGGAATGATCCAAACAGGTGTTTTTGGATCATTCTACAACTTAGTAGTGTCTTGTTGCCCCTGTCACAAGTCGTTCGGCATCAAATTCAGAATAAATATATATTTACGGCAATTAATGAAATTAATGAGGTATAACCTTAAATATATTGTCTTTGTACTGTTTTCAGTTGAGTATATGTCAAATTATCATATTCTGTTTTATTTATGTTTTACACAGTGTCCCAACTGTTTTGGAATTGGAGTTGTATAAGTATGAGATTTCTGCCTCCACCCATCACAATAGCAGTGGATGGAATTTAGTTTATGTTAGTGTATGATATAGCAGTGAAGAAATGACATCTCAAAAATTCCAGAATCCATCTCCTGTCCCTCAGCAGCTGATCACAGGGACTCTGAGGCAGTGAAGAGGAGTTCAAGAGCCTTGGTGGAGCCTGCTGTAGGGGGACTGAGTCGTTCCAGTCTTAGGGAGTTTGAGGTTTTGGTAGAGCAGCTCGGTGGTCTCACCCTGCCTTGCACCCAGCAGAACCAGCATCAAAGTGACTCCCTGATGCAACATATCCAGGTAGAGACATGTCCATACAAGAGCCTGACTGTATGTCAAAGTCCAATATTCCTAAAACTGACAGTATAACACAACAGAACATACTGTCTTCGCAGTGACATACAGACATATAGTAGAAGCAGCCATGAATGTTTGTGTTCCAGGTCTTCTGTTCACACCTGGAGCAGCTCATCCAGCGGCTGTGTACAGTATCAGAGAAGATGGAGCTGCTGGCTGCATCTACTGTGGACTTGGACAGTGTGAAGTCGTCTCTGGCCGAGTATCAGGTGAGGGATGACACTCAAGGCCCTGTAATATTCCAGAATGGATGCAGACAGCAGATGTGGTTCTGTTTTTACTACACTGGGTGTCTGGATAGGTGGACTATCTATGTTTGTTTGTCAGTGTGAAGATTTCACCTGTGGGTTTGCTGGAAGAAGCTTTGCCCGTGTCTGTTTCTGCTGGGTCTTATAACTCACTTGTTCACTCTTAGGTCTATGACATGGGTTACTGTCTAGTATCTGTCATTTTCAGTTGCAGTCGTTCTCTTTGGCTCTGCGTGCTTCAGTAAAGTCCATAAATAAGAGCTTTCTTGTTTATTAGATCGCACAGTTATTTTCCATTTAAATGTTTTGCATGCTCTTGTTTTGTTTTGTATTTTTCTTTTGTTTGTCATCCAGACTGAATCATTAAATGATCAGATGCAACACAGAACTGGGACTTATTTTTTCCTTCTGTGATGCTTTGTATTGGCACATTTAGCCAATCACAGCCCACCCTGACCCAAAACCAGGTGCTGTTTTTGAAAGTCAAGTGAAATTGAGTGACAGGTAAACACTTTGCACATGCCTCAACATAGGCTCAGAGCATCAGTATTGATGAAGTACTAACAAGGATATGAAACCGAGAATGTCAGTTTTGCTTAATAAAGGAGCTAAATGATTAATTCATTATTAACATTAATTTAATATTAACATATTAACAGATAAATAAATGGACTAATTAATGAATTGATCAGTAACACACATAACTACTGTCCTGGTTGTAAAATTACTCAGCAGGTAAAACAATGTATGTATGTATGTACAATTGTTGTGAATTAAAATCAGCCAGCGAGTAAAAAGGATCCTGTGCTGAACAAACATCTCTTTCTGTGTGTGTTGGGTCAAGTTCATTACAGTGGAAAAGAAACCTGTTTCCTCAGCAAACCTGACTCCTCTTTATACCTTCAAAAACTCTCTTTTGCTGATAGTATAATGTGAAGGTCTTGTTGTTAGAATTTTCAGAGAGAAGTGAGCAGCCATCAGCCCCTGACCTCCTGCGTTCTGCACACTGGACAGCTTCTCCTCAGCTGCATCAACGCCACATCTCCATGTCAGTCTGTAACATGCAATTTAAACAAAACCTTAAATGGAAACCTCAACATTCAGCTCATCATTTGCCCACTAAGTCTTTTTGCAATCTCTCTCCTCCTTTCCAGTTTTACGAGATACCCTGCTGTTGATTGAGAGGCAGTCTGGAGCTCTGGAGACCCACACACAACACTTTTTCTCCTCCATCCTGTCTGCCATGGACAGCCTGACCCAGCCCAATCCAGTCCAGCAGAGCAGAGAGGAGGACCCAGACCCTGTGGGGGTTCAGGGGTCCACTTTGTGAAGAGACTGCAGGATGCCTTTGTGTACAAGTATTTGATTTTCTTCACTTATTTATTCTATGTTATCTTACTTTCTATCATCAATTCTATGTTTTAATACAAGGGTCTCCTTTATGTTCCACATGAAGCACAACTGACATTCTTAAACATGCCAGTATTATATGTATCCGTTGGGTATGTATGCCACAACATGATGTTTGCTCATCATTGTAATGGATGGATTTTCAGAGATTTCAAAGATGTTTCATGAAGGAAACATTTAGGAACAGTTTAGCATCCAACTTTTTCTATTTTTCTCTATTCTCTATTCTATTATTCTATATTTCTCTGTGATTCTTTTTTTAAAAAAATCACAATTTGAATATCTGTTTATGCTGGTTCAGTTTTTGTGAGGTAAAAACATTCTTTAGATGTGTAGGATCCCTAATTAGTTATTTTTCATAATCTGAGCATGGTGGGCAGAGTTACACTTTGTGCAGGAAGTCAGTCATTAAGGCAACTTGGGATCCTCGTACCATTTTGGATAACAACACGATACAATGGGTGCTTGTTTCCTATGGCCCATAATTAAGTTTCAGTTTTGGCCCTGCAAGGGAAAACGTTTGTGCACCTCTGGTCTAAAATGAACTGATCACACTGAATTATACAGGACCCCGAAGTGCTCCTAAAACTCTGTCTGAAGGATTACATGAATGTTTTATTATTTCTTAATATTACACTGCTTTTTCTTCTCATTCCTACTGTCACTATTGTATATTTCAGGACTTAACCCTCTTCTGATCATCATTTCTATCACATGTAATGTCTTGTGTTTAAATGCTAAATTAATAGTTGATTTTTCGAATGGAACCACAAATTGAATCTTAGACAAACCTTTAAACTGAACTGTCTTTCATTTTCCATCTCACAGTCTGTCTGCTCTGGTGTACAGTCACACATTTTGGTATTGCTTTCACTTACAGATGTCTCTCCTTCCTTTACAGATGCGTAAGCAGTGTTCCACCTGAACATGAAATGAAGTTATAGAGTTCACAGCGCAGCAGCAGAAGCTCTGATCAGCCAGCTGGAACATGTTGGCAGGAGCTGTGTGTGGGCTCAGAGCTCAACAGGAATGATGTCCAGTTAAGTCAGTGTTTGACGACCTGAACAGCTCTGACGGGCCTGCATACACTTCAGTCATTGCAACTTATCAGGTTTGCATCTGTTTCTCGCTGATCTGATCTCTGAGCAGCTGGAGGGAAGTGGAAAAAAACAACAGTCTTACACCATGTACTGTACTGTAGGGTATTTACACTATGATCTCATTTTTTACAACCTCAGTTTCCCACAGAGGTTAATTAATTTGCAACACTATTTTATCAGCTGGTGTAACAAAGTAATCACATGTGTACAGGACAGGTCACTGTCCACATGTCCAACATAACATAACACAGATTGAAAACACATTTTTGACGTGTTCTCACTGATGTCAGTGTTGTGTGTTCTAATGTTAACAAATATGTTAACTGGTCAGCTCACCCAAATTACTGAAAATACATTTTCTTTCTGTACTCTTCAGGCAGATACTTTCCAGCATCTGTGTACTATTATTACCACTGTCACTTGTTCAAAGTACTTTTTCCTAAGATATACTGTCGTCCCTGGAGACAAAATTGGACAAATAAAACATAGACATGGCTGGATGTATTCCCTTGAGTTTTCTGTCATTTGTGTGAAAGTGCCTTCTGAAAAGACTTAACATCCCAAAAAAGCTCAAACCTTTCACGGTAGTGTAATTAAAACAAAATCACTGAATAAACCGGATTGGTTAAAATCATATCTCTGTGTCTCTGTGCCATATTGTGTGCTGTGTGGTATGGACGTTTAGAGGAAACCGGAGAGGTTGCTTCACTGGCAGGTCAATCAGGACTAGTGTATGATTTCAAAGACTTTGGTACTCCCTTGGAAGGAAGATAAGATAAGATAGCTTTTATTGATCCCCCTTAGGGGAAATTCACTAGGAGGAAGTCTATATATTATATATACACACACACGTTCATAACAGGCTACATTCCGTCTGACATTACTTAACTTAGTAATTTGTAACATTTTTCAAATTCCTTAAAATGCACCTTCATTTTCAATTTCAAAATGCTTTACTTCTCCTTTGGATGTACGCGCTCCGGCGAGGGCACTGAACGCAGGAGATCTGCGCATGCGCACAGCGGAGACCAGAACAACACAAAATAACAGAAAAACAAAAATACGACTTGTTTTTGGGGGTTTCTTGTTTATTAGATTTCATCATGAAAACAGGACATAGTTTTTTTCCTTTTTGAAACCCACGAAATCGGATGCGTTTTCATTTGCCAAATTGAATGGAATAATCGGATGACGCTTCTACAAGGGAGGTAGCCTACCTGTGTGCAGGTGCTGACATGTGCTAGCAGTCTTCCTATTCACACCAGTGATGCAACAATCGTGACTCATGACACGCACATTAATGGGAGACCTGTAAACCAAAGTCTACAGTAGAAGTGGATTGGATGACGTGTGAAGCCGGTCAGATGTAAGGATGTGACCGGAAAAAAATAATTATGTCATTATGTTTGTAAAAAAAAAGGTCCCGGTAGGACATAACAAAATTACAAAATACACGTTGTCGAGCTTTATGTTGAAGTATATGTCCGGAAGTTGTGTTTGTGCTTGGTTTGACACGGTGTACTAGCCGACTCCTATTTGCCACGTTTCACTAAATGACGTAATCTCTTCCAGGGCTTGACAGTTCGCTGTTGCAGTAACGACACACACTCAGCAAGAGATACATAAAGGGGCCGGCTAGCTAGGTACTTTCTAGTATACCTTGTTTATTCGCTTTAGGCTCACGGTTGTAGAACGAGTTAACAGACTTGTCTTAAAGACAAGGCATCCGTAAAACCAGCCACGTATTTTGTGTTATTCCTGACTTGGCTAACCAGCTGGCTAATGTTAGCTGTTTCCTGGTTGGAGTTGCAGCCATTTTGGATTTTCACAGAGAAACAACTAGCCGGCCGTGGTTTTGGGAGCAGTGTAAGCTAGCCACCGCTCCCGTTTTCACAACCGAACAGTGCTGTTTACCTGCAGACAAGGAAAAAACGTTCCACGCGAGAGGATACACTCTACGACGAGTCAACAATGAATCCCGAATAGTAAGTATCGTACTTAAGAACGATGTGATATATTTTTGCCAGCTAAGCTAGCTATGGTTAGCGGTGCTAACAAGCAAAGTAACGTTAACGTTGGCGAGCTACTTCATTTGAACAGTTGAGCTAAGTTAGCGGCTAACATCAGCTGACATTAGCCTATGTCCACCTGTGCCTGTTAAGATTCTGTGAACATTTTTCAGGAATATCTGTGGATTGATATTTTTGACAAACAACAACTTGTTCATGATGTCTTTATTAACTGCTTGTTAGCCAGCTGTTGGGCCAGCGGTAGTAGATTTACTGACTCTGGTCTCGGTTCGCTGCTTTTCACGTTGAGATGTAACGTTAAATAAGGGGGAAAGGTGTCTGTTGACTAACTGTATGGCAAACCTTTCCGTCTTTGTGCTATACCATTGTTTTTGTTTTGCTAAAATCTTCTATTGTCAGCTATATTATATCGCTGCCAATAGAATACATTTGGCTAGTTGAATTCATAAAACGAGTATACAATTAGGGAATACGAATGAATATGACTTATTTGGATTGTTTTGAAAGACAGCATCTCTTACCCTGTTGCCAATGTTTATACTTTAGTCTCTGTGTCATTGTGACACGCTACTTATTTCCTCGCTGCTATTAGCAAACAGATACTGTATGAACACCCATTCTCCAGCAGCCGTTGTTTACGTCCAAGTAATAGGTTTATGTACCTGGTGTAGAGCATGACTCAGTTTTCAGCCCCTCCACAGCCTCTCAGTCATGTGCAGGTCACATGTCGTACGACAAGCCATCGATTTCACCACAGCAGCGTTGAGCAATCTGTCACTTCAGCCTTCTCTCTGTCTTTGGTCTTCCATTCATATATGTTCACTTTGGTGGACAGCAGAATTTTTGGAGTACAGTTTTTTGTTGTTTGGCAAGCTGTTAAACAGTACTAAATCTAAAACATGTATAGCCCTCTTTATCTTTTCATTACTCCAAATACTTGATCTCCACTCCCCTCTGCAGAACTGCTTAATCTTGAATTATGTATTAATGACTCACCCCTTTGGTATAGACTTGATACTCTTAGTCACTCTTTGCCCCACATTATGGTTCAGAGTATAGTTCAGTATGCTGAATACCGCACTTCCAGTTGAAATGACAAAGAGGCAATTATGGGCCTGCAGGAATTTCTAAAATGCAAAGCTTGACTCTTACCAAAGGAATATTTTAAATGTTTCTGTTGAAGTGAATAGACCAGAGTAAGGGTTAGAGCAATAATATATGGAAGAGGACAGAGAAAAAGGTTGCATCAAGTAAAGTAGCAAAGTTGACTCTTTTCTTTGTACTCTTGTTTTTGGTCAACTTGGTATTGTCAGAGTTCTGTTAAGTAGTGTGTTCAGCATGTGACCATTGTCCACAGTCACAGGCCTAATTAAGAGGGAATGACTGGATAGATGATAACAATTATAAGCAGAGGAACTTAGACAGACCTGGGAGGCAGGGTAATTCTCAAACTGCCAGGTTCAGCTGATGTTTGAGGATTAAGTTGTACATTACTGCTTTCCCTCTACTGATGCTGGTGATGCAATGTCTATAGGTTTACTGCCAAGTGTCAATTGCTACTTTTTTAGGAGTGTCAATATCGACTCTAAATTGAAAATCGATCAAAATAAGTGTTCAATTTCAGTTATTACAATGAATAGCAGGATCACGCCCCTGCCTACTTAAACTTGTTTGGCATCCTTAGAAATAAAAACAACACTTCAGGGACAGAACAGCTTAGCTTGCCAGCTTCCACCTTGTGGTAAACAGATGTCTTGTCTCTGGAGTCTGTGCCAGGTGTAGGAATAATCTGGTGGATTTATGTATTTCCCAGTCAGAGTTTCTCCAGGTTGCTGATGCTGCAAACCTGACTGACAAAGTGGCTGATTGATGGTACCGTGAGAACCCAATGTATATATTGGAAATAATCACTTTTACTGAACTGCAAATACAGACACTGCTATTTCAGTCTTGGTCTTCTAATTTGAATTGGTTTTGTGGAGATCCGTGGTAAAACCCAGAGCAAACTTATGAGTTGTCTTTCTTTTTGTAGTTGTGAACTATATTGGACTGAACTGTTTTGGGGGTTGTGGGGAAAACTCCTTACTGACTCCTTACTGAGTGAACTGAACAGACTGTGCTGCAGTGCTGGTTTTTGATGATGTATGTTACATTGCTACTTGCTATTTGCTTTATTATGTTGTATGGTTTGATTGGCCTATGTACATTCTATTTGCATTATTTCTCAGATGTGACTGGCACCCCTGCTCATTTAAAAGTGTCAAACCCACCACAATACATTTTCCAAAAAAATGGCAATTATATCACGCTTGTACCATGTAGCCTTTGATCTTTTTAAAGAAAAATTTGAAAACGTAAAAGGCATTTGTCGGAATAAAACCAATGGTCTGTTGATTTTTATATATCAAGACTCAATAGTCTAACAATGGCACAGCCGTAAGTGTTGAAAAAAATGTTTAAATTGAATTGAATCATGACCTTAAAATTAAAAGCCAGATTGAATCATGGCACCCCTACCACTTTTACTATAATGCTTTGATAGTACATTTGGTTTATTACAAATGCCAATCATATTTCATCATTAGGCTGTGTTTGACTAAGATATGCTTTCAAGTTTGTTTTTCTAGAAATCATAACATGCCAGTGGAATCTTTAAAATTGAAAGCAAAGTGTATTCAAATAAGAGTTGTATCAAAGGCAACTTGACTTGGTTGTAAGTTCTTGAAGACGTTTCGTTTCTCATCCAAGACCCTTCTTCAGTTCTCAACTGAACAGAACTGAAGAAGAATTTGCTGGAGCCCTGGATCGCTGCTTAGGTTTCTATTTAGGCTTCTTAGGATTGTGACCCTGTAGAGGATCAATAGGAAAAGGAAAAACATAGAATAACGTCTTGAACGAAATGGCCAGTGTGTTTTGGGGGAAGTGAATGATTGTTATTCTTTTGCTTAATTTTATATGGGTATAATTGTAAGGAGTGCAGGATGTAGTTTAGACTTATGTTGTCTGCAGGCTGTCTGGACCTGTCTTGTTGCATGATAGTTTTAAGATGGGTCATTGGGCTACATACTACATAATTCCAGAAACTGAAATACATTCATTATCAATCTTAAGAACTATAGAGATGAAGTATATTAGACTGGTAACACATTAAAAAGTAGCAGCTTGGTTTTACCTTGGTACTCATTTTTGCACAAAGTGAGACCTCACACCTTTGTGTGTCTGATGTTTGGATCATTGTTGAAAGGTTTTTAGTAAGTTACCATTTTGAAACAGTTGTAAAACAACAAAAGACAAACCCCAATTTAAATATTAGTCAGGAAGTCTAAATCTTGATATAGATAGTAGCACTAACTACAATAGTACTTAGTGGTGTGTCCTTGGAAAGTACCACGTTAGGAGCGGGACTCTTGGTGGGGAAGGAACTTTGGAACCAAAACTGAAACTGTGTTCCTGTGGTTAAAATCAAGCTGAAGTTCCTACTCAGGAGTGTGAATTATTGAGTTGTTACTATCAGCTTAGTCAGCATGAACCAGACTAAAGTCATAACTGGAATAGAGAGGTACAATGTCCTTTCAGCAGGACAGCTGCATATGTTCAATCACATGATCATCAGGCTTCCTGCACTTCCTTCTGAAAATGTTCCTGAGCTCAGCAGGGTTTATTTTCCTTCATGTTTCCTTTGCTTGTAAAATGTTGACTTTTCAGCCACCTTGCCAAATGATGTAATGATACTAATGCTGATGAGCATATTTGCCTCTAACTGAAAGTGACATTAAATTAAAGAATGTTTGGAAGCAAAAGGCATATCACTGCTATGAATCAGCAGTGTGAAATCTTGAATTGGCCTTGTGTGTTCTCAGGCCCTTACTATGGCAGCCAGTTTTGTAGTCAAAAGGTTCATCTGTGTCTCCCTCACTATTGTCTAACTGAAATCTTTTTTTTTACCTTTCCCCGACAGTGACTATTTATTCAAGCTCCTCCTGATTGGTGACTCTGGTGTTGGAAAGTCTTGCCTTCTTCTCCGATTTGCAGTAAGTTTAACCAAAATAGTATGTACAGTAGCTTTATATTAACATTTTCCCCCTAAGCATGATTCAGTATTGCAGTATTTTATGTTTTACTATGCAGTAATCTAATGTAGACTGCTGAAAGCTGTCTTAGTTGGACAACAATATATCTTGGCTATCTTAAATGATTTTCTTTTTAACTCAGTAAGAAACTAGATTATTGTCAACAGAGCATTATGCAATGTAACATGCCTTTAATTAACTCATTCACAGTGTAACATACTCCAGTTTATGTACTATTAAAATGTTGACTGTATCAACACTGTGTCTTCTCACTAGTGCTGGTCATGACCGATGTTACTGTGTGAGTGTGTGAGAAGCAGGAAGTGAACAGGATGTGTGAGCCATCTAATTCTTGTTTCTCTCTTCAGGATGACACATACACAGAAAGTTACATTAGCACTATTGGTGTGGACTTCAAAATACGAACCATAGAACTAGATGGAAAGACCATTAAACTTCAGATTGTAAGTAACCTATTACGATATTTTAGTTTTGCAAAGTGCTTTCTTATCACTGTCCTTCTGAAAACTTGACTCACTTGCAAAGTTAGTTTTTCAGGACAGGAGAACAATTTTTTCCTTCTTTGGACATTGGTACAGCTGAACATGTTAAAGGTTAAGCCTACCATTTTTCTATGTTTTTCTTGTTAACAAATCCCATATAAATAGCCAAACCAGCAATATGTTACAGCAGACTACCAAGTTAGCTAAGGCAAACCAGCTAGGCCGTATGCTACTTTGAAATGCAGACTTAACATTGTATGTCAACATTCTAGCCTACAGTCGACCATCGGTTTCTGTAATAAATTTAAAATGCCTGTTTTAGCAATTATATTAATACAAATAACGCTTGAGTTTGTGGGCCGTCAAATACCTGTGGTTATCATAGTTCCCATTAGCATTCTTAGATTAGATCAAAATCCACTGTCTCCCCTAGGAGATAGCCTTCGTGGGCACCGAAGAGAAACTCAGTCGACGTAGCAGCACACATTCACAATCAAACTCCAGCCAACAATCAGCACCACACCCAGCTCCATAAACACTACAGCATACTCTCCAAGAACGCAGCAGAGACACCCCACACCAAGATACCACAGAGTTGTGCATGTTGGTCAAGGGCTAACCCAAGGCTAATTCTTTAGCTGGCTAATTAGCTGGTTAATGAAAAAACTGGAGCACAGACTTGGACAGTCTGTTCTTACAATTAAGCTCACAGCAAGTCATATTATTTATCCAGTAACTGCATGAAAAATTATCCAAAAGGCAAAAATACCACAAGTACAGTCGAGAGATCAGGTTCACTGACTTAAATTAGCCGAGATTATGCTTAGCAGACAGACAGCAACTGTCACTCAAAGTGGCCACGCCCTTGATTACAAATAGCTTTAAACCTTAACATATGTTAAACGAGTGAGTTATATAAAAACTCACCCACTGTACAGTTGCCATGAATGGGGAAATAAGCCATAGAGACCAGAACCGTTATTTGTACCAGACTGTAAACATGTTTATTTCTGCTGTAAAGTTGGGCATTTTAATATGGGAGTCTATGGGGACTGGGATTGATTCACTTTTAGAGACAGCCTCAAGTGGCCATCCGAGGAACTGCATTTCTGGTACTGACGCATTGCCTTCCGTTTTCAGCCTCATTGGTCGATGCCTTGGTTCAGTGCACATCTGACTAGGTGGTTGGGAAGGTTGCAGAGGACAGAGCGAAATAGACAGAGATTTCAAAAATTCAAGTGGGCCATTTTCTTGTTGCCAACAATGTAGGCACTAGATATATTACCTCCTTATAAGCGGCCCATCAAAATACACCTGACGCAAAATTGTTCTTGTTCTCCTTAGATGTTGATGTAAGAGTAAACTCATGTTGTAGTTTACCCTTCAGGGAATTCACAATGCGCAATGCCAAGAGTTCTGCTATGTTGACCCTTGCCCAGTGGCATGCTGCACACATGCTTGCGCATACAACAGTGTGGCTCATTGGTGTGTTTTCAATAGTTTTCTGACACCAATTGAGCTATATGGCACAGAAGAAAAAGATATATTTTGCATTGATACACACACAATATATGTTCATTGTCGGTTTGGGTCTGTACACAGAATATGTTGACAAGAAGAAAAATATAGAAAAATTGGCAGGCTTATCTTTTTTCAATAAATAGGAATAAACATATAAATAGTGGATAAATTAGATGAACTAGACTATAAAAATTGTATTAGGAAGCACTAAATAATCAAACTAACCAAATACTATCTTTTTCCTTTGACAGTGGGATACGGCGGGTCAGGAGAGGTTTCGTACAATCACATCCAGCTACTACAGAGGTGCCCATGGCATCATTGTCGTGTATGATGTCACAGACCAGGTCCGTATAATATTACACTGTTTCATATCTTTTAGAACTCATAGTTTTATTCGTTTATACACCAGCAGATGAGATTTTGAGAAATTCAGAGAAATAAACATTCCTCATTTTGGACATTGTTTGATGATACTTTTTTTTTTCAACAGCCAGAGAATCGGAGTCTGTTTGTTGCTTTCAGTCAAAGCTAGATGTCTGCAAAAGACCGAGAAAGTTCTTTCCATCTGAGAAAGAAGTTAATGTCCACCTTACTCCTTGATTACTGAAATATGTTTTTCTTACTTTTCCTCAAGAGACTTTTGGTCAAAACGGAATTTTGACTCAGAGAGGCAATGTTTATCATTTACTGATGCTTTAGACCACTGAAACATTGTGTGCTGTCAAGGTTTGTTGTTGCTGCACTTGAAATATTGTTAATTGTGACGTGATGTCAGGTCTGTATTTGGCAAGGAATACATCTGTTTTTTAGGGTTGGTTGTCTGGCCTATGCCAAAACCCCACTGATGCTGAGTAGCTGAGATTGAGTCCATGCTGCAGCCACACTGTCCCCTGTTCATATAGAGATATAAGAGAATGGGCTCTACTCTTAGCATACTGGAAGTGTGCTCTAACTGTAAAAATGAAGTGTTCTCTATCGTAGAACTTCACCTTAAAAACGGCATCTGTGTAGTTCCCAAAGTTGTAAAGCTGTAACATCATTTTGCAGATGCATTTTGCTTGTATTGTGTTCTGTCCTTACAATGTTTCAGACTGACTTTCTGTCATAAAGGTGCCAAACACAAGTCGACACTGGTATTAAAAAATGCATCCATATTGAGTTAAAATTGTTGCTTTGTGAAAGTTTCTGATGTCCTATAGCAGATTTAGGTAGGTGCTAATATTTATCTGTTTCCTGTGTCAGGAGTCCTTCAACAATGTCAAACAGTGGCTACAGGAGATTGACCGCTATGCCAGTGAAAATGTCAACAAGCTGTTGGTTGGGAATAAGTGTGACCTGACGACAAAGAAAGTGGTGGATTACACAACGGCAAAGGTAAGGCGCCCGGGGATTCAGTCGCACACATGGAAACCCTTGCATATAAACTTTTTCACACTTCAAAAGTTTTTTGTTCTGAATTGTATTTCCTGTGCTGTATCCTGCCTGCTGGCAGGAAGTCATTGTCTTTTTATTAGTACAACCCCAATTCTGAAAAAGTTGGGACGCTGTGTGAAACATACGTGATACAAACATGATAATTTGCTCAACTTTTGGCATATACTCAATTGAAAACAGTACAACGACAATATATTTAATGTTTTACTCATCATACATTCATCAACTTATGTAAATATAAATATCTGCTTATTCTGAATTTGATGGCAGTAACATATTTCGAAAATGTTGTGACAGGAACAACAATAGACTGTGAAAGTTGTGGAATGATCCAATAACACCTGTTTGGAACATTCCACAGGAAAACGGGTTCATTGATAACACCTTAGCACCTCAGCATGCTTCAAATGAACTGGGTTGTACAACTTGTTTCCAGTGTTTCTACTTTTTCTGAATGGCCTCACTTGAAAGCAGGGTGAAAAGCCTGTCATCATAGCCTCCCTTCATCCTTCATCCAAACATTCATGGTGTTGCACTCAGTTAACAGATGAAATGTGCAGGAAGTAGTTTTGTGAAGAAAGAAAAAAGAGAAATTTGAGAGAGAGTTGAGACCCCACCTATTTTCTCGACGTGGCACACATGACTGCATGAGGTGGGTGTGATTGTCAAATTGTTTCTGAAAGGTGCGCAGCCCCCCTTCAGAAAGGGTTTTTCAGATTCTCTTGTATCATCTATCAAGGGCTTGTTTGAAGCAGACTGACACATTTACATACATACACACATTCTTTGTGTTAAGAATTCCTCATGTTAAGAACACTTTAAAGAATTGGTATATGCTCAGAAAATAAAACTAAAATCTCATGTGTTGCCACTATCAAAATAATATTAAAAATGCATCTGAATAACACTTTTATGAAATCTGTTATTTCACTCACTTGAATGTTTTAGAATATAGAATGACATTATTTTTACAAATGCCTTTGAAACAACCTGCTTCAGCCTCCTCTGGTCGGGAAGCCCAGGGGAAAGTTTCCCTTATATTACACACAAACTTGACATACAGTGGAGTCTAAAAGTCTCAACTTCTTCAAACCTTCAATCCTTAAACTTTCTGATTATTTCAAGGTATACATGGAAACAATAGAAATTTTCCACATGATCTCTTTACTTTTGGACCCCACTGTATGTGATTTTAAATTGTTCTTACCATCTAAGTGCTATATGGTATTTCCAAAACTAAAAAACTGAATCTTTGAAATATTTGTTTAAAACATCAACAGAAAATCAATCAGATTTCATAACTGAGTAATCAAGTTATTTAATGTATATACTTATATTTACTGTATATACCCCACTTATCTGTGCGCTCCTCCAATATTATCTGACAGTCTTTACATTTAGCTTAGTTTTGTTCTGTTTTGTCAATTGAAGCTGAAGTGGTTTATTCCACTGACATGACAACTTTTTGGTCTACCAGTTTTCTCATCTCCACAGGTCCCTGCTATCCCTATGTTGTCACGTAGTGTTTAGAAGCTTCTTATTATGTTATTTTGCTTTGCACAATTTTAAAAGTAAAAGTAAAAAACCTCACAACTGGAAAAAAAGATGCCTAAAATCTTGTCCTCTGTCCCTCCTTTGTGTGTCCAGGAGTTTGCAGACTCTCTGGGCATCCCCTTTTTGGAAACCAGTGCCAAGAATGCCACCAATGTGGAGCAGGCCTTCATGACTATGGCTGCTGAAATCAAGAAGAGGATGGGCCCCGGGGCCACAGCTGGTGGAGGGGAGAAGCCCAACGTGAGGCTGACCCCTGGCACTACTGTCAAGCCTTCATCAGGAGGTTGCTGCTGAGAAAGAAACCACTTCAACTTTGACAGCCCGCCCTCTTACTCTGCAGGCCTGTCAGCCTGGCCGTCGTCCCATCAAACTCCACTGTGTCCCAGCAAAGCCACACCACAACCAGAGAGGACAGAGAAGACATGATTTACAACATGTCTATGTGAGAACAAGATGAAGTTGCCTGTGTTTTTACTGTACATAATTTAGCCGCACTACCAAAAACAAATAAAGCATCCTTCTTGTCATACTGTCCTGTTATTGATGACAAATTCTAAAGATAGGTGATCATTCGACCCAGTCCTGACTCTGCATCACCCCCTATCTCAGACCTCTTAGAGACTAATCTTTTGTTTGACCCTCTGAATGCAGGCTCATGAGAACAGTCTGTGTGTGTGAGTGTGTCTGTGTCTGTTTCTCTGCATTCCTACAGTGGGGTTGGTAAATGAATCGGTTTCATTAAGGTTTCTGTTTGTATGGACCTTTTTCTGTTTCTCTTTTCCTTTAGTGATTTTGCTGTTTGTATCAGCGTTTGTCAGTCTGTCCCCATTTGAAGGTGTTTTTTTTTTTTTTTTTTTTTTCCCTCACCAACCTCTGCACAGCAGTGTCTCACAGTCCCAGCATCTAAAATCTCGTACAACAGTATATGTACATAAACATTATGTATATATTATGTCAAATCTGATTTACTAGTTCTGTAGTGTTCAGTACGTTATTGGGATAGACTCTATCTCTGCATTAAATTTGTGGCTGAAGACAACTTTAATTTTGTTGCTCAACATGTAACACTTCGACTAAAAAATAAATATTGTACTACCAGACTGTATGTAATGGGAGGATCTGTCTGCAATTCTTGGTGAGATGTGTAGAAAACCTGTTGGAATTATTTATTCTACATTCATTTGGCATATCTACTGCCAGTTACATAGGGTCTGTTTGCAAATTGCTGTGTAATCTCAGTACAGAATTGCATATATAAAATACAATGTTCTCTTGTTTTCATAATAAAGGCAACTGAATTCAGTTTGAAAGGAACTCTGGGACCAGTGTTTGCTGTGTCGATAAGAATGTTAGAACAGTGTTCCATTGTACAGCTGTATATGAAGGCCAGGTCATAACACAATGGCTGGAGATGTATGTGGACATACAAGCCACTCATTAGTGAGTTAATCTCAATCCTAAACTGCCTGAGTGTGACCCACTTTGTACTGAGCACGAGTCAGCCGATTTCACATGAAATCCCTCCAAGTTCTAGCCTGTTGGTCTACTTAACTGACTGAAAGAATAGCCTGAATGACTGGATTGTCAGTTAATGTAAGGAGAGGGGAAACATCTGAGCCAGCACTTCTCTAAAATATGATTTGTTGAGTTTGCATGAAACACATTGACCTACTAGGACTTCCTATAAACCGTTAAAACAAGTTGGTCACCCAGTGTTCAACAGTTTTTCCTGCATTTGAAATGTAGATGGAGTTAAATGAGAAGATTCAATTTATACTGAAAATTGTCTTTGCCAGGAGCAAATACTTACCTCTTGCTAAACAAAACCTGAGGCTGGAGTTATCATTGACAGGACTAGTGTGTGTGTTATACCTACTTTGAAAGGCCAATATAATCATTTATTAATCCCAAATGAAAATGTTACAGCAGCTATGTTGCATAAATCACAAAAACAAGCAAAATGTAGACAAGTACAAGTATGAAAAAAATTAGGAAAAGGGTAAAGATAATAGAAAGATTAAAGACAGAAAGAATCGATGGAAGAGGGAAATGGGACAAAGGAAAGAAAGGGAGGACAAAGAAGGAGAAGGAAAAAAATATAATGGAAGAAACAAGGGAAAATGTGGCAAAGGAGAAATGTAAGAAGAATGGATACAGGAAAGGCAAAAGGGAAGATGTACAGAAAGGACAATGGGAAGAAACAAATGAGGGGAAAATGTTAATGGCTGTGATAAAAGAAAGAGGAGTGAAAGATTTGAGTGTCTATATTGTATAGATGTATAAATAAACCCATGATAACTAAAAGCCATTCCTATTTATGTTTTACAATATGTGGTCTGATCATAGTTCATCATTATAATGTTTTCGTCTGGGACCTATGGGCCATTGTTGGCAACAAGCAGAAACTGCAACAGCACCATTAGCTCAGAATGAGGCCTTATTTAAGAAGAACTGAGATTTCCAGTACATTGATCATCATGAGATACAGAGTAGCTATCAACAGGTATAGGTAGCACTTCTTCTGCACTTCTGTTAAATGCACAAGCAATGAAAGTTTTTATATTGCACCTTTTGATAAATAAACTCAATGTGCTTTACATTACAGTGTGTGTGTGTGTGTGTGTGTGTGTGTGCACCCACCCAAAGACATGTTGGCAGGGATAGAAAGAGGGTAGACTTTGTTAGTCAAGTAACCGTATATGTGTGTTTCTGTTGCCTCCCAGTGGCAAAAAAACAAACAAAAAACAGTTAATGCAGGTTTAAGGTTTATATACAGGAGTTTTACTTGTAGGGCAGTATTTTACACTGAGTAATTTCAAGTTTTAATTTGAACTTTTAATGGATCTGGACACGTCTTCATCTACCACTGCCTGTAAGTTCCACATTATATGAAAATGTGAAAATATGATCTTATGGGTTGACTGAACCTTTACAGGCATCAAACGTATTCAGTTTTATTGATGCATGCATTTGTTTATTTATGGGATAAATTTACATGCAGTACAAACAAAGAATAGTTGATCATTTATTTGAATAATTGTTGTTTATATCAATATGAAACATCTAAAGACCAGTATGGATAATGAAGGCTTTACTGATCTTCTACATACAAATATGGATATACCTTTACCGGCAATTCGCGGGAAGTATCAGATTAGGCGTGCACATATTTCCTCTCAGAGGGGGCTATGTTATCAAATTGTTTGCTTATGTGCATGAAATGCTCTGTAGTCTGTAAATGTCTGCAACGTTTTGACTTATTTCCTTTACGATGTCCACTCGTTATCTGTATTCAGAAGTGCGTATTTACTTTTGACATACTGCCCTATCTACACCATAAATCATACATCACCCCATTGTATAAGCAGTGGTTTCGTCCAAACTGGCGCGAAACGTATAGCCCCGCCCACAATGAATCTCGTCGCTGCGTCAAGTGAGCCGAATTCGTGTAGAAAATGACGATGTAACCTTCAAAATAAAAGGTAACCATGACTTCATAAACCAGCTCATGAGCATTACGTTCGGGTAAAAGCATTTTTATTTTGAAAAGTGTTAGCCGGACATACATTCCTTGTTTCGCGGTACCAACCGTGCTGCAGGACACACGCTGTGGACTGAGAACGAGAACGAGAGCGAGTACGAGTTTTGTCCTACATGTTTGTACAGTTTTAGAAAAGGAAATAATTTCGGAAGTTATAGCAGTATCTGTGGTCCTGCCCTTCATTAATAGTAACTAGTTAGCTAGTAGTTAGTTAGCTATTTAGCCCAGCTATTTCAGATAGTTATATGACTGCACGAATAACCTGCCGGTTTAAGTTCAACTCACGATAAGTTGCTTTTTCGTCGAGCTAAAATACATTTACAGTTTATTTTGAAACCTTGAATTAGTCACACTAGCCCTATCGCCTGCTTCGCTGTTGGCAACAATGAGCTGGTAAGTTAAATAATATTGGCTATAATTTGCATGGGGACATCAAACAGTAGCTGCCAGTTCACAATTTGCAGTGACATTAATGTATTACTTTTGACTTTTTAAAGAATTGACCAGTAAAATATGCAGGATCGGTCAATGTCCTAATTTAGATTTTTCATGTTTTATTTAACCACTTAACTGTAATTAAGGTTCCTAACCTGAAGGTTTAAATCCTGAAATCCTTCTCGACATTGCTAGAAAGTAAAGGTCTGGAGGTGAAACAATGAGTCATTTGTTTAGTAGTCATATTTATATATATTGTGTCTATAGCTGTTACCCACCATGTGTTGAACATGTTTCTTACTTTAGATTTTGTCTCAGGTCTTAGTCATGTTTCTGCTCACTGTATACTTCACATATTTAAACAAGCCCTCTTTGAAGAACACATGAATGGCGTAAACCCTGCCTCCTGTAAAGCCAGCAGGATCAGTTCACCCTCTGGATTTAATTTGTGTTCTTCCTCATGGTGACAGCGTGAAGGAAGAAACCCGAAGTGCGTCCCCTCACTGCCCTAAACCAGATGAGTCTGAGGAGCCACTGGGCACAGCCTTGGAGACTGCAGCTGCAAAAGGTCAGTCACAAATCCCCAGTCTGTGAGCCCCAAAGGAGTTTCCAGAGGGATTGCCTTAGCTAATCCAAGTTTAATTAATGAAGTGTTAATCATATCATTTAAGGTTGATATAATGAGATAATGAGGGAATGGCCTTGTCATGTCATGTGATATCTAGTGAAAGTTGATCAGCTTTGGAAAAATGTGATACTGTTTCTATTAGCAAAAAATAAAATCTGAATATTGATATGTGGTGACCCAGCCATCAGCTTGCTCTTCCTGTTGTTTTGTGTTGAAGACACTGATGTGAAATCTGAGAATATGAATTCTGAAGTGGTCATCACTAAGGAGATGGAGGAGGAAGAGAAGCAGCTAATGGAGGAAGGGGAGAGGAAAGAAAAGGAGATGATGGAAAAGGTGTGTTGCTTATTAATTCCCCAGGATGTGTGACCCCACCCTTTTCTTTTTCAAAAACTCTACTTGTAAAACTGGAAATGTCCAGGACTGCTTATTGAATTGTCCATATCACTATTGAAACTGTTAAGTACCCAAAGCTGCCTGCAAATTTTCATTCAGATTCATAATCTTTTTGAATAGTTTCTGATAAAATAAATTCAGTTCGACTGAATAATTTTCTTCCAATATCATGCTGTATGTTATTCAGACAAGAACTCATTCCTCAAAGTTAGACGTTGAAAATAAGTGTAATTTTTGGTATTAGGAACTTGTATCAAAAATCAAAAAAAAATCCAGCCCTAATCTTGTCCAACACAGTCTCTGTTGTTAATGTGTGGTTATTTTAAAATGTTTACCACAAGGCCCGGGAATCATGGGAGAGAGATTCTCATGACATGCGGTTCAAGAGATTGCAGCATTTGCTTCAGAAGAGCAACATCTACTCTAAATTCCTACTGACTAAAATGGAGCAACAACAGAATGAGGTAAAGTATATGTTAACACCTGCTGTGAGAGAGCGACTACCTGTGCTGTGTGTGCGCCTGCTGACTACAGACCGAATCACTACTAATATCATTTTTCTGTCCACTATTCCAGGAAAAACTCAAGAAGGAGAAACTTGAAAAAAAGGCCAAGAAGGTGAGGAAGTTTTACTGAAAAACATTTATGCCTAGCCTAGAAATACCCTTTAAACCGTATTCACAGAAGTATATTTTTCTTCTTGATGCAGAACATAAATAGTGCAGAACCTGAGAAAGGTGAGTAAATGATAATGACTTATGATATTTGCTCTAATACTAAATAAAGCATGAAAAGCTGATATTAAAGTTAGTTAATTTTCAAATAAATACTAACATTACAAACTGTTTAATGGTTTAAGTGATTATGTGAAACCTTGGTTATGTAAGCTTCAAATTCAAATATATATAAATATCTATGAAGTTTTTGACTATATTCATATTGAAATAGATAAAAAGAAGAGAAGGAGGGATGACGACTACAAAATAGCAGATGTCATGTCGAAAGAAGTAAGATCTTATTTGATTTTTTTTTTTGTCCTTTTTTGCAGATTTTTCATTTACCAAAGTGCTAACATTGATTTTATTTAATTTTGTTTTCCAGGAAATAATGTCACAATCTAAGAAAGCAAAAGTGGAGGAAACGGTAATGTTTAATTTTATTTTAACTTTTTTTCTTCTAGGTAGATGAAATTGCAAATTTCCCCACTGTGGGACGAATAAAGGTTTATCTTATCTTATCTTAAATGCGTAGACATTTCAATAATTCAAAAGATGTAATGGAGGTGTTTAGACACTATTGGATAGATTCTAAATTGGATATATATAAGAAGGCATTAGTCATGAATGTAACAAATTCAACCATGCATGTATATACCAAATGTTTGATATCAGGAAGAAGCACTGGCCCAGAAGAAACTAGAAGCTGAGGACATTGAAAAGATAAGTGATTCCAACCAAGACATCAAGAACCGTCTGTCGGAGACGGTGCGAGACAACGCCAAGCATCTCCTGCATCCTCATAGGAAGGTGAATGGCCAGGCAGTCCCCGCCCAGCAGCCACAGCTCTTCACTGGAGGGGTCATGAGGTGGTACCAGATCGAAGGAATCGAGTGGCTGAGGGTCAGTTCAGCTTGAGTATTTGATCTTACAACATGATCTTCTACCAGCAGATGGAGTTTACCCAGTTTTAAGGATACTGTAGATTTCCAAATTTCCACTTTTTACTAGACATTTCAAGAATGTCCATGTTGACTTTAAGGTTACTTTTCAAAGTTTTGAGGTTTGGCACACAGTGAGGCCAGAAAGGTCTATTTAATTTTTATGTAAGCAGAGGTGGTCAGAGAGAGAAATTTTTCAAATCTGTGCTACTGAGATATGCAGACTTTTAGTTTCCAGTAAGGGTAAAATGCCAAAAACACAAGATACTACACTTCCCATAATGCATTTCTATAGGGTTATATCTTCCCTGCCTAATAAACAAAGAGGCCCTTCAAACTCTAAACAGCAGGTGTAGAGGATGGTGCACTCTGAAGGGGAACACACACCAGCAGCCTTGTCATACAGCAAAAGTCCTATTTTCCAGTGTCAAACAACTGTCAACTTTCCAGAGAAGCAGCAGTTTTATCACATTTGCTCCTTGGACTGGCACATTCTGGCTACTGGACCTTAAACACTTCTGCCTGTATGATGTTCGGTGTGCTATGGTTATGCTAAATGACGTGATACTGCCAGTTTGGTTTGCCATTGGCTTCTTTCTGCTTCATTCACTTACTTGTTGAGCTAAAGCTGTAGTTACTTGATTGTGTAATAGTATTTTCAATATCTTTGGCTTTCTTCACCAATGTGGAAAAGGGTCTGATACACGATTTATGAATTATAAAAATAGTTGTTTTGCCTATATATTGTTTGAAATGAAGAATAATAACAGTGTATTGAAGATTCTGTAATTTTCTCTTGGCCAGGCAAGCTGGTCTCCAGTATAGTACACACTGAACAGGTCCCATCAGTGTCCAACAGTAGAACCCATATAATGCCTGTTGTTCTTCAGTGTTAAAGTTGCTGTTGAGTGTAAACCAGCAGCCTGTGTTGTTCCCTCTGTGCTGTCAGATGCTGTGGGAGAATGGCATCAATGGGATCCTGGCTGATGAGATGGGACTGGGAAAGACAATCCAGTGCATTGCTCACATTGCCATGATGATAGAAAAGAAAGTAATGGGCCCCTTCCTGGTGGTGGCCCCTCTTTCCACTCTGCCCAACTGGATCAACGAATTCAAGCGCTTCACACCAGAGGTAGGAGGGCATGCTATTGTCATTAGGCTTTTGGAGGTCTGAATGACTTCTTCTGACTGGGTCCGGAAACTCATACAAATCACTTGTGAAGACCTATAGTTAAATAGTTTCTGGCAAGTTTGCAGCCAAGGTTCATTGAGGATTTGACAAAATCTCTAGTAAAATTGTCGCGCATCACATTCAAATGATTTCTCTGATCCAGACTTTGATAGGAAAATTACAAACACAAACCTCATCAACCACTTGTGGTCTGCTGTATCAGTGGCGAATGGCAGTGGCTGACCATTAACACTGAGTGTATTAATGTCTGCTGTGGCTCAGCAGTCTGAGCAGTGTGATGTGTTTGTTTCAGGTGTCTGTGTTGCTTTACCATGGCCCCCAGCCAGAGAGGGCGAAGGTACTGAAGCAGATCCGCAGACCCCAGGGACCCCTCAGCATGTGTCCTGTGGTTGTCACCTCCTTTGAGATCTCCATGATTGACAGAAAATTCCTACAGGTAGGATTCCTACTCATCCTTTACTGACAAAATAAACAGCTATTACGCCATCTTACATATGACCGAAACACACGTTTTTCAGGGACAAAAATAATTGTAAAATGATATTGCAATTGTAGCTTTGTATGCCTTTTAGTTTTATGGTCCATAAAAATGTATCAAGTCATGGTGCATTATTAACTAAGTAACTTAGATTTAATCTTGTTTTGTCTGTTTTCTGCTCCAGCGCTTCCAATGGAAGTACCTGATAGTGGACGAAGGCCACAGGATCAAAAACCTCAACTGTCGTTTGGTGCGGGAGCTGAAGATGCTGCCCACTGACAATAAGCTGCTGCTGACAGGCACGCCACTGCAGAACAACCTGGCTGAGCTCTGGTCCCTCCTCAACTTCCTCCTGCCAGAAGTCTTTGATGACCTCAAGAGGTATGGAGACATGTGATATCTGTAGTTATTGATTACTGAGTTCTGATCACAGTTCTGTTACTGCTGAGTTTGGCCTCTCAGTACAGTTTCATGTGAGGAACTCCATCTCAATTGTTTGGTATTTGTATTTATTTGATATGTTTCATTAATGATTAATTTATGTTGCCATTTGTTCAGCTTTAACTCATTGCTCAGGTTTTAACTCTTGTTGATATGTTTGCTGTGTAGCTTTGAGTCATGGTTTGACATCGACACCCTCAGTGAGGCTGAGAATGTGGTGGCTGCTGAGCGTGAGCAGAACATCCTGAGCATGTTGCACCAGGTCAGTCCTCTGAAACATCACCAGACAGTGCAATCATGAGCGAGCGTTACACCCACTTTACATCTTATATCTTATAATGTGTTAATTAGGTGTATTGTAATCTAATGGCTCAAACAAAAAAGTTAAAAGTTTAAATTTGGCTGGTGAGATGAGACATAAAATAGACAGTTATGAGGACAATAGTTATCTCCTGTAGTGACACGCAAAGCGCAATGATAAAATGCATCAAGTTGTTTTTACGGTTGAGCAAGCAGCATGACAATGTAAGGATATCTCCATAGTCAAGCTCAGATGGTTGACTGTACAGTCATTTTCCTGTTCTCAAGACAGAAACATGCTTTATTCTAATATAAGAAATATAAGATGTATCACATAATTTATTTCATCATTTACCCGTATACAGGCTTTTAAGATTAAATGATTTTGATAACATCACACTGACACTTGAATTTTGAATTTTCCTCCTTTCTGGGGATACAAAAAACATGCCTTTTCTAAATGTCATATTTCAGATTCTGACTCCATTCCTGCTGAGGAGGCTGAAGTCAGATGTGACGCTGGAGGTTCCTCCTAAGAAGGAGATCATTGTTTATGCTCCTCTGACGACCAAACAGGAGACATTTTACACTGCAGTGGTCAACAAAACCATCACCAGGATGCTGGGCCAGGAAAAGGTAACACCATGGCAGCATGAAAAAGTTCAGTCACCCCTTGTCAAAATTTCTCTTTCTGTGAATAGTTAAGTGAGTAAAAGATGAACTGATCTCCAAAAGGCATAAAGTTAAATACGAAACATTCTTTTCAACATTTTAAGCAAGATTAGTTATTTTTTATTAGTTATTTTGTTTTGAACAATTATAGGCTGACAAAAAGTAAAAGAGCACCACATAAGAGATTTGAGCTCTCAGATAACTTGTACCAAAACCTCACACCTATATTAGCTTGTTAGGGCTTTGACTTGTTCACAGTCATCGTTTGGAAAGGACAAGTGATGCGAATTTCAAAGCTTTTTAAATATTGTGTCCCCTCAAACCTTGTCCCAACAATTACCACCATGGGCTCCTCTGAGCAGCTGCCTAGCACTCTGAAAATTTAAATAATTGATGCCCACAAAATGATACACAGTGATACCTGCACAATTATAACTTCATAGAAGAGTCATCAGAAGAAAACCTTTCGTACCCAATCACCACAAAATTCAACATCAGAAGGAGCAAAGGAACATCTAAACCAGCCTGACCCATTTTGGAAGCAAGTTCCGTTGACTGATGGCCACAATTAGCAAAGGAAGAATTTCATGAAAAGAACACCTCTCCAACTGCTATAAATGGGGATGGATCGATCATGCTTTGGGCTTGTGTTGCAGCCAGTTCCCACAGGGAACATTTCACTGGTAGAGGAAGAATGGACTGAATACCAGCAATTTGTGGAAGCAAACATCACACCAACTGTAAAAAAGCTGAAGACAGAAAATATGGCTTTTACAACAAGACAAGGATTCTGAGTGCACCTTAAAATCCACAATGAACTAAGTCAAGAGGTGCAAGCTGAAGGTTTTGTCATGGCCCTCACAGTCCCCTGACCTAAGCAGATATATGTGGATAGACCTAAAAAAAGCAGTGCATGCAAGATGATCCAAAAATCAGAACTTTTGGTTTTTTGCAGAAAGAATTCTCCAAACAAGATTGAATGTCTCTTATCTGGTTACAAAAAGCATTTGCATGCTGTGATATTTGCCAAAGGGGGTGTACTGACCATGCTGGGTACCCAAACTTTTTTTCAGGCCATTTTCTTCTTCTTTTTAATTTTTTTTTTGAAACTGTAAAACATTGAAATTTAAAAAGTAACCTTGTTTAAGAAAAAAAAGAAATGCATCTTCTTTAACTTAATGCCTTTTGGAAATCAGATCATGTTTTACTCACTTAGCTATTCACAGTAACAGAAATTTGGACCAAGGGTCCCAAACTTTTGCATGCCACTGTAGCATTCACTAATATGGTGACAGAGTCTGGACTATAAATTGGTCTCTGGATTCATTTTACATCAGTCGTACAGTGGAGTCCCCACAGCTACAGTGATGGTGCCAATGTCCCAACAGAATGTAAACTCTGTTGATAAATACTAGATTTAAAACATGTTTTTCAATCTGTCTAGTCAACCTTTTGCCAAGCCAATATATCAGCTAATATTGGCTTAATACAGGTTTATCAGTGTATATGCTGACTATTAAGTTCATGTCCCATTTGGTACATTTCTTGGTCAAAGTTCTTTACAAAACAAGTTTAAGAGGTCCTTACAAAAATGCTTGTTTTTGTCATCAGTTGACAAGTAGACATTGCTATTATTCTTAATCCTATCAATGGGTCAATTTCTATATGTCACTTTTTATTTTTCAAATAGTCAGTGAAAGCACCTTGGGTCAATTTCTATATGTCACTTTTTAAAAAAGTCCAGTGATTGAAATTGTCAGCTGTCTTGGTTAATTTAGACGGAGGCTCCTGTAGCGCTGACATCGAGCGGCAGGCCGAAACGTCGTAGTCGAAAGTTGGTGGATTATGAAGAAACAGACGGAGACACACCATATGACCTGGAGAAATATCTAGAGAGGGTCCGTAAGGAGCAAGAGCAGAGGTGAGTTAACTTGTGGGTTTTATTTCTTTACCTTATTAATATCACTTATTTACTTTCATTGTTTCTCAGTATGCTTTTGTTCTCAGTTGTTGTATACAACAATATATGTTGTAGCTGTTGTTAGTAAGTGCTGGTTGTTTAACAAACCTTGCCATATTTTGAAGGCATGTCCTTTACAAAATTGATTTCCCTGTTTGCAGGAGGAGCTGGCCTGATAACCTGTGGCTGTGTATCAGTCTAACTTAAATCTGCTCACGCTTCCTTCCCTTTCCTGCTCTCCAGCTCTCCTCCAGTGCTGGATGTCCAGAGCCCGCTGGACGCCCAGATCAACCTGAAGCTGCAGAACATTCTCATGCTGCTAAAGAGATGCTGTAACCACCCCTACCTGGTGGAGTATCCCCTTGACCCTGCCACACAGGAGTTCAAGGTAACCCATAGTCACCTGTACTTCTTTCGTTAGTGCCACAAGTGCTGCTTAACTTAGGATTATTCCCAGTGTCTATGATCCGCAATGATCAGTTGTTGCTCAGAAACAGGCCTGTTACAATATGTTGATCATCAGACAGAGTAAGCTTATGTTGATTCAAACAGAATTAATGTACATGAAGAACAGGAATTGAGCAGATGAGCAGAATGTTTTTTCAGTTGTGATTTTAAATGATCACATTTGGTATGACGAGCAGTTTATTGTATTTTTCTTCCCTTTTGTGTTCCTATCTTCACGTACCGTATGTCCTCCTGTCCTCCCTGTAGATTGATGAACAGCTGGTGCAGAGCTCGGGGAAGTTTCTCATACTGGACAGATTGCTGCCTGCATTAAAGAAAAGGGGACATAAGGTGAACTAGTAACTAGCAGCCCTGCAGAGTTAGTGCCAAAGTACTTATATTTTACTCCTGGTACGACTGGTGATTCAGGATAATGTATACTATGTATATGTATACTACTATAGAAATCAGTAAATGGCATATGCACTTGTAAATTATTATTATTAGCATTATTATTATTATTAGCATTATTATTATTAAGAATAGTAATAATAATAGACTATTTGTCTAGCACCTTTCATACAAGAATATACAGCTCAAAGTGCTTTACAACAAAAAAATTATATGTACCTTGTGCTTCACATAAGAAAATATATAATAAACAGTTAACAGTAGTAAAGATGGAAAATAAAACCCACTCATTAATAATAGTAAAAAATAAAGAAATTATAACATGGTGATCTTGAGTCCAAAACATTCAATTCATCATTCGCTGTTCAACTTTGAGAAAACTGCATCTATGATCAAAATATTTCTCTTAAAATTACGACATTTTAATCTTTAGCATATATCTAATTACTGATCAAGTAGGAAGCATTAAATATGTTCATGGGAAATGAAAAGGAAATAAAGTGATAAGACAAAACAAGGGGCACAAATATCAATTTTCTGCATCATGCAGATAATTCAATACTGTTACATCTGGCAAAAGATGGATTTCAACAGAAATTAAATATACTTGAACGTTATTGTTAGTAATCAAAAAACAAATTCACATTCAGATTCCACTATCAATTTGACTCGAATTACATAATCAGTCAATGGAACCCATGCATGGTTTTGAAGTGAACCCCAGCAGCAAATCTACATTTTCACCAACAGGAGAAGCATCCACTTTAAGAAGCACACATTGAATTTTGTAAAAGCATCTTGCTGATGCACAGAACAACAACTAATAAAGCCTGCAGATCTCAGTTAGGCCAATGTCATTATAAATCAAAATCCAGGTATGATCAAATAAATATTGGCTTCATCAACAACAAAATGAGCCTGTGAGTCTGTGTTTTGTGATCCACTTGTAGATTCATATTCATTATAGTTAAAATACAAACTTTGATATAGTCAGCTAATCTCACTGCATAGTGTGAAAGGTACTCTTTCTACATCTACTTGATACAGTGCTGCTGTGTGTCAACAGTCTTCTGCTCATGCTGTGTGTTGCTTTGGTTTATTCCATACCATCATATTTTTGACTTGTATGTGTGATTTATTGTTGTGGTCCAGGTTCTGATCTTCAGTCAGATGACATCCATCTTGGACATTTTGATGGATTACTGCTATCTGCGGGGCTTTCAGTATAGCCGACTGGATGGCAGCATGTCCTATACCGACAGAGATGAAAATGTGAGTTTTAAACAATCTGAAGAAGACAGTGCTTTGCGTTGTGTATATTTAAAGAATTCTGAGCAGATTACTGTGGGATGGCTCTGTAATATACTCAGCTGATTGGAGAGACAAAACACTGAGGCTCTTGTGTGGATCCAGAAGTGGACTTCGGAGTGTTTCAGTAACTTCCTTATTTGTTAGAACTACGATATGTTCATGCCACTGATTCACCAGGTTCTTCTTGTCCCCCAGATGACCAAGTTTTCCAAAGATCCAGAGGTCTTCTTGTTCCTGCTGAGCACCAGAGCAGGAGGGCTTGGGATCAACCTGACAGCTGCTGACACTGTCATCATCTTTGACAGTGACTGGGTCGGTGCAGATAAAAAATCATCTACAATAAACTAAAACATTAGTACAAGTGTAAGTGTTCCCTGCACATTAATTGTGTTTAATCAATGTGTGGTGATGTTTCTTTTCCATCTCAGAACCCCCAGGCAGACCTGCAGGCTCAGGACCGCTGCCATCGCATTGGACAAACCAAACCAGTGGTGGTGTACCGCCTGGTCACAGCCAACACTATTGACCAGAAGATCCTGGAGAGAGCCTCGGCCAAGAGGAAGCTGGAGCAGATGGTCATCCACAAGAGTGAGTGGCCTCACTTCAATGGGATATCCAGATGTACAGGGTTGCCCCATCTCCATTCCATGCACTGCAGCAGTAGATTAGTGTTATTTTCTGTAACACAAACCAGTTTGATCCTATCTTAGCACCACATTTTGAATTTGCACTGGACCTCTGGTGGTCTGAAATATCTCTTTTCTTTTTTTGCTTTCCTCCACAGATAAGTTTAAAGGTGGAAAGGCAGAGTTGAACCAGAGTAAAAGCTGTATTGATCTGGATGAACTGATGGAGCTGCTGAAAGCCAGAGGCACTGAGAAGTAAGAAACCATCTGCTCCAGCAAGTGACTATAAATACAAACTTCACTGGGACTGTACTCCTCAGTGTAAGTGGAGAGTAACTTTTGGCTATAACTTTTTTCTCACTCAGGGAGGTGAAAGCATCAAGGGGGAAGGTCATCAGTGACAAGGACCTGGAGATTTTGTTGGATCGCAGTGACTTGCTGGGTGAGGAGAAACACCACTCATCAGTTGTCAGGAGGAATTGCAGAATAAATTAACAACTATCTTGCTATTAATTTAGTCTCTCCCAGCAACAGCCAACAATGACACAATCTGTGTGGTTATCATCAACAAATGATCATGCTTTGAGATTTACTGTAGAATGTAGTTTCTGTAACTCCTCAACTCCTTAAGTTTACAGAATCCACATTCAGTCTTAAATAGAATATCTCAGTGTTTGCAAGACACAAATTGTCAAAGCATTTCAAATACACCAAAGTGCAAAAGATACAATGTTTGTTTCTCGTCTGTGTTTAACTGCACAACTGCATAACTACTACATTGATCTCATTCCTTGTCAGAAAACTTTCTGAAATACAAAATTTCTGGGAATGATAAGTCATTTTATTCATATAGAAACACTTTTTCAGCCAAGTCACAACATTTTCTCACTTAGCAGAATTTTTTAAAGGAACGTCTCACTTACTCTGGATAAGCGTATAACTTTTGTCATTATGGTGAACTGAGCCTTTAAACTTGTAATGTGTTCACTGCAATGTCAACAGTGCAAGCTAAAACAGTTTCTTGCTTCAAAGAATGAGACTTTGTGTACTCCATTGAGTGTCGCGGTACACTCTGTTTGATAACAACTCGCTAGTATAAGTTGTAATTCATCTCTTTCTTGTATTTTCTTTGGCTGTGACCTTTTCACTGTTTAACTAGTAAGCTGAAGTAAAGTATTATTTGTATTTTCAGACAAAGACAAGGGGAGAATGAAGAAAGAGAAGGTGGGAGTCTTCAGAGTGATCGATGCCAAAGATTCATCAGAGATCACATTGACCTGAGAGCGCTTGATATTCAGATATGAACTTCTGACCACATTCCTTCTGCTGCACTCAGATGGCTCACAACTGCTGTCATATGTAGTGGATAGTGAAGCTTAAAGAAAATATCCTGAAACTGCTGTTAGTTGACTGAATAGTGTATTTTTTGTCTTTTACTTACCTAACTGTCTTGATAGTACTGTTTAATAAGCTTTTCTGTTGTACTGTTTTTGTGTTGAACATAGTCTATGGTGTTTAACCACTTGACCACTTTTTAAGATTTGACTGTCGTTGAAGCTTTTGATCGTTTTTGTTTTCAATCACTGATTGTTTTCATGCTAAGAGATAAAAAGATTTAGTTTGCCCAGATTCTTCAGTTTATTTTATCCCTGCCAGAGGCATTAAGACTCATTGGGCACTAGAACCTTCCAGTGAAACTCACAACACATTTTTGAGAGGGAGAAGTCTTCTTCCACCTTCACTCAAACTGTCAGCTGCCTGTTAACATGGACATGGTTTATGCATCGGCTTAATGAGACAATGCTATAGTGACATGGTCTAGTTGGGTTAGTCCTCTTGATTTTTATTTGGCCGTTCAAAACAGATCATCTTTAACATGTAAATCCAAGCACTTTCATGCAGGTGAAGCATATATTTTCTTTCATATCCTTTTATATAAATAAACTGATTTGATAACTATGACGTGTTTTTTTTCTCAACTTTTTTCCTATTGAGTATCACTGCTGGACAGGAGAGGCTGAAACTCATCAGTTGTGAAAAGTTCTGTCAGTTAATGGACTGTATTTGGGTTCACATCCAGTCAGAGTTTTTGCCATCTGTAAAGTTTGTTTAGTCCTCAAGTTGCAAAATTCATGCTCCAATTTGTTTTGTTTTAAGAACTTTGTTTTTGATGTTGGGGATTTTAGTAGTCTTTGAGCCTGCTTCTCTTTCACACTCAGATTTGAGGAGGTTCCAAGGTTTGGAGTTGGGATGTTCCTTTATTGTTTTAAATGGTATAGTGGTATTTAGGCAGAAATTGATATAGTCCGTAATGACAGTGACCATGTTATTCAAGTCTCCATTGAAAAAGTTCCAGTTAGTGCATGACAAGGAGCCTTGGAGTTGTATGATGCCACCCCTGACCATTGTGGGGTGCTGTAGGATTGTGTTTGTGATATTTAAGTTCCTGTTTGAATATTAATGTCTTGTTACTAAAGTTTGAAAACAGCAAAAAATATATCCAAGCGGTGGGTATGAACCAGCTTGAAATGTGTTGGTAATGTCACTGTAGCCCAAATCCAAGGTGTTTTCTCGTCTGGTGGGAATGTCCACATACTGTTCACATGATGAAATTAACATTGCCCAGTCCGCAGCTGTTCTAATGCCCCAAACAGGAGTCAAGAGGTCTGTAGACAACACAGTAAACAAAGCTCTCCACCTCATCCTCCAGCACCTGGACTTCTCAGGAACCTATGCCAGGATCCTGTTTGTGGACTTCAGTTCTGCCTACCAACATCTCAGCGCTGCAACAGAAGAAGCTCTCTCAGCTGATTGTGCCTGACTCCACCTGCAGGTGGATCACAGACATCCTGTCTGACAGGTCACATCACTGACTCCTAGACTATCAACACGCGTTATACTCAAGGCTCAGTCCTGAACATCAGCCTCCTCTCCAAGAAAGCACTACAGAGGATGTACTTCCTGCCGCATCCCCCAATAGACGCTCCATGTTACATTAATGTGCAGTCTCCACATCTGTCATTGTTTTACATCAACACACATCTTTTGGATTATCTCTGTACGTCTGTACATTGCACATATTCTTTATACTTCATTCTTTGTACTTATGCAGGTCCGTTGCAGGTATCCTTGGTTGATCTTTTTTCTACATTTTTTCTATATACCTATATATTTTCTTTTTCTTGAGTCAGCACAGAAGTACATCCTCTGCTGGCCTGGGTTTGATGGCTGAGTTGATGTTGGATGCCCACTTTATGTCCTGGGGACAGTGGATCCCCAGAACCTGAAGGCTTCCACAGCAGATGCAGTGTTGTTGAGTATGGTGATGGGGGCTCCTCCTTTGCATCTTTGTGGTGGTTTGTCTATCTGTGGTCATTTTGCATCTTTGTATTGCATCTATGTGGCGGTTTCATGCCTCTTTGTAGTGCTTTTCCTTCTATACAAATTCAAAGAACTTTATTTGTCCTGGGACGACAATTCAAGGCACGTAGAGCAGTTAAACAACAAAACAAAACAGTGGCATAGCAATAAACACCACAGTAAGATAAAAAAAAGAGATCAGTGCAATACTGTGGGAGACAGCGGATGAATAAGGTGGTTGTAGTGCAGGAGTTGAGGAGCTGGACAGCCCTGGGAACAAAGGTTGCCCTCCTCCTCTGTGTCCTGCAGCCGGGGCAGCGGAGCCAGCATTTAGAGGGGAGCGTGTGAGGGGTCCTGAATAATCCAGCCTGCTAGTCTGCGTGTTTGCTGCTCGTTGATGATGAATAGAGTTCTAATAGGCAGTCCTATAATCTTAGAGCAACCTCCAGTTCCCTCTGCTTGTTGGAAGAAGTCACCACCATGTCTTTGGTCTTGTTCAGTTCCAGGCATGAGCTGCCACTCCACTCAACAAACTCCTGAAGAGCCTGTCCGTGGATGTCTTTGGTCTTGTTGTTCCAGGCACGGGGCCACTCCACTCAACAAACCCTGAAGACAGCCAGAGACAGGACAGGAGAACTGTGTCATCAGGCGGCACTTGGGCTGTGTGGATCTGCAGTCATCGGAGTACAGGATGAAGAGCAGAGGTGAGAGGACACAGCTTTGCAGGGAGCCAGTTGAAGTGTATCTGAGGTCAGAGATGGTGTTGTTGACCAGGACTCTCTGTGACCTGTTGGTAAGAAAGTCCAGTATCCACAGAATCAGCTGGTTGTCTAGGTGGAAGTGAGAGGAGAGCTTATCAGCCAGGTGTGAGGTTGCAGGGTGGTGAATGCAGAGGAGAAGTCTGCAAACAGGAGTCTGGCTGAGGTGTTGGGATGCAACCTCTGTCCCTTTAGATTTTACAATTTGATGAGGTGAGGGAAGGACCCCTCTCCGGTGTAAGTCTACTGACATCCCCTGCTGCATGTTTGTGATGTGTACATGAAAAGTAGCCAACCTGTACAATACCTCTACATACTATTGAGTCCGGCTTGTGTAAACCTTTCCACTCTGTGTCTTGACAACTCATCATTTTAAGGAAAAACAACATATATATATCATATTCAGATATAAAATTTCTATATTTATTTATTTAAAAAAACCTTCCACAGATCCCCTGCAATATCATCATGGACTGCGACGGTCCCATGGACCTCTGGCTGAGAAACAAAGCACTCTCAGACCACTGACACTAATACTCTTAAAGGATAATTACAAATTTCTACAACTTTCTCTCATTGTTGAAGTAATAATTTACTCTGTAATAATCACATTGCACTCATCAACTTAATAGCAGATATTTTGGAACATGGCAACATGACTAAAACACATGGCAACTAAAATGATCAGAGAGGGTGCAAGCTAAACAACAGGTTAGTGAAGTCAGACCTCCACATCAAATGGTGACTTGTTTACAATGTATTTGATTGTCAGAGTGCTCATACTGTAATTCTTGACTTCATAATCAACCGAAATCATGGACTAAACTTTGAACATATGGCATTATCCTTTAATATAAAATAAACCACTGTTGTGGTTTTATTTGTCACGTGGTGAACATCTGCTGTACAGTCCAGTGTGCTTTGAAGTTGAGTTTCAGGCCCAGTCAGTGCGGCCCTCCCAGGAACCACTGCTATGGGTCCTTTTCTCTCTGTGAGCCTTTGATGTTCGTGCTGCTTTAACAGTGAGGCAGGGTGTGGCAGCACATCTCTGTCACCTGGTCAGGGTTATTCAGACATTGTCAGACTCTCCCTGGATCACTGCATGAGCCTCTCTGTAGCTGCTATCTTCCCACGAAAGCTCTGGTTTGTTACTAAGACTGCTAAACTTGTGGATTTAAGACTTTTCTTCAGAAAGGGCTAGTTCATATTGTAATGTAAGGTGAAGGGTTTAGATGAAATAAATCACACTTCATGTGCAGTTTTTCTTCTCAAAAGCATATTTTCACAGAAGCTACATTTTACTGGAACTATTTCTGTTTTCATCGACCTCAGCAGCCGCTGGATCGCCTTGCAGTTTCTACTTCCACCCAGATCATCACCTACAGCACGTTTAAAATATGGAGCGTCTGAAGTTAGTCCTACAGTACTTCCAGTCCAACTCTGAGTCCATCTCCAATGGCATCTGTATCATTCTGGCCTTGGTCAGCGTCAAGCTCTACACCAGCTTTGACTTTAACTGCCCGTGCCTTCCTCAGTACAACAAACTGTACTCTCTGGGAGTGATGATCGTTCCACCCATCATACTGTTCTTCCTGGGGGTCCTGGTCAACCGACATACAGGCGTCATGATGGACGAGTGGATGAGACCCATTGGGAATAGATCCAAAAATCCTGCTGTGGTTAAGTGAGTCAAACTTCTCATTTACATCTTGAATTTACTGAGAGTGTCTCATAGAAAAGAAGAACTGTTGTGTTCACTGACCCTAACCTGCACAATGACTGGAGACATGGCACAGAAGTACTGGATGAATGGATACACTGTTCGTCAAAAATTATTTCCAGCATGTACAGTAACTACCCCTAATTACTTTGAGAAATGATTAAACCAACATGTTAATCAATGAGCTGTAGAGACATTAGAAGGTGTTTTTTTTTTTAAATTTTGGACAGAACAAAGCTAGCTGTTTCCCTCTGTTTCCAGTCTTCATGCTAAACTAGGTTAACCTCTTCTATCCTATAAATACTCTGACTCCTCAAACCTTGTCCCAACAGTCAGCAGCCATGGGCTCCTCTAAGCAGCTGCCTAAAACTTAAAAATTGAAATCATTGACGCCCACAAACCAGAAGAAGGCAATAAACAGATAACAAAGTGTTTCCTCATTTCATATTGTAAATAAGAAATGGCAGGCAGGAGGTCAGATTTAGGTCTGGAAGACCAAGAAAATTCTCAGAGGGAACTATTAGTAAGATTGCTAGAAAGAATAATTTAAACCCCTGTTTGACTGCAAAAGACCTTCAGGAAGATTTAGCAGACTCTAGAGTAACTACACTCTAGACTACTACACAACTATGACCTTCATGAGTCATCAGAAGAAAACCTTTCATACCTTACAAAATTCAGCATCAGAGGTTTGCAAAGGGACATCTAAACCAGCCTGATGCATTTTGGAAACAAGTGCTGTGGACTGACGAAGTTAAAATAGAACTTTCTGGCCACAATGAGCAAAGGTATGTTTGGAGACAGAATGGTGCAGAACTTCAATCCACCTCCATGCTTAACAGTTAGAGAGGTATTCTTATATCATGATCGTGCTTTGGGCTTGGGCAGCCAGTGGCACGGGGAACATTTGGTAGAGGAAAAAGGGATTCAATTAAATACCAGCAAATTCTGGAAGCAAACATCACATTTTAAAAAAAAAAGAACAGACTTCAGTATCCACACTGGACTACCTTAAGAAGTAAAACCTGAACATCATCACAAATCTGTGAATAAACCTCAAAAGAGGAGTACATGCAAGACAGCAGCTCACAGAACTAGAAGCTTTTTGCAGGAAGAATCTGAAACTGTATAAAATGTAATTAAGAAAGTAATCTTTCTTTAAAAATATAAGAAATGTGTCATCTTAACTTTATGCCTTTTGGAAATCATATCATGTTTTACTCACTTTACTATTCACAGTAAGAGAAATTTAGACCAAGGGTGCCAAACATCTGCATGCCATTGTATTCGAGGGTCAAGCTGTATCTTAAATGTGATCATGAAAACTGGTCTCATGTCCTCCTGCAGGTACCTGTTCTCAGCCATGCTTCAGAGGGCCCTGCTGGCACCGATGGTGTGGATCCTGGTTACTTTGCTGGATGGAAAAATCTTCATTTGTGCCTTCAGTGTCAGTGTAGACCCATCTCTCTTCTCAGGTATCTGCAAACACATTGTGCATTCTACACAGAGAATATTCTTTCTACCGTCTATACTGTTGCACATGACACATTAGTCTGTATGATGTATCATGTGGTGTGTTTCCTCAGGTTTGCCCAACAATACGGGTTTGGATGTGATCAAAATTATGGCCAAAGTGCCCTGTAAGGAGGACATTATCTTCAGGAACAGCTCTTTCCGCAAAGCAGTGTCTCGTTACGTTCGCTGCCATTCACAAGTAAGCTGTTACAACCTCAGCATGCAAACATATACAAACACACAAACACATCTTTAATCATCATGAAGACCTTCAATCAGTGTGTTCTGTCAGATTAGGGTCAGGGTCATCCTGGTCTCGTCAAAAGATCACATAAGAGGTGTTAATGAAGTTAAAATAAGACTTTATTGATCTCCAGTGAGGGAATTCAGGTGTTACAGCAGCACAAGGACAGAAATAGAGAAAAGATAAATAGAAATAATTAAAATAGAAACTATCCAAGACCAATTAAACTCAAAATTACAAAGCAAGCAGAATACATATGAACAGCGTTGTACAGTACAGTGCAGAGAAGTACTGTCTCAAGTGAAGTGATAGTGATGTGATTAGTCGCTGCAAGTGATTGGCACAGTGCGCGGTCTCCACTGCTGTTGTACATCTGATGGCAGTGGCCACAAACGAGTGCCTGAAGCACTCCCTTTTGCATCTGGGTGTCATGACTCGATGGTTGCCCATCTACCACAGCTGGTCAAAGAGAGTATGAGAGTGATTATCCAGGACAGGTTTTGTTCTTGTCCTTCATCCTCCTCTCTGCCACTGCCTCCAGGCTGTTCAGTTCCAGCTTGACCGCGGAGCTTTCCTTCCTTACCAGTTTGTTGAGTCTGCTGCCCTCACCAATCTTGATGTCACTACCCCAGCATGCCACAGCAAAAAACAGTGCGCTGGTTACAACAGACTGGTGAATGTTCTGCATGAGTGTGTTGCACACATTGAAAGATCTGAGTTTCCTCAGAAAAACAGTCCCTTCTGAAGAGGGAATCAGTGTTGGGAGTCCTGTCCAGTTTTTATTTTTTTTTATTTTGACCCTAAAGTACTAAGGTACTTAAGATCCACTAAGGTCCACTCTCTCCACTTCCTCGCCCTAGATAATAACCAGGACAGGGGGCCTTGTGTTCCTCTGTTAATCCACCGTCATCCCTTGCTTATACTGAGCTTCAGGTGATTGTTGTTGCGCCATGTGACAAAGCTCTCTATTAGTCCTCTGTACTCATCTTTGTTGTTGCAACCAACAATAGAGGAGGTGACAGGAACCTGAGTAAAAGCAGATGTCTGAGGTGTAAAGTGCGAAGAGGAATGCTGCCAGTACAGTTCCTTGAGGTGTGCCTTTGTGGCTTATCACAACCTCAGAGGCATAGCCATCCACTCTGACATACTATGGCCGGCCAGTGATCTGGTCCATGATCCAGGATACAGTATCAGGGTGCAGTTGCATCGCCAGAGGCCTTCCCTTTAGAAGGCAGGGCTGGATGAAGTTGAAAGCACTGAGAAGTCAAAAAACATGACACTCACAGGGCTTTCCAGCTTCTGAAGGTGTGAGAGGGTCATTGCAAAATGCAGAGGGTCCAGGAAAGCAGTTAGCAGGGTCCTCAGATGCTGGAGAACCAGCCTCTCAAATATCAGGCTCTGTGCCACATCTGTAGTCACTGAAAGTGCTGGGATGTCCTTTCTTTGGCACTGGAATGATACAGGAGCTGTCCCATAGTTTAGGCACCTTCCTCAACCTCCAGGAAAGATTGAAGAAGTACTGGAAGACTGCTGCAAGCTGTCCAGCATGTGCCTTAAATACCCTGGGACTCATGTTGAGGTTGTAGCATGCAGAGCTCCTTTTCCACCTGGCTGGGAGTAAGGGTGATGCTGAGAGAGGGTGTATGGTCCAGTGAGTTCTGATCCAGCAGTGGTTGATATGTAGTGGAGAATGGTGGGGGTTGTGATGCACTGTGATCCACTGTCATGGGAATGTTGGGTTGGGGAGTGATGGAGGGTGAGGGGGCTGTCATGTGAAGTTTGGGAAAAGTTGGTTCAGCTCAGTAGCAAACTCAAACCTCTTGTACTACAGAGGCAGGTTTGCTGCAGCCTGTCATTTGTTTCATTCATTCCACAAGTCCTTTGCACTGTTCTGCAGTTGCTGTGTGAAGTAGGAAGAGTAGTAGGAATATAAAAAATTCAATAAGGTGCAAATTCAAAATATACACAATCCCAAAATATTAACAGTTGATGGTAAGATCATATAAATATAAACTGTTTAATGGTAAGGTGCAATCCAAAATAAACGCAGTGCCAAAAATATTAATGTTGTCTTCCATAATGTCCCATAAGTCAGAGAGTTGTAATGACTGTAGGCCATGGAGAGACAAGGCAAGATTTAATCCTTGAGGAAGGTCTTAAATTTCAATGTTGTTCTGAAAAACATACGAGTAAGAGGAAACGCACACAAACACACACTATACATAGTGCCTGTCCTCAACCTTCCTAAAACTTTCACCTTCACATCAAATGACAAACTTTTGATTTTGCATTTGAGGCTACACTGAGACTGCAATTTTAGAGTCATTAAAAATTGTTGTAATACTTGTCCCCTGATAGCCTTTGTTAGCTTTGTGTAGCTAACTTTCCCTGCCCTGTCTAGGCAGTTGGCTGGTCCATCCTCCTCTTCCTGATTGTACTGGGAGCACTAGGACGTCTCGTCAAGCCCTGTTTTGATGACCATGCCACGTTCCTGCAGACGCGTTACTGGAGCAACTACCTGGATGTGGAGCAGAAGTTCTTTGACGAGACCTGCGTCCTGCATGCTCGTGATTTCGCTCGGAAATGTGTGGTGCAGTTCTTTGAAGACATGAGGGAAGATGCTGTACTCCGTCTTCCCCACCCGTGCTTCATCACGAACTCCCGAGAGGAATGGGAGGATGAAGAAGAGGAGAGACTTCATGGGATATCAAAGCAGGAGCAGGTGGACCAACTGCTCAACAAGTGGTACTACAGTAAACCTGAGCTGGACGTCACCAGGATAGCGCACAGACCCAGGACGTGTGTTACCTGGGAGGACCGTGAGGGAAAGACTTTATATTCTGATGTCTAGGACACGCTCGGTGGTGTGTAGCTGCAGGATGAATCATGTCATGATTATCCGTTCACCAGCATTAAGCCACAGCAACATGTTAGATGGAGGATGTTAGATTGTGGTTATGGTTTATAAAAGAAAAAAAAAACTAGCAATAGTTCGTCAGATGTTATCAGAGATTGTATGCACCCATCCACCACCCTGACTTCCATACCCTTACAGAAAGTGTGAGGTGTGAAATCATCCAATAAGAACAGATACAGAGGGAGTTCCTTGCCATGATCAAGTGTGATGTCATGATGTCATACGTCAGCGTTCCCCTCAGGAGGGGTCCTGTCTTTAGGCCATATCAGCAGAGATCTTTCGGTGTTGAATGGTTTAAGGCTAAGTACTATCACTTGAAAATTCTTGCCAGATCTTCTGAAAGACCAGCATCCCACCAGGATACCACTGGATGCTTCTGTTGAGTTGGTAGGTCCAATGTGGCTTAAGGCTCAAATTAGGCTTCTACAAAAAAAGCAGTTAACCCATCTGTGTGTATGTGTGTTTTAATGGCAACATGCACATATATTTTTATGTTCAATGCAAAAGTACAGTATCTAAATGACAATTCTGTTTTTTTACACCATGATGAAGGTCTTTGATTTGATTCTCTGTTTGGACTAATAAAAATAGTTGTTCTTAGGGACAAAGCCTGCTGCAAGGGTCATTTGACTGTGTTAGGGCTTTGGCTGGCTGACTTTGCATACAGCTTGTTGACTTAGAGCATATCCACACAGACTGATGGAAACATGCAAATAGATATTTGGAACTGTGGGTATGTGTAAGGTGCTGCTTGTCGTTACAAACTCACAGAGAATTACCAACAGCTCTGTAGCCCCGCTCAGTGCCACAGCCTACAGCTTTCTGCTCTCATCAACCGGGTTTCATCTCAGACTGCCCACATGTTCCTGATCAACACCTGTTGCTTCTACTACTACTACTACTACTACTATTATTATTATTATTATTATTATTATTATTACTTTACATCGCCATGTGGATTTGTGGAACTTGTTCTCCCTCAACGTTCCTATTTTACAGCTCCAACTAAGATTTCTTTTCATACAGGTCCTAAGAAGGTGGGTACACTGTCTGCCGAGTCCGACTTTCCATATAGTATGGATATGTGGTGTAAACATTACACAACCATAGAGCTATGGCTTGTAAGCAAGAAATGGGTTCCAGATAGCCCTGAATTTTTTAATTGAATTGGTTCTCGAGAACCTGAGTCTGTTGTCTGATGTCCACCTGTATGAATAAAATCATCTCCATCTCTGGAAGGAGGAGGGAGAGTTTGATTTCCATTCCCACAAAATGAGACTTTGGGAATAATCATCCACAGCATTTATTGCATGGCTGTAGGAAAGCACAGAGTGGATTGTGAGCAGCCAAAGAATGCAAGTCCACCTTCCAATTGCATCATTCTTCTTGGTGGACAACTTTGAACTGGATCAACTGGTGTCCACGGCCAACAGAGCAGGATTGTATTTTATACACTCTCATCTCATGCAATCAGTAGGGTTCTTTAAGATATCAAAAAAATAATGTAACATCCCATATTGACATGATATGACCCTCCTCCATCACTCTTCCCTCAAAGCACATGCACATAATATGTTCCAGACCCTATTCCACACACCTATATGCACAACCTTCTCTTGCATTTATATTTTTCCTGTTGCACTGTACCACGATCATTTACATGTTTATTTGGATAAGTTTGTGGTTGTTTTTGCTAGTCTTTTTCTCCCCTCAACTTGTCAATAGCTGTATGACAGCGAGCGACAGCATGGGCAAACATAAGATTTATTCTTTGTTCTGTCTTACATGCCTTCAAAACACACACACGCACACACACACACACACACACACACACACACACACACACACACACACACACACAACATGCTCATGCTATTACCTTCCAACAAAGCACAAGGCCCAGATGGCTTTCATGCCTTCTGAAGGACAGGTTTACAAGTACAATTACAGATAATGTCAACTTAAAACAAAACCATTCAATCATCTGCACTAACAGATGAAACAGTCAAACTCACAACACGTTTTAAACCCTATCCAGACTGTACAAACTAATCAACGCTAATCTCTCCCTGTTACCAAATGAGAGAGAGTTGTATTCATATTACTAGACAACGACTCCTGTACCAGAATCTGTACAAACATATTCTCAATGACAAATAAACTTAAACTCCAACTCATTCAGTACAAGGTGAACCACAGAACACGCCTCACACTCAGATGTACCAAATGGGTCTCTCGGATTCAACAATCGTGCCTTTTGACCAGACAAGGATTTAACACCAAGAATATATAGGTTTGGATTCATTACCCTTTAAAACAAGTCATTTCTCTAACTCCGTTTGAACAGAGGACCTGAATGTTGTGAACAACTGACCCGACAACATTAAATGAAAATAAGTGCCAGGTTGTTTTTGGCAGCAAACCGCAGATTGATATTATTGTTTTTATTATTACTGTAGATGTGGTGATGATAATAATAATTTTGTTTGGTGGTGATGGGTGTGACCTCCAACAGCCATTTGCTTCCTCCCAAAGGCCTGGGGGCAAACAAGCAAAGGAAACACCTGCTTCACGAAGCATACATGGAAATATTAATACAGCTTGAGAAGGAAAAAAACAGAATATATAATATATAATGAAATGGCAGATGGAGGCTGGATGTGGGACACTACTGGTCACCTCTTGAAGGAAAAGTCACCTCTTTCTTTCAAATATATTCAAAATAATTATTATATATTATTTGATTGCTCCCCTCTAGTGGTCCCTTACACTCACACACACTCACTTGCACACAATTCAATTCAAAGGGCTTTAATTTTCTATTCAATTCAATTCAATTTTATTTGTAAAGTGCCAAATCACAACAAAAGTTATCTCAAGGCACTTTACACACAGAGCAGGTCTAGACCATACTCTTTATAATATTACTTATAGAGACCCAACAGTTCCCATCATGAGCAAGCACTTGATGCAACAGTGGCGAGGAAAAACTTCCTTTTAACAGGCAGAAACCTCGGACAGAACCAAGCTCAGTGATGGACAGTAGTCATCTGCCGCGACTGGTTGGGTTGAGAGAGAGACGGAGAGACAGACAGAGAGAGAGAGACAAAGAGAGAGACAGAGAGACAAAGAGAGAGACAGAGAGAGAGAGAGAGAGACAGAGAGACAGAGACAGAGAGAGAGACCGAGAGGGGAGGGGGGGACTTGTTTGGGGACTTTATTGGAATAAGTTTCAAAGTTCCAATATTTGGACAGTACACAACAGTACTAACAGTAATATGAACCCTAGCCCAACACCCTCTCTAATACATGCACTCCACATCTTAAGAACTACAGTAAACTGGTGACATCACTTTCAGTTCATATTCAATCCTAACCAGTTTTTACTGTTTGTATTCAGTGCATATTTTGCCCTTCGTGTCAACCTGTTTATTTGAATAAAACACCAGTTGCAATATGATTTCTTGAAAATGAGGGAGTAAAGGATGGAACTACAGGTGTCATATAGAAATCCAAAACTGTAACTTACTGTAAACTGTGAAAGTCAATGTCTTTCAGATGGCCATCCTTAAACTCTTTGACCATGTTTCCTTTTTTAAAATAGATTGGAAATGACATGAGAGCAAGTCAAATAAATCCACCTTGGTAAGCTTTTTAGCCTGATCAGACACAGCGTATTTGTCTAATTTTTTACAGAAATATCTCTTTGGGAGTTTACATTCCTACATTTTATTTTCTGCATCTAATGTTTGGCTTAGATTCCTCAATATTTGACTTTTGATTTTACTGTGATATATCCTCTAGGGGGCAGCCAAGTACAGGAAAAACTCTCATTGATTAAGGTTCAAAAGCAAAGCTTGATGCTTTGGAAAATCTTTCAGTTTTTTGAATTGCAATTGAGATTTGGCATCAAGACAAAATTGTGTTGTTAAAAAAGTTTTTTAAATATCTTTACAGTTATTGAAGTAAATTGCCAAAAATTCAGCAGTTAAGATAAACAAATATGGCAAACAAATAAAATATATATGAGAGAATGAAAATATCTGCATGTCAGAGAACAATGTGTATATGTCATATTTACAGTGTATGTATGGCCGAGCAAAAATGCATCTACATATGGTGAAAGTCAAAGTTAAAAAATAAGTTGTTAAGCTTGTATGGCCCCCACACACACACACAGAATACAACTTCAGTTAGTTATCTACACACAAATGTTTGTACAGACACTGATGTTTACCAGAGGATGGAGTCTGTTGACTCTGGTTATCCCATGAACCTTCCATTGGCCAAAAGCATAAAGGTTTCAGGGTTTTCACTTATCCAGAGAAATAACTCAACATTTAATCATTGGATTTGCACCAAATTTTAGCCAATGGGATGAAGTGAGGGTAGAAACTGTGAGGACAGAAGAACAGAGCTCTCTAACTGACAAGCAGATTAAAGTGACCTTGCTTCCACAGAGGGAAATGAAAATGTAACTTTCTGAACATGGCTGCCCCGTAGATTGTTTGCTTGTTTGGGCCTGCTTATCTGGCTTAGACCCTTGCCTGCCTGACCATCCCCTCAGCTTTGTAGTTTTTTAAATGTAAAATAAATGACTGAACTTCACTAGCTCCAGCCCTTAGTGCCTGCATTTGGCTCTTACTCTCTGTTTTCCTGCACTACTGCAAGAATAAAATTAAGAAATATTACTGGGATCACCACAGATAATTGCAAATTAACATTTAATATGCATTATTTATAGGACCACGGTGTAGTATGGAGTTTTTGCTCTTCTGATGTCAATGAGAAACTTGTTCCACCACTGTGGAGCCAGGGCAACAAACAGTCACGATCTTGTTGCACAGTAATTCAATATACACCTCCGAAACTTCCAAACAGCACGTGTTTCTTCAGTAAACCAGGGTGTAGACCTCTTTGATGATCTTGTTTTGGCAAAAAGAGGTGCAACTGAATCCAGGAGACAGACAGGGCTGTGTTTAAGTCATGGTACAATTGTCAAAGGGCCTGTCACTGCAGTTAAGGATTACAGTTAGTTATGCTACCTGCATTGTTTTTTATGATGATAATGAGGAAAAAAATGTTTATTAACTAGTATTAACTGTATCCTAGTGAATTTCAGATATTTCATGTTTACCTAATTTATCTGCTCTTTGCCATTCATAGCAACTAAAGCAGTCTTACAGTTTTTGATGTGTATGCTTAGGCACTCACAACTCACAGATTAAGGTTAGAGGAAGATCATGACTTTGGTTTAATACAGAAAATGTCTGCAGTGACAGGATGTGTTAACAGGACCACAATCCTTCCACAACCCCCATAAGTGCTTCTGTTGATGAAACGTAACCACATTCAGGATTCAGGCTGTGAACCTCAGTCCCTGATGTCAAAGTCCAGCACATTGTACATCCACCATCCACACCGACCACCTTCACTGGAAAAAACTATTGCCAGTAAACATAATACAGGCGGCAATTATGGTTCCCAACGAAATATAACTGGCAATACAAATAAGAAACATGTTAAAGTAATTTCTACAAGACAGGTTTATAAGAGTACGTATATGATATGAAGAAAGAAGAAAAAGAAGGAACCTGCATTATTTCATTTAGGTTTTGATACAACTTGATTTTCATACAACTGTCACCATGCAGGGGCATCACACAGTTCAACCACTAATCACACATTCTAACACAGTTCTTCTTTATAGTAAGGAATTGAACTGGCCTATTTTAATATCCTACACCGCCATGTGTTGTTGTGCCACAGCGTAAAGCGTGATTGTCATGCTGTGTTGGGTTTCCAGGATGTGCCCTCCAAGGTCAAAGATCTTCCCCATCTTCCTTTACAGCAAGGAGCACCCTGTATGGACGCACATCTTCCATAGCCTTCTCAAATGCCATGATGACGGCCACACATGCAGAGTGACCACCAGCCCTCCATTGATCCTGCCCTACCTGTGGCATATCACCTCCTAGGCCTTTCTTTCTTTTATAATTTACAAATTAGGGCGACCCTTAGAGCTTTTGGGGTCCTGTGGGATTACTAAAACAGTACCCATTTCACAAACCCATCACTTCCATGGGCTTTGTTTTTTATACTAACCTACTTGAGCCCTCTTATAAGGTCTATCTTCTCCTTTGATAGAATTTTTGAGAAAAGATATCCCAAAACTGAAACCTGATTTTGTTTGGGATTTGGTCTGGGCTAATGATTTCCAATCACCCATTTGTAGACCCACATACCAGAGGTGGATGACACGAACATCTAAGCCCAACATCAGCCAACTCATCTGAAAAAACATCTGTCTAACTCTGGTGCAAGCTCAGAGTAACCACGTGAAAATCCTCCAAAACACTGGGAGGAACTGGTATAATTGACGAAAACACAAATTACAGTAAAGAAAGTAAAGCAAAGATAATGACTGGTCACAGACAGGGAGGTGAAGGAGACAAATCAAAACATTTTAACAACCTTCCAGTCTGATCCTCCCACCCCACCATAGTTAATTGGTCTAAACGGGGTTATTCTTAGGCTAGTCAGCTCTCAAGGCCTTTTATGTCCATCCAGTAATTGTCACAGAGCACTCCTGAGGAAATCAGTCTGACTCTAGTTGGCAGATAGGATCACGGATGTTGCCTCTTTGCCTTTGCCCTCTAAACGTGAGGAGGAAAAGCACTGAAAAAACAAAACATTAACTGTGATGAGTCCTTCACCCACAAACAGAGGGTTTAACTGGAACAGGAACTGTGTGCTGGAATAGAGGGGTGGGATACAGCAGTGTTTGTGTGTTTGCGTGTGTGTCCATGGGCATTTGTAGGCCTATGTTGATCGTATATATATTGTAAGTGTACTGTAAATAAATCTATTGCTCAGCTAGTGCATCAGTGCGATAATCATTTATTACTATCACTATGTTGGGGGTACATATCTTTATTTCAGTGCTGATGTGATCTTTTTACAATATGGACATTTGAGCTTAAAGACCAGTCTTGAAGAACAATTGAGATGAGCTGTCATGCTGAACGGATCCTCTTGGAAATGTAGGTCCACTTTCATGTGTAGCTTGTCTGTAGTGTAATCGCACCAGGTGGACCTCCAAAAGGTTTCATGTTAGGTGGCAGTTGCATGAACTCAAAACCTAAATGAAACTTGACTTGAAAATGAAACTTCTTCTTTCAGTAACTTTATTTCATAGCATAGAACATAATAATACATTTTTTGTTGTACATTGTAAATTTGGTCCTTTTATATTGCTATTTCATATTATATACATGGTACTCTTATTATCCTGTCTTTGTGACACCAGGGACTGAGGTTCACAGCCTGCCTGTGTGTGTGTTAGAGAGAGATAGAAATAGAAAGAGAGATAAGTATATCTTGCCTAATGTACAATTTACTAATAAATATATTAATATATTACAGTGTCTCTTTCTGACTGTAATTGCCTGCCAATATAGGATATGAAATTGAATCTATTTAGAACGTCATGAATCCTAAAAGATAAAACATAACATAAAAGATATTGCTTAATTTAGTATATTAGCGATTCAGAAATCTGAGGACAGTTCTTACATATTCAGGAAAAATTCAGGAAAAATTGAAAAGTTCTCTGCAATATAAATGCACAGTTGTGAGATCATCTTCATGAATCTTCATGAATCTTTGTGTTTTTGTTTTTTTGGTTCATTCTAGACAGGCACAGTTGTCTTGCACATAAGTGACAGAGTACTGAATCATTACAAACAACTAATGCATCAGTGAACGTGTTCATTTATGCTTCCAATAGGTTGCAAGCAGTGACTACAAAGAAATCATCTCTAACCCTCACTTTGGAGATGAACAGTTAAGGCACTTTCAGACAGTACAGACAGAAAATAGGCATTTTCCTATAACCAGTGATGTTGATGGAAGAAATATTCAGATCCTTTACATAAGTAAAAAGTACTAATACAACATTGAGAAAATATTCCACTACAAGTCAAAGTCTTGCATTCAAAACCTTGCTTAAGTGAAAGTGTGTAAGTATTAACAGCAAAATGTATGTATGAAAATGAAAAGTACCTGCTAAAATGTCCCTGTCAAGTGTTATATATAATATACTATTATATATGATGTTTTTGATATTATACATATGTTTATACATATTTGTTTACATAAGTACAGTACTTAGGTAAATGTACAAAGCAACTCCACAGTAGTACCTCAGAATTGGTGGATTCTAAGGGACCAGACAGTACTGATAGCATAAAGCAGGTTTCAGAGCTCTGCTATACTTGGTTTTCAGAGTCTACTGAAATGAAATGTATATGGCTGCTTGGAGGTACAAAATCAATCTAGCAACACTGCATTGTAAATGCTCTAAAAGGTAAAAGGTGCAGTAGACTAAAACATACAAATCCCTATGTATGACTGTTAAAGCAGCTGTGCTGCTCAAACCACGCCAAGACTTTTGATGGATGCTGCATACTTGCTGTGTTTTGTATTTTCAACCATAATTTAAACCTCTTTCATCAATGATGTCTTTGTTTGCTCTTCTCAATTCCAGGAAATACAGACTAAAGTGGTGAGTGTGGGACGCTAACAGAGAGGTGGGGACAGGATGTGAAACGTACTGTTAACCTCATTTCATTTTTTTCATCTTTATGAAGAAAATATTCATTTTGTGGAATTCCCCTTTTTAAAATTTATAGGGAATGAGGATCAAAAATAAAAAACACAGGTTTACTGTATCAAAAATATGTGGGAATAAGATTCATACTATCCAGTTTGTAATGTGCCACATAGACGAGTGAAAAAATTAAAATATGGCACAATGCTCTGTCCTGCAATGGCAAAAGGGTTGAGACCAGATCACTTACCAATCCAACCCAGATGTGCTTTCATTATTTTATCAGCTTCAGACATATTAATTCAAGAGAACAAAGGCCACTCTGGGAGAAACATGCTTTCCCTTATCTCCAAACCTTCTTCCTGACTGTAACAATTTTGGGCCAAAACACACAACTCTGGTGACCTCTCTGAAGTCCAGGTTCTCAGGAACATGATGAACTGCATGGCTGTCCCATGACAGGTCATATGATACATCATTGAGTCCAACCAGGCACAGCTGTTACACATCAGGGCAGGGCTGACAGAACCGATGAGGATAGACCATTCAAGTACCACTTCAGCATGGGTATACTTTAATAGCTGTGCTGGCATTGTGAGCTGGCTGCTTTATTTAACGTTTGCAGGGTAATAGTGAAGCCAGAAAAAGCAGCATAGTGCCACGAGCAGCATGTACAGTACAATGAGGAATAATTTTATTTTTAAACATTAAACATCATGCCAGATATTTTCTGTGATACTGTTTGAGGTTTATGCCACTTTTTTTCCATCTTGGTGCATGAAAGGACAGGAGGGACAACAGACAGGCCATACTCTGAGGAATGGGCTGTCTGACACTGCTGTCTGACCAAATTGTTGTATATCCCACTGCACATGCCACATGAACAGAACCTGCTAACCAGCACAACTGCATCTGAATCACATAAGGTCATCTGAAATACACACAAATAAAACTGAACTTCAAAAAATGTAGAGTTTCAAGTGCTAGTGAGCAATAAAATTGGTAAAGGTAAAGATTTCACTTCTTTTCATCGACACATCAAGAAACAACACTTCTGAACCGTGCCTCAGTTAAACACTGATCGGTGTGTTCCCTGCATACAGTATGAGCTCTACTAAGTGTGACACATTCTTTATCTTACTGCCTTTGTCACCTTATCAGTCAGCTACTCCTCCTCTGTGTGTCTTTTCCCTCAACCAGTCCCATAACAAAACACTCCTACAGCTGCCGTCAATCATCTCCCATGGGCGTCACTTCATTAAAATGTATAGTACCAAAGAGTCCCTGCATTAATTATTATACTTGGTATAAGTTCATTTTAGCTTTAAAGTAGACAGTACTGTGCTTAAAGTATTTACTGCAAATGCCAAAAGAAATTCCCTAATGTAAAAGTGAATCAGCTGAGCTGTCTTACAGCTCAAAGTCAAGTTTCTGTTGGGATGCAGTGTGATTACACTTAAACACCTTTTACTCTCTTACAATTGCTGATTTCTTTGTTATTCTCTATAAAACCGAATCATTGTAACATGTTATTATTTGGTCTGTCAGTATTGTAACAGCACATTTACATCTACAATGACACATAACACATTATTGTGAAATTGGTTATCAGGCTTCCAAAATAAATGGTAGTCTGATAAAAGAAATAGGAATTACTTAGTTAGTTAAAATCACATTTCGTTTTCATTAATAGAGACCTTAAACCTTAAGATATTTACATCTTTAGTAAGCCCTGCCTTTACTTACTACATTATCTTTAACTGATGGTCATGGGACTTTAATTAAGAAGATCTGATTTCCACATTTCCTGTGTTGCTCTGTGTACATTGACACAGCTAAAGATACACCCACAGACACGCACACAGTGATTACCAACCAACACCCTAACTGTTGTTTTATAGCCCCCCAAAAAAAAACAAAAAGATGATTGGACTGTGATTTGAAATGTCTATTGCTGAAGAGATACTGAAATTACAAGGACATCAGGCAGAGAGACGGACGGAGGGAGATGATTTACTGTAACCTCATAGCTGAGAGCATTAGGCCTGTGTGGGTGTGTCTGAATTCCATGACTTTGCTTTGCTTTTCTAGTTAGCGAAGCAAAAACAAGGGAATAGTGTTTCAGAAAATACCAGGCAGGATGATATCCAATCAAGGGTCAATATTTGAAAGGAATGTGATATTTAAATAACATGCCCATAGAAATACAGTGTAGTCCACTGGAGAAAGTAAAGTGTTCAGACAAACAGGTTTTAGTGCTGTTATTTCATGTACATTTTCTAAAATTCATCATCAATTCAGTCATTAAAATTGTCATGAAAATGTCATGAAATCTTGATCACATCATCTGATTCATACTTTGGTATTTCCTGGCTCAATGACAGACAGCATTGCTCACTTCCCTCCTCCCCTCTCTCCACACTGAAATATCAATGTCTTCAATGATAGTATTAGTTAATACTGTTAACTAGTATTAGTGGCTCCTACACTGACACAGTGGGTGGACATTCAGCATTCAACATTCAGCCCTGATCCTCAATCACTTTTTAGTGAGCAAGACAGCAAACTATTACGTTGCTCACACACAGCAGGTTGTTGAACCAGCTCCTGTATTCACAGGAGGTAGATATAGATAGATAGATCTTAATAGTTGTCATGATTAAATGGATAGCATGGAAATTTGTATAGACGTTCATGTTCGACATGAATCATGCTAACTTTAATGAGCTGGGATTGATGTTTCAGTTATCCAGTGAGATATGTGGCCTGGTGACAGGACGTCCCCCACCCCTGTCTTAGACTTTTCCCACCACCTCCTCCTCCACCTCTCTCCCTCTGGCCTGCTGCCACTCCTTCTACTTCTTCCAATGGAGCCCAGCCCCTTTTTACTCTTCTCAGCTGGAGGATACACTCACACATGCTCTCTCACACACTCACACACAAGCGCTCAGGCAGGACAGCAGGCGAGGAAACACAGATATCATGACCCTGCCCGAGGACAACCTCCACACTGAATCCTACAACAACATACGCCTGTTCCTCAACTGAACGTCAAGGCAGAATTGATCGATTACAGGACATGACGCGGGGTCTCTGAGGACATTTATTTCTTCTTTCATCCTCACCACATTTGACTTTTCCTCAACCTCAAGGATTTGTTACAGCAACATGAGTGTGAAGGGGAAAAAGGCAGGGCTGGTAATCAGCTGGCAGAAGTCATTCTCCATCCTGGCTCCTTGGAGGAAAGGTACAGTTAACTTCGATTTTCTTCTCTGTGTCAGTGGTTTAACCTGTCAGACAAATCCTCTAATCACAAACCAATGCTTCCTCCATCCACTAACAGCCATTTCATTTGACAAGGGATGATTAGCATTGTGAGGGCCTCTATGCTGTGGTTCGTTCTGTAGGTGACCGATATTTTAAACCTTCAATATTGACTTAACTGTGAGTCTGGGAAGTAACTCTGTTCCATCATGTGACTCTGGCTGTTTAGTGAAAATTTAATTGGATTTCAAGACAGTGGATGAACTTTTCTTCCAGGAAGCTCTGAAACCAACCTCTTAAGACACAATTCTTCTTCTCTGGCTGTAAATCATAAAACTTTCATTTAAATAAGTGGTTTTAATAACAAGTGAGAGCTTTAAATGTGCTGTCTGCTATGGTTGCCTCAACAAAACAGACAAAGAGAAGTCGTGTACATACCTCCTCTGTGTACTGTAACAGATGAATGTGATGGAACTGGAGGTTGCAAACAAGAACTCATACATAAGAATCCGTACAACAAAGCCAGTTAAGGGTCTTCACTTATTGCTAGGTCATAGCAGTACAGCTCTTCATATCTGCTTGAGAAAAACACCTAGGACAATAGGAGATCCTGTATCGTCATTAAAGCAGCTACGTATATAAAGCTAATAGTAGTAGCCTAATGTCATAACTGTGTAATGTAGTCATACGTTGGTCCAGTATGTGCATTTTTCTGATCGTCTGATTCATCATTACATGAATACATTATTAGGTTTTAAAGTTGTATTTATTGTTTTTGGCACTTGGAGGCATCAGAACAAGCTTAAAATTGAAAGTTGTTATGCAGATAATTAGCTGTTTAGACGCCCAGCAGATATTTAGATGCAAGATGCTTCACTATGTTCAAATTTCTAACTTTGTCTTTGTAACCTTGTCTCTTTGTTTGGTGTTGGGTATGTACTGTCGTACGTTGAGGCTGAAATAAACAGTAAATTTATTAGCAGTAAAACTAAAACAATTGGCTTTGACTAAAAGCTGTGTGAAAGTTACATTTATTTATATTCTTATTTCTTATTTTGCCGCCAGGGGACAGTAAAATAAGCCAAAAACATAACATCTGATCTATTCTCTCGTTTTAACGGCAGACATGCAGGCATTGGTTTGGTCTCCACCAACTCCTGAAAATTGTAGGCGATCTGTCTGTACTGCTAAATGTTCACCTGTGAGTCACTAACTTTCTCTGTGGACAGTGAGTTTATAGCAGCTGCCACTGCAGGAAATTACATTAGTGAAAGTGGTGAGACTGAAGCAAAACCAATGAGCTAAAAGATAAGGGGTGTAAATTTGACATCACAGTATGTCTGAAAAGAGGTGTTATGTCATAGTTAGCAGTGTAATGTTAAGCATTGTTCATCTGTGTTGAGTTCTGAAATCTCTATATGATGCAATGTAACTGTAGTACACTGAGGATTTTGATTCTCATCCCTCTTCCATTTCATATCCTGGCATCAGGTTGCTCTGCATTCCATGTGCGAGCCTCGCTCAGATATCACTGTCAGCTTATTTACTGTACGAGTCTCCACACCTGCCGAGAAGCAAATTCTCCAAGCGTTTGTTGTGGGAGGGATGATAAATCTGCTCATTGTTGCAGCTGTGAGGGAGCCCCTGTGTTCCGCTTGACAGCGCTCACATTGTTTACCATGTTGCTCAGAGTAGGAAGAAGAGGGCCATTGTAAAGATAACACTTACATTGTGTACAGTGCAGCTGGGAGCAGCTTTTCATTGGCGCTTTTGTGTGTGTCCTTGTTATCATTTCATTCTGTTTAGGTTCAGGAGGGAGTAGGAGACTGTCTGGGGAGCTGAAGCCGTATGAAATAACACCTCCTTTCTCCAAACTGTAACATAACATCACTGGCTGAAATCTGATGCTCTTTGTTTCATGAGACTGTGGAAAAGTTTATATAAATAGACATACAAATAATTGCCCTATCATCATTTGGTGACTAAAAGAAGAGTTGTAAGACATCATTCAGACATAAGGAATTTGAGTTGCTGAGGTGAGTAAAGTACTCAACATGTTATGTGTGACACCTGTACAAAGGTTTCATGGAAGGACATGGAGAGTTGAGAGATTTGTTTAGAGGAGGCTGACATTGACATTTGCACGAGGGCATTATGTTTTTGGGTTGTTCACCTCTGCGTCTGTCCCATTCTTTTGAATCTCAGGAACACCTTGAGGGAATTTCTCCAAATTTGGCACAAATCCACTTAGACTCAAGGATGAACTGATTCAATTTTGGTGTGCAAAGGTCAAAGTCACAATGATCTCACACCTGTCCCGTTCTCGTGAGCATGAAATCTCAGGACCATCTGGAGAAAATTTCATTGCATCTGGCAAAAACATCCACTTGGACTCAGGGAACTGACTCAACTAACTAACTGAACTGATTACAATTTGGTGATCAATGTTCAAGGTCACTGTGACCTCACAAATCACATTTTTGGTCATAACTCAAGAATTCTTATGACGTTTATGAGTTTATGAGATTATAAGTATCACACAAATATATAACAAAATAGGTTGGCTTCACTGTGACATCAGAATGTTCTGCAAAAACACTTTTCTAGCCGTTATTCATTGCAATAACTTGGGAACAGTCTCAAAATTCCATGCTTATGGACTTAAGGGACCTTTTCAAATTTTGTCAATAGTTTTCTCATTTTTTAAATAGATATTTCAAACAATCAGCAAACAGTTATAAAAAAAATACAGTCTGACCCCATGACTTATGTTAAACTTTCTCATTTTTCATCACAGGGACTTCAGATCAACTTTACATTAATCTGGGCCTCCTCCCATTAAATGCAAGACCAGAAAATCAAGCAATATGGCCCAATACAATTCTGAATTCTTTCCGCTAACCTCCTGATGTCCTCCTCCTACTTCCACTATTGATTTACACCCCGGACCATTAACAGTTGCACAGTTTTTATTTTATTATTTAGGCACTCCTGAGGAATTCCTGAAACCGACCAAAACATATCCATAAAGCTGACAGAGGTCTCTGAGGTAGTCAAGAAGCTCCTCAAAGGCAAGGTGCCAGGTGTGGCTGAGATTTGCCCTGAGAGGCTGAAGGCTCTGGATATTGTTGGTCTTGGCTGATACACCTCTTCAGTGTAAATGGGGGCTGACAGAGACAGTGCATGCATAGTGGCAAACCAGGGTAGTTGTTCCCATTTTTAAAACAGGGGACCAGAGGGTGTGCTCCAATTATTGAATGTATCACACAGCTCAGTCTCCGCAGGAAATTTTATTCATATCCAGGAGAAACAATGCGGATACCATCCTGGCCATGGAACAGTGGAACAGCTCTTTACCTTTGCCGGTTCATGGGAGCTTGCTTATCCAGTCTAGATTTGTTTTGTGGACTTGCATATAATCGTGCCCCCGAGGGAGTCCTCTGGGGGATACTGTAGGAGTTTATGGTGTCATCGTTATGAGTTATCCCTAGAAAAAGGAGAGGAAGAGCTGTGTCCATATTCTTTGCACAAAGTCAAACACGTTTCCAGTGGGTGTTTGCTTCCACCAGGGTTGTCCCTTGTCACCAATTCTGTTTGTGATATTTATGGACAGGATCTCAAGGTGCAGCCAGTGAGAGGAACCTCAGAATTGTTGCAATAATGCTGGTGTTGTCCTGGTCCAACCCTCACCCATAGTCTTGAGCTTTGGGTAGTGACCAAAAGGAGTGTCCTCCAGCTCAGACATCCGGAGGGAGCTCAGGGAAGAGCCACTGCTTCTTCGCATTGAAAGGAACCAGTTGTGGTGGTTCCGGTATCTGATCAGGATGCCTCCTGGGTGTTATGAGACCACGGAGTAGACCCAGAACAGCTTGGAGAGATTAATTATCTAATCTGGTCTGGGAATGCCTCGGAATCCCTCGAGAGGAGCTGGAAAACGTTGCTGGAAAGAGGGACATCTGAACTACCTTGCTTAGCCTGCTGCAACCACAACCGGGATATGCAGAAGAAAATGAATCCAATGGATGGATCAATGGATAGCTTTTAGACTCAGTGCAGACTTAATTTTGTCATGGTTGGGTTCAAATACAAATTATGTTTTATTATTTAGTCAGACACAAGGTTAAAAGATTATATTATCATGTTGGCAGCTAAAGCTACACACATATTTATGAGCAGTATAAATGGCAGCACAAAAGATTTGATGCAGAAAATGAAGCATTTTCCAGTACAAGAGAATAGCTTTGTGTTCCCCCCCTAGTGTAGATGTGTTTTAGACAGTAGAGATTACAGCTAAAAAGTTTAAAGATATCATTGGAAGAGAGCATGTGTTGACATCACAGAAAAGGGAGAAAGCAACAATTCAATTCATTTAATCCTCCACCTTGGAAACTAGTTTGACTGAAAAAACAACAACAAAACATACAGCATTTGCATGTTAACAAGTGAATCATTGTTTTATTTTCTTAATCTAAATTTTTGGGAGACCTTCTTCTTTTACTTCAGCAGATTTCAGTAGAAAATATTCTTATGTATTATATAATATATTATAGTATTTTGTACTCCACCACATTTAACTAACGAGTGGTGTGGCCGGTTACTATACATTTAGTGCAAAATGAGTTCATAAAATATCATACCATATAAGATATCCTATTTCTTCCCTGTCTCCATTCTACTTTCATTTCATTCTTTTCTTGAATTTTTTTTTTTTAAATCCCCCAAACTGGAATTATGAGGTTTTCACCCGACAGCCTAACTAGACTCTTTTCTTCTTCACAAATGACAACTTTTATTTTGAATCCTTGATTACGCTTTAATGCTACTACATGTTTAGGGGTTTCTTCAGTAATCAGGATTTTAACTGGAGTATTACATCACTGATCAGGCTGTTTATTATGCTTGGCCTATAAAGCATGGGTAAAGGCATATGTTCACGTCCTTCTCCTTGTACCCTTAAACCCTAGTATATGCTCCAGAGTTTCTGACCCAAATATGCTTGATAAGACCTTGAAAATGTTCTGGGTATGTACGGGCCTTGTTGATTGAAGAAACTATGTGGAAATTGGCTGTGTATAACCCTATGCCCTGTAGTTGGAGGGATGGGAAGTCAAACTGTCCTGTCAGAGGAAAGTAGCCTGAAGCAGTTTTGAGTTGAGTTACAGTGCTCCTGCACATTCTTACCTTATCTTAATGGTTTCTGATAAGACAGAGTTGAGTTGGAGGCCCTTAACATTGATAAAGAGAGGGAGTCTGGGTATCGTCCTTAGGGTTGATGATGCCACGGTCAAGTAAGAGATTGTAAACAGAGGGAGAGGGTTCCCAGTCAGCCATGTGTTGACAGATGAGTCCAGAGGTGTACTGCTTCTCCTGGTTTGAGAGGATGGGGGATGGGGACCGTGGTATGTCTCTCCTTATCACACATCTACTCTATGCCACCTGTTCTGTGTTCAGCGCACATTTTGACTTGTCTTAGTAGGAAAAGCACAGGTGTTACTAATAACATTACTGGTGGCTCTGTTCTGAAGTGTCCCACCAAGACACAACAGTGTGACAATGAGCCAGCATGCACAACACCAGGTGAAACTGAAGTGTTATTCATTTCGTTATTTACACTTGTGCATTTGCTGTGACATGTCAAAATATCTTCCATGAAAATGAACTATGCCTTTCAAATGGTTTCATTCAATGCAAATTCAATTTAAAATTACATTACCTTTATAAAAATGTAAAAATGAGACAACTGTACTCCCTGGCTTCATAGCAGAAGTGGTTTTAGTGGAATGAAACAGCACTGATCAGACACTTATCAGACACTTAAACACTGCATAGAGGTTTATAATACTATGAGACGGGATTTTCCAACTCTGGAAAGTTATCACAGAAATAATTATTTCATTACATGCAGTTTTGATTGTATGGTAGTTACCCCATTCACACCCAAAAGTAACCTAATCTAATTGCATATATTTGGTTTTGTGTTACACCACCAGTTGAGCCAGGTTTAACTTTTTGCAGGACAACCCTTTGTTTTTTCCTCAATTATGCCACTGCATAAATGAGGAGGCTTCATTTTTGTCACATAATGCTATGGCCTGTCTGAACACAGCCTTAATTTCTTTTGAAAAACATTTGCACATGGTAAAACTATTGATTCTCACGAAGAATCAAATATGAACAGGTATGTTGGAGCTGCAGCTGGAGGGGTGGGAGGAGCTACAGGTGGGGGCCATTTACACATTTATCAGCCTACTAAATGAAGGCAAAGCTGAGTTGCATCTAAGCCATTTTAAGGCACAAAGGGTTTTTTTAAATGGAAAAGTAAGTAGATATATAAAAAAATGTAATCGCATTATTAAGTACAGATTTTACACTGATTAGCCACTGAAATTTAAATAATTGAAATTTAAATAACCCAAAACAAATAACTGCCCACTCCTGGGCCCCTCCATTCAAAGCTCTTTGCTGCAGCCTGAGCAGATCAGCAGCCACTCTTGATCACTGACCACCTATGCTAAAAGGGATCTGACCCCACCTGTGCCGTAAAAATAACTGGCTTGTCACAACCTGTTTATAACCTCCTGTGCTTGAAGAGGCCAAGTGAGCCAACTGTTTAGCCCAAGGGCTTACACATGCCTGAGTCTGTTATCTTAGAAAGCCTCCCAGAATTTCAGAAAACTGAGGTTGAAAGCTGAAGGTGAAACCTATGTCTATAAACGCAATAAAGGCTCGGGGCATATGCATCCTTTGTAGGGGAACGAGAGCTTGTGAGCAGCTTGAAAATTACTTGAGGAGAATGTGCTGTAAAGTTTTGATGAGGATAACAAATGATCATATTGGCAAATGAATCTGGACATGCCCTGAATATCAACATTAGCTTTCTTTCCATTTGTGATGTTGAGCTGCTTTTGCATGTATTAATGTCATCTTCATGATGATAGCAAAACTTCTGTGAGACTTTTAAAGGGCAGGGTGCAACCCACACACACTCCACACCCACATTTATGGACACACATGTGGTGACACTCATTCACCCACCGCAATCTTGGTACATGTTAACTAGATTGTGTCACTCGGTTCCAGCAGATGTTATGTGGGATTGAGAGCTTCCCGCCAAATTAAAGCCAATGTCACTTTCCTTACTATCCCGAGACAAGCAAAAAACTGCTGGAAAAATCTAACACATGCTATTTTGTAGCAGTAATGAAATAACACATTAGCTAGCTAGCTGTTTCCCATTGATTTCAGTCTTTATGCTAAGCTAGGCTAGCCATGTCCTGAGTCCAGCTCACTGTTTAACACACACAGTTCTTATATTTCCCAAAATGTTGAACTAGTCCTAGTTCTATGAAACAGTTTGATTCAAACTACGTGCAAAGGACTTGGGCTATGTATGTGCTTGGATACAAGTTGCATGTCTGAGCTACCTTGGATTAATTTGAGGGAATTTATTAAGTAATTTGGTGCCAAGGTGCAAATGACTGAGTTGAGGTCTTTTGGAACCATCATCTATTGGCCGTTAGATGAACTGCACTTTGTGACACCTCCACAATTGTGTCACCTCTCAGATGTGGTGAACGTCGGTTGATAGGTGGTTGAAGGAGAATGAATATGCAGTGTTGCATTTCTTAGTTTTCTTTGCATCACTGTGGCAAACCTTTGTTTTGATGTCTCTCAGCTTTTACCCACAGGTGTGTGGATGGGTTTGTGTTTTTTATGGTACCATAAACTCCGGAGCTGCGGTGTCTGACGCCAGCAATCTTACCTCAGTCAGAATCAGTTAGGGATTCTGCTGCAGCTCCTCCAGCAGGGTTGAGGAGCGCACTCTGGTAAACACACTTCTTCACTCGACACCCACAGATTTTCCAACTCCACCTCTTTAACAACCCTTTCCAAATAAGCAGTAGCACTTCCCAACACCTGGAAACACACTTTGATGTGCAAAATCGGTGGAGTTCCCCTTTAATGTCACATCTAGCACATTCTAAAACAGGTCTCAACCTCTTCACCCTGTCTGTATGTTTTGCACCTGTGCTGTATTTATGTGTGACTCACTGTCTGAAGAGTCAACTGGTTGAATGAAAGAAGAAGTGTAGTGAGCACGAGTGATGTGTTTTTTGACTCCCAGCACCCACTGACCTCTGTTAACCCCTGCATGCAGGCTATGTTTTCCCTCTAGCCTTGCAGGCAGCTTAGAGCTTTGTCCTGCATTAGGGCTGCCCACTTACTCTTCAATGAACATCTTTAGTCCTGGAAACTCTGACTTGGTAAGGGCCTCACTTGAATGACAATACAAGCACTGCCTGGAATGTGAAATTAGTATGATGGGAAATGGCTGAAGGACGTAGATAGAAAAGAGGATTTAGGACGAGTCTGGGGCGGGGGAAGGGGAGGTGGACTGCATGTAATTATATGTTTTGAATGTTAGTCAAGCACAGAGACTGGAAATAGACTGAGTCAGCCCATGTAGACAATTACAGAATAGAATATATGTTTGTGTTGTTTGGGAGGGATGAGGACAGCTGGATCAGGGTGACACCTGTCCAGCTGACAGTGGTTGTGTGGAGAGGATTGTAGGGAAGGACAGGGATTGTATCACAATAACAAAGTCAGATTACACAGCTGAGTCAGCTGGATGACTTCAGCATGCAATTAAAGTCAACCTGCCCTGCTTCTTATTGTCTGCAGGTAATTCACAGAAATAAGCAGACACTTAAAAAACTACACAAGAAAATTAAAAAAAAAAAAAAAAAACAGAAAGGAGTTGCAAGTTGAGTAAAAAACAGCATCTGATGTTTGGTTTCCAGAGAGACAATCTGTTTGTCTGTTGCTTTCAGAGCTTTCACAATCTAATCCTACATTTTTTTTCTGTTTTCACATTCCTGGTTTCTGAAAACAAATTCTTGGGCTGTTTTATCACTGGAAATAGACTGCCTTCTTCTTAATGCTGTTAATTGATGACTTGGACGCAGAGACACCACAGACGACTTCTACAGAGCTGCAGTTTATACAGCCCAGTATCTGCAGGAATAACGTTCACAATAGATGATTCTGTAGCTTATGACGTATATCCAGTGCCAATGTTTAGTGTCAGTGCAGAAAGTACTGTCTGTTATAGTGAAGTAAGTTTTTGTTGATTGTACATTAAAGCCCTGAGAGACACTGTCTCATTTTATTCCACTCATATGGTATATTGGTACATTTTTGGACCTGCTCTTTTATTCTTTTTGTTTGCTTCTTAATGCAAGAGCTTTAAAGCCATATATACTATACCTGCAAATCCTGGTGTAAAAATTCATAGGAAAGAATTCCTTCCCAAATTCAAAAGAACGAATACAAAATACTTAGCTCAATTGCTAACAATGAACAGTGAGACATTCATTAATGAGACATATTGCGTGTGTACCATTTAATCATTTCACTGATTGTAAACCATTCATTCATCCATCCATTCATCCTGGGATGATGCACCACAGCTGTTATATTACCTTATTCAATTTTAGACTCTCTGGATTTCTATCTTAACCTGTACTGGATCTGTAAGGACAAAAATGATCAATAGTTGAGAGCCTGAAAAATCAATATATTGGCCTATAATAATTTATTACATTGCCATATAACAAAGAAACACACAAACTTGATTTAGATCCTCCAAGTTAAAGAATTGTGACCAAAATCTGTACTGAGTGGGACATTTTACTGCCCTAGCAAATAGATTATTGCATGGAGATGATTTGTCTAAATTTCCTTAAACATACCATAAACATACTTGTGCATACTGTCAGTTATCAGCTGACCCAATATTGGTTGGGCTATCTGTTCCATTCCTACAAACATCTACTCTGTCAATTGACAGTTTGCAGCTTGATTCTTTATGTCGGCTGTAAGCATTTTGCATTTCATGACAAATGTTTGCATTGCTGTTGAGGCATTTTACATCAGTCTCTGGGTTTGATCGGTTCAGAGGTATTGCTCAAGAGAGAGTAAACACTGATTTAGGCTACCATAGACATAAACACACAATGGGCTTCACAATTTACTCAATACAGTGAAGTCATTTGTAAAAACAATATGTGTCAGTGGTTACCTGGCGAAGCCACAGAGGAACTGGCTGCATGCATTCGTCTTATTTTCAAAAACAGGAAAGCCTACACAAAAGATTTGTTTTGGGAATCAGCAACTTGAGTTGAACCATTAAAAAAATAAACTCCAATAAGAGCTCACCACATCACAGCAGTGTGTATAAAGAGAACACAAAGCTAAAATCTAAGCTAAAATAAATGTTAGGCTTGATTGTGCATTGAAACTTCACAGTAAGCAAAGGCATACACATAATAAACAAATAAGCATAGCTGCACATAGTGAGCAAAGAGATACACACTGCATCATTGTTTTCATGGCCTGGATGAGACCACAATGTGATTCAGTTAGAGCTTCAAGAGAGTAGTGAAAATTTACTTTTTTTCAAAAAGCCATGTTAAATTCTTTTTGAAAATCTAATCATAACTTCTGTTCTACCTGATGTTGTGTTCTCCAGTATGTTGCTGTTGAATTGTGACCAGTTTGCTGCTTGCTGCTGCTTACAAATGTTATATATTTTGGTATTTGCTGCAACAACATCATTTGTCTTTGCCTTAAAAACAATGACCATATGGCCGTTTTCTACTTAGGCTCACCTTTGGGGAGAAACACATTGTTTGTCAGTGACTTCCAAAATTGTTACATATGACCATTACAATTAATTCAAGCGTTTTCTGATTTTGGATGGTTCTAGCACACAAGCAACTTTGTTAAGGCAAAGGAAAGATTGTCATTTGGGTGTTAAAATGCTTGATTAACGTTAGGGAATGGATGTTATCCCAGTTGTGTGATATTAGGTATCTAATAAGACACATCCCTGTGTATGTCTTTGTTTGTGAGTGGAACAACAGTGGGAAAGCACAGACCTTGTTGAACACAGGAAGAGACCCGGTGCAGAGCCATTAGAAGCTGATATGGCACAACTCAACACTGTACTATCAGTGTTTGGGCAGATCTGCTCCTATTTGACAACTGGGTTATCAAAACAGTGGTAAAACATTTTCTGGGAACTGTGGGTGTGTTGCTGTTTTGTTAAGCAATTTACTTTGAAATCAGGACAACATGTTTTTCATCAATTTGTTGTACTTGCAATTCCGTCTAAAGGAAATATTGTCTTTTTTGTATTGGTCCAATTTAAAGATACAAGGTATAATCAAAGTTGAAATCTCTCCAATCAGTCCCAATCAGCTAACAGTTTCTAAATATAACTAATTACTTGTAAATCATTAATCATTCAGTGCAGGCCTCCACCTTTCATATTCACAGCATCCCCTCTGCCTCTTCTGAACCCCACAGAGGGAAGTGATTGTCCACATACACACTGCATTTAGACTTTGGCCCTGCTGTACCTGTCAACACTAAGCCAAAGACTTCCACTTCTATTCCAATTGTCAAAAAGTGCTTTGGAGAAAATTTCCCCCCAAGGACTCCCTTCTCCAAAGTTCCCCACTGAGGGTAAAAGCGTTGGATTTACCACTTCAAAGAACTTTTAATCTCATGTTTGCCTTGGCAAGATCTCCAATTCACCCTGCAGGAAGTCACCCAAGCTCCACTATTGTTAAAGCGTGATCTAGCACTCAGCTGCAGTTTTATTTCAAGCACTTGGCTAAATGAATATCACAACCCCTAAGCTTAACCAGAGTCCTGCATTTCTCTGGAGGAAGAGGGAAGGTAGGAAAAAAATGTCATTTGATTGACAGAGAGACAACCTGCCCACGCTGAGAAAGAAGAGAGGACACATATGACTGCTCCCTGTAATGGTCTCGGAGCTTCAGATCAAAGCTGAACAGTAAGGGGGGCACTGACAAATTGTATGGGTCCCGTGGTATTTGAGTAAAAGAATGCAGGATTACATAAATACCAGTCCTGGTTACCAGGTTTCACTCAAGCATTCAGTCATATCACTACAGATGTACTTTCTGATGGTGCACATGGGCCATTCATGGTCAAAAACTGGATCCAGTCCAGAATTGGCCTGATGATGTTGACAGAATGGTTGAAATACCTGCACTTTTACAGGCTTTACTTTTTTTTTCTTAAAGTTCCCTTTAAATGAATAATAGCTTCACCCCAGTCAGGTATTATATAATTAGGCTATCACTGAAATACCTTAAGTCAAGCAAATCCACTCTCTGGCAGCCCAAAGCTACACTTTAATTTTGGCCTCAGCTCAGGAATTTCAAGGTCTTTTGTTTCCTTTGAGGCATATCAGAGACATTTCAGACTGTGTGAAAACATTTCATACTGGCAACCCAGGTAAGAACCCAAGGAGAACAGCAGCATGAGCCGTTCTCACAAAGGCCCAATAATGACAAAGTTTTACGGTAACAAAGACCTCTAGCTGATATAAACTGACTCTTGTCTATTGGGACTGTGGAGCGAAGGAGGAAGTCAAGTGACATTGCTGTAGAGCAGCAGAGAGAGGGGAGTTGGATGGATAGCTGGGTCAACAAAATGTGGGACACCAGAGAACATTGTTTTACACTGATAGTCAGCAGTGGTTTCTTTCCACTCTGACCACCGTTATTCCCAAACCTTTTTTTACAACAATGATAATAATCCCCTAACCTTTTCCAAGAAAACACTTTTAATTTTGTTACAGTGTTTTTGTAAGTGTTTGTTGTCCTGCAAATATAAGATCAGAAATTAGACATGTAACAATGTATTATTCAAGGTGAGGTGAGGCTATAAGAATAAATCTAAATTTTTTTGTCTGTTTAACAGGGAAAGGAAACAGAGATGCTGTACTGGATAGTGAGGTTGTCCTGACGAAAATGAAGCTCTTCAGCAACTTCCCTGAGCGGCTTCTGATAGCTGACGACTCCGCATCCACCATCTCCACCGTGTCAGTGTTTGAGCAGGACACCTCGGACCCCACCAAAGCCTCCGAGGTGAATTCACACCTTGATGACAAGTCTGGACAGCATCAGATGGAATCCGGCTCAGACTACTTGTCTGTCATTTTCTCAGACTCTCAGCTGCCGAGGTTGTACAAGTTTGAGTCGGAGGATTCTGGAGTGGAGCTGCCCAGTAGAGCTAACTCTCCATCCACCCCGACAGGCTCTGAGCAGAGCTTTGTGGTCCACAGTCGAGAGTCCTCCTGCGACTCAGGCAACTTAAACTCTGACCCAACAGCTCTCACTGAAAAACTTGTTACACATGCCCAGAGCTCTAAGATTAAACAGGCAAAGGACTCAGTGGATAATAGTCTCAGTACAGCAGAGAATACTCAGGAAGGTGTGTCCATACACTCAGAGGAACTCGGTTCTTCAGCTGTGAGAGTACAACTGCCCATAGGTGAAGACGTGGATAGGGACCAGAGTAGGGCTTTAGGAATCAGCGCTGAAGGAGATGAGGAGATTTCTGGACAGCCCGAGGAGAACAGCCCTGTAAATGAAAAGACCTCCTTGGAGCATATGAGGCAATATGGAAAGCAATCCTCGACAGGAACCTGTGATGACATGACGGGCAGTGACTTCAAGCCAGAGCCTATATGGAGGAGTGCCACCAGTGACAGCCTGGAGGAGTACATGGATGAGTGCTGCAGACTTAGCGAGGTAAGCTGATACACAGACAGTTAGTTATAGATAGATCGATAGATGCATGCATATGGGTTCTTGTTAATATTCAGCTTCAGACAGTAGTTGGTGAGTTGAAAAATTGGGGGGTTGGTGGGAGGGGGCCCATGTGGCGAATCTGTTGAAAAATGGCTTCAGCTCTGCAACCTAGCTGGTGCTCTGTGGTGGTCTCCTTGTAGTCTAAACATGTTTACTCCATAAATTCATGAACGGTGAATGTGCTGTTTGTACAGTCTGTCTATTCAACACAAAGTCTCCCACAATTTTGGTTATTAACAAACTATGGCCAAGATAAGTAGTGAGTGGAATATTTTACAGCTGAAAAATAAACTAGTCTAATGACACTGTCTTTTCCATTTCTCTACTCTAATTTCACGTTAGTGATTAATCGATCAGCATGTCATGCAAAGTAGCCTCTAACTGATCTCAGAACTGTTACTTTCCTCTAGATCTCTTTCCTTTTCTTATCTCTATATTTTCATGAATTGGAGTCTTACAGCAATGTTTTTGCTCAGGCTGAAACATTTTCTATTACTGCAGGTACATCATTGGTTCAAGTCATGCTGTTCAGGGAAAATTTACATCTGCAAAAATTTGCTTAGCTGTCAGTCTGAAGACAGCTTTGGAAATATTTTCTGTCCTAAAAATGTTTGTACATGTGTAAGTTAGTTGTTGTCACTGTGCCATGCAATTCAAGAACTGACAACCTTTGGCTTTGTGTTGGACAGTACATTACTCTGTGTGTATCTCTTATGTTTACTGCTTCCAAAGCAAAAAAAAATCATCCTCCGCAACCATTATCTAATTGTAGACTCTTTTCATACAACTCTTTCCATAGAACATATAAGCTATATGTTACCAGGTAATTGCATAAGTGCTACATCACAAAGTCATTTTCTTGAGTATATTTGTAAGCGTGATTAACACATAGAGGTCCTTTGATTTTCAGACATTCTCTTTAACGTTAACCAAACCAAAGAGTATAAAAAGCACTGATGGTGTACCTGTGCTTTGACCCCTTCCTGTGCAAGGGACATGACAAAAACGCAGCTGTACTCATTCATACGGATCTGTTATTTTCTCGTTCGTGTTTTTTCTTGTTGTTCCAGTGGGCTCTACAGAGAGAGCACCTGGCAGCTGTAGAAGCTGCAAAGTCATAATCACCTGTTTGATGTTCCTGAGAACATGGACGTGCAACACAGCCTGGCCTTCAGACTGTCTTTCATTACCACTGGCTATTAGAGTCAGAATCTACGACAGCCTGAAGTTTTCCACGTGAATACCTTCTGTTGTTTTAGACTTGAGAGGGATAAATTGTGGAAATGACACTAACAAAAGGTTTAAAGCACCTTTTTAATAACAATCTTCATTTTCAAAAAGAGAATATAATTTGAAGGAGTAAATGAATTGTTAGTACCAGGAAAAAGTTCTGGTGACATTTTGACTGGCTTGACAAACAAAAGAACGGAAAGCTTGTCTATAGCTTGTCTATATAGGTCTGACTGATAGTGCATTCCCAACATCAATTTCCAGAATAAAACATTACCATGCATACATAGTATCAACTATCCCAATATATAGCTTGGGCTCTATTATCTGTGTTAGAAGTCTACAGCTATGCTAGCAGTCCTGAAAGGCAGTCTTGCTTTGAGCTGAATGCTAACATCAGCATGCTAACAGTGACAGTGCTAACATGCTTATATTGAACAGGTGTAATGTTTACTACTGTTACCATCTTTGTTGTGTGTGCTGGTATGCTAGCACTAGGTGAGTAGCAATATAGCTGAGCCAGAAGGGAATGTTATCAATTTTGGTCAAAATGAAAGTATGGCACAAATTAAAATGATGACCTGATAATGGCACTTATAGTTTATCCTGAGGGGAAAATGAATGTCTATCCCAAATTTCATGGTAATCCATCCAGTAGTTCAGACATTTCATTCTCAGGCCAAAAGTCACAGGATTAGAGAAGTCAATAGGATTTATCCTCTGGGGAATGTGTGTACACATTTTTATTCCCAGCCATCCAGTAGTTACAGAGATATTTCACTCTATTCCAAAGTGATTGAACAAAGTGATTGGACTGAACAAATACCCTTCAGTATCAGCAAGGTTAAAAGTGATTCCCATTGAAGCAAGGATAAAGACTTATTTACTAGATAAACTGTCTACTAAAACCATTTCATTGAAAACCAGAAAAAAATTAATTGTCCACCAAAACAATGGTATAGATATATCTCCATTCTTACAACAGCCAATTTAAAGAGTTCTCACTCTTCAAGCTAATACAAAACTGTGTTTAAAAGCCACAGATATTCCACCACATTCCTCTTGTCTCTTCTTCAAAGACCTTGCAAAACAATGTCAAGCTCGAAGGCTTTTCTGAAGACAAGGCTTTTATTATTGCTGGCACATTTGGGCAAACCAAAACCAAGGTACTAAGGTGGGGAGGGCATGTGTTACAGTGTGCTGCAGCTTTTTCATGGAACCGCATGTCATGCAGCACCTTTTCATCTGTGCCGAGGGACTGGAGATTTTTCCAGAGATATTATTCCTGACCGCCAGCCCCTCTCTCATCTGGACCCCCCTGTGCTGCTTGGCGGCCTACCTGGATGCATAAAATAGGTGTCAAATATCTGAAATTACTTACATATTTACCCAGACAAAGTCTCTTTGATAGGTCCATGGGGCCCCTGTGAGGTAATGGCATGTGGCAGTGGCTTTTAGGGGCCGGCATGACTGTAGGGGTACATTGCTGACAGACAGCAAGGTGGTGTTGCCCCCATCATCATCATCACTTGTCACCACAACTAATAATGTAATTTCTTTCCCGGCTAAACAGGACTCTGTAGTCTGTGACAGAGGCGTATTGGATTTTTCAAGCATTAAGAACTTTCTCAGGAAGAACAGCTTAAACCTCAGTATGTGTAGAGGACATAGAAAATCAAAAGGCGACCAAACCTAGTATACATTTTCATATGTTTTGACAGACTAAACCTAAATTTAACTCAGGTGCCAAAGCTAACACTGGACAGAAGAACAACTCCAGCACGGAGTGTCCAGCTCCATGCTTTGAAAGATATACTGCAGAAACACTATCTCTGTGTTGACAAGACTGCTGTCTGGCTCAGAGAAGGAACGTATGTCATCTGCCTGTACCTTCCTCCCTATCTGGATGCACCACACACATCTGGAGCTTCATTCCTTTCCAACACTGTCATGTTTAGGAAATCATTTTTGGATGCAGCAGAGATAATGGAAACATCTACGAGCGAGGGCCAGGGAAGGCCTCGGCTTCCACAGTGAGTTCAGATGTTAAAATAAAAGACTGTGTGGTGACATTTTATGGTTATTATTTCCAGGCATGTCCAACTGGGCAGAGACCCCTGAGTTAACCAGGACTTTGAGATCCTACTGGTCAGATTACATAACATATCTGGCCTTGGATTGCCTGGATCCCCCAGTAGGTGCTGGGGGATGTGGCTAGTGGGAAGGATGTCTCAGCCACCTTGCTGAACCTACAGCAATCAAGACCCGGACATCACCTGCTAAACACCAGCATGTTAGCATCGTCATTGTGAGCTTGTTAACATGACAAGATGACAAGAAGACGTTAGCATCTGCATGGTAACTAGCATGGCTGTAGATTCTTAGTCTTACAACTGGTATAGCAGAATTGTAAGCAGGGTTCCTGCAATATTGTAAAATCAAATTTAAGACATTTAATACGTAGACCAAAACAATTTTAATAAAATTAATACCATTTCCACAGCAGAACAAACACACATTAACACAGATGTAGCTTGTGTAACCATTTTTTATTGATATGGAATGATCAAAAATCAAGTGTGGGTTACATATCTCAGTACGGGACCAGGGTGAAGATGACTAATTTATTGATTGATATTGATGATGTTAATTGTTGAAATGACAAACTGACAAACAATAACAGAACTTCCTGAAAGGTTTATGGAACCCAAAGTTAGTCCTTAAAACTACTTACATCAACTGTCCAAATTGGTCTAGTTGTTTTTATCATCATTGTCTCATTCATGCTTATTCGAACATTATGTCGAATGACTTCACTTTTCTGTGGTCCAGAGGAGCTGATGATGTAGTGGAAGCATACAGGGAAGACTCCATTAGCACTGTATTATTTTGAATAGCAGTATAGCATCAGTGTTTTTTGCTGTTTCCGGATTGCGAATGTGTGAGACAGTGTATGTGCTAAATTATATAAATGCAAGTTGTAACACACAGATTTTCAAAAAATTAGTAATAAAAAATTATTTAAAGCCAAGCTTAGAGTAACATAGATTTGACATGTCTCAGTTACTCTGAGTGTCATCTCTTATGACTGTACATTTTTAAAATCAAATCTAGTACTTTGTAAGACCTTTAAAGGAACTGCAGGAACCTGAAATAATTTTCTGAAATTTTGTGAAACCCTGTAATGTGCCTGAATCCACCAGATTTCATGACATTGACATCTTTAAATCATGGAAAAATAGTGTCGATATTGCACATGTACTGCAGGGGAATTCTTCCCCATCCTGCCCATTCTTCCTTTTATTTCTTTTGTTGTCTAAATCCCATTTTCTACTCAAACCATGGTGAGAGATCATTTTTTTCAGTGTTTAAATTATGAGATTTCACAATATCTTTATTTATCTTCCTCCTAAGACTAGTGAGACCTATGGGAGTCCCGATCTGATGAAAAAATCATAACTGATGTTCGCCTCAGACAATATTGGATCCAGTGTTTCATGACAACACAAGCACATACTGTTCAGTCATTGCACATATGCCTCTATCATTATCCAAACTGACTGTATTTTCTGTGTCAGACGTGCAGCTTTTCACATCCTTGTCACTTCAGTCAGTTCCATGTGTGAGACATTTTTGTCCCTTGACTCATGGGATCAACGGAAACTCAGAGGAAGTGAAGCTGGGTATGTGTGTTTGTTTGCATGCTCTGTGTGTGCAAAAGGGGGCATTCCTGAATCCCGCTCTCTCGTCCCAGCTGTGGATCACTCTGTAGTTTCTGTGTGGCCGTGGATAAGATCAGCTCCAGCCAGGGAGATATGACTGTTGCGGCCAGAACAGCCTCTGATTACAGATCCTCCCCCCTCATCAGCACCTACCTCTGAGGAAGTGAGAGCCATCTCCTGGAAGGGATACCTTCCTAATCTTAATTAGCCACCAAAACACTACCAGAGTCCTTGGTAGCCTGGAAGCAGTAAAGAGGTTCTGAAGAGCTAGCAGACAGCTGAAACCCACCTCTGAATTATTACATTAACTGTTTGAACCTGATTAAAACATTTTGTGTCAAAAACGGCACCTGTGCATCTGGATATCATAGCTTTAGCAGTACGCTATCTCTGATGTCCATCATGCCATGCCAAACTTCTGATCTTGTCTCAAAGTCAAGACATTTTTTCATTACCAAAAGCAATGTGGCTGATTTTGTCTGTACATCCTTGATTACAGTACAAACAGGTGTTGATAGTAGCTGAGGTATCTTTTCATGGTATCTTTTCATGGTGTGTGTATATGAGCAGGTAGAGTTTACAGTAGGTAGCTTTTTCAATTAAGCAAGCTTCCTGGATGGGATGGAAACAGGGTTGATGAGAGCGGCAAGAGCAAATTCAAAACGATAAACTAAAAGATGGTAAAACACTGTGTAGAGCTGAGGAGGGGGCAGAGTGGGGTGATAAATTCCAGTGGGTTTGACTCCTTTCACATTGGCTCAGTAAGTTGACCCATGGTTAATGTATAATTATTGACTATTACAGGTATAAGATGTTGATTTCTGCTCAGAATTTCAAGACAGAATAAGAATAATAACAAACAGTTAGCTGTTATTAAACCTACTACTAGAGGCAATGTTACTAGGACATATTTGTCCCAGCTCAAAGTTTGAAGAATCTCTTATACTATGACACAATGAAAGTGTGAAAGAAAGCTTGAGACAATGAAAAGTGACGTCAGCATGGTGTCATGTGGGAATGGGTTCGTGGTAAAGAGCCTGTGTGATCTACAAAGGGTTTGTTCATCAGATGAAATGAGTGATATCAGTGCTAGCCCATTGTTTGACCAGTGTTTCCATCACAGCTCCCAGTTTCAGCGTCAGCAGCATGGAAAAGAGGGCAAAGACCCCGACATGAGCTCACATCCTGCTTTTGTTGGGACACTTAAAGGAATGCTGATGATTTGTTAAGTATTTGCTCAAAATTTCCTTGCTCCAGTGTCTTGCTTAAGGTCCTTTGCATTCAAACAGGGCTTTTAATTTGTCTTTATAGCACGTTTTCTTGGTATTACAGACCTCAATTTGACCTCCACCGTTCCTGTTAACTGGCATTTCTTAATTACATCACAAACTGAGGAAGTGGCTATCTGAAAACATTTTGCTATCTTCTTATTGCCTTCTCCTGGTTTGTGGGCACCAATTATTTTAAGTTTTAGAGTCTTAGGCAGCTGCTTAGAGGAGCCCATGGCTGCTGATTGCTGGGACAAGGTTTGAGGAGTCAGAGTATTTATAAAGCTTTAACATTTGCCTCATTTGGCCTTTGATTGACACCACTGTATGCTGTACCACAATAGTAGTAGAAATGATAAATGATCTGGAGATAATAACACTATTTATATCAAAATTTAAAATGCTAGTCCACAGGCAGGCATAGTATCTACAGACTAACAAGCAGTCTCCTGTCTGAGTCTCGTACATCTCAAATATGGCAAATCCCAAAGGCCCCAAGCAGTGGGCCAGGGTGGCATTGCTACATGTGCAAAATTACTTCTCTCCTAGCTTACTTCTGGTATCTTGACTAATCTGCACAACCTCTGTTTGTCTGGCACAGCAGGTGAGTTCCAACCCTCTGGGTTCAGGCCTGGGTTACCTGGAGCACATCTGCCAACTCATCAAGAAGATCGGCCAGCTACAGGAGACCAACCTCCAGCTGCAGAGGCAGATCTGCAGCTTGCAGAAGGACAGCAGGATGACAAAGACCAAAGAGGTATGTGACTTTTTTTTCCTTTAAAACTTATTTTGGGAATATATTGTTCTCAGGGCATAGCTCTGTTGCAAGCAAGTAGTAGCTCTGCTACCTTGAAGGTACACCTTATTGTTTCTGCTCATCTAATCTAAATGTAACGTAGTACTCATACCCTCTTTAATTGCTGTTGCTGTGATACATAGCTTGCTAACTGCTAGTATTAACTACAACAGTTAATAGTATTTACTGCTCTCTTGGTTTACTCCATGAAGATATTTGCACTCACCACTCAATCAGGAGGTAGCAACCACACACTGTGAAACAACAGGCCGTCTCCTTTTTGAACTCAGCAACTGGAATAGAACACGAAGCAGCTGAGCCTGTAGTTAGAGAGCTACAAGTGTACTCATAGAACTGGAGTTACATTCAGTTCCTCACCAACCTGAACACATGCCTTCAACACTGAAACACTGTCAAATCATGCTGCGAAAACATGGGTCATTAGGTTTTGCACAAACTTGTGGAGTCCACATCAGCTTGAGTGCATGCTGTCATTAAAGGAAAAGGATGACATACGGTATACTAAGTTATTCTAAAATGCATGTAAATTTTTGAAAGATTTAACTTTTTGTTAGTCTCTGAATGTGGACTAAACAGAAGAAGACCCATCACCTGCATCTACCTCTACATCTACGGCTCCATGGAGTTAGTCAAGAGCACCTAATAATTTTGTGTTCACCTGGTGGAAAACCTCACTGAGACCCTCAACAACTGCTTTATAGCCAAGAAAGTCCAATTGGGTCTATACTTTCTGCAACCCCAACCCCACCCCATCCTCACTGTATTCTATAAAGGGACTGTCAAGAGCATTCAGGGCTGCTGCATCACTGCTGGATTGTCCAATCCAATGTGGATGACCCCACACAACCCTCACACAAACTCTTCACCGTTCTGGATGACTGAGAATCTTCACAGACAAATTGTATATGGTTTAAAATAATAATAAAGACAGTTGCAGTCTCTGGGACCATATTGTTGCTGTTCCTTCCTCTATACAAGTTTTTTGCATATTGCTTTTGAGGCAGCCATTATAAATAAATTAAAACACTGATCTTTTTCATTTCTCTTCACTTGAGTCTCTGGCATTTGTGTGAATGCTACAGTGAAAAAATACTGAAGTGCGGGTCTAATTTGGTCATACCTGTTTAAAAGTTTGTTAATTCCTTGAGGTTCAACAAAAGTAAAATTGATGAGGCATGTCTGTATTGTAGCATCATCTATCCTCATTACTCTCTAAGAAGATAAATGAGTAGTGGTTATGTAATAGAGCAGAGAGGGGTGCTTTTGTACTGATATCAGGAGGGAAATGTGTGTGTGTGCACACACGTGTGTGTGTGTGTGTGTGTGTGTGTGTGTGTGTGTGTGTGTGTGTGGGTTTGCTTATGTCCAAATTGGGGATATACACTAGACTCAAGACCAGTTGATTTGGGACAGCGGTGCAATTGGGGACAAAAAGTGGTGTCCTCAGTTTGGAAAACTGTGATTTTTAGGTCAACAGTTAAGGTTATTGTTAGGTTAGGGTTATGGGTTAGGGTTATGGGTTATGGGTTAGGGTCAGGTAGTCCTTCAGGTTAGTCTCCAGGAAATGAATATAAGTCTATGTAAATTCCCCAAAAGTGACATAAGTGTGTGTGTGTGTCTGTGTGTGTGTGGGCTGTCTTGCACTCGGATCTGTTGTTCTAGACCTTGGACCTTGCCTCCATGTAGGTGAAAGGTAACTTCAGAGCAGGGAAAGAGATTTTGTGGCAAAAATCAGGAATTGGCTTTTGGGTTGCATGATGAAGCTGTGCAGGTGGTGTGTGTGTCTGTACTTTGTACACATGTAAAGTCTGTTTTTTCTCGGGGGTTGGGGGGCTACAGTATAAACAGTATTCTGTACAGCAGGGCAGGAAAGGGCGTGTCTCATCCTGTCTCATCCCATGACTTTAATCTCTACCATGTGACGCTGCTGTTGCAGGCTGCATTTGCGTAGTTTGCACTGCTATGGGATTTACGCGGTGATGTCATACTATAGTTCCTTTTAGTCAGCATGGAAGGATGTGAAGCACAATTTGACCTATGCTCTGGAATGTTTGTATTTCTCTCTGTTTTACTCTGGCACAAGATCACAGAATTAATACTGACACATGTATACTGTACACACTCAAATATCACAGGTTTTCTGTGCCAAAGTATGCACACGCATAATGGTAATACAGTAATACACTGTCTTACATATTTCGTTATTCTCTGTACCAAATATGATGTTTTGAAGAATGGCTGGCCCATGAGCACAAACACAGTAACAGCAAACGTAGATTCACGAGCTACAGTTTCGAAGCAACTTCATGAGCACTGCAATTAGGTTATCAAATTCATTATTCCCTTCCACACTCTTTGATTTAACAGTGGAGATTGTTCATTGATCTGCAAATGAATGGAAATTCATAAAAGTGCTAAATAAATCTTCCTCCCGTTTTTCTGAACAGGACTTTTTACAGCAGCACTGCAGCTGTGGTGCAGCCAGCCTGGCCTTTCAGGAAGTTCAGAAGAGACACTCTAGAAGTGAGTGTTTGTCACCCAGTGGAACTCTCTCTGACCTGTCCACCATCCCTGAGCTCATCCGGCATCCACTCATATCAACCAGGAGAGGTAAAGCTAACACCGAGTTAACTTTATTTGAGTGAAAATGAAGGAAATTGTCCAGATATGAAACTGTCTAATGGCAGTGTCATTCAATGTGCTATTGACCAAACTTGTGTTTAACAATGTGAACACTTCTCTGGATGTGTGTGATGACCTTGATTTTTCCTCCTTAAAAATAAGACAAATTAGATTTTTGTTTTATGAAGTGTTCCTGAGCATGTAGTAATCTCCTTTATACAATCATGTGTTGGGCAAAGTGTTGAACCTCTCTCTATCTTTGCTTGTGAACGACTGAGTCTTTCCAGGATGAACCTTTCATACCCAATCATGATCCTATCACCTGTTACCAATGAACCTGTTTACCTGTGGAATGATCCAAACAGGTGTTTCTGGATCAGTCCACAACTTTCACTTTGAAATGTGTGGCTGCCATCAAATTCAGAACAAGCAGATATTTACAGAAATTGATGAAAATGTAACATATTGTCTTGCACCCTTTTCAACTGAGTATATGTCAAAAGGGATTAGCAAAAGGAACCCATGCTTAAAGAAATAGAAATACAATTGTGTTTAGTAAATACATCTATGTCACTAATTCTACATCACAGGGCAAGAAAAATGAGCAGTGAAATGATCAGAATGAAAACAATTCATTTATACAAACAAACCCTAAAGTTGGTTCTAAGGTTGTAAGAAATATGAACAGATTAAATCTAAAAGCGAAAGTTTCAAGTGTGCTCACTTTTGGCTTCACTTTCAAAACAGGTAGTTCAGACAATCTAAATTGTCTGTTTGTGGTTTGTCAGACTGATTTTTAGCAATGTTGCCCAGCAATTGCTTTGGTGAGTACAATGTCATCGTAACTGGTAGAAATGATGGAAGGTGGTGTGTCCGAGGGAGTAGAAACCAACCAACTAGCAGTGGTTGGAACTGCAAGGATAAATGCAAGGTTGGCAAGGTAGATAGATCTGTTTGTTTGGACAAGAAAGTTTGAGTACGCACCTGTCTAGATGGCACTTCATCTAGGAGAGTGAGAGCAATGGGCCTCTATGCTTCTATAAGCAGAAAATGTATGATATTCATCCTTCAATGCACTGGGTCCACCAGAGTTAGACTCTCTCAGAGACACACCATCCTCTTGCTGTGAGTCAACTCAGTGCCCTGGAGGTTACTGACACCACTCCTAATTAACTGTTAGCATTTAATTACTAGTAGGAACAGCATTTAATAACCTGCTCCAGTGGATTATGTCAATACACACATGCACAACCACGTATTCATGTTTTTATTTTAGTGTTTGTCTGATACAGTCTTAAAATGGATCTAATACTTATGTTATTAAAAAGCTTTTCCAGCACTTTAGTTTCACAACCTGACCCTGAAGCAACCTCCAGTGTTATTCTGCCTCTGTGTTTACCTTGTCATCAGACACGAGCTCCAGGTGATGTTCATCATTTGGGAATACAGTCATCTCCCCAGATGTTATCATTGCTGTTGTGTTTTCACTGTGGCTCATGTTTCCTGAGGGGGTGGTGGTGGCCCACAGCTTGGTGGTTCCGAGGGGCAGATGAAGCTATAACTTGAGAGGGACATGGGCGGAATTCCTGGCATCCTGCTTACGTCAGGAACACATAATGTCCCATAGACTCTGGAATGCCTTGGTTCTTCCTCTGATGGGCAGGAAACCTAATCTGAAAGAAGTTAGGAAATATTGGGGGCCCAAATGAGGTGCAGTGAATTGAATAACTCAGTTTGGGCCAAGGCTAAATCTTATACTTAGTCTTCATTGTGGAATACCAGCCATAGATTGTTGAGAGTGATTACACAGGAATAGGTAGAGGAACAAATGAATTAAAACAGGATTAGAAGTCTTTCTATTCGGTTTGTGGAATTGGAGAGTTACGGTTATTGTAGTGTTGATTTTGGTTGTTGCATTCACTGACAAAGGGAAAGGGTAATTTAAAAGTTCACAGAGAATAATTCAAAATTTGTATTGGCTGACTTTAATGTACGTACACACAGAAACATCAGAGCAAAGTGCCATGATGAGCAGAAAACTGTGAGCCCATGTGATGAGGAGAAGTGTGTTAACATTGGAGAAGTGCGGAGAGGGATGAACAGAGGCAAACAACAGGGCTGCGCTGAGTTCCGTCGCCATTTGTCATTACAGTCACTTTCTTCTCAACACGCAAACAAAGGCTTGTGAACATACTTCACCTCACAAACCAGACCTATATGGAGTAAATATACAACATACAGCTTAAAACACTGAAAATGAAAAGATATTTTTTTGACATACCGTCCAGACCACACTGAAGATCTCTAATATTTTTAGATAAACCTGGAAATAATCAGAAAGTTTGAGCATTGAATGTTTGTGTTATGACATTTAAATGAATAAATGGTAAATTAACTGCTTAAAATTAACTTAATTAATTTTAAATTTAATTTTTTTTAAAAATGTATTAACTTATTAATTGCATTTCTATAGCTCCTTTCTAGTCTTATTAGACCACTCAAAGCACTCTCACACATAGCACTTTCATAAAGAAAGCCAGTATTCACTCGTTCACACACACTCATGCATGGTGGCTGATTGGAGACTAGCCACCACCATTAACCATGCACACGCATTCACACACTGCTGGCACACAATCGTGAGTAATTTGGGGTTCAGGAGCTTGCCCAAGAACATTTTGACATGCAGACTGCAGGGGCCAGGGGTCAAGCCACCGACCTGCTGCCTGAGCCACAGCTAAAATGAAGAAAAAAATATTGAAGGTTCTCAGATGACAGATGGATTTGACATCTGAATGCATACTTCAATGGAGTTAAGTTGGTCAATACCACAGATTTGCTTAAATTTGATTGCTGACCTAGAAATAGTCCTGAATCTTAAATATTTCTTCTTCATTTTACATGTCTTGCGTCTAAAATGTTTCTGAATCCTCAAAATTTCTGATTATTTCAAGGTCAGTGTGGTCTCAGACTTTTGGACCCTACTGAATGTTGTAGGTCACAGTGGCCATATACAGTGTGTACATGCCTAGCCCATGCTTCAACTAAACTGGCTGCCTGGGTTATGTTGTTTTGACAACAATAAGAGTTTTTGATTAACATACTTGAAAGTTTCTAAGATATTTATATTGAAATTATTTACCCTACAATGTCCACTCATGGCAACATTTATATGTATTAATGGCTAAGTTTAGATAACTGAAAGCAATTGATTAAGGGTAAAAAAAATGGTCGAAAATGTCAGTAATGTAATATGTATATGTAAAATTCAGTCAATACCACAAACTTTTTTTTAACCTATGCCTAACCACACCCAGGCCATAGGTCTCTGGTTTCAAATCCCTGAGCTTTGTAGTCCCACCTTCCACCCTAACTACCTCCAGAAAGCCTTTGTGTGGTTCAGTAAGATGAGTGGTTCATGGACTAAAAATCAAACATAATGCACATCTTTGAACAATTTATAAATGTAAGTTTACACTGGGTTGCACTCAAAATTCAGTGTTGTTCCGTGTGTGTGTAAATAGGCCGTTCTTTGCTAACATGTCAACCAAGACCAGCTTTATAAGGTGATAATATGCCATTTCTGATCAAGTAACCTTGTAAAAAAAATTATTTCTGCTCAACTGTTTCCTTTTTAGTCCAAATATATAAACAGCAGGCTATAAAATATGCATGATGACTTACTTACATACATACTTACATGGACACTATGACAGCAAATCAACAGAAGAAGCCAAGAAGTGTACTGCCAAATAATTGTAAAGGAATGAACTTTGTTTTCCAAAAACACAAATTGGACCATATGAATATTGACTTCACCCCTGCTTGCCCAAGCCAGCTCTCCCACGCTCAAACTGTGATCTGATTCTTGTTTGTGATTTATGTTTCAGACATGAGCAGCGAGGATTTGACACCCGTCCCACTGTGGAGGAGAGGCCTGAACCGAAGGAGTTACACAGAGGGCGAGGCCCGCTTCCTTGGGGACAGCACTGAACGTCTCTCACTCCCCCAGCGCAGGGTGAGTCATGTGCACGTGTTATAGGTCCACTGCAAGCATTCCATTCAGCAGTGTCGTAGTATTGTTTAACATGTAAAGAGATAAGACACAAAGTGCTGCCAGTATTAAGGAAACTGGAATAATACCCAGTTTTTGGTTTATTAGCTTCTTGGTATCAATACTGTAATATACATATATATTTTTAAAATGATTTCTATGATCCATGATGGTCTTTCTATATAACATAATACATTTTAGCACTGATTGTTTGACAACCATAGGATAACGTCATCATGTGACCTTAGGATGAAACTTCAGTTATATGATAACTAGACCAAAGAGACACATTTACATTCAGCTCCATACTTCAGCCATGATGCAGAAAAAAATCAGCTCATTGAATTGATTTATGTGCAATCATGTAATAAAAATCGGAGACACTTCATGAATACAGGCAGTCACACTGATTCTGGATTCACTTACTTGTATTTAAGGTACTTACAATACTAATGAGACAACTGTTAGCTGCAAGTTATTATGCACACACCTCCTCAAAATACCATAACTGACATACAAGACAACAACATAGAGATAGAAAATGAAACGGTGTCTACTGCCAGTTGTTACCCCTACCTTTTCTTTTCATCTACTACAAGCAAAATACCAACCCCCCGACCTTACCTCTAGTACCACCCTCAACACAAAATGTGAGGTTTGTGTACAACTTACTTAGACAGCAGTAGGTAGTGAGATCTACTGAGAACATGTTGTTGTCTAGGCAAAAAACCTTTTGCTTTGAATGACTCGATGGCCTTTCTTCAGTCAAGTATAACCTTTCAGGACAAACCTAATGAACATGTTGTTCACTCTGTGCATGTTTGGAATTTTAGGTAAAAGTTACTTTCAGACAGAATGCAAGGCAGATTTTACACATGGCATGTGCAAAGTCAATCAAGAAAGTCACGATTAGATACGAATGCCTCTGCAAGCTGAAAATAGAGTGAAAAAGTGTGTGTTTGTTCCAGTCAAAGAGTGAGCTGACACAAACACACACACAGTCACACACAGACACAGTCAGTGCAACTATAGGTTACAACCGATCTACATTTGATACATTGGCTGTTCAGGACTAATCAACACAGACTGCACAAATGTTCTGGTCCATTTTGCACGACCCGAGGTGAAAACTGCCATCACTTTTTGTCTGAACACAGCCGAGCACTGAAGCCTGTGGAGGCTGCTGGCAGGGCTGTAGAACTTTGGTCTTGTAGTGACTTGTCACAACTAAGAGAAGTCTTGAATGTAATTGTGGTTCTTGTGTGTCTTTGTGTTCAGCTGAGTGAAAACTACACATGGGGGCGAGTCAAAGACCTGGTGAGGAAAACTAAGTTGAGGAACCAGAGCAGGCTGGGACTGACTTCCACCTTACTGAAGATGTCCTGCCCACAACTCTACATGTGAGGAAAACACTACTTCATGCTATTCATTCATTCTCTTTATAAATTGTATACGGACCATATCCACACAACCCTGCATTTTATGGCATTGTACTAAATCAGCACTAAGTGAAAACACAACCCATTTAAATCATACTTTTTCCAAATTATAAATTTATTGGATTACTGGTCCTGCGTGTAGGAGGAGAGTTTGTCTTTTTTTCATACACTATATAATCAGATTTAGTGTATGGGGACACCCCCGCATACTTTAGTTTCCTTTTCTCTGGAGCTGTTTTGGCTGAGGCTGCTTACACCCAATGAAGGGGAATCTTAATTCTACAGCTTGCAGTAACACTGAAAAAAATACATTATTATCACTAAATGACTAGCTACCAGCATCACTACAGGAAAAAGTCTTACAGTGATACACTAACGGCATTATTTCTTTCTTCACTTTTTTAATTTGATTACTCCTGATTTCTTCCACAAAGTTAGAATATCACTGAAAACCAGAATTTGATATTACTGGCTGCATGTTAAGAGGTTGAAGCATTTTAACCATTTTTAGTGAATTGTTTTGGGTCTTTGGTCCCTTAAATTCCACTCTCATTCTGTGGTGAATTTGAATTAATTGCTGATTATGTGAAATGATATCTTTGACCAAGCAGACACCTCACTGATGAGTGATGGCCATACTTATTCTGATTTACTCCTCAAAATACAAACAGATCATTTTGAAGTCTCCAGATAGTATACATAAAGGAAATGTACTGCACCTGGCACAGACAGCAGTGACTTACAGCCCTTTCAACCCCTTTTACTAAATCCCTTTTGACACAAGAACAGCCTTCGTCTTCACATATTGCATAAGCTTGTATGTATCTGCATTCATGAAATTAAATCATTTTGTGGTAAAGAGAATCATCCTGTCTTTCCATTTTCTCTTTCCTCTAGATTTGTCAACAAAAAAAATTCAAATCTGTTTCCAAACTCTCTTCCAAAGCCCAAAACACTAGAGTCCTTTGTTGTTGTGGTCTTGTCCTTTTGGGTTAAAATGGCACCAGCTCAAAACCACTGAAAAGGAGCTGTGCTCATTTCCCTTGTTTGTTAAAAAGAGAAGGTATGCAAGTTATTTGACTGTAGTGAATAAAAGCCAGCATGGGAGGAAAGGGAGGCATTTTTTGGGTGAAAGTAGTGTGGTGACAGCTTCAGTGAGTTTTGGGAAAGAACAACAGTGTGACAGGTTCCTGGCAAATGGAGATAACAGATTCTATTAGCTTCATTTTTGAGACGAGGGGTGTGAGTGTGGATGAACTAGTGGCTTTTCTTTGTTTGAGAAGTTGTACAATACAGAAATCTGATGGGAGGTGGAGGTCTCCAGCCTCTCCCTCTGTCCTGCCTGGAGCTTGGCACAGACCCAGGCGAGCAGAGGGGGTTGAAGAGTCAGACTTGAGGTATGCCTGGAGGAGTGGAAGAATTCCCTCATGGATTTAAGATGAGGGTGGTGAGAGATAGCTGTGGTCCAGGATTCATTAGAGCAAACACCACCCTCCTGCTTGTACATGCACATCAACCTGCTGCAGCGCTTCTGACAATGTGGCAATAATAGATCAGAAATGTTTTCTTAAATGGCTCATCTGTCATGGTGTGAACTGAAGGAATGTCCAGCAGAAATACTGTAAAAAGTCATAATCACTGCCTCCTCTTCTTTATAGACCTGACCTGGGACCAGTTAAACCTGCTGGCAGAAACAGGAACTCCATGATTGCCTTGGGCCACGACAGCAAATTAGACTTTCCTTGGCAACAATAAAGATCCAGGTATTGCAGAATGGTTTTTATCTTTCCTCACCAGCACCATAAAGGTCTATATGTAGCATCAGATACAACCTGGGAAAAGATAAGATCCATGTTTCTCCTGGAATGAATGATGCAACATTTATTCTAATCTTAACTGAATCAGTAAATCTCATTGAGATTTAGGGATATCGAAGGTTAAGAGATGTCAGGTAGTTTGGAAGTTTCAACAGTAGAGCTCTGTACATGAAAAGCATGAGATAGCTAAATCTTCTGGACTGTAACGAAGTCCATCCAAGCACATGATGCAGAGAACAGTTTGTCATTTGTAATAAAGTGTAATACGCTGTGATACACTGGGTTTAACTGCTGAAGTGTTGATGGGGCTGCATGACAATAATATATCTATAATAATATCTCCATAGTCAAGGACAGACATGAAAGCACCATTTCTTTACGGTAGGAGCAAGACGGGACATCCTTTAATTCTGTACAAAAAGTCTAGTTTGATTTTCACTTTTTTCATCAAATGTCAAATATGAATCTTAAAAGATAATCTGCTGTCAATTCAAATTCTTAAGTACCCTATTTGTATGACTCAGCAAGAGTAATATGGGTTCCATTTCAAGTTTTAATGGCAGAATAGTCAGAGTCACTGGTGGAAGCGGAGCATACCATGTACTTGTCTACATGTCTTTCAAGCATTTAAATCTAAATGCTTTGAAAAGCATCAAAGGCAGGGGAAACATAATGCCACCATTTTCTTCATCACATCATCACATCATTCACATCATGATCTAATTTTACTGTATTATTGTAACATAGACACAAAAGACTGAATTTCATACACAGCATGTTCATTTTGCAAAGCAAAGCACATATAGTTAGAATGGACTCAACAGTGAAGTAAGAGTTTTATTCAGTAGTTTAGTACTTTTGAAGTGAAAAATATTTGCATATTCTTAGATTCTGGATTTCTCATTGATAGATGTAATTTTATTTTTTAAATGAGGTAATAAAATGGATTTGTGGAAAAAACATATCAAACATGAATAATAATGTAAAGCAGAGTGTTTTTACATGTCTTAAAACATGTCCAGAGAGAGTCTTTAAAGGGAAATGGTGTTCACTGTGAAATATTAGAAATGGCAACACTGACTATTAATATGAGACACGACATGGAGCCTGCATGCAGCTGTTAATAGCAAATGCTGATCCACCACTAAGGTAGTGGAGGACCACTGCTTCACACGACTAAACTGCATTTCACTTCTTCACAAAGGTGAAGAGACAGCACCTTTCTAATCTCTGCCCTCTATCTTTGTGTCCTCCTCAGATCTGATCCGGATGGTTTCACAAGAGGAATAGGAGGACACCATGAAGTCACACACAGATGATCCAACACTGAAAAGACAGTGAAGAAGAAAATGGAGATAACTAAGAAGAAGGAAGAAACTGACGGGATTCAAGGAGAGGACTCTTGTATGAACTGTTGCTGCATGTAAAGGAGAGTGAGAGTGTTTATGTGAGACTCATTAAATGTACATTTTGTCCTTATGATATCAGGAAGTTTAAAATGATCTACACTGTGACATAATTTAACTTCATTATACATTCCCTGTTGATACTATTTACACAAGTATAGGTGTCCATTTGGATGCTGCAAAATCTGTAACAATCCAACTGATGTGAAACATACACATATTTCATAACTTTTAATTTGTATAATGTTATAAATGTGTTATGGTAGACTGCTTTGTACAGTGTGTGTATGTGTGTGATCTTTTATAACTGGAGTGCATGCAGAGATAATGTATGAAGAGTGCCAGAGGTAAACCCTGCAGAGTTCCAGTGTGTATGGTTACATGCATGATAACATGTCAGATAGTCTCCGCCATCAAACAGGAGCTGCCTTGACATTTACTTTTTAAATTTCAGCCCATAAACGCTGATGATAGCAGGTTGCAGAGGAACATAACTCTCTTGATATTACTAGACTATACACTGTGGAAGTGTTATATTTAAATAACTGCCATTTAAAAAGCTGTAAAGGCCTTGGTATGCATCAAATGAATTCCTTGTCTCATCTAACAGCAAAGTCAGAATAGAGGCTGTTTGCATCTGACAACTTTCCAAAACCGTCCAACAATGACGTGCTCTGTAATGATTGGCCAGGTGTGTGGAGGTGTTTTCACTAGGCAGAGTTTGAACTTTTCTCTCAAGCTCTGTTTTTTATTCTTCACACAGTTCAACTCCTTTTAATGTGAACAAACGAGTGCAACACCATGAATGTCTTTGAGACTGAAGGCAAATCATCCTGTCGAGTCTGCAGAAACACACACAAACATTGAGAAGCAGCTATGATGTCAGGCTTTATGTTTTTGAGTGTGGCCCCACTTTTGAGTCAAACGAGTTTCTGCTATACAAACTAAATTGTTTCAATCTCTGTCACTGGTGTAACTCAGTGGTGATTTAATCTTCATTGCACATGGTTAACACTTAAAGTGAAAGTCCTCTGGTGCTTTTGCAAAGTGAAGTTAGCCTGAGCAGGTCAAAGTGCTCAAACTTACCTGGTTGCATGTTATTCCTCACAACCACATTTTTCCAGTACTTTGTTTCTTGCCACCTTTCATGGTCATGCTTGCTGTTGTCAGATGAAAATCTTGAAGGTTTTAAATGTCAGCTTTTTGATAAGCTACAAAATTGTTACAAGTCATGGAGGAGAATTTAACCCTTCAATATATGTGAAAGTATGATACTGAAGTATGAAACCGAAGAACCAGGATTTCCACCAGACCACTCTGCTTTTCCTTTCGTGTCTGGGTGGTCATAAAGTGAACAGTCAGGATAAGCTCGAAATTAAAACATTTCAGCTCACACAATTGCATCTTTGCCGGTTTTTGCTGCTTCAGGGAAAAGTTGCGACCATTGGCATCCACTTATGTCTTTGCATTAACTTAAAATGCAGTCATGCTGCCTCAAAAATGTGTTGTCTTTTAAGAAACAAATGAAACATGGTCTAGCTTCTAACTTGTGATTCTCAGCAACCTCTATTACAGAAAAAACACACTCTTGGCAGATTACAGGAACAGTAAGTCTGACCCTCACCAGGAAATCCTGGAAAAAATGTCAACACAAACCATGATGGAACAAAAGTTAATAAAAATAGCTGTAATGATGAAATTTCTCTACAGTAACCTGGAAAAAAAGATGTCAAACTTAGTTCAGATGAGGCCACACAGCAGCAAATAAGTAACACCACAACAGAGCATTCCAGTTCAACCATCATAGGTGGCACTGCCTCAGCAATATTGCTGGGTATGTTAGAAAAGCGTACTTCAATGTATATTGTATTCCAAGAACGTCAAAACAATGTCTTTACTGTGTGTCGGATCAGTCAGAAAAAAAAGGTTGTGTGTAAAATTTGGTCAGACAGCAAGAACAGTTTTTGTGGAAAATTCTAGCTGATGTTTATCTGTCGGACGTCAGACATCTGTATGTATTGTATGTTGCAGTATGCATATTGCATCAATATTCAAATTTATTTTTAAAATAAAGGTAAATAACAAGAGGATATTTGTGTGTCATATACTACAATTTGCTCCCCTGGCATGTGGAGTAATAATACAATGAGATATAAACGATGAATTGACTGAAATTGATTGTGATCATCATCTTTTGTTTGTTTTTTTGTTTTTTGCTCAGTGCATGTAATCATAATCAAAACATCCAGAAATACTAGATGCAAAGATAGAAACTGAAGCCAACCATGTAAGGGAGTCAAAGGTTAAGTTCCTATTGGTCATACAATAATCTTGTGACCAATCAAATGAAATGAGATATATGAGATATGAGATATAATTCTCATGTTAATAACACTCTCTCTAGTATTGTCACAATAAAGTGGCCATATTGTTACCACAGATTGACGGACTGATTAGGAAACATTGTATGTGAAAAAAATAAAGGACATGACTTGCTTCAGGACCAACAGAAAACAAATAACGGCACACTGTGACATTAATATTAAGTATAGTATTAGTAATATAAGTAAGTAAGTATAAGTAAGTATCAGTATATTTTAAGATATTTGGCACTGGAGAAACTGTCATCATTTATAGTGGGTATATATTAGACATCCAGTTTCAGGCTGCTGAGTGTCACTGGTTGTAATTGTTTTAGATGACAAACAATAATGTTGTCCATGCTTAAGTTAGATTAGTTTACTTGTTAACTAAGCAGAAGGCATTAAGTGGTTGGTAGGCAGCTGGTATGTTTTTATATGTACATAGAGCTGTGTCATATACAGGTGGAACAAATTCAATGATGCCTGCACGCTATCAGGTGTTTCATTTCTGAGGCCCTGCAATTGTGCATGCCTGTCTATCTTTACTGCGGAGCTTACAATCACACCTGAATGGAACCAAGTCATTATTGGTTATGACTATGTGTTTCCTGCCAATTCAAATAAAAGTCATGCACCTTAAAAGGATAAAGTTCTGTTCTAAAGTTTGTGTCAGTTTTCATGACACAGTTATAAGAGCTTTGAGAGCCTTATGCACACAGAAATGCTGATATTGTTGTTAAACTGCTGTGTAGAAATGATCATCAGTCTTGACTGGCCTCAGGTGGTCACAGCAAGTAACTACGACCCCCAAAATTTGTCATTTTGTTGATCTCCTAGAGGAAATTTGAGGTGGAGATTGGATCTTTTGGAGCAGTGGGCAGCCACAGTGCATTAACGTATAATTATTATTATCATTATTACAGCAGATAGTCTCAGGAGTTCAGCATGGTGGTTGGTATGGTATGAAAGGTTGTTGCACTCTCCAAATTATTTTAACTGTTAGAGAGTAAATGTCAAGCACATGACAACCAAAATTGAATATTCAGTCTCTGAATTAAAGGGATACTACAACCATAGAGAGACACTTGACAGGTTTCAAGGACTGGAGGATTGTAAGGGGTAAATGTCAGAGACAGTTTTATCAGGATATTTTTGTTTATGTTTCAGAGATAAATTCATTAATAATTTAAGTTCATAAAGTCATTAAAAGTGATTGTAAATGCAATACATAAGGTGTTATAAAAGCTAAAAAGGTTACTAAAATGTATTGCTTTTATGTACAGTTTGGTTTAATGCAGAAAGTAACTGGACTGCAGTTTAGAGCATGATGGGAAATATGATGCCATGCGGTGAGGTCATGGGTCATTAGCTTTACAGCACGGCGCCAACATGGCAGCAAACGTGGAGAGCACACATTCAGAGTAACGCTGTTCTACATTGGTCCTAGAGGCTCACACGTTAAATTGCGCTTTATTGATCATATTTCTTTGTTTATTTCTGTAATATTGTTAACGTGCTTTTTATGTACGTTGATGATATATGTACGGACAATTCAATTTCATTTTGGCGCATTCATGCTATGCTAACATGTTGGACTGTGTAACAATGGACACTCATCTGAGAGACTTTTAACAAAAGTATGTTTGTAACTTTTTTTGTCTTTTATTTCATTGTAGTTTTCACGGTGTCCCCAGAGGTGATAACTGATGCTTGTCAGGTTTCTCAGATCATTTATCACCAACTCTACCTGTGACTCACTAAAAATTAAAGATGGTTTCATTAAAAATGTACTTTTCCTTCAATGTTTTCCACTTGAAGAGTTGTAGGAGTGCAGTGATAAATTGGTTAATGGAACTTTCCACTCACTGACTTTCATCATACTGGCCTCTCTTCTTGTGTACCTGCCTGCTGCCTTTATGGGTTTGTTTGTCCCTGCTGACTGTTTGTATCTGGTTTAACACTGCAGGAGGTTTGAGGCAGTGGTAATGCCGCATTCATGTTATGTCAGAGTTATCATAATGACAAGTTTCTGACTTGTAAATAGTGTTTATGTCATCTTCCAAGTTATAATTCCAAATGGGCAACTCAGATTTTTCTAAAATCTCCAATATATCCCACTTGACACTTAATAATACAGAAGTGCCTGAAAAACAAATATTGATCCCTCACATCAGCCAAAGACCGACTTTGAATGTAATTTAACTCTGATTTAATGGATATGGTGTCATGTTAAAGTGTTTTAATCCTGACACGACCATTTCTGTAATCATAAAACTGTCTTGATGACATGAACGCTCACATGACATGGGAATCTTTTCCATCTGTCCCATATGATGTGAATGTGACATAAGGTGCAGACCAGGCAGGTGTTTGTTTCACCACTGATGAGACACAGCAAACATGATTCTAGTCATAAATTACAGTGAACCTCAGAGGAGCATGTGGTTCTGCCTGCAACATCATTAGATGGAAAGTTGGATGGATTAGATTTGTAAAGCCTGTCAAAGGCAATTTACCCCAAACTTACTGCAGAGGGCGCTGCAGCACATGATTCAAACCACCCACAACATCATTGGTGCCAATGAACCAAGCATCAGTGACATCAGTGAGGTTCATCCTCCACACTTTACCATAATAAGTTTTATATTTTGTGTGTAGCATAAAGAGACTACAGCTTGCATTTTGTTGCACAACCCCGTGTTGTAGAATGATAAGTAAATGAACTTTGAACCCACTATTATGTTAACATTATTAAAGGTGCACAATACTGAGGATGTATAAATATTCCCAAGGTGTACACACTGTCAGGTGAAAGCTTTGAGAAGAATTCTGCTTTTAGGTTGGTCTATAAAGATTTAGTGTGTGTAATTTCCACCTTTACAATACAACAGTATTTTTACACTTAAAATAATAAAGGTAAAATTGCTGAAATGATTGTTCTTGTTTTGGGTGACTTTATATTTGAGACATTCTTTGATTCTGTTAAATACACACAGCCCTTCTCTGACTACCCAAGCAGTGTAGATCCCCTCTATTTAAAGGCTAGGCCCCTCCCACTAGACCATACCATCTTTAATTGAAAACAATTACATAATTAATTCAAACACACAAATCATCTTCCATCTCAGGAACCATTTGAAATCACACCACACATGAAATAAGTCAAAGCATTCCTATAATGCCTCTTTTAACACTCCCATCAATTAGTATGGTGCAGTAAGATGGACTGAGGCACTCAGGCACTATAAAAGACAGCCTGAAACTATGCTCAGGTCCTTTGTCCCTGCCCAGAAACAGGAAGCACTGTGGTAAGAAAAGAACATAATTAGATACAAACAAACTCATAATCTTCCACATTTAAATAATACAAAGTTAACTCAAACAATAGTCAAAAGTCGTTTTGTGTGTGTGTTTTTGTAACCTATATGGGGAAAACAACAGCACAGGAAGCTTACTACGATGTTAAATGTAGCTCAGTGTGTGCACTCACCAAACTAGTATTAGTAGCATGCTACCTGGCTAACATGTGGTGTGTGAAATGAGTGTTGGTGTGGTGTGCTGGTGTGATGTGTTACCAGTGGCAGGGAAAACTGCCACACTGTGTATACTACAATATCTATAGAGTCATTTTACTCCTTGGGGTCACCTTGTTAGTCGGGCTGATCCTGGATCCTCCCTTATCTCTGTTCTTCTTACTCATCTGAGGTCTGAGAGTCACCCAATGAAAGCTCTGAGCACTAAAGAACATTCCATTGATACTGAGATAAATAAGTGCATTTTTCACATAGCTGTAAACTAAATACTTAGTAAACAGTATCGTTAGGGCCATTTTTCCCTTGTGTTTGTGGTGTGTGATGTCAATGCTAGACTTAGCTAGGTAAGGTAAAAAGTGACGAACTGTCTGCAAATACAACAAGGTGTGTGTAGCTTCAAAATATTAATGTTGCATTTCATTGCATCGCTGGGTGGAGTTCTTTTATCAGCCTTTTTGCTGGATCAGTAAATACAGGATATTATAGTACAACAGCTTGCACAACTCTTTATATACATCAGTGATGCTCTCTGCTGTCCACTTCCCCCATCAGATCTCCTAATACCATACCACCCTCGGGACCGTGGGAATGACAAATATCCCAACAAACACTCAGAGACCTCTGTGGCAGAGCTTCAACTTTGAACAGACTGAACATTTTTCTTTCACACTGGGAGGAAAACAATGAGCACACTGTTTGCCAGAATCCACCTCCAGAGGAATCCAAGAACAAATGTGTGCACCCACTGGGTTACTACACTCACTGCAACATACAACATGGTAAGCAGGCAAAAGCCAAAAAGTTTATTCAGTATAAAATTGTATCTGTTATTACAGCAATTAACCAGAATTTGAAAGGTCATTCTTCAGCTTTTGAACAGTAGTTTGACAAAACTCAAATTCCACTTAGCCGTTTTTCAGAGCTTTTAAACAAATCTCATTTTCAGCAGATGTTGTGGGTTCTGTTGTTCACTCACAGTCAAGTACAAAGTGTAGGACCAGGTAAATCTTGAGCGGAAGACTTGAGTGGTGTATGACATTGTCATGGCATCACATGTGACTGCCTACATCAGTGTGACAGCAAGGACCCTGGACAAGAGACTGAATGAACACCAGAAAGAGACAAATCAGCTGTCTGTGAACACCAGACCAAAATGATTACTACCATCCACTGAGATGTCAAAGATCATCAGGAGGAAGATCAAGGAGGGTATTCCCACCTGACACCAGAGACCATCTCTGGACTGATACAGGGGTTACCACCTCCCTATTTACAGAAACCTGGGAGTGAAGTTCTACACTTAGGCCAAGTTATGACAACTCGGTCGACTCCAGTTAAAAACTGTGGGAAAAGCTAATAAGTGTTTTGTCAGAACTTAAGTTATTCCTAAATAATCAACTCAACTCCAACTACTCTACAATGAAGTGGGACCTATATAATGTTATGGCATTTGCAACAAACAAAACATTGTTTTAAAAAACAATAGAAAAGAAAAAGAATGGAAAAAGAACCACCAATACTGAAGCAGTAAGTTTTATATATGAAACAAAACTTGAATAAAAGTATTTTTGACACATTAAATCACATGATTGTACAGATCATAAGCAGAGAGTGATTATGTTTGAATGGCAACCCACACCACTGGTGACCGCAGTCAACCTATCAGACAAACATTATTAAAAGCTATACTGAATGTCAAGTCTGCGTTTGTTAAACTGAGTAATGAACAGTCTGTCAGTTACTGTGCCTGAGGGAAGATGGCATCTTTAAAGTATGAAGTCCTTATAGTACACACTTTACATACAGTACATTAAACATTTGCATGAGGGCGGTTGGTACTTGACATCAGTGAAACCATCATGTTAAAGAAAATCAATACTGTTAGTAATTATATAATAATAATAAAATACTTACAAGTTTTTACTTTTACTTACTTGTACATACCAGGGAAGAAAGCCAGGGACAACAAGTTTTTTTTTTATCAATACCTGATTTATACAAGAAAAACACTGTGAATGATGGCTGGATTATAAAGTTTTATGAATCATTTTATGAATCAAAAATCATTTGTGTGCTCATACTACATCCTGCTGCAACAGTGAAATTATGCTGCAGAGATCAGAACTGCCATCATAATTATTCTGGACATGCCTGTTTTCATACAACAAAATGACACTGTAACTGTGGCTGTAATACAAAGTGTTACTGAAGCTCTCAGTGTTAGTTCCAGCAGGAAGACAACTGTAATTCTAATATATCATCACAGTGTGGCTCCGCCCCTCAGGTATAATCCAATGATTTCAGTGGGATGTGTTCATTAGAGATTGTTTGGGTTTCCTGTCATCCAATTATCATCTTAGTTGAGGTTTTTTAAACCAGTGTGAACGCCCTATGCTATTTATAGGATCCAATCTGTAAAAACTACATAATCAGACAGAATTGCCATTTCATCTCCACTGATGTTTGTTTTTTTATCTTAAGAAATCAGAAGTGACTGAGGTATCCGTCCTGATGATGAACACAGAGGCTGTGTTAGTTGGTTTGTAAAATACTGTGAAAACAGAAGGAAATACTTCCTTATTTCCTTGTTATGAGAAGCTAGAGGCTACAGGCTGTCAAGTTCCTGCAGAGGTAAAAGGCTGATTCAGGGTGTGCAAAAGTTTATCTACCACATTGTCACCGCATGTTGCTCAGGGTTGAGCTGATGGAATGTGCCACTACAACACTCTCCAGAATAGAAGAATTTCAGTGTATTTGATCATGCAGCTGTAGATAGAGAAGCCCTCTTTTATACCCAGAAGGGTACCATGCTACAAAAAAGTTTTTGACAGTATTTCTCACATTCCTCATATATTTGAATATAATGAGGTGTTACAGTAAAGGTCATTCAAAAAAGTGTGTGAATCTGGCATGAGGAACACCACTTTCTTCACAGCAAGTTAGGAGTTAGCTTGTTAACCCGATGCAGCTCCGTGAGCCAGATCCACTGCTGGTGCTTAGATTCAACATGATCGGAGTCCTCAGAAGTCTTTATCCCAGCCAGACAGCTCATCAGGAGGCTCCTCTGTGTCAGGAGGAAACGTGTCAAAGTGACTGTGATCCATCGGCCCCTTTAACTGCAGAAACAAGGTCAAATCATCTTACACTTTGTCAGCAACAGATCATTCGCAACTTCCTCATTGGCAAAGCTGCATTTCTTCTGTCATTTTATTGTGGCCACTTCAGTTTGCATAATGACAGGTATACTTATATATGTATAGGTAATAAGTTTCAATACACTGTCAGGAACAGTTTGGTTTGGTTTCTTTCATAAATTTGGATAGCAGAAAGTGGACAGAGGTATGAATAAGGAAGATGACCTCAGAATTCCTCAGGACAAAATCAAAATATTAACTAAGAAGATAAATCTCAGATGCATTTGGGAGTTCCAGTTGGACAATGGCCCAAACAAACATCAGAAGTCATTTTGGGATCTTTAAATTAAGCTAAACTGTACGGGCAGACATGTGGCAAGAAACTGAATTTGAATCATTTATATTTGAATTTTAATTGCTCATTTCATTGAAAAACTGAATCTGAAAAGCATAACTTGAAATTGAATTTATTAGTTTGGAACTCACTTCCAATAAACTTGAACTTGAATGTAATATTATGAAATTAATTTGATCCTAACTAAAGATGTAACTTTCTATAGGCTTCCACATGAATTTCTCAGAATTCAAATTCAGTTCTTGCAATTCAATGTCAGTTTACTGAGACACACATCCAGTCATTGAGGAATCAAGTCAGATTTCACAGAATTCCTTTTCGGCCAATCAGCACCTATCTTTCTGATCACATCTACTATGTAACAAAGGGAGTCAGTGTCCCTGACTCTAGCTCAGCACAAAGTGTGGTAGTAGGTGGTAGCAAGTCTGGGCGGTTCTATTTTAGTTGGTAGTTTTACATTGCATTTCACCAGTTTTCATCATGCTGAATTATTGTATTTAATGCTAGCCTGTCAGGACATTGAGTCCATAGATTTCCACAGATGTATCTCTTTCCAGTGTTTGTTATGATTTTTAACTTTTTTTTTATCTTTATTTTTTTTTTTTTTACTTTCTATCTCCCTAGAATTTGGCCGGTAGCTGTGCTGTGAGGAGCAAGCCCGCCCACAGGTGGATAAGCCTATTAAAGGTAGAATTTAAAGTAGGATTTGTCAGTTGTGGTTTGTAAACACAACATTCAAAGTTCAGTTAAGAAGTTAAAATGTGAAAATGAAAAAAAGCAAACCCTAATGTTTTCTTGTTTCTGTCACTGTCTTTTTTGGTTTTGTACCTATATACAAGATGAGGAGAATTCAACCTTTATTTCTGTTTCTGCGTTTTTCTTACAAAATGAGAAAATGAAAATACAAGTGTTTTTCTTATTTCTTCCACTTCAGATTTAATCCAATAAGCAAACAATCAAAACGTACACCGACCTATAAGGCATAATCGGTAACTTCCGTTTGATAACGTTACAGACCTGAGATCTAGTTACATAGTGACTTTGTTTGCACAGCTCATGCATGTGTAACGTACTTTAATGGTTTAATGTTGGTGTGTTATAAGGTTTTGGGGGATAAGGCAATAATGAAGGGACAGATACACCACCAGCCAGAACTGCAGTTGTTGTAGAGCCAGTGCAAGAGGCCTTCTCTCCACTGGCTCCTCCATCTGTGCTTCACAGTGTAACCTCAAACCTTTCCATCATTTATCAGGTCGTGTCACTTTACTCTTGTATCTAGCATTAGCTGTACATGTTCTAATGCAAACAGTCCACCGTGTTTAAATAATGTAAAAAAACTATTATAAAGAGCTTTGAGTGTGATACAGTCCGGTCTGGTGAACTTCCTGTGATTCCAGCGATTCCTCCTTTGAAGTCCTTTGCATGCACCAACCACTGCAACCACATCGTCTGATTTCTGTCTATGAACCCAACACTTTGTGGACCAATCTGCATTTTCACTTTCATTCAGCATGCTCAGACCTTTCTTCAGCATGAACAATAGCTTTCCATTCAATTTTGTTGTAAATAATTTCCTTATCATGCCAGCATTCTGGAGATGAAGCCCACGTTCTGATAAACTTGTAAATTCTATTAAACTGAGATATAGTTTCTACAGATGTGTTGTGTGACTGTCTGCCTGTGCTTGTTCATTAGGAAACAAAAGTCATGGACTCACCTCTCTCCTCAGTGGAGACAGCAGCTTGTGACGCCTCAAACCCTCCCAGTTGAATCCCTGGAACCACCTACAAAACCCCCCCCCCAAAAAACAAAAAAAAGTTTTTCAGTTTTCTAAGTCCGAATAGAAACCACATAGGGCCTCTACTAAATTAAAAAACTGTTAGTAATTAGCCACTTTATCACTGTTTTGTTTTCATAAAGCTCATTCACGTAACATTTCAAATTTGAAGTGAAGTGTACTGTACTGGACAGCAGAGTATGCACATTGGATTAAATCCTGAACAATCTGAAAGCAGTGTGACATGATGTCAAATCCCACGCCCTATAGGCAACAACCATAGTGCTGTAACAGGTTTACCCATATAAAGCTCTGTGTAAGAGGAGTGGCTGCTGCTGACATAATATCGTAACACACTATATGATGAGCCACAAGTGTGATCCAACTGTGGCAAAGGTGCTTTATTCTCACAGCAGGATGAGACACTGAAGTGCTGCCACTGCACACATCTCATTTCTGATTCACTCAGCTGAGATGAATTAATGTGTAAATAGGAAACCAACCAACTTTTCCAAGTTTGCAGAACACAGATATCAGGGTGACAGTTCATATTTATGACTGATCATCATAAAGAGCTGAAAGACAGAATCACTTGTCTTTTATCTGTTTTATGCTTGTTTGGTTGTATTAGAATTGATCTGAACAGTCCGAGTCTAAGACAACAAGAAAATTACACATTTTCTCAATATAATCTGTAAAATACAAGAAAGAATTGTGATCAGAAATCTTGACACGGTATTTATTCAAAAATAATTGTGAATCTGTGTGAAACACCTAAGGCAGAGATAGGTGAAATAAGTTGAAAGCAAAATCAAAATCAACACTGTTATAAATAAACATTCCTACAAAACCCCAGTATTCATGTGAAAAGATGTTTTGACCTATCACAGGCCCTGCAACATTCACAGTGGCACTGTGGGCATAGTGTGAGCACAGTATGGGTCTACTGGGAACACTGTGAGCACATTAATAACAAAATGCCTCCAAAACTGCACCCACACCATTGCTATTAATGCATATGCAGAATAACTGCACTTGCCATTTATTTCCATACTATATTTATTACAAGAGACAGGTTAGAAGAAAACACATGTATATATTTAATACCGAATACAAATCTGAGGATGGAATGAAAACTAAATAAAACGCTGAGAACCAATTTGTGTGAAACAGAACAATGACCACATCAGTAATTAGAACAGAAAAAAGAATTCCGTCAGGAAACCAGCTGATGTAACATTAAGATTATTTAACATTATCCTTATCCCTCATCCTGCTGGATCTGGTCTTTCCACCATCCCTGTCTCCGGCATTCCAGAGCCACACTTTTCTTTTGCTTTCCCTTCTGATTCCATGGCCTGGCTGCTTTTAGCCACAGCATCTAGTGAGCAAGAAAACAATGAAAAAGTAAAAAAACAAAACCATGTGCAAAGTATAGTGCCCATAATGACTTAAGCCACAGCCCTAGGATGAAATTGATTATTCAAAAAAAAAAGAAATTAAATCATTCTTTATTCTTATTTGAATCCTCATTTACTTCCACAACAGTGGTTGCTAATTTTCCTGGGATCCAAATAAATCATACAAGCACTGACAGCACACAGACACATTAAAAGACATATAAACATCAAGCAACCTGCCAGTCTCTCTCATTAAAAGGTCTTTTTAGCAATTAACAAACGACATTATAATGTATTAATATGACCCTGATATAACTTCTCCTCCTTGGAGTTCGGTCTGTACCCATCTGGATGTGACATACATGTAGACTCAAGGGGCAGAGCATCTTTAAAAGTGTCTATCTTTAAGATAGGAATTTGTTGTTACTTTGCAATGCTAGACATACACAAAATAAAAGACGCACCATCCAATGCCATAAAGCAGCGCTGTTACTCACTTGTTCACATTTTATTCAGACCATGTCATTGAGGGATTGGCTCGACTCCACAGTCATCTTTGTTGCTACAGTCTGTGTGGGGCAATCAATTTATGACTTTATGTTTAACAGTGAAACATCATCTGCAATTACAGATAACAAAAAAACAACAAACTAGATTCCCCCCCACACACACACACACACACACACACACACACACACACACACACACACACACACACACACTGCAACAACAGCAACAAAAAAAGCGCTTTGGTGTCATGTTATTTTACATGAGTAGGCTACTTAGCTTTAATTTCTTGTGACAAAAGAAATCTTGTACTTTTTTCGATTAATCATAGAAGACTGATGCAGAAGTTTTCATTGATCTATCTTCTATCTGTCTATCCATTGTGTAGATTGATACAGAGCACAAACAACAACAACAACACATTCATGACTGATTTATGTGCTAATACAGTAAATATAACAGCAACAACACCTGCTCTCAAAAAGTTCATAAACAAAGTTTTTCGAGAGGTGTTGATTCAGCTTCAGGGCCATTTTGGAGGCTGTTTGTGTTGCTGTTGAATTGCATTACATTATACCAACAAACAGTATAATTACCCTCACTGACACAAGGAGGGTGGACGTAGCATTCTAAACACCTGTCACAGTAAGGAATACAATGGAGTCAACAGCTAGGACTTATTTGACAGCTGTTATATCATGCTGTGTCGGATTTGGTTCGGTATATCTTATGAACTGGTAACTGAGTCACCCCCCTGACTCACCCTCAACGGCCATGCTGATTTCCTGGATGAACAGCAGCAGTTTCATGATGAGTGCGGTCGGTTCACCCAATCTTTAACATCAAAATCATCCTCCAGGAATGTGAAGAAATCCATTTGACCACGTCACTCTGTCACTGGTACTAGAAGCTGGGCAGCGTTCAGTCAAACTCTTCTGCTGCAGTGCAGTCTGTGTCATCCACATCCAGAGTTATTTTAAATGTCTTTGTCTTTAAAGTTGAAAAGTAAAGTGAAGATCCTCCATGCCGTGCAGGCCCTGCAGCAGTCTGTCACACAGACCAGCATCCACTCCTGGGTGAGTGGAGTGCAGCAGCCAGTCAGGTCACAACACACCACCCCGCCTTGGGTTGGTGCCTTGGCTGACACAAGTACCAAGCCACTGCTCGATTTTAAAATTTAGATTTAAATGGAAATGTAAATCTGAAAAGTGGAAATTTGGACTCCCCTATCCCCTAAATAAAATGTATTTTTTAAGCCACATGCTTACAATTTGCACATTATATATCTTGTTTATTTTCCAATACAATAGTAGAGAATTGAAGATGAAAATTATTAGTGGACCAATGTGACATCAGTATTGTATTCTGGTTGTTGATTGGTTAGCATGGACAACATTTAGTTAAATAAATTGATATAAAAGATCAATAGAAGCTCATCCTCGTTTGCACCCCCTTGTTTGTGCTATGTTAGTTTCAATTAGTAATATTCTATTATTATAGGTGAAATATTTTCAATGAATTTATTTTAGCCAGTCATTGTTGCAGACCTGTGACTTTAGGCAACATTCACGTGTAGACCTGCCTTAAATAAAAAAAAGTTTAAATAGTCCCAATTTAAAGGATCTACAATGTTAAACCAATGTTCTATTGCATTCAGAAAAGCCTCATGGGGGCCCCAAAGGACAAAACTACTGTATGAGCTAACACACAGGGGGCCCCTTGAGGGCTTTCCGTGTGCAACCCACAGCTTGTCCACACAGTCAACACAGCAGCACAGTCAAACTCCAGCCAACAAGCAGCTCCACACCCAGATCCACAAACACCAGAACATACATTCCAAGAACGCAGCACAGACGTCCCACACCAAGATACCACACAGCTGGGCACCTTGCTTGAGGGCTAACCAAGCTAATTCATTAGCTGGCTAATTAGCTCATTAATCAAACTGGAGCACAGACTTCTTGGACAGTCTGTTAGTTAGTTTCCCTGGTGTTCTAGTGGTTAGAAATAATATTTTCAATATTTTTGAAGTGAGATGAAGTTCTTCAAATACACAGATATAATCAAAACAAAAGAAACTAGTATAAAGTATAAAGTAATGAATGATTTCTACCCATCCAGTGAATTTTTAGAATTAAGATTTGGCTTTGAGGACAACAAATGTGTTTTTTGTAAAGGTGCTATTGAAACAACAGAGCATCTCTTTGTTTCATGCTCTCATGCCCAGTTGTTCGTTAAACACTTCATGAAATGGTTAAGTAGCAAAACTGTCATGGTCTGGGGTTTTCTTTGTATATTTTTTTGGTGTGTTTTGTTTTTTCTCTCCTTTCTTTTCAGTGTGTGGCTGGTTTTCACTCCCCCCCCCGAGATCTGGCTGATGAGACACACCTGGTTTCAATCAGCATCAACCCACTTCCTACATATGCCTGGCTCTGACTCCACTCCTGTGCCAGATTATTCCGTCTAATCGGGAGTCTAAAGCCCCACGTGTACTAACCTGTGACTTCTCCAGCGCATTTTTCCTACAGATTTAATTCTGCCTCTTGTGATCCTTTACTCAACCTGTCTCTGTTCTCAGACTATTCCCCAGTGTGTGCCTCATCACCTCTGTGATCTCCAGTGTCGTCTGTGTGTCTACAAAGCTGCTTTCCTGCATTCAACCGCCACCATCACCAGTCCGAGCCACCTCCACCCTCGAGCTGGCCAGCCTGCCTCCAGCCACCACCACCTGTGCTCCATCTTGCCTAATTCCATTAAAGACTGTTTAAATTTCTACATTTGTGTCAGTGGGTCCAATACACAAAACCCCCTTAACAAAAACCACGTCATAGTATGATTTTTGGTGCCTAAGTCCCTGAAATGTGGCAAAGATCTCTATTCATTAGAAAATGATCTCACCAACAAAATGTCTGTGTCAGAGGTCAGGCTGTTGACCTAGTGATCACCCCATGATATGTTTAACAGTTATACAATTGTCTTATGGTGACAGAAGCTGTGAATGATGAGGAAGGACAGAGTATCCTGTTCTACACCGGGGCACTGTGCACGGGGGAGTCTGGGACTCCTGGCTGAAAGACCACCAGCACAGAGTTTTGCTGTTAAATAGAGGCCAGGCTCTGCTGTACTGTGGAGGGGTGACAAGATCCACAAACTGTGAATACCAGGACACCTGAACTCACAAGGTAGGACAAATTTTGCTATTAAATACAGGAGTCCCCGGTGTAAAGGTCGAGAAGGACCACTAGTCCATAGTCAATGTGAGAAGACTACAGGAATAAATAACTCTGTGTGTATGTTAAAGATAGAGTGAGAGGCCTAAAAATAGCTCAGGGAACTATTAGTAGTAAAGTGGGTTTACTAAAAGGTGCAACGGGGAATTGTTAGAATATTTTCTGAAAACGTGGTGTCTTGATGAATAACAGAGAGGGGAAACCTTACGGTGTCAACAAACTCTCTGGCCATGGAAACCTGGCGGTGATAACAGAAGCGGCATTTATCGAATAGGACCAGTTGCTCAGGTGTACTCCATACAAACTGGTTGGCCACAAGTAAGAAGATAGGGAATTGTGGGGAATTGTAGTTCTAAAAAAGACAATGATAACAATATCACTGGAGATGCAAAATTAATGTTCACCAGGCATCAAGATAACATAAAATTCTTTATAAAATGGGAAAAGAAATATGGGTTTTCAGGAAAATTAGTAATAACAGATTGTCAAGAGTTGCTGAAGAGAATAGAAAAACAAGCAAAGGGGAAGCCTAAAAAATGGGAAAAAGAAGGTCTCATGCAAGCTAGAAACTGGTTGGCAGAAGACTGAAGTAATGACCCTGACTGACAAAGAATATGACAACATAGTCAGGAGAAGTCATCAACCTGACCCCGGACCAGACCCTCCACTGGGACCAATGCCAGATCCTCCACCCTACCCAGATCATAGACAGACACTGTCTGCAGGATACACTGACTTAAGACCAATAGAACAAACAAGTCCAACGGCTCCTCCAGAACCGAGACCCGCAGCTGCTCCCATAGTCACCCCATTCAAAGTACAGAGAGTGGATGAGGGAAGAAAATTAAGATCAGGAAACACGGGGTCTGTCTGGAAAATTGTAAACCAAGATAAAATTCCACAAACTTACCATGTGGAGGAGGCAGAAACACTTCTATTAATCAAAGTGCCAAATCCATATGGAGATGTTGAGATTCCAACAATGTTTGTGTACAGACCCTGGTCTAATGCTGATGTGACAAAAGCCATTGAAGGCATAACTCATCCTAAGACAAACCAGGCGAATTCCAAACACAGATACAAAATTTGCATACAAGTTACAGATGTAATGGAGTGGAATTTGAAAGGGCAGTGAGAAAAGTGATGGGTCCAGACTGGTGTTTGATTAGTGGAGACTGGGACCCGAATGCGGCAGATGGCAGTCCGCTGCGGCATGAATCAGCTGATCTGAGCGGAAGAGTGCAGAGTTTAATGCAAAGAATAACAGCTAAATACCAGGCCAGAGCAGACTGGACTGAAGTAAACAGATGCACTCAGAAAGATGACGAGGATGTAGAGCATTACTACTCCAGACTGAAAGACACTTTTGACACACACAGTGGAGTTACTCAACCAGGAAATATGGAGGCTGACAGCCCATATGAAGAGCAGCTTAAAAATGCCCTCCTCAGTGGAGTGCAACCTCAGATCAGCAGCTTCATAATGAAACACATGATAGATTATCAAACTGTACACCTGACCAGTGTCCTGGAGTACTGCAAACATGCTGAAAGCCACTTTAAAGATAAGAAAAAGATGAAAAACAAGTCTTTGTGTTCACTGACAGGGAAAGCAAGACGTATTTTCAAGTAGGCAGAGCAAGGCAGAGACCGGAGAGGAGGAGCTGGTGGACGAGGGAGAGGACGTGGCCGACCACATGGTGACAGGGACGCCTGTTACGTCTGTGGTAAGCATGGCCACTGGACACATGACTGCAAGGAAAGGAAAGACCAACTTTGAAGTGGGGGAAGAAATGATGACAACTGGACAGCATGACCAGAGCAAGGTCAGACAAAACACACACACACAAGCAGAAATCACAGAAGAGAGCAGTGAAAGACCAGGGGAAGATGGTGAGGTGTTAAACTTACAACATATTGATCTTATGTTAAATCAAGAAATAAGACCAGAAGTTACTTTAATGATTGGAAAAAGTGATCATTCTGAAATTCTGTTGCAGCTGATACCAGTTTGGGATCCTGAGACATTTAAGCAAACTCAGACTACATTAGTCCTGCCTCATGGGTCTCACTGGGAAGAGATCTAATGGTAAAACTAAACATTGCAGTAATAGCATGTGATGGTGGACTAGCTGCACAACGCATGACTAACGCCACAGATGCCCTAGTTCTGCAAAGTGTGAAACTGCCAAGATGTTGGTATGGCCTGGATCTAACTGATGCAAGCCCAGCCTCAGTGACTCTTCCACTAACTGAAAAAGGGAGATTGTATGCTCCCCCAACAGCAGACTTTATGAAGCCAGCTGAGTTGCATTGCACCATGTACTACAAACACACCTCAGGGACAAAATCCTCAGGGATTATGAGAAACAGCTTTTCAAAACATCCCAAATGAAGCAAACCTTGACTAACCTTTATTTTGACCAGACAGGATTTTGTGGAGCAGCATGTAATCTTACTCCACAAATGAGAAGGTTATAAAGGCTTCTCTCAACTCCACGTTTTACTGTCAAAGCCAAAAAGAATGCATTGGCAAGATGTAGGAACATTTGTGATGAAGTGTGAGGAAGCCTCAGAGTGGGAAGATAACAGTAATGGAATGCAGTACTCCCCCAGTCTGAGAGCATACAGCCAGAAGCTGAACAGGGTGACAAATGCCAGGCCCACCGTTCATCTGGACGGGCCAAGACAGGAAAGACCAGGATCTATATATGTGTTGACAGAAAAGGAGAAACAACTGTTAGAAGTGATTCCATCCAATGTTTGGTCACAAGGGACCACAGACATAGGACTAATTAAAGAAGTAGAACCAGTCTCCATAAGACCAAAATCATCATTCAGGCCACATCAAAGACCAAATCCATTCAAACCTGAAGCTGAAGCAGGAATAGAACCTATTATTAATGGTCTAATTAAGGCAGGAGTCATAATTGAATGTCCTGACTCTATGCAACTCACCACTGTTCCCTGTCAGGAGAACAGCACCCTCTACTGGATGGAGAATGGTACAAGATCTCCAAGCAGTAAATAGGGCTGTGATACCTAGAGCACCGACAGTGCCAGACCCACATACATTGCTGAATGAACTGAAACCTGAAAACAAGTATTTTACCGGTTTTTAATATCAGTAATGCATTCTTTTCCATTCCAGCACATGAGGACAGTCTTGAGGTCAGTTTTGGTTTGCATTTACTTACAAAATGAAGAGATATACATATACACGCATCCCTCAAGGCTACTGTAAAAGTCCAACCACATTCTCTCAGATCATGTCTGCAAACCTGGGAAAGTTTCAGCCTCCAAAAGGAAGCCAGATTTTGTTATATGTGGATGATATTCTTTTGGCTTCTCCCACAGAACAAGCATGCCTGGAGGATTCATTAGCCTTGCTATGATTCCTAGCTGAGCAAGGGCATAAAGTGAGCAAAAATAAATTATAATTGTGCAAAGAAACAGTCAAATACCTAGGCTATTGTCTATCATCAGAAGGGCAGCATTTAGATGAGGAAAGGAAGATCACCATCCTCCAAGCACCAAAACCTCAAACTAAGCGTGCAGCACACACACGTCACACCGACCCAGTTTTAAAAGGAAATCAAAAAGCAGATGAAGAAGCTAAAAAAGCAGCACAGACTCACATAGATGCGCTCGCTGTTAGCACAGACAAAGTCACACATATAGACCATGAGATCCTGAAAGATATGCAGACAACAGTGCCTTTGTTTGGCTCCTTTCTTTTGCACATGTGGCAAAAGAAAGGAGCCAAACAAAATGACAAAGGCATTTATGAATGGCCACAAGGCAAACCAATCCTGCCACGCAGTTTGCTCAGATATGCTGCATTATTGAACCATGGACAATGTCATGTCTCAACTGTTTTCCTAACAGGAAATTTCTATGTTGTTCAGCTGTTTTAATTGTTTTACACTTATCTAAAAATGTCCAAAAGGAATGATGACTGATATGATTTGGAAGTAAACTTACTTGTGTTTCTTGATTTCAATGATGCCATTCTTTTTGTTTCCCAGCCTCTCTACTGGGTTTAGCCTGAGATGAAAAGAAAGAGATGCTTATATTGGTTCAACGTCAGGTTTAGTAACTGTTCTGTGCAAAAAAAAAGAGCCAGAAAACTTAAGGTTATTAAATTAGTCTAGTGCCTGGCTTCATAAACCCAGCAACAGCAGCAGCTTCCAAACACAATGAGCTGCTGCTACATTTGTGATGAATATGTGAGGAATGTGGATACAACCCACTTCAGTGAGACTATTGTTCTGCTGTGACAAGTGATAATGCCTGGTCTGCTGCACACAACAAAATTACACAGTAGTTCACAGATTATCTGTTTAAATGAAGAATACATAAGCAGGATTATCCTCATATCTGATCAAGGTTTTTGATTCACCGTACTTGCAGAGTCTCTTGATGAGGTCGTCTGGACGCTTGCCTATTTTCTTGGGGAAGTCCACCTTCTCAATGCCGTGGAGAACCATGGTATAAATCTTTATGGGGTCTGAGCCAGAGCCAGCAAAGTAATATGATACATGCAGACATAAATTTGATATACAACTGTCTGTTGTATATCTCATATCAGTGTCTGAAAGTCAATAAGTGTAACTTTCAAAATGCTAGTATTCCTTCCTTCCAGCATAGTACAAAACTAAATGACTTAAAAAGATTCAGAGATTGTCCATGTCTTTAATTGCAAAGGTAACAACAAAACAGAATCCATGGCTGTGGCATCAATGATTGTGAAGAGCAAATGACTCTGCTTTCAGGCATTCTTCTCCACACAGTGCAAATCTCAGCAGTAGGAGATTCTTACTGACTTACTTGCCAGTGAGAAGTTCAAATATAAGGATTCCCAAGGACCAGCAATCAGCTCCAAAATCATGGCCTTTGTTCATGATGACCTCCGGGGCCACATACTCCGGAGTCCCACAGAATGTCCAAGTCTTTTTTCCAAGGCCAATCTTTTTAGCAAAGCCAAAGTCTGCCTGAGGAAATACAGACAAATTAGGAATATATGTTAAAGATAATGCAGATACAGAATGAATAACACATACATGGCATCACTCTACTAACAAATGTTTAGACTAGTAGCTTACCATTTTGACATAACCCGCAGCATCCAGGAGAAGGTTTTCAGGTTTCAGGTCTCTGTAGACGATGCCCATAGTGTGAAGGTAATCAAAGGCCTCTAAGACACAACCGGTACAGAACCTGGCTGTAGGATCATCAAAATAACCCCTGGTAGGTTAAGAAAACATCAACAAGTCAATGACATAATGTATCCTGTGAATATATAACACACACACATATATATATATATATAAAACACAGTAGGCGAATGGCCAGTTTTAGGAAAGTACATTATTACTATCCTTATAATAATGCCTTTATTAGACATAATTTTAGACAGAAAACAAAAATTGCTGGGCTTGAGCTATTTTGCATACCCATCCACAGTGAGATGACATTCGCTCTGCTCTGCATACATCTTTGCTTAGTCTCTGACAGAATGAATGTCACCACTGTCCTTTAAACCAATCTCGAATGTAACACTGTCTACCGAGAAGTACTCCACAGAAGGTTAGGTAACAACTCACACTGACAATGCGTTTCCATCCACCTGCTTTTATGTAAATTTTCAATTTGTGCACAAAAAGAGGAAATGCGCAAAACTGAAAAAGTATATATATGGTAAAAGCCTGTTTGTGCTTGGCTGAGATTGAAAAGAATGCAACAAAGTGCATTTGAAACAGACTTAGAAATTTGCAACAACCTCTGTTTGTTGCTGGTGCAGATGTGTTTTCTGTGTAGCAGAGGTTTGCAGACAACTGCCAGAGTTGTTTTCTTGATAATTTAGCATGTAATTAGTAGCACTTTTTAATATTATTGTAGCATGCCAGTGTTGTACTGCAAAACTTTTTTTCCTGCATTCTGCAAATATCAATTCCTGGTTGCTTTCATTTGTAGTTGTTCTGAATGTAGCAAAAGGACCTACACTCACATGTCCCGCAGCACAGTCCACAGCTCTCCACCGAGACACACCTCCAGCAGCATGTAGACAAACTTATTATCCCGAAATGTTCGGAACAACCTGCACAAGTACAAACAGCCAAGACACTCTGTGTTAACTGCTGTGTTGCATTAAAATCACTAAGTAACTCACCTACTAGCACAGTAACAATAACATAAATAAAAGAACAACTGAACTAAAACTGGGACCACAAACAAGATTCTTGGAAACTTGAATCGCCCGAACAGGGACTTGAACCCTGGGCCCTCAGATTAAAAGTCTGATGCTCTACCGACTGAGCTATCCGGGCTCTTCTAAACATAAAAATAAATAATTTCTAAATAGTGAGAGTGCCTAATAATACCTTGTACATTGGTGGTACACGTCTAATAGAAACAGCATTCGTGCCTTGTATTGGTACTGATGTCTTGTATTGTTAATGCAATGCTGAAAATATAACAGTAAAAGTCATAGACTCACAACAGGTCTATGATGTGATACTAGTGGCCTATAAAGGACCACCAAAAAAATGAAATGTTTCATATTACAGTTGATGCTGCAGCTCTTCAGAGAAAAAGCCTTTTGATGGTGGCTCTAAAATATTTCACACTCTAAACGTTTCAAATGATGTTCGTTAGAATTCTTAGAATTCATTTCAAACAGAGACCCCATTAAAACCTCTGAAGTGATGGTGAAGAAACAGAGTGGTAGGAGGAGTGTTGTGTTAGTGAAATAAATGGAAGAGTGAACATCACATGGCTGAACTTTTCTCTTTGAATGACTGCTTGCACAATGTCTTTTTTCTTTAAAGTCATAGTCCAGATAAATCTCAGTGCAGTGGTCAGCAGCATTCTCTGAGCTGGTTCCTTAGCAACTCCACTGAAAAACCAACCCGCTGACCAGCCCCCAGTTTATCTTCTTTTTAAGGAATAGAGAGGTTGGTGGCAGATTGATTCTCTCACCATTTCTGTTTGAAATGTGTCCACCAGCTCAGATAGAAAACACTGAAATATCTTACTATAATCTTAAACTAATGTAGTTGCTTTAGAAATAACACCTCACTCTTTGGGGAACTAAGAAACCTGAATGTGTGATGTTGTGCGTGCCCCACACCTGATGATGAACACTGAGTTTGTTTGCTGAAGGATGTTTTTCTCAGAGTAGATGTGCTCCTGCTGTCTGGTGTCCACAATGTGCTTCTTCTTAATGCACTTCAGAGCAAACGTGATGTCCTCGTCCTTCAACTTTACCTGTGAAACAGCAGACAGGAGCTCACTGATCAAAGCTCAGAGATACACCTGAAATATACAGTATATCAAAGCTAAACATGACATGAAATCACCAACTACACATTGACTGAAGGTGTGTATTCAACACATTTAAGAAAAACTAAACTTTTATATTAAAATGAACCAACACAGCTAATATTGAGGGTTGAAACTACAGTCCCTCCAGTGTCCACGAGAACAATGATACTCTGTAGTGGGACTAGAGAAATCCCAGGCTTCGCTCATGTTTTACAGTGGCTTAAAGGCTACATGTGATTGGAATGTTTTTCCATGTGTTCCATGAAGTACATTTGTTTTTTAAGGTTCACTCCACCATTTGTACCTATCTGATCAATCAGTTTACTTTTTATGAGTAGCACTCAGCCACTGTGAAAACAGTGGTAAAATGTTTTCTGTGGCCCTGGAGAGAGCTTTCCAAAGTCTGAAGGAATGACCCTGATGATGTCATAGGGGTCCATAATCGAGTTGTATTATGGCAAGTTTAAGATCCAGAGATTTTGGAGCTTGACCCATACTGGGGACTAAAAGCCAGGAAATCTCGACCTCTGCTGCTTTAATTTCCTAATCGCTGGAATACCATTTTATTGATTTTATGAATTGCAGCCTATCACTTACTCCATTGAGATGCACTTCCTGCACTTATCTACTTGACTTGTGAACAACAATCCATTTAGCAGCCAGTTGTGACAGGCCTCAGTGGCTCCTGGCAACCTCATTGCTTTTGTGTCTGACACTAACAGAAGTTTTTACATGAATATACTTTGGATCTTTTTCAGTAGGGGGTGGTTTAATCATGAAAGTGTTGCAGCAGCTCACCAGCTCCATCGTAGTGTTGCAGCAGCTCACCAGCTCCACTCGTCCAAAGCCTCCCATGCCCAGTGTAGCTATGACCTCGAGCTCCTGGAGAGGCTGGTGTGGAGGCAGGAGAGCGATCCTCTCTCTCAGCCTCTTCAGCTCCTGGGCCTCTGCAGAGTCAATCTGAGGTGAATGGGGCCTGAGACAGGAATTACACAGGACATTGGATTGGAGCCTTTTATTACATCTCACTTTTAGAGCTAGAGCGAATAGAGTGACTTTGCGAGTTAAACTTCAGATCAGCTTATCAGCACTTAAAGTGGAAATGTAGTAATGAGTATATGACAGCCCATAAGTCACCACCATGATCACCTTACGGGGAGGCTTGATTAACATTTATTGTTGTGTCATTTTTGTAGTCTCATTCTGACACTTACAGGGCATTTCTCCTCTCATCACTCCTGGAAAGTTCTTCCACGTATTCCTTCAGGTAAGCCTGTAGCTCCTCGTAAGTTCCCACCATCTGGTTGAAATTGCTGGAGAGGAGGGGGTAGTGGACAAAAATATTAACAACTTTCATTTCTATGTGTGTGGATGTGTGTGTGTAATTAATAATATTTATTTTGGTGATTTGCAGTTGGGAGAGGTTGAAACTAGGTTAAAACTGAATGCACTGTTTGAGACATCTATTTTACATCTTGGCAGCATTCAATGACTATATTTCAACCTGTAGTAACTGTAATGAGTCACTGAAATAATGCTCCCTATATTTAAAAAAACCCAACTTTTAAATAACATAGTTGAGTTTTAAAAATAGCCTAATCAACAATATGATATGATAACTATAAGAGCAATGTTCCTTGAGTGGGACTACAACATCACAAGAATTGATTAGTGTCTTATCAGTGTCAAAATTACTACAGTAATGTGCAATAAACAGTGCAGTTGGACTGTTTATAGTTATAGTAATGATAATTGTAAGTAGTGATTCTGTTTGTTACTACCCAATTTGATATCACTTTAAACCTATTTATTAGTTTACTTCCCTCCTCTTTTTTGTTATTTAGACTGTCTGCTCTTTCTTGAGACATTTCAGAGCTACATTTCATGTATGGTTTCTGCTGTATAATATCACTATCATGGTATTGCAGCAACAACAGCTATTAGATTAGATATAAATGTTACTATACAGCACACAATAATGCATTTGATGAGATTGTAAATAAAAAGGACACTTCTGGTTTATTAAATCTTTGGTTGTAAAAAATCTTGGGCAGCCACCAGACGATCAGAAAGGTTGCAAACAGTTTACCTAGACTGACATAAAATGCCTGATCGTGTTTATTTCTTTGGTCTGTCTGTTCCCAAAAATATGCTTTGACTACGCAGCATATGAAAGATTGAACACCAATAACAACAAATGGCTCATGATATGATAAATGTACCTTTTAGGTATTTTTCTACATTGCCATGTATTATCAGGTATCCAAATTACATTTAACTAAAGGGTCTGATAGATGTTGGTAATAACATCCAGCTACTCACTCTCTGTCCACCACCAGGCAGTGCGTGTTGTTCTCATTGCAGATGATGTTAGCTGAGCGAACATCCTCGCTGTAATGACACAAACCCACATGTACACACAGTCATTTCTGCAGTGTAATGAAGTAGGCCTTTGTAAGCACACACGTGTTCAAACATCCCACACCATCAACTGGAATCAATGAACTGGGTGCTGAGTGCGTTCATATCACACAGCTGTGACACTGTACTTTACATCTTCATAGGTAGCAACCTATTAGCAGGCAATTCTAAATGCAGCTAAAAACCATGAAGCCAAGATGGCCAACAATAGATCAGCAGCTCTATACTACCTTTCTCTCTGCAAAACACTTGACCTCTAGGACTGCAGTGTTTCCATGATAAAAAAAAGTATGATATGATATTGATTATTGGCACGTGATGGAGAGATCTTCAGGGCAGTTAAGCAGATGATGTGACTGAAAACGGTGATGCTGAATGGCTGCCAGAAAACAAGGAGCAGCAAGTCCTGACCCCTCTTTTTACAGTAATGACAGTAAGACTGAGGATGTTGATGATGCTGAAGATGTTGAACATGTTGAGGACGCTGTGGATGTTGAGGATATTAGGGCTGTTGAGTTAATGTCATATGAGATGGGCGGTAGACAATGATTCCCTGTACATATAACATGCATTAATGTCACAGACAACTCAGAAATGTATGATTGCGAAGTTGAAGGTTGTGTGAGGATTAAACAGCTGATGTGAACAGAATAGTATCTACCATATGACAGAAATACACCATAAAGGTCAGAACCAGCAATTTTCTCCTCATGTGTAAATCCTGGCCAAAAATGCTATGTGACCTTATCTTATAGGTTGTCACGATTCACTTTTAGACACAGTGGACAAGATGAAACAGTGTACCAGGTTATAAGCTCCCATCTATAGTGTGTGTAAATGTAGTGGCTAACAACATGACCATGAACATGCAGTGGGATTAATCCCTCAGTTTGTTTATTTCCATCATGCAATAGCTTTTTAATTTGTCCACTAAATGTAATGTAAGGACCCCCGGAAAGTAAACAGCTGCTAAAGTAACCTTTTAAGATTATGGTTATTGAGCCATCTCAACCAAAAATGAATTAAATCCAGTTTTACATATGTGCTGTTGTGTGTCTATAAAAGTACTGGTTTAAAGTCATCGACTGTGCTCTCAGCTTCATGTGAAGCTGTTGTTTGTACCTGATCAGAGCTTTCTCTCCAAAGTAGTCTCCGACTCCCAGTGTCTTGATTTCCTGTGGTTCAGCAAACCCCTCTGTGCTCTGAGTGACAATGACCTACAGATAGAAAACATTAGGAAGAGGTACAGCGACAACTACTGTTGTTATCATTGTAATCATGGAGTTGAGACAATTTCTCTTTCACTGCTGGACTTACTGTAAGTCAACATACAAGCTTGGACTCATTTCAAATGGGCCTTAATCTGTAGTTACTCCAATGGCCATTGTTGGTTTCAGTAAAATCTGTTTGTTTTGAAGTATTTTTAATTTTTTGAGTGATGTTTGAAATGGCCTGATTTATTTTTCTCCTCTGGACTCCCTCTGTTTGTCTGCAGATAGCCAAGTCATTGAATAATTTGATTCTTTGAACACTGACGATTGATTTGTTTATCTAAGATGAAGTTATTTTGAAATAAAAGTAATTTCATATAATTGGGTGAGTGCTGATCATGTTATTACAGTTATTTGGGGCAGGGGTGTTTGGAACATTCCCAACATGCACTGGGGCAGTAGATTAACTTCACCTCTTCTTTTAACAACACTCTGTAAACCTTTGGGAGCAGAGGAGACCAGTTTCTGGAGTTTTGAAAGTGAAATGTTGTCCCATTCTGCCTGATATAGGATTTCAGCTGCTCAACAGTTTGGGGTCTACTTTGTCCAGGCAGGCCAGTTTAGCACCGGACTCTTCTACTACGGAGCCATTTTGTTGTTAGACGTGCAGAATGTGCTTTGGCATTGTCTTACTGAAATATGTGAGGTCTTCCCTGAAAGAGACAGCGTCTACTTGTCAGCATATGCTGCTCCAAAACCTGTATATACAGTGAAGCATTAATGGTGCCTGTAATAATGGATGCTGGCTTTTGAAGTGCGTGCTGATAACAGGCCGAATGTCAAAATTTGATTCGACCACAGGACAGTTTTCCACTTTGCCTCAGTTCATCTCATAGGGTTTCATCATAGGGTTTAGATGATTTGCAAACCATCAAAATCTGTTTTTATCAACCAACTTTTTTGGAACTAGGGTTGTACATTGTTAAACTGTGGCTAAAAGTAGAATCTGCACAGTGTTGGGGATGTCTCCAAACATGCAGTGGATCATGGTTTTTCAGGTCTGACAGCCATTGCTAATTGTCATCATTTCAGAAATATATAACATATGTACATATTGGTTACACAGTGTCCTGACTGATGACATTTCTCAAGTGTATGGGAACACAAGTACCGACAAGAATGCAGATTGAGAAAGGCATAGTGGTTTACACATACTATCCCTTTGTCTCAGGCCTCAGCCAACTATTTTGCCTTCAATTAAGAAAATATTAAGGCTTTAAGAGAGCATGTTTGGCAAGATTGTGTAGATATCTCACCCCTCCTTTAGCAATGATGAAGAAAGTGTTCCCTTCTTCACCCTCTCGAATAATATGCTCCCCTTTTTCAAAATAGTCCTGAAAAGACAGAGGGTCAGTCATGCTCTTGCCCACTTAGATATAATATGAAAATATATAGTCAGAAACAGATACTGTAAAGAACTGGGTAAAATGTTGTAAGTGGGAAACACTCACCACTTCAAGACAATCAACAATCTTGGCTAGTTTCTCCTCGGGCAGTCCACGCAGCAGAGACACGCTGCAGATGTTGTAATTGATAATATTCAGTTTTTAGTGTTTGATTTTAAATACATTTACAAAACATTTTCTAAAAAAATGTTTTCACTTTCTCATCATGGTGTATTGAGTGTAAATTGATGGGCAAAAATGGCAAATTTCTGCATTTAAAATTAAATCTGCGTGTGCAGAAAGTGAAGGGCTCTGAATGCTGCCTGTAGCTAGTATATCTGTGTTGTATTCATAGACTGTATGTGGGCTACGCATATAATAAGCACACATGGCATTAGAAAAAGACAAATTGTTCAGGCCTGTCAGGGAAAAACATGCTCTAACAGCAGTTTTTTTCACTGCGGAGAATCTGGAATAGAGGAATAAAACATATTTCAAAGCATTTTATATTAATGTACTACTGACAACTCCAATTCTGCAAAGGTCTAAAACTCAGACCTGAGGACTCAACCCCACAGAACACAACAGGTACTGACACATTTGAAACCCAAACCTTACCTGAGAGTCAAAGCTACATTTTTTATTTTGTTTCATTACTAGCCCATTGTGTATCTACTTGCAATACACTAGTACACGAGTACAAGTCTTAAAACTACCACAGTAATGTCATATTCACAGCAGGGTCCTGCAGCTGTTCAAAATTAATCAAGTTCTAAATAGTCATCTGACATAAATGTTTGGTTGAGAAGGTGATTAAAAAAGAGAAATTGAGTTCAATAATAAGAAGAAAAAGAACAAACTATTATTTAAATTTGCACAATCAGCAGTAGTAACCCATATTACCCCATATGATATAAACATTTCCCCAAATCCATTTGAATGGCAATAATCAAAAAGACCAGACTACGTACAGAAGCCAAATGTGAATCAGTTTAGAACATGTGTACTGCTAAGCTCATTGAAAAGCCCAGACACACAGAGGCTGTCAGTTGTGTTTGTACCTGCGCAGAAAGCTGAAGTACTCCTCATGCCTGGCCTGTGTGGTCCGCATCATAATGGTCTGGAAGGTCTGGCGGTCCAGTGCCCAGATGTGAGACTGGGACACAGCTGGGTGAGAGTGGAACCATTAACCATCAATAAACCCATTGTTTTATCATCACTGTGGAGGATAGCCAAGGATCCTTCTAAATAAACTGGGTAAGATTTCAAATCTTATTTTCTTAAGGTACTTGTTATCTCCAATGGTGACATTCAACTTTATGTTCAGGTAAAATGTAAATTAAAAAATGTATTTTCAGCACAAATCAGCTGTATGTTCCACAGTTTTCAATGGTTGTAATTTTATTAAAAAAAAAAAAAAAATGTTGTCATAACTTTTTCATACTTGGCCAAATTTAGCACACAGCATACTGTAGATGTGAAGACTTGATTATGGCTTCTGTGTCCTCTAGTGGCTCATGTTAGAGCAATAGTAATAATAGCTTTATTTCCAAGACTGAGAAAAGAATATTGATATTAATGTCATGTGTGGAAACATTTGGGCATATAGGTGTGTTCTTGAACTTTGGACAGAGCCAGGCTAGCTGGATCCCCCAGTCTAGTCACGGTTCAAGGCTGCATTTATTACCTACATGTTTAGACGTCCAAATTCTCTCATTTGGTTGCATGGTTAGTGGCTAACCACAGTCACGACTGTAGCAAACACTTCTGTCCTTATAATTCTACCACAGTGGGTGCTACAGTTACACAAAAACAGCTGTTCAACATGAAAACATCAGCACACCCATACAGCATGTAACAAATGGATGAGCATAAAGCATTTAATAACTCCCTCTGTGAATACTGTTGCAGAATATGTCTGTTAATGTACCGTATAGCCAGCAGGCCTCTGACACATAATATGGATATGGCTGTCAAACACACACAACAGAGCCATCTTCTCATATTCTCAGGTCAGACATGTTCTCACCTACTGGGAATATTCTGTTTGGTTTAGATGTGTGGCATCAAAGTAGAGCATGCAGGAGGAGGACTCATCTAAATCCCCCTGGGACTAATAAAGGAATATCTTATCTCATCTTATCTTCAATAAGCTAAACTCAGCATCATCTACACGCCCACTCACTCACTGTGAATTCTCCAGACAATGACCTGCTCTACTCACACAACATGCCACCACCATTAACCATGCGCACACACTCACACACCATTGGCACAGCCATCAGGGTTCAGTATCTTGCCCAAGGACACTTGGACATGCAGACTGTAGAGGCCGGTGGAACCACCAATCCTCCGATTAATAGATGGCTGCTCTTCTGCCTGAGGCACAGCCGCCCCCATGACAATGTCTGGTTCAGTGATCTGGGCATTTGCATTCTCACATACAGTTCCACTGAGTAATGTGTACAAAAGTTAAGGGTTGCAGTGCATGTGTGAAAGGGACTGAAGATAAGCACTTAAGCACCAGGGAGTGTATACATGCATGTTAACCCAAAGGTAAGACATGTTAAGTACCATGACTGACTGCCCATGACTGGTTTAAGGGAAATGCTGCTGTCACTCACCTTTAACACTGGCTGTTCTCTTGCAGTTGTACAGTATGGCCAGTTCTCCAAAAGCTGTGCCAGGAAGCATCTTACCCAGGAGTTTCCCATTCTGGATGACCTCCAGCAAGCCCTCTGCAGTGAGGAAAACACAGCATATAGTTCAAACTCATTTTCTACATTTGTGTTGGATACACGTCTTCACAAGATAACTAACACTCTTATCAAAGACAAGGTAATTTGCCATATGATCCGTTTTCTCTTTCCATCTAATTTTAGGCTGCTTACGTGTGTTAGGGTTGCAGGGGCAACCGGCAACTGCAGGACTTTATAGTTATGGTAAACCTGAAAAATATTACAGAAGATGCAAGATGCAGAGGTTGGCTGGTGCTGCCGGGTAGGATGGAGGGCTTTTTACATCTCAGTGATAAGTCTCACAAGCATCCCTGCACTACATCACTGCTGCACCAATCCATTTGTTGATCTCCTGGCCCGTCTTACCCTCACTCATGAACAAATCCACAAGTGAGATGTCCAGAGTTTTACAGAGTACCAAGGCCTCTTTTTTTTAATAATGCAAAAGTTTGGTTACCCTTGGTGACAATTTCTGTAACTGTGAATAAGTGAGGGAAAAGATGATCTGATTTCCAAAAGGCATAATGCTAAAGATGACACATTTCTTGAATTTTTAAGCAAGATTACTTTTTAATTTCCATTTTTTTACACAAAGTAACACCCCTTTTGGCAAGTATCACAGCTTGTAAACACTTTTTGTAGCCAACTAATAGTCTTTCAATTTTTGTTTGGGAGGGGGTTCATTGGGGGGAGGTGACGGTTCTCGCCAAGAGTTTGCTTGGTCTTCCAGAACTCAACTTGATTTCCAGTTCCTGTTAACTGACGATGACCTAAAAATGCTTTGCTAGCATCTTGTAGCCTTCTCCTGCTTTCTGAGCATCAATTATTTTTTAGAGTGCTAGGCAGTAGCTTAAAGAAGCCCGTGGTTGCTGATTGTTGGGACAAAGTTTGAGGAGTCAGAGTATTTAGATAGATAGATAGATAGATAGATAGATAGATGTACTTTATTTGTCCCAAACTGGGAAAATCTTTATTTACAACATTTTGAAATTTGCATCACTTGGCCTTTGTTAATGATGTCTATGAGCATGCCAATTTAGGTCTGAGACTTTGGCAAAAGTTATCTGAGAGTTTAAGTCTCTTGGGATACCCAAACTTTTGCATGGTGGGTGGCTGTAGCTCAGGAGGTAGAGTGGTTGTCCATCAATTGGAAGGTTGGTGGTTCAATCCCTGCAGCCTATGTGTCGAAGATACAGGGGCAACTTGGGTAAGATACTGAGCCCCAAATTGCCCCCGATGGCTATTCCATCGGTATGTGACTACTTCCCTTTGGATAGAAGTGTCTGCTAAATGAAATTGTAGAAGTGCAGCATGGTGGCTTCTTTTCATTTGCTACTCTAAAATTGTTCAAAATAAAAATAAAAGATAAACCTTACTTAAAATGTTGAAAACAATGTTACCTTTTGGAGATCCGCTCATCTTTTACATACTTAGCTATTCACAGTAATAGAAATTTTGGCCATTATACCCAAACTTTTGCATGCCACTGTATTTAAAACTATACAGTACTTCCCACCATACCTATGGAGAATAAGGCCATCATTGATTTATGGATGGAGCTAATCTGGTAGACACTGAAACAGTACTTTACAACTTCTTTAATATACAGCTAAAATAAATTCATTATATATAAATAAATAAATTTATATTTATTCTTCATTTAGAATATAAATAAATGTCTGGTTTCTGGTACAATGATCATTATTTAACAGGAAAATTTTACATTCGTAAATGATGAAATGAAGACATCTGTAAATTGCCCACAGCTTTAAATTTCAATATGCTCCAATTACTTTTCCTAAACTCAGTTGCTGTACCAACCGGTGTTGTAAAATGGACAAAATCACAAAGACAGACAGAGAAAGCTCCATCAGAGCTACGTATATTCTGCTGAGCTGACCTGCCAGTACGTAGAGGTAGTTTCCAGGTTCCCCCTCTTGAATGACCAGTTGTCCCTCAGTGTAAATCTTCTCATACATACAGTCCACCATTTCCCTCATGTGCTGTGGTTCAAGCTTCTTCAGAAAGTCATTGTTCATGATGGCATCGTTGATGAGCTTCTTGGTGCTGGGATGGAGAGAAAAAGCAGGCACAAACAGTGCCAAATTCAAGTCAAGTCAGTTTTACTTTCTTAAAGGTCAAAGGTCTGTTTGATCAAGACACTGCACAATGTTTCCCCAGTGTGCAGAGTGAAGACCAATCAACGCAAGTGAGATAAACAGCTTTGTGTCAAATTGAGAATTTGCATGAGGTGATTAAATGAACTTATTTGGTACAGTGCACAATAGGGAAGTTGAGAAAAAAAAAATATGAGATGGGTCTCTGGTGTTTAGACCCCATAGACATCATGAATTAGTAGTGACACTGTGAGCTGTACAGGAATATCCCTGATGGAGTCTAGACGCTGGTAGTGGGTGAAGCTATGAGCAATGGCTGAATATCTGCATATGGATGTGGACCCAAATGATGAGAACAGGAGATGAATGGGGTGGAAGAGGGTTGCACCATTCGGACACTAAGATGACAGCTGACAGCAGCAGACAAAGGAACAGTTCTAAATTTTGACAGTGAGATGATTGGCTCACAGAGTTTGGGGCAAAATGTGATAGGTGTAACTGAAAGAGTGAACATCCTCAGTCAGCTAATTGAGCTGGAGGAGGGAAAGGGGTGTGTGTGTGTGTGTGTGTGTGTGTGTGTGTGTGTGTGTGTGTGTGAGAGAGAGAGAGAGAGAGAGAGAGAGAGAGAGAATGTGAATAAATAGAGCAAGCATGAACATTGTCCTCTGATTGAAGGGCTACTAATCTTCATATACGCCTTCTATGTAATGTTACACTCACTGGACAAGGAACACACTGCTTTTCATACATAATTCACATGGTTATGTGACATCACAGTCAAGTGTCATGTGAGAAAGTTACATGTTCACTGTGGTTTTCATAGGTTCAGTATTCATGAGTACAGCCCCTTCCCCTGGCACAGGATGTTCCAGTTAGCTCTGCTTACGTTTTAGTGATCCTGTATGCTGCTAAGAAATAAAGGTTAGGGATTAGCTCCAAAGCCAGCTATCTCTTACAGTCTTCAGTGCATCAAGACTGGCAAGTAGCGCCACATGGTGTCTGAAAGTTAGCCAAAGACTAAAGCAAATGCTTGAAGGGTATGCCATGGCAAAGGTTTCCCCTCCAGATTCCACTCAACTTTCCAAAGGTGTTGGGCTGGGCCGACTGACAGCATGCAGAGGACGCGACTAAAGTGGAGTGTAGAACTAAACGACTAAATTAGAATGTGGAGAGAGAAAAGTTTGTCTTGCCCTTAGCACGCTAGCATGTTTTCCTTGTACATTTGTCCAATAGTCACAATGCCCTTGCTTTGCCACTGCCTAAACATTCCTACACGCCATAAACATTGGGATGTGACAAACAGGACAAGACGGGAGAGCTAGTCCATTAATTCCTGTGTTTTATTGAATAACGTTTTGACAGTGAGGCAGGAAGAGGAAATGCTCTCATTTTCTGTCCAGAATCACATGTTCATGCCATAACCCATCTGCCAACCTCATGGTTTTCAGAACAGGAGACAGCTTGAATTGGATGCTAGAATTTGTATTATTTTAAATAACTAATTTGATTATATCAGAACTGTCTACATATTGTTATGTTTTTATCAAACATGGATGCTCGACCAATAGTCTTGCAAATTTGCGTTCTGGGTTCAAGCCACTGCATTAATGTCTGCAGTTTCAATTTATTCAGCAGATTTCCCTGAGCGTGTTTTTGTGTGCGTCCCTGATTACCACATCACACAGATGATGTGCTAGTGCATGTAGTGAAAAGGAGAGTGCTGAATGGGTCTGAGAGTAGCGGGCAAGAGAGACAGCATAGGTTGTGTAATTGAAACCCATAATGGCCCAGATCCTGCATTTAGATCCCATGGCCTTTTGTTTCCCTCCATCTCTTTCTATTATCCTGCCATGCTAATACAGTCTTTCAGATGTGGGGGCTATCACAAAAGCTTGCCAGAGCCATCTCCTTCTCCTGTCTCATATTCTGTTTGGGTTGATCACAGTCGATCAAACTGTTTAAATGACAACGCGACAGTTTTGACCTTAGATGTTACAGGATTTTCTAGTTCTATCAGAAGTGAGGGTTTTATTTGATCATTAGCAGTTTCCCCCCAGCAATCAAGATTAGTGGTTTTACAAAGAAATGTGTAAATGCTTGGATAGAGTCCTGCTTGATGCTGATTAGCTATTGCGAGATGTGAGGCAGGTTTGTTACTCAAGATGAATTGCAAATTAGTTGTAGATATCTCTCACTCTCCGTTTACAGTGCTTTGCATTTAAATTCACCTGGAACTGTTCACCTCCTGTTGACATACATTTGTGTTGTTTTTTTTTTGCTGAATATGAAGTGAGAATATCCACCACTTAACTTCAACTGACACCAACACAACATTTTCATGGTTGAAATGTAGTAAATTAACATGGAAGACAAAGGTATGGGGTAAAAACAGTGTCAGTTTTCACAAACAAATGTCACTTTTCATAACTCATAAAGCACAATGCACAACTAAATGCAAGTGACTTGTATTTGTAAATATGTATCTGTACCTTTAATTTACCTCTTCACATGTCATCATTTGTACAACAACAACGTTTTTCTGACCTTTCTTACTCTTCATCATTTACAAATGTTTTGCTGTAACATTTTTATTTCTGTATTGGCTTCATCGTAATCTGTCTCCTGTGATACAATGATCTTATCATCTGTTCTGGTGTCAGTCTCCATGTTGCTACTGTTACCTTGCCTTCTCAAACCAGCTCACACTGTGTGCTTGACATGTTCACGTGTGAAAATTGCCCCCATTTGGAAATGTTGTCACTTATGCAATCCATAGAAACTGGTGTGAACTGCTGCTGTGAACAGCTTTACAGCTACAGCACCTTTCACTTCCACAGATTGTCTGTTTCACATTCAAAACATAGTGTTCCTTTAACTTACTGTGAGTCTTTGCGGACAGCCTCTGCGATGGAAATGTGTGCTGCTCTGAAGTTCTCCGAGGTGGGTTCAGCAGAGACGCCCTCTTTTGCTTTGAGCCTGCGGTGGACCTCCACAGCCACCCTGTGGAAGCGGCTGGGACCCTGGTTGATAACACTGAAGCAACGTTGGCTGTTGTGGCACAAGGCAGGAGGAGACCGGCCCAGGCTGTTGTTGTAGCCAATAGCATCCTGGAGTTTGTCGATCTGGGAGATCTTGGCCTCCAGTTCTCTCTGGAGATGCTGTAACTGAAGCTCCTGGGCTCGAAACTCTTGGTTTCGATGAGCCAGCTCCGCTTCGAGGTGGGTTATTCGCAATCTGAAGATCAGAGTTGGTTCAATCACTAAATACACATAAAGGCAACCTTACAAAATCAGAAGACAACTGTAAACAAACTTCACTGCAAGACAAAAGTGTGGGAAAACACCAAGCAAGAACTATTGTGCTTGACCATATACAGACCAATTAGATGGAAACATGACTCTCAAAACTCCTTAACCTTAAACAACTATTTCAACTTGAAGTTAATCAAATAACAATGTGAAATGCTGCAAAAGTTGGATGAGAATTCCTATGGAAGCCCAGTGCTAATTTTAAATGACTGACCTGTCATTAGGCCGTCCAGTGGGCGTCAGGCCGAGCTGTCATACAACTACTGAGAACTCAGGCAAGAGCATTTTTGAACCCTGACCTAACGTACCATTAAACTGCCAGTGAAAGCCATCCTCACCCAAACAAAACAGATACTTGGCAGCTCGACTCGGCCTTGTATCTACATTGTACTGCATCTGCTTACCTGAACCTGAACCAAGTCATTTTTTGAGCCTAAACTTGAACCATACTAGTGGCAGATCAGAGAATGTTAATATGAGTCTTTTTGTTACCACGATTCAGAGATGAAAAGAGTTGGGAGACACTGATAAACAACAGAACTTGTCATTGTGTTTGGAGGATGTCTTGGTTATGGATGAAGCATGTGTTTGCAATTGTATGTGTGCTGCCTAAAATTTAAACATAAACTGAAGTTGGTGCCATTTGCAGAGCAGCTGATTTGAAGGTGTCTGAGTGAAGGAGAGATCTGCTAATAATGTCAGCCTACTTGAAATGGTCCATGTTTAAAACAAATTATCAAACCTTTACACACCACAGTGAGATAAATGAAAACTATGTGAAGCCACATTTTGGCAAGAAGTCAGTAGACCAAATGGCAAGCTGGATCTGTGATCTTTAGTAACTTCTCTCTCAGAATGACATTCATTATTTTGCTCAGGTAGTAGCCAATTGCCATTTGTTACATTTCCTACTGGTCACAGATGCACATTAATGATTACATCAATAATTAGATCTGTTAGCCATTTAAATACACTAGTACTAGTAGTTTTAACCCTTTTCAGTTCAATTAAAAATAAATGAATGAATGAATTAAAATTAAGTAAATTAAAGGAATATGCAGCAGAATGCAGACACATACAACATACATGTTAATCAACTCTGACCTGAGGACGTCTCTGTCCAGGCCAGGTGGGTCTGTGTGGATGGTGGCCAGGCAGCTGTTCTCCTCAGCCTGTGGGGCTTTTATCGAACCGTTGCCCATGGCCAGGCATTGGCTGGCCACCATAGGAATGGCCCTGAGGTCAAACTCAATACGATGACTGTCTGAGAGGAAGCTCTGGGCAAGGTGCTCTTTTCTTCTTTAATTCCTCCTTTCTTAAAGGCTAAAATGTTCTACAGAAAAAATGAAAATGAAAATATATGTATATGGCAACAATAACAGCGTAATAATATGTCAGATATCTTGTTTCAGGTTGGTACTCAGTGCTCCTGGGTGAACAAAATGTCACACATTATAGCTTTTATCCAAATGTTAAAAACTTCCAACACAGTATATGTTTGTCACAGTACTATCTGTCAATTATCCTTAAGCAAATCTCAGATCAGGTTTTTGTACCGTGTAGCTTTCAGATTCCCCCAAAATCTATACAGTCCATCAAGAAAGAGAGATTTTCCATCATTTACTTACAAAGTGGCTGAGGAATGTGTTGAAAATGATAATCCTGATGCTCTGAAACACTGACTCTATGAGCACTGTTTCATGTTCCCTCTTGAATTCAGCTGCGTCCTATTTGGTTGCCATGCACAAGCACAATGACACTCATCTATGATGGGAGGGATCCTTTAAGATCTGAATCTGCTGCTGAAGTGGAAGTATCTGGCAACCCCTGGTGGACTTGTTGTGTTTGACATGTTGACAGCTATATATATATATATAGAGAGAGAGAGAGAGTTACAAACAATTTACAGTTTGCTGAGTAATTGGATAAATGTGTGCCTAAAAGATCTGATTTTGTGAGACAGAGAGGACTAGAAAATATTTCTGCGTTCAAATTCAGTGGCCCTTCAATTGTTGGAATGAAATGTTTTCATGATGCTCTTTGTTTGAATTTGGAATGTGAATCTGTTCAGTTCTGTATTTTTTTTCTCTGTATTGTTAGATTATCACATTATTTGTTTTTACTATGGTTGGTTTTGTTATATTATTTACGTCATTTGATCATCATCCATCTAATCGTATGTGGCCTTGGAGGGTGTTTGCGTGACTACCTTTGTATAACCTCATAGTTTGTACTTATTATCTTCGTTGCTATGGAAACAGGAACAGTTGTACTCCCAGTTTCTGTCTTATCCAGTTCTCATGGACAGTTCGTACTTATTATCTTCAGTGTTACGAATGAAATGAAATGAATAAAAGGGAGTGGATGTGTGCGCAGTCCCTGTCTTATCTGTACTCAGCAGTCTCTGTGTTACCCAGTTCAACCCAGTTTTGCATGACAGTAGCAAATAGATACACACCTTAATGACAACATCCACATGTTTGTAAGTCCAACCTCTGTACGGGGCAGCCCCAGCCCAGAAGATAAATGTATGTCTTATCCAGAAGTCGGGGCTCCGACTGACTGAGATCCGAGCCCAGTGCTCTGTCACCTGAGCCAAAGTGCAACTTACTGTTACCTGAAGACCAAAATAAATTCAACTAAAGAATCGGGTAACAGTATCTAAGTAGTGACAGCCTTTTAAACACAAACCCACCCTAAACTGGATACTTAATTCATTCTGGCTGAAACACTATGTATAGGTTAGCCATAATGACATGACGAAAACATTATGACTTCACTTGGCTGAATCTGGCAGGGACTCACAGGTGTTGACACTTTCTATAATTAAAGTTATATTAGCATCACTGTGAGTGTATCATTTTATTAGCCACAGGAGACACAACTACACTAAAACTGTGCAAGTTGAATTTTGAAGCTGTAATATCTAAGTCTTGTAAGGATCGCTGATCACAAGGCAATTTAGGGAGCTCAGGGAAAATATAGACGATGGTTTACTTAATGCTAATTATTAAATTAAGACATTTTAAGTTGGACCTCTAACAAGTGCTCTACACCCGAGGCAAATTTAATCATAGCTTTACATTGGGGGAAGTATGAAGGGTGGTGGACAGTGCAAAGTTGAAGATAGGTGCAGGAGTAAAGGGAATGTCAAAGAAAGCATATAATCACAATTACTATTACTTCCAGAGTTACAGTCTTTTTGCAGCCCCAACTACAAAAAAGTTGAGACGCTGTGGAAAACATAAATACAACAAAATGTGATCATTTGCTGATCCTTTTTGACATACTGAATTGAAAACAGTACAAAGACCAAACTTCATTGATTTTTGTAAATATCTGCTTATTCTGAATTTGATGGCAGCAACATGTTTCAAACTAGTTGGGACAGGAGCAACAAAAGACTGTGAAAGTTGTGGACTGATCCAAAAACACCTGTTTGGATCCTTCCACAGGTAAACAGGTTCATTGGTAACAGGTGATTCCAAGGTCACCTGTCACCAATGGTCCCAAAAGACCTCTTTTGAAAAAAGTCTAATCTGGATGTCTTAGTGATTAATAACTACATGTCCATATCAAAAAGGGAGTAACAGTGTCACCACATGACTACAGTCTCTTACATTTGCTGAAATAGTGCATTGAACATGAGACCAGGTGAAATTTGCTCCCTTTGAGAAGTACTTCTGTCTCTGGAGATGTTTCCTTTTCCTCCTTAGTGAAACTCCTCTGGAATACAGCTCTTTCAGAATCAAGCAGCCATCCTTATTTCATGCTCGTAGGCCATACTCTCTAGATTTAGAATGCATCCATCTGTAGCCTTGCACTTCTCCAGAGTATGGCAACTGTTCATGAATGAAACCAACAGCATCCTGCAGATCACTGTACTGCTTTCTTCTGGAGAGAACTTTTGATGTAAGATGCAAGTTTACCTTCACTAATTACATAACCATGCCTATTGAGCAGTAGTTCTATATCAGCATACTTAATGGCCAGTTCAAAGTAAAATTCAGCGAGCAGATCCATACTGGGGCATTTGTGCTGGGAGGAGCTTGTCATGGTTTTGGGTTGTTTACTTAATTATTTCCTGTTTTATTTTGATAGAGTCTGGTACGTTCAGTTGTTTTACTGCCTTTCTTTGCCTCTTTCCCACCCTGAAGATTGGTTCCTGTGTTCCTCCCTTACTGCCTTATTTAGCCTGTGTGTTCCCCTCTCTCTTTCTGTCATGTCAAATGTTCCAGTCCTTCCTCCTCGTATTTTCCTGGTTTTGGATTTTGCCTTGTCTTTTCCCAGACCTTGCTTGTTTTTGGACTCTTGGTTTTTGCCTACTCCTTGTTGGATTTTTTTTTTTGCCTGTCTGCCGCCACTTTGTAAGTCATGAATATACTGAACTACTATCCTGCCTTATTTTCTGCATTTTGGGTCTTATTCCCTGTTCCCACTTGAACATCGTAACGCGGAATGCCACATATGGCTCAGAAGGAATGGAAGAAGAAAAGTACTGCAAGGTAACACAAAAGTAGTGCTCAAAAAAACACCCCATCCTTAAAACATATTGCAGTGGATATACCAAGTAGTTTTAACCCTTTAACATATTTTCTCTGTTACCTCCAGCAGTGCCTCTTCATTTAGAGGTTTAGATTTATGTATTTGACCAGGTTTTGAGATATCTAATTTGCTGCTTCAACAAACTTTGTTTGTGAGGCTGATTCGCTTCCCAAAGTTTTTCAGACAATTTTCATTGGTTTTTCAATATGTAATATATTTGGCAATTTTAAATGTAGGAACTGGATGTAATGTCTGTTTTCACTAAAGGATTTTGCAAAATTATGAAACATTGACATTTTTTCAAGCGATTGTGTCAGAAGCATAGACTGTATAAGGTCAGAAGTAAGTAAAACAGATGCTTCACTGCAGTTATAATAATCAAAAGCAAGAGTTCAATTAAAACCCAACAACAACAAAACCACACATGTACACAAACACACAATTCCAGTGAAAATGAGTTTCTTTATTCTGAGCCAGTGGCAAATTTTACTTGTGCTGAACAGTGAATCTGTTTGGCAATCAGTGACAACAGCTGCCATTGTTTGGATTATAAAAAGTAAAAATAAATTCTTTTGGAAAATAAAAACAATATCATTATCTTTTAAACATTCAGCTCTGACACTATACTAAACTAACAGGTACTCTGCATATGGATTACAGTGAATACATCGCCTGTGGTTGGAAGTCACATTACATCTTGGAAAACAAACTTATACATCTCATTTCAATGTTGTGGTAGCACAGAAATCTGAACAAAGGTCACTCAGCTCACAGATTTCTTTTGAATGTGCAGAAAAAAACATCAAATGTATTACCAATACAGGAAAAAATGAAAACAAATGTAAATAGGGCTCCATACAGGCTTAACAATAGCATGCAAATTCTGTATAATGCCCTCTTGTCTATTCTCAGATATTGATCTAATCTGACAAGAACAGAATTTCAAACCAAAAGAAATTATACATCAAGATTTTTACTTTGAACAAAAATAAAACAGGTTAACAGCGTTAACTAACACTTTTGTTTTTCTACTTAAACTTTATGTTCAAAATTTAAATACAAACAGTGTGACAAAGAAAAGATTGTGCAATTGCTGCTATACATACAAAGCAGATGAGTTAACACACCACTTGAAGAGCACTACGAGGCATGAATACGTTATCTGCATCAAAGAACATAGGGCCTTTAGTATGAATGACTTTGCCTGAACATATTTGCTGCCTACTATGTATGGGGAGCAGTGTCATAGCTTGCTTGGTTCACCTGTGTGGTGCACTTTCATTCTTTCAATGTTGTAATGCTGTCACGTCTTTAATAGCATGGCCACAGAAAATACTAGTTTCTGACTGGCTTGCCCATGCTCAAGGTATATAGAGTTGCAAAGTGAGAGGACCTGCTAGTTCCACATGAGGTTTTCTATATATATTTTTTTCTTGTAATGACCTCCTCAATGTTGCTTAATATAGAGATCTCCAAATGATAGCACACATTTCTGATTAGTTCATTGATTTAATAAGTCTGGTGTTACTCCACAGGCAACAATCAACCAATAATAATACATTGTAGACAGGACATATTTAAAAAAATTCAACAGAGGAGTGAGGAAGTAGCAGCAGTAGCAGATGTGGAGGGTTTTGCCTAAAACATGACGGTTGCATAGGAACAAGGGAATTCGGCTGAACTAAACTTTCAAATCCAAGCAGGGGCATACAAGCTAATTTTGAGCAGAAAAAGCTGTTTTTACACACAATATGGAAAAGTGGAAAAGTCACCTATATTAACATAATATGTTAATATAGATAACATCAACAGGAATCTATGTGATTGTGTGATAAGTGATAAAAATAGTGAGCTTGCAAGCTCCATCCATGAAGCTGTTGATGCAGTTGATGCAGCTTTACACGTTGTTGAAAGTTTTACTGAAATAACTCTTACATTGTTGTAAATTCTTGATCATAGTGAAAAACATTAAGTTAACTGCTCCTAGCAGCCATTACATTGGCTTCCCCATTTATTGGTTGAAACAGATCAGAAGAAAATAACACTTCCAAACAAATCAGCGAACATAGATTTGATGTCAGGCAGTTAATTAACTGAAACAAAGACAGTCTGATTATCAGTTATCAATAGCCTCCACTTCCTCTAGTACTTTTGTATATCTGAGTGCAGAATAGCTTAACTGAAGAGATCATCAAGTGAGTAAATAATACATGTTATTGACTGGCATTAACTGTCACAGTTACACAGTTAAAGCTTTGATACAGTTAAAGATTTGTGTACTCTTCGTGTAAAATGAGTCAAATACTGCAATCATTTGGATTCAGTCCTGTTTAAAACACATTTTCTGAATGAATTTCACTACCTGTTGCAGGTGGTCGATCAAAACTTATATTCTTATATATTTACATAAAACTTATATTCTCTAACCCAAATCATGCACAAAATCTTGAGATTCCAGCTTTGTTTGTAGCATATTATATAGAGAGGTACAAAAAATTGTGACATAGCAAACCCAGTAAATAAAGTGAATGAAGAATTGCTCATATATATGTGCTATATATGTATATATATGCTATATATATATATATATATATGAGCAGATGTTACCAGTTTTGCATTGTGGTTATGATCCCTTTTGTATGATGGCTGAGAGCAACAAAACACAATCTATTAGACAAAACACAACCAAACAGTAAAATGATGATGATATTTTCTGTCCTTGCTTGTGTTTTGTCTTTTTTGCTCATATTTTCTGAAGTTGTAGTGCTTCGAACTCTCTTGGCCACTGTGCTTTTGGTATTGAAAGGTTTCTTTTTCTAAAATTGATTCAAAAATGACAATAATAAATAATTATTTAGATAATGTGATTTTTTCAGGCTACTTCTAACCCATAACTAAAGGTATGTCTCACTCACTAAATAGATTTTTGAAGGCACACTTGCATCTATTAAATGATGAAACTTCATTAAATTTCTTTCAATTTCAAACTACTGAACTCAAAAGCAACAAATAAATAAAAAATGAAACACCATTTTGACCCCGGTCTGTTTACGAGGCAGCTGTCAAAATGACATAAGGAATGCTTCTGTACATTTGATTTTCAGTGAAACAGGAAATTGTTTTTTGTGTAACACACAAAGGGCATTTTTTAGATTATTTGCATGTACAGTAACAACTGTTAAAATATTCCATATGTGGTGGGACTTTTTTGATTGTTTTGTTTCTTTTTTTACTAAATATAAATTTGTTATCAGAATGAAAAGCAAAAAATTGTTTGTAAAACACCTTTGCTTCCATTTTTTAAAGTTAAAAAATAGAAATACTGTATTTACATACAATATCTCATTGCATGTGATAGAGACTGGATATATGGTGCATGTAAATTAGAAATAAGTATAGCCATTACAAATTTGGTGAACAAGAGGCTAAAATAAATTTTGATTTGAAAATTGTAAATGTATCAAGAAACAATTGTCAATCAATCTGTACATAATCAACATATGCCCTTATGTAAAAGATGTAAAATGTACGTAAAATCATGTTTCATTAATGCAATATATTTACAAAGACTGAATACTTTTATACATACAATCCTTTGTCTGATATTGTACAATACTTACAATTACAGCATTGAATCATGGTGACCTTTAACACCTCAATACAAAAAAATAGAGTATCATATATGTGACCAGGCATGGTGTCTGATGCTGGTTTCAAAGTATTTCCTATACAGCGCAATCATTCAAACATAGCTGCAGGTAAAGGGATTTTTGAAAAGGCAGTGAGTCGGATATTATCAAGAAGGAATCATCAAGAGGGTCTTTGTTTTTTGGTTTTTCATCAACACATGGCATCTTTCTGCTCTGTGAGCTGCTCTGAATTCTTTATCACAGTTACAGTATTGATGTCACATCAAACACAACAAATAGCATGTGCTAAAGTGTCCATGCCTCGCTTAAATAAATCAAAGTGTATGCGGTCAAAGAAACACAGTAGGTACAGTATCTCCCTGTGGCTATGATGGTTGTCCTGTATAGAGAGCCTTCAGTGACTAACTAAAGGATGGTACAATGTCTCTACTTTCCAGTCTTATTGAAGTTAATGTGCTCACCGCTGCCACTGGAGCCTCCGACATTACTGGCCCTGTGTCCAGCCTCCTGGAAAAACGTTGAAATGCCAACTCCAGGTTTGGTTAAAAACTCAAAGATATCTCCACATGTCTTCAAGTTTGCTTTCTGTAGCTTCATGGGGTCTCTGGTAGCTCTACTTCTTGGCCAGTTGGAAAGGATGTTGACCCTTTAAACATAGGTGTGAATAGAGTTTAACCACTTTAGGAACACAAGGAAAAGAAATGAGGGATATTAACATTTGCAAAGTGTAAAAGGTTATTTATCATTAGTCTTTTGTGTCCAGTGCATTGAGTTAGTTGAGGTAAAATGCTGTTTTGTGGCCACTTTCCCTCAATCTGCCTTGTCTACTTCCACTTTAGTTCATGATTAGCTTTTCTATTTCTCTTACAATTTTAATTTAAATCAAATTTTATTCTCTCAAACTTGTACTCATAACTACCTGCTCTCTACTGTCTGCTTTGAAGATTTCGTTGACATTAATTTGATGTGTGTGTTGTGGTTGGATGTGTGAGCTGTCACCTGGTGATATTAGGAAGCTCTCAAAGAGCTTAATAGCAGTGTTAAAGTCTTATTCACCTTATGCGGCCTGTCCATCTGTTTGTGTCTTGTAGTACTCAGCATTAGTGATAGTCATGGGTCATTGGTTTACATAGCCTAAAGTTTCTGAATAATATTAACACACATCTAGATTGGTAGGGAAGTCACATGGGCCAAGGCTACTGCGTCACAGGATTAGAATAGAATAGAAATCTTTAAAAACTTAAATAATATAATAGTTAGTTATTGTGTGATCTGCAACTGGCTGACAATGCTTCTACACTAACGGTGCTGTATCAGTAGCTGGATGCTTGTATAATGAAAAGTTTTCAAGAGTACTGATACTTATTTAACTTCTCAGTGCGACGGCCCATTAAAGCATACAGGTTATTAAGTTATGAACTTTGTCTCTTTCATAGGTCATTTGAATGTAAATAATCTTCTGTAAAAGTGTGTTGCTTGGATTGTTCGGCTGTTCACAAGACAGATATTTATACTGACAGAGTGGATAAAAAACATTTTGTTCCACAGTCAGCTAATTACCAATTTACAGTCATTTAACCAGCTGATTTGTTGGTATTATTCACATAATCAGGACATTACGCAAAAATTCCATGTCATGGAAAACTGGGTCCATTTTGTTAATATATGTACTAAACCTTACAGACGTTGGTTGTATGAAAACAACCTTCTCTGAAGCAAGGATAGAAAAGGTTTGGCTGGTGAAATTGTGTTGTATTGTGTTCTGATCTACAGTGCAGTTTTCATTTTCTTTTTGATGAATCTCATTTAAGAATCTTAGACATTAGTGCTAATTGTTGAGTCTACAAAGAAGCTCTTCATTTTAATTCATGAGCAGCAAGTCTCCAGTCCCAAATTAAGAGCATTATATTCAATTCAGCTTCATCCTCTATCAAATAGTGTCACAGATCTACTCTTCACCTGAAAAAATGAATGTTACTATCATCAAATTTTGAAAAATACAGAATAACAAAGAAACTATAACAGCCTCTTTGTTGACCTTCCCAAAAGTTCTAGAAGAGTGCAGTTGATCAGGAGGCCTACTCTAGCCAGGTAGAATTCTAAGCAGAAGCTATGATCAAGATATCCCATGTTTCTGCATTGGCTGCAAGTTTACCATCAAGACACATTTCAACATTCTTGCTATGGTGAATGTAATGCTTTAAATGGCCTTGCCCTGGTATACTGTCAGCCAGGCATAAGATCACTCAGGTCAACAGCTTTTGGGTTCCTGAGTCCCAACTTCTAGCTCAAAATGTAATGAGCCTGTCTCCCAGACAAGTGGATTTTACTCATTGTATATGAAAATGTAGAGCTTTCAAGGTAATATTGCTTTTTCATATGATTTGTGTCTATATTTTTTTGCTGTGCTGGATATAGTTTGTCAATATGATGTGGTGTCATTCTGTCATTGCCAGAATTATTTGCCACCAGAAAACAGTATCTCTGTATATGTATGTTTATTGCGTTGCAGGACATCACGAAAGCTTTTTTATAAAAGTGTACCTTGAGGGATCTTTCCTTCTTAAATTCAAGTCCCCATGTTTCATCCTTGTGATACTGTCTTCCAACCACGAATATTGTCTTGAACATCATTAATAGGCTCAAAATCATGCCATTCAGTCCATGCTGTGAGGAACACACAAATGCATCTTTAAATCAGAAGGGTTAGCACTCGTCAGAGGCAATCAGCAAACCAGTATGAATCCAAACCCATTTACTGTACAGACAGGATTAGGTGTGCACAGACAGAGAAAATCTAGCATGTGACAAGCTATTTTACACTCTAGACTTTATCCAGTAAAATTAAACTCTGGCAAAATCAGTGGTTCTGTTCCAACCCAATATTTATCCATTTGCCATTTTTAGATGATAGTTACAAATCAACATGTTCCAGGGTGTGACAGGGTGTTCCTGGGTCACTGGAAGTTGCAGAGGTTTCATTCACAGCTGCATACTGAACCAAGACCTCATTGCAAGCACAGGTTGAGCTGAACTGCAGCAAATGTCCAGAGAATGACACTGTAAGGCTACCTCTTAGACAATGGTAATTTAGGAAATGAGTCTCAGAATTCTGATTTCCCACTTCAGTTGACCATATCACCAACTGCTGAGGAAAGAATTTAGAAATAGCACTTGAACAAATCAGCGCATGTTATTTCAGTTATAGTTGCCCCTTTGATTTTTATCAGTCTATACAAATGTACACGCGTGCATTTGACTTTCCATTAATAACTCTTTTACAGCATTTGGCCAAATTAACAACCTTGCTTTTGTTCCAGCCAACAGGTTTAAACCTGTCCTAAATCTTGAACTGCACCTAAGCTAATGACAGAACAACAGCCCAGTAATTTTTTTTCTTGTTTTCTAAAATTGTGTCTTGCACACCCACAATACATTAAACAATAATTAATAAGAGAAAACATCTAATGAATAATCGAGTGGCACTGGTAAGTGAGAAGGATTAAAACATTTTTTGAGAATGAAACCAAGCTTATCAGATATGTATATTTAATTATGATTGTCACTTTGAACACAATCCACATTTTGAACATTTCAGAACATATCTGGACACGAGCATTTATGATCAATATGACAGCAAAAAGTAAGGCCAGCTTGTGACTAAAGCATTAGTTAGTGTGAGGTACTGTGTAGAAACAGGACACACTGAATATTTTATTGCTGGTAAGGATCCAACAAGAATCTCTTATGGCAACATCAAATCCAGGCAGAGCAAAACACAAACAAAGCTTTGTCAAACAGCAGCAGCATATAATGGACCAAGCTCCACTCCGGCCAGTCCATCCATTTCTTCAACACTGAGTCACTTGGTAAAATTAATGAGGTTAGCTTAATGAGCACAACTACTCCGTAAAATGCTTGTGGTTAAAATGTTGTATAGTTCTTGATGTAAAAATATCCACTGTCTAAGCAGGTTACAGCTTTCTTCATAAATGGATGAGACACTGTGAGGACTGCAGCAGCATGCCTTAAGGGAGAGCAGCAATATTTCCATCCAAAGATATGGCCTGTATACTGTGCCTCAGATTAGAAGACAGACAAACAAACACTTTACAAACACTACAGTTAATACACAGAGTCTGAAAGTCATAAAGCAGGAAGTGGCTGCCCATAAAATTTGGTAAATCTATTTACAATGAACTGAAAGCAGAAGGAATAGACAAGAAGCTAAGACATAGAGCTGGTGCTTCCCTGCTGTACAACTCAACATTTAGTTTTCAGGATCTTTCAGACCTGAACTTCAAAGTTTCAAAATGTTAAGAGGTCTTGGTTGACGCCCTCCTCCAGGACACAAGTGTTGGGTTTAGAGACGTTAAGCAAACTGTGATTGTCAGGAATCCTTGATTCATCACAAACAATGAAAAATCAGACCAAATTTTGACTTTATGGACATTTTAAACCAGAAATCTGAAAGTTTCTTAAGGAATCTCATGAAACCTCTTGTGGGGATTTGTGAAATTATAATATAATAATTGCATTTAAAGTAATAAACAACAAACCTGCCCTACAATATAGGTGCTTGTTGCTTTTAGTGTAATAATGTATCCATTCACCCACCAACATTGCCAGTTATGTTTATTACCATGTCTGGCAAAGCTGGAGGCCATGCTGTTATGAACTGAAGCTACACATGATGAAACTTAAGACTAACGTTGAATTTTTGAGGTCAATACACATATCAATATTAGAGAGATTCGTACTTTGGACCGAAGTGTTTGGATGGACTGATGGACCAACAATACGAGCACATGACCAAAAATTCAAGGTTAGTTTTAAACAGCTTTCTGTCACTGTGTGAACATTTAGTGAAATTGAAACAAGTATATGCAGTGCTTGTCTGTGTTTGGTTTTTAACACTTTATCACAATGAGGAGAGTTCAACTAAGACCTTCCAAAAGCTAACACATAATCTTTCCAGCCACACAGACAGTGCAGCATGGTCTATTACAACAGAACAAAACAACATAATACAATAAGTTAATAAGCATTATCCACATTATGCACAAATATCATGCATATGTAGCCACATTATAATTTTTACTTATCCGATCATATTAAAATAATGCAAAGATATAAAAATCCAGTACATAAACACTATCATACGTATTAAAATAAAGAATCTGTACAAAAGTCTTACTGTATGTTTTTTAGTATTTTTTCAATTTTATTCCACGTGTAACAGAATAGGGACAAATTAAAAAAATAAATATCCTATGTACAATCACACAAGCCATTCCCAAGTTATCGTCACTGCAAGGAGAAAGCAAAAGTCAAAATGTAAATCGTTAGTTCAAACAATGTTAGCATACAATATGTAAACTGCTACAGTGATGAGCAACAAAACAACACAGTGTCGCACTCTCCTACTTACTTTATTCCAACATCCTGGTACAGGTAAGCCATCGTCTCCCTAGAAAAGGAAAAGCAAAATGCTAAGTAAAAATACTTACTTACATAAATAACATCATTATCATGTAAGTTCATAGGACATACAAAAGCATTTTAATTATATACTGTATATAAATATAAATTCAGGGTTCTGGAAGTATAAGTCCTGTTCCCTTTCTTGCATATGTATTGCAAGGTAATTTGGGTGGCAGAGGATAATGTCTTACTAACCAGGCAGTGTGTGATTCAGTAGATGCATGCAGGTCAGCGAATAAGACTTTGCATTGAAACGGTAATTAGTAATTCCGTCTTTCACATTACTGGAATCATCATAGATTCTTGTTTTTTGAGTTGTTTTATTCTTGTTTTAGTCATGTTTTCATCACAAGAAAAGGTAGTCCACAAATATATTTCATCATAGCTTTCCTTGACAAAAGTAACCTGTGTAGCATTCACTTCCAGCAATTCACTTCCAGATTTTGGCTGAATTTAGAATGAATTGGAGCCATGTTTTGTTCTCAATTTTAATGATAAAAAGTTCTAAACTAGCTACTGCTCTCATCTGAGCCACTGACTGGCCTCTTCTCCGTATCAGCAGTCATGGATACTGTTTTTATATATACAGTCATTTTGCCACAACAAAATGACTTCTTTAAAATGTGATTTTCAATAAATTATTCAGGAGAGCATTGTGTTTCTGTTAAGAAACATGAAGGATATCATTAAAAGAAACCTTTGCCATAGTTAAAATTACTTCCAGAACCCGCAGATTTCCCCAACTTTGCTCTATACTGTATTTCAAACGAAGAATTCATCATTTTGAGTATAAGCACAATAAACAAAAGAGACCATAACCAAGAAGATTAGCAGCCTTTATATTTAGAGATTGTTGCACTAAGTTGGATTTGGCAGTAAATTTGACAAGAGATATGGTTGTGCTGCTTTATGGCACACAGTAAAAGGACAGATCTGTTGTTCCGGTGCTGGCTGAAGCTTTGTGAAAGATCGACCAATCGCTTTTAACATGTTTATCCTTCAAATGGTGTTTTAAGAGACACTAGTTTCAATAACAGGTTGCCGATTTTGTGCAACAGAGATTACCAATAATTTCCAACATGAATTAATTTATTTCATTAATTGACAGACATGTTAATGTGCTAAAATTCGACGATATAGCCTTACCTGTGAAGATAAAATTCAGAATATTAAAGAGACCTATACTTTTGATCCCCTTCTCCATTACCAGATATGAGAACCATGATCAAGGTACCTTCTCAATCTAACCACCCAGAATGCAATAGCCTCACTAAAGCAGACTACATCTTGCAAATTTTTAGAAATGTCCTGAGAACTTACTTTCCAAGACAAGATACATGTTGGGCCAATAAGCAGATTAGGGGGAGTGTTTAGACAATGACCTGCCTTGATCGACCATTTAAATTAATGTTGTGTTTGTTCCAGTCCTCCGTTTTGTGACGTGATGACATATCTGCTTTACCAGTCACAAACCACCTCAGTGCCAGCAACTCCTGATGGTATCTGAGGCTTGTATGTAGTATCACCTTCTTAGTGTTGTCCAAATTTAATTCCAGGAAAGTGGGAACAAAAGCAGAAACCAAAACAATGGGTTGCCTTACTAAACTAAAAAAATATCCATGCTGCAATGATGCGTTCAACGCCAATATCAGGACTCTGGATTGCTCTGACCATCTAGTTCCTATTGCTTTCCACCACCTGTGGTATTCTGTTGCCTTGAAGATGGAAGAAAATGGTGCTCCATGCAAGAGATGTTGTAGTTAGCAATTAATTGTGAAGAAGGCTCTAGTATACTTTAACATAGCAATTTCAAGGTTTAAAATTTAAGATTATCTCTGGTTATGCAATTAGTGATTAGTTATTAGTTATAATCATAGATTTATATGTGATGTTAACATACAATGTTTTAGTAGCTGTGATGGAAAGGCTGAGTTAAATGATTTTAGATGTTAGTTAAATGATTTGTTTTTAGTGGGAAAGGCTTGTTGGCTCAGTCTATGTAGATAGAAACTTCTATGCAAACATGCATGTTTTTGTCAATCTACACTGGAACATCTGAGTGCCCATAGTCAGGGGTGTGGTTAGGGATAACTAGAGGCATGCTGGAAAAATGAAGGGAAAGAAAGAGCACCATACCACAGGACAAGGGGCATCCAGCCCATCCAGGCCTGGCAAGCCCGGTTCACCTTTCTCCCCTTTAAAGCCTCGGAAACCCTGTTTGTGAAATCAGCCATTTAAAAACCAGCTTTGCAGCTCACGTGTAGCAGAGGAGCATTTGTCCTCCACTGCTTGATGGCAGGAGGATCTCCACTTCTGTCCACTGGGTGACTGGATGCAGGGTTCCTAGACATGCAGGTAACCTGGGACTGACAGGAACTGAGCGTACTGAGGTGAACTCAGGCTTACACTGTGATGACAAACTTTTTTTTTTTTTGAAAACAAAGAAGAGGATAGTTCTCTGTGGGAATGAGTTTGATTTAACTGAGGTCTGCTACCAACCTGAACCCTAAGAGTCCCAACAAGTATTGGGATTCAGATCAGGTTTGGCCAATTTGTTGAGTAATTGCGGGCTCAGGTCAAGTTTTGGGATTTGGGTTATTGCTCCTTTGGGTCAAAAGGAGCCAGGTGAGGTGGTGGAAGAACCCGTCACATTATTTTGGGTCAGGTGTTAAAGGCAGGGTTTCAGGCAGGGTGGGTCTCAGTTTTGGCCTATGCAGAACTCTAGTTTAATTGTCTCCAACCTGTTCCCTAGTCTCTAAAACAAAGGGTTGCAGAGCTGCAGGATGTAGGCTGAAAATTGAAACAATATAATTTGGTATCCGTAGATAGTCATCAGCAGTGGCTGCCTGGTTCCTGTCTGTCTCATGGAAAAAAGAGGTTCCTCAGGCAGAGTTGTGGTGTGGTCCATCCAATTTCATCTGTATGTTCTAACCTTTCCTTTGCTCTCTTGAAACTGTTTTAATAGAAGTTAAATCTCATCAATTCAGTCACATGGAGTGGACACTTGGACCAAACCCCACCTGAGGCTGATTAGAAGCACTGAATACCAGAGCCAAAAGGAAGCTGACTACTGAAATGCAAATCTTCAGAAAAACTGAAGTTCTGTGGGCTTATGTTACATTCTGAGATAGTGCTTCTTCCCTTTGCCTCTTGGTTACATATCATACTACTGACATACCAACGGACAGGGGGCATCTAATCCAGGTGCTCCTTGGTCTCCCTTATCCCCTTTGGCCCCCCTGTTGCCTTTCTTGCCCCTCTCTCCCTGCAAACAACAGTGTATTAAAAAAAGACATACTTTAGTCCTCCTCATTAAGTAACAAATGAAGCAATTGTTGTTTTTTTTTTCATCTGTCAGGTGTTCTTTCATATGTAATTTAGACAATATAAGAAATGCTGTTGGTTATTTTAATGTACTAATGTGTTTGGTGTGCCTTTTGCTATTTTCAAAAGACAATATGATCTTGTAAATTAAATTTTGACAAAGAGGAAGGTAAGTAGAGGGAGTTAGGAAAACAGATTAAGCCAGTGCTGTTGGTGAGCAGGTTTCATCAAAGCATCTTAACAAGGAAGACTTGAGAGTAAGAAGTGAGAAGGTTAAACTGAAAACACACGCCCGCCACAGCTCCGCGGTGTGTCATAAGACGTATGTCAAGTTCCACCCATAGCACCAGTACACCAAGATACACAGTACTATACTATACTGTATACTATACTAATAAAATACCAATAAAATGCCATAAAAATGTTTTCAACAACTACTTATGTGTGGACACCTACTACTTAAACTTGATTTCTCACTTGGAGAGCCAATCTTCAGAGCTATGGCTCACCAGTCAATATCTTTTTTTGCCATTGTCATTGTAATGACAGGATTGTGGGCTGTATTGTTTTTGGATATTTCTCAACCTAACCAACTAGTTTCTCTTCATCCATTGTCCTACATACACAAGAAATCAAGAGGTGAGGAGAGTGGGCTGCCACAGGAGCAGAGAAAAAGTGCTGCTATCCAAGCCTGGATGTACAAGCAGGGAGCCAGTGGGAAAAAAAGTGTTTTTTCAAAGTTGGAGAGGCTGGAGATAGGACTGACAGATAGATTGGGTGACATGTCGACGGGCACATGCCTAGCCACTGCTGGTGTCGGGTAGTAGATAGAAAATAATAGGGGCTGTCTTGACATGCGCCTTTTGGCAGCGTTGTATTTTGGGCTTTACATGTACTCTGATGTTTTCATTTTATGATGGAAGATAATCATCTGAACAAACCATTAAATATGTAAATGACAACAGCAACAGGATAATGCCAAAAATAAAAGCTAAAGTAGTGAAGTGATGGAAGGACCATGTGAGGTCACAACGTCTGTGGTGCTCTGTAATGACACATCCAAACAGAGGTGAGCACTTCTGGTACAGTCACAGCAGGGTCATTAGGGGCCATTGGGGCTCCCACTCAAACAGTACCTAGGCTTTGGATGCCAGCTGGTACAGGCGCTGGACCAGAAGACAACAACCCATCTCATCCAGTACCAGAAGTATCAAGTCTGCTGCCAGGCTACACACCAATGGCATACACCATCATGTCTCATGATGTCAGGCTGAAAGGCGTGAGGCAGCATAATTTGTTGTAGAACTAGGTGTAGTCCAGGTAGTAGAATTGCCTAATCGCCATCCCGAATGTAGGGCCAGTTCCACTGGTTCCAATATGTCTTTGTGTCTGTACTGAAATGGCCACCCATAGGGGTAACTCCACTAGCATCCATCCATGTTGGAAAAGGGCAATGTCTGGATCGGCCTGCTGCAGTTCCTCTTCAGACATGGTAAATGGTCTGCATTTATTTAGCTTTCTAGTCTCATTAGACCACTCAAAGTACTTCACAAAGCCACCATTCACCCATTCATTCACACAAGCAGAATGTCTCCATCATCAACACATAAACACATTCACAATATGGGGAAAGGCCTTCAACTCATTTGGGGCTCAATATCTTGTCCAAGGACAAGTCATGTCATGAGTCATGTAGACTGCAGGAGCCAGGGATTCACAGCCAGGGCCACAGCTGCCCCTAAAAACAGCTCAGCTCCTTTGGTCTTAGTCAAGTAGATTCTGACAGAGGGCTTGAAGTTGTCCATGCCAGCAGGCCTAAACTTAATCCAACCTCACTAGACTTACTCCTGTGAAAGCCAAGTGTCTCTCTAACACCACTGGACTCAGAGTCCAACTCGCACTGCACCGATGGGGGCTGACATTCACTGGATGAAATGTGATGTCAAACCCACCACAGCCAGCAGTTCTGGCCATGTGGTGCAATAATTCAGTTTCAGGCGCACCTCCTGTCGTGATGTTGGCATTGGCCAACCATGTACCTTCTCGATTTTGCAGGGGCCAGTTGCCACACCAAAAAGAAGAAGAAATGTGGCCCAGAGAGGTTACCTGGCAGCAGAAGAGGCAGTACTTTCTGTTTCCATTACAAGTTGGCCTGGTGAACACCTATTACAACCCCTGCACCTCTTCTGACAAATCCCTACCCAGCACAATGTTGTTGCCCAAGTAGACCAGACAGGTCTCCCACTGCATACTGGCCAAGACACAGTCAATCAGCCGCACGAATGTCGCTGGAGCATTGCACAGTCTGCTTTGCATGCTCTAGGGGTTACTTTGCCAGTAACCACGGGCAAGGTCCAGTGTGGTGAACCATCCAAGTGTGTCTTGGATGCGGGGCAATGGATACACATCTTTAGTGGTACAGTCATTCAGGGCTCTAAAGTCTACATCCTGTCCTTTTTGTGTAACATCACTATGGACGATGCCAAGCTACTGTGGCTGTGATGGTCAATCCCAATTCCAAACTCTGTTGTATCTGTTGGTCAGCTTTCTGTTGTTTCTCCCACACCATCTGGCATGGTGAATGCTTGACTGGAACAGCTGGCCAGGTTAATGATGTCATGCTGCACCAGGCTGGTGTGGCCAAGGTCATTGGGACCATTGGTGTAGACACTGTCATAAATGCACAGCAGCTGTGCTAGCTGGAGCTGCTCCTTTGTGTTAAGCTCAGTGGAACTCTGGGGAAAGGTTCAGGCTAGTCTCTTTGGGCTGCAGGACTTTGTCAGGCTGGAACTTCACTTTGGTCTTGAGAAACCACAGTTTTTATTTACTGACAAACTGTAACCTGAACTGTACATGTATTGCTAAACTGACAACTAGCTGCTAACGCCTGCTGCTCTTCACCAAATTTTCAGCCTCTTGTTGTCTCTCGCTTGCTTGACCGCTCACTCACCATGCACACACTTAATCAATGCTCTATTCCTTAATGAGCTACACTACTGTTATGACACTGGAATAAAAAGACAATATCTCTGGTAATTCAACATCAGCTATTTTTACTTTGAACTGTACATTGAGTCTGACAAGTTTTTAGGAGTGCAATGTTAAATGGAATTCTCTTTTAAGCTTTGAGTGCTCGATAAGACTTCCTTCCTACTGTATGCAGATTACTGGGTAAAAATGGAGCATTGCTTAATCATAGTATTAAAAATGCACCTGCTCACCAAGAGTGCTGTAAGGAATCAGATAAAGAAATTACATTATGTGTAGGGAATACAATATGATAAGAACAATAATAGCCTGCCTGACTGCAATGTTCTCCCATTGCTGCCTTAGCATCACCTGCACAACCACAATCTCATAGTTTAGACTTGCGTCTATTTTAGGGCTTCTGTCTCAAATGGCTCACATTCAGAGATGAGATAGGTTCATGCAGTCACTGTAAGTGACATGAAATGTTTCTTTATGCAGTCTTGCTCCTCTGACACAGTTGTTGTGTCACAATTAAGCTCACCGCATGAGCTTTCAGTATTCTGCAAATCATTACAAGACTACAAATAGTGCAGATGAATTATTGGCACATGCTGTAAAGGCATAGTTAAATGTTGAAAGTTTCAGTCTTGGACTTGTGTGGAATCTTGCCAAACTCTAACAAACTAAACGTCTTAAAATGATTAGCTCAGAAACATGCAAAATTGTTGGTGTGCTAGCGTCTTAATGTAGCATACATTTTGACAGTGATGGGAGAGCACTGCTTGCCAATTTAGGTTATTGGTCAGGGGGTCAGGTATTGGAGGGAGTACATGAAGGCTTGCAAGGAAAGGTATTGTTAAGTAGGAGTAAGAGAAGTTAAGAAGAGGTTTAAGAGGAGGAAGATTAACCCAGGACTACATTAGAATGCAGGAGGAAGAGGAGGTGCAGGAGGCCAAGGTTTGTGAGAGGGAGAGAGGGCAACCCCGGCAATAAAAAGAGCCACGGGCCACAGAGCAAGGTGGAGGGAAGTAAAAGGGGATAGGAAGACCTGCGGAAACAAAGGAAGACAGGACAAAGAGTAAAAACACCAACACTATCCCATAGCTTTGTCTTCAACACCTTCAACTGGACAGTCTCATTCAAGTATGTCAGAGTTGTATTCATTCAAAGCTGTGCATTGAAAATATTGCTTATTTTGAGGCCAGTTGAATGTGCTGAGAGAGCTTATGAAATGTGAAAACTCAAAAGATGGGAGTGGAAATATTAAAAGAGTCACAGGTTAATGGGAAGGAAACAGAAACATTCTCTTAGAGGAAGGGTATGTGGACATCACAAACAGATTATCTGATACACTATAACCTGGAGATGAAATACAGTACACAGTATCATTTTGCATGGCTGTTTTGATATTTAATGCACTTTAAAAGAAGTTTTCAATATTTTGGGACATAAATAGTTTGTTTCATTTTTCTAAGAGTAAGAAGATGGATACCAATCTCATTTATGTGTGTCCTGACAACCTCAAAATGATGACAAAACCTGAGGAAGCTGCGCACAGACTCACCAAAATATAGTTCTAGCATGTAAATCCCCCTACAAACCATAGTTTGAATGATTAAACAAACATTTCTGGTTACTCTGTTCCTGGTAGCCTATTGTTTTTGCTCTAGCTTAACCAGTGTTCATTTGCTATATTCTTCATCACAGCGGCTAATTGGCCACTACACATTAAAAGTTACCCAAGTTCTGTTGAAACACTCATTGCTTTTTCTCTTTTAGTAACTTTCTTGCTAATCCCATAGTTGTTTGCAGGCTATTCAGTTCTGCTAGTTTACTTTAGTACTACTTTAGTTTAGCAACACTGGCGACCAAATACATTTCTGGGGCCAAAGCGGGCGACATTGAATCCTATTTGAAACTGCTGGATAAACATGAATATAGTAAGATTGTTATCACGTCTTTCGCACCAAACCAGGAAAACACCATAGCCAATACTATTTGTTATAGCGTTCCGCACTCCTAGTCCAAGTTTTTATCAATTCTTTTCAGTCTTAACCCCTGCTACTATAATAATTATCATTATCGCCATCATCATGCTTTACATCTCTGTGTCCTATTCATCCATCCAGCAGATACAGAAAAACATTAGCTGTAAACTGGTCTGGTCTTCTGATAAATGTAAGTCCAACATTCACTTAACTACAAAGAAAAATATCTGGCTCTTTAGCTGCTACTTACTAACTTTGTCTGTCTGCTGTTTGGTGCTGGCCAGTAGTATACAGTGGGTTTTTGAGCTTATTCACTGAAACAGATGCTGCTGGAAACAATGCCATGAGAGCAGACATAGTGAGCCAAACAGTAAAGTTTGGTCTGTAAACAACAATAAGCTGAAAATTGATTTAAAGCCCTGAAGAACTGAGAGGAATTGCTGAGTAGATGATGTATTGATCTCTGTGGAGGAACACCCTTACATATAATGATTTGATCCATTTTAATAACAGTATTGATTATAGCTGATTAAATGCACAGGCATGAGACTGATATCCATCTCTCAATTTCAAGATCTGAAGTCTGAAGTGAATCCACATTATGATGGTGCTTGACAATTAAACAGGAGTACTCCTTCACTATAGCTGTCTCAAATGCCACGTGTCAACATTAACATGTCTTGAGTATTAAGATCAGTTTATGTATTTTGATCTGTTACAGTTTATTCTGAAGTGCCCTTGGTTTCAAAACAAAGCCACTGCAAAACAAATACATTTGTCTAAGAAAGGCAAAAGACATCTTGATATCAATTATTCAGGACCATTAAAAAATACAAAGCAAACTATCTGACTCATCTATCTTTCTTTTCATACATGATATCAAAGAAAACATGTGACTGAATGATATTCAGCTCTTTAGTTCTCATCTCCTCCTTGAGAACGTCTCTGAAGTCGTCACAATTCTGCTTAGGTGACCTATTATGGCTTTTCATGATTCATCAAGATTCAGAAAGTATTAAGTTTAGCATAGACATAGAAGAAACTTGGTCTGTGTATATTCCACAAATTAAATCTAATGTCCATTAGCCAGAATTATGTCCTTGGTTCTACTGTCATTATAACTGCCAAATATTATAAGTAGTATCTTACCCGGTTCCCTTTGAGTCCTTGTGGTCCTACTAAACCCTGCAAAAGGAAATGACAAACATTAATGATGTGCATATTTTCTACACTTTGGGAAGTATGTTTCTTTGCTGTCATAGGTCATGTTCAACCTTGACATTCCTTGACATTTGCACTATGCCACAAGGTTAGTCCAGGAAGAAAGTTCAAGCTGGCTCAACTTTGCACCACAATGCAATGCAAAATCAGCAGCAACTCCCCAGAAGAGAGTAGCAATAAGGACACATGTGAGTGACGTTCGGCTGTAATGAGCAGGGAATGATCCTCATCCCTCAAGTATTTTGGTTTAGTTTTTGTCTGAGTCTCTAACGCCAAGCTCAGTGCATGTTTGGCAACAACAACATGTTACACAATTTCAAATTATACAAGCATAGACAATCTGAATATGTACAGTGTTCATTAAAATGGAATTACACACTTACAGGGATGCCTTGAGGCCCAATTGGTCCTGGTAATCCTGCATCTCCCTTTTCACCCTGTAGTGATGAAACAAAATTCAAGGTGCATATTCTCCTATATATATATTTTAGAATAAAACAGAAAAGATGTAGCCAAAATGGTTGAAATAGCATTGTTATATTAAGTAGTAGAATTTAACTTGCATTATGTTGACCTCGAGGTACCACTCTTCAAAAAGGGAATACTGAAAATATGTGAAGTGGGAGTTTCCTTTCCGTGTGTGTGGTTATGTTTAGGGCTAATTCCAAGTATGTCTGTGATCCGTGTAGGATAACAATGTCAGGTTGCATTCATGACCCTGTGTCTGTCTGAAAAACAACTAACCCCAATTTAGCAAAGTGGCTACCCAATAATATGAAAAGACATAACAGCAATAAAGTCCATGAATAACATTAAACCAAATCAATACATGCACACTGACAAAAGTTAAGTGCTGCTTTGTTTGCCGGTGACACTGTCAGTGTGGATGAGCCAGTCTGGAAAAACTGATTCTGATGCTGAACTATGCTGTGCAGTCAGTGTTCTGATTGTGCAGGTCAGCGGAAACCTGGTTGTTCCTTCATAGTCCTTACATAGTTAGCAGCTCAGTGCAAACTTGCTTTGTTGTTCCTGATTCTTGTAAAATTAGCTGTCAAACTTGTGTCGTAGCTGCTGGTGCTAGCTAAACTTACTTACTTACGTACACTCTTGGGCCCTATCATTGCTGCCGTTAGGGATTCAGTGTGTCTGCTCTGAGCAGACCATACACCGGTCAGTGAGCCATCAAAACAAAATCCAGAAAAATAACAATGACAATGGCATAATATAAAAAAGCCAGTGTTTCTCAGTGATCCACTGGGGTTGGTGGGAACTGTAATGTTAGTGATGTAAATTTGTTAAGATGAGATGCAGGGACAGAGTGCCACCTAGATTGATGATACTGACTATTCAATGTAGTACTCAGTCTGATCTTGGCAAACTACAGTTTTTTCCTTCTGTTGCTGCAGAACGGTGAGATCACATTTTCCAAAATCTCAAACTCTAAATGGCTCTATCATGGTTCTTGTGTCATGGTTTCAGTTTTTACTAGTTTATTTTCAGTGCATTTTGTGTTTGTATTGTTTTTGGTTGATGATAGTTTTTTTGTTCAGGCACTGCTTCAGTGGCAGGGGAGATGGTCTTCAGGTGCCGCATCCAGCAGCTTAATAACTTGCAGCTTAATAACTCCTGTTTTCCAGTGCTCTGCATTTTTCTTGTCACCAGTGTTTCCATTTTCTCCAGTGTCTTCAGTGTCTCCAATGTTTTTTCCATCGTCTGTTCCACTCAACCTGCTCCACCTGCATGTCTCCTGCCGTCCTGCCTCAGCACCTACCACCCAGCCTCCAACCACTGAAGCTTCTCTGTTCCACCTGGACTTCCTGTGTTTATTCATGTTTTGTTGTCTTGTAAATCCTGGAGTTTCTTTGTTTAATAAATCCCTTTTACCCTTCTCTGTCTGTGTCTCACTCCTGGGTCCAGTAAAACCTAAATCGTCACATCTTGTTTGACAGTATGCTAATGTCCTAAACATTGGTTGGATAAGGAAAAGCGCATGTTTAGCTCTATATGGTCATAGTGGGGTGCCCTAATCTAGTGTTTTACAATATTGAGTCTATTCAGAATTTAGACTTTCTCATCTCATCAACGGTAGGATGTCTGGCTATTACTGAGTTCAGAATAATTGAGTTTCCTGACGTTCCTGACAAATCCAAGTTTTGCTGTGTAACTGCAAGCAAAAAAGGTAACCTGAGCTAGCATCTGTATTACTGTCAGTACAGGTGGGAATTATGTTGTTACCTACGATCTGTGTCAAGTGAACTCTGGAGCTCTTATACTTTAGGTTTTTCTTAATTCGTGACTCAGGGCCAGAGGCAGCGAGGCATTCAGAGGCACTGTCACTGTCTGACGGATTAGATTGTTGTGGATGGGCTATGCTGGGAAGTGTTGTGGATCCAATGTTGTGCAGTCAATGCTCTGATTGTGCAGGTCGAAGGAAACCTGGTCACGCCTTTGTAGTTCTGTTTCTTGTAATGTGAGCTGGCAAACAGCTGATGGCTAACTAAAATTGTTTACTCTTGCTAAGGGGAACATACTTAGCTAACCAGGAATCTCAGGCAGGCTCACCAGTTGCTGCCATTAGGGGTTCCATGTGTCTGCTCCAAGCAGACCACAAGCCAGCCAGAGAACCAAACAGTGTGAGGAGCAGAGGCGAAAAGTGAAAGAACTAACGGGGAGATGGGATTTTGTGGACCCTGCTTGGACGCAGTCCAGGGGATATAATGCTACAGTTATAGGTAGTGATCGTAGGAGAGTGTGACTGTTTAAATAATGGCTTACATTTCACACTAACACTTCAGTTTCAATTACACAATGAACAAATCAATCTGTGGAGTTCCATGGTACCTATTAAAACACACACAGAGATACTCACTCTCTCTCCCTTTGGTCCTGCTGGCCCTGGCACACCTGCTGGTCCTATTAGACCCTTCAAAACAGAAAAGGGAAAATAAATACCCGTTAGAAGATACAAACAGAATAGCACTCAAGAAAATAGAATCATTAAATGCTTCAAATCAGTAAATCAACAAGCCTCTGGTGGACATGAATAGACACACAAGATAATGTCATGGACTATTTAGACCATTTTTTTATGAATCTAGAGTGACAGAAAAGGGTTAGGACATAATTTTCTGTCCTGACACCTTCAGCATTAACACACCAAGCTTGTTGAACTACTGTCCAAATCGTTAAAAAGGAGGGAAAATGAATAAAATGTCAACAGCTGCAGTTCTCTGTCTGAGAAGCAGTCAGGAATGGAGAGGAAGACCTTGCATCTCAGGCACATCTAGTATGTACAGCACCTAATGGAATGCAGCTGTCCAAATGCACTGTTTGACATGTCAACATGCAGCATGGCCATCTCTGCATGCTCCTTATGGATACTTCTTAGCAATGGCAACTTTGTAGCCCACTGCTACATAGGACCATGAGGCAGGAAACCGTTGAGGCAGGATTGAGAACTGAGGATTTACACTGTTATGGCATCTAAACTAGCGGTAGTGGTGGGAGATAATAAAGAGATTTTAGGTCTGTGAAGGTTCTCAGTCAAGAGATTTTAGGTAAATTTAAAGACTATTAACCTGACGTAATGTAACACTTACAACTACAAACCCTGAGTGGCCATAGTTGCTCATGATTGTGCTACCAGTAAACAATACAATTTCACATAACCAAAAATTGCAAAGTCATTTATTTTAAGGTAACAAATTAGAATTTTATGATGCTCAAAATTTAAACACTGAAAAAAGCCATCATTCAAACAAGAGCTGGCAATCTGCAGCAATAACAAAAAGGCAATTTTAGTATAATGTACATTTCCACAGCACTAAACACACTAAACAGCCATTAACATAACAAAAGGTCATATTTAAAGGTCATACTTAAATAAGTCCAATCTGTTCTACTTTGCTGTTTCTTTGATTGGTGTACTGTCAATAAACTTCAACACTTCCTACATATGCTTTCACACTCTTTGTATTTTGGGGCTCCATTGCTGGATTTCAGTATTAGCCCTAAATGTCTTTCTATTTACATTAAAATACACTAAATACCCTGTATTTCAGTACGTTGGGACTCACACCTGTTGCTATAAAGATTAGCCAAATGACCATTGAACTGTACCCTGAAAAAGGCAGTGTGAAAAACATCAATACTTAAAACTCGATACGAAGGATTGAATTGGACTTACATGCATGTTTTCCATTCTTTTTCACAGCCTATCTTTAGGGTGGGATTATGCCCACTGAGCCACTGTAGGGCTTTGAATGTGAAACATTGTGTAGGAAGTGTTGAGTTTCATTGACAAGGTCTTAAACGTGATTATAAAAAAGGCAAAGAAGAGATGACTGGAATTAATGTAAAAATGTAAGATGTATATTATACTGAATTCATCAAGAAAGCTAGTAGACATATTAGACATTAAAACTGGGGAACCTAAACAGAAGGCAAGGCCTTATTACAGTATAAGCCTGTTTATTTATTTATTCATTATTTCTTCTCTCATAGACACAAAACATTTTGATAGGGATCCCATAAATCTGTTTTTTGGAGAATTGCCACCAAAACATTTTACAGTAAATAATCCCCAGTGAGCTATTATTGTCCAAAGTGTTGACCAGGCCTTGACAGGTAATGTCTAGTTCTAATAGAGTGTCTCAGTTATAGGCTGTTTGGGCTGAATGCTCTTCTTTGCTTCATTTGGAATTTAGACTTTAGAAAAATCTTATTCTAACCACATTTTATTGATCGCCAGAGAGGGTGTGGTCCTTATATGAGCCAATATAAACCAAGGGGGCATAAGGATAATATATATACTCTGTTTGACATGTTTGCCATGAGAGTAGATTCTTCATGCCAGTGTATCCTCAGAACCAACCCTGAACAGTCCTGTCCTGTATTTAAGGAAGGAAAAGAGACAGGACAAGCATGGAAAGCAAGAAAGCAAGCGGACATGACAAGCAGACATGGCAGACATCGAGCAAGCTGTAGCAGGGGGGTGGAGCAGGAGGAAGAGGAGGAGAAGGGTGAGGGGACCAGAGCAGGACTTGCACCACTCACCACTGGACCCGGTCTGCCGTCTAACCCATGAGCCCCCTGTATAGCGTTGTACATAGTTAGAGAGCAGAGATGATGGGGGAGATGGTGGGAGGAAGGGTGGGTGGGGGGGTGGGGTTGGGATGGGGAGGTGGGGAGGTGAGTGAAGCTGTGACTCAAGTGACTTAAAAACATATTCAGATGATGACAAATGACAGGTGACAGTGAAGTGGCGGAGGTGGAGGTAAAGAGAGACAGTAATTGTGAGTAACTTCTTTTACAGGTCATGGTGGATGACGACATCAAGTCTAAAGCCATGTTGTTGCTCACTGTAATGCTCTTTAGTTGGACTGTTTTCACAGTCATTGTCATGTTTGTACATGTAGCCACTACTATACCTCTTTTTAAAGGCTAAGAGTGTGTTACTGTCAACAAAATCCCATGATAAGACCAAATCCAACAATGTGTTAGTCTGGCTCTTGATACTTTCTTCTCTACCCTGTCTGTGGCTCTCAGGCCCCAAGCTCATTGGTTCATACTAAAGAAGTAAAACTTTTAAAAACAGCTAACAAACATAGAGCTTCATTTTTTAAAAACTCAATAATTTCCTTAAACAGCTGTAGTTTACTAGCAAATGTTACTCAAACAAGAGGAAACAGTACATTTTTGTGGGCCTATTTTCAGTGGTGGATTAATCCATATTTGGTCTAGTGAGTATTTTGGTGAGCAGGACGGTGTATGTGGGATTGAGTTAAAACATTTCAGTGTGTGTGTGCTCATCATAATGGAGGAACATGTGACTCAGTGCCATGTTGTGGCTCACTGATGTATTTTTAATCGGTTGTATAACAATGGAGCTTTACGGTTTTGAGGAATATAATAAATCAGGATTTAGCTGTACACATAATACTTGTTAATAGGATCAATTCATTGCTGGTTTTGGTCTCTCCATGGGATTTGTTGGCAATGAAAAAAATATAAAAAAATATCACCAGATGTATATTGTGTTGAACCCAATGGTAAATTGAAAAACTCTGGTAGCTCATTTTCCAACATCACTGACATATTTGACAATTTTTGTGTCCACCAAAATTTTCCACCGTGTTCTTTACTACTTATAATGTTTTCCTTGAAAAGTATTTCAAAACCATTGGGACAAACTCATGAATATATGGTCATAGACATTGAGTGTGTGACACATTGACAATGTGGATAAATGATTTTTGAATGTGAGCATAAACCAAGAACAAAGAATAGAAACCCAAAGTGACTAAGTGACTGTTATTTTAAAGAGTATGAAGGGCAATATAAAATAGACCAAAAATCATTTGAAAAACATTTTGATTGAAAATGTACAAATGATAAAATGTTGGTAGCAACTGCCTAAAGCAGGGTTAAAGCAGTATGGATAATGTCTAATGCTAATATTTCTGTACTGAAGCAGTGATACAATCCATGATCCATTATCAAGGTTCAGTAAGAAAACTTAACAACATAATAAAAAATGAATAGAAGCTAGAAGACAAAGAATTCTGAACCTTGTGAACTTATAGGAGGTCTGGTGTACTTACAGGGAGTCCAAGATGGCCTCTGTCTCCCTTGTCACCCTTCTGACCTGTCGCTCCCTTTTCTCCTCTGATGCCTATGCCTGGTTCTCCCTGAGAATGAGGGTAACATAGAAGCCCATCCTTACATGGTATGATGTAGAAAATACATATGAGTGCAGATTTTAAAAATATGATGAGCTAGTGGATATTTTATGGAAATAATATCTCACCTTAGGCCCTGATGGTCCTTGAGATCCCTGGAAGGAACAAAAACCGGGGATTACTGACACAATCGATACTGCATCACAGTTGTTGACTGTACATTCTATTGGTGACCATTTGAGTTCCCAGAGGAAAAAAGTAAAAATACCAGCTTGGCATATTTAATTATCTAATTATCTATTGTGAAATGCTGAAAATCATTTTAACATTTTTGTTAAAATGTACAAATATTATTAACAAAGAATACAGGGTTTCCTTTTATGCAGACAATAGTCTACTATACTTGTTGAATGGACCATTAATTTAGTGAATAATTTCGTGAATTTAATGAATTAGTGAATTACAGTTCACTAAATGATTACATATTATCTACTCATTGTCCTGCAGTATTGACCGGAGAATCTGAACAGGTAGTAGACAGTGGACAGGTCGTATATATGGGGAAGAACAAATGTAATCAAAATTATGACAACTCCAAAGATAAATTACATACTGAAAATGCCTTCTGCATCCTATTTGAATCATTAGCCTAAACAAAGACCCAGCCACTTTAGATGCAGGTAATATTACTGCACATATTTTGTTGCATCTGTTTCTGCATTAAAGACCCTGCACACCTGTTTTACCAGGTCAGACCTCTTCCCAGAACTGTACGGGCTACTTGATTGACAAACCTTTCACTCTCCTTTTACCCCTGCTAAGGTCTCTAATTGAAAACTGTATCATTCTAATTGGTTCATTAAGTTTGGAGCATAGCTCTGCCCAACTTCAACAGCAATTCTTTTAAGCCTTGTACACCTGCAAGACTAAGAGTTAGTTTTTAGATTTAGGGGTTAAATGGCATATTTGACTCACTGCTGGGCCAACTGGTCCTGGAGGTCCTTGGGGCCCTGGAGGACCATAGATCTAAATACAGACAAACACAAACATAAGCAACAGGTTTCACTACAGAAAATATTGCTCATGAAACATGTTGTTCTCTAATTTTCTGCTAGGTGTACTAATAGTGACTGACCCTTACCATTTCTGACCTTCCTCCTTCTCCAGGTTCACCTTTAGGACCCTGCAACAATAGGTGGCAAGACACAGAAGGACACAAAGTTGACAATATATTCATTTGTCAGACAAATTATTAAGTGAATGAAAAATGAAGACATAGCACTTTTGAACACAGCACTTGGGGTGAATACAAAATGTATTCCACTGTTCCCTCTGTTTTACAGGTCAGACACTGCATCCAGAAGGATGCAGCCTGAGGGACACCATTGCGTACCATTGCACCAGGTAATCCAATAGGGCCAGGGGCCCCTGTAGCCCCCTTTTCACCCGTAGGGCCATCTAAACCCTACAGAACAAGGAAGGGGAGATAGACATCACAATAACGGCAGAGCGGTTCAGTTCAGGGACTGTCTTCATGTTAGGATCAAAGCATAAAAGACAAATGAGGAAGTTGTGTTTTTATCCAGTCTTAATATTCATTATCAAAATGTTACACCATTTAGCACCAGGCGCAGTATATTTCCTTCAACTGGTTTCTTCATTTTTGCATTTGAAATGAAAAATTGTTATATTTTTTCCCATCTATGGGTAAAATTTAAACTAGTGTTAGTAGTGTAAACTAGTGTTGTTGAAGCAGTCCATGTTAAGCAAAGGCCTTCATTTTCACCTGCACTACATGTTGTTTCATACTTGCCTGTTGTATGTTTTTGTCTATTTAGCGTTTTACTTGTGTGTGTAGCTAACGCCTCAGTGTTCATTAGCTAATAGTTCTGAAGATAAAAGTGGAGAATAATCCCCCGGCAGTATCCAGACACCAAACTTTCCCCTTTTCCCTACCCTTTACAGCAACAACTGCAGGTGGACCATCATACACCAGGGCTAATTAACCCCACTGAGGACTCTATTGGAACATAAAGTTTGGAATGGTTCCATCCTCAGTGGAGTAAAGTAAATAAGTACATTTACTCTGTAAGCCAACATCACATGTTATATCATAAAATAACACTGTGAAAGAGGGTGGTATGCATAATGAGTAATTATATTTGTGATACTTATGGTACTTCAGTATACGATTTGATTAGTTCTTCCATCACTGACCATCCTTCTGCAGGCTCACTCACATATTCTCACAAAACAGCACGCAAGAGGGGTCTGTAAAACTGACTAACACATTTATGTTGTCTGCAAATGTTACTTAGGGAGTGCAAGTACATGATGGGACCATATGGGAATGACCTTTGAAGGCATTTCTTTTCACAGAAAATTGAGCATCTAACTGATCATTAAAGAACATTTAATTAATTATATAAACCACATAGGGCATGTATATGAAGTACAAAGGCATTCGCTAACTGCCTGTTGTGTAACCCAATATCCATTTTCTTAGCTGTACGGAGAGGCTATAGTCAGGGATGCAATGCTGCTGTTCTTACCTCAAAAACAAGCCAACAAACAACACATGTATACGATGAATATGCAAAAGCAAAACAACTGTCTCCTTTATGGTTGTAGCTAGCTGCCAAACATACAGATACACAGAACAGTATTTCCTGCAGACTCTTGAAGTAAAACCAGACTGCAAATAGCATAGCTCTTTATATTGGGGCACATTTGGAATCCATGCCATAGTGAATTAAAAGTTAAACTCAATGTCATTCCTGGGGTCTCTTCCAAGTTAGTGAGTCTATAATTACATAATAAGAGGGCAGCTGGAAAAGCCATGGCCTTCCCTCTGGATAATGACAGATGTGGGCCTTTGGTCAGGGAGCCCTCGACAGTAATGTGATGTGGAGTGGTGTGTGCTTAAAACAGTCACTCACAGGTGATCCAGATGGGCCCATGTCTCCTTTGTCTCCTTTGGGTCCTGGGAAGCCCATGACACCACCCTCCCCTCTGGGACCTTCAGGACCGACTGGGCCGGCGGGACCAGGCTCTCCAGGCTTCCCCCTGGGTCCCTGAAAAGACATGAGGTCTTATACCTGAAGGACATATTTTTACATTAAATCTAAAATGGGCAGCTTTAATCCTCACTCCTACATATTTGCCACTGCCAATTAATAGACTTCTATGACAGTATACATTCATATGCAGTCAACAATTAAACTTAGCAATATGAAGTTCTAATAACTAAGTATTACCTTCTCTCCGTCCAGTCCTGGAGCACCTGGTAGACCCACCTCACCCTGAGGACACATCAATTAGACTCTATTAATTTAATTAATTGCACATTTGTTAGAGGGCATTCAGGCCAAAATCAACCCTGCATTAAAACAATGCATGGGGCTGCATTGGTGGGGATATCTTAGTTCATGTACAATGAGACATGAAATATGATTTCAGGGAGTCCAGTTCAAGTACAGAACCTCAGAACCATGAATTAAAAGGTTTCACAGATGCCACTGGACAGTGATTTATAGTATAGATAGGATATTACAATCCTAAAATAACTAGACATATGGCATTCACATAACAAAGTAAGCCACCAGAAATGTGGGCTAGTCTCTATTTGATTGGCTAACTAGATGCCTAAACGGGTGACTGTGCAAGCTGAGCCAGGTTTTGAAGCACTTCACTTTGGCACCTGTGCTGCACCACCTGACTGACTTCATTCAAATGAATGAGAAGGCTGCATTTTTCATATATGTGGCCTTATGGTGTCATGGTTTTCAGCTGCATTTTTCAGTCATTCTTCTAACTCATGTCTTATAGAACAGATAGACTTCTGTTTTATCAATAATGATAGAATAAATAAAGTCAAATCAGTATAGTGATACTCAATACTGAGTCTGAACGCATCCTGTGAACACACACATTGTGAACACACTGAGGCTCTGGGCACATCTTGAGCAGGGGACCTATGTCAAGACCTGGTTTTAAGATCATCATTATTTCAGTTTTTATACTCATATGGCACATAATCCTAAATGCATTTGCATTTAGTCAAATAATGGACATACAGAACCTGGAGTCAGTTCATTCAGCACAGGGAATAGGGCCATGGGCCAATTTTCTGAATGTGGGAATAATGTCTCAATGCAATGCAACTCAGCATGCTATGAACTAGTGTGGGAACATGATTTGAATGCCATTGAAATTCTAAAATGTCTCTTACTTTGGCACCAGCGAGTCCAGGGGACCCTGGAGGTCCAGGTAATCCAGGGGGGCCCTAGGAGGAGAGGAGATCATGTCATTTACTAGAATTTTAAAAAGTGTGTTTGCACATTTCGTGATAAACCACAGAAAGTACTTACCATCAGAGGTATGTTGCGAATATCCTGTGGAGGAATATTAACAATTAATGAAACTCTTTATTTTATTCTTTAGTTTTTCTGCAACTAAGAAAAGTGCATCTCCATAAGAGTGACATACATTTTCATTGTTGTGGATTTCAGCCTTTCCTGGCTCCCCAGTTGGTCCTGGTGGACCCTGAAAGACAAAAAGGCCATGTGTAAACTTCATCATGAACATAATGATTGAAAAAAAACATATGTCAATATTTGCAAGATGTTGTTGTCATGACTCACTCTTGGTCCAGCTGGGCCTTCGGTGCCTGCTTCCCCCTGATGGCCAAATGAAGGTATAACTTAGATTCCTCATCATTCTCAACTTGTGTTGGTATTTGGAAAATAGTCTTCTCAAAATGTTTTTTATTCCTTTTGTAATGTTGTCTTTTCTTACCTTCTCTCCCTGGTCACCTTTGTCACCCTGTAAGTGGAAGAGCGTACAGTGACTTTGATAAGGTTTTGTTGAAATGTTACTGAATAATCTTAAAGAGGCATTGCTGTACACAAATGTGCACATGGATCCACTAATCCAATTGTAATATTTCCTTTCACCTTGGATCCCGTCAGGCCTGGCAGTCCTGGTAGACCTGGCTCTCCTTTACTTCCTTGGGCTGTAATGCTCGCCTCTCCCTTCTCACCCTGCCATACAAAGAGAACAAAGTCTAACTAAAAGGAGGACAACTTACTACCATTAATCAGACAAGAAAAATGACAAATTTGGCTTGACTAATAAATTTTGGTTTTTGATGTCCCATATCATACTGTCAATCGTGATACATACTGATGTTTTCAGTGTTGCCACTCAGTGATATTTTTGTGTCCCTATATGTTAACTCTCAGTTTCTATCACAAAACCCTAACAGGACATTAAAAGTGTGATCCTCGATAAAATATTGACAACCATTAGTGAATAATCTAATGAATTTATAAAATACACAAAGACAACTTGTCATTATAACTTACATATGTATAGACATAGCAGATGTTAACAAATAACAGCTATTCAATACAAGGCCGCAAGGAGCCTCATATTCTGCATTAAAAAAAATCAGTAAGACTCTTCATAATGAATTCTTATAGTAAGTGGTTCATACAATGGAATGTAGTGAAATGATTCACATGGATTCACATCTTTATTTTAAAGGAAAAAAATCTACATTAGTAGGTAGCAAGGTTAATTTTGAACTTGGGAGTAATCTTGAATCTGTGTCGACTTACTAGCATTGCATCTCACCATCTTCATCAGTGATTTACCTGTGCTCAGTTAACACGGAGATAGCTCAGTAGTCATCATCTACACTGTGCTGTCGCATGTGATGTCAAGACAATGTCATACACCACTCCAATCTCCAAACAGTGATAATAGCTTGTCATCTCCATGACAACTGAGCACACTGCTGGGGACTGTGAGATGTAGCTGTAGAAAGCTGGTAAGCTAGTAAGTGGACTTTATTTATTTTAGTTAAGATTATTTTGTTAAAGAGCATTTCTGTACATTCCCACATATCACAGCACGTCTACAAATGGTTCCTGACAATCCATTCTTCTTCCAGAATGAATCAAATAATGCATGTATGAGCGTTGTTAGAAATGACTGACAAATGGCATGAGAAGGTTTTATAAAGTACAACAATAAAGATGTTAGCAAGTCCAATTCTGAATCAGTCATGAAGGCTGGCCAATAATACCATCCACTATAAAGACCACAGCACTCCAACAAACAGCACGTGAAACACAGCTAACAACAGCAAAAGGTAAAACAATGCACTGAGACTGAATTAGCGCTTTGGCCAGTCACAAACAAAAAACACTGATGATGAATGTCTTTAAAGACGTCCAGTTACTAGAGGAATAAGGATGATTGACAGAAGCACAAACAGACAGTTAGGATGTTCATTCCATTTCAGGCCTACCCTGTAGCCCCTCTTGCCAGGGATGCCAGGGGTACCAGGGATGCCAGCTGGGCCCTTTGCAGCGAAATACAGACATTTATGACCGACCAATCAATAACTGATCAAAGCCACACACTCATCAGAAAATGACTTTACCTTTAACCCAGGGGTGCCAGGGAAACCTGGTTGTCCCTACAATGGCCAAGATGGCATTAAAGTCATGGTGGGAAAGGGAAAAAAAAAAGGAAAACAGTTGATGATTTTTTTTTCTTTTCAAGATGTTAAAAATGCATGCAGACACACCCAGAAAGTAATTATTCATGCAATTACATGGATAGATTACTGAATGGGCAAACGTTGTGTCATTTTGCATCTCTTTCAATCTGGCTGTCTTTCTCCTGTACAGAAGGGCAGGGGGGGCTAAGAGTATAGACGGGAAATTAAAAAACTGGGAGTAACCACAGCATGTCGAACCCTCTGCAAATGGTTGTTAAAAATAGAAAGAAAAACTGAGTCATTTAGTTCATCTGTGTTGTTGCTCCTCTCTTCAGACTAATGAATAGATGGTTTAAAGACCATGTGCAGTCACAGCTGTGACCACAGACACACAGATATAGGTGGCTTGCAGAGGACGTTCCTACAATCCAGTTTGCCCCAGTGATAATCGTGTGGCCGGAGTGGATTAGAAGAAAAAAAAAGCCGGAGGACAGAAGTTGTGGTGTGGTGTGAAGAGAATTGGACTGGTGTATTGGTGAGTGACTGACTAACAACAACTAAAACTGTGTTTACATCAACTCACTGTAAAGAATATAAGGAAACTTGTTGTGGTTGTGTAGTACTGGCAGAGGTATTGATATTTACCCATAACAGAAACGAATGTGTGAGTATCAAGTTCTAGTTCTAACACTAGTCACGTTCTTACAATTGTCAGATTTTCGGTACAATTACATTAACAGCCCAAGTTAGTGAAGTAGGCTACATATTGATCGTGAGTCATCGGCAGGTATCTAAACTCAGTTTTGGTTTTAAATCATACATTTGACATTTTACATGGAATTTCCCCCTCTCTGCTTTTGATATCCCCCTTGTGGTCATGAATGTTTATCCCTTGTGAAGGCTTGTGTTCTCTGGACAGACAACATAAATTAAATGCATTTCTAGTTATTTTAACACATTATGGATCCTCCTGAGAGGACAGAGCTGTGAGTGGATCGAACGCTTACAGTGGCGATAATGTGTCTCACTGAAATCCAAACACTTTTTTTTGCCATTTTTTAAAAACATATTTTTACATATTTGATTGTTCTTATACCATTTTGTTTTATTTCTATCTTTCACTTACTTAATTATATAGCACTTTGAGCTACCCCCTGTACAAGAGGTGCCATATAAATAAAATTTATTATGTATTATTGTCATTATCAAATCTAACCCAACCCTATTGCCAGTGTGTTCTGATTAATGCAGGAGATTCAGATTTCTCAAACAAAGCTATGGTTTTCTATAATTAGCTTACCCAACAGTTTAAAGGGGCATACTGTAGATCCATTCATGGAGCGGAATCACTTGTGCTCATTTATCTTTTCAATTTGCTTATAGAGAGCCAAAACAAGAAGTGCTGCATTCAGACGTATGGTCACTGTGAAGAATGATAGAATGGTGGATGATTGGAGAATGTAATTGCTGTCTTCCTCTTTGCTCATAATATTTCCTCCAGCTGGGTAGCTCATTGTTTCTCATTTGCAGTGAAAGGAAAAAGGCAGAGATTCAGTCAAAGAAGTGGGACTGCACACACTCTCCTTTGTCATGAAATCCACTCTCTCTATCGCCATCTGTTACTGCTCTCCGTTCCCTCGGGGGAAAGTAAAATCAAAGCTTGGATCAGTCTGAAGCAAAGTAGTAGAGTATTTCAGCACAGTGACATATGGGACAAGGTCCTGAGGTGCTAGTTGTGTCTGCTTCCTTCATGGCTAGACATGGGTCTGTTGCCTGCTGAGAGCTTTGGAACTGAAGATGTTGAGTCTAGAGAAGTCATCATTTGTGGTCGGCACCATGCAGATATTAAAGGTTATTTTGCATATCACAAAACCTCTACCTGGCTCATTTATTTCACTCTGGCACAAGACACCAGCAGCCAGCTCTCTGAGATTATATATAGAACAGTTATCCCCTGGGTTGATGGAAGCCTCAACTCCTTAGGTGACCTAACATATTACGGTATCTAACATTGGCTCAGCCTGCAAAAGCACTTTCTCTTTATTACTAAAAAATAAAAGCCTTTCCAGATTGCTGTTTCCTTTGGATACCAGTGGAAATGCACTTTACTTGAAATTTTCCGACTTTTCACTTTTTCTTCCTCTTTCCCCTCTATGTCCATTTGTGAGGCTTAATGGAGAAAACACACAAATAGAGATGGCTGTGACTGCTCCTGCCATGCTACTGTGGCCAAAGGAAAGCTGCTGTAGGTGCCTGAGTCCGCCAGAAAAGTTCACTAATTGACAGTGAAACTAAGCCTGCTAAATTATCCACTAAATGAGACCTGCTGGATGCACATGTCCCCCCACTACTGATTGGTTAGGGCAAAACTAACAATGAAAAAAGAACCCTAACGAAAACATGTGATCATAAACCAAACATAAATTTGAAGACTCATTACAGTGCCTGTAAATCTCAGTCTTCCCACATCAGATTCATACCTCACACATAAACTGAGAGGAAATTTCAAGGTATGTACCAACCAGAAGTACTAGCCAGAGTCTTACATAGATGGCAAGAGATGGTGTAATTTAGTATTTTATATTCATTTGATCAAAAACTGTTTTGAAACTTTTGGTAGAATTGTACTACACTGGCCATGGCTGTTACTTCTCATAGAAGATAATCTGACAAGTTTTTTCATAGTGTATGTACAAACTGATGTTAGTGGTGAATGTAGAAAGGATCTATTGTATCGATGAATTAGTTTCCAATAGAATCATTCATAAATAAAAAGGCTAAAAAACAGACCCTGAGGCTCTCCAGAGTTCAGAACAGAACAACCAGATATCTAATTACCACTGAAATGGTGAAAAACTGGACTAAGTAAAATAATAATATTGATTATATTACAAAATCATTACAGTAAAAGTTCATGTCCCCATAAATTGAATTAAATTCATTCATCATTCATCAAGGATCTCATGTATGGATTCCAGAGCAGCTCCTCTAATAAATATGAAACTTCTGAAGAGCCTTTTCACTTCAATCATCCAGACCACAGTTGCAATGTCTATAATCTGGTCATGCATAAAGAGACTTCGACATGCCACACACACACACACACACACACACACACACACACACTTCATGCTTGTCTCTCACTCTACCTTCTCTCCCTTTTCTCCTGGGAAACCGACCCTTCCTTCACCTCCCTAGGTGATGGAAACATGAGGTCACAGAAGCAGCGGGGCAGTAAAAACAGACACGCTCCTTCAACTAGGGGAAAATCAAAAGCTGAGCAAAGGCTCAGGAGAAAAGGGGAGGGCTTCTTCTTGACGTGGACCAGACAGGTGGATCTTTAAATATTTAGCAATGACATCAGGGGCCTTCTATCATGTTGGACAGACATGGCAAGTGGTTGTCTTGTAAAAAAATTAAACAGCAGCCAGAGGTGTTTCATTGTTAACCACCTCTGATAAACCTGCAGACATTGAGCTCTTCTATTCTTTCCAAAGATCTGACAGACTAGGTAACACAGATACAGAGCGATACGAGGTCCCTTAATCTTTTATACCATCCACATGAGTCTAAAAGACAAGTGAAAGCTAAAACAGAACAGGGCCATAGTTACTACTGACAACACGAAGGTCATGCTGCACAAAACAATTCCATCTCACTAACACACTTTCTGGAGCTTAAAACCATATCACACAGTCCTCAAATCAGAGACCTGGTCCACATTTCTCACAGAATTTGGACATCAGCAATTCCAAAATCTTGGCTATGGCCCTGAACTGAACATAGTAGAGGGGGTGCAACCTGTATTGGTGGCTGTTCCTCATATTCTATGACATTTCAGAAAATGAAAAGGTGAAAAATCTTACCATGATTCCTTGGTCTCCCTGCGAAGCAAAGCAGAGACAAACAGTGTAAATGTAACTACTGATAACAATCACAGCAGTCCACTAGATGGAGCAAAAGATCCTCCATAAGCATTATAATTAGCAATGACAGCTATATCCAAGGCCTCATAGAAAGGATGTGCATGAGCAGTTTGTGTTTCATTTAAGAAGTTATCTAATCCTGTCATGCAAAAAAAAAAAAAGCCACATAACAGTGCCTGCAAAGGCCTCTCTGTCCTACAAAAGCTCAAATTTCTTTAAGTCGTATTCCTTCCATAGAAGCATGCATTCAGAATGCATTCAGAAATCTGACCTTTTGCACAAAGGAGGAGTTTAGTTGGTCAATGCCACAAATTTGCTTAAATTTGACTGCTGATGTAGAAATAGTGCAGAATTGAAGAAACCTTCAAAAACTTTCTAATTTTTTTTTAGTTTTACATGGAAATATTTCCATTGTGGTTTCAGACTTTTGAAGTTCACTGTACATCTTTTTCTTGAAATTCAGCAAGTTAGCAATTGGGTTGTCAAAACATCAGCATCAAGTTTTGTTTTTCCCCCTCCCTTTTCACATTTTTGGCATCACTCCTTTGTTATCTACAATCAAAACTGTAGTCTCTGGTGAGGCCATGTAATGGCTTGGATTAGTGTAGAACATTTGCTGTGTACATGGATGTGTGTGTCTGTGTGTCCTTTAGAGGAAGTCTGTTAAGCCATGGAAAGGTGGAGAAGGACAAGCACGTGGAAAGTGTAGCGGGCATAGCTCACCTTGCCCCCACACAGCTTCAAAGCCAAGGTTAGAGCCTTTAAAGCTGCCTTCCACAGAGTGTGTGTACATGTTCATGTCAGTGTGTGTGTGTGTATGCTTTATTCAGCCCCCTCTGCTGAACACTATATAAACTATCATGCAATAACCCAACAAACACTAGTGAATAAATGTCAAAACCATAAACGTGGCAGATGTTACCTGTATCATTTTGTGAGGTCAGTGCCCGTGTACCGCAGTTTATTTAATACTTTTTTACCATTTCATATAAATTAAAAAAATACGGTGCTTGCTGGGAATGACTGGATGATGACTAAGATGGGTCCACAGTCCTCATTAGTAGGACAATCGGAGCAATCTGAGTTACACAAATCAAGTGAGTCTTCCATAGTTACAGTCTTTTAGTATGAAATACCCTCTCTGTGTTTCCATGGACAGTGTGAGTTTGGACTGCTGAGTTTGTTAGTATGTTCTTTTCCAGGACAAAACACAGACAGAAAACCTACATGACTACAAAGATGATAATATGAACTTGATTTGACTACCACTGAAATTATACTTTCGTATAGCTGCAAGGATCCATGTGATCGTATTTTTTTATCATCTGCCCACGTCCACAAAGATGACAGAAGATTGGTAAGAGGTCATGAATAGGTTTTCAACGATCCTCAAACTCAGCTTCCCCCTGTGTCCCTTCATCTCTCTTCTGGGTGATCTTTCCACATCTCAAACCATACAGCCGTTCCCACCCTTTGTTTAAACAGCCCTAATAATATCTAATAAGACTATATTCCTCAACTGGAAAGACAAACCTATTTATCAGTCAACCACTGACTGCACATTTTGAATTTAGAAAAATTCACAGCTATCTTAAAAAACAAAATGAAACATTTCCAAGACACCTGGTCTCCCTTTCTGCAGTTTCTCCAGAGATCTGATCCCCCATTATGCCTATCTGAATAAATTATTTTAATTATGTTTTCAATGTTAGATGATATATGATATATCTGTTTTGTTATTGTATTGTTAAATCTAAATTTTCATTTTATTTTATTTTAATTTATTTGATTTTTTATTTTTTTTTTGGTGAATACATTTTTGTAAGGAACATGGACTGTGGCTTTTGTCCTCTGTTTCTTACAGTGTAATCAGTATTGAGAAGAGGAATGATAACAGTGACCCATAACCCATTCCAATCTGCACATGACATGTGAATGTTGTAATAAGATTTTAAGAAATCTCAGCATTATGCTTTAGAGTTTAATTTTCAACTTTGTGTCATGAAACTTTGAGTGAAACACAAAACACCTCAGTTAAACATGAAAAAATGATAAAACAAGTAGAAAGTTGAATACCTTCGGGCCTTCTGGACCTGGTGGGCCAACATCGCCTCGATCGCCCTGTGCAGACACAGAGAGACAGACACATTGACTCAGAGAAAGGGGACCAGCAAACAGATTGTGAGTGGACAACACAAGCAAAGGGACAAATCATTTGTTAAAACTCCTGCAGAGGTGCTGTAAAAGTCCGACTATGATCTTTACTGTCATATGTCTACTGTCTTTGTGAAACCTGCTTAAAGCACAAAGCTAGGTCAACTTTTTTTTGGCCAACACACTCTAGGTGAACAATAAAACTACACGTGTTTCAGTTTAAGAAATGCAAGACAATTTCTGCTTCTACATTCATCACTACAAGTACTAAAAAAACATGATACATAAAAGTCTACCATTACTCGGGGGAATAGATGTTTATTGCTTACTGTTCAGGTTTTTAAAAAAATCCATTAATTACTCAATGGATAATGTGTGCAATAGTCTGTGCACTGAAATAAATACTTCCCAGGCAATCTAACCACATTCTGAATTCTAGAGATAATATTCATTTTCAAAAGTGAAAAGAGATCACCTTTTGTCCTGGCACACCTGGCTCCCCCTGGAGAGATAAAACAAAGTGTGTACATACAAACTACAAATCCAGCCAGTGCATCCATTCAGTGTTTTATATTGACAGCTGCACAGAAAAGCATGTGGCTGAGGCTTGATTTGAGGCCTTCAAAGTCATGTTTTCAACCCAGATGCTTTGGTCATGCTGCAGCTCAGCTATTACTGCTCATGCTGAAACCCATCGTAAGTGAGAACCACACTGAGAGATTCAGTTTGTTCTTCAGAGTGAGAGGTGTTTAGAGGACTGTTTGTTTCTCGGACTTCACAAAATACTTTCCTCCTTTTAAATAATCTGTGACAAGCATCATCAATCCAAAGGGAATGTGTCGTGTTGTGTAGGTGGAGTCTTTCTGAGACAGTGGAAACATTTGACTTGATCCCTGTTTCATGTGGCTTGTTGTATTTGGGCCTGAGTGTGTTTGTCTGTAGTAACTCTGGGGTCATCATGAAAGGCCACAATGATGCTAATCAAGTTTTTTTTTTATAGTAATTTTGCTGTTTGGACAAGAAGAGAAATGTGTTTACCTTCAGTCCTGGTAAAAGCTGCAGAAACAATGTAGAAATCAGTAGGTTAAAGTCACAGCAACAAACTTTCACTAATGAGAATGTTCTGGAAAAATAAAGGTGAAGGACTCACTGAACCAGTGCTTACCCTTGGGTCTTTTCCTGGTTTGCCTGGTTCACCAGGCTTCCCCTGTATAAAAAGAGCAAAAAATCTTTACACAAACTACAATACCAGATCCATGGCATTTGAATTTGAAAAGATGCTGTTTGTGCATAGTGACACAATGGCAGTAAATTCAAACGAACTTTTTCCACAAAAAAATCAAAGCTAGCACAACAGGAAAGTATCAGGTTTGAGCTCGCACCTAAAGCTTTTAAAGACTGAACAGCTCTATTGGCTTTGTTGTCTAAGTGCAAAGTTGATTAGTGGTTTTGTATTCTGAGGCTCTGATGTCAGTGGACAGCAGAATGTCCAGGTTTTAATGGTGTCCCAGAGCAAGTAGAGGTCATCATGAGAGGGTGAAGTTGTGACTCCCATTTTGAGTCTAGACTGATATTTGTAATATTCTTACTATGTTTTCACTTCCACAGGAGCAGTCTGAGTTTAGAAGCACAAATATTGTGTCCACAGTGGTTACGTTGGTTAAGACTCGCCTGTTTACAACTTGTAAGGGTTCCGTCCTGCATTGCTCTTCCTGAGGTTTCTTCCATTTTTTTTCCCATTAAAGAGTTTTTAGGTGAGTTTTTCCTTCTCCAAATGAAGGGTCTAAACACAAAGGGTCGTATGCTGTACAAATTGTGATGCCCCTTGAGCCAAATTCTGATTTGTGATACTGGACTATATACATGAAATGTACTTGACTAGACTATGACATTGGACTGCTCAAGACTGTTGTATGATTGTGCATTTACAGTTTAACCAGGATAAGGAAGTCAGAAAGTTTGAGGAGATGGACACACACATTGAATAGTCACTGATGCAAACAAACGGGCTGATTTTGAGTTGACATCAGATGAAGGTAACATCAGCTTATGCTGTTTTTGAGTCTCTGCCCAACAACTTCTGTTGACTGTGCAAAGGCAGAAATGTTTGGTAAGATGATTAATTAAAAGTAAAAGAAGAATTTTAATTTCTGGGTGAACTCAGACTAGGACTCACCGGTGGACCACTGGCTCCATTCAGACCTGGGATCCCGGGGGGTCCTGGGGGCCCTGGGGGTCCCTGCACTCCAGGCTCGCCCTGCTGAGAGACCTTGAGTTACAACCTGCCATGCTGGAGACGGCATCACCACACTGGCCATGCCAACACAACAACCTCACATTACACCGCAAATAACTGCAGCAGGGGGGTTGCAGAGAGAAAGGTTAGCTGGGGAGCAAGGCAAGCAGTTATAATGCTTGAGCACGGAGATTAATTCATGACTTTGGGAATTCTTATTTGAGTTAAAATATTCTAAACTCAAGGTTCACTTATTATCTTTTCTAGGGCTGTCTCCAGCCACCTGCTAATTAAGTACCCCTGGACCCTGGGTAAAGAACTGGAAACCTGTCACTACATTGAGGGCCAACTGAATGCACAATATCAGCTGTTGGTGAACAGAAGACCAAAACCAATCACATGAGAAAATGGGAAGTGGTCGAAGTCATTGACCAGGAGTCAGTGGACAGCCTGAGAAAGATCAAGGAGGACATTTACATCTAATGCCAGTCCACCTTTGAACACAGACGGGGCTTATGATTAGGTGGTTATCATGATTATATGAGCTATAGAGAAAGGTACTAAGTATGCCATGTCTTCAGAATATTTTATCACAGATGTGGTTATAATACTTTCTCTTCTCAATGACTACCTTTTTTTTGGAGGGCAAAGCACTGGGAAATAAGTGACACTGATGTAGTTGTTTTTAAAGTTTTGGAAGGCCACACAGAATGAAGGCTCATTGTCCTGGCTCTCTTATTTTTCCAGAGCTTGTAGCCAAAGATGCGAAGGGTTTAGCTTTAAATTCTCATGGGGTAAAAAAAAGTTGCAATTAGATATCACAAAAGATCCTTAACTGTATAAATTATTCACGTTTATTGTCTTTATTTGCCATGAATCAATGCAAAAACTGATCTTTCCTGCGGTTTCTTTGAAATACACAGCTAATCTGTGTGTGGTTATTCTGAAGGCTTCTCACTCACAGAGCACTGGAAAATGTTCTCAAACCAAACCCACGACTAAACAAAATCAAATCACACAAATTTACAATGAACACAGGCTATGAAGAGCATCAATGGCTGAAATAAATGTGTCTGGCTGATACATGTCCTGAATCTGCTTCTCCTTTGTTTCACGCCAAAATAATTTCCGCTACTCATCTTTTGTAACTCATAAAATCCATTTCCTGATTGCTACAGGTCAATATTTTATGGAGAAGACATCTCCTTATGGAAATATCCATTATCATGACTTTTATTCTACAGTAGATACAAATTGCACAAATGGTCTGACTTAGAAAAGTTCCCAACACAAAGTCTTGGCCTTACTTCAGTCACTGGACAATCACTGTATTACTGTAGGAGAACACACACGTACAGTTGCTCAGGACCAGAGAGTGCTGTCAGGCATCTATTCTGAAATACTGGAGAACATCCATCCACATTATTACATTGTTATTTTATCATTACTCCTCTGCACTGCAGCGCAGAATGTCTCCACATACGATTTATGTCTCTGGGCAGGTTATGCTTTCTCAGGTTATATACACACTGTTGTGGGTAGACTGCAACTGCCAATAGCTTATATGTGCTGCTCTGCACAATTTGACCACATTCATGATAGAGCATTCTAGAGAAAAGAAAAATCTGGAATAATTTTATTCTCATCACAATGGAAACCCCATTATCTTTGTCCTGGCACATGGTATATGATGCCAACAGACAGACAGATGCCAACTAAGCCAACCTGTGCCAAGTGACCCACAGGGTCACTGAGCACACTGAAGCTCAGTCACACACAGCTTTGTCCAGAGTTGTAGAAACTGATGGACAGTAATGGCTGCAGGACAATGTAAATACTTTACATGTCTCTTTGAATGAGTTAAGATACATGGCAAAGGATTGGTAATGTATTTAAATTAACATCTACTTATTCATGGTCTTAAGTTGTATTTAAACATTACAGCTGCTATGAACAGTTGTGGATATCATTTTCAGCACCTGCAGTTGTTATAGAGCAACCACACAGAATGTTCTGGTATGTAATGTAATGGCATTTATTTTGCACAGCCCAGTAGCCCTAGGATTTATGTTCAAATTGGTGATGACCATTTACATGCAGTACCAACATCCAGTGCCACACAGGAAGTGTGGCCAAGGCAGAAAGTAAGGGCATCCAATGGGTGTCCAATTCTTGTGAGAGAGTGGAGTGTGTCCCATCACAGACCAGCAATTAATATTTGCTTTTTGTTTTTCTGTTTGTTTGTTTTTTTATTTCATTTTTTAGTTATCTAACCTTAACCATAGTTTATATGCCAAATCAACAGTCCATTATCATCTGTCCATTAAGTTGGACATACATAGTTGCCATGCATAGATATTATGGAAAGAAAGATTTAAAAAATGTATTTATATATATTGTATTGGATGTAAATGAAGATTTTGGAGAATCATCAATATGAAGCTTCTTGATTGGTGATAGGGTTGATTTTGCAATAGTAAAATACATTTTAGTAAGAAGGTAGTACACATGAATGTGCATAAGTGATGTTTTCCATCTTTTATTATACTTTTATATGTGTCGATCTGACTACTACAGCATTTTTCAAGTGAGGTCAAACCAGTTGGTTAAATGGCACCAATTTTATGCATAAAGGTCAGTTTATTAATCACATGGAATACAACTAAACTTCAATGCTATATGCATTGCATTGTGGGAAATGTAGGATCCAGTAATTCTTGGACCTTCAACTAGGCAGTGAATGTCAGGATATTCTGGCCTCTACTACCTTAAAAATATTGTTTTATCAGTCTCTTTTGAGTCCTTCAACTCCATGTGAGAGCACTATCATGTCACTCTTAGGGAAAGATGTTGGTCTGTGCGAAACTATAAATGCAAACAAAATGATGCTGTTGTCAAAAGCAAATACTTTAAACAATTAATAGTGTTTGCTTTTGCCACTGAAGATAAATCAAAAATGCATACTTATGAATGCATATTTGAGATTTAACTTCAGTGGCAAATGCAAATCACAGGAAAGTCTGGTTAGATTTTATTTGTATTGTTTTATTGTTTGTTTGTTTTCCTTTTCATTCATCTTAGTGATTTATCAGTTCATTATTAGGTGACTTTAGTTAAATGAAGTAACCACAATGATTGGTTTTAATTACCAGTATTTAAATTTTTGATTAAAGAAGGCTTTAAATAAAACATAAGGATTTTGTAGATTACTTGAAACCTGAAAGAAATACATTTTTTTCACATTTTTGTTTCATTTCCTGTCATGCATTATTGATAGAGAGACCTTTAGCCTTGAATATGACTAAATACTCAGAAGTGGCAGCAGTCAAAAGTTGGTTAATTTCAGCATGATAGCAGAGAAAGGTTGGGGAGGTTTTGGCGACGGGTGGCGGCGGTTGGCATCCACAGGGCGGGCACAGAGGAGGGGACAAGTAGGGGGCAGAGAGAATTGTACCTTGAGGCGTTTTAGGATTAGAGGGCTTATTGAGGGCATGTTGCGCACGGTGATGGGCAACATCTGCCGGGGGCAGTCACAAAGCACAGGTGGCCAGCGGTGCAAAAGGGTCACAGGGCAAAGGTCACCAGGAGGCCAGAGAAAGGAAACAAGGTAGAACCAGGAGAACGAGGGAAGAAATGGGGTAGGGATATGGGGGGAAAAGAGAAACATGAGAGTGAAAAGCAAGGAAATGGGAAGGCAAAGGGGAGAAAAAGGAAACAAAGTTTAAGAAAGGAAAGACAAAAAGAGGCACCAGCAGAGCAAACTATGGGCCTGGAGTGGCAAAGGGGATGGTTGATGTACATGATGCTTCTTTATTTCAAATCAATGCCAAAGCATTCAAATTTCTTAGCTACTGTCAGAGTCGGTTGGTTCCATGTCATCAAGCATCCTCTATTTGTGCATCAATGTCCCCATTAACAGCAAGCCAGGCCCCTAGATTGCAGCGGAGCAGAGGTGGGCGCCAGTCTTGCCACAAAGAGAGTACAGCAGTACAGTTACAGTACACATCCAGACTTACTGTGGCCAACTGTCCAACACAGGGCTGTACAATACGCCGCTTCTGTTGAAATGACCAGCATGATCAGATACAAGTTTATGAGAGGCGGTACAGGTATGATACCGCTGACAGCTACATTACCCCACTGACACCAAGCAGAACCAGCTGCATGTAACTTGCCTACTTTTCACATAGTGTACATATTTCCACAATTGTTATTATGCAAAAGGCAGATATTACCTTCACCCAATACCTGAAACCCAAACAAAGTATTCACTACGATTTACTACTTTAACATACATATGTCTAGTGTTAAGTCAGTTTTGGAACATATTCCTTTTCATTGTGTAATGAGTCATACTATTTTTAAGCAGATCATCTGAAAGCCAAAATAACAACCATACTATTTCTATGGAAATATATACAGCATGTTATAAGTAAATATAAGTAGGGGTATAAATGTAGTAAAAGTAGGCAAGTGTGCTGCTTTGTCCTTCACCATTTCTAGCTATCCACCACAACTGACAACAGGTTTAGATGTTTGTCAATAGTAATTGCATTTTTTGCTGTTGTTTGTTTGCTTGGTTTTCTTCTTGGAATTAATTACTGACCAAAATGAATTTCCAAATGGCAGACAGTGTGCCATTGAAAGTGGAAAATAAAATGGTCATCTGTCATTAATTTGTAATTTATTTTTTGTCATTCATCATGTGCACACAAATGGAAATTTCTACTTTAATTCAGTGATTTAATTTCAATATTGGCATCCTGTGCTTCAGTAGTACGTACAATTAATCTTAATTCCAGTAACAATTCAAAGAGACCTTGTCACCACATTGATCTTTTTTTTTCTTTTGGGTGGAGAGCAGAGGGTTGAGGAGTGCCTTGGCTCGAGGGCACTGGCTCTCTTTGCGGCACGACTTGGTGACACCTCCGCTGAGGGTTATCTACTGGGGTGTTTGGAGGCACCCACAAACCTTCAACATCAGAGCCTGACTGGAGCGCAAGGCAGCCAGGGTTTTCAGAGGAAGATCCTGCACAAAGAGGCCCTACACACCAGGGAAGTGGTCATTTCAGTCAGTGCTGGTGATGGTGGGAACGAGCCATTATCCGACCACAAAACAGTAAGTCATGTCCTGTGAAGTCTAACTTTAAGATGAATTGAGTTTATTCTTAGAGAGAGAGAGATGATCAGATGGATATCAATCTCACAAATTTATGTTACAGAGTCAGGATGTGGTTTGCCTAGCTTACCATTAAGCTTGAAAGCCGGGGAAACCAGCTTTATATGAACAGAAATGTAAAATAGTCATAATTTATGATTTTGAAAGAAAGCAAATAAGCAAAGTTCCCAAAATGTTAAACTATTCTTTTAATAATAGGGGCTGCTGTTGAAATACACATTACATAAAAACATGAGAAATACTTGCTGATCTTGCTGGCTCTGTCCTGAAAGGCAAACTCTCTGAACACTGAACATTTCACCTCCACCAACAGTGATCCTAAATGCGTCCCACTACAGGACTGGGGTCTGGGGTGTGAGCAGACACTGGGAATGGACCTCCCATACAGACTGCTGCAGGGGGCTCAGAAGTTTATGAAAAACAAATGAAACAGGCATACAGCTTGTTAGAAAAAAGGGGCTGGGCTTCCAAAACCCCCAGCTTTGATCATCTTAGCAGGGGCAGTGTAATAACGGAATGGTTGAATTATGCTGGAAATGGCTATCTGAAAAATCCCCCTTTACACAGGAGACTGTTCTTGGCACCCCCACAAACAGGCCAGTATCACATCCCACTATATGATCCAGCAGGCTGCCAATAATTGCCTTGCTTTCTCTCAACCACCAAACCCCGGAGACGGAGGAGACCAAAGAACTGCAGAACTTTGCATGTGCTACCCATCATTGTGCTACCCGCCATTTGTCTGTCCAGCTTCTGCAGTAGTTCCTCCTCTTCCAGCTTCACTTGTCTATTCTATTACAAAACTGTACTTACAGGTGGACCTGTGAGACATAATGTTACACACCGGAGGATGGGCAGCTTCAGTTCGTGCTATAATAATAACATTTTTATTGCAATGCAAAAGGCAGACTCAAATCAATTTTAAAATTTTGGCATAAACATTGATGGTGATGTGGTAGCTTTCTGTGAAATAGTTATGTGAAAGAATTCCACAGTAATGTTTTCTTACCCTGTGTGTGTAGTCTCCACATACACCCTGGAGAGAACAGAAAAAAAGTTCAATAAGAAATAAGAAGACCAGAAATAATGGGGGGTTTTCACATAGTTTTTTCAAACTACTCCAAACCATGTCTCACCTTCTCCCCTTTGGGTCCAGGTTCCCCCTAGAAAGCAAAACAAGTGAATGAGATAGATGAGTGGTTAAGGACTTAGTTTAAAAGATTACCAGGTTATTATCTCAGGACTGAAATCAGACTGCAGAAACTTACTGGGAGTCCTTTAGGACCACGCTGACCCTGAAGAACAACAGCAAAAACGTCAGTCTTGAATATGATGTGATTTGATTGGACATTGATTTCACAAAGACTGAATACAAATTCCTTCAATCATCAAGAGTAAAAAAGTAATATTTCTCAGGTAATTTTTGACCCTGCCAGGCCAAACTTAAAATATTCCTCTAAGTCCTCTCTTTAAACAAACAGAAAAGAAAAAAATACTGATTTACTCTGGAGTATTTAAACTTGATTTCTGTGATCATTGTCCAGTAGCTTGCGTTAGAATCCCAGGATAAAAAACTAGGTCTGCGTAATGCGATTACAAGAAATTTCAAACATTTTCATGAACAGGTCTTCTTGAATGATCTTCTGGCAAATGACATTCATCACACGGCTAAAATCACAGGTGCTGAATTAGTCTTTTAACTCAGTAGTTGATAAGCATGCAAGAAGCAGAGTAGTAGTAGAGAATGGGCCGTGTTCCTGGTTCTCAGAGGAAATTTAATCTGTAATTAAGGAGAGGAATAAAGGCTGGACCCCAGTCACTGGCTTGCTTTTAGGCAGCTTAGATAAAAAATGCACATCTGCAATAAGAACGGCTAAATCTAATGATTATTTGTTCCTTGATTTAAACTCATATTTAAATCCAGTAAAGTTACAGAGGGCAGTGAATTCTCTAAACCATAAGTCTTCCCTCTCATTTCTGTTATCTTCTGGTGACGTGGCCAATGCATTAGGTATAGATTTAAAGAATTCAGTTTGCAAGGATAAACTCCATCCCTACTTTTACTGTTTACTTTTTGCTTGCTGCATCAATTGTAGTCAGCTACATCACATATATTTAACCTTTCAGGTTTAATTTCAGGTTACAATTCGTAAAGTCTGGAAAACCTAATAGAGGTGGTGGAACTTAACAACTATATGCCTATTTCTAAATTGTCTTGTCTCATGACAAAGTAGAATCTCTAGTAAATAATCAGCTGAAATCATTCCTCTCGCGGCTGTTTTAAAAACGAGCTGACAGCAATCTAATGTAAAGTTCTGTGCATATCAACTACATGGCTGACATAGCTTGAAGTCAGTTAGTTTGTATGTTACACTGCTAATTGTACATACTACCCAGTAAATATGGAGCACCTTGTAGCAGTTTGGTAAGTGTCTGTTTGCCGCTTCACACCTTCTCTCCTGGTTGTTGATTAGGAACTTTCTTTGCTAGGTAAGTTTAGGTTTGAGTTAGTTTAGTTCAAATAAAGGTTGGAAGGAGTTGAAAGGAAGCTGATGAATTAGCTACAGGAGTCTATTCCAATTACTCGTTGTCAGTGAAGGCACTCAGTTTGACTTCCTGTCAGGCCCTGTGGTGTGCCCAGTGTGAGTAGCTGTCAGAGCTCAGCGACCAGTTGATTAATGAACTCGGGGAGAGGGCCCAGTAGGACACATCCAGTGCACCCCATGCTGGTGACCCCACAGACGCAGCAGCTCAAACCACTTTGTGAAGGCAACAGCATCTCTATACACTTACCAGACAAGCCCCCATAGCCCCTTTCAACACTCCCTGACATTTGTCAGGAAGGAGACTAAGAAACAGGGGCTCATTGCGGGGCCATTAATCAACATTAAGTATTATTCAACCTCACTTGGCTTCCTGGAAATTTTGCTATTTGTACTGGCTTGGAGTTCACTGGAGCTGGATGCAGAAGGTGCAAGTCTCCCCACTTTGTAAAACAAACCCCGCCATGATGACTCCCCCTGCCCCCATCTGACTAAGAGCAATGGCTCTCAAGCAGAGGCATGTGAGAAGCTACTGAAATCAGCAGTGGGAGTGATAAAACCAGAACATCATCAGCGGCTGGACAACGCTGACCTACACCATAACATCATCCAAGAAGAATAAAGCTCTTTTTTCTCCAAATCTCTACTGAACCCAGAGGATGATCTAAATTGCTGGGGGAAATGGCCAACTGAAGTAATTCAAACAGTCAGAGTAAGTTGTTTTTTTACCAGCTCTATCACCAGACAAGAACATTGATATGGGATGATTTTGCAAAACCTCAGAAAATAATTATGCTCAATGCCAATGGTTTTTTTTTTTTTGAAAATTTCTCAGTTTTTAAAATATGTGCGCTTCGCTTCTTCAGTATGGTTAAGAGTAGGAGTAGGGAAAGATCATGATCATGACAAATAAACTATGGTAAAGGTTAGGCAAATGGTTAAATGTTTGGTTAAGATTAAGGACATAAATTTTAATAGCCTGTGGAATCTGGAAATCTGCATACTTGCTTTAGCTGTGTCACAGCTGAGAATCAGCCACAGTAAGTCATCTTCACATCATTAGTTATGAACAACACGGTGATGGATTTCAAACACCTAGTCCTGCTCTACTTGCAACATGATGTTTATTGTCCTTATGGCTAAAAAAGAATTAAAACATTTGGTAGTGTTGAAGAAAATGCTTGAGACATTGAATCTTCTCAAGCCTCAGTAAGCACAGTCTAAAATCCTATAGTGCCACTCAGTAGGAGTTTTACCTACTAACCCTGGTTGAAAGTCAGAGTGTGGCTAGTAGCTCCCATCTGTCTTGACCTTTTCCCCACTGCATGCAACCTACTGTTAGCTCATTACTGCGTTACATAAATCAGCCCCTACTCTGTTTTTCTTATAACTTTATAGGTACAAAATAAACATGCAGCTAACAGCAAAAGAAGGTTCAACCCAAATGGCATTTTAATGTAACTATGTTTCTATAAAATTTAAGGAATGCTTACCATGTCTCCCTTCAGTCCATTCTGTCCCTGTGTGAACATTAAAACATTCAGTGCAGGTGGTCAAATAATCCATAATCAATCTAAACAAATACCTCTGTTTGATTCCTTTGGAAAAACTTCTTTGAAATATCCATAGCATGTTTAACTCCACCCTATAGTAACAGCCATGACACTAAGAGAGATTTTATTAGAGTAATGACCATAATCATTCTTAGCTTAATTACGCTTATTTTCACAGATAATTACAGTTCTGGGAACTGAAGTAGCCTCAATTACTCAGTTATTTCACTGTTTGACAGGAACTTGGGGAAACTCACAGGTTTGCCATCCAATCCAATTGGTCCCTAGGACAAAGGAAGAGAAGGAAATGTTTGAGCACATATGGAAATCAGCAACTGCATCACAAACGTCTGCACCATCAACAGGCCCCAAAACTACATCAGTTGGCAAAGTAGCTGTTTGCAAATACTCGCTAAATACATAACAATGACAGTAAAATGCACTGTCAGTGCAGATTAATTCATTAATGTTGGCACTCCAGTGAAATTTAGGTTACGATTAGCCCTGACTTTGTACCATGGGCACAGGCTTCTAAGACTAGGAATTATCTGTCGTTCAAGACTTCATAAATTTAGTTACAGGAGAAAGTAGTAATTAGTCACTGGTTGTGTGTCATTTGGTAGCTGATTTAGCATTAATCAGGAACAGTTCATCAACAAGGTGATCAGAATGCAGATTTACAGAGATTATTCACAAACAACTAATTAACTATTTATTAATTAGCAGTTACGTTATGATTTGTTCCTCACTTGTTCCTTGATAACTAATAATCATTTTGTGTAATTGCACTTTGCTATCTTTTTCTCATTAAAGTAAAATCTAAAATTTCCAGCTTTTACGCAAATCTTTAAAACATAATTTTCAACCAGACAGACAGCATGGCCAGGACTTACTGGAAAGCCTGGAAATCCTCTTGTTCCAGGTTGTCCCTAAAGAGAAACAGAAAAAAAAAACCCAATCAGTGTGTTTGTTGTACCTTTGATAGTCTGACATAAAAATCAGCTGGAGGCAGACACAGTCCTCTTCCACAATCCCTACTCAGTGAGTACTGAAACTGATTATGACACAAGGAGTGATACTGAAGACCCTGTGGAATACGTTAAGCATGTGTGAGTGCACTCCCTCTACAGAGGAGGAAACTGGACGCTGGAATGGAACACTGAAAGGAAAAGAACAAGTTCTTATCTAACAGGGATGTACGTCCAGGGAGAAAAGGTGAATGAGCTCAGTGAGTGTATGTCAATAACAATTAGCCAGCACACTCTGATGGTGGTCTGTTTGAGCTTTTCTACCCTGCTTCTCAGACTGGTACAAGACATTTAATATCCCCGGGAAAAGGAGTGAAGAGAAAATAAAAATGTAGGGAAACACAAGACAGAGATGAATGTGACCAATGAAACAGAGTGTCTGGAAGCAGCAGTGGTTACAGGGAGCTCTGAATGGTTTCTTCCCCTCTGGGATGTTCAGGGTTTCTTGAAAAAAAATGCCAGACAAGCCCTCAAAGTTCATGATTTTTTATAGTCTTTAAAAGTCTGTATAACCTGACAAATAAATACAGTTTTACGAGATCGAGAATAAACTTTCATGTTCACTGTCTAGGAAGGAAGTCCCAAAAGTGCTAAAAAAAATTGAAAAAGCCAGAAGTTGGACCTTAGTGATAATAGTGCTTAGAAAAATGGAAAACATCAACCCATTGATGAAGACCAGGAGATGTGGCTGAAAGCTCCTGCAACTTCAAACTTTTTTTTTCACCTTTCACACAGACTGGCTTTGAAATGCATTTTGCATCTAAAGTTTGTATTGAAAACAACCATTATGTACCTTAAAAACTGCATGTTGTTTAATTTGTTTTTAAGTCATTGTGCATGTGCTTTAAAACATCATGTTCATATTACTGGAACATTACTTCTTTGCAGCCCATAGTCAAGCTAAGTTGAAAACCTTCTGAAAACATTTAGAATGGAAAATATTTTCGCAATCATTCATCTAACCTGATGAACAACGTGGCAATAAGTCAAGGCACTTGGCTCACCTAGGCTGTAATTTCCTCTCGTTCTCCTCACCTCTCTGTTGAAATAATTCCCTTGTTGCATCTAAGGTCATGAATGGAGTCTCCATGTCAGTGTCAGCTGCTGACGTTAGCTAACTTTGATGCGTTTCTGACTGACTGGTGCAGGAGGAGCTTTCTCTGCAGCCTGTTATTCATTAAATGCCTATGTCTATTACCATCCAGGAGGAGTGGGCACTGATGTAAGATAAGAGCATTACTAGGTGTAGGGAGAGGTGAAGACACTTACAGGAGGCCCTCTTGGTCCAATGATAGACAGACCTGGCTCGCCTGGTGCTCCCTATAGACAGATAGAAAGACAGGAAGAAAACATAACAAAAAAATAGGATGGAGAGGGTATTCTACTTGCATTTTCCACCTATATGTCAAATCAAATCAAATCACATATAAACACACATTAAAAGTATAGTGAATTTCTTAGGAGCTCCACAAATCTAACAAATAGATTAAAAAAATACAGATTATTTTAACAATAAAATATAAAATAATCTAGCAAATAGATTTTTTAAAAATTAAACAGAAATACGTAAACTAATGAACTGTGGAACAATGAACAATATTGTCAGTAATGATTTTCAAAGTTGTGCATTTCAGAAAAATGAAACAGCAAAAAAATAGAACATAAAAAGTATAGAGTTTCAAAATAAGTAAATAGTTATACAATATCACGTAGTGAGTTTCAGAAAGATAAATACTGAAAAATATTGATGATGATTAATAACGCATTACATGGACAAAAGAAGATATTTATGTGCATAAGCGAGATGCATAAACGAGTTCCACTGGAGTTATAAGAAGGCATTTGCCAGGCATAGAGAGTCTACCAAAAGATGCCAGAAAACACATTATGATACACCCCTGCAGTTCAACTACCAATAAATGAGTCCTTATCTCAACAACGAAGCATCTCTGGGATCCCAGGAAGCAAACAAAAATACTCAGTTTGAGACTCAACACCATCTGTTGGCCAACAGAAATAAACCAAAGTGACGCCTCTTGTCACTTGATATGTTGACATATAACGTTACGCTGGTTAAAAATGTACCGTAACCGGTCCGAAGCCGGCCGGCACCACCAGGTTAGCCGGCTAGCTCGGTGAGCATGTTTCATTAAACAGGCTTCATTCAGCTCCACCCTCACTCCACCTCTTTGTCCATATTTGGATTAACCAAAGTTAGGTGATGTCCCCACTGCCAAGATGGCTGCGCACTACAATTAGCTTCATTTTTGCTTTTCAGAAATCTACGGGTGACATCACGGACACTACATCTATGTTTTACACAGTCTATGCTTTGGAGGCACTGTTCCACATTTGATTGCAGTCCAGAATTTAGCTTGACTTTTTGCTGTTTTAAGGTCTGGTATCATCAGGCCTAAGTGCTCCAATCATTTTCATCCCCAACAAACTGGATCTGATTTCAGGTTCGAACTTCATAACTCAACAGTGTGATCCAAAAGGTGAGCGGTGTTGTACAAACAGTGGAGTGCCTTTGGGCTCTGGATTTAGTGCAAAACAACTGATTTCCACTGTGACAGCAGTGATCTGTGCAGCCCTTCTGACCATCCCAGCACAATCCCACAAACTACAGAGGCCAATGTCCAGCACTTTCCTTTTATAAGCTTCTCTCCTCCTGAAAGGAAACCCTATCCCAAGGACATTTCTGATTGTCCTGGTCATCCATCAAAGACAAAACTAATTCTAAGTATTTCTACTTTAGGAGGCCAAGACTTTGTTTTCTCACTCTTGGTTTGATGGCAGATATATCACTCAGGGGTCAGAAGGCAAAGGTGATGATGGAAAAGAGGGTTCATGTCATCTGAGGCAATTTTCATTTACTTCCTTGGTTTTCCGCTGCGTTAGTAGATTAGACAAGTGAAAATCTACAGATACACTTTTCTAGAGATTGGATTACTTTGGTTGTAAGAGGTCAAGGTAACAAGGCAAAGTTAGAATCACAACTAAATCCAGGACCCACTCAGAGCAAATACACACACATCACGTCAACCAGTCTGTGGAATCCCAAGCAGACAAATCTATGTAGATCTCATTTCCTTTTAAATTACATTTTCTCGAGCCCATAAAGAGTAGAGTGTCCATCTGCTGTGGTTCTTTTTTTTTTTTTGGTTTGTTTTTATAAAACCGATCCATAATGTCTTTCTGTTTTTTCTCTCAGCCTGACTCAGTTTGCCAGTCACCACTCTCCCACAAAACCCACAGAAGCCATTTGTTTGAAGAATTCAGTGTTCTGGAAAAGCTTGTCTTCACTTATTTTCTATTTGCCTGCCTCACTCTTCCTTTCCTGAGGAAGATGCTTCCTTCTAAGAGATGATCTACAGCCAATTCTGCTGTGCATAATTCCTGGATTTCTTCATCCTCTCTTGGCAGCTACTGTAAAGACAAACCACACATGGGACAAATCCCAATCACACTATTACAATGTGTCCCCTGCCTAGAAATAAAAAGGAACCCAACAGATTCTTTTCGATGAGGATTGGTAGAGCGATCCAAAAAGTCAGCACTACATTGTCTGCTTCTCCATTTACTGTCTCGGTGGCTAGGTTACTATTTCTGTTGTCTCATGAGTCGTGCCAAGGCTAAAACTACTTGTGGTTTGGATGACTAACCATATTAAAGACGCTTGATAAACAATCACACTTGTCATTGTAGTATGACAGTCAAGAATGTGCTTAGTGTATTCCCTTTCACTGAATATCAATCAGTCCAACACATCACAAATCACATTGTACTTGATGAGAGCAAATCTGTAAATCTGCTGTTTCTGGCTTTGATAGAGCTGATAGATTTGGACCTTATGATTGCTTTACCGAATGTGGAAAGACAGTTTTGAAAATTATTCACATTCAAGCGGCACATGTATTTGCAACATACTGAGGTGCCTTAACAAACAGTCTTAACACATCCTGCAGATACAGACCAACGTTATCATCCCATTGGAGAGGTGTTGATATGTAAATATCAAATATATGTTCTCCTGCTCTGTTTTGGTCTCCACCAACTCTGGGGAACATACCCGGCTCCTTAGCTACTAAATGCTAGGCTTTCTTTAGCAGCTAATTGCTAACTTTGTCTGTCTGTAGTTTGATGCTGGGCAGGTAATATTGCTGGAAACAAAACTGAAATGAAGGAAATTTACAGGCTGGAAAATCAAAACTTTGGGATAAAAGAGGCTAAAAAGCTATATAAAACCGAAGGCAGCGTTAGACAAGCCACCTACAAGGTCAAAGAAATTGCTCACTATTTTGGGAAATACTGCTAGTGAGGCAAAAAGATTCAGGAAGTGAGCAAGTGTAGTTCCAAAAATGTACAGCTACTTTAAAGGTGCCCTGTGGAGTTTTCTTCTAAACTGAATTTCTGTTTACATGCAGAGTTTCTCACCAACAGACACTGTTTGTATCTTTGAGGCCAAACAAATGTGTTGAATATATTTCCATCCTCATAAAACATTTGCAAAGCAGATTTTGAAACTTGTATAGTTTACATGCACATATTATCAGCTTGCATATTGGCTGCCTTTCTTGGCATGTTACTGCCACCTGTTGATCATCAGAATTGTATGACACCATTTGGATACAGCCTCGGCATCTTTGTGTACATTACACATCATTGCTTTGTTGCACTGAAAGTGATCAAAAATTCCTCATGGTACTTGGTTTAACTTATAAGCAGCTTTGCATTTAACTATATGTAACTCCCACATCTGACTTCATTTTCACTTATGAACTAAAATCAGTCTTCAACAAACTGCAGCAGACATCTCTGTTGACACACTTTTGCATTTCATGAAGCCAAGTGGGAGATATCAGAGTCTATAGTAAAATTTGTCGTGTATGTAATTTCCACCTTGAGGCCAATATCAATCCTTTCTCTCCCCCATGGCAGCTCATATTTATGGTAAACTCAGCATGACAGAGAGCTAAGATTTAACTGTTGTGCAATGCACCAGTAACAGCATTTATTTATCTCAATATATAACTCTACTCATTCTAGGTTCTCTTTGAGAATCTCCTCATGTGCTCTGTGGTGGCCTCTATAAATGTCTCTCCACTTTCTGTGGGGAGTCTTAAATTAGATCTTTCAGACGCTTATGTGACAAATCGTTACTATTGTGTTTCATGGTGGAAAGAGTTCAGGTAATCCAACCAGGGTGGGAAAGCATTTACAGAATGTGACTCTCATGGTGTTTGAAAATACAGTCCCTGATATAAATCACATGCTACCTGTACACACAGTACGCTGCACAGCTCTCCACTTCTAACCACCACCACCCACTAAGTCACATTTTGTCAATGACTCAAATTATAGCCTATTTAGATTTCTCTGGTTTTTCTAAGATGCATCCTTCATTCGCAGATTGGGTTGACTGTAGGTGACCAAAGTAACAAAGGACAAGCCAAAAGCAAAAAGCAAATTATATGACAAAGTTGAGGTTTGTCTTTGACTGGCGCTAAATTATGTTTTTTTTTTTTTTAAGGTAATCCTGTGAATGGCACATGCTCCTAAACTTACCTTCTCCCCTGCTTGTCCTTTTAAGCCCTGGGATCAGTCACAGCAGACACAGTCGCATGCAAAAAGGTGTAAAGAGGAGAGAGACACAAAAGAGAGAGGAACCAGTGTTAGAGACATGGAGAGGGTTTGGGACATGCAGCATCCTCAGGACTCATGATGGGGAGGTGTGGTGAAAGAGCAAAGGGGAGCTGCTGTATGTGTCAGTTAAGTGGAGCTAAGTGGAAGCTAAAGGTCTCAGTGTGCTTCAAACAAAGTGCTTGTCAGATCATCTAACACTGTGTGAAACATGCTTTCTGATGGCGGATTCAGGTTTCCAAATAATTATTCAACTTTTTAAAATGTTTGATTTGACATTAATGCCAATTTGATGCAGCTTTTTAAAAAAATTATTCCTACAGCTACTTTCATCACTTATCATGTGTACGGCAGAGTGCAACACTAATTGTTTCAAGAAGAGGTTGTCCAAATGTTATCTCCAGTTGCACAATTCATCGCAATGACATTACAAAGGCATGCAAAAGACAGTTCTTTGATAACATTTTGTCTTTACATGAGTCAGATGTCATTTCGTACAACCATGTTGACTTAAAGCATACTGAGACCTTGATACACTGTGCTACAGCAAATCTGAGTAAGTGTTAACAAGTTCACTTCCTTTGAGAAAGGGCATGAGTGAAACATAGTTCTAGTTTGGGGGTAGAGTTAGACTGACATGTCATTTCACTAACACTGACTTTTCATTTAAAATGAGACATAAACAGGCTAATTCTGAATTTTGTACGCCTTTGATATATCACATATAATCCACTTTTATCACACAATTACACATTTCAGAGGCCTTTCTGGCCCTTTTGATTGTAATATAGAATGTGGCACGAAAAAAATCAAACCATGTCTGATAATTTAGCACTCTGAATTCTTTTTCCATTGTGAATTGAATTGAATGCCTGTAAGCTAAGGAGACCACAGTGTCATATGATTGAAATATATACCTGGTGTTAACTATTATCCACACGTGGCAGGGCTCAAATTCTTCAAAATACGGCCATATCAAAAAGAAATGTTCAAAACTAACCAAATGAATTGTGTGGTAACTCTTTAAATTACAGGCCGTAAACAGCACACAGTAATAACTGGAAGTAAAACCAAAGTAAAACAGATTTTGTAATAAGTGGTTACACTCCATACTACAGCCTGGGTGGGCTGAAAAGGACACCAGAAACAAGCTGACTTAAATAACACACTGCAACATCTCATGCCCAAAGAATACATTATATACGACTGACAGCTGTAAGGCAGCAGCAGGAAAGTCACATTCAGGGATTTATATTGTTGTTTGTGTAGGGTTTATATGGAGTATGTTTCTCTGCATATGAGATAAAGGCACACTGCCAGTATCACTATGTAGTTTCTGAAATATGATTGTGTGCATTCTGCACTGCATAATGTTATCATTCACCATTCACCACCATTCAAGTCTGTAAACATGTGCATTGCTGATCGTTAACAATACACTTTATAAAATAAATCACAGTATAAAATAAAGGTAAAATCATATTATGTTATGATTACTTTTTACTGTATTATATGATTACCTTTATACTATTATCCATTTTTATGATAGCTAATGTTGTAATTGGTAATTACATTGACTTGAAGTGTTAATTGGGTATTGCTTGATATGATGGTGTACTAAAAGGCCTCAAACATAAAAGGCAGCAAAAGTGGCTTTGGGAAAGCCTCGGTTCGTTGTCTCTGTTATCTCTATCGTTTCATTCATGATGTTACATTATCAGCAATTCCAAGCTCACGTAAAGCTGATAAATGTTCAACTGCAATGCTGCACTTACAATATTTATAGAATCAATGATTCATTCAGTTAAAGGCCCCAAACACCCTCAGAGGTGTTTCCAGCTATCTTGGTTGATTTAGACCTCTGGTTGAATTTGGGCAAAACTATGCTGGGATGTGCATGAGGTGATTCCTTGAAGTAACTGGAATGACAAAGTTGTAATTTGTCCCACCCTAACAGGGGATGGCGATATCAATCAAACAGTCTACACAAACCCACTGAGCTCTAATCAGCCAAAATAATTGAAGTTGCCAGTGGTGTGGACAATAGCTATGCAGGGCCTTTAAGGGGAAATAAATCCCAGTCATGAACTGAGCAGCCTGTCTCATAAGTCAGTGCTTTCTTTATAACTAATATGTTGCTTTTGTCATTGGCCATGTCATAATAAATGTAGCCACCACTATAGTTTGCTTTGTGCACAAACTCACCATTCTCCCAGGAATCCCCATACTTCCTTTGTCACCCTATTGACCAGTGCAAATTCAGAAGGAACATGGATCAATAAGAAGGTTAGACTGAAGACTGAAGTGATCTCTTAAAGGGATACCTTGACATGGAGACTTAAAGGGTCATTGTCATTTTCAAGATGCTGCACGAATCTAATCTCATCTAATTCTCATCAAATTCCTCGACACATTATAGAAACAGCATGTTGCTTCACATCACTAACATTGGTTTGTTAGCACTTGAGCAAGCAATTGATTAATGGGTGCCACTACTGAGAAAGAGATGCTAACACTAGGTATACAGAGTTTGTAAAAGTCCTAATGCCATGGTATCCATTTATGGGATATAATCATTTCTGTTGAGCAGGCTTAGTTAGTTAACCATGCCATGCCTAATGCTGAGACTGGAAAACACGCATTCCGTGATACTGTAATAGAAAGAAAACACTTAAATGCAGTCATGCTCAACCCAAGACTCCTGATAAATTTGAGACGTTTGAATATTTCTTATGTCATTTGAGGCAAGTGGTTGATGGCCATGACAAAACCACTGCTGTGACATATTCAGGCCCTGCTCCATGGCTTTATGAACACTTGTCTACCCAGCATCTCCTTTCACACAGCTTCAGATAACCATACACTGGAGCAGTGTTAAAATAACTAAGATGAGGGTATCTATTTCTAAAGCTTCTAAATGCACCTCCCTCTGTCCTCAGCAGCTCTACCAATGTCTAAGGATCAGGCAATGCTCCGGTGCCGACAGCTGTTTGAAGACTCACTGCTGCAGGACGTCATGGACATAAGGAGAGTTGTTGGGTGATTAGATGGGTAAGGCCAGTTGTATCTGCAGGTCAGGGCCCTGCTCTGTAAGTCACAATGTTCACCTGAGCCCTCTGCGAGAAAGGATTTGTGGAGACACAATGCATGACTGAGCAGATTGTGGATAGACTTTTAGGAGCATCTGGGGACTCCCACTCAATTTCCAGCATTAGTTTTTGCTTTATTCTCCTGTTGACTAAATTGACATTGATTGAAAAAAAAACAGGCATGAGACAATGTTCTTATTTAAATTGTGCCTTTGATATTGTGGACTGTAGTATGTTGATACTAAGGGTTTGGGTTCTACAGCAGCCTTCTGCCACTGCATAAAGATATTTTCAGGAAAGATTAGTTAGTGTGACACCTATTCCTGCTTTTAAATGATACAGATTCCACAGTTCTGCTGAAAGTGACACCTGTATCAGCCACTGGGGACAGCAAACACCCAGAGAGGCTACCCTGTCAGAAATGCAACAGAAAAGCAACTAGCGTAACTGTGGCCATAAGGATTCATCACATGAGTTGTTGCAAAAAACATTTATTGCATGAGTGTCCATCCTTCCTCCTCTCTTGCTTTCCCTGAGGTTACCATATAATGAGTAATTTAGCATAGCTGTTCCTCATCTGAATTGAGGATTACTGCAGGGATTGTAAAATCCTCTTGACCTTTTTTTCCCTTAGAAATAAACTTTAACATGGATTTCAACAATGCTGTGTGACACTGGTGTTTGTCCTCTGCATCACGTCCAGTATGAGCATGCATCATTTACTGTGACCCCCATGTGCTGTAGGTCAACACAGAATGTAAATAAAATGAATGAAATTCTGATCAAATTTCTGTTGATATAAAGACAATCACAAAGATTATAATTTTAAAGAGTTAAAGCATGTTGTTGACATTAATCCTAGCAGTGTTTTTTGTAAGATATTCATTTAAAGAGCTGGATTTGGCAGTGCAGGCTGCCGTTGGACAATGCATGTTCCATGTCATGAAACCACTGCACTGCTAAAGCACATAAGCACAGCATGTTTTACTCTGTGGGGCTGGCTCTTATTGACTATTTTCTGTCTTTGTTCAGACATTTTGGAAACACCACCACTCAATGTCAACTGCTCTAAGAAATTCACGAACTCAACAGTAATGTCTGACTGTGACACAGGGGCATCACAGGTACTACAGCATAAAATTGAAACTGCATGCTCAATTTTTCTCCAAATATGTGATGCGAAACTGATTTTAGAATAGATAAGGGAGCATCTCAAAAAAAAAACCCAACTGTCTATTTAATGCTGTGTTGCTGCTACGTTGACTGAAATGTGAACTGCCAATCTTCTTCCCAAGCAATATACCCATTGCCAAACTAAGGGTTGGTCTTGCCTGGCACACAGGATATGTCACTGGATGTGAACATAACCATCAGTGCTAATTATTATATGGTGCCTGCTTTCACACCTCAATCAAACTAATAGCACACCTCGTCTCAGCTGTGTAGATTCTGGACAGAGATTCAGCTGTTTTCAGTCCCTGTGCATCAGATGTGCTGGTATCTCTGTCATTAGTACATGGCACATTTTTTTCAGAGCCTTACTATCAGGCTACGGCTGGGCTCTTTGAAGCCCTGTCCAAGGTCCTGATTTAAACTAAGGCCTTGCATCATCAAAATGGTTTTAATCCATAGCTGATGGCTTTACACGGTGTCTAATGTGATTATTTGCAGTAACTATAAGATACAGCCTCCACCAAAGTAGATTTTAAAGCCATAAAACGATGTGAGTGTTTCAACTCAACAGATCGCTGCTCCATTATTCCTCCTGCTGTATGTCCCAAACATGTTTCTACTCATTTTCTTTGGGCCTGAAAAGACAATGCTCAGGTAGGCTGTTTTCTCCTGGATAGACACACACACACACACACACACACACGTTTGTACAATGTACTTCATTGAGATAACAGTCCCAGCCCTTTACCCTAACCTTGACCATCACAACTAAATGCCTCAACCCAACCCTTACCCTGACCCCTAATCTAAACCTAATTCTTCCTAGACCTTAAATCCAAGTCTGAACCCTCAAACAACCCTTCAAAGGTCTGTCTGAATGTGAGGACTGGCCAAAATGATGTCCTCCTTTTCCAAAAATGTCCTCACTACTACCAATGTCTAAAACTGACATTTGTTCTTACAAGTGCCTGTCACTCTCTTGTGTGGTTTTCAGATTTATTAGGGCCCTGGTAGTCTCCCATTCACTGATGTCTCGGAAAACAGACATACACACTGGAGTAAAAGGATTTATGCTGGTCCTTGGCGGTCCAATGTCAAGGTGTCAGAGGCAGCCTTAAGGAGCCTCAGCTAGTCTCAGGCCAAACACACACACACAAACACACACAGCCACATCAGCATCTTCTCAATTCAATTCAATTTTATTTATATAGCACCAAGTCTCAAGATCAGACATCTCAAGGCACTTTTCATATAGAGCAGGTCTAGACTGTGCTCTTTATAATATTATTTCATTATTCTCACCACCAGTATAAGTACCACTTGTGAAATAGATACCCATGACACCATATTTGTTGTAATATAGTTTTACAGTGGAGGAGATGAGGGTAGATATTTGATGTTAGCTTCATTAATTATGAGTGAATTATTCATTCTTAAACTTCAAGTCAATAGCCAAGAAGTTAGTAGGAATTATAGCAATATTGTACACTATGAGTTTTGTCCACCAGCAAGTGGAGAAACATAAGCTTTCAGTGTGTGTGTGTGTGTGTGTGTGTGTGTGTGTGTGTGTGTGTGTGTCTAAACTGGTTTTAACAGTCACATTGTGCCTTCCTTATGGGGACAAACACAATTGCTCATAATGTAAATCAGTACATTTTAGGTAGGAGACTAGGGTTAATGTTAGGGTTAGGTTAAGGTCAGGCAAGTAGTGGTTATGGTTAGGGTAACATGATGTGTGTGTGTGTGTGTGTGTGTGTGTGAGCTGAGAAGGGAACAGTGCATTTATGATCCATCCATCATATCAGTGGAGTCTACCCCCTGGGTAATAAAGACATATAATGTCACATTCTGAAATAACCACATTCTATGGAAAACACTGCTCCCTGATTTTCAATTCTAACAGGTCCTCTTTCCAAAAACCACATCCTCCCGCCCTCATTCAGTCAAAGACTGCTTGTGATTTCATTTCCCGCTGCTTGACAGGTGTAATCAATCACAAATCCTGGAAGGAATCTTATCCTCGCTTTGACACAAAATGTCAGCAAAACTCTGGCAAAGGAACAAAACATGGCTCTGCTTGAGACTGTTTTATGGACCTGTTTCACAATTGAGCTTGTCAGAACAAAATGGGGGGTTTGCTGGTTGTAACTGGTAGCTCAGGACAAATGTCAGATACTAGATGGCTACCTGTTGTCATGATAGGAACCATCTGGGTTTGACATGTTGAGAATGCTGGCTCAATAGAAAGGAGGAGAGAGTTAGAATGAAGAAAAAAAAGAGGGGTAGAGATGACAACATAGAAGTAGATTTGATTAGAGAGATTATATAAGCACTGTGTTCAAGATGTAGCAGAAATAGGGACAGAATTTGAATTAAAGCAACCAAGAAGCCATGGCACGATCCAGAAGACAGCTCATGGTGTTATGAATAGATAGTGTTAAGGTTTCAAAGCTAGTTCCACTGCTGTACTGACATCTTCCATGTTGAATCCATATCCATATTTGGATGGTTTGTTGGATGGTAAAGTGTCGAGAAGTTGAATGCAACCCTGTTTCTTTAAAAGTATATGGATACAAAACTAGTTTGAGTTAGCAAATGTGTTTTGTAGTAAATGTGTTTCTTGTAAATTTCCCCATTGTGGGACTAATAAAGGAACATCTTATCTTGTAGGTATTCCTGCCTAGAATACAGTTTTTATCTACATAATGAGGAAACATTATTGAACAAGTCGATCAATATATTATGAATCATTTCACTGCCTGTTAACATGTACACATTCACTTTTCAATATTTAACCAAAACCGCCATCTTTCCTAACTAGCATGTGTTTTGGTAGGATGTGTTTTATTGCTTATCAATCAAATTTTTCATTTGTTCAGTAACAGATATATAGTGTCACTTCTTCCTTCAGAAGTTACACAGTTTTTGAAAGTTTCCACGATACAGGATACAATAAATTTAGCAATACATATAATTAGCTACCATGAGCTACAAGCCATCCCAAATCAAGTAAGACCAGGTATTTGTTATGAATTGAACCTTTCATTTGTAAGACAGAGTTTGTTTTATGTCTTTATTCAAAAGTTGCATTGTCTCACTTTAGCCAATGCAACAAGTATGTTACCTCCAAACAAGCAAAACAGATTAATAGGATATAGATGTATTTTGTTGGAGACAGAGTTGCTTCGGCATTTGTACACTGATTTAAACAGATGTCCTGGAGACAGCTATGGCTATCATCTGATAACAATAGCTGGACAGGCTTATACTTAATCTCACTATATCTATGAACATTCAAATTCATTAGAAATCCACAAAAGACATCAGCAGCTAAGAAGACAGCAGGAGGAGAGATCAATACTGCAGGGATCACTATTCATGCATGCAAATACTTCATATAGAGACACACAAAGACACAAGTTAAAAAGACAGTTACCGGAAAGCCTGCTCGTCCAGGAGGACCCTGAAAAAGGGGTGAGAGAAAATTGGTACAAAAAGGAAAGAGTACATTTTACAGATAAAGTCCATATAATGAAAGCTACCTGCACTGAACCAGGCCAGAATAAAATGAACTGGAGAGACTCCAGGTAGTTAATATCTTGTAAGAACATGTTTTATTTTGGCCTTTTTCAGCTTGGTGACTTCACACAGAAAGAACACTGTTGATGCAGTAACATGCCTCTTTAAATTCTGGTCTACAGGGATTCAGTGAATCACATTACAACACAACCAAGATGTTTCTGAACGTAAAAGAACAAACAGTTTCTCCATTTCACTCATGCAAAGATTAGGGAGAATGCATGCTGAAAGTCCTGATGCTTCTGCATAACAAACCCTATTCAAAAGTCCTAATTGATCTCAGCCTACTTGAATACTATGCTAATGTGGATATGACAGCATGTCAGCATGATGGCCTCCACCAAAAACAAAACGCATGGAGCTAGAATACAATGGCTTTCAGTTATGTCCTGATTCAAAGAACAACAACAAGAAGGGGAACATTGTCAAAAGTCAAGAGTGTTTTGTTTTCATTAAGCAAGCAGAGCTCAAATCAATGCTTCTTGTGCTCTTATGTAAAGGATGGAATGCTAATTGGTTTGAAGCCAAAACAGGAACCCTTGACTTTTTTCAAAAAGTTGCTGAGGCATTGATGCTTTGCTGAGGAGAATGATTACTGTCTGCTCTTGAAAGCTGGCATGTCATCAAGAGAGAGAGAGAGAGAGAGAGAGAGAGAGAGAGAGAGAGAACGAGAGAGGGAATGAGTGTGTGTGTGTGTGTGTGTGTGTGTGTGTGTGTGTGTGTGTGTGTGTGTGTGTGCGTGTGTGTGTGTGTGTGTGTGTGTGTGTGTGTGTGCATGGGACTGCTGGCTGACAGCAGGAGAGGGGAAGTCATTCCTATCACATCAGTAACCCTAGATGGAAGGAACATCAAACAATCACCTGAGCTCTTGCTTATTGGCTTTGATGAATGAATGTAAAAGTCTATTGCAGGAAATGCAGCTGTGTTGTGAATTCATTTTTGGAGTGGCTTGATGGTGCATTGTGTCACATGTTAACAGCAGCTGCTGCCAGATTATTGACATATCAAAACATCCAAACTTCTCATACCACTCTGTAGTAGAATCTGCTTGGTCAATAAATCACCAATTTTGCTACAGTGGAGCTTTGCAGCTGTGAGGATGTGAAAGCGTGACGTGCAAGCAATCAGTGTTTATATAGACATATTCTCCACATACTGTAAATTCTCAAATAGTGGCCTTAGTTGACTTTAGTGGCAGGCCTTTATTTTGGACAGGCTAATATTAGAAACAGACCTTTTTGAATTCTAATTTCACCTTTTATAGGTGGAGGTTAGTGCACTAACACTAATGGAAAAAATGACTCTGTTGTCATATTGAAATCCTCCCCAATGTGATTTTTTTCTTATACCGATTTCCCTTAGTTGCGATACAGAACTCATCTTAGGGTCCTTGACATTTCAACTGACAGTGAGCACTTTTTGAAGCAGAATCTGAAAAAAAGTCAAATTATTTAAATTACTAAAACATAACTAACATGCATTGAACTTTGCTTTTGGGGGCGAGGGTTCCTTGGGGCCTGGGGCCTTGGGGCATTTGCCCACTCTGCCTGATTGTTAACGCATGTTGTGGAGAAACAATGAGCTTTTGAAAGATACTGAACATAGAGATTGGCAGTGAAGAAAAGAAGTCTGCACCAGGACTGGTCTGAGAAGTTTCTATGTTTGTATATGATTTGACGTGTTAGCGAAGGTGCTACAGGCTTTTCAGAAACACCTTTCAAGCCTACAGGTGGTGAATACTTGATCGTCAAAAGATTTTCAGTGGAGCATTCCTTTCATGCTGGTCTTATTTTGTTGTGGCTTTGTAATGTTAATCTTTGTAATGCTACATGAAAACAAAAGCCTGTACTATGGGTTAATGTCACCTTTTTGTGTTTGATGTCACTTTGTTGTGCATGGATAGAAGAGAAACAGAAACTGTGTCCAAGTTCTGTGCTGCATACAAATGCAGTAGGTGCTATGTACAACTTGTCACTTGTACTTTTTTGTTAGTAGGCTATTTAAGAAATCAATGTGCTTTTTGTAAAAGGACATAACTTAATGATGTTGATCAAAATACGACTTTGGAATGTCAACTTACATTGTCAATTATAAGAACAGAATTGGGACAGAGCTAGAAAGGACGTTTGTCAGCTAATTAGGAGCCAGTTTGATCAAACTTTTCTTATTCTTTGTTGTTTTTATTTATTAGTACAAACTGAGGACAGCAGCCTGTGGGGATAGCTGAACAGAAAAGTATAACTGCTATGTGCTATGTTTTGGTCACCCTTATTGATTTATGAACCAAAACCATAATTATATAGCTTGTGGGTCTTTTGTAGGCTCTAACTGCTTCTCTGCTTCTCATCCATGTGATAGAAATGTACTTGCACTTCAGTCTCGAGGGTTGTGGGTCAGTGTGGCTGGTGCTTGGCCACTCAGGTAAACAGTATCTCAACTAAATCAGGCTGGCGGTCAGAGGGCGGTGCATGAGGTGTATGGCCAGGAGATGAGTGTTACCATGCTGCTCATAGGTGCCTGCCCATTAGCTACTAGGTCTTCAGGGGCTGTCTGCAGGGGGCAGAGGTCACCCACTGCTGGAAGGAACCCTCCACTTGAATTACACAGTAAGCTTATAAAACATGTGGCTGCCATTTGGCAAAGTGCTGCTGAATGAATAGGAAGGGAGGGAGGGGGTGGTGGGAGAAGGATATATTTGGCCGCTGTACGTAGGAAGTACGGTCCCCTGAGTCCCATCCTCTACTTAATAAGGAGTTAAGATGTATAGGACAGTGGGTTTACTCCATTCTAACTGGTGTTATTTTACCCAGTAGCTGACTTTGGTGTTACCCTACAACTGAACTTCAACACACATCATCAGTGAAGAAGGCCGCCTCCTTTTTCGTAGCTAGATTGAATATGTGTTTCAAAGGGACATTGTAGATTTTGCTTCTGTGTTTTGAGCTTTTGACAGACACCTTTGAAGGACCCCTGTTGGCAAGACTGTTCAGCTCAATCAGAGTCAGAGGGTGTTTCCCATCATCTTTGATTATTTTAAAGTGTGTGACATGCACAAGGCCCATGCAAGGGCAAACAGGGCCAAGCTTCTGTGAAGTGACCTGAAATAAATAAACCCCAGAGAGAATATGTCAGCATTGTGATGGATAGGTAACTTGGCTATACTGTGTATCTGTGTAGCCCTTTGTATCATACTAGCTGGGATGGGAACCAGCCAATCTGAGCAGCAAAATATGCACATAATATTTACATTGGTACCTTGACTTGAGAGTGTCATAATCAGAATTGGGCAGCTGTTGCTCAGGCGGTAGAGAGGCCGTCCACCAATCGGCGTGTGAATGTGTGTGCATGGTTAGTGGTGGTGGCCAGACTCCAATCAACAACCACGTATGAGTGTGTGTGAACGGGTGAATGCTGGCTTGCTTTGTGAAGTGGTTTTCTTTGTGTGGTCTAAGAAGACTAGAAAAGCACTATATGAATGCAGTTCATTTACTATTTGCATTAGCAATCTGAAAGAAATTTGGAAAAACTGTCTTTGTTCTTTTTAAGGACTCCAAAAGCCAAATATTTTTTAAATGAACTGGAAACAGTACTTAAGTACAATTTACAACTGTGCTCTATCAGAGAATGAAATATTCCACAAAAGAAATTCCGTCTGGTTTGCAGTCACTCAGAAGACCAGAGTCAATAGTAGAGTACAATGCCCTTAATTAGCTGTGTTGACTTACTGCCCAGTCAGCAATAATCAGTCATCACTCCTTCACCAAGACGCCCAAATAACTTAGGCTCTGACTGGGCATGAAAGGTACTTTGACTCTGCTGACTGTTCTTGCCTAGCTTCATCATGCTGTGGACTTAATGGAGATAGAAATACTGAGGTATGAATAGAAAGAGAAGGAGTGATGTCTTCTTGGACTGTCCTATAGAACCTCAGCCAGAATAGCTTGTGACTGTCTGACTGAATTACAGTCCACCCATCTGTGAAACCATCATGATGGCAGAAGCAGGACCACAACCTTTATGCTTATTCAGCATGGACAGGACACGTTTGTCAAATTGGGTAATTGCTTCTGCTACAGGATTGCAAAGAAACAGTGGTATCAAGATAACATCTTTGGGATTTTTTTTAGATACAAAAGGGTTTTTTTTTGTTTTTTACATTGAAAATCTCTGGCATGATCATCAGCTCATTTGTATTTTCTTCCTATTCTTTTATAAATTTTACTGGAAGCATTTTCTAAGCATTGCTCGTCATAAAAGGAATTCAGGTGAAAAGGAGTTTAAGCCAATCTTTTGTTTTAAAAAACATTGGTATTTTTGCAAGAAAAATGGTAAAAACCTAAAACTTCTGAGCCTTATGAAGGCATAGGTGTTGAGCATGCTGTGTGTGTGGACTCTGACCTTGGAGTTTAAAATTCTCAGATCCTGTGGAATAAAGTGTAGCGAGGAACAGTGGAAAATCTGCCTCGCTGTCTGACTTCATGCACCTTCAAACCTCCTCTGTAGCAATTGTACCCAAAATTTTCCAGGGAGGGATATTTGGCTGAGGTGATTTCAAAAATGTCACGGCTATACAAATGTCAAACTCAGAGTAGCCAGGTGTTCCTAAACCTTGTGTCATCAGGAAGTTTTCCTTTTAACCAAAGGCTTCATTTCAACCAAATTCAAATGCGTTCAACCAAAGATGTGATTCACTTATCAAGTTGCATGGGGCTGAATCCCAGTCACATTCACATCTACAAGCAATTTAGCGTCACTAATTTAGGAGAAAGCCCATACAGAAACATAACATACAAAATCCACATAGAACAACTCCAGCTGGCCAGCAGATTCCAACCCAGACCTTTTTAACTGTGAAGTTTACACTGTTAACTGCTACTAACCACCACTTCATGAACACTGTTGGAGGCAACGTATTTGAAATATTAATTCACACAGTGAATTCTATGGTTTAGAGACTATCACTACATCCAGACATGATAAAAGAAAATGGCATTAGATGTGACTTTCCAGTTCATCCATTCCACATAAAGCACAAAAGAACTACAGTCACTTTACCACATGCAGGTCACACAAGGCGTCTGGTCTACTTACTGGAGGTCCTGTAAGACAAGAGAGAGAGAAAGAAAGAGAGAAAATATTTAGATGTATAGTTCATGACAACATAATTTACATACAGACAGTATGAATGCCTCAAATGCTCTTATGATTGATTCACAGTGTATTAAATATTGTGAACAGGACCAGGTTAACCTTGAGCCCCTGACAGTGATGTTTTGTATTTTTTTTTTTTTTTTTTCAAAAGAAAAGCAGAAATGTACACTTTGTAGAACACTCTTCCATAACCAACATTACATTTCCAAGACAGGGCATTACTATATGATGTGTTTACTCTTCCACAAGTCACTAGGAATTATTCCCCAGACAGAGCCACACTAGTCTTCAAAAGCACTTCATGTTCAATCATTGAAGCATAAACCACAGTATCTATTTCAGGGGTCTCCATCATCATTTATCTGAAAAGCTCCATGTGTGGTCTCCTATGACTGCCAGGGTGAGTCCTGAAACTTGAAAACACTTCACTACCCTGGCAGCACTGGTAATAGTCTGCCTACCAACCAATCCTGGGATTGATGGAAGGAAAGAGAAAGTAAGGGAGATGCCAGATGATACATCATCATCTGTAGACAAATCGGGGTGATGAACAGAGGAGCAGTACCGTCCCTCAATGAATTTCCACCACACCCAGTCCAAGTTAATGCAAGGCACATGGCCCAAGCACCAAGACGTTTTCTATTCAGGCATACAGTCCCAATAACCAGGGTTAAACGGGTAAATCACTTTGCCTGTGCCTGCTGCTCATACTGGTCTTTTATAAGTATTCAACAATAATGAATGATTGACAGTCACCAGATACGGATGTAATGATTACATATCAGTATTACATTATCATCTCAGTTGATCTGATTCTACTAAGCTGCATGTTTTATCATTCTAATCTTGATATGTTTCCTTGGAGAATTTTAGTGCCCTATTATGGTCTGAATCAGGGGTACCAAACCTTATTCATTGACCCCTCATGTTAAGTCATTTTAATTTCACGTCATGAGGAAAACAAATACTGATAAAACACAAGCTCTTATTTTTGCCCCAGCTGACCTTGTCTAAAGATAATGACATGTCTTGGTTGTTTTTCCCCATCTGTTAAGTCTACCCTTAATTTAGGTTTCTCTTTTAATCAGGTATTGACTTTTAAATTGTTTTGAGCATGTGACAGGTGAGACAATGAAACCAGATTCAGGAAGGTTTTTTTTTAATACTCACCGACAGTGCAAATCAGCAACTATTTCATCTTTCACCAAACCGATAGTGGCAGAGGTAAACAGTAGATATACAGTGTTCACATCCACGAGGAATGTGTGCTTGCACATATTTTATTGGCCATTGCAAAGTTGAGCCTTGTTCAACTTTTGGCTGGACAATCATGTGCTATTTTTAGCAAAGCCCCTTATGTGGACACCCCCATTGCATTGCTGGACTGGTTTCATTGAAATGAATGAGGGAGCTGCATTTTTTTCAGGCAGGGCTGCTGTTGGTCTGAACTTGGCCTCTGAAAGACATCCTGGATTGTAAACAAGTGAAGTGTAAAGTCCAAAATGCTGCTGTTGATCAGGTCCTGTACCTCATTTTACCCTTTCTGTGGCTCTTACATCTGTCCTTCATTGTAAGGCACTTTGTGATGTCTGCAATTCAGCAACATCTAAAAACTATGACATGGTGGCTCATTTTTATCACTTTTGGTGTTACCCTTCTATAATGTGAAACATTTTGTTGTTCAAAATGAACAAGGCGCAAAAGGTCTAGGAGAGACAGATGGCCAGGCCCATGACTCAAACTCCCTCTCAAACAAGCCCCATAAAATAGACCTTTCACAAAAACCAATATGCTTCCTCTTGACCTTTCAGTGAGAACAATGAGAGAGCTGAGAGCCATCCAACAAAATCAATTACTGCTGAATCCAGACAAGGGTCACTGAAGACGTCAATCGCAGCAAGGTGGGGAAAATCAGTGATGAAAAATCTCTTGTGTGAAATGTCAAATGAAGTTCCCTGATGTATTTCTAAGCTGCTTTATTTTGTCTGCTGCTCAGACTGGGCTGGTCCATCCCTGCCTGGAAGCCTGCTCTCACCTCAACTTGTCCACTTTATACTCGCACAAAATGAAAAGCTTTGAAACAAGGAAAATAGACAGTTTAGTGGGAGAAGAGGGGATTTTATGGACAACTCAAATAGGTTGCTTGGAACGAAGAGGAATGAAGCAGTGGTTTAGAGTCAAAGGATGTGTCATAAATGTTACTTACATTTCCTCAGACAGAGGAAAAGACACAGTTTTATGAGAAGCTCAGCATAAATGATTTAATAAAACCAAGGATGAAAACTAATCAGGGGTGAGACAGTTGACAAAGACGCAAATCCCCAAGAGGTATCTGGTGTTTTATTTTAAATACCAGCTTTAAGTAGAGTGCAGAGCGAGGTCCAAAATTGGATTAAAGTGCATTGAGAAATCACTACAGTAAAGTTCATCATACTAAACAAAAACGCAACATGCGCAAATCAATCACTGACAAATCAAATTGAGAACACAGTTTATATATTTTGCTAGATAGATAGATAGACATGGCTAATTCACAGTGCCAAGCTTGACATGTCCCCATATAAAGCCATTAAGGTTGCTATTAAGGTGGCAGTAAAAAAACTGATGGAATGAAGAACATTTGGTCAATCCTCTAGCCCTAAGGACTGTTTTGACACAAGCAAAAAAACCCATGATACAGTCAGGATGAAAAAATCGAGACCTGGACATTGTTCTCTGGTTTCCTGTTATTTTAAGTGTTGCAGTAATTTAAGCAGTCATTTTTTTTCATTTTGTGTTGTTTGCTTGCGGGGATGTGCTGTTGACCTGGTGGCAATCACATGTCAGTGCAAAACTATAGGTGATGTTTAATTGCATCTTGACAGAATCCCAGACTAGTTTGATATATTTTACTATAAATGGAAAAATATTAAATATCACTGACTGCCAAACCCCAAACCAGGCCTGCTGCACTCTAACCTCGAAATCTCAGACTATTCTTGGTCTTTGTTATTTTAATGATATGTCATTATTTCATTAGAAAAATAACCTAATTTTATAATGTTCATCTTTTATAGTATTTTTTAAAATCTTTTATACATTTTCTCCTCTAAAATCTCCATGATTGTTTTTCTGTTAGTGACCTGACCAAAACGACCTTGACCCTCTTTAGAAGATGACTCCTTTTTGCTTTCCATGACAATGTATTTCAGAACAAAGAAATTAGCTGTTTTGCTGGATTTGCTGTGATGTGATGGCTGTGATGAAACAGATGTTAGAGGTAGAATGTATCTGTTGCATTTCTGATGCTTGCTGCTCTCTGTGGTCATTACATGGCTCATTTCAAGCAGAAATGTGAGGCACACTTAAACCACATGTACTGAACTCTCAGGGACTATAATTTTAACCCAACAAGTGTTACCTTACTTGTTAAACACTATAAGCAGCCCCAATCTTATAATTTGTGAAATTTCTGTTATGAGACTGGATCCACGTAATGAAGTCTCAGTTACAGCAGGGCATGGCTGCGAGAGTCATTCCTGCATTTGTGATCCACTCCCTAAAGGGTAGGCTTGAACCTTCTCTGCATGCAAGCACGGGGAAAGCAAACATGGAAGCAAGATTCCTGTTGCATTCTGGGCTTGCCATCACATCCTGTTGGCTGGAGTCACTCACCCAAGGGACATACATACTGTAGAGCACCTTGATCCAAAGGCACTTTGGAAGGCCTGGGGGAAGGGGGTTCAAATATAGCGCATGAAGTGGCGCCTGACAAGTGGTCACTGAAGCAACAGATTTACGTGCAACAAGCAGTGGGCACAACATGAAAGAAACTCTACACTCATAAACACACAGACACACTAAAAAGGAATTTGCTTGACTGAATTGTATTCCAAGCCTTCTCCTCTGCTGGGCTTAAAGCTGTGTAACTATTGCTGACACCTGTTGTTTCTGCTTATGTAAGGGCACTGGTTAGATGTGGCCAGAAATGGAGATCTAATATTGCATGCCAATATGTAAAGTCATGGGTGTTTCCTCTTACCTGCCCCTATTAGACTTAGTCATTTTCTCAACCCTGGGATTTGCATGTTTATAAAACAGTTATGCAACCAAATGTCTGGGATACTTTGCAGTAATAGCAAATAATAGACAGCAAACAAAGAGTAGGCCAACAACTCTTAAATAAATAGAATCCTTTCATCTCTGCATCTGTAATAATTCTAAACCTTCAAAACAACCCACGTAATGTTACCTTTATTCTCAGCTTATGTGACCTTTTGTGTTACAAAGACTAAACTGTGCTTGGCAGGCGGGCTGCCATCTTGAGACTGTGTCTGCCCCAGCATATGGATCTATGAATAAGCTGTGGAATTTCAGTTCTGAAAATATCCAGATCCAAAAACCCACCACAGCCTTCTCATCGTCCCCTGCTCTCTCAGATTCCCTGCTTCTCCAGTTGCCCTTGTAAACACACAGCGGCAGCCGGTGCAAATGTTTTGGCTGTCAGGCTTCCGTTTGGTGAGTGCCACAGAGACATTCGAGGAAACATGTCGGACTACACTGGAAGATGATTGAGAAATAGGACATCAGAAAGAAGACACAGCCTGAAATATATCAAAGTCAGGTTTAGTCCTGGCCGATAAATGTGAAGGCCCTGGCGAGCACGTCGTCGACCACAGAGGGGCGTCCCTATGGCCTGCTTCAAGAGCAGCAAACGTTCAACACTGAATGTTGAACTGAGTATTGAGGCTAATGCAGACAGTGTGCATAACTCTTTTAATATTTGAACTCAAATGTTACAAAGCTATTATCCAAGGGCAAGTCTTTAATGGACAACTCTCTTCATCTTACATGTTGCTTTGAGGCAGCATTAGGGGACACTTCCTCCTTTAAGCCCATGGCAGATATAGGCTATGCTGGTCTGCAACACTTGGATTTAGTTAGATTTTTCATTGTAAATCAGTCAGCTTAGACCAATAAGTAGCCTGATGAATTGTGCAGATGGTGTGAGGAGTGTTTGCGATTTTAGTCTACGTTTTGCAAAAACTCAATCCACCCTGACGTCAAAGGTTTCATTTAAAAATATGGTGACAGGAAAGTGAAAGCCTGTTTGCATTGTCAGCAGAGCATGTCCAATTTCCTTCACAGTCGTGCATTAATCACTTGGCTCTGGAGCCAAAACCATTCAAATTTGCAGATTTCTAGAGGAAAACACTACGCTGTGTAAATTCACTTTCGCACGAAAAGACATTTTAGCTGCAGTTTTGGAAACAGTTGAGGGGATTTACTGAGGGGTGTGTATCTATCAAAGAATAAAACTATGTGAACTTTTGCACTTCTCTCTGTCACTGGGTGGAAAAACGCCTCCACTGTTACTGAGAGCTGGAAAAATCTTTTTCTCTTTTCAAATTTCATGGTTTTTCACAATTGGTTGCAAATATCCCTTCAGTTCCGACATGAAAAATGCAGATAGACAAGGGGGATTAATTGACTCGAGTTGACTTGAAAAAAATGACATTGTACAGACCTGTCCTTGCTAAAACCACAGGGGAATTAATGAAACCAATAAATCGATATTAGATATTAGATATTCAGAGCCCACTACAAAAACATCTCATTGAGACAAACTAACAGTTCATCAAACACTATTTCCCCAGTTCATTTCCAGCCTGTCCAGTGAAAACTGAGGCCCAGTAAAAAGATGAGATATCCTGAGGAGCAGACAGCTCAGCAGTTAAGACAAGGCTCCCATTCTTCATCCTCATCCTCTGCATATTAACTATATACAAGACAGCCATTCCCATGGAGCCCTTATAGCTTTGTTGCCTTGTAAAACATGAAGTCATAGTTTTAAAGCTGCCTGTGATTTCTTTGGCTCCATGCTAACCTGATGTCATGCTATGAAAAAAGTTTTAAATGTGAAGAAAAAGAGAGCAAGCTAATGTGAAAAGATGCTTTTTAACACTGCTGAAAAGCCACTTGAAAACTCGAGGGTTGTTGGACAGAGGGGATCCAGTCAAATTTCCTATATGTCATGTATTTTGAAGAGGGAGGTTTCACAGCCAGGTCTCATACGGGGAAGAATTTAGCATCTATAGCCTCTTTGGGATGTGACACTTTCAGAGCCCAGACTGTTGAGCCAATGTGCTTTAGGGTTGGGAACAACATGCCATTTGTGCTGATGAAGTATCCATGTGGTTACGGTAAAAGTAGAGTTTACTGCCACTGGAAGTTCTGCAGGATGTCTAATGCATCCAATCAATTACAGGCAAAATAACCTGCCCTGTATTATACAAACAGCATCTAATTAAATCATTAAACCCTCCCGGCAGTTTCATTTCACGCCATTCATGTTTATCCAGGAATGAGAAAATTGAATGAGTGTAGTTGTTCTGCTTTCAATGTCAAGTTCTTTTGTAGGGAGATTGGAATGTTTTCCAACAGACCTTAGACCACAAAAAACAACGCGCAATCTGGGATTAAATAATTACACAGCAGCTCTTACAGCAGATCACCACAATGACGACATTGTATCTTGAAGAGAAAAGCCACCATTTACCTGACTCAACGATTTTTCCCTGAAATTGCTCTCAGGAGAAGGAAAAGGCATCTATTAAAAACCTCCACTGCTCCGCTCCAGGCTGAGCAGACAACTCACTTCCTGATGCTTGGTGAACATGGTGAATATCAGGTACTGTACTGCCTCCATGGTGAATTCACTATGAGGGAGAGCTCGCAGTTACAGAACACCAAATAACAACCACTTCACACAGAGTGGGTCAGAGAGACACAAGAGAAATCCTCAAATAGAAACATAATAGATCATTAGATTCATTTGTTCAAAGATACATCTTAAGATATGATTGGAATGTGTTGTCCTTGCAATTGCATTTAAAACATTTTTTGACTCAAACACAGCTTAACCATGTCATGTAATATGCACTACATCAACATTTAATATCCAGAAATTCACATTATAGACACTACTGCTGACCAGACAAGGTCCAACCATGTACTAGGTTTCACCCTAGTCAATATATATACAGCTGTAAACAACCTCAGACAAGCATTAGTTCCATGCCCCCATGCAACAAACACTTTACTTTGAGCTTGAGAAGCATAATAGTAATAAAACCCAAAGTCTATCATTAAGAAATTAGGCTAAACATGAGTGCCTCAGGAGCGGACTCTCCAGTTCATCTAACCACAACAAAGGTAAAGTCAGGGCCTTTCTGCAATATTCCAGAGTAAAGTTCCAGAGTGAAATGAGCTGGCAGCCCCAGCTCCTCTCTCACTGACTTAATGGTGGGGTTGCAATCAGACACACTGATGCTTTGTGTTTTGCTTTTGTATATGGTGAACTGCTTTTAGATTTTAGGGCAGGTATTAGCAGGACACAAAAGATCTGTAGAAAGACAATAAAAGAGTTTGACTTTCCAAGAAGAAAGGTCTGTGGTTTAGGAAAGTGACAGAGTTGAGCAGATTTCCAGCAACATCTTACCATCAAGCGGAAAGAGTCAGATATGGTAACCGAAAAGGGGAAGGCATTAAGATGCCAGAGCAAATGAGACAGACTCGTTTTAAATAGTGAGTGATTATGTGCGAGAACACTTGAGGAAAGTCGCACAGTGGAAAAAAGAGAGATGTAAGGGATTTCTCTCAGCTTCTTCTCAACGCCTTTGGCCAGGATGCGCCCACCTCCCACACTGTAACCCAAGAGGGGCCCATTTGCTGTTAAATAACCTTCAAAAGTCCACCGGCCTCTGCCGTGAAAACCAATATGTCATCCAACTCCCACTTCCTTTGCTTGATGTCACCAGCTAAAGGAAGTAGCAGAGCTATGGGAAGAGACAGAGTGTGTGGAAACAAAGATAGCAATTGCAATTCATCTGCTTTGGGGGTTTAAAATCATCAAGATTGATTCAAACATATTCTGTGGGTTTTGGAGCCATTCCCCAGAAACTGTGGGTGGGGCAGGTGGACGTCTGAGACGAGAGTTGAAATACAAAGCTTGATGGGTGGAGAGACTTTAACAGGTGGAACTCCGCCAAAGGACGATCTACTAAAGAGATGGGGATTTGATTCAGATGCTATACTACTGCACGCAAAGTCACTGTAAAATCAGGCCAGCAAAATGTCAACAGACTCGAGGTAATTAGGAAAATTATGTCTTAATTTTCTGTCTGCTGTGATTCATATATTAAGATTGTGTGTAATGTGTGCTTCTCTTAATGGATAATGCAGCCTTCACATGTTTATCTGCCAAACTGAAAATCACATGCAGTGAAGGAATAGTTGGACATATTGGGAAATATGCTTATTTTTCTTTGAGCTAGAGAAAAAGAACAAAACCAGTCTTGAGTCAAGTATGGCGCAAGAGTCGGGGGTGGGGGGGATAGCTGTAATAATAATAACAATAATAATAATAATAATAATAATGACACATGTCCCGACTGACTCCAAACTTCATTTCCTCATATATTTCCAGACCTCCACTGGACAGGAATCCCGGCCTTGAAACTTATCAATCCGTCTTAAGCACATGACATCATAATTCTCAGTCATCTACTGAAAGGAGTTTCTAATAATAGGCTGAACACAAGGCAGTTCTAATGCGAGCAGTATCTAGGCACTACTCTCTTGCTCTCTCCACAGAGACTGTGGCCGTCATGGGAGGGAAACCCCACCCCTGCCTGACCCTCCAGCACATTACTTAACCCAGACAAATGGCTCTCAGCAAAAGTTAAAACAACACATTCACCAGGGTAAACACACAGAGTGTTTTATGCATGGGTTAAGTCAACAGTATGTGCATTGTGCAGGTTGCACAGTTGCCCTTCCTCCACCTTTTGATGCTTAATGTGTGTTTATCTACGTTCTTATCCACAGGTCTTCTGAGATGTCATCTAAATAGTGTTATTGTTATCAGACCCTGATAAATGAATTATCAGTGAAGTCTTCCTAAAACAGCTCCAACAAAACAAACAGGAAGAAGTGACGCCAATAAATGAGATATTTAATTTCATTATTCACACCAAGGCCTTAACAAATTCTGATTTATAATATCTGGGGTCTTATTTTTGTGGTGATCTCTCATTCCAATTTGTTATGAATGCGGTGGCATTTCTAAAGGGGGACTTTCTTTTAGTGATGGGGATAGAAAAATTGAAAGTTAGACAATGAGACAGACTTCCCCACAGCAAACAGGAAATAATTTCCCAAACTGTCCACTGTAAACATCCATCATAGTTTACAGAGCCCATTTGGTTCATTTTAGACTATATCCTACTTGCCATAATCATCACTTTCAAATAAAGTGGTTTAACTGTTGGCTTGGTTACAACCTGTCTGATCTGCTTGTTACTTCTGGTTTTTGTCCCATTGGACAATGCTGCAGCAATGTTTTTTTAAACTCAAGTCAATTCAAAATATGTCCCTTAAGGGGCATTTTGAGCCAAGCTGGTTTGCAAACATAAATACACACCACAAACATACAAACATTTCATTCATATACACCACAAACATACAAACATTTCATTCATATACATCACAAACAATGCAAACATACCAAATATGATAGTGTAAGGATATATCAAAGTGGTTTGAAACACAACTGTGTTAATGGCAGTCTTATGGCTTCCAGAATAAAATCACACTTCCTTCTTAGTGTTTTACGGGGACCACATGTATTGAGTCATCGGTAATCATGTATCCATTTTTAGGGACTTAGCAAATAAATCAAAACTGTACAACATTACAGTCTACTTTATATAATTCTCTTATATAGAATTTATAGTGGTTCTGTATGTAGACAGAAGAAGTTGCAGTTGAAACAGTTTGCCAAAAGTAATGGATATATGTTAACACGGTTGGCCACAAGTATGCAAACCTTACTTAATTCATATTAAAACAATAATTGTAATATCCACTATTATATACAAATTTATATCATTAATAGTTAAATAACAACCAGTTTAAAACCATGACAGGTGTTGTCACTTACTGAGATTGAAGTACTTGTCATGACAGAGCTTGGGAACCTCAGGTTTAGACAATGCAGACACTGCTGAACATTTTTTAAAATGACTGTATTTGTCACTAAATCTCAGTCTGTCATCAAAGACAGTTTCCAAGTATTCTTAGTCACAAATTACAACATCATTATTTCTTTATTTGGATTCATTTAAATCTAAAAATGACCTAATGCACCACTCCACAAATTCTCACAGGATGGTTCCATGTGATTGATCTGGCATCACTTTTCACAGATCTCAGCTGTTAGATTTTGTGAGTACATATCATTATAACTGATAGAACTGATGGCAGACAGTAATGATCCTAAAATCTTGACTTTACCTAATGAATTTTAACACACTTCCAACAAATGTAGAGTAACAATGAGAAAATTCTTCTGAGCATTTATCAGTGTTATTCATCACAGGGCCACTGACATACATCATAATATTAAGAGGAATGTGATCACAGGATGGATTTTACATGGCAATTAGTTGCTTTCCTGACACTCTGCAGTCTTAAAGCAATCAAATCACATTGGTTTGGTCTCCTCAGCTTCCCTTATGTGTGCTCTCCTCTGTTATCTTGCTGTGGTGAGAGAGGCACATACTGTCAGTCAAGCTTTGTCACATTGCTAATATCACAGACGTCAGATGTCCCTGAGGACCTGCAGGTCTGGAACCTCAGTTCCACATGTGACTTCATAAGTCAGTCTTCTGCCAAATTTAAGAATGAGGTGCTGTGAGCATTTAAAGAGGCAATTCATTCTTAAATGGAGTTACCAGGCAGGCGAAATGGTAGCCGACACACTACGGTATGCAAGCTATTAAAACAGAAGCTCAGACAGAGGGAGAGAGATCGCTGAAAAAATGGAAGTAAAGTAAATGCTTTTACCATGTGTGCTGTAGGAGTTTGGCATCTGTCCAGCCTCATGCTCGACACTACTCTTAGTGTTAAAATGAAGGCTCTCACTCTAATAGCTCTCGCCTGTTGGGCTAATAACAAAAGCAGAACCACCAACATAAACATCACAAGTCTTACGTGTTAGAGGGGACCGAGGGGGTCTGGCTCGAATCAGACTGGGTCCAACCAAAGTATAAAGGAAGTGAAAGGAAATATAGGAAAATACACTACAAAACCCACAAATATTTGACCATTTTTAGATGCTATCATGAAATCCTTTGATACAGTATGTGAATGGAAAAGATTAGATTTGGGCCTGCATTTATAAACTGAGAGGAAACCTGAGGCCCCAGGACCTCTCCATGCCTACCCTGTGCATTTTATTAATAGTTGGCCTCTGTACACCCAAGTCCTTGAAGCGTTTCCGTGGCTCCACGAAGCCGAAAGATGAGCTTGAGATTCAGGCTAACCCCCCTTGTGCAGTCTGATGGTGGGACCACAGCAAAGCTTGGATTTCAGATTCTCTGAGCATCCAGGCAAGAAACCATGCTGCCCACCCCACATCACCCTCTGCCCACTATCTCATTCCTTCTACCCAATATCTGATTCCTTCTAAACCCTTCCATGCAGCGGTGCTCTGGGTTTCTGAAGGACGCTGTGGTTGCCAGTATATCTGGAGTGTCGCTAGAACTGGGAACCGCATTCCCTTCAGTTTGGAAAAGGCTCTGAAAAATCACTTAGGAAGCAAAACCAACCTCATACAGTAAGATCAAAAGCTGCTGATATCACTAAGACTCTTTCTTTCACTTATTTCTAGGCACAGTTGAAACACATTTACATAATAACATCATTAACTAAGCTGTTTGCCACAGATATGCATATATTGACCGGCCTGAAGCCAGAGATCTCTTCTTTTACCGTCCTTTACTCTTTGTGGAAGGAAAAAAATCATAAACTGGGGTTTTTGCAGTGTTTGAAATGCAAAATGCAACGCAGCAGCTTTTGGGCATGGTGCCACTGGTTCTTTGATTTGGCACCCACAGCTCTTGTTTTCACCCAAAAGGGGACATGGCTGTTCTGACGACAGGAAAGTGACGTGTGCCTGCTCTCATCTATTGAAGGCATCAGTGAGTATTGCTAGTGTTAACAGCTAAAGCTTCTTCTAAATGACACCAAACCTGATCTCTGGTTATTGAAAATAGTTTAGCCAAAGCTACTCTCCTTAAGGACCAGCATTGATAGTTTGGTTCAGCACTCCAATTCACTCCACCTAAATCTGAGTTAGCCAGGAAACTCTGGCCCTGACCAGGCATGAAGTCATGCCATAGTGACTGTAGCCGAGGAACGGCCTCCATCATCATATTCAAGTGTGCTGTTTGCCATTAGCAGGGACACTTGAATGTCACAAGGCCAGGCTCAGAGTGGGAGCTGTCATCAGAGGCATTAGTCAGCTGGACTCTTGTGTCCAAAACAAATGAATCAAGCACAAATAGAGACATGATGGATGTAAACAATCACTTCAAAATAGCACACAGCGACTCTCCATTTATCTTAAGGTGAAAAGTGAAACCCATATTTACTCTGGATATAATGTCAGTGCAAGGACACATGAGGAGAGAATGTTTATGGGGAACAGGAAATGAAACATGTTAAGTGCTCACCTAATTCACACAGTCAGACCGATGTGTGGTCCTCTGGAGCCAGAGGGTCAGTTAGGATTGAGTCAGACTACAGGACTGTTCAATACTGAGACTAAATAATCACCCTGTGGTCAGAAAGCTGATAATTGAGAAGACAAATATAGCTAAAATTGCCACATGAAGTCTCTCAGCCTGGTCTTTCGGGCCTGTAAAGGATATGGCAAGTGTAGGGTATTGTACATATATACAATTCTGAGGTACTTGTACTTCAGGGAAAGTATTTGTGAAATATTTGTCTGAATATTAGACATTTTACTAAATTTATTTGACAGCTACTAATTCTGGGAAATAATATTCTAAATCGCAATTATTTCAGTCATTGCAGGACAGCAAGCCTTGTGCCAGGAATACTGCACAGAGAGGAGGAAGAAGGGGGTCGATACAGGCCCAGCTGCTCAGTTTTGTCTGGGGCTCCCAACCAGGTTAATCCAGACATGCTTGGGACATAGTTATTATCAATTTTAACCCATTTCTATATTCTCTCTATTTAATTAGTGTTTTCACACAGCCAGTACTCTGAACAATATCTATGAGTTAGATCTAAGAATTATGGTTTCTTTATTATTGAGATTTATAATTAAGTTGTGTCACATGAGCACCAATGAAACAAGCACATTATTTAATTAATTTTGTATCAGCAACAATTTAAATTGATCTTTTAATAGCTGAAAATGCTGAACATGCTGGTTTCAGCTTCTCAAATGTGAGGATGTGCTACTTTTTGGACAAAATATTTGAAGACTGGGAAATTTTGACAGGTATTTTTCATTATTTTCTTTCACAGAACAAATGATTCATCAATAAATTGGAAATAAGTTAGAACACAATAGATCAATCAATAATGTGAACAATCATTAATTGAGTCCCTAATATAGTAATCCACACCAACCAGTACAGTATACCTAAAGCTTGTTATGATCATAAATATACTTTTAAAATAAGTCACATTGTGCTGCCGTGTACACATGTATGGAGCACAAATCAGGAAAGATGATCAAATGAAATTAAGGCAGAAAAACTAAAGTGAAATTATAGCCTAGCAAGCTGACCATTAAGTAGGCCTGTACTGTATGTCATCACTGTTACATGCTTATGGACTGCACAAAATCTATTTGTTGCTATTGAGCATGACAGAGCTACATCACCAGCAGGCACAGTGTAAATGGGGATCTGGCCCACACAGGGGGGCATTGTATTTCCTGTGATTAACCTCCAGGTCAGTTCTCAGTACACTGTCATTGCTGTCCTTCCCCAACAGCCAAAATAAATACTAACGACAGATGAGGGATGGTGACTCTACTGCAAAGGCAAACAAAATGAAAAGTTCAGTCACTCCATGAAATCAGGTTTCTGAAGCAGCAGCCCCAGATGAGAAAAACAGGTCTGGCTGTGAAAATGGCAATTTACCACCACCTTGGCAGAGTTATGACTAACAAGGCAAGGCAATTTGATTTTTATAGCACCATTCAGAGACAAGGAAATTGAAAGTGCTTTACAAGGGCATAGAGATACCTTAAAATTCCATTTAAAGGAAAATAAACAAAGCCAGCAAATAAATAGTTACAGATTAAAAATAAGTTTCACATCAAATTTACTGGTAGGCCACAGGAAAATCTAATGTTATTAACCCTAAAAGCTGCTTCCCCTTGGTTGGTTTTGATTCTGGGAACACTGAGTAAACTTGGTAGTCAGCTTGTCCCATGTTTGCCAGCACTCTGTTATAATATTGCGACCCTGCTCAAAACGTGATGCTGCTAAATAAAAATTCAGCTGCTTACCAAACTTTACAAAGAAAGAAAATCATTAGGATTCATCCTTTGGGCACCATGGATATCTAACAGCACCAAATTTCATGGCAGTCCTTTCAGTAGCTCACACAAAACCAAACATCTCAGCTTCATAACAGCTGTTGGGGGGTTCCAGTCTGAATCAAAGTGATGGACTGACCAGCCAACCTTGCAATCCATAGAGTTACGCTGCTTGTGTGGTAAAAATCTTGAGGAAACATTGAGTCTATGCAAACTTTTAAAAAGACATTTGACATGAAAACCACAAAATATGACAGTTGCATCCCAAACAATCTGTTGTCACATTTTATGAATATTTTTTCTGGCTTTTTTGCCTTTGTTCTGATTGTTGAGATGTGACAGGAAATGAGGGAAAAGGTGGAAGGAAAAGAGAGGTGAGTAAAGGTCCCCTGCTGACTCATACTAGTGATGTAGCAATGTACATGGTCAGCATCTTAAACCCATTATTTGAGAGGATGCAAATGGAATGAAATTTTCGTTCATGAGCTCCCTTGCCCTAAATATGCAGCTTTAACTGTGTTTCCCCACAACCTCCCTTCATATCTATCTGTTTTTCTTTCTTTGAGTTTTCTATTTTTCTCTTCCTGTCACATAAGCGTGAGCTCTCTGTGTATCTATTTCCAGATGTCTCCTGCTGATCTACACACACAGATCTGCTGTGCGATCTTCATGGGATTTCCTACACATCTGCCAATCAGATCTACAGGCAAGCACGTGTATACACACACTGTGCTGTGCACTTCTGCATTCCACCCAGGCTCTAGATCTAAACTACAGAGAAAACCAAGTTAAAATCACGGCTGGGAATCAAGTTTAGGTTATCCACTCTAAAATGGATTGTGTTCCTAATCAATCTCTGCCCTCTCCTCAGTGCTGACCCTGTTAGTCCAGATCAACCATCTGCTATTCAATCATTACCTGAAGGATAAAAACAGGAGGCCCCTGTTTGTCTCCAGTCTGCATAGTAGAACCTCTGGCAAACACACCTCTGGTTGTCCTGTGGGACCACTGACACAGTGCTGTAGGCAGGGGAGCTGTGATGTTCGTTTTGGATTGCTGGAGCGAGACTGAACCACTGTGGCGATACACTGGCCGTCCAAACCCCCTTTTAGTGGCATCAGGCCTAATAATCTGGAATATCCATGTCATCACGTGTGAATGGGCACAAGAGGGTCAACCGTGACGGCAAACACTGGGGCCACCACAAATGAGAAGACCATGTTTAAAGCTCTCATTCACAAAACTTAAAGGTGCAGTGGGGGATAAAGGTGTGTGACTGAGGTCGGCAATGACAGGGCAACAGGTCAGAGGGAGAAGATTTCTATTACATCACAGGGTTACTGGTTTGAACTCCCACAGGGATCTTAACATTTTAAGTGCTCCAGAGAAAGGTCCTCAGTTCTATTCTAAAGGCCCTTGCTTGTATTCTAATTTTATTCAAGGTAATGATGCATTTCATTTGGTTGCCTGTCAGTGGTGACGCTGGGAACACAAGATGATACATCAGAGAGTGAGGAAGGAAGCCAACGAATGTGACTAAGCATAACATGAATTAAATCATTGTCTTTTAAAACAAACCTTTACCTGAGATTATAAGTAACATATCCTATTATTTAGGTTTATGGTCTCTATATGTGAAACATCAAACCTCATAACATGAACACATTTGAACTTCAAAAATGAAGAAATTAACTTGGATGGGATTGCAAAAATTTAGCTTAAGCACCCCCCAAACTGTAGATGTGGACAGTCCTCTCGCTTGTGGACTTTAAATGCAGAAAGAACTGAAGCTACAAAGTAAATTTTAACCCGAGAGAAGCACCACAAGAAAGCTCATGGAGTGTCCAAAATGGAAAGGGTTTATCTTCGGGGAGCATGACAGTCATGCTCAGTGAATTGCACACTGCAAATTAGATTTAGATTTTTCATACACATATGGAAAACCAATAACAATAAATAAACCAGTAAATATGGTGCTGTATCCATCATAGACAGGGCGTGAGTGTTTTTTTGAGTGCTTGGACAACCTGGAAGTATTTTGAGTGTGGAATGTGTGTACTTCAGGATGTGAGGAAATGTTGGACTTGGAACCTGGATCATCCTCTGACTGCCCTCCTGAGCTTATGCTTGATGTCATCACCCGGGGCCACTTTAGTGCACAATCAACTGGGGACACATAGAAGCGTATGTCTATGATCTCATCAGTTAACTGCTAAGGTGTGTCTGTTCATCTTGGTTTGTTTGGAATTGTTTTGTCAGTGTGCAACGTCCCTTTGTTTTACAGATTTGTATGAATGACGAATCCAGCTCCACCTGATCTTTGTCCAATATGACAGTTTGAACCAAGTGAACCTGTTGGAACTGATGGATATATTTTGTCATCATCTGTCTATCCAGTAGAAGCAAGGGATATGTGTTGCCATCATTTTCCCTAAAATGTCTGTCCATTCGTCGATATCTGTCCATTCAACTGATTCACAGTTTGGCTGCAAGTATTTCCGCACCAGATCAGAATTTACATGCCTGATAATGGAAACAAAGCAAGCAGAAAATTAAATGCTGCTATTTGTATTGATTCTTGCACAATTTGTACAATGAAACCGTTGGAATTTTGTTGTTTGTTATGAAAAAAAAAAGGAGAACTAATTAAATCTATGTGCGTTGTATTAGACGTTTTTGTCGTATTTTAGAATCTGGATTTCAATTTGAACTTAATGACAACATCTGTAAGTTAGGACAGGACAATGTAACCTGTGAAATCCATTGTGTAGTACTGTTGGCTATATTCAGCTTATGGTCCAGTAGTTTATACTTTGCACATGTCAAGGTCACTATGACCTAAACACACAAACACACACTCTCTCTCACACACACACAAAATGACATGAACCTGTTGCTGAACACAGGTGGTTGTGTTGTTCAGGCTCTCCACAGCCCATGCCATTCCAGCAGCAGCAGCTATGACAGCAGCCAAACATTTACCAAAGGCAGCAAATTACCCAGCAACCTTAAAAACAAAGGCCCTGGGAGCTGCAGACTCCTCCCATCATCATGCTGAGAAATATCAAAATACATCATAACGTGAGGCACACAACTAGTGTAAGCAACATCATTCGGAGATCATTTTATAGTGTGGTAAAGAATGCATCGAGGTTTTGTTCGAACCTAAAGATGACAGAAATGCAAAGATTGTGTTTTAAGGTTGTTCCCATACTAAGAACTTCATTTCAATCTTATATTGTATAAAGGTAGATTCTCATATATTTATATTTTTTTTAGTTTACCATAAATTCTCAGATACAACCCAATATTCAAATAATATCCAAGGACATGACTAGTACAAACAAATACAGACATGATGAAAACACTGAGGAGTGGTGGAATTGCCCGTACTGGAATAGTTCATTTAATTTCTTCTAAACCATCAATGGCATACATGGCAGGCTTCCATAGAAAAACAATGGCTGCAGCAGTTTTGACACAAATCCCATGGAAAGGCCCACAGTGTTCATTTCAGTATATAAGAAAGTGAACAATAAGCTGATTTAGCCCCATTGTTTGTCCCATCTAACACTAGCACTACATCCATTTTACATGATGTGCTCAGTACGTGTTATTAATCTGACATTCAGTGCATCCTACCGAGTGAGGCAGAGGACAAGCATTACGCCAGACAGACACCAAATGAAACACAGCAGCTGGATTGCTTAGGTCGCCTGGCCTGTAGTGAACCATGGGAGAGGGAGCGTCAGCGGAGTTCTCGTGCTCAGCCTCTTTCAATTACTGTCAGTCCTCACCTCCCTGCTGAGGTGAAAAGTTGTCACTGAAAAAGTCGTCACCTCCCTGCTGAGGTGATGTGACACAAGGTAAACGATAAGAACAACACACACCCTGAGACACGCTGCCTTTAACTTACACACATGGGGGGACTAAATCCATGAATACTATGAAGGGGGCTCTGACAAGCTTATGCCATATTTAAATTGTATAGTATGGCTTGGCTCAACCCCACTTGCTTTTTTCAAACCCCTCTTTTTTGGTCTTCCATGGGCAAACGTGGCTAGTAGCTGGTACCTGGTAGGCTGAGGTGGTATTTTTCATGCCTTCGTACGTTCCTGGCTGTTATTTTTTATTTTTTACCAGTTCTATAATCAAGTCACCACAATCAATCAACCGTCACCATCTTTCTCAGCTCAGCTGCCTGTTCCAGAGACTGACCTCTGGTGGCACGTGCTGTGTACTACAATCATTTTCCTCAATACAGTAGTTTTTGACGGTATTGAAAATCATACCTTTTCTAATATTTCTAACTACCCTACCCCTAACTTGGTTGAGGTTCCAAGCGAGCTGTGCCGACTAAACGGTGGAGTGAATGCGCTGCACACCACTGATTGGTCACTTGCTACATGGATATCTTGCACACTGACGGCAATTTTTTAAATAATTTATTGTTTTATTCATCGTGGCTGGAAATCACTTCCATTTTAGTGGTGGGTGATGCAACACAGAAAAATCAAGACATGGTTTCGTTTTTTTGTTTGTTGTATTATAATTTCAAATGAGTCAATGACAGTCGGAGCTTTGCAATGTATTTCCTTCTCAATGTTTGTATGCAGGGAAAGTAATTTAATCTTAATGTGGGGGGGTCGTCCTCCACCAAGTCAATACCTCCTCCTGCACTGTAAATAACCCTGTTTATGGTTGGGACATCAAAAGGCTGGTTAACAGCTAGATGAGCAAACCAACTGTTCCCCCTTTCCCCCTTCTACGAGCACACACCACTCTCTCATTTAGCAGCTGGGGAAGCCATCACACTCAGACGCATGGTGTCATCATCTGCCTTCACACACAGACACACAGTGACAGCCCAGGGGTGAGCCAGCAACAGGTTTGACCTCTGGCTGGTATCAGTGAGAGGCCTGCTGACTACAGATCTCCAGCTAGGTAAGATCGCTTCACCTCAAATCAGGCACAGCACAGCCACCTTAGCCAGAAAAAGGAATCTGATAAACAAGTAGAATAAGTCTCTTTAACTGTATCCAAGCAATGCATTGTGGGAAATACAGACAATATAGAGAACACTTCAGCAATTTCGGGGGGTGGGAATGTAGTGGGGTGCATGGTACAGGAGGGATATCAATTACACCCTATCTACTGTTTTATAGAACTTCTTTCTGAATGAAGCATACGTTTATGGTGATGAAATATATTGGAGTGGTATAACATAATTTTGTTGATTCCATATTATATTGGCTACAGTCTCTCTTTTTTAATAATACGGAACTTATTTTGTGAGTTTATTTTTAAATTCATTTTTTTACATACTACATAATATCATTAGTGATAACATTTAAACACCACTGTACACAAATATTAAAATGAAATGCTAACATTAAGTATGTTTAATTATGCAATTTGATTTATGAGCCCACTATAATATAATATAATATAATATCCAATGTCTGTCTAATTCTGTGTTATAGTGCAAAAGTGCATTTATTCTGCTAGGTTTACAAACTGTTTGTAATCTATCACCCACTTACTGACTGTAAAAGTTTATTTTGGCAGATATCTGCAAAAGCTGTTTTGATTTCTTTTCCCAAATCATGTTTTTTTTCATGCATTCCAGGGAATAACAATCAAGCTGGTGTTGGACTGCTTCGATATCCACCCATACTCTTTGCAAATAAACTCGCCCTGCATATTTATGAAAAGCAGGAAGCACAGGGATCAGCACAGTTGGACAGACACATGCTTTTGCATGCTAAGCTATATGGGAAGGCTTCAGTCAGTTCCAGCTCCATAGACTCACTGACGACCAGACCGAACACTTAACTATTCTTAGATGGGGGGGCTTTTACAGCAACTGTAATTGATAAGTGTGTGCTGAAGTATGGGAGAAGTTCGTGTCAGTTCTGGAGAAAAGCTTAACCTGACTGCAGCCTCAGTCTCAAGTGAAATGTGTTCCCAGACCTTGCTGGTAGAAGAACCAAATTTTTCAGCTTTTCAGATGGATTGCTTTAGTGCCTGTGGCCAGGAAAACATAGAGATAGATGGATGAAGTGGCATCAGGAGGACCACACCAGAGGTGGCTTTTTCAAGCCTTTGAATAATAAATGACAAAACTATAGGCTGTGTACAGGCCCAGCCAAACATTGGTCTTCAGTCATTCTTGGAGCAAATTTGTGCAGTTAGTGGAGTGTCACATAACATCGGAACCGGAGCACTTCGATACAGCCTATCTCACTTCTCACTTCTTCACAGTAAAATGCTCCGGTCATCCTCAGTTCCAATGCTCTGGGATTTTAGCTTCTTGCAGACTAGTACAGGACTTTGTGTGTCTGGTAAACCCATAGAGCTTCTGTTGCATTCTTCAACTCACCTCAGAGACCTGACATGGTAATGTCTTTTTAAGACAACAAGAAGCAAAGAAGTAGCTCCTACGTGGGAGCATGGCACATTCTTGGGCTACTGAAAGGAATCTTAGGCACTTTAGGTCCACATCTGAATTCACACACAGCAAAGATGTGAAAGGGGATGATCTGATTGTTTCTGTGGAGCAGATGGCAGAAAATAAATGAATGGGAAGAGGAGCAGACCAAGAGAGAGTGCTTGGAGTGAACACTGATGAGTGTTTCTCTGTTGTATTTGTGTAAAACCACCAATATTTCTTATTAACAATATTTAATATTTTTTTTTATCATACAAAAATTAAGCAGATCATCCTGAAAACAAAAGTGACCCTTACAGTACTGTACCTTCAGGAAACAGTGCACTATTGCCGTTAATCATCTCTGTTTGTTTTTACAGCACCATAAACTCGCAGGGTGAGAGATTTTTCTTCCTTTTCCTTCGTCTCTCTCGTCCAAGAAAAACCTCCATGTTAAGCAGCCGAGATAAGAGTGATTAAGAAAAATAGATCTTTTTTTAGAAATCCTTTCAATGCCAGTGTCTTGTTGTCACCAACAAGGAAAAATGTAAATTCACAAACAATGATCAAGTATCAAATAATATCTGGAGCAGGAACAATTAAAGACTGGTTGCCAGTGGGTTGCGGTTGGGGGTTGAAGGTTGTATGGTGGTAAAATCTTGCACTTTAATGGCTTATATGGTAGATTCAGCCTAATGTCAATTGCCACAGCACTAATTCCATCAGCAACAAAAACAGACACACTAATTTCACTCACTATCAGTATTTGTTCTGTATTTAGTTAAAAGTTAGTAGTTAAAAGTTAAGAGTAGTTAGTTAAAAAACATTAAAAGTCTATGAGGTGGATCTACACACAACAACAAAAATGGCAAGGAAGAATGAACTATTTAGAATTATTTAGTGAATGCGAAATCAGTTTTTCACCTAAAATGCTGTCAAAATGTATCATTATCATTATTATATATAAGATAAAGAAAACATGGACAAAGAGTTGAGTTGACATTAGAATAGAATAGAAGAGCCTGTGTCTAATTTAAGCCTCTTTCAAAATAAAGACCTTAATCTCTCTGCTCTTAGAGTGAATACATTTAAAGCTGGTACCTTCCCGAAACTCATAAATGCCATATTACTGCACTAGGCAAGACTCAAAGAGAGACAGGGACAGAGACAGTGCAGTGTGTGCACGTAGATCATTATGTCTCAAGTCGACTTATTTCCTGATTATCACGCACACTTTTAGGTTCAGAGTGGGTGGTTGAGGATCAGAGGCCAAAATGACCCCTTGCAGAGCCTGTGGAGTCTGAAATTGATCCCCCCTTACATGACCATGCGGCTTCTGAGGTGATGCTTTTCATCCTCACCTCCCACTCTGCACAGCTCCTCCCACACTGCTCCATCAATAGCCAACACTATTAGCACTAAAAAAAATCCTGGGTCCTCCAGGAGGCCTATAAAAGGATGGGGGCCTAATCTTGTTATAGACCAGTGTTCAGGCATACAGGGCTGATGGGGGTAGGGGTGGAGGAGGGGTTATTAGAAGATCCAATTTTCCATTAAACTATCTTTACCCATAAACATTTCAGATTCTCTCTTTTCAGTTCTTGCTAAACAACTAGGTAAGAGAGATAAGATGAACCTTTATTCGTCCCACAGTGGGGAAATTTGCATTGCACAGCAGCAAAGAGATAGACAAGTTAAATAGTGAAAATGAATATAAACAAGCTGAAAAAAGTATTTACAAATTAACAAATTTACACGGGATTCTTTACAGATATACATGAGAATATGAGATGAATATGATATATATGACCAGTATAGCAGAATTAAATATGAAATATTAAATATCAAGTATGAAATAATAAATGATAGTTTTAGTTGTTTTAGTATTACGTTCACTTCAGTTTGAAAGGGAGTTTTTATTGCTGTCAACTGAATTGTGTGATATAAAATACAACTTATTTGCTGTTAACTGTGTCTGGTTTGGACAGTTTTGAGTTGGAAGAAAACAAAAAATAACAAGCCAGGCCGATGACTTTTAAATGACATACATTTTAATGTGACTACAATGACTAAACAAGTGTGAAGGAGAGTGGATGAGGAAAACAATGAGAAATTGAAATAACAGCCAGGAGAGAATGACTTCTCATTTTGAACTTATAGCAGATATAACCCAGATGTTCAGTTTTGATGGAATTTCAACAGAGATTTATAAAAATTGCCTGTAGAATAAAAACAAACATCTGCAAAAGAAATGCAGAGAAATCAAATCACAGAGCGAATCATTCTAAATAAGTGCAGGTCCAAGCCCAGTGTAAACAGTACTGTAATTGCAGTGCCTTTGTGGAAGTGGTGGCAAAAGTTGGATCAATTTATGCTTGAAAATGCAGCCATTACACAGTAGCATGGACAGTAAAAGGACTATGAATAGCTGATACTTATACCAGTCAAATAAGGTCACTGTGGCCCCTGAAGTTCCATTCTGAGAAACAATTAAGCATCATTATTGTAAAAGTCTGCATTTCCACCAGTAAATCTGAAGGCAAAACATTATATATAGTGGCCCCACAAACCCTGTGGCTTATGGCCTCATATGAAAAGTCCATTGAGCGTGAGGGGAAATAGAATAAGCTTAGCCTCAAGGCTGATTGGACAAATCAGAGCCGTATGTTCGACACAAAAGGTAAACCATCCATGGGTAAAGCCTCTCATACTGTGCACATCTGGAAAAGTCGTTGTTGGTATAAAGGCAGCATGATAGCGGAGGTTTTATTTACAATGACTGATCTGTGCATTGATTTGGCCTTTGAAATACCAGACACAGGAATTCACTACGATGTGTCCAAACACCATTACCTAAACCTCCTGGCACTCCTTGTGAAAACTGTGTCTGTGCTACTCTCGATGTTGTGGTCAGTATGTGTGACAAAACCGTCTTACCTCAAGGTCCATTTACTAGACTTTCATTCTTTATCAGAAGAATGGAATTGGCACAGGTGTCGTGATGTGACATATGGAACTTTAAGCACAGTATCCCTTGGAATTACATCCATATTGGACGATTCCGCCCCCTGACTACTTACATCCAGTGCCAACATTCAGTGCCAATGCAGGAAGTAGTGTATCCTTATATAGCAAGAAAGCAGTAAGTGAAGAAAGGGTGTGAAGGTCGCAGTGGTGGACTGCCTTCTGCTTGTCTCTGACTTTCACAAAGGAGACCAGAATTCACAATCTGTGACTCATCTCATCTGACTGATGTCATTTCCCTTACCATAAGCAAGTGTCAAACATCCCTAACCCTAAACCTACCTTAACCATAACGTAGATGTCACAAACAGACATCGTAAAAAGCGACGTATTTTAAAAATCTAAGCATTGGACATCATCTATTATTGACATTGTTTTCTGGTTTCTGTCAGGTGGGTAGGTTCTAAGTCCTGTCACAGATGACCACGACCAAAATTTGAAATGCAGACTAATTCATTCACTCATGTTAAACACGCCTTGAGTTTAAGGCTTACTTTGTCACCTACATTAAAATAAAATTTCAGCTAAACCTTACAAGTGACTCCAGTAACATGTAATGTCAGATTTTTTTTATTTTGCTTTGCTTTTGTATGCACCTAATCTTGGTGTTGCTTTCGATGCTGTTGCTATTTAAATTCAAGCAGTGGAGTGGGTGCTGTTCAGTACAGACAAAACGTTCGTGGAAACCAAATGAATATTACCTGTCACCAGCTTGATGCTTCTAAAACTACATTTAGAAAAACATGGCTGTTTTGTTTGCCACAGCTCCTTTTCCTGTAGTCCAGGTTGTAGGTTTCAGCTTTCTTTATTCCTCAACTCTTTGTCAAAGCCAAATATGTGGATTATGTATGTTTTCCAGCAACTAATCTGTGTGGAGTGGAATAACATCTCAGCAAAAATCCATTAACAATATCTCTACATATTCCAATTTTCCAATATTCAAACCACAGAATGAACACAAGGTCAGCTTTAATTCAACACCTAAGGTTAGATTCCTGTGATTAGCTGACAAGATGTGTCAGAGGCAGAAACATCTTGTGATAGACTTTACAAATGTCATGTCCATCACTGTCACATTCAGTGTTTTCATTTGGACCATGTATCAGTGACATAAACCCATACAGTGCAGTATCTGCAGGCTTCAGATTGTCTACATGAGCACTTTTAAGACATTTTATACCACCTGACAATAGATTAAAAGCTGTTTAATCTATAACTTATGTCTAAAAAAGGAAAGCATTATGGGCCACAAACTGTGTCTTTTTCAGGTCTGTGACAGAAAGTGAATTCTGGCCTCCTGCACGAATACACACATTATATGCTTTCTTAAAGTCCAAGGTGACTTGTTCATATTGCTTGTTTTGTCTGACCAACAGAACAAAACCCAAAGATACTGAGTTTGCTATAGTTTAAGACTAGGAAAAGCCGCAAATCTGAGAAGGAGGAACCATCAAACCTTCAGCATTTTTGATTGAAAAATGACCAATTCATCTATTATCAAAAAAAGTTTCATCTTTTGTTAATTGGACAATGAATTATTGACTAATCAGTTCAGCTCTAACAAACAGGGTTTAATACATCGGTGATTTCTCTGATATCCAGCCTAAATGACATTAATCAAGTAGATATCCAAAACTTGACATCGACATTGACTGTAAGGAATCTAAAAAAGGAGTACTTTATTAGAGTCTTATTTCTACTCTGTTATTTTTCATCACACAGGCGTGAAAATACACGAACAGGACCTGTCAATGTGCATTAGTTGTGGAGAGATGTCAGAGTAATGCCACATAGTCAGGCACCCAAAGCAGTTAGGGGTTTGGTGCCTTGCTCAAGTACCCATGAGACTCTGCATCGTGAACTTACACCAGCCACCCTCTATTTGAGTCCTATAAGGGTCCTCGAAATTCAAAATAATTTCTGAAAGATGATGATTCCCTCTTTAGTCAGTAGATCAACACCATATGTTGAAGAGGTCAGTGTGTGTGTGTGTGTGTGTGTGTGTGTGTGTGTGTATTCCCTTCAGCATAGTTTTTCAAGTGTCCCTAATTACAAATGAACTTTGAAGGTGATACATGACCTTTTGCAAATGAGCTACTGCAATTTTAACTACCATTCCCTCTTCTCTCCTTCAGCCTGCTGAAGAAAAAGAAGCCGACCAATTCTCAACTCCATTCCTAAAAATGCTTCTGAAGCGTGCTGTTGTTGGCAAGCGGCCCAGGTCTGTTAACATAAGAGCATGCTCCCTGTGGGTTTCCTAAATTGCTCCGATACCCACAGGATGTCTGGAGCAAAGCAACGAAGGCCTCACACACTGTGTGCCAAACTGGGAGTTTTTGTGTGTGTTCACCTATGACTCTGTGTGTGTGTGTGTGTGTGTGTGTCCTGTGTGTGTGTGTGTGTGTGTGTGTGTGTGTGTGTGTGTGTGTGTGTCAGGGGGTCTTAGTCATGGAGCTGTGGATAACTCACTCTCTTGACAATTTAGAGAAAAACAATTTTGGCTCAGTGTTCCCTGCAAGCAGTAATTAGTAAATAAATGTGTTTTAATGACTCCCATTAGCTTAACAGCGCTGAAGTGGTGACACCCTCACTAGCCCACACCGTATTTCTGTGCAGTGGGTGCATGAAAGAACTTAGTGTTGGTCTCAACACACTATGTGTTTCCATCTGTCAAGCAAATTGTCATACAAATTAAGAAACTAATTGTGTGTTTTCAGTTGTTCTTTTTAAGGCAATTAATCATCAATCAACAATCCTGTCTGAGCATCTGAAAACAAATCAAGAGAAAAAGGCAAGGCATCTTCAGGTGCTGAGTGATATTGATCATTTGGAGTGCCACAAATGAATTCAATTGTCTATCACAGTATATGTAATTTTATCTTGTGATACTGATTTTGATACCTGTATATTGTGATGCAGTATATACAGATTTTTTTAATCAATTGGGTTAGAGGTGGGTTCTGGTGGCCAAAGTCTGCTTAAATATCCAGATGTCCCGAGCTCTGAGACAATCAAATCTCTTACTCTTACTTAATATTTAGGAAAGCATATGCAACACTTTTAGGTAGCAGACTACTTGATTTTAGTTACGGTGACCATTGCTTTCTGCTGTTTAAAAGACTTTGCTGAGGGAAGATTACATAAAGTGTGGCCATTATTATTAGAGCCATTATTACAATACATAAATTTACACCATGGAAAGTACATCCTCTGTTCCCTACACAGCTCTTGGGGCCTTTCTAACATCCACACCCAAAAAGAGACCTCGTCTGGACCTTGAGGAGGTGGGCTGGAAGCTACCTATGACCCTGCAGGCTCAGTTACAGCTTTGGCAGAGTCCACAGACATGTTGTGAGTTGCTAAAATAGTTTTTGTGTGTGTGCATGTATCAGTTGCCAGTTTGTTTGCTGAAAATACTGCAGTCTAATTCTGTGTTTGAACCTTTTCTGTAATGTTACTCCAGGCTCAGTGGCAGTCCCTGTCTCTAGGACAGTCTTCAGTGATGTGGAGAAGCTGAGCCATCACCTCTAAGGCCTTCCACTGTGTAAATCTATGGTTCCACATAAAGAGCATGGCAGGGTTTGCTTGGAGTCCTTAACTACAGGTAATAAATAGTGAGCCAGCAACACAAGATGTTTCACAGTCACAATACTTTTTCAACGACATAAGCAAGTTATATTCTAACATCAGTAATTCCGTGTTCAGCGGTACCCGACATGGTACCCGATAAAGTCTCTTCCATCCAAATTCCTGCCTCATTATGGCAAGTATGGTTTAGAGAGTTGATGCATAAATACTAGCTAACATCATGTGACAGATAGAGTAATTACCTGAGTAAAACATCAGGGAAACGTGTAATCTTGATTGTCATTTGATGTTCATGTCACCATGATTTGGGGTCAAATTCCTACCTGAACGTGTGCAATTGTGAAATGTTTGGTTGAAGAAGTGGTTATTGATATGACTGATAAACTTCACAAACTTCTTTTAATTCATTTCTGGTAGGCTAGGCACGAGGAGTACATTGCTGCCTCCCACCAACAACACATTTGGAAATGACGGACATATTTATTTGCACATAGAGTGACAAGTGGTCACCAGGATGCATGTCAAGACCATTCAGAAGCCAGGTGTGAATTAATATACTGAGAGCTGAGCGTTTGTGATTGGATCAGCCAAGACGCATGTTAATTTCATGTGTAAACAATGCCTAAGCGGCTTCAAGGGCTCGTACAGACTGTTGCTACTGTGGTAACAGTGTGAAATGAAGTGTAATATTCACACGGGAACTAATTAACACCACAAAAAGCCTGAAATGTGTGAAATGTGTTAATGAAGTGTGAATTCAACAAACACATTTTGTTTGGAGTTGGTTGACTTGTCCAACGAAGCCGTAAACTTTCCACTCACAGGTTGCAGATTTGTCCTAATTGCCAGTAAAAATGTACTTAATACCATAATGGGAACAATCATACTGGTTAAACTTCAGACCAGCCAGCGCTGATGTTAGTACTGAAACCTGTAAGTTGTTTTGTCGGAAATTTCAGGACCATCTGGAAAACAACTCAGCTGTCAATGAGAATAACGTCTGTCTTTGAAAATGAAACCGAGGTGCATGTGTGTTTGGTGGTCTCCATCCAATGCAAACAAACACTGTTTTTCATTCACATACTTCAGTTATTTTACTCTCCGTTCCTTGGCTGCATGTTTATGAGGACGATTTCAGTAAAATCTCACGAAACATGAGATAGACTTCCCCAACTCTTTTTCTTAAAGAATCATTCTGATTTATTACAACGTGGGTCTTGTAGTTTTGATCATGATTCCGAACTGTTATAACAATGTATGGACCAAGCTAATGGTTGAGGTTCTGAGAAGTCAGACAGGTCAAGAAAAATGAGCAGTCAGACAATCATAACCCTCCAAGTTAGTCAAACATTTGAAAGACAAAACAAAGGTAACAGTAAAATTATCTTCCAAATGTTGTTAACATCAATCACAGGTTACAGATCCACTTCCTGTCTCATTTTTGGTTTAACCTCCAAATATAACGTTTTACATAATCTCACCCCTTCTGGACTTCATTATGACAATGTTGCCATATTCTCAGATCTCAGAAAATACTTTGTAGATCGTGTCCAGACCTTTCAAAGATTAAAATAGGCCTGGTTTTGTGCTCATTGACTGCTGTTTGAAAAACAACCAAGCCAACCAAAGCTTTGTTGGCAAGCTCATGACTGCAGACAATATCTTCTTGTTCTTGAAAATGCAGCGAGTCAGGATTAGATTTGATGCAGCTGCACAGGTTACCATTCTTATGTTTTGGTTGGGAAAAGGTTAAAAGAGTACCCATGACACACGGTTTAAAAAAACAAAATCAGTGCAGCAGAACACTACCCACAATGCAGCTCTATGCTAATAGTAAAAGTAGCCTCAAGCTTCTAGCCTCAATCAGAGATAAGGAGCGGGCTTCAGAGGTCTGCTACTCTAGATCACTTCTTTCCCATTCCACACCTCCAGGTTTTTTTCATTTTCAAACTCACAGTCTTCAACCCCAACCAAGTTTCAAGTGACAAGTGACACCACTCGAGGACATTCATTAGGCTTCACATAACTCCCTCTGGAGCCACAAAACCCCTTACGCAACCTTTTTCACATATGCAGGAGTATTTCCCAACACCTGGAAGCAGACTTTTATATGTAAAATGTGTGAATTTCTGGTGAATGTTTAATGCAGATCAGACACCTCATGGCCGATACTCAATCAACTTAATGGAATAAGGACATCACTGGGGCTAACATTGATCCAGTAAATCAGAGCAGTGCATCCTTATCTTTAATTAATGATTAGGATAAAAAAAAACAAAAGACAGAAAACTGGCTAACATGGATATGAGTGTTAGTGTCTTAAAGTCAAGTCAGTCTAATTAAAGTATCATTAACGCTAAAATCAAAACAAAAACTTGAATCTGCCTCACTGATCTGCTGCAGTCCATGTACACAACAAACAGAAATATCACATCAGTAAATTGTAAACCCTGTGGGCTGCAGCACTGTGCCAATACAGCCAGACTCCAGTTGGAAGCCCTTTTTTCCCATAAGAGGAAGCTGAAGAGTAATTGTACTTTGGTGGGTTGGGCGCACTAAGGGTAGGTCAGATTCAATTACATCTAATTTCACAATGCTGTATTCACTACCATGCTTCTATTTGCAACACAGAAATGGCTGCCTGTTTGCGGTCAGCTCTTGCTGAATGACTGCATATTTCCTAAATACCATTCACACACGCATGCACTGAATCGGCCAACGTGAAATGTAAATCAACACCCATTTGATTGATATTCCCTCAAGTGCACGATAAAAAAAAAGATTTCATGATTTAATGATGAAAATAATTGAAAATGGGGGTATCTGGTTTTGCAAATGAACCATAGTATCTTTAGTGCCAGTGGTCTTTAAGGGAGGAACCATTCACTTTTCAGGCACTAATTTTTATTTCAAAGGGTATTTTTGTCATTCTAATTTGAAATTAAAGATTTGTTTTAAATTGTCCTCATAGTCAGTCCATAAATTGATTTTTGAATCTGAGCATTAACAGAACTTAATTAGTGCTGTCCACACACAAACACACACCCTATTTGCATTTCTCAAATTCAATCTTTACGAGATGGAGAGCAGGAGGCCAAATGGGCTATAAAGACATTTCTCTCTGAGTTGGTTTTGAACACTTTCCAAACAAGATGCTAACACGTTCAGGACGTGAGTGGTGTGCTGGATATGTGTGTTGTGTTCGAGCTGGAACAGTGAGAGAGAGAGAGGAGATCAGGTGGCTGAGGACTCACTACAACATTTATTATGGGGAAACCAGATGGTGCATTTTCCTCACTCACCTACTGCAATCACCTCTTCAGACTTATTTTCTACATGCTGCATGTGTGACTTAGACAACAAACCATTAAATGTTCATTCATATTTATGTTTTCAAATGGACAAAATGTTAGATTCCCATTGCTCGAGGTGGATATCATTGAATTTTGAATCTATCGATGCATGAATCAATGACTCTCAGACTACATCTACATTAAGCTGTCTACATTTTTAAGCACAATTGTGTCCACATTAGTCACCAGGTGGTTTTAGTACAGACCTCTGCCCATAGTGAAACAGCTGGACAACATGAAATGGCTAAATCTCTTCTTCACGCCCTTTTCAGTAGGCAAACAACAAAACTGCATCATAGCCAACATCTCTTAAGAAGTAAGAGATACAGCTGGCTGATAAAATCCTGACCAACATTTGGAGCATCAGCAGTGAAAGCCTGCTCCTGCCTATTGAAGACACTATGAAAACTGGACCCAAGACTCATTCAACAAATGTTTTTACTGTCGAAGCTATGCAAGTGTGTTTGTCAGTGGTGGAAAATTCACTGGGTGGGAAGTTTGACAAGGTACAAACACACATCACACATTTGAGTAAGTCAGACCACACTTTACAACACTTGTAAACAAATAGTCTAAATCATTACATCATGGCTTGTTATAAAGCATCCTCGTGCACACCTGGATGACCTAATACAATCACATATAAAAATCAATTCTAACTTTGTAATGATTGTAATGTTCAGCTTGTGATGGGACTGGTGACACTGTGTAGCTGGGTAGCTAGAGGTGGTGCTTTACTGGAGTGCATTATAGGTATTGTAGGTGTCTCCATATTGTGTCCCATGCAGTATGTACATGCAGGTGGATGAAACAAAAGCTGAACGTTGTTCATCTAGATAATGTTTATTTCAGGGCTGTTATATTGGCTTACATTATTTGCAAGTGTGCCTGCTAAACTTGTAATGTGTCAATGTTGCAATTCCTACATCACAGATAAAGGCTAATAAAAGTCAGAGTACACTTAATGCTTGTTTCTGTTTTCCTCATCTTTTACTCATTCCTCCTCTTTTGTCTGTATAACTGCCAGTATCCTGTCTTTTCCCTCTCCCTGCCTTCGGCTGCCACATTCCTCCAAGTATGGCCACACACTGGCAGCTGCACTGTGAACTTATCTCGAGCTAAGAAAGGGGATCTGCCGTGCTCTCTTCCTGTCAGCACAGATGTCAAGGTGAACTTGGGGGACTTAAATAACCAGCTCTGTGATCCTGGGACCCCCCCACCCCCACCTCACCCCCCACCCTCCATCAGCTGCACAGATTAGAGGAAGCCTCTTGTTTACAAGGGGGGTGGGGTTTCTTTTTTAGCTGCAGCCATATGTAGTACAAAGAGAATATGTATACTGGATAAAAGAAAAAAAAAAAAAAAACAAGGCCTGTGGATTACCTGGATGGATAATATCAGTTTAATCTAAGCATGTAAAGTAAAACAGATCTGTGGATGTGTATCTATCCCCTCCGCCATCCATTTATGAGTCTAAATCAACAGATAGCAAGGACAGTGACATGTGCTTAGACGCCCCAGTTCCTGCAGCAGATTCCAGCAGGGAACCTTTGATGCATCTCCCAAAATGGCTGCAAAGGCTCCATCATTTGAAGTTAGTGCTAAATAAAATCAGTTACGCACTTTAATTATTTGTTTGGTGTAACTGGAAGGTTAGCAGTGGGCTTAACCATTGTGGGATAATGCATGAACACAAGTCACAAGAAGAAGTCACAAGTCACAAGAGATTTTGCTGGTTTTCCCCTTGTGATGATTTTGTGTGAATTCAGCAGTAGCATTGAGGGCTGTTTTGCCTTCAGTCAGTGATGGGAGTGACAGAAAATGTGGGGAGAGAAAGAGGCATGAAACAAACTAAGGTCCCTTGAACAGTCATTGTACTATAGCCATTGCAGTTGTGAGGTATGACCTCTGTATTGATATCCATATGAGGCAAAAAAATGAATGATTGCAAAGACGGTATACAGCATCTAGTGAGGATGCAGTGAGGACGCTCATTGTAGTATATATAGAGGGTCTTGGAGCATTGTGTGCAAATTATATAGTGCAAAATTCCCCATTGTTGGAAATTTCCCCGTTGTGGGACTAATAAAGGAATATCTTATCTTATCTGTGGCACCTACTGTTAAAGCCAGTCCCCAAGGAGGATTAATATTTCCCTAAAATGCTGCAGTGCTGTTTGCTTCACTGCATGCGTGCCATCCTTCCATCCATCTACTTTCAACAACGCTATATCAGCAAGTGTTCTGATTTCAGGCAACGTTTGACACATCTGACATTTGCTTCATTATAGTCATTTCTACAGGGAGCAGATTGCTCAATGTATGGATTGCAGGACATAACTAGTTAACAGGAGAGGGGCGGGCCAAACTGATGAGAAGGACACCTGGTTGGGTCTGTGGTTGTGAATCTATATCACTTTTTTAATATGTAGCAGTTAATTTTTACACCTCTTTTCCTGTGGTAATTTTTCTGACATCTCCTGCTTAAAATCCAAAAAGGCAGCAGCATCGTGAGGCCCCGCTTTCACGGCCTGTGTTCATATTGAAAATTAAGATCAAGCAAGTTTTTGCCCTTCTGCTCCCTGTGTCAGACATGGTTTAATCTGTTTTATATAAACAAGCAGCTCAACATGTATCTCTTTCTGTGCTGCTACTCTACCTCACCCATCAAACACACACACACACACACACACACTTTAGCTTGCAGCTCTCTTTGATCCCAGACCCAGTGGTCTGTCAGCAAGCAGACTGCTGGGAATACTCTTAGTGCCTGGAGATCCAGTTGCCCTACAGTCGTACCCCACCCTGGCAGCCGTTTTGGCATCGGAGCCCTTCAGTCCAGGGTTTGCATCTCAGGGCAATAAAAAAGTTGCATTGTTCCTGCATTGCACTGTCTACACAGGTTGCCCTCCTGTCCTGTCCAGTGTACTGTTTAAATCTCACAGTAATAGCACAGAAGTTAGGCTGAGATTAGAGTCAGTTCTTCTGGTGAGAAGATAGTTGGATAGATAAAAATGTTTTGATGAAGTGGGAAAATCGGAATCTGCCACAAGAAACGTTTGGGACAAATTTGATCAGATTATAATAGTTTTTTTAATTTGTGAGATTTTTGCATAGAGTAAACTGAGTCACACAAAGGGGGTTTCAAATATTCAGGCAAAAATAGTTTGATGTTGACTGATAATATGATGTATATTCTTAAGCTTGAATCACTGATTTTAGGAGAAACCCAAATGAATCAAATAACAATCCAGCTGACAGACAGTGACTCTGCTTCAAGGCAGGTGCCCAGTTTGCCTGGTTGGCAGTCCAATTTACTTCCTGACAGGAATTAAACTGAGAAATCCAAATAAATCAGTGATAACTTACTTAGCCAACAGGTTTCCTTGTTGCAGCCCTGATAACTTAATAACATACATATAAACAACAAACATCAGCCTGAATGTCAGTAACCTGAAACTATAACCACAATAAAGAACCGTGGACCTTTGGTGTGTGTGGTGGGCTGGCAACACGTCTGAATGGGGTGAGGACTGAATTATGCAAACCATGCCAGGCTGCCAAGCTGTGCGGCTGGCAGGGATAGGGTGAAGGGTAAGGGTGGAGGGGTCAGATTACATGTCTCTGTTCTCCCGTTATGGCTTTCTCTGGGATCCCAGCCAGGTAAACTGTCAAAGCCCACTTCCTCCCTCAGAAGTGTCAGGCTTTAAAGAGCCTTAAACCTGCCCACAACCCCCCCTGTCATTTTCCTGCCGAACCCCCCATGTCCTCCTGTTTTTACCCAGGCCTAATCCACCCTCACGGCCCTATCATGTTCCATCCAAGCAAGTGTATGTGGAGGGTTCATGATATGCTTGCCCCAAGATAGAAGTGGGGTCATAAGTATAAAAGCATTCAGGGAAATACAAACACAGTACTGATTTTCTGTAGTGTGGATTTGACTGAAAACTATTAGTGTTCCATGGGGGTATTAAAGAAAAAAATGACAACCAGTGTCCCAGGGTTTTGGCCATAATTTCTTTCAGTTATGATAATATTGTATTCACCAAAGTAAGAGATTTGGGATCGGGACCTTGGTTGGAATAGTGTAATGGAGGTTTAAAACAGGCACTTTCAGTCATGATTTTACTAATCACCTTTGTTTTCTCTCAAAAAACTTTGATGAACCTGCTGATTTGTTTACAGCCTCTTTGATTGTCTGACTGCAGGTGTTTCTTGCCCCATATGAATTCCTTTCCAGCAATGCAGCCTCATTACCAGATCTCACCCAATAATTTGGTGAGTCCAGTGTTTTTATTACTTATAGGAATGATGGATGAAAGTATGAAAAAAAATAACCAGATTTTATGAAATCAGAATTTTCAGAACTATAAAAATTTTGAATATAAAAATAAATGCTTGCACAAAACAGACCAATCATTAATCCCAAATTGTGATTACCAGCTCCTGTTTCTGTTTCAAAGGCCTACATATTTCCAGACTTAAGCGTGGCTCCTCATGTACATCAATACACAGAGACCTTCTCCATAGTCCAGGTCCTTTGGCATCGTGACACTGTGGCACAAAGCACCTAACTCCTGTGAGTCAGGGCTTCTTTGCTGAGATAAAATGCAGTTGGCAGGAGAGGAAGGAGGGGTATTGGTGTCTCACAATCCTATCCCTCTCTCTTCTCTTTCTCTTTCGTCTGATCCAAGAACAACCCTGAAAACAATGTGTGGGAATCAAGTCAGTTTTCACTTTTGGGTCTGAATCGAAATCCCTGCCACGCTCCTCTCCTCTTTACTTTGACCTGATGAACTGCTAATTTGCGCTCATGTGGCTTGTTTGAACAGATATGACCTTGAGCTTGTTTTGCACAGAAACGATCGTTGGTGGGATTTGTCACTTGGCTCTCTCTACAGTGTTCTAAATAGAAATGCAAACATTGTTTATGAGAGTCCTGGATGAGGCAGATAAACTCCTGCTCATGTATGTTCACACCCATAAATCTCTGCCTAATGTATACACACTGTATCCTTTGTCCTGAAACACAACAATGGCCTGATCTCATTGCAGAACACAGAAACAGACATCCTCACAATCTGTTAATGTGACAATGAGTTACACTCTTACTCTTACTTAACAGATCTTACAAAGCTTATTTATAACTGCAAAATGTCAGAAATGTCTTTCTGTTGTCTTGTAGCACTAATGTTGTTCCTATTTCTCTAAATATTTGTCACTAACAGAGCTCAGCAAAAAGTATAGATAAACTATCCTTTAAGAAAAAGACAGTTTTCAACCATGTCCCAAAGTGCAAGCACTACTAGCTAACTACACAATCCAATGTGTTTATTACAGCAACACAAGTTAGAAAGTGATATTGTGAATACTCCAAAACGTTGCTTAACTAGCAGCATGTTACAGTCTCTAGCCCTAAATCAACCCTAGGCCCAAACTGGGACTGGATTCCTGGATCTCTTATGTAGTACCCAACCCTAATCCTACCCCCAAATTTAGATGCACTTGGCTAATTATCAAATTGGTCCAAAAATGTATATGTTATTCAGAACTTGTTTAGACCAAAAGTATGCAGGTCATAAAAACAAATAAACCTGACAAATCATGCTTTGACTGCCAATGAAAACAAAGGCTGTGTGGAATATTCTTACCCTCAGGGAAGAATCTTTATTCTTGGCAGCATGACTGTTTGGCATGTGATACTGAGTGAGAGGTGACACATACAGTACATAGTTTTACTCGTCCAGTCAACCAGACCACGGTGTTCTATGCAGTAGGGATGAGGGTCAGACTAGTGTATGGCAAGTTTTTCAGAAACTCTCATGTGAGAGTCAAATTGTCATATATGTATTTCGAGTAGTAAAAATATGGCAACTTTACGATCACTCAGTCTGCTTACATGCAATAGTTTATCCATACGTGCATGCTGTACATTCAGTGTGTGGTTTACATGCTCTGATGCAGTCACTCCCTGCAGTTAAGCTGAGGCATGCACAAAGTGAGAATGGTGACAATAACAAATTGCCAAGAAGACTAGTATTATAGGATAGTATATTAAAAGATGCACACCACCAAATTTGTGAAGGAAACCAGGATATGTAGAATAGCCATCATGGAAGAGCAGTGGTGATGATATAGAGATGCTTGCAGTGAGCAACAGCAGTCACTGAAAACTTCAACACAATATCTTACAGCAAAGTGTGTTGGATGTATGATGCGTGGATGATAAATCCGAGAGTCAGAGCACTCCGATTGTCTGCCTGAACCAGTTCATAGGCTTTGCTCCATTATCATTGTTTGAAAACCCCCATCCTGGTCAAAGCCTAATAGAGTGATGTGGTGATTGCACATACACAACATACCCAGACTGTTGATATGAGGCTCACTCTGCCATAAGCAATGTGTCTGGTGATTCATCTCCATCCACTTAAAGCAACACATATGTTAAATATATTTTTAGGCCCATTGCTTTGTTTCATGGTCATGATAAACATTTGAAAGGCAACAGACTCTTTGGCACCTTTGAGGCCTTAAGTGTCTCACATTCTGCTGCTCTGCTTATAGCAACTTACAAAGTTCATTTTTCACAGGCTACTAGGAAACATGTCAAGCTCAGAATAATACTCAGTGTCCTTCAAGTGACAAACATTCATGACACTCATGGCCCACACTTAGAACAGCTATGTTGTGTTGAACTACAGAGATAACATATTCATCTTAAGTTTCAACAGAAACCTTTATGATCACCGGACATATGTGTGGATTAGTGATAGAGAAAACATTATTGGGTAACTAAAGTTCAAACATTACAGGTAGCATAAACATGCTCAGTATGCCAATCTACCATTTATATCCTAAGATGTGTAAGATGTGCATTGGTCAATTTTGCCAATCCTTAGGCTCCACCGCCAGTGTGTCAAAAACAGTTATGGGGATTAATAAACAGACATAAACTGTGTTTCCAGACTTTTTATAATCTAGTTTCTTTGTGGTATGAGCTACTTCGTTCTACCTCTTTTCATTGATTATCTACTTCCTTTGATCAAATATATTTCTGTCATTAAACAACAACAGCTCCAGTCTGTAGTGTCTCTCGCCATCAGAGTTGTGCCCTCTCAATCACCTGGCATTGTGAAGAATCAAAAGCACGGCAGCCATGTGAACATGGTGTGCGGGTGGCGCTGACTGGCAGGCGCCAGGTGGGCAGTGGCGGGCTGCTCTACAGCCGTCTCTACATGAATCCCACAAATCACTGCAGCACAAGGACCAGGGCAAGGTCTGCTGAACTGACAATGGATTTGATTTGATCTGATAAAGAACTTATTCTAATTACATTAGCTATAACTATTCTAATCATCTCCACCTGCTCATTCATTCCTTTCTATCTGCTATCTGTCTGATATCTTGTGTCTTTTCTATGACTCACTCTGTATTGAGCGTTTTGTCGGACTGATTGTTATTTGGAGTGCTTTAACTGTATGCTCTCACTCATGTCTCTTGGTGCTTGGAGAGCTGTTCTCTCTCATACTCTGCTCTATGCTGGACTGTTACAGTGTGTAACCATCATCTTCGCTTCTCACAGCGGAAGATTTTATGTCGTTTTCCAGTTTCCCCCATAGTAAATAATAGGTCATGTACTGTCTCTATGCTATCTGTGTGCATTTGATGCACTGTCACACAGCATTGTGCTGGGAAGCGCCAATGCTCTGTGGCACATTGGTGAGGCGTAGACTGGCCATTGATTCCGTGATGTGGGTGTGAACCCAGTGGGACATGGAGCAAATCCTGTTTTACCCATACCCCTCAGAGGGTGACGCCTAAACAAAACAGAATGTTAGTTACATACCATAACTCTAGATTCTATGAGTATAGGTGCAGCCCTCTAAGCTGTGAGCCCAACTCACCCTTTAAATAGCTGAAGAAAAAGCTGTTTTTGGGAGCCAATTGTCTGGTCTCAGCTCAACTTAAATGCAACATGGGTTGGGGCCCATGTAGCATGTGGGTGTAGATTAATAATTGTCAGCAGGGACAAACTAGTGATAGCCTATATCAAGAATCTGGAGATACGATATGTAACTAATGTTCGTGCCTATCCATTTTGAAAGAGCAATGGTCTGTGGAAAAAGTCTAATAGTTGACTGACCAGTGGTGTAATTTCATTACTCACTCTGTAAGTTACTGACTTTGACAAAAACAGCTTGACAGTCAGTTTTGGCTGAGAAGTAACTTAACATTACACAAACCTGGTTCTCCCAGACTCCCGTTCTACCAGTTGTGGAGCACAGAAAGTCATAAGAGGCTGTAAAAGTGCCAGACCATCTGGCAGCTCGGAGTTGAAAGACTTCCACACCTGCATTGACAAGAGAATCCCCTCTGAAGCTGTGAGCAAACCACCACCTTAACAGGCGTTCACGGGCCATCCCACAGACACTTACTGCCACGTTAAAACACTAACATCCTATTGACAAGGCCAATTAGCACTAATGTGTGGTGACAGGCACCGCCCCCTGTTCTCACAATGATGTCACAGGCAGACACACTCACAGTATGCACACAGAAGAAAAAAGGCAAAAACCCTGGAGCTTTTTCCCAAGTGAAAAGGCTACATACTGCATTGGACAGGAACACTTGAGCAACCTTATAACCATTACACTGAAACAGTTATTTTCAAAGTATTCAGCTACAGCTCCCATGATTCTTAGTCGTAACTTTAGCTCTAAAGACTGAAACTCTATTTAACTGTTAAGGGGTGAGTACACTTTATATTGTATATACTTTATATTACATCAGAATTGCTTGTTGGATGGTCAAACAGTGTCGGAACCCCCCACATCTTTCCCATGTCGAATTGGGGGGGCTATGCCTGACCATGGCTGTGGTTGAGGAGAGAAAGGACCCAGGGTTTAAGTTCTCTTTCTACCCCTTTTTTCTTTTTAATTCCATTTTCATTTGTCACATAATCATTTCACATAATTATGTCACTTTTCATGTTAACAACCAAGTTTAGCACTATGAATAATTACCAGGACAGACTATCAGAAAATGTGTGCTGCTAGCCCTATAGTTTTATACATATTCCATAACATAGCTCAACAAGCCAGTCAGAAAGACTGGTTCAGTGACTGGAGAAGGAGTTGAAGTGGACTGGAGGCGGTGACGGAGAAGAGGATGCTATCCAAGTTGGTTAGCATCCCATACAACTTCCCCATCCTGACCACAACCTGCTGGCAGAGACAAGGAACGTCTTCAGCCAAAGACTTGTGCAAGACATTCTTTCGGACGACATCAAACCTTTGAACTCATCCCCACTCTTGTTATTTGTATGGACACCAGTGGCCTGGGAGGCTGCTCAGGTCAAATTGAAAATAACATTTTCTGTAGCTCCTGGCAAAGTGCAATATATCTTTGTACCTTGGAACCTATAATTACATCCATGTTGCACACCTTACAACAATTTCTACATTTATGTGCATCATGTCCTGGGCATACTTTTTGACTTTGACGCTAGTACTTTTTGCACTATTCTTTGTACTTTGTGGGTAATGGTTCGTTGTTTGTGTACTGCTGGTGTGAGTTGTTGGTGTGTTGACGACAACTGACTGCAAATCTGTGACGCCTCATAACAGAATGTCCTAACAGATGGAGAGTTTTTTTGCCTTCCACGAAGAGTTCCAAAAAGCATTGACCCATAAAAGCACAACTTACTCTTCAATACACAAACATGTAGTAAACATGTTTACTACATGGTTTGGTTTGGGGTTTTTTTTAAATTCTGCACGTGTGTCTGTAAATGAATATGTTCTCACTTCAGTCAAAGTCTGTCATTCATGGTAAATACACCCAAATTCAAGGTCATTCACAAACTCACAAACACAGGATTCTATCATCCATATATATATATATGCATATATATATATACATATATGGAGTACTCTAATACTCTGGCACAAGAATTTCCTTCAGGATTAATAAAGTTCTTATCTTATCTTATATAACATGAATGTGGCATAAGTGCAGGAGTCAACACATACAAACTCAGACATACCCCCTGTCTGACTGATGACTTAACGACTACCACCTGGGGGCAGCAATAGAAAAACAGGTGGCTTTAAACACTGAAGGAGTTACTCAGCCATTCTCAGCAATTCAGCTGCTTTAGCTTTGGGACGCAAATCTGAAACCGTTATTGAGTATTTTTAGTTAATAAATATCCTGAAATTCTCATACCGGTTGGAAAAGTGCACTACCTTCTTAGTTTACCAGGACGTTTTTCTCAACTAGAGAGCATGATAACGTGAATAAAACTGGCCTGTCCAAAAGAGTCAAGTACTGTCTGCCTGAGAACATGTGCTTTATTGACAATCACTACAGTGTATTAGTCAGAATAGAGAGTGGACATCTGTCCTCAACCTAAATGACAGCCAAGGCAATGATGAGTGGAAAAATAATCTCATACTGATTGGTATATCAACTAATAATATGCTAACTTAATAATATCATAAAAACTAAAAACAAACCAAAATGATAAACTATTTTACTGCACGCCTGCCCTAACTAAAAAAACACATTCTTTGATAATGTAGATCTTCTCAAGCTATCAGAACCTAATGCAAATATCTTAGACAGACCCATTACGCTGGGTGATAAGCACTGTGAGCCATGTCAAAAAAATAGCAAAGCACCTGGATCAGAAGGTTTCCCCATTTAATTTTTTTAGCACTTTTTATAACACACAATATTGCCACTATTCATCAAGATGATAACAGAAATATATAATTACAAATCATCCTACATTCCTCCACTTATGAATTCAGCACTCATATTAGTTCCCCTCAAATCTAACAAGGAGCCTACTCTATTAGTAAAGTACAATTTATGAGACAGGAAAAAGTAATCCAAATGAGAAAGACAAAGTCAAATGACATCATTTCTGTCCTATAATTCATGAAAACAACAACATGCAAAGTGAATTGATGTACAAGTGAGGTACAGATCTATGCAGAAAACTTGCAAACACATCAGGTTGTTAATAGTTCAAATGTTGCACTTGGACTATAGAGACTACAACCTTTCACTGACTCCTGAAAATATAAAATCACGCAGTTGTGTAGCTGGGGTGAGGGGAGGAATCCCTACATAGGCTAGTCATAGGGGCCTTACAGATAAATAAACATATACAGCATACACATGGGTACACACAGATACACACTGTTGCTTCTTATTATTCACCCAGTTATTATTCAAACAGCTGAATAAATGTCAGGAACAAGATTAATATCAGGTCAAACAAATTCATTGATTCATTGATTCACTATAAACATAAGACGTGAAAATCTCTTATCTTGGCTTCAGTTTTCAGTGTTATTGTAAGTTACAAACTTTGAAACATTGCCTCTGCAGTTGCCTACTACCAACTAGCCGAAATACAGACAGCGCCACAACATCACTGCAGTAGTGCGTCAGGGAGTGCGTTGATTGAGAAGAGTGGCATCCATACAAGCTGACAATGTATTATTATATGCACAAACATCATCGACATCACTACCTGCAGTGCTTCAACTCGTAGACAGATTCTCCTCCATCTCTGATTACTCAATCAATTGGTCCAAATCCACCATCCGATAAATCAGCACTAGTGGAAGACTCCAATCCCAAAGTTACTTTTCAACTTCCCAACTGGTAACATTCGATCTCTGGGCAATGATATTTCCTCCAATCTTTCAGAGTTGTTCCACGTCAACTTTACCCCCATCATTAAATCCACAGAAGACCCCTGTGAAACCAACACCTACTTGGTTAAATACACTTGACTCTCTAATCACAAACGTATACTGGAAAATAGACCTAGAATCAAAGTCACAATGCTGCAGAAAAGCAAACAGACTTGCCAGACTTTGTAATCAACAAATGCACCTTCTCTTTTAAGTTATGAAAATTCATACAATTAAATCTCTTAGAACAGCTGCTTTAGAATCAATACCATATTAAAGCTCAATGAATGAACCCAGAACTTTCATTTCATTCTACAATATCCGCAACTTCAATCAATAAAGGATAATAAAGGGATCAATAAAGAATTATCTTAACTTAAAAAGGCACTCAGGAAAAAAAGTTGATATCACACATAATTACTTGCAATCACCACCATTAGCAAATGACTTATTTACCATATCAATATCCATGAAACGCCACCATAACTATCCCCACCACAGACTGGGAAAAAGATTTATCGATGAATACTGATGCCACCCTCAAACTCCTGCAAACAAATTTGCAATAACAAGTTATCGATGAACATCAACCCCAGATGACAGCACAATGACATATGTCTCCAATGCACACTCAACGGCACAGACAAGTACTTTCAATTAGTATGGCTTTGCACACCATCCTAAAACCTATGGAATAACATAGTAACTATCATCTCCCAAATCCTGGATCACAGCATTCCACATTGTTGTTGTTTACACTGTCTTTGTTCAGGAGGGATGACACCCAGCTCACCGCCCATCGCAGCTCTGTCTGTTGACCAATACATGCTCGAACCACAGACCACAATTGACATCTCTAAATATTGAGTGTCCAGTGTAACAGCAGCATTGTAGTGACCACCCTCAGGAACGTCAAAACAGTCTGTAGTAGTGACAAGTATGAAGCTTTACATGAAGACTTGCATCTTGTGTTGCGTGGTGATGACCTTGAATTTGAGCAAACAGTCTGAATGGCCAAATGAAGCTCCTCACCTGTGTCTCCGTGTCCTGTGTGCTTTGCGTGTGAGGTTGAATCAATCATTGAAGAGAAAGTGAGAAACATGCAAATGGGTGAATGGATGGAAGGTGAGCAACTTACCTGGAGGACACAGGCAGCTGTGGGGAGCTTCCCTCACCTCCCGTGTCTTTGGTAGTCGCGCTGCAAGCTTCTGTACAAGAGAGGGAACAGAAGAACAATGTTAGAGCGCACTGATATCGTAACATGTTGCACCTAACATGAAATGCCTGTTGTCAAAACACAATTTACATTTATCAATGGACCCCTGTGTATTTAAAAGATTAACTGCATAAAATTACTGTAGATGTCTGAATTGTGTGGTTAATGATGCAAAAAGAATTTTCTACAGAATTATATCCTTCTTAGACTTGAAAAATCTCAAAAACTCAAGTACAACCCTAAAATGTACTGAAAACCAGGTTGACAACAGCAATACAAATCCACTACAGAGTGTCAAATTTAAATTTGGGATAGGATGGGACTGGATATGAATATGACAGTCCACGCCAAACTTTGGAAAAAAAAAAAGTTGACATTATACTCTCAACTCAATATGTACTTCCTTGCTTGAGTTTTTGACTGTACTACATGAGCTTTATTTTTAAAACCTTCCATGCATGTGACCACTTTCTGGACTTCATGTCCATGATGGGAGTTTCAAGCTCAACTTTTAAACTAACATGGAAAAAGGACCAGTTATAATTCCATGAGAACTGAGAAGATTTCACATACTGATGAAGACCCCATGATATGGTCAAAAGCTCCACAACAAGAGAGTGAGTGGATCATGACTTGAAATTGTTTTGCCAGCTGGGAAAAAGACACCACATTAATGTGAGCAATCAGGGATTGAGATAACGTGTTTATATGTGCTGCAGTAGAGTCCTGTAAAGCTTACATAGAATTACTCCAAAAAAAAGACAGAGGTTTTGTTTCAGTCTCAAGGTTTTGGTTGTACTTTATAACCATCACCAAGAGAAATCACCAAAATGAAAGGAAAACAAAAGATGCAGGAATCTGTTTTTATACTGACAGTGGCTGGAGCATTGATGCTACAATGATCCTGTAGCACTGCTCTCTTGACCTGGAGTCATTTGAATAAACTGTAAACCTTTCTCTCCCCCGTGAGTTTGCTTCATTCGTACTGGTCAGTGTTAACATAACACAGACCAACACGCAGGAGGTTGAGAGCATGCTCACCAACCAAACACTGAGTGTGCACCGGACAAACCTGGACACCACGACACCTTAGTTATTTTCCTCAGTGGGTAATCTCAGCATGAACTCTGAAAGGAGAACATTTTCTCATCACTGTTACACTACAATCAACAGTGCCTATCACACACTGTGTGTGTGTGTGTGTGTGTGTTTTCATGCAAATGAATGCTTCCGTTAACATGTTAGGTTTCCAATGAAGCAGCAAAAAATGGTATCAAATCAAATGAAGTACGCTATTGGTACTAAACAAAACCCACCCCTACTAAAATTAGTCTTGGATCATTGTTTTTATTAGTTGCTTTCCTTATCATTGTTGATGATTGAAAAACATTTTGTGGCGGGGGGGCATGAAGTTTTTTCGGCTTTTGAAGGAAGGCATGCCAGAAGACGTTTGAGAACCACTGGTTTAGCACAAGGACTGCAACACCAACATTTAATCTTTCTTGAGATATCCAAGTGCAAAAGTTGACCTCATTAGATCAACAAAAGCCTGCGTGATTTGACCCTGAACATACAACATATGAGTCCCGAGTACATTTTCCACAGCATAGCTGTCAGTCCCACTGGTGGTGGTTACTAGCAGAGGAATGCCAGCACGGACTGTTTAGAGTCCTGCAACAGGTGCTGAAGGGAATGTCATGAAGGCACTGTCATTCTGCTGCAGTATTCTGGGTACTGCCTGTTACCTCACGTTGTCTGTTGCTCTGGTTTATCCTGGAGGACGGCCATGGATCGAAGGGATCATTAAGGGCAAATGTCCAACATTTGCCTGACTGTTTTTCTTGGACATGGACAAATTTTTGTCACCTGTGAACATGTCCAAAGTCAGCCGTCCTAGTGGGCGAAATACACTTCTCTTTGAAAGCATTCTTTGTGTTGCACGATAAGAGAAGTTGACACACTGCTTACTTTCATACCTCCTTAAACCTGGCCAATTACTGCATAAAGTGGGTGTGATAGTCAGATGGTCTGTTATAGTTCCCAAAATTGTTGGATGGAGCCTGAGCTCAATTTTTCATGTTTCAGATGTTGTTTAATGATCCAACAAGCATTTTGTCTGAATCATATTGGGGCCTTAAGAAGTATACAGCCTGAAGAGAAACCTAATGTCGATAAAACTGTAAGAAGAGCTAAAAATAAAGATATGTTCTACAGGCTTTTCATGAGTATTTTATTCCTTAAGTATGAGATTAGCTATAAAAAACACCCCTAAAAATATGCATAAAAAACAAGGATTCCAAAGTTAAGTACTCTCGTCATTCAAAGTCTCATGTGGAATCAGTTGTAAGACTGCACAGTCAGACCTAAATTTCCCTCATCCCACTTTATATTATTCATGAATACTTCCAAGAATTTATTTGGTTGATACTGGCAGACTCCACTCACAACTGGAGAAGTCTTTAGTAAGACTAATCCAGAGAGCCATGCAGTCAGAGCTCTCTATGGTTGAACATGAAGAAATATAATTGAAAGACACATTCTCCAAACTAGATAATGGAGATAATGCAGAGTAGAGATTCATTTCAACTGTAGCAGTCAGTTCTGAAAAACCTACAAGCACATCAAAGCTCACAATAGAAGCAAAGAGAGAAACGTAATGACCATACGTCAAAGACTGTCAGTAGCCTAACCCATTTCTTCACGTATGCAGTCTCCTACAGTCTGATGACTGTGCTACATAAATGATACACTGTTTGCTCTGTTGGACACAGTAATAAATTGAGAACGACAATGGACAGAGCCAAAGAGCCAATATTTAACATAAAGGTACGTGATTGGCTGAAAGCTGAGAGGGTGGTGACTACACCATTGAGATGAAAAGCGACATTATGCAAAAATGATAAAATGTGTCATTACGAAAAGTAGCATTATGACACAAAATGTATAATTATCAAAGTTGGTATTGTGAAATGAAATCTGACAAAAAAGATAATTTTGAAATTAAATGCTGATAATGCTATAAAAATGGTACCCAATAAAACTATGATAAAAATGCATTATGAAAATGAAAATGATGACGATGAAATAACATTTCATGATAAATAGTTGAGACTTCTGTCTGATTACATAGTCACATTGTGGGGACTTACCTTCCTTATGGGGACAAAATGCAAGTCCTCATAATGTAAATCATTAAACTTTAGGGTAAAGACTTGGGTTAAGGTTAGGGTCAGGATAAGGTTTAAGGTTAGCAAGTAGTGGTCACAGTTAGGGTTGGGGTTAGGGTTAGGGCAAGGCATAGTCTTTGGGAAATGAATGTCAATTTAATGACCCCTGAAGTGATGGAAACAGGGCTCTCTCTCGCACTCTCTCTCTGTCTGTGTGTGAGTGTGTGTGTGTGTGTGTGCTGAAGTATAAATGACCCATGTGCTAATCAGACAGCCTAATGCAAACTGCACACTCAAGTAGAAGTGCCCGAGCTACCTCTGCACTTCATCAGAGCACACGAGCTGCACACACAGACAGACACACACACACACCATAGAAGATGCAGATGTGTATATGCATATATTTGTCTTGTGTGAATGTATGCTTAGACCTCACAGTGTATTGGGTGACAGCCCTGTGGGGAGCAGAGTGAGGAAACTGGGCAGGGGGAGACTATATTTTTCACATTTCTACACCTCATAACGTGGCCTCCAGCTCCCATCATGCCTCTGCTCTCACTCTGTTATGTGCAACAGGTTTGTATCAGGTCTGCAGAGAGCACATTGTGGTTAATTGTAAATGTTAAAGAGGCCATGTTTGGGGTGAGATAAAAACAGAGTGAGAGGGAGGTTGTGGGGGTCAAGCTATTTTCAAGGGTATGGCAGTTATTTTGAGAGAGGTATGATTGATTTCAAGGACCTCACAAAACTAATTCTTACTTTGGACTCTGGTTGAGAATTTGCAGTTATGAGGAGCGGTGAACATTCATACATGCTCATACAAAAGAGGAATATATGTTTTGATTATATAAAGAAATCATTTTTCTAGATGATACCATTTTGTAAAACCTGCAGTGACCTGTTTCACTCTGCTAATCTACCATTAAATGATCAATACCAATCTCATGGCTGTGCATTAAATACAGAGCTGGAACTCGGACATGGTCTGCCAAGCTTAGCATAAAGACTGGAAGCATTGGGAAGCAGCAAGGTTGGCTCTGTTTAAAGTGCACAACTACTACCAAAACTTCTTAGTGTTAGTCCAGACAAAAAAAAGAAACACAAATCAGAAGTATTTGTGATTTTAAGGGGAGTTACATGCTGGGACTATTGCTATTACTACACTACATGCTATACTATAGGTTGCCAGGTACGGTCAGTGAGCACAGGTTTTGGTTTCTTTTGGTTTCTGTCGAGGCACAATGGTACCAAACCTGGCAACCTCACTGTGACAACAAGACTCTTGAAAGGACAGCCACTGCACTGACTGTTGTAGAGGAAATAGCATGTGACTCCCCCTAAAACTCCAAATTATCTTTACATTTCTCATTACATTTCTGTTCTTATCAAACAACAAAAGAAAGTGTTAGTTAGTGCCAGGCCAGCTGTTTCCCTAGTCTTCTCTGCTTCCAGTCTTCATGTTAAGTTTGGCTACCCACATCCTGACTCTAGCTCCGTGCTTTACACACAGACATGAGATTGATATCCACCTTCTCATCTCACTGTAGGAAAGAATGCTAATAAGTGCATTTCACAAATTGTTGAACTATTCCTTAAATTTTTTGAATTTGTAATTGGTTAAATTATACCCGTGGTTTGGGATGTTTTAGTCACTTTACACAAATTTAAAATGTGTAAATGCAAAGTACATACAGTACAGACTCAACATTATGTTCCTGATGAACACTAAAGTTTTTTACTAATATTACTCAAATAGGAGTAAATAGTGCTCTTTGTTTGGTGCTCTGAGTATTTGGGGCAGAAGGACGGTGTATGAGTCAAAATGAATCACAGTGTGTGTTCATGGTAATGAAATAACATGTCACCAAGTGCAGCAGCGTATCTCACTAATGTGTTTTAATAGATGTGTTTTAAACACAAACCTTCTACAAAGTTTTATACCCAGGCACAGAAACTGCGAACTTGATTTACCAGACACATTACTAAATGAGCTAATGGATTCTGCTGTGATCCAAATTCGACAGGAACAATAATAAGGACCAACTCTGTGCTGCTAGAATGCGAGACATTTTCCATAACAGAGGAAGCTGGTCATCATTGAAAAAGACAGGGAGGTGGATTCTGGACTGTGCTGGGCGAAAGTACCACAAACGTCTCTCTCTACAAAAGGCCACATCTGTGCTTGTGTCCCATTAATAATGACTATTTATACACACAGAGCTAAACAAAGAGGCAGGCTGCATCGCCCTAGGCCTGTCTGGAAGTGAGAAGGGAGAGACCCTACTCGCTAGGCCCCTACGGAGGAGCTCCAGAGCCGGGAACTCAAGGAGGACTCTGATTATTTATTTATCAATGTTTGATTTGTGAACACACAGAATATATGAAGAACATTTAAATCTCTGACTTTCTTCTGTCATCTTGACCTCTGTGTGTCCGATGTGTATTTCTTTTCAGCGTTAAGTTCTGTCTTCTCATTGACAGTTATTGAAAATATATTCAGTCTTATTTGATTTGATAATGATCTCATATCTGTGTGTTCAAACAGAGCTGGAGTGAGGACATGGTTAGCTTAGAGAGAATCAGCTATCCCGGCTCTGCTCAAAAGTTCTGAAGTTGCTTCAGGGGGAGTTACGTGCTAGTTTCTTGGCTAACAACACTGGGCTCAGTTATTTGTGGGCAACAAATTGTGTTGTGAAGTGAAGTTGCCAGATTTGGTACAACTGTGCCCAAACAAAGACCAAAATGCCGAATTGTTCCTTTGAAGTGTCTCAGATAAATCATCAGTCAGCTCATCACATTATCTCCCTATATTGTCTTTTATTGTCAATTTCTTGATGCTTGCTATGATAACATTTCAACTCTAGCATATGGGGAGTGCAATACCAGCACCCTGACTGGCAGCAGGCACCCTGCGCTCTTTCTTCTCCCGTTAAGTGCATTATACTAGTCCCAGTGAAAGGAGTCGTGGCGGGGGTGGGGAGGGGCTGATAAAAGTTAGGCCAAAGCAAACGAAGGAAGGGAAAACAGGGCCCCCGCAGGACTTCAATCAGGGTGGAGGAACTTGTTAGTGTAGCTGTAGAAGTGTTCAATGAAAGGGCAGCACAGAGGGCAACTGTAGGAGCAACAGATGTGAAAGGCCAAGGAGAGTTTCTCACACCTTATCTCACACAGGGCAGTCAGAACGGATGTACAGCTTGCTTGGTAATGGACTAGTTCAGAGACGTGCAGGAGCATTGTTGAATTTGTTCATCCTTGACTAAAGACATTATTAGTATTAGTATTAGTACCTGGTGTTAGTAGTGGTTTACATCTAAGGATCTAATATCTAGCTTTATATATCAGTAAAAATTCATTAATAACAACCAGTTTTGGGTTGCCAGGTTTTTAAAAAATCTTCATGCTAATGTTGGTTTAGCCTTTCACTAAGACTTTGTAATCAGGCAGCCTTTATCAATTGTTTATGAGTTGTTACTGATGGTTTGTTAATGGCGAATTTATTAATGCTTTATAGATCGATTAAGCCATTAATGAAAAGGTTGAAGAAAATGAACTAGGAAGGTTATAACTAACAAGTTATTTGATGTTGACTATGTAGATATGTTCCCTATATAACCACGTGGAAAGCAATTACAACTCTTATTCCATCAGGGCTTTTTTTTAGTGGACTGATTTTTCTTTCCCGTCTATCTAAAGTTGCAGCAAACACACACGTTTCCCCCTTCATCAGATGTCAGGTTGCTGTTTCCAGAGCGTTCAGCCCGAGTGTGTCTGCGAGGCGCTCACCTCCTCCAGGATCTGGTCCAGCCGGCCCAGGACAGCGGGCTCCACCTGCTCCAGAGACAACATCCAGGCGGAGAGCTGCCGCTGCTCCAGACTTACTATCCGGGACTGTAACTCCGATGTGCGCACGAAAACCACGATGCAAACTCCAACGCACAGCACAGACAGCGCGATGCAGATCAGTGCGCCAGACAGATCTGTGCAGGTCCTCCACAGCGGCTGTTTGGAAGGAGGCTGCTGCTGAGTCCTCCTCTCCTGGCCGGCCTTACCTCCCCACTTCAGCTCCTCTTCCATTTCACACAGCTTACTCTGCTTTTATCCACACAGAAATCCGCACATTCATCCGGGGAAAGATCACCAGAAGATGAATCTTGTCGACCTGCAACCTCTCTCGGTGGGGACAAAAGTTCTCTATATTTTTTTTTACTTTGTCTCCAAACTACCTTGAGGCACTGAGTTGCTGAGCTACATCAGAGAATGAGTTGTGTAGGTCAGTCAGTGATGTTCCTCATTCACACGGTCACACTCTTATTCCTTCCTCGCCGTTTGCCTCGCTCGCTGCTTCTCCTCTGATCGCTCCCTCTCTGAGCCGCAGGTCGGCCGTCAGTGTGTGAAACCCGAGCTCTCTCTCTCTCTCTCTCTCTCTCTCTCTCTCTCTCTCTCTCAGCTCCTCCTCTGACAGGCTGCGGGTTAAATGCCGGGGCGGGATTCATGGATCTGTTGCTGCCTCCTTTGATCCGAGCACTTGGATATTTTTAGGGTGCGCAAAGCTCAGTCACACAGCTGGTGTACTGGTGGCCTGCTCAAAGCACAGCTCAGCTCCCGACCAAAGCATTCTGCCTTCCTAGCCTGGATCCAGATCTGTGATCCAAACAGGATCTGGTGGCTTCAGTGAACCTGTTGTGGGTGCGGTGCAGAGACAATGAACAGCAACCCAGTGCCCACCAGACCAGAGACACTGTGGATGTGTTGGGATTATCTAAGTTTCATACCAACCTGGGCTCCTTCAGGTTCGCCTGGTTTGCTCAAATTATAGATTGAGGGAAACTCTGAAGGCTAATAAGTCTATGTTTATAGATTTTTTGTTGTTGTTGTTGGGTCCAATGGTGGAAGATAACCAGAACTACATTAACTCAAGTACTGTACTTAAATATGATTTTGTACATTTACTTTATTTTCATTTCATGTTGCAAATTAACCTCATTACTTTGGAGATGTTTGGGGTTTTTTTGGCATTACACAACTTTTCCGGCATTTTGTTGTCTTCTAAAAAATTTGAGGTCAACCAAAATAAAACATGAAAAATAAAATACCTAAAATAAAACATATATATAAGAATATTTTGAAGTTAAAAAAGTGTAAGGTTAACAAAATCGACAAAAGAAAATGCAAATTGGGTAAAGAAGTCTCACTTATATGTGCTTGGACCAGTCCTGTTCACCTTATATATGCTTCCCCTAGGGAACACTCCATTAACTTTCATTGCTATGCAGACGATACCCAATTATATCTGTCAATTAAACCAGATGAAACCAACCAATTGGCAAAACTTCAGGCATGCCTCAACGAAGTAAAAACATGGATGACCTGCAATTTCTTACTGTTAAACACAGACAAAACTGAAGTTATTGTACTTGGCCCCAAGCACCTCTGATGCACATTCTCTAAAGATATCAGTACTCTCGATGGCATTGCATTGGCCTCCAGCACTACTGTAAGGAATCTAGGAGTTATCTTGGATGAGAAACATAGCAAAAATCTGGCATATCCTGTCCCAAAAAGATGCAGAAAAACTAGTCCATGCATTTGTTACTTCTAGGCTGGACCACTGCAATTCTCTATTATCACGCTGCCCCAATAAGTCGTTAAAGACCCTCCAGTTGATCCAGAAAGCTGCTGCACGTGTATTGACAAGAACAAGGAAAAGAGATCATATTTCACCCATTTTGGCTTCTTTGCACTGGCTCCCTGTCAAATCAAGAATTGAATTTAAAATCCTTCTACTAACCTATAAAGCTCTTAATGGTCAAGCACCATCCTATCTTCAAGAGCTCATTGTACCCTATCTTCCCAATAGAGCACTACGCTCCCAGAATGCAGGGTTTCTTTTGGTTCCCAGAGTCTCCAAAAGTAGATTTGAAGCCAGAGCCTTCAGTTATCAAGCTCCTCTCCTATGGAATCAGATCCCAGTCTGGGTTCGGGAGGCAGACACCCTTTCTACATTTAAGAGCAGGCTTAGAACCTTCCTCTTTGACAAAGCTTATAGTTGGGGTTGGTCCGGGTGAGCCCTGAGGCATCCCTTAGCTATGCTGCTATAGGCCTAGACTGCCGGGGGACTTCCCATGATGCACTGAGCTTAACCCTCCTTCTCTCTCTCCTCCTGTATCCATTCATAACCCATCAATGCATCTTACTAATGCAACTTCTTCCCTCTCTCGTAGTTTTGTCTCTTCTCTCCTGTCACTCTCTGCAGGTTTGTGTGTCACTGGAGCTGCAGAGTCTGTACCCGTGTTTACAAGCCTCCCACTGCACACGTGTCTCTGTTTAATACTGGTATTATTATTATTATTATTATTCTCTGTCTCTCTCTCAACCCAACTGGTCGTGGCAGATTGCTGTCCATCACTGAGCTTGGTTCTGTTAGACCTGCTCTATATGTAAAGTGCCTTGAGATGACTTTTGTTGTGATTTGATGCTATACAAATAAAATTGAATTGTCCCTGTCCCAACTTTTTTGAAACATGTTGAGGGCATCAAATTTAAAATGTGTATATATTTTTCATACAACAATAAGATTTTTCAGTTTTAACATTTGATATGTTGTCTTTGCACCATTTTTTAAAATTAAATATAGGGTTTAAATAATTTGCAAACCATGAACATCTTTTGTTTTCTTTTTTTATCAACATTTTACACAGCATCACAACTTTTTTGGAATTGGGGTTGTACTTTATACATACACTTTATATACTCCAATCTGGCAAACCAATCACCAATATGTAAAATCTGTGGAGTGCTGACCTTTATTTAATTAAGATGGTCACTTTAGATGAGGGGAGTGAAATTAGAAAATACATTTAAACACACCCATTTGCTGCTACGCAGATAATAAAAGCATTTGCACTTTGCAGCTTGTTTAACGTATTTCAACCCAAAGTAGAGAGTGAATCTTCCTCCAAGAAGTACAGTTTTCAGCATCAGCCAGAGCCTGATCAACAACCAATTAATATTACAGAACAATTTACAAATTGTTCCCATGTTCCAACACTAGTTTGAAACTAGCCAGTAGCTGCTAAGAACTGAGAAAAGACACACAAGTGATGGGTTTACAAATAGCTGGTGCAACCCAGTCCAGTACCTTTTCCATTTGAAAGGCAATTATAGATCTGAGCATGGCCTCACTCTTTGGACTCTTAGATCCTCAAAAAGATCCCTTGAGTCTGCTTTACAGTCTCATTCTTTTCAAAGTGTTATTTCAAATGTTTATGCTTAAAGAAACATCAGTGTAAAACTATGGGGATCTGCATTGGACAACATGAAAAAGATCAGTCAGTAATGTTGAGCACCGATGATGTGTGCTGTCAGTATGTGAGCCTGGCCCTGTGTGGTGCAGCCCACTATGAGGACAGTTTCTGAAAGGAGCTGCTCAGTTTCTGCTAATGTTTACAGTCTGGAGGTGACTCCTCCTGGTTGCTCCTCCTCAGAGGGAACAGGATGGTCAGGAAGAGAAGACAAACCGATTAGTTTGTTGCTGTTGTTTAAACCATAGCTACATAAATTACAGTGTTTAAGTCAGCTCTGCTGCTGGCCTTTGAAGTTGTCCTCTCCCAGCCCATTAAAAATACAGGCTGCTCAACTGGACTCTATTTGTACTACTTTGTAAAATATTGTAACAGCCCTACCAGCCATTATTAAGAACAACTTTTGAGTTGCCAGGCTGTGAATATCCTTTTGATTGGCATTTATCCTCCTTAATCATGACCAATAAGTTCTCCAAATTATACTGCAAAATACTTTCTCTGATCTGTTCCCCTGAAATCACTGTTACAAAAATGATTTATATTATTGTTCCATTGTTGCCACTGGTTAAGATTTTGTTAGTTTTAGGCACTAAAACTACTTGGTAAAAATTAGGGAAAGACCTTGATAGTGGCTGACAGAAACCTGCATTGGCAGAAAACCAACAGTAGCCACTCAGCCTGTGTCAAAGTCCCAAGCTTATTTGGCCCATCCATCCATCCACCTCATCTATGGTCTATATAGATGGTCTATATCACTGGAAAGCACATTGTGCTCCTTGCTTGGAAAGTACTATACGAATAAATAGTAATAATTATTATTATTTTTTAATCATTATTATTATTATTATTATCATTTTCATTATTATTATGCTCCTGGCAGACAACTCACCTGGCCACTAGAAAAAAATGTTAATTGGGCAAGGTGGCATTGTAAATCTCAAAAATTAATTTCATAATAATTGAAAAAAAAAAAAAGATAGGCTTATTTAACAAGTTCATGATTGTATTCCACAGTTGGTTGAATATATCCATATGATTATTTCATAATGTCTTGTTTATCTGACGTTAAACACTATCTGATATTAAAAGCTAAATTAAAATTTACAGCCTTTCGGTTTTTATGTGGTGACTTCCTCAAGACATCATGTGGATTAATCCCTACAATATGCACTACCCTTATACAATAAATGCACAGTTTGCTGTTCTGTCGCACTTTGGCCATAAGATGATTGAACGGCCAGTTAAATCAAAGTGGTCAGCCCCATGCAGTGGATTGTCCAATTGCATTTATGAAAAAGCCCGCAAGTGGTTTTCTTTATGGCCTCAGGGCACCACATAAGGCTTTTTAAAATGCTAATAAAGAATTGCCTGTCTTGTGTCTTTGCACCGTAATTGTAGTCAGACGAAGTGATGCCCCCTTAACTGTCAGCCACATCTTAGGACGCCATGCACAGAGGTTTATGATGACGGCATGATGGGCCAGAAACACTCCATGTGCTGTGAGTCCTTATAATTACAGTGTGGCCTGGTGTGGCCAGCTGGCTTTGTACTTTTCTGAGCTGAAAAAACACACTTTGAAAATTATCCTCAAAATGAAAGGTACATTTATTGGAATCATATGATTCTTTCAAATTAAAAGTGACTAACCCTGCTGTTATAACAGCTGTGTTAGAGACTGGAATTGTAATGTTGAGAATGAGAGTACCACTTGTTTTCATGCAAATCAGTGCAGTTAAATGCTTCAGTCTCACTGCATTCATTTAATCTTCATCGACTACCTTCATTCTCCCTAATAATGTCTGTTAGGGCTTCATTGGTCTCTGAACTAATAATAGCAACTATAGGACAACACTGTAGACAAATATGTCCTACTTCTGATACATTCTGTAAGACTTAGATTTTAATTGCATGCTTTTATCATACCTTTACTGCTTGAAAATGTTACTTACCTAAATGAACCATGATTGGTGTGTCACAGAACTGAAAATATTTATTTTTCCCTTTGTTCTAGGATGTCTTTTGCATTTACTATTATATAGTCATGACTTTTATAGGTGTGTTGTTCTTTTGTGTAAATGTTATGGGTTTTTTTCTTTTGACCTTTTGACCTGTGACTTAGACTGTTGTTGCTATTGTTCACTTTGAATGTAAAGATATGTGTGCTCAATGTCTACCTTTTTTTCTCAGCATAACCAGGCTAAAAAATACAGTTCATTGTTATGTAACGTTAAGATGAATTTGAATACAAATATGTGACTTGGTTAAAAAAAACGCTTTGCATGGTTAATAAAAAAAGAAGTGGTTAAAAGTTGTTTCATAAAAGGTCAAAAAGAGTGCAGTTCAATAAATAAGTTAAAAACATGCAACTGTAAAATTCTAGATGTATTTTATTTTATTTTGAAATGTTTTATTGTGAAGAGTTCTTGGTATCAAGAGGGAGTAGCGTGCGTAATACTGGTCACTTATTGGTTCAGGTGTGTCGGATCACGAGGAGAGCATGAGTTCGTTATGGTCGCTTGATAAACTAAGTCATGATGAAACGGTGTGTGAAGTTATGCGGACAAGTGAAGTGTGTAGCTTGTGTCTTTTGGACTATCTACTCGACAGTCTAAAGCAAGATAATCATCTTACATCGCTTCTATGAGCATCTGGATATTTTTCAACTCGAACTTTGTCACTTTTTGTCCAGTTGTTCATGTGAGTGTGTATATTGGTCTGAGGAGACTACGCCCTTTTGGATACCTGCTTGCCGTCTTTCCTTCACTAAAGGATCAGAGACCTGTGAAAGCTGCAGTTTGGATCCCCAACACTTCCATAAGGTAACACGCTTTTATTTTGTTGTTCTTCTGTGTGAAGCGGTCAGTAAGTTTTGGGCCTCACTGCTCCCAAGCATCGCATCAGGCCTGCAACGAAGTTTAAAGGGTAAATGCGTAATTTATATGCCGGCTTGTGTGAAGAGAGTGTGCTTTATGAGAGTGGGCCCACTGAAAATTGGTATAAATTTGAGTTTGAGGTAACCTGCATTTTGTGTGGTTGCCGATGTAAAAGGACAATTACTGTAATTACCTTTAAAGTAAAGTTTGGATTTCATTGTTGTTCATTTTGAATAGTTAAAAAAAAAAACTAAATAAGAGGAGTTCATAGTCTTTAAATCTTATTCCAGTGCGAAGTCATTCAATATTTGTGTTAAATACATTAAAAAGGGATATTACACAGAATTTAGAAATAGTGGTTTTACATTTCATTAAAAGAAATGCAATGTGTTTGCCAGTGAGACTGACACTGACAGCTAGCGTTCATCAAAAATGCATCTACAAACCCAGATTAGTTTGATATTTTGAGAACATATTATAACAGTCTTGATTTGGGATTTTTAGTTATTTCCTGTTTTGTTTTGATAAAGTCGTTGTCCTGGTGTGTTTACTTTACTTTACTTACTTTACTTCATGTCTTTGTCCTACATCCAGTCAATTAAATGTCATTTAACAAAGAAGCAGAAAATAACAATAATTCTTATTATTACTAATAATTTAGGTTTGACTTATATTTTATGAACACCTCAATAAACTGTCTTAAAGTTGGTGGTGTATTGTTATATTACTGTGTTGTTAATAAAGTTTGAAAAAAGAAAAAAGAACTGGTGGCACATCTGTACTTGGGTCTTGAACTCTTGCATGTCTGCATCTAAAACTGGGTTGGAATTGCTGTGTCTACAACTGCAGGGGCTCTCTGGCTCCGCTGGTCAATGATATTGAGAAAGGTGCAAACAGCAGGTCAAGCAATCATCCCATTCTGAACAGACACTTTTTGAACTGGTGCTGCACTAGTTAGGACACAATATATGTAAAAATGCTATGTGTCACTCAGAGATTGATATCAATGTTGAGAGAGAAGAGGTATTCATCCTCTGGGAAGCATGGATTTCTCTACAAACTATGCAGTCCATCCATTCCTTGGCTACAACTGAAGCTGGCTGTGTGTTCTTCATGTAGGACACAGCAGTTGGCTATGCAGTCTTAACTTTTGGTCTCAGTAACTAGTTCAAGAGCTTTTTACCGCACAGTCCTCATCAGCAGATTTCATCAGAAGTCCTGGAGCAAGGGTAATGTCCCTTTCAGTTCCAACTGAACAAATTGCAGCTGCTGGTATAAAACTCCAAAACAAACATCAGTTACTCCCACCCTGACTTTGCTTATGTGTGTGGCAGTTAAGGTAAAGGATGTGTGAGCATCTTTTCCCGAGACAGGATTTGTCTGTTTGCAATTATCCACCCTCAGTAAGTGAGACGGAGAAGGAGAAGGCGGACGGGAGGACAATATGTCTTAATCCCCTTTTCTCTACCTCTCATTGATCACGCTCCTCTGAAGCAAAGTATTTTAACATCAAGAACATTTAGCTGGAAGTGTCTGTGAGAGCCACTCATGGGTGGTAATGCTTCTGCACACGCACATCTGGAGCAGGAGTCCAGTGCAGCTCTAGTGTCAGTGGACTACCTCTAACTAATAATCTACCAAAAGATCTGTCACTTGTTTTCAATACTTTGAGAAACAATCTAAGCCATACTGTAATATCAGTGCAGTGTACTTATATCCAGTACATATGTGCTACAACCTATGCATCTGCTAGCACCAGGCCACTTCAGGAAAATATGCAAAAAATGGGGTATCTTGCAAAAAGCACTATGGATTTCTCTTTGCAGATCAGGTGACATAGACAGAGAAGCTGCATATTGTTTTCATTCAGCCTGATGAAAAGACGTTATTCATGACAACAGTGATGTTTGGAAAGACTTGTGTTTCAGTTTTGAGCCAGTTTGGGGAAAATATTTGCCCTGCTTTTGTCACAACCAATGAATTACAGTCTGTGCTGTGTTTATACTTGTTCTATGGAGCTTCACCAGTGGTGGAAGAAGTAGTCGTTTACTTAAGTAGCAGTACCACAGTGTAGAAATACTCTTTTACTGTACAGGATCAACTTCCAGAGGGACATCAGAGCCCATAATCTTCTCTGTCTGATCGAGACATGGCTAACTCCCTCAGTACCAGACCATGCTACCTGACTCCTTCTCTGTCCACCACAGGGATAGAATGGAGGAGTACAGCAAAACAAAAGAAAAAGCTGTTGCACAGATGAAGCAACTCTTGCTAGCTAATGCTCGTCCAACCTTCACTTCTCCTACTAGAGGGTATGGGACCACTGTTACATCCCGTTTAACGATGGCTACAGTGCCATTTCCCACTCCCATTTGGGAAACCAGATGACGTTGCCATTTTCTTCATTCCAAAGTAAAAACAAAGAGTGAGACAGGAAAACACAGTGACGAGTGAGATCACATGCTGGTCAATCAGAAGCTATGCTGCAGGATGCACTGAGTGTTGTGGACTGCGGGCCAGCTCTGATGATGTCAACACTTTTACCGAGGTTGCCTTGTGATTAATTTGCAAAATGGTGGATGACTCCATGGCTAAAGTCACGGTTAAGACCCTCCCAGATCAGGAACCATGGGTGAATAAAACCATCTATGGTGTATTAAAGGGACTAAAGGGACACACAGCTGCATACAATGCAGCTGCAGCTCATCCCACATCATCCTCAGCGTGGGAGTGCCACAAGGCTTTATTCTTTGCACCACACTTTATTTTGCACATTTGACACAATTTCTTGTAGTTTACATTGCACATTTTGTAATGTATTCTTTTTCACTGTTCTGTATATATTGCATTTTGATAGTTATGTAATGTTGTAAAGATGTGTATATATTGCACACATTTTGTGTGTGTGTGTGTGTGTAGGGGTGGCAAAAAACATTTCACTGTTCAATGTAAAGTTATGCTGTATGTATGTGACAAATACAAAAAAATGGATTTAATCAACACAAAATGTACAAGTATTTAGGAATTGAATAGTTTATAATGTAGTCTTTGGCTTAGTTTACAAGCTCTTTACATTATTTTCCTTTTCTCTGCTCAGCATGGAGATTGGACATGTAATGCTCACGCCCTGGATGGACGGGTGGAGCTGTCTTACTGCAGCAAATACTCAATTACTGCAATCTTCAAGCCTTGAGCTTCTAGAAATAAGAGAAATGTCCAAAGGTTAGAGGATGTTAACAGCCCTGGAGGCCAAATACCACAACCGATCAATTTTCTTTGATTGGACCACCATGAACATTGAGCAATAAATCACTGGAAAGTTTTTTTGGTTGAGCTAACGGCTTCCCTTCTGCAATTTCACACATAAATCAGGTTCAGTTAGGGTAGTCACACATGTATATAATATATTAAGTTCTTGTTATTGTAAATTTCCTTATAAACACTGTTCTTTAATATACTTTAACAAACTAGTAGGGTATATCCAAACATTTGACACCAGTACAGTAATTCAAATCCACTTGACCCAGAATTTTACATTTGTGTTTTTTCTGTATATGTAATGTGATACAAAAAACAAAAAACATTCTCAATTACTCCTTGTGCTGTCTTAATCTTTTTTGTCCAAATTTATGTCTGAGATATCTCCTGTCACTCCAATTATGGAACTTATCACTCCACAACTTGAAAGATAGCTGACTGAAATTAATGTTAACATTACATCCATAACAGTTGATGATGTTATGTTAGCTTTAGTTTTTTATAAATGTAGGTTTGCTGCATGCTTTCATAGTTCTATTTTCCAGCTTTGGATTGTGGATTCATTTTGTCCTTAATTCTCAGGTTCTGTTAACGTCAGATAACATTACTGACAAAAACAAAACATTACAGAATTCAAGTTGTTTGATGGGAGTATAGCAACAGGTCAAGGAGCTAATTCAGCCTCTGAACAAGAGATATTTTGGGTAGCAGAGGATAGTGTTTTACTAATCAGGTGCTACAGGGTGTGATTCTGCAGATCTATGCAGGTCACCGAATAAGACTAAAATACAACTTGTATAACTCAAAGCCTTATTTAAGCAAGTCTGGTGACTTTAAAATGGTAGGTGGATCAGTTTGCTGCCTCTTTTATGAAAAGAAGTCAGCCAATGCTTGGTACAGTTTGTTCACATTAGGTTAATCAAATCATCATAGTCATCGCAGAACATAGTCACCATTACTATTAAGAAAGTGTTCTGTTGACAGAAAGGAACCGTGAAAATGTGTGAGCATTAGCTAACGTTAATCAGAGATGGTAAAATTAAGGGTGATTATTTCACTTTTACTGTTTTGCATTTTTAGAGCTTGGATGGATGCAAGATAAGTGGAGGTTATCATTAACTTGATATCAAGGACAAATGTCCACCTGTCACTACAAAACTAACAAATTCTGGTTGTGCAAACCATATGAGTTAGGTTATTTTAATTGTGTTGTAAATTTCCCATTTGTGGGACAAATAAAGGAATATCTTATTTGCAGCATGTAACATTTCAGTGTTTGAAATTAGAAACAGTATAAGATGCACAAAACAGTTTTTTTCAGAAAGTGCTTCTTTGAAATACATAAAATATTTTTTTGTCTGTAGTAGCAGCTGTTTGATGACAAACTGGACAACCTTTTTATTTCCATCTGTGAACACACTGGCAAGGCTGAGAGTCACCAGGTTTCCACAGCCAGGCAGGCTGGTTTTGAATGAAACAAGTGCTGAACTGGCCACAAAAAGAGCATCAGTCCCTCTCTTTTTCATTAATTTGCCTTTAATCATCTTCATTGAAACCAAATGAGATGAAGCGTTCCAGGACTCACAGAACGCCAGGCACCCATAGAACTTCAAGTTGTTTTTCATCTTTTCCTCCGTCACCGCAGTATCAAGCAGCTGTGGCTTTTGAATATCAAAATTACAGCCTCTTTCCCTCTGTGCTGTGTTATTATACAGTAGAGCAGTCACGGGCTACACTTGTTCAAAGAGGCACACCAGGCCTGCATAGACTCTAATGAGGCCATCCTGAGCTTCCTCTCTCAGGGTTTGTTTTCTAAAGTCATCATTTTACTTGTTCTTCATCTCCTCTTCATTTTGAACTCTGTATTGCTTCTGCCCTCCTTTATTCTTCCTTTCTTTCTTTCTTGTTATTTTGTGAAAATGGAGTGAAATATCCGCACAAGTGCCGATAGAAGCACTTGTTAGAGCAGTACTTCCACAAACAGTCTGCTCAGGATATCATCTGCAACAAGAAAAGTGTAGAAATAGCTTGGGTTTTCATAGCTTTGAGATTTTTCTTTCTTTCTTTCTTTCTCTCTCTCAGTTTTTGGATGGATTATCATTACAATTTTGTAGAGGCAAAAATGTTCCATGAGCTCCATTGGGCCCCAACACACATACATTCCCCCAAAGTTCCAAGTTAGGTTTGAACTGTTCCAGATTTAACTTTCTAACAATGATTTTTTAACAGGTTCATATTCATAAATAACTTTCCCTTTATGACATAAGTCACCAGCCACCATATTGCTGTTTGCAGCTATAATTCTGTTTATTTCTTGCTTGCTGTCAGCCTCCTTCTCTAAAGTTAAATAAAACAGAGACCTTAACTCTCTCCAATGACACAACATGAGGCTGATCTATGTAACATATTGGGTCTAAGTGGTCTGAATCTTCACTCCAGGCCTCTGGTGGTTTGTGTGGTTTTCTCACTCTTCTATAATTAGTCGCTCACTCCACCTCTCATGTTATTTTCTTTACGAATATTAAAGTATTGCTGACATCCTCATCAAATAAATTATAGGCTCTCATGCAGTTCTGGTCAGGTCATTTAGCTCCTCTGTGAGCTGGACACTTGCCCCTTTCAGCTCCACATCCTGCAGATAGAAGCACTTGTTAGACAAGGGCAGCACTCACACAGACTCAAAGTCTGCTCAGGATATCATCTGCAACAAGAAAACTGTAGAAGTAAAATGGGTTTTCATAGCTTTGATTTCTTTCTTTTCTAAATATTAACAACCATTTGACATGAAGAGGAATAATACTGAATAATACAACAAGTAAAAGCATAAAGACATATTCCATTTGCTGTGCTTGACTTACACAGCTGCATGTGAAAATGTATTTCTGGATCCCAGAGCTCTGTGTGACCTGTAGTATCAACTGTGACCACTAGGTCAAAATCCCAGCACAGAGCGTTTTACTGCAGCTTGATTCATGAGTGTTTGCATCATATCAAGCCATACATGTAAGTTGGGTAATTAAATCTCTACATAAAATGTGATTACACTTCAACAGGACAACAGCATGATGAATTATTTGGAGCTATACTGATGTGGCAGGCTAGTGTTTATAGTGATATTGTATCTACAGTATTGCATAAGTCCTACTGCCACTCACTGTCACATGCATCCACTCTATTAGACAGGTGTATGAAATCACAGCATCCAGAACATATGCGTCAAAGTCATTCTATCACTGTGGTGACTGACAAAACCACCACAGGGAACACATTGATTAAGAAGATGAATGAAAACAAATACCATCTTATGTTGGAAGCAGCAATGAAATACCATGTGGTATCACAGCCATTGGTTCTCCAATAATTTTGCAATCTTGTCACTTTCTCTTGAATAAATTTGCACAAAGGATGTCAGTAGAAACAGGCAATGATTCACATTTTTATACCACTGAAATTTCAGAAATTGCTTGAACGTAATACAACATTGTTATTAATTGCCCTCAAATGTGTGCACTGTTCTGGTGTGACAATAACTATTTACACTCAGCAAATGGACTATGGTTTCTGACAAAACATTCAACCGTAATTACAGTAGTCAAGAAAATATTAGGTTACTGGGTAAAGTTAGGCTGGACTCGGGGGGGCTTTGGTTTACTGTGTTGTTGTACTTCCTGCTGTTTGCCGTTCAATGTTAGTAAAGAGTCTCAATCATTTGCCATTAGATGTAAGTAAAGAGTCTCAGTCATTGGTTGCCCCTTTTAACAACTGACCAATATGACCAACTTCACAAAACTTGGCTTAATACTTTAAAGGATGACTCAACAAACATGTGGTGTTCTTGCTAAGCACTACCATATGCAGAGCAAATTAAACCAAGTGCTTATTAGATGCTTTTGGTGTCATCCTCCTCCCAGCAACCCCTTGTCCACCACTCCCTCCCCCCGCCGTTGTACCAGATCCACTTTGAGGCTCATAAGGTTAATAACGTATAAGGGATGACAAATTAGAACCAGCTAGCCTGAGGTTTTACTGTAGAAAGTGGGGAGTTGTTATGTGCACATGTGGAGCAAAGATCTCTTTAATGAAGAAAGAAAAACAAGCAGGCAGAGGGAGAAGCAATGTGAGCACTGTCTGTTTCACTGGAGCTTTATTTGCAGAGAAAAGTTGAAACTGGAGGGCCCAGTGTATCGTCCATCTGCTGTCAGAATGTGCCATTGAATTACACTAGTTATTTTCCAAGTTCTGTATGATTTACTGCTTATGTTCAGAGTATAATTTTGTAGTGGGTTCATTTCTCTTTCTTAGGCTGATTGATTTTTGTCCTTCACTGGTCAGTACATAGGCAGTTTGCCACTGTTAGGCTTCCACTTTGTATTGAATTTCAGCTAATACATGCCCCATGATGATTTATGGACCTCTGTTCTGGTTGAAGACAGTTTCTAAGTCAACAATTTTATTCACTCTCAGATTTCCATTCATGTTAACAGAAATGCTCTCATTCCAGCCCAGCGTCTCCAGGAATTATGTTCATAAATCAGCATAGTCTGTCCAAACTTTCAAGCAGGAGATTTACATCCTGTCACAAACCTGTAAATAATGTTTTTACCTTTTCAGCAGAGATCTTTCCTAACCTTATCCAAGTGTTTAGGTCACTTCTCCTGGACCAAGAAATAATAATCCTGTAAAACTTGAGCTCGCCATTGCAGTTTTTTTGTACAGATTAAACAAACAATATATAAAGAGTTAATTAGTGATCATTAGAGAAAGCGATAAATTAAAAAAAAAAGTGGCATTAGATGTAAAGAAAAAAAAATTGTCATTCATTTGTCATCATCAACACAGGAATTTAAAATAAACTCCACCCGCCTACCATATATCAGTAGCATCATTAATGAGAAGTTACTTCAGATGACATTTCTGAACTCCCTGCAAAGCAGGATTTGGATTTTTAAATAATCCATGGTTGCATGGTTTAATCAGGCTAACCACAACGGTAAGATCATCGGATGGAGGTTTATTTTTGGAGACATGATGAAAAGTGCTGCTTCAGCACAAGGTCCTGCTCACTGGGGTTTGCAACCACGTTTGTTTGGTCATGCCTGTTGGCTGCAGACTACGTGCCCAGACCCTAGTCAGTGGACTGATTTAGAAGCTGGGGTTTGGCCTGCTCCAAACCTGGACCTGAACCAGCACAACTAAGATGATCCAGATCCAACCACACACACACTTAGTCTGTGGATGGTCAACACGTCAGGCCTTGAAACAGAGTTGCATCTGCAATAACACATCATGTGATTATGTGTAATATGAAAGATGTTGCTACTGACAACATACAGAGAATTATATAAAACAGCTTTCTCTCTGCATTGCTCTAAGGAGCTTTTTATTTTTCTGCCTGAGCCTTAACTTTTCAGTTTAAGTGCTCTGATCACTGTTGATCCCTGTATCAGCACACAGCTGTTTTTAAAGCTCTGATAAACTCACTATACACTACTGCCCAGCACCCAAACAACAGACAGACACAGAGACCAGCTGGTGGACATAGTGAAGCATTTTAGTGAGACAGTTTTCTGAAGAGTGGGTGAAGACCAAAACAGAGCTAAAGAAAGAGTGAAAACTATACTAATAACACATTCACACTAACTTCTTTACAAGGTGATAATGTCTGTGTTGACCCATTCATGCTGCTTCAAATCAGTGTGCCACAGCTTAACAGCTAATTACACATCTAGCCTACAAACTGACTGCAGCTTTCCTGGTGGATGTTTGTTTCATGGTTTGTTAAGCCAACATGCACAACATGTGTCTTTGCTTGTAGACGCTGATACCAGCAAGAAAGCTAATGTGGGCTGGAAAAATCGATGGTCCTCTCGTGTGTTGTGTCTAAGGCTCTTTTCTGTGTTTTTGCCAGATACTGCTATAGCTACAGTTGCAATCAGAAATATTCAACCCCCCAAAGATTTTAAGGATTTAAAGTTTTTTCAAAGAGCAAGATTCTGCTCTGGATGACTTCTTTATGGGTTGAGTGACACAGAAAATCAACACAGAAAATGCATGATGTAGTATTTGTACGTAGCAGTATATTTTGTTAAGATAGGCATGTCACAATTATTGAACCCCAATATAATAATGTTTTTTTTAAAGCTTTTATACAGTTTTTATGGCCTGAAGTGAAGTTGAAACACAATTAAGCCTTTGGGAACTCTATAATCATCCTTCATTTGCTTCAGTTGTGATGCATATATAAACCCCACCATGAAGGTATTCAAGGTGAATTACAATCATGGGAAAGACAAAGGAGCTTCCACAAAAGCTGAGAGAGGAGATTATTTCATCACACCTGAATGGTCTTGGGTATAAGAAGATTTTCAAAAAATGTAATGTGGTGACGTGATGAAGGCTGGTACAAGCACTTCAGTGGCAACTATAAGAAGCGCACTGAATAAACAAGGACTTCATGGCCGGACTCCAAGACACAATCCACTCTTAACCACAAGGAACATCAAAAGTCGACTAGAAGACTAAGACTACAGAGTTTTGGGAGACAGTTCTATGGACTGATGACCAAACTGGAACTGTTTGGACATATGGACCAGTGGTATGACAGGTGTGCGAAAGGCCAGGCTTATGACCAGAAGAATACCATCCCCATGGTCAAGCATGGAGGTGGGTCACTGATGATGTGGGGCTGTTTTTCTGCAGCAGGAACTGGCAATCTTGATCGTGTACCTGGCATCATGGATTCCCAGAAATACCAGGCCATTTTAAAGAGGAATGTGATGCCTTATGTTGACAAATTAAACCTTGGTGATCATTGGACTTTCCAGCAAGACAGTGAACCCAAGCACACCTCCAAGACAACCAAAGCTTGGTTGAGAAGAAGATCCTGGAACGTCCTGGAGTTGCCTTCTCAGTCACCAGATTTAAATCCAATTGAAAATCTTTGGTGGGATTTAAAGAAGGCAGTTGGAGCCCGGAAGCCATCAAACATCACTGAGCCAGAGGCTTTTGCAGAATGGGCAAAGATTCTGATCGAGTAGTGTAAGAAGCTTGTCAGCACTTACTGAAAATGTTTGTCAGAAGTTATAAAAGCTAAAGGATGCTCCACAAAGTACTGAAGCTGGGGGTTGAATATGTGTTAAAAGAGTTACATTTTTCATTTGAACTTCAAAATAACTCAAATATGTATCAATAAATATTTTTTGTTGTTTAATGAGGTTTTTTGTCATTTACTGTCATTATCTTTCATCTACGTCACTATAATGTCTTTTGAGGTGAGGGGGTTGAATATTTATGATTGCACCTGTATATATAAAGACTTTTGATATATGTAGACAGGATATAGGTGCAGGAGAAGACATAGGGCTATAGGAGGACAAGGTCTGAAAGCTCCAGCAGAGTAAAAGAGGCTGTTGATGCTTTTTGTGTGGACGTATAAAGTCTGTATACATGTGATGTTTCCCATCAGCCTGATGGAGCTCCAATTTGCAGGAAAGTTCATTTCAGGAAGGATCTGTAGGAGGTACTGGGGGTACATGTTACAAGCTGAGCAAAAAAATTCTCACAAACTTCACGGCAATCCATCCATTCCTATACAACCCCAATTCCTAAAAGGTTGGGCCTTTTGGGAGATTTTGATAGTTTGCAAATCATTTAAACCCTACATGTAATTGAAAATAGTGCAAAGACAACATGTCAAATGTTGAAACTGAAACATTTTAATGTTTTATGAAAAATATATGCTCATTTTAAATTTGCCAGCAACACATTTCAAAAAGTTGCTAAAGCCTTCTGGAGGTCATAAAGACCTCTGACCTTTTTACCAAACTAAACAGTGATGACAGTGTATGATAATTTCTGTATACCTTTGACTAGAAGTAACTTTGTCAATGCTGCTCTCATCTCGGATCTCATAAATGTGGAGTGACAGCCTATTGCAGTGTTCTGGGAACATGAGAGCAGGAGAACACTTTGCCTTCTTTGCTGTGCCAGGGGAGCTGGGAGGGCAAATCTCTGACTGTGGGAGACAAATCAAACCAGGCAAAACCCCTCATCTCCCCTGACTTGTTAAATATGCTTCTCAGTAGTTCAGCAGTGATGACACAGATACCTTCCCGTGGAGTCAGATGTGTTCTCTTATTCCTCCCTGTTGTCTGGACACAGGCTCAGCTAGGATGGAAGATGTGTACCACAAGCTGTTGTAGGTTTTCCTGAATTTTCCTTTCATCATTAAGTTGCCATACTCAGTCTTAGAAACCATGAGAATTTTTAATAAGAAAAATACTTTTCATCCAAAACCATTACAGGAAAGTTCTCCAAAACTCTACTTGTGAAGATGAGTTAGTTTGCAGTAACATGTTGGAGTTTACAGAGAGATGTCTTTTGGCAGATAGTGTACACATGCACTTTTACTTATTAGTTAATTCATGATGTTGCAACATCATGAATTGACTAATAAGGCCCTGGTGTCAGATCCATGACCTGAGTATTCAGCAGGATATTTATAGATATTTGGCAGGACCGTTTCACTTTAACAAAGAGACCTCGTTTCCAGAGTTCCTGAGCTTTCTGGTTTGGATACTTATCCAGGACCCAGGGATTTATTATATATGTTTATGATTTATTATAGCAGTGAAACAAAACCTTGACTCATACAATTAGAGTTTTGATAGGCTGTCAATATTTATGGAGTGTCTATAAAGTGTGCGTAGATGAATGAGACTTTGTGTTTGGAAATTTTGACTGTAATAGGAGCTCTGCTCGGTTTTTATCGATTCAACATAAAGTTAATTCAGACTCCTCTCTGTCTGTAGTCAGGACATCATTAATACATGCATATAGGCACATAGACCCAATGTGCAACTTTTATACTTGAAACTGTTGTGTTATATTAACTCACACCCTGTATAGGTCTCATATATCTCACAAGGACATTTACACCTGTGCACAAGTTAATTTTCAACTCACTGTGTGTGTCTATGGACTATGGACTGTGTATGCATGTATTTCAACCAAGGATGTTAATTATCTTGGTAATTCAGATAGTACTGCTTTATAAATAAAAATACAGATGTGCTGATGAGACCACAAACTCCAGAGCATATAAAATAGTGACAACCTGCTCAGTGTCTGATAGCTATCTGTTTCTACTATAGTATGGCCTTGAATCAAAAAGCAAAAAAGGCTTTTCCCTTTCACTCACTTTTTTAAAAATGACAAATAACTTTGTTTTTAAGACCCACGAACTTTACACAGAATGTCCATTTATAGTCCTACTGTTGATATTAATGGTATCCAGTGCTTGTGTGAATGAAGCTGTGCACAAGTTGCAGCAGCTGCAAGGCTTACGTATGACCATGCACCCTTCTAATAAAGCGTTGTGTCATTGTACTCATTGCCTCTGTGGTCTATTGGGGATCAGAAAGGACCTCCCTATTATTGACACTACCTCCAGTGAGGGCTTTTTTGGCAACAGGAACTATGGCAGCGGCAGTAAATTTAGACACAAATTCTGCTGGTTTAAGTTCCTTAAATGGTTCCTGGGTCCATGGAAACGTTCCTGTGGTGGAAACAGTTAAATCGAGTTGTACCTCTTGACCTCATGCTCCAGCTCAGGCTCTTTAGCCCCAAAGATGTTCTCTTTGAATGAATCTCATGTTCAGAGATCCAGGCTCCTCCTGTGCCCTTTGTCTACTAGGAACTGCTTTCTAATTCAGGTGACACGCATCAAGCCTGTGATGCTGAGATGTCTTATTGAAAGGGGTCATACCCTGGAATTTAAGAAAAAGATGAAACAGTCACCAGCTCAAAGATCTGGTGGACTTTTCAAGCATGGCAATCGATGTTCCACCTTGGCCATTCATGCAGGAAGCGACCTGCGTGTGCTCCCAGCAGCGTGACTGCTGCTTCCCCTGTGCCCATTGCTGGAGGGTCCTTCTGCAGAGGAAAGGAAGTGCTTTGATTCTCCAGGGTGCTTTCAATCTCATCACCTCCCCCATCTTCATCTTTCTCTGCTCCTGCATCTGCGGACATGGCTCATGTATAACGACCAACTACTCGAAAAGGATTATCACTGCCTTTTTAAGTAAAGTGCAGGCCTCACATCAACATTTGTCTGTGAAAGTATGAGATCCAGCGATCATTATTTTTCCTTTGGGAAAAATGTTTCCTTTTACTTGTGATTATACTCATTGAGGTTTTGGTTCAGTCCCCAGAATGTCATATTGCAAAATTACATTTACATGTAAATGTTGCAGTGTTTTAGACAAACGCTCACACAGTTTCATATTAAATTATATTAAATAAAATTGGCTAAGAAGCATTTTGAAATCTTACAGCTAGAAGAGACTAATGTGCAATTTACCTCAGTGTCTGAATGCCCACGGCCATGGAAGGGATACAACGTTGGTCAGTGCAACATATTTATTAAAAATGATGGCTTACCAAACCTTCAATCTTCGTAGTTTCTGATTATTTTCAGGTTTACTTGACAATATTGGAGATTTTCAATGTCATCTCAGACTTTTGGCCACTATATATAATTGTGAGTTGTAAAGGTATCCTGGGCTGATGTTTTTATTTATCGCAGTGCAGGTGGCTCACTTCCATAGATGACTTCATGCTGATGCAAACTGATGCAAAAATGTATCACTGGATTCACTATGAGAAGTGGAAGTGAGTGTCACTCATGAATTAATTAATTAGTTCAACAGCAGTTCGAAAATCTATTAGCGATGCAGCGTGTGAGAGAACAGATTCTTCTGAGTCATAAGGAACATGACACATGAGACACATGAGGCCAGAAATGTTACATATTCCATGTCTGAAAAGGGCTTAAAGCTTCTTTATTGCATTTTTCTGATATGGGATAGCTACCCCACCATGTTGATAGAAGTGCTCATTTCTAAAGGTGAAGTAGGAGCATAAACATAAAATCCTAAGCCCAGCTGCAATCACAGTCATCAACACAGAAACATCTACTTCTGATTGGATCTTTTAGCAGGTGGAATTAGTTTAAAACATGATTAAAATGATCTCTGTGGCAGGGTCCGTCAGTCATCCTGGGTGTGCTAACCCAGCAGGAGCGACCATGTGGTCTCTCTGCTTCCAGCTGGAACTCAAACGCCCACTCTCACAACAGAAAGGTTCAGCTTACTGGCCATGTTGAAAAAGAACTTTTATGGCATCACATGTAATGAGTATTTGTAATAATTATAGTAATAAATATCATAGAGAATATTTGGTTTTGGCCTCACAACCCCCTGTCCAGATAACATGCTCGGACAAACCCCCCTTTGGAAAACCTTTGTCAAAAGACATGTCTGAGCCTTTAATGACTCCTGGGGACCTGGGAAGGTTTTGTATGGACACACATGAAAGGAGATTTGTATTTTGCTGTGAAAATAAGATTCTGTATCTTTTGTGACTTTGTATCTGCAGAGTGGTGACATTAGTTCTTAGCTGGCTTTGAAATTCACTCCTGCTGTCTGTCTTTAGGCTCCACAAGCTGTTGTTGTGTCTAGCTGATGACAAAAGCTGAAGGTAAAAAAAAAAAAAAAAAAAAGAATTCATTCAGACCGACTTAAAGTGAATCCAAGCTCACATCGAACCTTAATTAACACATAACCCTCAAGGTTAGCAACATTTTTCCTCCCTGAGCTAAGCAGGCCTTTCAGTCCTCATTAGCCCCTCTATGCCAGTAAATACGTTAGCTATTAAAACACAAACAGGTCTAAATGATGGCCTGCAGCTAACCGTCAGCTGAGAAAACATGAAAGCACCTCTTGTAATCGCTGCAATTGAAGGGCTAATCAGTGGCCCCCAGAATCAGTTTAGCCTGGCAGGGATCAGTGAAATACCAGCCTAATGCTCCATGTGTCACTTTCACTATCCACTCCGTCACTTCACATCCCACTCTTCCTCCATCATTGCCTTTTATAAGCACACTGAACTTCCAGGATCAAGCATATTGATTGTGAAGTGTTTTCTCATAAGTGTTTCATAGGGACAATTCTATAAATTGGTTATTCTTTTATGCTACTAAAGTCTTTCAGCCTGTGTATGGACAATTTCATTTCAGTCTATCGTAAGCCGATACCATTACTGGATACTAATTAGCTATAAATGGAGTCAAAACAAAAAATGAGAGTTTAGCAGCTTAAGCTGACTGTAAAGCTGTACAAACCACTGGTACAGACTACAGCACTGTGTCCATTATTTGACCGTCTACTCTCTGTTTCTACCCATGTCTCATTCATGCAACTCTTCAAGATGTCAAAGCTGGAACATGTTATGTCACTGTTGGGTTATCCTGTTAAGATGAGGAGCAAAATAGATGCATGTCCCAAAATCAAGTGTATCTCTGTGTTAATAAAGTTGGCCTGGGAAGAGTTGCTCTATAAAGTCCCAGTACCAGCTGTGAGCCCCAATTAAAGGCTTTGCTGGTGTTTCTTTGGCATAAATCACAAGTTCAACCCCAGGAAGCATTGGGTCCTGCCCTCCTCAGCTGTCCATGTTTATTTTTAGTGCTTCAAGCAGAAAGATGGAGCTGCGGTTTAGGTTTACTGTGAAACCCAAACTGCTGGGCTGTTTTATGGTTTGGCCCATATTTTTCCCCTCACTGGTCCCTGTGCAGGTATGTACCGTATCAGAGACTGCCTCCCTCTGTGTTCCTGGCATGGGAGTTAACACAGGGTTTTTGCTGTAGAGCCTGAACCCATAATCAGCCATAGCATTTCTTAATCTCCATCTGTCAACTCATCGTTATGGCCACTACAGATGTTCCTGGTGCCTACACCAGGTTTCTGCCTGTTAAATGAAGGAAGAAAGTATTATCCATACTTACCTTCTTTATACTAAACCTTCCTTCAGAATCTTTGTCAGAAACACTTCTGACATCAATTGTTTCTCTGCTGTCATACATATGAACATTGAAAGTACAGTATATACTTTTCAGTGCATACAGAAACAAAATCCAAAATCAACAAAATTGTATTTCACATCTTAAAAACAATATTTGTACCGATTTTTTTTCATGTTGTAAAGTTTTTGAACTTACATTTACATTACAATTAACACTGTAATATGATTGTGACATCGTGAAAATGTGCTCAAAATACCCTAATATGTATAGTATGTACAGCATATGTATATAATGAGGGAGTGAACAACACATGGTCCAAGGTGCTGGGAATGTTCTTATTTTTCATCTTGAGTGTTACATGTTAGCATTGTAAGCATTTTAGCATGCTGACTTTAGCATTCAGTTAAAAGTACTTAAAATCAAGAACAGTGATTTTTCAGCGGCCCAGCCTGTCTTGCTCTGTCATCTCGTTCCATCCAACATTCAATGTGCAGTTTTTGATAATAACACCTTTCTGTACACAACTGTACAACTGTTCAGGACAATTTTGTGATATTTTAATTGTTCTGAAATGACCCTCCCCAGAATGCTCTAATACCAAAACACAGTCCTTAATGTAGATGTAATCTATGGATGTCGGATCTGTGGAAATAGTCTTCATTATGTCCCACCACTGACCCCTAGCCAACGACCCTCAGTTGAGATTATTTTGTGAAGGCGCTATTTCCAAGGTCAAGACTGAACGTTTACACTGTATTTTAATAGTAGTCTACTTAGTGCACAGTCAGGTATGTTCACTTATAGAATCAGTATATTTTTCAGCATGAAACTAAACTGAAACTTCAGAGAGATTCAAAGGTTAAAGGGGCCAGGATATGTTATCATCACAAAAAGCTTTAAATACAAATCAATCAAAACAATCAAATACGAATGCTACTGACATCCAGAGCTTCAGAATGGGCCAAGATTTTATAATATTTTATATTTAAGTATTTAAAGAGTGTGCAGCCAACAACAGTCATCATAGACAGGAGATTTCCTCCTCCACACAGCTTCCTCTCTGCACAGTGGAACATTTCTAGGTGGTCTGTTTAGGGTGGGAAGCAGAGATTAACAAGTCTGCAACAGTGTCTGTAATATCCCCTTCGAGCTAGGATAACCTTGTTTTTTCCTTGAACTTTATTCTTTGACTTATCAGGACATCTTCTGCTTTCCTTCCAAGAACATGTTTTTAATGTAAAGATATGAGGAACAAGGACATTGACATTTATACAAAGAGACTACTGTACAAGAGAAATGACATCCAGGATTAATGCTTCAGGTTCACAGAAGAATATAAATATTTTCTTCCTCAAACATCTAGTTGGTTGATCTACTTTAGCAGCTCCTCAAATGAATCTCCTCAACAAGGGAAAGGGACAGTTAATTGAGTGAGTTGTAAATGCCCATCCAGCAGGCTGAGGATAGAGCTATAGAAATGACCTGAAGGTGGTGTAAATAAGACCTTCCAAGCAGGTTGGGTGTATTCAAAGCAATAAAACAAGTATGTAGACTTTGACCCAGCCAGGCATTCTGTTGCTTTACCTTTTTCCTTTTTCATGAAGTTCTCTGCCTGCAGTGATCTGGGACAGCAGGGGGCTGGCGGACATGGCAGACTGTCTGTATGGGGTAAAGGGGTAAAACACACTCAGGGTTAAAGCCTTAGATGACTGAACATCCTACGTGGACAGGCACTTGATGAATTTTCAGAAACACTGTGAGTCAAAGCAGCCCACACTGAAATGGATACAGTTTGAGCTCAACAGTTGGGTGTGGACAGCTGATCTGCAGTTAGAGAATTTAAAAAAAGATGCTCGGTAATATTATACAAATCTCAAACAGCTGTGTTACATTACAGTACAGTCACAGTTAAAAGTGGAGTTGAGATAATTAGTCGGTTAATCAATCAGTCAAATGACCAAAAATTGTTTTTCACTATTTTGATACATGAATGATTTTGTAAATTCTATAAGCAGAAATTCCCTGCCTGTCAAAGGTGAATATTTACTGTCTTTGAGTCTTCTCCCCCATCTGACCTCCATTAGTGGAGGTGGAGTCTTGGTGGGATTGAAGTCACTATCACTGCCTTCAGTGTCAGTCAGCATAAATATGCAAATGTAACTACGGTTACATATGTGACTACGGTGATATGAATGAATGGGTGCAAAGAAGGAAAGACAGACCTGTATGTTACCTCTGGATAAACACATACCCTTTTTTTATGGAATAGCTGTTGAATTAAGTTGTACACTGATGTGTTAAATAAATGTCTATGCCCAGTAATTGCATTCATGCCGGAGTGTAGCTGATGCTCTGAAAGCCTCTCATTACAGCTGAGCACTTGCTCTGTTGACTCAGGTGCTGTTCATCTTGTTAATGACCATTGTAGGAGTTTGTGGGTGGTAATTTTGACCGAGGCAGGTTGATTCATTTGTCTACATGAATGACAGCTTAAGTGCATCTTTGACAAATGTAGCTCTTTATAAGGTAAAGTTATTAGCCAATGGAATCCAAATCAAGTGATAAATACTGTATAATACAAAGGGCTCATTTGTGTTTTTTCCAAAGTATTTCAGTGGCCTTGCAAATTGAATAGTAATAGCATTTGATTGGTGTGAATAGGTTTTTTAGGGAGAACATTTCTCTTCTGACCCCCTCCCTGCAGCAGTTCAGTCCTGGGAAACAGACCATCTCCTCTGGTGGGACAGGTACACAGGGAACTATTTCTTCCACCCTCATGCCTCCAGGCAGGTTAAATGAATTTATTTCAGTGTGAGTGAAGCTTGATCAGCTGCCCCTGTGTTGTTTGAAATGGTAGCAGATCCAAAGAGGGGCAACATTTGATGGCCACTGCCTGATGAGCCAGTAAATTACAGTATGTTACCAACAACACCAGTCTGCACATTTCCAGGAAAATAGAGCTGACACTGGTGGACACAGTGTTAAAATAACTTTTACATCACTGACTGCAGTGCAGCTCAGTTTGTCACTATGACAATTATATGCTTATTGTTAACTGGTTTGATGTGAAAAAGCAACAATTTGCAGCAACAAAAAGTACGCTAGAGAGCTCAACACGCACATTACAGAACATTTACAGATTTAAGGAAAATCCCAGTTTTGACCATTATTTCTAAGAATAAAGTAGACCTGCATTTATCGCTAGGGAAATTGTTGGGCAGCAATTGCGCTACAAAGAAGGAAAGAGTGCAAAAATAAATGTATAAATATAAAATAGCCATAAATGTGCAAGTATAAATATGTCAATGAACAAAAAGACTGTTTCAAGAATTTTAGAGAAAGCTAGGTCGAGGGTGTGTCATTGTTTGTGTAGGTCCTGTCACATGCAATGAAAATTCAAATCCAAGAGTTTTGTATCAGAGTTTGTGGGATTGTCAGTATGAATATTGAAGTTGCCAGAGATGACAATCAAGAGTGCAATCGATGTCAATGGAAATGTTTGACAGCAGTTCAGCAAATTCATCTAGAAAACCTTTTTTGAGCTTTTTTGAGTTTAAGTAATCAGCATAGAGAACAGCAATCATTCTGTTTGCCATTTTTAAGGCAGATGTAGTGGTGTTGCTGAAAGACTTAGATGCAGTACGTTTAATATGAATAAGATGTTCTATATGACCGTCATGATTGTTCAGATTTTTATAAATTTTGCAATCTGCCTGCTGCTGATCCTGACTGGGCTCAACCCAGACAGTGAACAAAATAACTGACTGGCAGAGACAAAACAATATGATTTATGAAGCCAGCCAGGCCCCTTGAGGATTTAGAGCAGTCTATTGTGTCTATACAGGATAGCTGACTTGTGGTTTTGCTGTGGCTGGAAAGATAGCTACATTTGGATTATAACAATGATCAGTTAGGCAGGGTTTTGGTGAATGGGAAGTGAATGATGCAGCTACCTTGTGATGGGCATTTCTCTCAGTCATCCAGCGTGGTTCAGATGAAGACCATTATTTTTGTAGTAATGACTGTGATTCCAGAATAGATTAAAATTGCCAATGTTTTTGCATTTCACCTTTAGCCAGTTATGCAGGTAAGAACGTCTTGGAACCAATACCTAAGGTGGGGATTGGGCCCCATAGGAGATATTCTTCACGGAAGACATAGGTGCTGTCATGAGGAGAAGGGTTGTTTGACCCAATATGAACAATGATTCTGCTGCATTTGGGATATTATAGAAGTGTACAGGACAGTTGTCAGATCGGACAGGCCGGAGAGGTGGACTGGAGTGGATCAGATGTGGGTTGCCTCTCCAAAACCTGGAAACTGCTCCCAAGCTGGAGATTGTCAGCAAGACACAGTTGGGAAATTCCCTCCACTGCAGTCTGACGATTTTTTTTCTCATGCCTCTGATGACCATCTCATAAACCAAGCACCAACAAATACCACTGAAGAATGGACCACTTATGATTTTCAATGGTCACCAGAGGGTGCTTTGTGGGAGTATGTGAGCTGAGAGGGGAAGAAACACATGCTATAATAACAGTGCAGTATGTGAATTATTGGCAATGCAGCAGCACAAACTACATTGCATAAACACTGGTTTGCTATTAGCGCCCCCGCCCCAGTAATGTTTTGATATTACAAGTATTTTAAAGTCACAGGACTCAGGAGCTTTGGGAGTAGCCAAAGGTTAATACATGACCCTCCGACAATCTCACATCAGTCCACTTCATTTTTATTCTACTGCTAACACTGGCTTCCTACTCCTTTTTTTCTTTCACTCTTGAAACAAAAAGGATAGATCTGAAGACACTCATTCATCCAGATGCCCTTCCAAATACATGAATATTCCTCTGCAGGCTTGCTGAAGGTCTCCTCGCAGACCAAGCTTGGAAAAAGGCACCCCTTTACCCCCTCTTAATTTACTTGGTTAGTGTTCCAGGATGCCTATGGGATCATGATTATGTCACTTAATCCCACAGACACCCAACAATTGAGCCAAGGCAGTCAAATATTGCTGTTGGACATCATTTCAGACTGCATCATTTACATAAAAAAAGGTCTGTCCTAAGTCTAATTTATTAGTTTCTGACTCTGAGTGGGAAAAAAAAATCCTCAAAACTGATGTATCATACACATTTAGGCCATTCTATGTAATCTCCTTTTGATAACTAATGTAATAATTAAGATGAAGGGAGACCTGCCCTTTATGTTACAAGGCAGCAAACTGAGCTGCTCCTTCCTCGAGGCTTCACAGTGAGAGTCATAGCAAGGATGTTGGACTGTTTCTCCTCATAGCTGCCTAAAAGAAAGATGTCTTTTCAGATTTCAGCAAGAAACAGATTCACTACCGCATTGTAGTACCAAGAGGAAGAGTTCAAGAGACCCTCAATGGAGCCAGGCTGTGGCTAGGAGAACATACCATGTGAATTTCTTAATTTGTTTGTAGCGTATACATGGCCATATGTGTCTCATTCAGTAATTGGGGTCAGCTCTTACATTTTGGGAGTGCTGGGAATATTAGGGAACCATATTAGATGGCTAGTGCAGACTGTACATCGCTATATTTGTTACCTATTGAGCTCATGATGTCTTCCTAAAACTCACTTTTATCATTTGGCTTTTCTTAGCTGATCCTTTGTTGTTTTTATTCCTTTTATTTATTTATTTATATTTATATATATATATTTTAATGTTCTGTATTTTCTTTGCCATTAATTATTGTTGTTTTTAATGTAAAGCACTTTGTAACTCTGTTTTGAACAGTGCAATACAAATAAAGTTATTATTATTCAAGTTATTAATATTTGTGCTGATAAAATAAAATGATAAATTAAAAAAAAAAAAAAAGATTTTTGGATTTTTGCTTGACCGAATTAGTCAAGGCAGGCTGTGCTCACTACACACGTAAGATAAATGGGATTAGAAAAACATCATGTGACTGTGATGTTATGAATTCGACATACTAAATAAATGGCATTTAAAGATGTCAGGATGTAATTAATAATATTGACTGTATGTGGGCTGGTATTAAATGAAGATGCAGTTAAGTCTTGGAGCCATAAGTGGAGCACAATGATTGTCTTTTATTGTTTTCCACATTGCACACTGGCCACACAAACATAAATAAACTCCATATCCAGCACTTACAAATCAGCAGTAATGTTGATGGCTGTGCATTTTCTGTGTGAATAAAATAAATACTGTCCATAAACTCAAGTGCATACTCACACTCAAAAGCATTACAGTGTCTTACTAGCTGTACACAGTCACTCCCTTGTGTTGAGCAAGGCTCAACTAGTGGAAGAAATAACGTGTAAGAAAAATGTCCAATGTGTTTGGGTCGAGGCCTTTACATGTTCAGTACAGAGTCTGACTAGTGAGACAAAATGTCTTCCACTATGAAAGCATCACTGTTTGTTTTAAGAAAATGTGTAACTACTTAATTAGTCAGGTCAAAAAACTTTAATGACTAATCAGCATTTTGCCCTTCAATAGTTAACTAGTGAGCATTTTGTCTTTTACAAGTTAACTAGTAAGGACAAAACTTTAAGTAGATAACAAGTGACTATTTTGGCCTTTGCTAGTTAGGCAGGGGAACATTTTGGACATCACTAGCTGGCTAGTTAAGTCGAAATGTCTCTCACTAGTGTAACTGTTGTGGACCTCACTAGTTATCTAGTAAAAACTTTGAGCATTACTACTACAACTAATAAGCCTTTCTCACTATTTAACTAATGCAGGAAATTGTCAGTCACTAGTTACCTAGTTGCCTAGCTCACGTGTCCGGGGTTTTGCAGCTTACTAGTTAACTAGTAAGACTTTCAGCATTACTAGTTTGGTCTACAGGGTCACTGATGCATCAAAAGCTGGATGCTGCTAGTGTGGTGCCCAGCATCACTGCCAAGGCTTCTGTTGGAACTAGTTGGACAAAAAGACTTGTAGTTGTATAGGCTGTAGTTGTATAGGCTTAGTAGTAGTAGTAGTTGCAGTAAAAGCTGTAGTAATAGTAGCAGCAGTCATAGTAGTAAAGGCTGTAGTAGTAGTAGATCGAAAAGATAGAAACAGTTTGAGTGTTGTGTGTGTGTGTGTGTGCATTATAAGACCTTGCTGGAGATGCAGATGTGTAATTTGTGTGGATAAAGTTAAAAATGACAGAGAAATCACAGTTTGAAAAGTTAGCACGCTGGTGTTTTTCCTATGACTATGAGAGCTAACAAAAAATGACACAAAATGAGATAGCTGAAGGGCTGTGTTTACTGTTTTGAGGCAGAAAATTCAAGAACTGTATTACAGCTTAACATTGTAAAGTTACGAGGGATATCGTACAAACATTTTGACAAAGCAGAAAAGGAGACAAGCGGGTGGCACGAGGTCTGCAGAAATGCACAGTGACCACTGCACCGCTGAACACAGTGGTGACTGTTGTAGGGCTGCGTGAGGTTGATGTCAGCTGAAGTGTGAGATACGTGTGTGTCAAACTTGTATGTACGGTCACAATTGGTGAAGTGTAATTACTCAGTTACACCACAAGAGTGGGCATCCACCAAAGTGAGCACTAGCACACTCTGTATGTGTATGTCAAACCGACTCAGAGAGTTTGAACAATTAGCAGTTTAAAAGCATCTTCAGTACAGTTCAGACTGTGATCCTACTCAGTGTGCAGATGAGAAACATCAGCAGCACCAGCAGAGAAGGATGCAGCCCAGAGGAAACTAACGCCTACGGCACTGTCCTTGAACTGACCACACAAAATAATCATCTTATTGTCCTCAAATATAAAAGCAGCTGCCGCCTTTTGTTGTCACAAAAAGACTCATGTCTCCAAATTGTCACAATATCAGTGGTCGCCTGAAGCTGATAACTCAGTGCCAGAAAAGAATCCATGAAATACTGCATGTGACGCACTGAAAGACAATAAAATCCTCGGTATTACAAAAGCAGTGTACAAACATTGGATTTCCTCAATGCTTGTGTTGATAATGGGGATATCCTGCAGATATAGATACCATAAGCACCTTTCACTTGAGGTCAGATTACCTTCTATCTATTATCAGCCACCTACAGGTGGAGTCAGCAGCAGGAAGCTATATCATTTCCCTTCAAACTAAAAATAGTTGGATCATTGTTAGTTTAATCTAGTTTTAGACAACAATGAAAACTGTTTATTTTTCCTTTTTTGTTACCTAAGTGCACTTTTGAGGGACATGTACTTTACTGGTGTATTTCCATTTCATGGTATTTACTTGGTACATACTTCTACTCTACTACATCATTGTGAGAAATCTAGAAAAAAAAATTTAAAGGCTATGTAAAAATATGATTAGTTCATTAACAGTGGATTAAGTTGTTGAAATTAGCTTTACCTTGACAACATTAAATCCTTCTTACAATGAATGCATCACTAATAACCTTTCAATACATAAAAAATAAGAGGAATTTATTGTTCTGTGCCTATTTGAAGGAATTCGAATGCCACTCCACACTTCGACTATTTTTAATGGAATGTTTTTATGCTGTAGTATTGCTACTTTAACCCAAGTAAAAGATGTCAATACTTCTTATACGACTGGACATTTAGACAAGAAGGAAATCTCCTGACAGTGCAGTAACACTCATGCATACACGCACAGATACACAGAAACATGTACACAGGTCCTACAGTCAGAGTAGCAACCTTTCTTCTTAAGTGCCTTCTCTGAAGTTCTGCAATTTTGTCTTGCACTTTTTTAAGTTAAAAGCTCCAGGTCTGATGAGAGGAGCAATGTGAATTCTGTCTCTTTGCAAAAGAGTCTTTCATTTTTCATGGACCGAGGCCAGCAGATGATTTTCATACATTCATGAATTATCAGTACCCACTTATCCTTTTGGGGAGGACCTATGTCCCACATAGGTCAGCTTTACCCTTTTATTGTGTATTTTATTAATATCTATTTTATTAAAGATGAGTTCAATTATTTATTCAGTTTAAATTAATGTGAAAGTGCAGCTGAATTAGAGTGAACCAATGAATCTGCTCATGGGGGAAAACATTTTTGTGGTGATGATAGCTCACTACATTATTTTCAAGGTAAACCCCCAATTGTTTTCCACGTACCTCACAGTTTTGAGCACATGGGGAAAGCATTAGCCCTTAATGCACTCTCTAATGACTCTATAGGCCTGGTCTCCTACTTTGGTAATTCTCTTGTGTTCAAGTTCAAGTCTTCTCTCCTTCCTGAGTAATCATCAACGGCTTTGCTTTTGTAGAAGTTTAATGTCTAACTGTAGGCATGCTTATGTCCCACAAAAGACCAGCACAATTTGGAATACGATGACCTTTGACCTTGGCACTGGTTGGAATGAGCACAACGGATTATCACAAAGTAAATTCTTCACAATGATAATGCCAACATGTGGATGCTTAGCAGGTACTATTAACTCTGACCACCATTTTAGTTTTGTCAGCATGCTAATATTTCCTAATTAGCGCTCGAAACACAAAGTACAGCTGAGGCTGATGGGAATATCATCAGTTTTCCAGGTATATTTGGTCATAAACCAAAGTACTGGACAAACTAAACATTTGACCCAATCATGGAGCAAAAGGAAAACCAAAGTTTTCATAGTTTATACTATGGTGCACACGAGTGTTGAAAACAAAATTTGTAGAAACAGTTTTTGAGAAATTTCACTGAAAATCACACACTGATTCCTGAGATAAGGGACAAAATAGGTTTAATTTTGGATTTTTTTTAATGCAAAATTAATTTAAAATAGATATTTTTGTACACTAAGCAGTTATATGAAGAAACAGGTTTTAGTATAACATTTTTTTCTGACAATTAACATTTGTTCATTTCATGTCTTGATTTGTGTAACCTCTGTTGCACACTAAAATTATTGTATTTTAATTTAATCAGTTCATTAAGAATGGAAAGTCCTCAAGTATAATAAAATGTGATATACTGTTCTGATTTAACATATTTTTTCAGAAACATCCCATTTCTAAATTACTGAATTTTCCCAATCAATGTTTTTAATTATACGAGACATCATTGCATGTAGCTTAGCTGGTATTATAACACATACACACAATAAACTGAACACAGAATAAAGTATTTCTTTGAAAATAAACAAACCGCTGTAGATGTTGACAAGAAATCAATGCTGTGCTTCTGATGGAGATGCCGTCACAACAGATGTAGAAAACTGATTAACAGTGTTTAAAGATATTTAACTGTAATTCTCTTATTAGTATATAGGTTACTGAATCCTAACTCTGAGGCCATTCAGCCAGGTGAGCAGGAGATAGATGATTCTATGGGTCAAACCTAGACATCTGCACACTCAGATGAATATCATGTCTAGTTCTAATTCATGAGATGCTTTGACATATTGAGCATTCTTAACCTTATTTATGTTAAGCATGGATGATGAAAAATATAAGATTGATGAGAATTATTTATTTCACAATGTGCTTATTCTCTAATACTCCCGATATCACTTTCTTTGCTCCTCCACAGTTTCTGTCTAATCATGTTCAGCTAGAAGCAACAAGACATAGTTAGTTACAGTGCAGCATCTTGTTCCAGCATTGACTACAATATAGCTACCATTTCACAGCTACAACTACCATGTAACTACCATGTTACAGCATTAACTAGCAACTGTGTAATAGGGCAATAACACTTTATCTAAAGCATAATAGTAAATCTAAAGCATAGCTATGATCCCATCAGTCTGTCTTAGCAGGGGTATTTAAATCAACCTATATGTGTAAAAGTACATGTAAATACAGCCAACAACATAAGACTGCCATTATTTTCCCATATTCAAAAATAACTGTATAGTGAGGAAATTCCACTCCATTTCTCAAAACTCTGGTCGCCCACTCGTTCTGAATAGTCTCTCTTAATCATTTCACGGACTTTGTGACTAAGGAAGCCCATTCCCCTAACCTGACAGCCATGCAGGACAGCCACTAGGGAGATAGTGTGGTGTGGCACATGCCACAGACATAAAAAAAATTATACACATCAGGTGAAGGGCAGTATTTTTCCAGTGCTCTCACTGTCTCTCTCAACAATCATGTCATTATCATTATTGATGGCCCTAATCAAAGGCAAACTTAATGTAGAAAGACATGGCAGTAATAGAATCGCTGTGGAATGCCAATGCTACAGCAATGGCAGCAATGTGAGCTGCAGCAGTTCAGCGAGGCAGCCGTCACTCACAGGAAGAAGTAGGCCATGCGTCTTGGCATCAGTCATGATACCTTTGTGGAAAGGTCTGATGTCTCTCTTCAAGCCCTATTAGCTGCTTTCTGTCTGTGGATACATCTGTATTTTCTGCGGGAAATTCCAAGGCTAAGAAAAGTAGTTGTGAGATGACTGGAGAGGTTCAGACCTCAGATGTGTCCCCAGTGTGCCTGTCTTTTGGTTTGTCTTGTCCAAAAGGGTGAGAGCTTTCCAAGAGCTCCAGCTTCCTGCTGTCAAATGGTCTGAGACCGCTCTTGTTCCTCTGAGAGTATCTTGGCCAATAGTTACACAGTACATGATCTTTTGAAGAGTTGTACGAGGCGAGGCGAGGCTGTTTTATTTGTAAAGCACATTTGTACATGGAGGTAGATTCGAGGTGCTGTTCAGAGAGGTTAAAACAATACAAAGTTAAAACAACTCGATTCAGAGTTTAAAATTAAAAATTAAAGTAAAAATTAAAAAAGCACATTTTATTGAAAAATAACATTAAAAATTAGATCAAAGAGTTAAAAAAATTTTTTTTTCATTTTTTAAAATGATAATAGTAGCCTACAATGAGTCACCTTAGGATTTAAAAACATTTATATTGGTCGATATTAGGGAGGAATAAGGCTTTTAGTCAGGATTTTAAAAAATGCACCATGTTTTATGATCCAATATTGATTTTAATTTCTGGATTGCTCCCACTCTCAGTCCTGTGGACATCGGTTACTTTCATTCCAATTACAGATCATTATTTATCATTATGATATTTTATATTTTCTTTAACTTACTATAATAATGATAATGGACAATACACTGACATATTGTCTGTATCCCAGTCATGATTGTGATTCCTCTGTGGATCATTTTATGATGATTTCATGGAACAAGTAACCTAGTTATTCACACATTATTTTTACACGGTGGTGTAAGCAAATCACAAAATAAGTGTCAGCTAGCAATTTCAGTTGATCACATGACAGACAGTGTCAGCCTCCAATAGTGTCCTTATAAAGTCTGCACTCCTCTCACCATCAGGTGAGTAGAGTCAGCCGAGATTTTTGGACAATGTGTGTCCTAGTGCTCCTTAGGTGTCTATTTATCGTTTCTTGGATCACAAAGAACTCACAAAGAAATGACTGAAAATGAGCATTATTAGTATTTAGACTGGAACTCAACTGCATGTTATGAATCATGATAACAGGTAGAGACAGGACATAAAAAAAGGCATCTTGTACTGTACCATGATATTATGGGAAGGATTACCATGGGAATGCAACATAGTGTTGTGATATATATTCATAATGAGGAAATACCAAAGTACTGTCCATGGAAAAGACAGTACAACACACCACAGTTTGAACTTTTTTTCATTTTCCCATGCCAATGTGCATACATGTTACCATGATCATCAAATATGATCGCTTCTAAGATTTCATCCTGAACAGTTCTCAACAAGCAATTCATGCTAAAATCATATATCCATCATCTCAAAATCCTGTGGTCGTTCTGCTTTGCTTTCACACTGCAAATAAACACACCATAATTCACTTGGAAGTGGACTGTGACCCACTCTTTCAGGCAGTCTTGGTCCAGTTGTTTAGTCTGCACCGGAGTTGATTGACAGCTTTCAGACCAGTCCAAACAAACTGAACTGTAAGAGCAAGCAAGCACAGGCAGCTAAGTCCATTTGAAGTGGACAACACAGAAATCCAGGGTTCACTTCCTCTCAGTGATAATCATCATGGGAGCTGCTGTCTGTTAGATTGTCCCAGGAGGACCAGTGCCATCTTGCAGCAGAAAACAACTTTTTACTGGGGCTAAGAAATAACATTTTTACACAGGAGAAGTGTGTCCCCATAAGCTAAAACAGTTTCAAACACTCCTGGATGGTGCTTGTCCAACAGTGTATAGAAAGCCTTTAACGTATGTAGCACCTAGAGGCTATACAGTGAAAGAATAAATAAGTTCCTGTTGCTGACCATCATGGGTGCTGTAAAACAGCTGCTGGATGGCCAACAACCCTAAAGTAAGCAACCTGAAACAGACTCCTCAAATATTTTCATTTTCATCATCATCTGCCATACTTTGTAATAGCAGTTAGGTAACACTAGGGGCAGGCTCCAAAAGGGAGTCAATTGCATTTGAGCCCCATGTTAAAATGTCCAACTTCACAGCAGAAGAAAACATGTTCACAGCCTGGTACAAAAAATGGCTTTAGTCTCTTTCTTGTCCAAAAGTCAGCGCTCCCATTTTTTCGTTTACTAGTAAGTAGCCAGCTAATGAATTAGCCTTGGGTTCCAGCTAGCTGCCGCTGGCTGTGTAGTGTCTTTGTCCGGGACGTCTGCGCTGTTTTCTCGGTGTGTTTGTTCTGGTGTTTGTGGAGCTGCTTGTTGGCTGGAGTTTGACTGTGCTGCCGTGTTGACTGTGTTTCTCTCGGGTGTCCAGGACGAGTTTCTCTGGGGGGAGACGGTGGAGGTTGATCTAAGCTAACGATGCTAACGGGAGCATCTGGTAGCTTCAGTTATTAAAGCTGCTGAAGTCAAAACGTAATAACAAGTGTTATAGTTTATGGTGATAATACTTTAGAATAAAAGGCATCTGTGTGAGGTTGGAAAATAAAGACCCTCCACGTTTGTTAACTAACGTTATGTGATCTTAAACTGAACTGTGTGTAAATACAATAAAGTTTTTGTAACTTCAAAATATTAACGTCTGATTTCTGAATGTTGCCAGAAATAACGTTAACCCAGATGTTGTTGTTGGTTAAGCTGGAGTTGGTTATTGAAGCTAAACAGTAACATAAAATTTGATGGTCCACAAATTCAAACGTCATTACTTATATTTGTTATTGCTAAAACGGAAATTTTAAGTTCATTATACTCCAGAAACTGACTGATTGTAATCGGTTAGAGGCTGAAATGTTGACATATAACGTTATGCCGGCTTATTAAAGTACTGTAACCGGTGCCAAAGGCGGTCGGTACCACTGGGTTAGCCAGCCAGCTCGGTGAGCATGCTTCATTAAACAGGCTTCCTTCAGCTCCACCCTCGCTCCACCTCTTTATCCATATTTGGAATAACCGGAGTTAGGCAATGTCACCACTGCCAAGATGGCTGCGCGCTACGATGAGCTTCAAAATTGCTCTTCAGAAATCTATGGGGTGATGTCACGGAGACTACGTCCATGTTTTGTACAGTCTATGGGTGCAACTCATCTGTTGCACACACATAAGTGAAGATAAACCTTCACAGTATTCATGGTTCAAGAGTTTGTATTGGTGCAGTTAAAGACAGTGTCTTGTCTCTGTCTCTCTGTACTTAAAGGGAGACAGGGGGAGACCTTGTTACATAGAGGAGCCCCGGTCTTCACCTCTCAGAGAGAATTAACTGAAAATATGTGTGCTGTTGACCTGAGGGTCTCCCATTTTCCTCAGTGCTTCTTAAGCCTAACAAATTGCTTCCTGGTCATGGTCACAGTTCACATGATTGTCACTGATGCAGGGGGCTGCAGTACAGCCATCAGTCATTGGAAAAATCTGATATGTGTAATTTTATGCTTTTTTAACTGCAACCTCAATAGAGTACAAAGCCAGCATGTGCGAGGTAGAACTCTGACTGGTACAGACTGAAGACGCAATACATACAGGGACAAGTGTTTTACTGTCTCAGCCAGACAATTAAATGTAGATTCTATTGCAGTGTGATTGGTCAAAGAAATAGGTAATCCAACACCACAAAGGATAATATTTTTTCTACCTAGTTATTATAAACAGTGTATAATTTATTGGTTTGCATTTTCTTTTTATTTAATGAATTCTTTATTGTAAATATAAATCATATTTCAAATTAGTTGATAAATCATTGATTTTATAAACTGAAACTAATGAAAAAAGTCCATTACAGATAACCAAAAGGAAGTCAATTTACAATTAAATAGGAAAAAAAGAAAAAGAAAATCTGTATATCTGAGCTGAGCTGGACCCAACACATTTTTACAAATGACAGCATGGGAATGTTATTAGTTTTGCAGATATTCAGTCACAAGCCAAATGAAGTTCTGAACTGATTATGGTGCTAGATGAAAAGTCAGGAGAACAGAGTCATTACAATTTATCCCATGAGGTACATGAATGTCATGGCAATCCATCCAAGACTTGTCAAGACTTGTGGTGACCTTGAGTGAAAATCTGGGGACTCCAAATCCTCTCAGGACCATGAATGTCTGTATGATATTCCATGGCAGCCCATCCAGTAGTACAGTGATAGTAATACTCACATTGCCATCTCGAGCGCTTCACTGCTAACATGGCTAAAAATGAAATAGAATTTTGAGTAAATATAAAATATGTGTCTATGAATGTCTTGTGAAGTATTTGATGAAAATACTATGATAGCATTCTTTGAAAAGATCTACACACACTCTACTTTTCTCATAATCCTTGCCATTTGCAGCAACAGCATTAGTTGTTCTCCATCAGTCAGTAGTCATCAGTTTGTAATTCACATTAAAACTTACTGCCATCTGAAGTATAAGGGCTCTGGCCAAACAAAATATATTGCTGTAAGCACTCTGTCATACTGAGTAAACCAAGGGCATGTTAAAATCACAGAAGAGTAGATCCCAGCCAAAGACAACAGGAAGTCATCTAATCATAAAGGTAAAAGTCATGTCTACTGCCAGACTTAAACAAGTGAAAAGTAGGTAGGCATATGGCCAGCTTACCAGTATCATATGTTAATGAAGGTTAGCACATTAGAATAGATAAACTTTATATATCCCAAACTGTGAATGTGTCCCTTTGTGCTTGACAGAAAAACTGAAACCAATCTTTTCATCTGATTATATCAAGCAAATCTGTTCCCCCAAATGTTGTCCTACCCAATGACCTGGAGTATTGTCAATGATCTTGTGTGATAACAGGCACATGAAATTGCATGTTTTTGGCCAAATGACTTGCAGATCATCCCACATTATATGTAGTGCAGCAGCTTTTGTCTTCTGCATTACTAGTACTGCTGTTTCCTGTGATACCCTCCTTGAATCCTGCACAGAAACAATGGCACCTACTATGTAGAGTACACTGAATGGCTATGGCGGAAGAAATGGCGACTATAAATATTATAATAAATTGGCTCTGATGTAATGAAAATTTTAAGGACTATAACTTAAATCATTTCAGATGCATTGATTTGTCCCAAATTCTACAGCTTGTTTGCCCATTCCTCAGCACTCACACTACCTAACCTTTCACTGACCCTCGGCTTCTGCCGTTTGTCTTTTGTCTGACTTTTAACAACTTTTCTGAGTACCATCAGACAGAGGAGTTAAGGTGGTAGGCCAGGGATACTGCAGCTTCCCTGAGAAAGGAAGTGTAGTTTTCTTGCCAGGAAATCAGGAAATTGTTCTTGAGAGAACCCCCATCCCCCAGTCCTTCACCCTGCATGCTATTCTGGCAGACCAACCTACTTCCTGTCCCCTCCAAATACAGTAATGTGTCTTAGCAAGCAGGTCTATCAGTCTATCAGTCAGTCAGTGAGGCCAGCAGTCAGTAGAGGCCCCCTGTCTGGCTTCATCATCTGGCAGCTATCAGAAACAATTAAAAGGCCAAATGCTCCAAGTGCTCTGGTGTGTGTATGTCCACTATTCCATGCAACCACAGAACAAAAGCTAAAGTGCAGGAACAGGAAGCTGGGTTTAAAGGGGTCAGAGAGACTTGTACCCTCAAGGGTTTACATGCAGAGGAGAAAGAACTAGAGTGGGGTGGGAAGGAAAAAAGTCTTCATCCACCAATTATCTTTTTCTTCCATCCACCTGCCCATACAAGGTCTGCATATACACTCTCCTCCATGTCATCTTTGACTTTTCCTGAGAACATGACAAAGGAAGCAGACTGCTGTCAGTGGCTGGCTGTTTGGATTGATAATAGGTGCAATGTGAAACAAGACACAACAAAAGAATGTTTTGAAGCATTCAGCACTCAGAGAGCATGTGGTTGTAATGAGCCCTGAGCCATTAAAGAAGGAAAAGGGGTTCAAAGTGAAGTTAACAAGCCTCAAGTACCTTGATGCCACCCAGAACACACAGATAAACATTTTTATTATAGTGATGTAAGATAGACTTTTTTATTCAAGGGTTGATCATTTTGATTCTGATATATATATATCACAAATTTGTCTCAAGACACACAACACAATCTGTGCAGCAAACACCGTTTTATCCTTAGACCCTCAATTCAGCATGTGTAAAATAAAGCTGTAGTATAATTATACACTTGTCTTTTTAAAGTAGCCAAAGAAATTGTTTTCTGAACCAAATTTCATCTTGGAAAACTGTTAAAGAAAAAGAAGCCAGTGATACAGCTAGAATCAGATAATATTATAACTGACAAGTAACATTCACTCCTCTACTGCTGCGTTGGTTTAGGCAAATGTCTCTGTGACAAAATGATACTCCAGACTTTCATCAGACCTGCTGGACAGATGTTGCCTCCATTAAAGTCACTACAAAATTCACGATTGTGGATTACAGTCAGCATTCCTGAACGTGTACATTGCTTTAATGACTATGGGAAATGCAACCCTGATTCTGTGGGATGCTGTGTAAAATGCAAATAAAATCAAAATGCAAACGTTTGCAAATCATTTGTTCACCTGTAATGGTTTAGTGTTGTAGTAAAATTCTTTAGCAAGGATTAGAAAATATTACAAGGAGTTTTGGCCCATTGGGTGCTAAACAGCCAACATATGTTTGTCCTGATTGACTAAAGGACCACACTGAAGTTTTGTGCTGGTAAACTGTGACAAAAGTCGCAATACTGCTGAAAATTCCGTGTTTGCTCTTGTGCAATATGTATGCCTATTTTAAGCATGGGAAGAGAGAATGGAAATTTGTACAAATACCCTCAGCACTTGATTTATCACAGCTGACTGACCACGGCAGCAGAGGAAACTGTGTCTGAAACTTAACGTCTGGGTGTATCACTGTTTTAGTGGACACATAGTACATCCTGAAAGAGTGGGTGGAGGGTGGGGGGTTGGCGGGGGGTCTAGAGAGAGAGAGGAGAGAGAGATAAATTAAAAGAGCTCTCTGTTCAGCAACACAACACAAGACATTATGTTGTTTTTCACATGACTTTCCCTTTCTGTTTCCCGCAGGTCCCCTCTGCGTCTTTGTCGGATATAGCAGTTCCAGTCCAGTGCAAAGTCAAGCAGGCCATGATATTGTCTGTTTAGAGAAATAACAGGTCAAGGGAGTTTTAAAAGTTTTCCCAGAAATCTCTCTGCGGCTGGACTCATTTATGTCTTAGGAAATATCCTACTACATTAAAAAAATGCAATAATTGTAATGCAGAAAGTTGAGCCCCTGTCAGTATTTTGGGACAGGCTCAGTCCCTGTGTGTCATGCTTCCTGTCAACAAGTGTGAGGGTAATGTTCTTTTTGTTAAATGTCAAGAATTAAGAACAAATGATACAGACACCTGAACATGCTGTCATTTAAAACCACTGAACACCATTACACTTGATTCTCATTCATAGAATGGATTCTTTCACAGTTAGTAGCAACAGTTTAATGTTTTTTTTTTACATTATTATATATTATTATATTATATAGGATATGCATAATAAGACTGTTAATGTCATACAGTATGTGAAAATAATCAACATAACTGTAACACACAGTGTGTGTTTGCCAAATTCTGCCCAGGGCCCATAGTCATCATAATCTGTGACGTGACATCACCTGTCAGGCACAAACTACAGATCAGATTACAGATCAGAAAGAGGCTGCAACATTCACTACATTTCTCAATATAAAATATCTTTAATTTTGTCTTATTAGTAGTGTGGTTAAAGAGGTAAAAATATTTTGGGTTTTTTTGTGGCTACCCACATGTCCTCAGCAAATTTGATTTTAATCTTCCCATCAGATTTCAGATTTTGATATTAATGTACATGTGAACATTTTGGCCTGGTGGTGTATGAAAGGTCATCAAAATTACTGGGGAACGTACTCGGAAATCTGGCCTTCATTTTTCAGGAAAAATTTTCTAGAACTTGTGGTCTGTAGGTGACCAAAATTATGAGGCGTCATCCTCTTAGGACCAAGCCATCCTTAGCTCCCACTATTGTAATACAATTTTAAAAACATATAATTTACTTCCTGATGTTCTACATGGTGTAAATTTATGTTTCAAATTCATGAGCTTTTCAAATCTAATTTTACCATTACATAACCTTTCAGCCTATCTGACCAACCATTAGTTCCCCAACCATCCTGAATATCCCAGAGCTAGCCCTCTGCCCCCTCTGCTACAGTACATACTGTTGGGGGGAGGCATAAGACAATGGTTCAGGTACAATCACTGCCCTCACTCATCACCTAGGGTTTTTCATCTCCATCAAGTGGATTTTGACAGCTTTATTCATCCTGGGATCCAACACAGATATCTACTTCCTCCAGTGGAGATAATATAAACCATACCTACGGCCCATTACCTGTACCTTCATTGCCTAGACAGACAAACAGAATCACTGTATCCATCTCACGGAGCAAGATTAAACTAATCCCTGTGGACAAACTGCATTGTTCCAGACTAGTAACAGGATACAGCCAAGAATATAACTCAATATAAACAAGTATAACTAAAGACCGAAGCAAAGGGGGCATGTAAGGGTCAGACAGTAAACCTCACCAGCTTGCTACTGGTGGATCAGTCAGTAAAGACAATTTTTGTTCTAACCAGAAGACATACATTTATTTTGATGTTAAGGGCTTAAAAGACACAAGCCTTTGGAAGGTAATCCCACTTGTAATATGTATAAGAACAGAAGCCACCACAATCCTGTTCTGGTAAAAGCAGAGTGGTCAAAGTTGTTCACAGCAAGAAATATGACCCAAAAATATGTTTTCCAAGCCACACATAGCTGATTTAGCTGCATGCCTTAAGGTTGATTACTTTTCATTTTCAAGAAGCAAAAACTGAACTTACTCTCATTGTAGTGATTGAGTCCCCAATCTAATGTTAGAATCTGAAAAGGATTTTGATGCATAATCAACAACTAATCAGTATTTTCTTTCTATTAAATTCTTTACTTTCGTTTTCCACAAGTATTTTCTGGGGCATAAGAGGACCTTGCTTCAAGTGGAGACAATTTTCTACTAGGTACTTTGATGAGTATACTAACAGAAGATTCTGTTACTGCTTGAGAGAAAGTTTCATTCATGTTTGCAGAAAAACAGCTTGAATGCATGCCTCCTCCTTTATTTTGTGTTTGGGTAATGGGTTTAGTTTTGTTTGTTTGTTTGCTTGCTTGTTTTGGGGTTTTTTTTTTTCAGGTGCTAATGATTGTATTATAATGTAATTGTTGAACTTTAAACCTGCTGCGCTATGAGAGCAGACATTGGTTCTGAGCAGTAGCCATGGACAGATAGTTCCTGTATTGCAACTAAAGATGGGTGAAAAATGAGAGCATTAGTGTCAGTGGACTTAGTTTTAAGTTAGTAATGGCACCTCTTTGTAGTGACCTATTGTCAGTTAAAACAGAAGTCAGATATTTTATGTTGCTTTGCAAATTTGCGGATAGATATTGAACTGAATGCTGATTATTTAAATGCATTTCTCTCTTTCTGTTTAAATGTATTCAATTAATTCATTTGTAAAATTAACTTACAGTTTAAGTTTTCATGGACAAAAACATGGATACAGGACATCATGTATTGATTCTATTTTTCATTTATATTTCTTAGTCACTTGAAGTATTCAAAGCCAATAAATAAAAGCCAAGTAGCTCTACAGTCTGATTTTCTTTGGTAAAGAGTATTGAGAATTTCTTTGAGCTCTATTTACAATGACAAATCTTCCCAAACCTCCTCTGCCAGTCTGACTGCTGTGTATCTGGTGAATTGGAAATGCTGGAAAGCATATTGTAACAACTAGCAACCCTGAGGTGTCCTCACCCCCCTGAGCTGCAGCACTTTGATTATGGTTATTTCAGTGATCATTTCTTATTTATATTGTTTTGATACGTTTGAAAACATATTGTAAAATGCAGTTAACATTGCCTCAAAACATTTTAAAAAAGTTAGTGGTATGTGTTCAGAAATAAAATGAAATGAAATAAATCTGTCCACCACAGGGTGCACCCATATTGGGAACTACTGCTGTACATGGTCTATCAACAGCACAGTCATTTGAACTTTGGCATGGATACTCAGGTGAAAGAAAGAAAGAGAAAGACTGACAGAGATAACCAACTATAGATTAAAAGAGAGAGCTGAAGTTAAAGTAATAAATTGTGTCACGAGGAGACCCAAAGACATTAAATGAGAAAAGTGGAGGAAGGAGGCATGTCCATTTAACATTCCGTCCAGAAACTTGGTAAGATTTCCAGTTGCAGCATCATTGACCACTATCCACTCCTTTGCTCTCCTCTCCCTTCCTCTCTCTGTCTCCCACCGGCAATTGTCTCCCCCTGATTCCCCAACCTGCAAAGTCCATCAGGACCTGAGAGCAGGGAACCCAGTCACACAAATACCACAGCCCCTGAAAAACAATCCACCTGAACAAAAGAAAGACAGCTGCTCGGGAGCAGGAAACCTAATCTGAAGAGCCTGGATGCCGCCATAGGTGGGGGAGAGGTCGGGGGGCTTCCTGAGGTACGCTCAGTCCCTCACCAAGAAATGTCTTCCTGTATATTTTATAGACTAATGGCGACTGGAATTGTCGCCCTCATCCCTAAATCTGCCATATGCACTCCAATCTGGGAATAGCTAAAAAGAAACCAGGCATAAGTGTCAGAAATCTATGGTAGAGGGTCAGAGTAGGAGACCTCAGATGGATGGCCCTGGGGGCAGGGCAGCGACCAAGCAGGACACCTCATGCAGACAGACTGGGGTCAAGGCAGATGGGTGGAGGTCTGGAGGACAGGCAGGAGGCTGGGAGATTAGTAGGTGATCTGGTGGAGCCAGGGAAACAGGAGGCTGGTCAAACACAGAAGAACAGAGGAGAAGAGAGACCAGGGAGCTGGACAAGAGGGAGTCAAAGTCTCGCTTTCTCGTGAGGGCCTCACTTCCTCCTCATTTACTTCGATTTTATCAGACAGATTCTTTTACTTTAACCCAGTATGAGAAGCAGCCCAGCCATGACAAGGGGCACACACTTGACCTCTCCCATGGGTTCTGTGTGGATGATGTGAACTCACAAGGCAGTGCTCCTCCAGGTTCCTCTCCTTGTTCCTGACCCCAAACCTCCCACACTCAATTGCTTCCAATCCTAAATTCAATCTCTGTTTCTTGCTTCTGTCAAGCTTGTGCTGCCTCAAACACGTTTTTAATACCAGTGAACAACACGGCCTCTTCATAGACAAACCTGTCAGTGATTTTAACAGCTCCTGCACAAACATTTTAGATTCTATAGCTCCAGTGAGGTGTAAACAGCTGAAACCTTCTTTTTTCAATGAAGGATTAAGGAGCTTAAAGATAAGGATAAACACAGTGCCTTCCCTTGCTTCTCTAAAAGATCTAAAGTCCTTTTATCAGTAAACAATCAAAAAAGCAAGGAACATATATTTTTCTGAGCTGATCACTAAACAGGGTCACAGATCCTTTTAAAAAGATGAATTCTGTGATTGGTCCACCACCTAGCCAGCCAGTTGAATCCATCCCTAGAGATGTTAAGAATTTCTTCATTTCTTTTACAATAAAATACTGGACATTTGACAGCACTGTCAAATGTGACCGCCTTCAACACTGACCCTCTTTTAATGAAATCTCTTCAGCCATTATTAACTGCACGCTTCCCCTTCCACTTTTGAACCTGTTACTGTTTACCCCCCTTTAAAGAAGTCCTCTCTAGATCCCTCTGTTGTAAGTTATTTTAGATCCTTCTCCAAGATGCCAATTATTTTTGAGGATTCTATAAAAAAATGTCTCAACTGAACTAATTTTGAATATGAATCAATTTTTTTAAAAAAGCAATCAAATCTTAAAAAAACTTCAATCTGGTTTCCACTCCCTACACAGCACTGTGCCTGCTCTACCAAGGAACTCCTGATTGCAGTCAACACGGACCTGCATTCCATTTTAATTGTCCTTGACCTCAGCTCAACCTTTGACACACTGCACCATAATGTATTAATCAGTCAAAACTATGTTGGCATCAGTGATGTGACTCTGTCGACTCTGACTGTCGAACAGGTCCTTCTCTGTAAGCCTTTTTTTTTTTTTAAAATTGGAAATCATGTTGTTGTAAAGTGTTGCAAAGTTATTATTTCTATAATCTAATGTAGGAATCTTTTGTGTAATGGTGTTTAGTCCAATAATAGGCCCCTGGTGTAAGAAATCATTTACTCCCAAACCCCTCAAAATAAGTTTATCAATGACGTTTGCAGAGAAAAAGTAGAATAAGAAGAAAAAGTAGGGATAAACTATAAGCCTGTCGAAATGTCATTATGTCACCACATGATTGTTGCGTTCTTCAGTACTTCAATCAAAGACACACACAGTGTCTTGGAGAGGGGGCGCTGACCCCTGCATTCTGTTTTGCTTCTGCACCTCTCAGCAAGACAGAAGGATGTACTGATGCTTTTCACAGCTGTTTGGATGTCGACGGCTCTGCTGATGCTGAGCAGACACGTCTAACTTCAAAACACAGGAAAAGAGATCACGGGATGGTGTAGTTACCAGTGTTTTTCAACCACTGTGCCGTGGCACACTAGTGTGCCATGAGAGATCGTCAGGTGTGCCGTGGGAAATTATACAATTTCACCTAATTGGTCTAAAAAACATTTTTTATCATAAGTAATATCATATTAGATCATGAAAGACCTTTTTCTTTGTGTTTATTTGATTCCTATTCGACACTTTGACAAGAATGACTTTATATTGTTAAAATAGGCTACAGAGTTTCATTTTTTTAACATTTTTGGTTGGTGGTGTGCCTTGTGATTTTTTTCAATGAAAAAAATGTACCTTGGCTCAAAAAAGGTTGAAAAACACTGGTGTAGTTCAACAGACAAGTCAGCAGCACAATTCTCTCTGTGCCTTCAACTTCTGTTCAGTTGTTGGTGTGGATGCATCCATCACAGCAGTTGTTCTTTTGACAACAGCAAGGGTCGGCTGTTTGAAGACCTTTGTAGAAGAGAGCTGTGACCCTGACAACATCACTGACCTTTGACCTTCCTTGACCTCTGCTCACTAACACAAGTGGTTTTACAATTCTACAATTCTACAATTTCATTTAGTAGACTTGACAGGCTTGACAGTTGTCTGTTTTTACATTTGCCTCAGAACATACTCAAGAGGTAGGAAATAGATTATACTCACCATGATGACAATTTTGAAACAGTCTTCATGGGTTTACCACTACATGTAAATTCTTAATCATCTTCCTTTGTGCTCCTTATGGTTAAATGTCTGAAACACTTCTACTTAATGCAGGCGACTGCTTGGCAACACATTTGAGTATTTAACTAGTAATGCCATAGTAGCTGTTTTTGGTGGCTTCCAGTTGTAATGGCTTTTTAACTAAGCTACAGTAATGATGTCCATCAACAGAATGGCTTAAGCTTTGGCCAGCAGCATTTGCTCTAAGGGAAGACCTGTTAAATGTTTGTTACAAACATGACACAGAGAGTTCACATACTTTCATTTTCTATGTTGTTGTGTATAATGTACATCAAAACATCCATGCATTTTGTTTTTTAAGTAGATTGCCATGCATCAGTAGGGCCTTGACATATGCCAACTTCTCCAATTTTATCACATTTCACACCTGGATCAGCACATCTTGGTTACTCTACCCTGACTACTACTTTCAATGCACAGTTTGTGTGTATGCTGCACTAAAAGGGTCAGATTTCACTGCCAGCCCCTGTGAAGGGCCGCAGCAGACGTGGTGGAGAAAGAAAAAGTGTGTAGGAAGAGTCACATGGCTAAGCAGCGACAACAAACACTTTTGAGGTATAAAATTCTGATAAAATGATGCATTTGAGAACAATGCAGTTGAAAGGAACAGAGCGGTCTGTTTAACAGAGTGGGTTTGTTGGCAGGGGTTGTGTTACTGTCATCCTCTTTTGACCTTTGGCAACATACCAAAAACAATTAAAAACTGTTGTCATATCATAGTGCTGCAGAATGTTTCATTAACATTAAAGCGTGGGAGAGATGCCCACAGAACCCAGACCGGGGTTTGGCTTCAAAACCATCCCTTCTTTTTCTCCCACTTGAGTTTGCAGGTCTACATTGTAAAATAAATCAGTTTATTTGATTATTGTACAGGAAAACTGATCACTTTTAAAACTTTAGACTCTGGTATCTTGGAATGGACATTTGTCATTATTGTCATTTGGTCTAAATGATTGATTTTCAAACAGTGGATTCATAACTCATGAGAATAATCATTATCTGCAGCCCTACACACGTCTATGGGTTACAAGAAAAACACACTGACTCCCTAAATAAATCGAGTATCAACATTACTCCAGGGCTCACACTTACATAAGTGGTAGTTGCGTCCATGTGAAGCCCATTTGAACATACACCTGTTTTAAAATACACTGTGGACTAATCTGTTCCTCATGTAGTCAATGTTAATGGACTGCTGGCTAATTGTGGGTTTAGCCGCTGGCGCTGACTCACAGAGAACAGTGTGTTTGGTGAGGACCAGCTCTGTTAGAATAAGCAAGAGGCACCCAATCAGTGACTTGAAAGTAAACATCAGCACTCATGCAGTGTTGTTATGATGGGTATCAGCTGTGTGGAGCTGCAGCAGACCCACATCACTCTCAGTCCACAATTGTTATTGTAAGCCGCTTCGTGTCCTATAGGGGAAATGATACAGACGGCCTACCAGAAAACTGTGGCATGTAAGTCCTGCAATGAGGCTAACTGACAACTGAACTAGAATTCCTGAAAACCTGCTCACAAACATCAAGCCTTTGATGCAGGTATTCCTGTAAACATGAATGCAGAATAACTCAACAATGAAAGCTTTGGAGTGTCTTGGAACTTTCCACTGCCTGCTCCAGGCATCGCAGCTTGAAACGCCTGATGTCAGGGCATCAGAAAAAAAAAAAGACTTTGTAGTAAAAGTGAAAACAGCTTGTGAGCGTGTGGATGTCAACAGTGATAGTGGATACAAAAAGAGACCCAATACAGCGTTTGAAAAGGTCAGAAAGTAAAATGTTTTCACTGTGCTACACAGGGTGGTAGATGTTTTTAACAATAATGTAAAATACTATATATTATCTTCTGATTATCTATAATGTATTGCCAATCTATAGCTTTCAGGACTGTACTGAGAAAATGTATTCCGAGTAAATGTTACCATGTTACATTCTTCATTTTGAAAGCAGTGTGGGTTAAGACAAATTAAAAAGAGCTATGTGAAGACAATGGTGGGTGCAACAGCCATTATTAAGTCACATGAATTAAAAATGAGCCCAACATTTCTTAATTAGCAGTAGACTCACATACTAAAGCACACACACACACATACACACACAAAAGTTGACATCATTCTGTGAGTCTTGTGGAAGACAATGTCCTCCACAATCTGCTCTAGATTTATTTTCCATTTGAAATATGGGAATGATGTATTCTTTTTCCAGATTCATAACAATTCCTCCCTTCCAGCTTTGATGTGCTCATTTCAGGGAATACACATTTTTAATACCATAACTAAAAGTGATATACTGTAGAACCCAAACAGTAGCTTTTTTCAATCTGTCACTACTGTCAACGATACGTCGAGCCTCTGAGGGGGTCTACAGTTTCTTTCAGAAGTACCAGTCGCACCAGTACTACCAGTAGCCATCTTCCAGACGAAGGGCCTTATGGCAAACATTAAAAACAAACGGTTTTTCAGACAGCTAAACTGGTGGATTAAATTAGGTTTGTATGTTTGATGAGTCGAACCTGTAGGCGAGTGGCAGAGGGGTGGGCTGAAACTATTTGCAAATTCATAGTTCTGGGCATAACAAATGAAGGCAAATGTGTAGAGTTACATCCAGGCCAATGTAAGGCATGAAGGGATTTTCTAATGTGAAAAGGTTCCAAATATGTCATTTGATGATCAGAGAGAAGAAAGAGAGTTTTAGGGTTTTCCTAAATGCCAGGAGAGTTTTCAGTTTTACATTTTATACTTGAACATCTATTAGCAGTAGTGAGTGAGGTGGTGAGACAGTGAAGGTGAGCAGGACCAAGGAGCCTCTATATTCTGCAGAAACACTTCACAGGGCGATAATGACCAGAGTGCACACAGGCACATCAGGCTGTCTTCAGGATCTGACAATGATCTCCAGCAGTGGTTACATTCGACAGGAAAAAAAGGTGATGAGTGGCAGCATTTCAAGGAATGTAATCTAAAAACTTGCTCAATATATTGCAGTTATTGGAACATCTCAGTTGTATACCATTATGTGTCACCAGAGAATATTGGCCAAAGTCTTCTCATATAAACCGTTCACAGACTTACATGATGCTCCGTTGTGTATAGCTCATCTACAAAGAAACAAGCTGTTATTTAGATTTTTGAGTACGTTTACGTCATGCAATTCTTACCATTGGCTCAGTGTGAAGGTTGAAGTTGAACTCTCTTGGATGCTTTAGAGGAGGAATATCAAAAGCATGTGCCAAATGGTGGCGTTGAGCTTGGTTACACTAATTAGCCAGGAAAGGGAAATTAATTAGTGAGATAAACTGGTGCAGGCTGTGGTCACACTAGGAATAGGCACAGCGAGATCTGTTTGTGTCAATACACGATACATGTGGGAATATTTTTCTTTCTTTCATTCTCACACAGTTTGTCAAGACTTTCATACGACTTTTGTTTTTACTCTGTCACAGATGCATCTTGAAATGTAGCAAAGTAAAATACTTGTGATAACAAATATTTAGGTAAATGTAAAATTAAATGTCATCTGTTACTTCCATCCAATATACAATTGCAACATGCAATATGCAAGATGTGTGCCTCTGTGTTAAAGATGTGATTTGCAGGGGTTTATAAATTCAAATGAATGAATTCATCATTGACGTGAATAGGAAATTTAAAGAAGTTACTTTTCCAAACAGACGACACAAAAGAGGATGAAAAAGTAAATCATGTCCACATGTGTATGACTCAGCAGGGATAGCATTGAATGAGAAGAGCTGATCTACAGGAGTGTGTATGTGTCCTGTCTTTGGTTTGTGAGCAGCTAGGGCTGGATCTTGGTGATCCATGATCAGGTTTCAGCTCTTGTCTCTCCTGATAGCATAGTAGGCTGATGAGAAGGTACTTGCTGTAAAAGTCTTTCCTGGCCTGTTTTCTGCCATCTTTCTCTCCCTGTATTAGGTCGAATATGTTTCTTTGAAGACTGCCCATTCAATGCAAAACGTATCTACCCTCTCCCTGGACATGCTATAGAATAAAATGTTTTGTTGAATGTAGTTGGTTTCCTTGTCTATTTTGTACTAATGACCATGCTTTTTTTTTTTTGGCTTAACTTGAGCAGTGGCTGGCATTCGTTCAGATTTACTTGCTGTGCATGTTTATGTGAATGTCTTAAGGTAACATTAGAATGATATAATATAGTTGCTTCTGCTGTCTGTCCCGCTGGAAGCCATTTCAACAGGTTGACAGGTTTTGTTTGGATCTATACAACTGCATGAACCATGTGACCTTGTGGCAGTGATATCAAAGTGTGTCATTACCCACTGCTTTTCCCACGACACCGATGAGTGCTAAAAAGCTCTGTTATTGTTGGACAGAGGCCAGTTCTGAAATAGAGCCATGCTCACATTTATTTCAATGTGACTCAAATACCTATATATAGGCAGCTTTCATATTGTTAAAGTGGTAATTCTTTAATTGCTCATTTCTATATTTGGTACGAAGTGATCTTTAGGTTTCTTAAATTTTACTGCATTCTCTTTTCATTGCTAGTGCTAACTCAATCAAGACTTTACTGTCATTTAAAATGGACATATCACTTCCCTTGTGCAAGAGCATTTTCACATGTTACAGATTTTATGAAATGGACTTAATCTCTGTTGTCTCATTTGCAATGAAAGTGCAATGGCTTTACCAAGATTAAAAAAAGAAACATTACAGACAATTCATTAAAAGATCTTTTACTCATAATAACATAATAATCTTTTGCAATTTCCAGAATGATCATGACAAAGGTCTAAAAAAAATCTACTAAATGTCCAAAAATCTACTAAATTGTGCATGAAATGTAGCCACATCTAGAAAGCTGTGCTTGGCTTTGCAAAGTATGGAGTTGTATCATAAAAGCAGTAAGCACACACTTCTGTGCAGCACTGTTTGAGCAGCGCAGTGTTTTACACCTGCAGCTGACTCTAATGTTACACTGTTTATGCGTTGACACATATGCCACCTGAAAAGACAGCCCTTTCCTCCCCACATGGCCCACAGATGTTGGAGTTGGAGTTTTATAGGACATCTGAATATTTGGTATATAAGCTGTTGTGTTTTGTTTTATGAGAAGGTGCTGTGAGCTTTTAGCCTTCATTGCTCGAGGTAGACTCAGAGGAAATGACAGCAGCTGTTGTGTGAGACCGACTCTGCTGCTCAACTTTACCATGATAGTATTCTACATTCATAATATGTATGTTTACATATCAATATTTCCGCTCAGGATTTAAAAATTTGAACCAATGTATTTGTTGGAATGTATTCCTTGGAGTTTTGCACATTGTAAAAGACCAGAAACTAAAGGGACCAATTTCACAAATGAAAATCAGCTGCTTTTGTGTTCTGGGAGAGTTTTGTCAAGTCTGAGAAAAATACTGATGATAATAATATCATCAGGGTTATCTGTTTTGACAGGAAGCCTGTTAAAAAAAGGACATCTCAGCCTCTGCTACATTAGTTTTGCTGATTCACTGGAGTGCTCTTGTAATTTGAAGAATCACATTTCAACTGAGAAGACAGATACTAAGGTCTCTGCCATGAGATATCATAACTTAGACATACAGACATCAGTGATTTTCTTCATTCTACACCAGAGGAATTCCTCCAAATGCACACATAACCCCACACCCACACGCGCACACACACACACACACACACAGTCTTTACTTATGTCACTTTTGGGGAATTTACATAGACTTACATTCATTTCCTGGAGACTAACCTGAAGGACTACCTAACCCTAACCCTAACATTAACCTAACCTGACCTTAACTTTAACCTAACAATAACCTTAACTGTTGACCTAAAAATCACAGTTTTCCAAATTGAGGACACCACTTTTTGTCCCCAATTGCACCGCTGTCCCAAATCAACTGGTCTTGAGTCTAGTGTATATCCCCAATTTGGACATAAGCAACCAACACACACACCTAAACTCACACACACACCTTTGCTTGTACTTCTGTACTTGTTAGGACCCTCAATCACATAACACATTACCTTAACCATAACAACTAAGCTTAGATAGATAGATACTATTGATCCTTTACAGGAAATGACTTTGCTACAGCCGCCACATTAAGTCTCAGAAAAGGAAAACCCACAACCGCACAAAAACAACCAACAATAAACAGTAAACTAATAAAACATAACTAACTGCCTATCCTTAACCCTAACCCAAACCTAATTAAAACTAAGTCTTAAACTTAAAACAGTCCTTTGAAGCTGTGAGAACCAACCAAATGTCCTCACTCTGTTGGATAAAAGCTTGTTCTGGTCCTCACTGTGTAGCAAGTACAAGTACATACAAACATTCTCTCTCTCTCTCTCTCTCTCTCTCTCCCCCTGTCCCCCCCCCTCCCCCTGTCTCTCTCTCTGTCTCTCTCTCTCTCTCTCTCTCTCTCTCTCTCTCTCCAAAAGGAAATAAACACACTGAGCTGCTTTGTCTCTCTCATACTCGCAGCCTTAATGGTCTTAAAAGAAGGCCAGAACAGAGGAAGGTACAGCTGGCCCTTTGGGCGGGGGGGAGCACTCTGTGTGACCCAGGCCTGGAAGCCAGCCTCAGTCAGAAGATCCAAGACGGCTGTCTGCCTCATCTATCATCCCTCCACAGTGGAGGGCTAAAATATTACTGGGCTTGGTTCCTCTTCCTGCTTCACTGGAAGCTAGAGGCCATTCTGTGGATGACATTATAAATTCTATAATCTCTCCAAATGCCGGCTATGTTTAAGAAATGCTGGCTTATATTTAGCTTTTTGTTTCAATAAATGCCTCCAGCTACTGTGGGACCAGTGGCAGGAAGTCTTCACCGCACACTGGAAGCTATGCAGCTCATACTCTTTAGGTATTGGAAGGGGATCATGAAGGTATCAATGCACTGGAAACAAAGGAATTTCATTAATCAGTTTATGTGTATGTTTATGTGAAGAGACAAGAAGTGACAGAAGAGAAAACCTCAATAAACTGCTCTGCCTCTGAGAGGTGAGGTGGGAGGCCTGAAAGATTTCTCACAGCGTTAAAGCAGGAGGTGGTCAAGAGAGTCAGTGGACAATAGCTGGACAGTAGTAGCTGATGCTTACAAGGTCATTAATCAGGCTCCAACCCGCACAGGTTGATGGCTTTAGGAACAATTACAAAAACACCAGTGATATTAATGCACTGGCTACATGAAGGTTCACATCTCAGTTGCATCTCACAGTCATAACCATGACATGAACTACTTACTCTGGCTCAGACAAAGCTGCCCTCCAACACACACACAGACAGACACACACACACACAGACACACACACACACACACACACACACACACACACACCTTTTGCACCAAGTTTGCTGAAAGCTGAAGCTACCCATGTAATGTAGTTTAAAATATACTATATAAAATCTAATACTCAGGTTCAGTGTAAAATTATGAATGACCTTAGTGTCAATACATACAGTATGTTGAACAATAGATTGACCACACACGTTGTCCCTAGTGGTGCCTCTAAAAGTCAGCCTTTGAAGTTTGAGCGATGACAGCTTCAGTAGATGGATGTTTTTGTATTAGCCGTAGAATTTCCACATCAATGTTCTCCAGACTCCAGCTCCTGGATAACAGGTAGTTACAGTCTGATGAGGTCATGTATTTTGGACCACTGATGAGCCCAATGTGCCAGGTTCACATTGAGTTTCTGGTGGCATGGGGCCAAACAACTACTCCTTCGCTAGTGATTCTTCCCCGGCCAGGAACGCATCCAGTGAAAGGCATGAGTATCTGGGCACCCAATGGTGTCCACTGACCAAGTAAGTGTGGAGGTTTTGGCCTGCAATGGAGATGGCGACCCCGGCAGAGTCTGCAAAACTTGAAAATAATTGTATAATTGCAGGGGCTGTGGGATTGGTCTCCGGAGGAGGAGGCCCCCGGCATAGCCCTCCACTTTCTGCCCGTGAACAGCAACCAAGGCTCCAGTGAAGAGTCGGCTTGGATCTTAAGCTTTGCTCCAAGTTTTAGCTGTTTATTATCATTCAGAGTTGACTATGCTTCCGATGGGCCTGACTCACATGCAGCTACAGGCAGGACCCACAAGTTGAAGTCTGAAGCAAACTCGGCACTAGGCCACTCTAACTCATCCACGGTCATGGAGTTCTTTGACCAGAGTAGGGTGGTGTTGTTACCAAGGTTGTTGACATTGTTCACATTTTCTTTGCAGATGAGCCATACACAATGGAGCATCACATAAGTCTGTAAACGGTTTATATGAGAAGACTCTGGCCAACTGTGACAACGATACATGCTTTGTCTGTTGGGCGGTGATGGCTGTAAGGCCCATGAATAAATCGTGAGTCCTCACATAGGAGTTTGTTGTCGTCCATCAGCTTAAGGAATGCACAGTTTGCACAGATGGCAATCAGGCAGAAGTGTCTCAAAAGCCAATACAACTAAGTTTTTATAAAATTAAATAAGATAATAAATGTATTGTATAATGACAAGTCAAACTATCTAACGCCTAAACCTCAAGCCTCTGAATGGGCGTTTCATATTGCAGCATTGGACTGACATCTGAAGGCCAGTGCTGCCAACTTCCTTGGTGCACTGGACAATGTCATTCTGTCAATCCTATAACTGTTGAAACGAGTCTTTTACGTCATTGAACATTTGGAAGGACCCATTAAATGTTAATTTCTTATTTCTGGTAATTACAATTTACACAAGAGAAGCAACTGTGAATAAAATCAGCATCCACCCCATAGTGTGCTACAGCAGCGTGATTATGTTCGAGCTGAGCCCAGACCTTAAAAGGGGTTTCTAGATAAGTTCCGGATAAATTATATATATATATATATATATATATATTTTTTATTTTTTTTTTTATTTTTTTTTTAATGAAAAAAAAGTCATCACACCCCATTTTTTGACAGACAGAAAATGGGACACTCCGCTGGTTCACCTGTTTGTCTTTGCATAACATGCCAAGGAGCTTGAAGCCATGATTTACTGTATATCCCAGAATCTGTTTTGGGTATCAGATTCAGGGTACAGGCATGACTTTCTCATGGAGCAGTTTTATAGCACAGGGACCATGTTAAATGGTTCTATGTCAAACATGTTTTTATCATCAGTATTACTTTTGGCATACCTTCGGTTATATATTTGCTAATAATTATGAGGGGAAACGTTTAGTGTGTTAAATCTGGAATTTTAAAAACTGAGCCAGGGAAAACAACTGTGACACATTTTATATCTTTATAATCACATCACACACAGCTCAGTTCACTCACTGAACTGTATATTATTACTAAAGCCAAGTAACTGTATTAGTAGTACAAGTAGTCCATTAATTTACACATCTCAGCTGCATTTGTCGAACAGTGTCCCTTTCTAGAAACCTGCTTATGAGTTTGCATGGACCAGATAAGTTTTGAATGGCTTTTGACTTAATAACCTAAAGCTGAACCTTAGGTAAGGGGTGGGAAACCTTTTTCCCTTCAAGGGCCATTTCAGTTTTTATAACATCCATTAAGGGCCAAACAAAATATTCTGAACACATGAATCACACGAACCTCTAATGCAATGCTGGAAGCGCTTCTCTTTGGCCAGGCATCTGATTTTAAATGTAGTGATGATGATGCTGCTCACAGCTGGTTTTCCAGTTTTGGGTCAGTCAGTCTTGAGTTGAGTCTGAAACAGAGATGCAAACCTCAGTGCATGAGATTTGTTGGTTCCAAACTTATTCCATTTTGAAACGATGGATCAATTTTATCATGGAAGTGTGTGGAAATCTCTTGGACTTCATGGCTTGGTTTTCAGCCACATTCAGCTATAGTTTGAGGGCTGGCAATGTCTTGTCTAGGCAGGTGTGCCTCTTTCTATGAATTCCTTTTTGAATTCGCTACAGGTGAACTGTAATCAAATATTTGTGCAACCTGAAGGATGGGCGAAGCAAACAGAAAACACATAAGCTCTGAAAACTTATGTAAATGAGAGATTTCAGTTTCTGTTTTTTAAGAAATTTGCAAAAATGTTGTCATGAGTTAGTGGGTGTGAAATTAATAACTTTTGTTATTAATTATTAATTTTATTAATTTAAATATCTTTCTTATAGGAAAATCTGACCAGCTGATGGCATTGCTTGTATTCCCTGTCTTCTGCAGACTAACATAAAGAACATCTGCCCAAATATCTCTGCTCCTTTCTCAGTCTGTGAGGTGATTAAAGGACATCTGCCAAACCACTTACACACAGCTCAACTTTTATCCCCACGTCTCCTCATCCCAACTACTGGCCAGGTTCATCTAATGAACTTTCATTATCCTGGTTTGAAAAAAATACCTAAATTGTTTAAGTCCATTTATCAAAAAAAAAACCCCACATATGTGCATCCAGTGTACAGCTAACACATGATGAATAAAATCTGAAGGGTTGGGCATTAAGGTGTGTTGAATGTTCTCAGAGGGAGTCAAGTTGAATCATCCATATTTCTTTTCTTTTTTTTTTTTTTTTAACATGGGGGATAGTTAATATCATCATCTGTTTTGCATCAATGAAGCAGTCTTGCAAAAACGAATGGAAAGCTGTTGTAAAAATGTCGTATTTTTAAAGATCTTGGATTTCCCAATTTTAACTGAGTAAATTCAGATAGACAGTATTTTATCCACAGATGGAACTTTTCAAACATAAAACTTATGGTTTGAATGAAAGCTCATACAGAACTAAGAATTAGAGTGAGAGTAAAATACTGTCTCCCTGAATTGAAAAATGTTATTGGTTTCCCCAATAAAGCAACACTCTACTTTGGTCTGCTCAAATAAATACACTACGTTCTCTTCTTGATTTGCCTGCCATCAGTATTTGTTTTTAAGAATAAAGACAGTTTATGACATGTTCTTCCACAGTCCCATGCTTTGGCCCTGTTCTGCTCTGTCTGCTGCTTGCGTGCCTGCTCCTATTCCCTTGTCTATCATTTCCTCTCTGGATAAACACAAGAGCAACTTCAGCAATAGACTGATACCGCCACGATGCACCACAGGAGCTCTTTCCTTCCTGTGCCATTTGCACAACTTTTCTCTCTCTGCTGACACATATTATCATCATACACTCATGCTCATCATCACATACCTCAAACTCATTCTACTGCTGTCAACTCCTATTGCTACTATTTTCACATGTGCTACTTGCAGTTTGATATGACCCTTGTGTAATATGTTGTTTCCCTACATTTTGTGGCCCTGGACATCTTTGTCGTGGAGCTAAGAAGGAAGAAAGGTATTAAAATTAGTTGTAACATTCCTGTGACATTCATTTTCAGATCCTTAAAATTCATGAAGGCAAAACCTTTTATTAATATTCTAATGCAAAAAGTAAGATTTTTAAGAGTGGAAAAACAAATATATCATATATATGTACATAAAGCAGTGTCCGTTCAGCCAGAGCACTGTTTCCTTCATGCTTCACATGGGCTCATTATCAGCTGTGTCGTCATGCAGGTGGACAGCGCAGCCATTCTAACCTGTCACTTCACCTTGTTACTTTGCTGATACCTGTTTGCAGCCACAGCTCCCTCCACCATGCATCTGTGGAATATTCTGTATTGTTGATTTAACTAAGATTTGATGCTGGGGTTAGCTCTCTCAGCAGAGTCCTCACTGCTGTTCAGATTGCTGCTGTAGAGATTTAAGTGTCTCTGACAGAAATATTGTTTAATGTGCTGTGCATGTGCTTCATCCATTCTTTCTCACTGACCCTTTTACCACAATTTAAAAATAAATGTTTCTTCAGAAGTTATAATATGGCCTTGCTCAGTGTGATAATAAAAAATCTAATTTAATGAAAGCAAACCCTGGCATTGTGCATGGACTATGCATGGGCATGTGTATATCCCATAAATGTAAAGAACATCTATATTCATTTACCTCATTTTTACAAGTCTGGATTGAGGAAAACATGTCAACATGTCTGACAGTCATGATATATGACATTTTTTATGATCATCTCAAAATTGTGGAAACAAAATGTCAAGTTAAAGAAGATCTGTTTTAGTTCTAAGTGAAATTCAATAATATGCTACAAATATATAGATTAATCTTATCAACAACATGAACTTATACTTTTATACAGTTTACATTATATGTATGATATATAAATATGCATCATATTGTATGTCAACTCCAAATTGAATTGAAGCTTTAAGGGAAATAACCCTAAATGTTGTGCTCTTTTCCTTTCATAAGGTCAAGCAGGACGTCTTACTTCCTATGTACATGGCGATATAATGTGTTCCTATTATCTTATTTGTTTTTGCTTTATGTCCATCCACACAACATAGATTCATATTTGTATAAGACAGTTCAATGAAAGGAGAATCTGGTCTATTAAGGTTTAATGTGTTTGTTAGTCCTATTAATGGAGGCTCATGGCCCCTCCAAAATACATGACAACATCAAAGTTTCACTTTAGTGTTTAAAGTGGAAACAGACATTTTTTCAATTTTCCCCTTTAGCATTTACAAGTGGTATCACTGTTGGTCTCACTGGCACAAAAAGACAATCGGGTCACTTTCTGTTTTCCTCAGAGCCAAGCAACTACCAACAGCACAGGGCACATTGCATTTGTTTCCAAAGTACTGTGAGGAAATAACCCCTCTTTGTAAATAAGAGAGAAGAAAGAGCATGTTCACTGAGGTTGTCATCATTGTCATGTCATACATTTCATATGGTTTGAGTATTACTTCATACAAACAAGTAACTACAGCAGGGGCTGGCGTCGGGGTGGAAGAGGGAGTAGAAGAAAACGTGTTTATTTATTCATTTAGTTTATCATAAAATCATGAAAGCAGATAGAAATTCATTAGCATGTGTTGAGAAAAGGGAACAGTGTAAGTTACATGTTATTTTATGTTTTTGCAAAATGAAAGAAGCTGCGCAGCGGAGATGATGACAACACAAATAGATTGATCCAGTCTACTTACTGTAAGATAAGATATACCTTTATTCATCCCACAGTGGGGAAATTCACATGAAATGTGAATTGATGCATTTCCTTTGTACCATAAATTGAGCCTTCATTTTCCCAACAGATCGTACCCGGTGCAGACAGAATTGCAAAGTGAAGGCTTATAGTTAAAAAAAAATCTAAAAATCTATATTATTATTGCATTGTGCAATCAACATTTACTTTATAATGATAAGTTGATAAGTTAAAGCAAAAAAATGTCTATTGCCAGTTTAGCTTCAAATCCAATATTTATGATATGATGCTATTGTGCTATATCCTTGTGACTAACTTGACCATGTGATTCTTTTTATAGTAGTCTACCTCCTTTACAGGAGTGTGTACAGAGATGTTTGACACCACTCAGTAGCACCGCTTGACGCACACAGTAAATTTGATTGTAACCTAGAGATCATTTGTAAATAATAAAAACAGTGGAACACAGAAAACAGACTGACATAGTGGCTCTGGGAATGGCAGTGTTTATCAGTGCATCATTTTGGTCCTGACTGAAATATCTCAACAATTATTGGATGGCCTGCCATGACATTTAGTATAGACATACATATTTTCTTCTAGTGCCACTGTGAGGTTGACATTTGTAGCTTTGAGCGAAATGTTTGGATAGCTAATTTGGAAATTTGGTGAAGATTTTCATGATGAATGAATCAGGATGAGACCTATTAACTTTGGCAGGCCTTACATTTGATCTTGCACCATCGTCGTGTCAAAATGTCATTTTATCAAATGGATGGATGGATGGATGGATGGATGTTTACAGTGTCACTTCTATAGTATATTTGTCTTACACCTATCACTGCAGAGGAGTCACCAAACCTCCTTGCCCCCAAAAAGAAGACCTCGGTTTATCCCAGAGTTCCTAATAAAAAGAGTTTTATTAAAGCACATTTACCCAGCAGCCCACGTGACTCGACAGGACATAGAAGTGGACATTTGAGGTCTGTTTTTCATATGCCTTCAGTTATTCACACCCTCCTCCTCGTCTTCACTGTGTGCATGTCAGACACATAGACTCTTCAAAGTCAGGGTGGAGCTTCAGCATTCTGTCTGTCATTCTATCAGAAGGGAACAAGTCAGTGTCCCCGATTCTCTGGGCCAACAACCAGTACTCCAGCTAAATGTCCCTACAGGTTCTTCATTTGGAGCCTGGCTCTGGTTTGTCCCTCTGTTTGACCCAACAGCCGACGTCAGCCATTCATGTGTCTTTCTTCAGTATTATTAAAAATTCAACGTTTCCAGTTGTTTTTACGATAAAAGTCTAAATTATGGTAGCTACGACGTGTCATAAAAATGGCAATACTCATTCACCAAGATTTAGTTTCAACACTATCCCTAAAAATAGTTTGGATTTTTTTTAAAATTTTAGTTTGTTTTAGTTTGACTGACAAACAAAGAAGATGCAACATACTATTTAGTGAGCTTCAGAGGTGTTAGTGGGTGTATTTTTGAAATCAATTTCCATCTTCTCATTTCTCATTTCTTCTCATTCTTGTGAAGAAGCACATTTCCTAAATGTTGAACTGTTCCTTAATTCATGCAGGTAAAATGCCTCCAAATTCTAGAATGCAACATGAGTTGCTGGTTACTTTGCAAATTAGGTTTTTACTTTAAAAACATATGATGAACTTATAAAATATGATGCATTGTTAAACTACTTAACAGAATGTAAAATAATTAAAGACCCACTCCAGTGAAAAGGCTGTGTTTATGATCAAACAGCAATTATTATTCAAAGCAAAGTATCTATATACAGTATGTCTTAAAACATATCTGCAGGCTATCTACCTGCTATAACAGTAAAATGCTGCAGCAATAATAATCTATAAAAATCCAATACAGACTCACAGCCGTCATTTTTACTTTTGATACTAAGTATGGTTTACAAATAATACTAAGTAATATGCAGGACTTGTACTTATAATAGATTGTTGATACTTGTACTTAAGTGTGGGATCTGAATACGGCAGACAGCTTGCCTCTGAGGGTACCGGATGCTTGTGGTGGAAGCTGCTACAAAGATCAGTTGAGCAGGATCACAAAAACCTGAGGTGAGTCTGCAGAAAAACTCAATACTTTTCTCCACTTCTCTTGAAAAAAGTGGCATAAATTAGTCATCTGCAAACGTTCATCCACAACCCCTTTAACATCTGTGACCACTGAGCTGTTTTGTTATAGTAGCACACAGGATTTCAAAAGCCCATGTGTCTGCTGGAGTCATCTCAGAATGACGAGGAACACACAAAATGGGGCAAATGAAATTAAATATGATCCAGATTGACAGGTCATTGTGGCAATTACAGGAGTTCAGTTAAACCCATTAAGACGCCTTTTCTCATAGCTAAGATCAATCTCAGATCAGTCTTTTTTCTGAATTGTGAAGTTCACAACTTCAAGCAAGATTTATAGAACCTGTTGTAGAAAATGCCTCAAATGACACAAAAGAAAGGAGACATTTCAAGTGAAGTATAAAACCAATTACATATTTCACAAGATATGTAAAGAGCAGGTAGTCCCTCTCATTCCTATTGCCTCAACAGTATTGACCAATTCTGCAAAACTCAAGGTTATTCAGTAACAACAACAACAACATTTTCTTTTTACTTTCAATGCTGACATTTTTTAAATTCTTGCATTTTACTATCCCTCCACAAGGCAGCTATGGTATGGCTCACATTTGGGAGAAACTGTTATTTCAGCAAATAAACTGTGCTTGAGGTCTGGTTAGGTTTAGGCAATAATCAGTATTTACATATTTACATTTATAATAACAGTGTATCAAATGGCTGAAAACAATGTGAACAAAGTGAAATGTGAACAATGTCTGAATCTGCAGCTTTTTCATGAGTTGTAGCTCACTGTTCAGCTGTCCGGCCCACAGCTCACCGACTACTGCTGGGACTGCTACAGTGATATACGACAATACAATTTATGGAAATTTCCCCGTTGTGGGACTAATAAAGGAATATCTTATCTTATCTTATGAGAGACTGAAGTTTGTCAGTTCAGGGATTTCTTGAAGATAATGAAATAGGTGTACAGGAATGGAGAGCACTTCGAACCCACACAACACAAAGTAGAGCTGAATACAATTCATTGGTGCCCACATGAAAGGCAGAGTAATGCAGAATTAGAAGAACAGGTGGACCTTTTGCATGGGAACCACGCTCATTAGATCAAGCCTAGCTTACACATAGGGGAATCTGCTAGCCTAGGACCAAGAATGAAAAAATGGACCTGTTATCAGTCATGATAAAACCGTAAGTTACTGTAATTGCTGAGATCAGGGAACGCAGTGACACTGCTAAAGTCCAACAGAGCAAGAAAGCACAAATAGGTAAATGATCAGACAGGCTGCAAATAAACATTTTTGTCAGATTATCTAAAGCACTTTATTTGAAGGGCAAACTGAAAGTGGATACAGTTAAAATGCTCCAAAAATTGTACACAGCTACATAAGTACAGTAGGTCAAAGCTAAAGCTGGCAGTGGGTCTATAAACTGCAGTGAATGTTGACAACAGACAGTTGAGCCTCCAGGGAGTACAATAGTCTCATAAATAGAACCAATGACCAGAGCTTTGAAAATAAAACAGTGCACTTTCCATTTCAAGGGTCAAACCCCCTCCTACAGCCATTCAGGATGCTCTTGATGAAGACCACAAGTTAAAATACATCTGCCTCATTTCTTGTTTTGATTTGTTGTGACTCTTTAAAGATAAGATAAGATAAGATAAACCTTTATTCGACCCTCAGTGGGGAAATTCACATTGCACAGCAGCAAAGAGGATAGAAGCAAGTTAAATAGTAAAAATGAATATAAACAAGCTAAACAAAGTATTAACAAATTTAACAAGACTATTTACAAATACACATGAGAATATGAATATGAAAAATATGAAGCCGTCTATCGCTGAAGGAGCTCTCCAGAGCTGTTAAAGTGTCCTGCAGGGGGTGGGAGTCATTCTCCAACATGGATGACAGCTTAGCCATCATCCTCCTCTCTCCCACCACCTCCACTGGGTCCAGGGGGAAACCCAGGGCAGAGCTGGTCTAGTATTAATGTTAGTAAATCAAAATTATGACTATGCAGTGGTGATCAATGTAGGCAACATTGAGAAGGGGAAAACACAAAGCGGACAGCACAGCACAGAGGCCGGGACGGAGAGAATGATGCCAGGTGAAGGGAAAGATAGGCCTGTTACTCAAGTTAATGATGGCTGTGATCCTTACTGTATGTGCAATGAAAACTTTGCCAGTAAAAGCCAACAGGAGTAATTATCCAAACACCTGCTCAACAAGCATAAACCTGCATGGGAAAAAAGCAGAAAAGTGATGCTTTCAACTGTTATGTCTGCACTCTCACATACACAGCAGCTTTGTTCTACACAGTCCATGTCTGGCCATCACATCCTGGGACTTGCTTGCAACCTGTTCCTGCCCTTTTTGGGGGAAAACAAATGACATTCACCATAGGCCACCATGTAAGATTGCAGTACATGCAAATGACAGAGAAAACCAGCATTAGATTAGTTTAGAAATTACCCAAAGACATTATTTCATGGGGCAGCTATTTCACACTCAGGAGGTTGAGCAGTCATCCACCCATCGAGTCTACATGTCAAAGTGTCTTTGGGCAAGATACTGAACCTCAAATTGCTCCCGATGGCTGTTCAGGTGTCTGAATGTGTGTGCATGGTTAATAGTGGTGGTACTTTCCAATCAGCCAACATGTATGAATGCATGTGAATGGGTGAATGCTGGCTTGTTTTGTGAAAGCACATTGAGTGATGTAAGAAGACTGGAAAAGCTATATAACTGCAGTCCATTTACTATGTCAAGTAAATACCAAACATGTCCACTCTGCATACCATAGAATGCTACATACATTGATACACTGAAAATGTAATCCATCTACAGGCATGTCCCTTCAGTCTCAGATGCCAGTGACTAGTAGCTAACATCTTAGCCACCCAAGTAGATGATAGGTTAAACTGTGAAAAATACCTGTAACAACCATAGTGCATCCACTGGATGGGAAATAACCCGATAGCCAGTTGTATATTCAACTCTCTCCTAGTCCAGAGTGGAGATGTGAAACAGGCCCCCAGTGGATACTGGTGCACTCTTTCCCCCATACCAGTGACCTCCCAGCTTTCTCCTGCTCCAGACTCAGCTGGAAGGCAACCTGACATCCCAGCAGCTCCGCCATTCTCTCCCCATCCCCAAATGTCCTCCGCCTCCTCCACGAACTCCCGCTCCTGTTGCCTGGCCTGGATGGCTTGTCTGCCAGCATGGATGCTCGCAGGAGGCTGGCAGTCAGCATATGGGTCTCCAGTTGTAGACTCCACACAAAAAATTGACACTTGCTCAGCGTAGCCAACAGAACATCTGGTCATCCAGTAATGTTTTTAGTTGGAGACGACTGTAATGTTTACTCATTCAAAACTTCATAGTTCCACCATAGGTCACCAAAAAAGAATTTACACTTTTATCAAAATGAAAAAGAAGATTCTTTCCCCCAAGTGGGTGTGGCCTTGATGCTTGATGACGTGATGTCAGTCTGATGTATCTGGCTGAGTTGGGAGCCCCCACTTCAAATTGTCTTAAAACTGCTGCTGGTTAAAGAGTTAACACACAAAATACAGGGAATTATTTTCTTTATTATCATTATTGATCATTATTTATACAAAATGTGCTCTGTGTCAGGTGTTTGTGCATTTGGATACAAATAGAAGATAGCACTTAGCCTGATTTGCCAGATCAGCAACGCTGACCATCAGTCAATTGTGCTGTGTTTTAATGTGCTGATGACTGTTTATTACTTCAAACTTAAGGCACAGGTGGAAAGGTGCCCTCTACAATGGCCCAATGAGCAAGAAAACATGATAAAGTGCCCTTGCAGTGAACAAAATGTGATGCTGTACCATATAGGCTGTCCTACATGCTAGAAAATCAGTTGGCCATAATGTGCCTCTCAGTGAGTGGTCTGTTTTCTATTACAGAGCTGTAGCAGTTACATTTCAAATCTGAGTCACATAATAAAATAGTTTTAATCTTAACCAGGGTTTGGAACTTTTTCACCATGAATGCATTATGACTTTTTGCACACTGGTGCTGCACACTGTCTGCAGCTGGCAGCAGCCCTTTTTATTGTTGTTGCCCCTGCCCCTCCAGGATAATTATGTCTTTTTCTGATAAATTTCAAGGAGCTGAGCTTGCAACTTAACAGTGTGTGAAATATATTTTATGGTTTTGTCCGCACGTGACAAATATGCCTCCCAGTTTCTGAAAAATACCACTGTTTCATAGTGGTAACAATGAATGAGTTCACCATCCATATGAAGCCGGACATTGTGTATCCTATGAGCACACTGGAAACTCTGCATAACTTTGTAACTTTGTAGAATTATGGTTGCAACAATTTTGAGAATTTAGTGTTGTGACAAAACTAGCCTATCCAACTTTTAGTAATGTTTAGTAATGTATTGTTAGCTGATTAGCAGCTGATTAGCAGTAATCCTTCTGTCTAAGGGGACAAGTGGACCCAAACCATGCCAGCAAAATGACCCCCACAGCATAACCGTTCACTCACTGTTCACCTCTCACACAGATCCTGAAGGAGCGTCAGCGTAATGGACGGGAGAAACGCTGAGCAAGGAGGGTACGTGGCGGAAGTGCTGGAACCAGAATCAAGTAGACCCTTGTCTGGACTCAGAGATAAGAGGAGGATCTGTCAATCTTGTGTGCTGTGATTTCCAGAATTGCAAGCAAGTTTGTTTTAAATAAAATATCATGGTGTCATTTGAGAAATAAGACAAGTTTGAGCAACATGAGGAGAAACATATCCAGAGCAGATGGCATGCATGCAGACTGAAAGCAGGTCTGCAGGCAGAGGAAGGCGGTGAGGGTGAAACTGGAGAAGGAGGGAGATGAAAGAGTTATGATGACGAATGGGAGGATTAGCTGTACATAGGGCGAAGTTGCTAGTTGCTTACTGGGCTGGAACATTTTGATAAGAAAGAGTGGAGTTAATAATGGTACAAACCTGCCGCTGCCAGGGCTGTGGAGGAAAGCTAGATGCTGGCATGTCGGTGCCAAAGGCTCCAGCTAACAAGAGCTGCATGGACTGGTAAAGATGAAAGAACCTGGCATCCTGTAGCAAGTAGCTGTGGTTGCTGGAAGTAGGCAGTATGGGGCCCTGGCATCCCGATGCCAAAAGCCCAGCTTAAAGCTACCTGCTGTGGATGCTAGAAGTGGACAGCTGGAGGTGCTGGCTTCCCAGTGCCAGGGGCCCTAGCTGGGGCATGCTGCTTTGGTTGCTGGAATCCCCATCCTCTTTTCTGATACGAGAGGTGGGATGGGAGACATGGACAATTTGTTCAGTGAATTGAATGAACCATTTGGTGACTATAGAAGAGACTGTAGAAGAAGAGACTGTGTTGACACTTGTTGGAGTCCTTCACTTTTCAATTACAGAATCTCAGGCATGGAGGCAAACTTTTCAGCTTCTGGTCCTGGGTCTGCTGACATGGGCAGATGGACGCTGTCCCGATTTCTTCCAATTAGACCATTGTCCAATGGGGATAGTGAGATGAAGTCCATATTGAGATGAGGTAAGTGAATGAAATTTGTCAGATGGAGTGATGGTTCAGTGTTAATGTTAGTGTCAATGTTATGGAATACAAGAGCAAAGAGGGTAAGAGGGTTAGGTGGGTATTAATAGGAAAGTTGGAAGAGGCGCAGTTGAGGTGTGGTCTGCTGGAAAGCTTCAATTACAGCCTCCTGAACCTACTAGTTGGTTCTGCAGCCCCCTGTTGGCTCATATATATAGAATTTACGTGTGGGCATAACACTTAATCAATGCCTTGTTTTATGACAGCAGTGGGACTGAACATAAACAGTAAAGTTGCAGGCCGAAAAACCAAAGCAATGGGCTGAAAGTGGATACAAAAGCTCTGGAAAGCTGAGGGCAACTGCATGTGGGTGATTATTCTCTGTGGGTTTGTCAAAACAAGTGACACCTTTCACATTGCACATACTAATTTGTTTTTGATATAAAAATATGGATTAGTGCCGCTTAACTTTATTAATTAGTAGTGTGGTCTTTTAAAGTACTAGCGTATTCAAATATAACCACCAAACTAATTATGCTCCTGCTTCAGTTCCCTAATCCCTCACTCCTGTAAAACAGTAAAGTTTGATTTTATTCTAATCAGTTATTTGAATTCTAATCAGTTCCATCTATTGTCCAGTCACCTGTTCTTCAGTAAAGTTATGACTGTGACACAGTCAACACTGTCACAGGTTTGAGGGACAGACCAACGCAGCCATCCGGGGTGGACCATCAATAGAAGAGTGCCCTCTTGACCCAGAGGTTGCCAAGGTGACATTCCAGCCCAGGTTAGCACAAGGGTTCTTCAGTGTGGGAAGGAAGTGCTGATGGAGGAAGGGACAGGTGTCTTTATTGCCAACACACAGCTGTATCCATAAATCAAGAGCTACTAAGGCCCCGAGCAACCACAAGTTAGGTAGCAGGCCTGTTTTTAGAGCAACACCAAAGGGTGAACGTTTCTAAGGCTAGGGCTTAAGTGTATGAATTGCAGCATGTGACGTGTCATGCCACGTTATGCAAAACCGCAATACCGGCACTTCATCACAGCCGTGGAGAGAGGGAACATGATCAGGCTGAGGACAGGGGGCTTAGATTCACCCAGGCGGAAGCCCCCTTCATGTCAGCCGTCTTTTTTTAATCTGTGCTCACGCCAAGCATTTTGTTAATATCCTGGATTGTCAGGGTGCTGTGTTGTGGTTGAACTATTGTTGTGTTACAGTTGATTCTGCTGGTGTCATCAGTCCTATAACTAAACAACACTGTTGTGAATGCACTGACTTTAGTAAGGAGTAAACTTCCTGTCCAGCTGCATGTTTCGAATCATGCTATTTGACCTTACATAGACATGTTAGTGTTTATGGAATAAATGTCAGGTTTTCCACAGATACAGAAAAATCCATCTGGCCCTGCTGTAGTGCTCAGGACTGCTATGACGCTAGTGCCCATGGAAATATACACTATACATAGATAGTACATTACACACCAGACATTCATTTCACAATGTGACATGATTAATGTCATCCCATCTGACATAGATTGAGACCAAGATTTTGTGAGACTGATCTTACACAGCCTGATAAGCAATGAAGAACACTGTTGTCACACAGTATATAGGAGCCTTTGGACTTGAGTCTTCCATGTCTGTTTAGCCACAGAGGCTCCCACACCAAGTTAGAATGCTTAATACTTCTCTGCATTCAACACAGGCTGGAAACATGAAATACATCATTACCTGTTACAGAACAATCTCTCTGAAACACGTGTAAGGACAACTGGACATCATAACCTTCTCAAAGGTAGGATTCATTGCAGGGCTGTTTTAGACTGTATTCATTTTAGCTATCTTATAAACTGGCAACTGATTGTCTGCACTTACAGTAAAGTATCCTTATGGATTATGACATGTTTATACCAGCACATGACACTTACTCAAATCAGCACTCATTGATCATTATAGATAAAACAGAAACAATTATAATTACAAGCATCATACAAATGATTTATTACTAACGTACAATAATGTACTTATCTCTGGTAATGTGTGATTTGTGATGCTACACTTCACTAAGTATTATGTACAGCACCTCATGGTCAGCTGCTGTATACCGCTGAGAGCATCACTCACAGTAATGTAACTCTTGTCAAAAGCTTTTGACACCTACTTCAAGTCAAGCTAGCCAATAGCTTGTTGGCTATTGTGTAAAAAAGCAGCCTACCAATTTCTCCAGCAATACACATGTCTTTGTGCCAGACAGCACTTTGCTGTTGTTTCAATCTAAAATCTCCAGGACAATCAATTATGCTGATGCTGTCAACATTATGCAAACTTCACTTCCTTAAAAGCATTTAAACTACTGTCCAAAGAAGATCTTGTTGTTATTTGTTAGTGGCAAATAGCTTCTTCGTGAAGTAGTTTGTCCCAGCACTGGTACATCATCATCATCATCCACCTGTCGCGCTGTGTTGTGTTGTTTATCCAATTTATCCAGATGAATTGTCCCATGAACAGGCAACAAAAGTAAGGGGTTTTTATCCTAATTTCCACCCTGCTCCTGCTCATATAGACATCTCTGTGTGGATTTATGCATATTTGATGATTGCTTTGCCTTAATACTCTTCTTTAATGCACACAAAGACTTACCCCTTAATCACAGCTCTATTTCTTTAATATTGTCAGTCTAATTTAATTCACTGGATTGAAGACTGTAGGAGTGTCTTAACCACAGAAGTCACAGTAGTGCACAGTGAACAGACTGAAAATCATATTCTAAAACATCATTAAATGGGCTTTCTGTCAGCTAAATAAAAAAAATATTTTAGATGTTTTTTCAAGTTACTTGTCCAAAAGCCCTGACTCAGGATCAGATTCAGATAGAATAAGGAACTTGCCAGTCCTTAATACCTGCCTGTACAGCCTCTATATTTACCTGGTATTGTTTGGACATCCAGCACACGAGATATGGGCTTCAAAGAGACACATAGTCTGGCATGCGAGCAGAGCCTTTGAAACCTGACACTGTTATGTGATGTTGTTGTGGCGACTGTCCATCATCCTGACTCACTCAAAAACACACACACCCAAATAGGGGACAGCATGTGATGAGGAGGAAGTTTTGAACTCACTTGCTGTGCACTGTGTGTGTAGAAGCAGAGTCCAAGAGAGAGAAGTATTAATATGTCAGACATGTACTAACTTTGTGGCCACCTGCTGTTGGATAAATACTCGGCCTCCGGTTTTAATCTGTACATTTCCACTTGAGGTGGATTTGGGAGTAGAATGAGAGCAGGCCTTTATTCACAAACTTCTATTTCAATACTTAAATATAATAATAAAAAAAGGGGACACAAAACAGTTTTGTGTGTGTGTGTATGTGTGGGTTCGCTTATGTCCAAATTGGGGATATACACTAGACTCAAGACCAGTTGATTTGGGACAGCGGTGCAATTGGGGACAAAAAGTGGTGTCCTCAATTTGGAAAACTGTGATTTTTAGGTCAACAGTTAAGGTTATTGTTATGTTAAGGTCAGGTAGTCCTTCAGGTTAGTCTCCAGGAAATGAATGTAAGTCTATGTAAATTCCCCAAAAGTGACATAAGTAAAGACTGCGTGTGTGTGTATGCTGGGAAAATATGTGCAGCCATTTCAAAAACTGTGTGTAGAGAACTGTTTAAAAAAAATCTGAATTTTGCCAAACATGTATTCTGAAATGGAATATTCAACGTCAGTGCTTGCTGTACACTGAATAAGTCAAAACTTAAAGACTCAAAGGTGTGAAGGCAGGGGGCATACCTGTGAGCCTAGTACTGTACTGTACATACTGTATATGGAAGATCTCTGGCTGTTGCCAGGGTATGTTGGACACAATATTACAAAATACAGCATATGTTTACACGCACCAGGTAATTCCTTAACCCTTAAGTTTCACAAAGTAAATATGAGTAAATAAAAATACTGGATCAAATGACTACCTAATGTGAAAGGTATGACTTGTAGTGATGAACCAAAAGACAGTTATCACCAGGGGCAGACTGGCAACAAAAAGCAGCCTGGGAATTTGCTGTCAAGTGGCCCCATTTTTATAAACTATATTTGAACACATTAGTCCAACCTTGACACAAGCAAATACATGTGTGGTTTATTATGTAACATACTTGCTACATGCCAACTGCTAGCTGCTATTACAGATTGCACCAGCCATGTCTCTGCATGCTCAATATCTGTATGTAGGCTATATGATGTTGGGGTTAGGGAAAAAAGACGGACAGGCGCACTAGGAAAATTCCTACATCAGTCAGAATAATTAACCTGGTAAGTAATGTTATCTTAATAGTTAATGAAACAAACGTGTCTTCTGTAAATGTCATTGCGTCCAGAAGATTCTCATGGCTCTCTCTGACTTCTGGAGGTAGAATGCCTCAGTTTGATGGTGTAAGAAAGTGTTTTGGGATTTCCAAAGTAGATTGGCGGTTCACAGCACTTTCTGCAGTGCGTATCCACAATAGCATGACAGTCAGTGACACTCAATCTCAACTGTGGTTAATACTGACAGCAGATGCTACCAGTCTGAAAGAAGAAGAGCCACATCTGCGTCACTTCTCATCTTCCCTCTCATTTTGTAGGTCTTTTCATCTTTGAAAGGAAACTCCATGGCTCACTGTAGTTTTTGGCTCAGAGGCAGCCATGTCCCACTTTAGCAGGCCTGACTTCTCCTGAACTGTTAATCTGTTCCTTTTTCCTTTATCAAGTTTGACTTTCTGCACATGGAACGGTTGTCTTTATTCAGAAACAAAAAATCACTGCTTAGCGATATACATATTACTTAAAGGTCTGGGAATATTCAATATTTTTATTTTTGCCACCAAATACACTGTGCACACCAACAATGAATGTTTCCTACTAACAAGTAAAAGTGTATTGTAAGTGTATTGAAGCCAGATACAGCTTATTTCTTTGCACCATAGAGCTCCATTGTTGTCCATTGCAAACAAATCAACAAGCCACGCTGTTGTTGTTGTTTACATGTTCCTTCGTTACCATGAACACAGACTGTAGTTTATTTTGACTCAATCCCACATACTTTTTCCTGCTGCCCAAAATTATCACTAGAGCACCAAATGTGGATTAATCTGCTGCTAAAAATAGTTCCCAAAAAAGCAGTATTTCCTCCTGTTTGAGTAATACTCACTAAAACTGCAGTGTTCAGATATAGCAGGGAGCCATTTCTGGGGGAAAAATACACTTACTTAGATAAGATTAGCAAATTGTTCAGCTGTCAAATTTGCACAAATGACACAAGGCAAAAGCTTGATTTGTTTTAATTCAGAGAAAACCTTAAGAGGTTCAGAATAGTTCCAGCATGCAACACTCAGAGACAGAATTACACATTTGTTGACAATAAGAACACTCTAGAATAACATCAACTTTATCCTTCATATTTGTCAAAAATCCCGAATGACCCTGTCCTCACAGATGTCCATGCTGCCTAAATATATACACATATACTGTATATCATCATCATACATGCTATACATCACTTCATGCAAAATTACCCTAAATCATGTAAAGCCATGCACTGGGTACAACAAAAAATAGAAATGTGATGGCAAAACCTGGACAGGCAGTGAGAAACATGTGAATTGTCTTTTAATTCTGTTTTCATTTGCATGCTCTCTAGTGTACAGGTCAATGCCACACACAGCATTAGCTTAATTAGGGAACAGAGGGAAAGTGCTTTACCAGGCTGCCTCCCTGTTCACTGCTGCTGGGTACACGGAGCTCTGGCTCCTCAACAAACATCTGTATTTGTACAAGGGCAATACTGTATGTTGCAGCAGTAAATTTTCTCTTTTTGTTTTTTTTCACAGACACACATACAGACACACATTTACCATGGTCAGAGTACTTTGCCAGCCCATGGTGCTGCACGTTATGATTTATGAGCATGACTTATTTTCCAGATGGATGCTTGACTGCAGGATCTTACCTGCTGCAGCTCTGGCCACAACTCAGATTGTTGGAGCGGGTACAAAATCACTCCTTCACTGTATGTGTTTGTGTGTGTGTTCACATGTGTGTTTTGCCGGTTGCTAGATAACTTTCAGCACGGTTCAGCTGTCTCTGCCTCCTTTCGAGCTTCTTGTGGATGGTGGGAGGTGTTTGATGTACTGGTTTTTCATAAGAAGCAGATGGTTGAGCGAGCAGAGATATTTCAATACTTGAGGATTAAAGACAAGTAAATCATGTGGGTTGCAAAATGCTACAGTATTCTGTTTTGAAATATCACAGCTGCTTTATATTGTAACTCACAAGTCCCCTCATTCACTTTTTAATCAGCTGCAGTGGTAAATTTAATAAATTGAAACTGCAGACATAACTTGAAAAGAACTTTCTGAACGAACGTTTGTAAAGCGAACAGCATCAAACCAAAGGCAAGGCAGTTTTTATTTAACATCACAAAGAGCTACAGAAATGTAGCAGTATAAGCAAATTCTAAGAATGCATGTACATGCAGATAGTCCTAAACAATCAGACTTCAAGTAGACTAAATAGAGTAAGATGATTTTCTTTTTCAAAAATTATGGTGGCACTACATTTCTCCAATACTTCAATGTTGTAAACAAAAGTTCTATACTGGTTGGTACATGTCTCATATGTATTCCTGTCATATGATAGCTAGCTCAAATAGAAGACTGATGTATATAGGACTGAGGGAAAATAAACTACACAGTGTGGCTTATTGATCCAACAACAATGGATCTCTGTGGTAAAAGGGGATACGATATATCAGGCTTTGGATGCACACACAATACCTGTAGGATCTATACATTGTTGCTTTGGGTCTGCACATTTTGTTGACAGTCGAAAAATGAACAATATCACTGATCAGGCTGATGCTTTGATTGATGATAACTTGGCTGCTGCCTGAAGAAGGTCAGGTCAGTGATGATGGTGCCCTCTGCAGCTATTTCCAGACAGTGTGGCATTCAGTGATCAGTTGTCACAACCACCACAAAGGCTCAATTTGTCATTTGCATGGCTAGCTTTGAGTCAAATGAGGAAAGGATCACAGAGGTTAATGGACTACAGAAACAAGTTTTTTCTGGGCTATAGTTTGTGGTTTGAAATGTAAAGAAAGGGAACTTTAGTGGTTTACATCATAAACTGTTTAGAAAGAGATGTTAACGTGCATGTATTTTACCCATCAGAGGCTTCTGATTTATAAACTGTTTTAGTTTTCTTCACTTCCAATCCCAGCTTTCCCTCCACCCACATCTGTTGCTATTTCATTAAACTAGTGGTGTATGATATAAACAAGGACTTTCCTCTCTGCTCAAGTGCTGTAGCGGGGCTGAGAGATGGGAGTTGGTCTGACCAGCTTCCTGAGTTCTGAGTGCAGGGACATTAGTGGTCGTCTTCCCAGAGGCAAAGCAGGACAGTCTGGCCTCCTCAGAGTTGCATAGCAAGAGTCAGGTTACATTCATAAGATGGCTGACATATCATGATGCCATTCGTTTGGGTGTCACTGCATGCCACTTTCATGTTGAAGGAGCATAAATAAACAGCTACCCGTCAAACCACTGGGACACACAAAATATTCAGGAGTGAAATCTGTTTGAGGAATGAGAATCTGTTTTGTGCTTATTATATTTTCACTTGGATCTACCTCATAGAACAGCCTTGACCTACTTCTTAAAAGAAGGGACACTGACTGGACACTTTACAAATACTTTCCCCAAAGGCTCGGAATGATAAACTGCTATTTAAACTACTGTCTCGTACCTAAAGGGACCCTGTGGAGTTCTTGACCTCTCGTAGCACCATGGAGCAGTTTTTTGATGAGTGGGTCACTGTTTTGTTTGCCTTGTGTGTGCACATGAGGGCACACTTGCATAAGCACACGCACACGAGTGATGGAATACACACAGCAAAAGCAGCAGAGAAAAAGACGGCTTGCTAGCAAACATGGATGTAATTCATGTAGGTTTCAAACCTTCAAGAACATTCGGCTTTGGAAGCTTTTATAGGAAGGGAATGCAGCAAATGCTCCTCATTTTGCACTAGTGGACTGTGATTATTATCACTACAGCGGGGCTGGATGTTGCCTGGTACTGGCACTGGCATCAGTAACATTGCTTTTGAATAATAAATGTGTTTGAAACATTTTGCAGCATCAGCCTCAAGATTTTTTTTCTTTTTCTTCCTGACCTTTTCTGCTTCACCTTATAACCTTTTCAGCCCTCTATCCATTTATTCATATTTTATATTCAAGCTCTTTCTGTCTTGATTTTATTTGATTATTTCCCACTTTACCTCTGACATTACATGGATGGACAAATACACAAGGGTTGGGGGGCTGATAGTTGGTATCACTTTTTGCACCTGCTTATAAGACAAGATATTCCTAAAATAAGATATTCCATTATTAGTCCCACAACAGGGAAATTTACAAAGTAACAGTTACACTATAGGTAGCCTACTGACAATTTTGGGACCATGTAACACCCGATCAGGTGGGCTGTCCCAACATAAAGTAGGCCATATCAAATTTTTTCCCCACATTTTCTTTCCCCACACTGCTGGTGGTGGCAGTGCAGCCCACTAGGTGTGCCAGCTCATTTGACAATTACCCTTTAACATTTCAGTACGGGATGATTTGGTGGCAGCAGGTGCAATTTACTTTAGCCGTTCCCAAAACTCCATTAAAAATCACAAGTGTGTCGACCACCGGGGGCAGTAAACACACCTTGAGACGCTACCCTGTAAGAAATGTAACAAAAGAAGAATAACTGGCGTATGTGTTTAGCTCCAACAAACTGTGGGCTGAGAGGATTCATCCCTTCATGTTGTTTTAATAAGAAAGTCAATAACTTCCACCATGCTTAGACCAACTGTAGTCTGGGGCCCGGACCATGAAGCGAATTCACCTTAGTCTGGCTCTCTTTGGTTTACCTGGCTACCTACCTCACTTTCCAGCCTAATTTCTGCTTCATCTCGAGATATCAAATCTTGATCATTTCTTTTCCTCAAATACTATTAAATGTGAGAAATATAAGTGTTAAATCCTTGAAAACATGCCTGATATGTCGTGTAAGGTTTTGATTGAAAGTCCATTCTTGACCTTGGAAACTCATGTGTTAGATCTGTGAAGGAACATCAGGTGACACAATCAAAAACTCCTCAGAACAGCTACTAAATGGACCTTGTTGTGAGTTTGTTTTGTCGTGCGCCTCAGGGTGAATAAAAAAGAAAAATGCAGTTGAAGGTCCTGGATAAAGCTAGTAAGCGGACATTAAGTTACTTTGTCAAACTACTATTTCCAAGGTCAAGGATGAACTTTCACACTCAACATTTTTAGGTTTTTATGTTTTATGTTGTTCTTGTCTGACCATGAGATATATTGTTCTCGTATAACAATATTAACATTGTCTTTTTCTTTATTTTTATAGATCCTATATAATTTATTTTTCTGTCCACATTGTCTTCTTTTTATTATTATTCTGACTGATTGTTGGTGGAGAGGTATGAGCAATATCTCATATGCCCCACAAGCATTAATACATCTGTTTTCCATACATACATTGATGCAAGGCAATTGTTTTCTACAGCCTATCAAAGATAGACAATCAAAAATGGGAAACTGTGATTGGCTTCTCATCCATTTTTCCAGACACAACTGTCTTTCATGAAACCAAAAAACAGTAGTCGGAAAACAAACAAACAAACTTTGCTTAGAAGAGAAGCTTGCTGAGCGTACACACACGCCAAGTTGTGACTCCACTCTATAGGTAATAAATGGTCTTACAGTCACTTCATTATGTTGCTCACGGTGTAGTAATGAATGCTGTCTTGTGGCCTGTGTTTCATTTCCTGACCATTTCTCATTTACAGCTAAATCATAAGCAGTTGTCACCCGCTCTGAGTGAGGTCCACATTTCATTTCAGTGACGGTTCCTCACCTTCATCAACCCTTAGTGCCTCAAAAATGTTTCTACATATGTCAGGTGTTCACAGGTCATCCCAATACTGGCATATGGAACACTGTTGATTCCAGCATCACTGAATAGATTGATGTAACTGCACACAGTAAGTGATCACCCCCCGCTGCATCTTGTTATGCCTTGCTAATCTCTCCTGCTTATTTTCACAGTGTTGTGTAGTTGGACAGAGATAAAAATAAGGTGGTTTGGCATGTGGAATGTCAAGTGTGTTACCTTCATCGTCAAAATAATATCTGTATTCCCCTTGATATCCGGAGTTTCATGGATGAAAGTTCATGCAGTGCCAGTACATACAGTATAAATCGATTTAGAGCAAACTACATGTCAAAAACACTCAAATGGGTGCGAATGAATGCAAATTTGCTCTCCACTGTGCAAACTGTGGTGAAGATGCACAAACTTAAAAATATCACAGCTTGGACAAAAAACATGTAGGTTTATATCAGGGCTTTAGGAATGCACTTCATAAACATAATGTGGCTCGAGGAAAAAATAGCAAAAAGGACTAGAGTTCCAGCTGAGTTCTGAGATCAGCAGGTTTAGCTCCCAAATCATTTAGAGTGTAAGTCTGTGTGACGGAGTGTTAAAGACCGCCTCGTCCTTCTCCGTCTCCGCGAGCCTCTCTCCCCCAGGAGAGAGTCTGCGGCAGGAGCGCGCGCTGCGCTCTCACTGTTTCCCCGCGGGACCGCGTTTACTCGGCGCCTACGCGGTTTCCCCCCCACACAGACAAGACACTTACCTGTCGGATGTTGCTGCTGATCCGCCTCCGGTTCACGGGCCAAACCGAGGGGTTCCCGGTTCAATGTTTAAATAGCGCATAGTGGCGCGCTCTGGGCGACCAGGTGACCTGGACTAAACCACTTTGTTGGTTGTTGGGTTATTTTATGTATTTAACTATGTTGGATTGATAAATTAAGAGCCATAGGTGGGGCATCTCAATACTGTTATGTTTGTATTAACAGTGTGGGTTAATTTTGTAATTTCCCTGATTTGATTAGGCCAGTAACGCCAAACTCCCCCATTAATTAATGTTGGTCTGCCCGGGGGAGGGGCTAGAAGAGGTATTTAAAGGGAGCATTCCGGCTCTGTCAGTGTGAAGATTGGAGTTGGAGTTGGAGTTGTAGGCGGAGTTGTAGGCCTAGGCCTGTTTGTATTGTAGCTGCATGTATTTGTATGTGTTTTATTCTTGTGTCATAGAGCCCCAGGTTGTCCCAGAACTATTAGAACACATCAATGAGCCACAATGTTATCATGAACAAACACACTAAATGCCTAAACCACATTTAAGTGATGAACCTGAAACAAAGTTGAAATGTTAAAAATCATTCTTTTTCCAGTGGGGAGCACCCACTGAAAACCCCACAGATGTTTTGGTGGTCTCTCAGAGTGTCAATAAATACATTATAAACTTTCTATATGGCTGTGAATTCTCCAGCGATATGTGTAGCAGCTTGTGTCCAGTTTCCTGCCACATCAATCATTTAGTAGCTATGACTGTTTGTTCTTGCAGAATCCTGAGTGGGTTGTCAGAGCAACTGGCTGCACCTGAGAGGTGGCAGGGCTGCCCTGCCAGTCTGAGCTCTCCTGATGGGCAGCATTACCTCCTCGTGGTCTCTACCCCTTCGTAGTTTACTTTAGATTTAGGTAGGTTACAACACTTACACAAATACTTCTTTTTTTCATCCCCACAACACCACTGACACCTTCCACATCTCCATGCGCCATTTATTTCCTTATTAACTAATTCAATTAATTTGGCTTTTTAAACTTTTATGTGTGTGTGTGTGGTTTGTACTATTGTGGTGGAGATGGTTGACTACCATGGGCTGGAGGTCCTTCTTCCACCAAGGAATTAAGTGTATGTATATATATATAGAATATTTTCTCAGCTTTACCTTGCTGTCAGACAGCCCGTTCTGACAGGGAACCAAAGTTGTCATATCTATATGCTCTCATCAAAGCCACCACACTCCTTTGACAAAAACAGCCATTTTACCTTGCAGAACACGGGGGTTGCTGGTCTACAGCTGCCTTGATCGGTCAGTGTGTTTGTGTTAAATGGTTTAGTTTGGATCTGGATTTAACTAACACGTTAAAATCACACAATAACACAAACTAACCAATCTAGGCAGTGGTAGACAAGCTACTCCCATTTTCTGCGAGGTAAAATGACTGTTTTTGTGAAGGGAGTGTGGTGGCTTTTAAGAGAACAATACAATGGTCTCACATTGGAAAGGGCTGACTGGCAGCAAGGTAAATCAGTCAAAATATTCTAAATATGCATATTGCATTTTTTAGGTGGCTAAGATACCTTTTGCTGTTGCCCCCATCCACAGCAGGATATTGCTTAGCTTCTGTGCCAGTACTCCTGTCTGCTTCCCCAAACTGGGGGCATGCATACAATCCTCATACAACCCCAGTTCAAGAAATCCAAACTAACCCTTTAAGCTGTGCACCAACATGGTACCCACTTTCTCAGCAATGAAAAGGGGAGGAAAAACAGGTCCCAGGATTGTCACCTGCCTATCTCCTGCTTGCTAACCTGCCTGCCTTCCAGACACTAGCTTCCAAGCTGACCCCTGCCAGTCTTCCCTCACTCCCTCTGCCCACGCCAGAGACTCCATCTCCATCATATCCTCTCCTCTTCACCTCCATTCTACAATAAATCTTCATAACTTCACCACAGCTATGTGTCTGTGTCCTGCATTTGGGTCCACCTTGGAACTCCACATGACACACTGATGTGTTATCACTTGATAAAGCTGACATGGTGGTATTTAAATATCCTACTCACACAAAGCAATATTAGAAGGAAAAACAAATTAGTCCACTTAATTCCTATTCTCTCCTTTTTGCTCTGGCTTGGTCTCTTTTAAAATGATCTGGCTCTTTAGTTGCTAAATGCCCAACTACATTCACCAGCTTGTTGCCTTGTCTGTCTGCTGCTTGGTGCTGGGCAGCATTGTACAGCTGCCTGCTGCTGCTGGGAACGGGACTGGTGAGAGCAGTAAGACTCAACCAAAACAGCAACGATGTTTGAAAACCATCTATCATCTACCATCTAATCTATTTGTTTCATTAGCTAATTATTGTGCTCGTTCATTTATAGACTTAAGACTAAGTATGCTGTACTTTGTTACATTTCACCAAATTAAGGACTCTGCCTTGTGCTTTAAAGAACACTTTGCTCTTGGCTACTGAGCTAAATTAGATCAAAAACTCTGCAGACCTTTTGATCCCAGGCTAAAAAAGTCCTTCGATAACTTTCAGAAGTAATCTAAAATAAGGTTTGATCATTACCTGTCGTGAGTCATGAAAGCATGGGAAAAATGGGCCAAACAGACAGAAAGTAAACAGTCAGATAGCTTTTCCAGCTGCCTCTTAACGGTGCCACCTGAGTGCAGTTTGAAAGATGACTTCTCTGCTGGGAAACAGCTCCGAGCCGGTCCCACATGCTGCTGCTGATAGCTTTGTCATACAGGCCTTGGTTAACTCATGCTGAATTACTAAATGGGCAGCATCTGATTTTAATTATGGTGAACATCACAAAACCACAGGATGTTATAAAGATCAAACACACCGAATTGGCTTATGGGACTGTGGACACACTTTAATATGTGTAGATGCATGTAGTCACGTAATAGGAAGAGGACGAAAAATTGGACTCATCAGGGAATGAATGTAAGAGGACGTATGTTACATCAATAAATCATTAGCTCATTAATTTTCAGACATTTGCGTAGAGCTGGCCAGTGACGTTGTAATTTCCAGAAGTGACTTGGATGTTCATTTGTTTACCCAGATATCAATGTAATGGAGGTTTCACATAATTCTGTTCATTGAGTTAATATAAAATATGATAGAGACAGGCTAATGGATAATGGATATTTAATTTGTATTTTGAAAAGAAGAAATCATGGGTGCAAGGCTGCAGACGGAAAAGCTCTTGAGTATTAGATACCTCAGAAAATAGCAGTCTGGCAAACAAAAAGCTTATTTTTCAATGCATATAGTGTAGATTAGGCCTATACTACTGTATACAGTAATAGTCGGTTAGTACTAAAAATAGTACTGTACAACAACTGCTCCTCCCAATCGTAACAAGAGTAAGAGTCTACAGCCATGCTAGCAGCATGTGAGGCTGTACCAAGGCACAGTAAATAGTGTGTGAACAAGTGCTCAATGACGAGGTTGACATACAGATGTTTAGCAAGTATAATGTTTACCATGTTTACCATCTCTGTTTAGTGTGTTAGCATTCAGCTAACAGTCAGCATAACATTTGCTAAACATCACTGAGCACATTGGAATGTTATTAGTTTTGCAGGTATTTGATCATAAATTAAAATACTGGACCAAGGAAAGTTTTGAGCTGATGATGATGGTACATACATGGTGACCCATCCAACTGTTTGGGTAACATTTTACTCTAAACAAAAAAATGTCAACCTTTTAGGACTACATGAACTATTGCTATTGCCTCTTAAAAAAAATAATTTTTCACTCACAACTAGAAATTCGCTCCCTCAGCCGCAATATTACTTGTCAAGGTAGCTCTATATTACCATGAATGAATGAGATATGAACATGCATATGGATTCTGTGGCACAAAACCCTTTATTCCAAGTTCCATCTCTTTTAACTGCATAGTTTCAGCTTGTTATCAGTTCTTATCTCTCTGCTTCCTTTTTGGAACAAACCAAGCAACGCCAAGGAGGGAGAGGGGAGAAAGTGGCAACATCCGTTTTAGGATGCCATTCAATAGGCTTAGGGAAGGTTTTCATCCTGAGAAACACAAAAAGCTGCACTTAGCACTTGTAAATCAGGTCCTGGCCGGATTATGCTGTGTGGTGTGTCTCTGTGTAATTACACAACTGGTAAGAATTCAGACTTCACATATCTACCAAGATAAACATGAGTAGCACGCCAGCAGAAAGGAAAGCCAGCTATGAGGAGACAATGCAATAACTGAACTCAAGAGCTGAAGGTTAGCGACAGATTAGCTTCGACCACAGCAGGAAATAACAAGCATCAGACTGTCATATATCACCATTCCCCACTTTAATCTGGGCAAAGTGGTCTTTGTTGTACAAAGGGCCAAAGTCCTTCAATTACAAAACCCCACAGATAGGACCCGACACTCCATCACATTCACCCTGACCTACAGGTCACAGAGCAAAGTACAGAGGCACTGAAATAAACACAGTGACCCCTAAACCTGCCCTGATATTTGTCCATAAACAGCCAGGAGAGGAAAGGCAGGGTTTCCCTCTTATGTCAGATGTTTGTAGGTGACAAGCTAGTTTGGGGAAAATGATGATAGGAAGTCCCACCCGGCCAGCCAGCAGGTTCACCTTCCCATTGTGAGATAAACAAGGGCGTGCAATGAAATGTACATTTGTAACTTTGTCCTGACAGTGGCAGAGGAAAGATCCAAAATAGAAAAGGGTTCAAGCATGTGCTCAATGTACTTAATCAATTATCACATTCCTGGAGAATCAGTGGAAATTTTGGCCTGATGGAGGCGCCAAACTCTACGGCAAATTGGCCAGTAGAGTAATTGTTGAGATATAGTATCATCCTTTGGACCAAAGTGCTGGAGGGAGGACAGACCATCAAACTGATCAAGTCTTTAGGCCCAACCCTATACCAAACCAAATGAAGCAGTGCTGACTGAAATAAAGCCATACAAGTTTTTCACCAGTTATTCAAAAAGCCATATACTATATACATTTCAGGGCCATAGTTTGGACTTTAGAAATGCTGAGGTCATGAGTGCAAATTAATGCAGTGAAACCCCTCCCACCTAGGAAATTATATTGAAATTAAAATTGTTGTAGCAGTGTGAATACACACATCTGAATAAAAAAAAATAAAAGTCATGAAAAGAAATGACATAAAACTACCAGTATAATATATAAAGACAAATTAAGCGCAAATTAATTTGTTGTATGGGATCGTAGTTTGTGGTCTAATCAAACCTGTTTTAAAAGATGGTATTAGGAGTATTGTGTAAGTTATAATACAAAGATTGTTACATTCTATAGTTTGCATTGTGGCTGAAATGTTTTGATCTGTTTCATTAATTTTTAAAAGATTTAGCTATGTTTTGAAAATCAAACAGAAGTCACTATATAACGCATAGAAGCGTAATTGTGGTCAATTGTAAGCAGTTTTAAGAGCAACTCGGTCCGTGACGCAACATCAACTTCCTTCCGGTTCGTTGTTAATAGCGTCCGCAGCTACCACCGTAGCAACAACAAAAAACGTAGTGTTCCTACGATTTCGTTGAGAAATCTGAAAGAATGTACGTCGAAACGAAAAAACTACGGATCGTATACATAAACCGAATGGATACTATGAATATAAAGTGTACATTTGTCGCTAGAAAAGTTATCAAAATGAAGCTAAAGCCACAGGCTATCTTAAAATATAGCAATTTCCACCGAAAATAGAAGGGATGTCCGCCATGTTTTTTTGTTCACGCCGGGGAGAAACTCGGAGGTCACGTGACCCAAAGTATGCCCACAGAAAAGACTGGGTAGATGAAACGTACCCATGCAACAATTTTCAGAGCAATTTGTGTGCGATGGCTACGTTTTTGTGCTGTGGACAAACGTAGGTATTGCACTATTTGGAATGAGACTGGGTTGTCTAAGGGGTCTGCAACAGTCATTATGCTGTCTTAAAGCTTGTTTTATCTGCTTTCAGGAGTTAGACAGACATTATCATGTCAATAAACACCACTTGGAGTAAACAATTTTAGTCAATATCACATATCACAAAGGGATCACATATGTACATATTTTCATTATATTCCCACCAACTGTCACCAGAACAAGCCAACCTGGATGTTGCACTGATAAATAATCATTATGCATGACATGTGTCTGTTGCTTGGATACAAGCTAAAACTAACATAAGGGAAGGGTTTGTCTTCATGTTAAATGATTAGCCAGACACTCAAGTGGGCCATATAACATGGAGGCTTCCCTTGAGCCTGCCAGTACATAAACCTTTAAAGATGTACTGCAGCTTTCTTGTTCTGTTTTATCCTCAGTGGATGCTCATTTGTCAAGGTGCCTTCTTGATCATCGTTTGAAAAGCTGAGTGCTCATGAAGCTGGTTCATCGTGATGAGCAGAAGCATTTTTGGCGGCATTATAAATGGATACAATCAGGGGAGATGGGACATCATTATTTATAATTGTGTATTAAGTACTTGCAGAGAAAAACAATTCAGCTGACATGAATATGTTTCCCATATGAAAAGTACACATTTTCTGTTATTCTATCCTAATCACGTTGTGATCCCCCTTTGAAGATGACACCATACCAATCTATTTTACAATTAGTCACTGGATTTCCTACAGAAAAGAGCACACCAAACTATGTGGACACCCAAACAACATATGTGGACACCTGAACATTATAGTCATATGTGCTTGATGGACATGTCATTCAGTCAGTAATGTGCTGCAGTAACAGCCTCCACTCCATCAACCTTTTCACCTGACTGGCTGAGGGGATCAGAATCAGTTTTTATTGCAAAGTACATTTTTACATACAAGGAATTTGCTTTGGTGTGATTGTGTATAATAAGAAACATAGTACCAGAAAAATATAAAATTGAGACAAAGCAGTTCCGCAAGTCAAGAGGCATAAAAAGAACATTGAGTATGTACGATGTGAACAACATAAGCATTATTTAAGTTAGAGAGTTGTACAGTATTTGCAGGAATGTGCAAAAATATTGATCAGGGAATGTGCAAGATAGAGTCCAAGAGGTGTGCATTATTGCATTCTAGATCTCTCTGTGTGTGTGTGTGTGTGTGTGTGTGTGTGTGTGTGTGTGTGTGTGTGTGCGTGCATGTGTGTGTGGGTTCACTTATGTCTTTTGGGGAATTTACATAGACTTACATTCATTTCCTGGAGACTAACCTGAAGGACTACCTGACCTTAACCTAACCCTAACATTAACCCAACAATAACCTTAACCTAACCCTAACTTTAACCTAACCTGATCTTAACCTAACAATAACCGTAACTGTTGACCTAAAAATCACAGTTTTCCAAATTGAGGACACCACTTTTTGTCGCCAATTGCACCGCTGTCCCAAATCAACTGGTCTTGAGTCTAGTGTATATCCCCAATTTGGACATAAGTAAAGACTGTGTGTGTGTGTGTGTGTGTGTGTGTGTGTGTGTGTGTGAATGTGTGGCCAGCCCCTTAGATTGTTCTTTTATGTTGATTGATGTTGATGCTTGATCTCCATTTAGCTCACCCTATACTTACATATGCAGGTGGTAAGGGAGCATGTCTATGTTCCCTTACCCACCCTATGTTCCACCTGCCCTATGCACCCTCAACCTATGTTCCCTCTGGTCTATGTTTCCTATGGGTTAGAGAGCCCTGACCCCGTAACCCTAACCCACTGAAAAAATACAACACAACTTCGTTGGTATAAGGATATTTGGCATATTTTAGGCCTATATCATTTAATTGAAGTTTTAAGTTTGGTAGGACGTGACAGTGAGGAGAGACAGATCATTTTCATTAGGTTTTTGTTTTGTTTTTTTGTCTTTTTTTGTAAGATGATATTGGTATACAAAAGGGGAAAAATGAAATGAAGAAGACAGGAGGGGGCCCTTCTACACAGCAGTACACTCCTGCTGAGGTGCTGGCCCCTCAGTGGAAGGAGTGGAAGGGGATGTCTCATCAGACCCTGGTGGAAATGGCAGCTCCCAACAGGCCACTTTGTACAGGGTATGTGTCATTGATTCAATGTTAAATTACTGGGTTACTAATAAAGCATTGAAAGCATTGATGTTACTGCCACCAGCCACACTGTCCCACACAAAGGTAACAGTGAAAGCAACCTGTCATACACTGGCCTGTCATCTGTGGCTACTGCATTTTCTGTAAATCCTTAGTGTCCATGCAGGCAATGTGCCAGTATGACCAAACAATAGGTATCCTTATTTTTCCTTTAAATAGATAGATAGATTCACTCTGGGGAACCCTATGAAAGGAGTAGGCTGCATTTAATATAATAACAGTATACAGCATTGGGTCTACATTATTTATAGATCAAGTAGTCACATATGTTCATTAATACCTACCGTGCCACCTTGTGAATTGTATTGATGGTTGGGGTTTGGCTCAGGTCCTCTGCATCACACACAGCAAAGTAACGCGAGGCAATGTCGCACTGGCAACATGCTGATCAAGAAGTTGACACATAAGGCATTCCCTCTGATGAGAATCTCTCATATAAAGAATCCTCAGGGAAAGCTAAAGGGTTTTACTTGTCTCTGAACACTCCTAGGAGACCCTCTCATGCACACATAACCTGCTTCAGAGCAGGTTATGTGCGCAACGTAATTTACGATGTACATAACGGCGTGAACCACCGTTGTTACCCTGAAGACCCATGGTTAAACCTTGGGTTTACCTCACTAACCCCAAAGTCTGCTTGTTAGCACAGGCCTCAGGTCTGTTTAGTTATGTTGTGTTGGGTTGAAGATTTAGTTTCTTTATTGCTTAGTTGATCTACTTTGAGTTTGGGTCCTAAGTGTTCCTTGTGTTATATTCAGATTGATTTACTTTTGTCATTTGTTATCACATTTTTCACTTTTAGTAAAACATTCTTCTTTTTACACCTCTTCCTTTTACCTTTTTGCCTTGTCCCTGACATGAGGATAGTTTTTTTGGCATTGGCCCTGCTGATACTCTGATACTGACTCATACTACTGAATGAGTCAGTGGGGTCACACATCATATCCAGTAAGCTACTGGATATGAGTCCAGCACCTGGCAATCCTGACTCACTGTATGATATTTACTGCTGTGTTAAAATTCAAACTCAATGAAACAGCAACCAGCACATACACTCCCCAAAACACACACCCTCACACAACTTCTTCCTACTGCAATTGAGCCAATTGGACCTGGTCAAGTCTTTTCAACACTATGCACAGGGTTTGTTTAGACTACCTTTGCATCCAGGTGTTTTCTCCATCCACAATGGATGCTGACTAAGACTGTCTATGCCCCTTTAGCTAAAGGGGCTGTGGGACCTCCTCCCTCCCTGAAGCAGCAGTGAGGCTGGGGAAGCTATCTGCCGGGCCCCTCTGAAGGAGGATGCTGGAGCAGGCAGCATCTGCTACAGTAAGTCCAGAAGTCTTACTGACCACACTGATCACATCCTGTAGGTTAAGGTCATTGAAGTGGATCCAGCATCCAGACATCTGGAGATAGAGATTCAACAGGTCTGGAACTTTTTTGTCAGTTATTCTGATACCTGCCATCACAGAAAGAGACGAGAATAATTCTTCTTATAAAAGCTGAGCATAGTGGGAGAACAGTGGCTAATTTAAGGATGCACATCTGTTTCTGTCATTGACTTTAGGAGGCCAATCATAGCTACAAAACAGAGATCCTTGTACAGATCAGATCACTGACAGCAAATGGAAAAAAATAATGAAATGTTTGAGGTTAGCAGTGAAGTTGTCATAGTTGCGCCTCTTTCCTAATGTTTCTGCTCACTCGTGTTTCTTCTTGGTCGCCATTTGCTCTCCCTCTGTGTCTGTATGTGTTTATTTTGGTGTGGCGCTCCGTTTCATTTCTTCTGAACCACCTGCACACCTGGGACCTGTCCACTCATCAAGCTCTTGCAGTATATACTGTATACTGTATACCCCGGCTCTACAGTCTTTGCCAGATCCTTCAGTTTGCCAGCGTGGTACTAACACAATGGCCAAAGCTCTAGTCAGTATTTTTTTTTCATGTTTGCCTGGACCTTGTTTAACTCGGTGTTTACCTGTGCCTCAGGTTCATTACCCTCCAGTGATCTGTGCTGGCCCCGCCCAGCATTTTGCTAGTCTTCTTCAGCTCAGCTCTCTCTTACCTGCTCCACGCCACCATAAACTCAGTGTCAGCCCTCCATCTCACCAACTTCTTAATAAAACTGCAGTTGAACTTTTGCAACCCATTTTCTCTGAGTCATGATTTTATTCATGATTAATAAAAAATAAACACAGCCTAACAGCTGTTATTGCTGCTATTTTATATTTTTACAGTTCAATGTCTATGGAGTCATTTTTCATTTGAATTGTTTTATGTTTACTTATATGTTTCACTGACCTTACCATTAAATTGGAATACAATTTTACAAGTCATTAAAAATTCATTTCTTTATATAATGAGGCATTTACTATGCTTTGAAATACCTACTCTAAAGCAGGATGTTAATATATGGTTTTTAATTAATTAAGACCATTGCTTGTTATCCCAGTGTTTTAAGTCAATGCCTTTGCCTTTTTGAGGCATTTTTCTGGAATGTCCTGTCCTTTTCCGGAATTTATTTTTAATATCGCTCCAATGTTGCTACCCCTAACCTTTCACAGGCCAACAAGTCCTCCGCCTTAAACAACAAATATCGTATTTGTCCATGCTCTCTGGATCTTATCGTATCTTAAAAAAATGTAAACTGTAAAAAGCTGTTATGTGTCACCTGAACACTTTAGGATCAATGTGTGTTTTAGAAGACACCTGTAACCTGAGTAACCTGAACATTCCAGGACCAGCAGTTCTGTCTGAGTAAATGCACATGTATAATCAACTAACCTATACTCTGGGTCGAAACAGAGCCTAATCTTCACATCTGTAGCACATTGCTGAGCAAGCAAGACCAAAGTGGTAGCATTTGCACCTTAGACGGCATTCATATTTGCGTTGACACTTGGTCGGTAGGTTTGCCATGCAGTCTTCTTTTCTTTACCAGGGAGGGCTGATACAACATCCCAGCCAGTGAAGACATGGAAGAAGAGAATTCCTTTGCTTTTCTACAATTCAAAAAGAGTTCATTAATGGGAATCCATCTCAGGTTCCAGCCTTGTCCTAAGGCAATCCATAATTGCTGAAGACCAATCTCTTGAGGGGTTGGCAGAACATTCATGAACCTTTTTCTTAAATCGGAAATCCATTGAGAACATCAGTGTCATTGGCTTTGTTGAAGATGCTTCTGTAGCCCTCCTCTACTGCCTGTCTGGCTTGCACAAATATCATACTAGGCAAATGTCAGCTTCCTCATGACTACAGGGAGCCATTTTAGCCAGGCTTATCAAATGATTGCTGGCAAACAAATGTTTGTCCATTGTACTTGGTGGAGTGTGCCTGTATGGTGGGCAAAACATCCAGTGCTGCGTAGTCTTCAAATGTCTTTGAAGTTTGTGGTGGCAAATGCTGAACCATCAATGATGATGCAGTCAGCCTCTGGTTTCATGTCTAGGATTTTAACAAGGGCCTCAAGGACAGCAACAAGCTGAGATTTCTGATAGGTATGGAGCTTTCCATCATCGCTCAAGGCAGCACAGAATGGATGGTACTGTTCTGGCATGAGATGAACAATTGTTTTACTACTGCATAAATTGGCTGATCAGCTGCAATGATAGGTTCCTGACCTGGATTCAGGAAAGTCACTATGTCCTTGATCATGTCCATCATGCGCCTTGCAGTGGAAACTGAGTGAGCCTAATTTCAAAGGAGGTAACAACTTGAAATAGTGGGCATTCACGTAGCCATCTTCTGCAGCCTTTTGTATTCATGTCCCAGTTGTGGCCTCAGCAGAGTGGTGTCTGCATCAATCACACCACCATGTAGAGGATGTGATGTCTTTGCAAAGAAGGCAGGGCAGACATTGTGAACAGGAAAGGGAGTTTCCTAATCTTTTATATGTCTGTGAATTGCTGCTCCTTCTTTGTATGTTACATAGCAGTTTGTCTGTTTTTGGTGAACCAAATCTGAGTTGAGACTTGAAGTTAGCCCCATATGCAACCATTAACCAACACACAAATTAACCCATAAGAGCCCAGATCCATGTCATAACTTTCTGGAAAATGATGGGGGATATACCACAGACCAAGTGGAGCACATAGAACACCTTTCTGATGTATCTATTAAAATGTCTATATATAATATAATTTATAAAATTTCATATAGTTTATATTTATATTATATATAATATTTTTGTTAATTATATTTATATTTATTGTTTTATATCAATTTATTCAATAAACATGGTCAGAACAGGTTAAATGTAAAACAGGACATGATATTAAAGCATTGAACTGTTAAATGGGTTTTAAAGTAACTTTAGTATCAAAAAACAAACTTTTTGAAATTAGCTACTTCCTTCACTTTTGCTACAGGTCACACCACCATTCTTGGGGAAGTCATTTCACACCAGTCACAACAGGATGTTTAGTATATGTCACTTAGGGACTTCATGAGTAAAGGTCAAGCATAAAGCTGTATAAGGAAGAGTTCAGGGCATTCAAAGTGTTAGTACACCTATGTCACCATGGGTTCTTATGGGTTAAAGAAGACAGTGTGGAATGGCCTTCTCCCTACATATCTTCTCCCTGTCGTCTCTTTATGGTACTCTGGTGGATACCTTTCTTTCTTGTGCAATACCATCCCCACTATCCAGTTTTACCAGAGGTTTTCCATTATTCAGACTTCAGGCACATTCATTCAATCATTCATTAAGAAGCATTTTCATTGCCTGGCTCACTCAGATGCTGGAGCATCTTTTTCACATCAGAAGCATTCTGAAGTTTGGCTTTCCTCCCTGGTTCTTCTCAGGTTTTTGTGCCCTTCTGCAGGCTGATTACTTTGACCAGCAGTGTTGTTGAAGAGAAGGCAACAGGTCTGGTGGTACTTTGCCTTGTTCCTCTATGCTATTATCCCCATCCAGTCTTGTTGGGTCAAGAACAATCTGGATTTCATTGATGGCTTGAAAAAGAGGAGCATTGGTGGTAATCATAGTATAGTCATTATGTTTATTTGAATAATGTATTGGTGGTAATTTGAAAGGTTTGTCCTTTTGACAGAGGAAACGTTTGCTCCAGTCAGTCATCTTGTATGCTATAGCAGACAATTACAATATGCTAGGTTTCGGATCTTCTGCAGATGGCTTGCACTGCAGCCCTGAAGCATCTACCACCTACATCATTCATCTCAGTTGCCCAGACCTCAATGAGGCAGATAATTTCTTAGCGTCTCCAGAGTTATATGTCTGCCTTCTCAGCGGTCAAAACTGTATGATTGGATGGCGAGATCATTCATATTGGACAATTCTACAAAAAGTTGCCACAATAGTATTTCTGGGCTGGAAGCAAGCCCAAGGCAGTTTGTCTCAGTGTTGGTACTTCTTTCTAGGGCTGCACTTATAGCAGTGCTTTCTTTGGAGGACAGTATAGACATTATGATTATGCAGGTGCAGTTTGTTTTTGTCGCTGACAGGGGGATTCAGTTTCTTAAAATGCATGAAGTAAAAAAGAAAACCGGAGAAATCCTAATGCCTTTCTCTTTGACACATTCAGAGCCAAGTCATCTCAAGTCAAAATATCCTTAAATCAGACACACAGGTGGTATTTTGCTTCTTTACTTAGACATCAGTTCATTTATTCTGAAAGCACAGTCAGTGTTTGACTGTGCTAGCACCCCTGAAACACTTTGCCTCAACTCATCCAATGCTATATTCTAGTCACTTGTGTAGCTTTGGATCCTTCTTTTTCTGTCCAGTTTCCAAACAGGCACCCTTTGCCAATGAACACTGACTTATTCCCTCTGTTACAAAGTCAACATAGCCAAGGTTATTTATGACACTGTACTATATGCCTTCCCATGCTTAACTTTTATAAATAACCATGTGTCCAAAACAAGATCAAATAATAAGTAAAAAACTGATTGGTGGGATGAAGTTCTCAGCATGTTCTAAAAGCACCTGATTTACACTAATCCAGCCCAACTAACTTTATCCTGCTTGGATGAGATGAATTGAGGCTGATCCTGAATCCTGTTGGGATTCCTACAGACACAAACACAACTGCACCTTATATTGATAATAGTATTAAATCACTATTTCCTGTGGTTTCAGCAGATTGAACTCAGTTAAAGATATGCATGCTGCTATGCACTTGTCAACAGAGGCATTTAGTCAGTCATTTACTGACCTCTACTTGTGACAGTGAAATACAACAACAGTGATGGAAAGTAACAGCTAGTACTACACATACTGTAACATAAATTATCACAATCATATTGAATTACCTTAAATGATACCTCAAATATACCTCAGTAATACCTCCCTGTTAAGCCCAACAACCTATCTGCAGAGGCCTCTGGCTGATAATCTATGTGATGTGAGAAATTGCCTATGGCATGAGTTCCAGCACATCATAAAACATAGATGAAATGTTTGGGAAGTGTCAGTAAGGTTAATTTACATATTTAAATGTGTATATGTGACTGAGAGTGCTTCACACTGGACTGCCTATGGTCACTTCTGGTTGGGGGATCATTTTAAATTTGATTTAAACTTGCTTTTAAATGTTTTCATGATGTTTCTCATTTTTTCATGGCATATGCAAAGCATGTTTTATTGTGTGTTGTTGTATAGGTAGGCATTGTATGATGGGTTGTATGATGTGGCTGACTGTGGTACCCTGCCAGGTGCAGCATGGCACCAGCAGACTGTTATACATCCTGCTTTAGTTCTATATGAGCCTGAGAGTATCTTGAGATTCCCAGAAAGAGGTCTGCTCCACAGTCCCAGCTTAGAACCAGAAGGCACAGAGCATTTGTAATCGGGGAAGTAAAGCTGTCTGAGTCAGTATCGTCTTTAAAATCTTTCATTAAAACATACTTTTATCTGAAAGCTAATACGTATGTTTCTTCTCACCTGCATTACCTCTTTCATCTAATACTTTTATCTTATGTGGCTGCAATCTGTTTAACCCATTTTATTCTGGTCCAGTGAATTTCCTTTGTTACCTGCACCATAGGTTGGTCACTCTTTCTTTCTCTTTTTGAAGTGAGGTTTTTTTTTCTCAACTGCTGTTTCCATGGTCAAACATAAACTTTTGGTCATCAACCTCTGATCACAGAGGGGTTGTCCATTTTAGGTACACAGAGTTTCTCAAAACTGATGTTCTGCTGCCCTCTGTAGACTCTTTAATGCTGGCTGCTATTTCTGATAACATACTGAACTTTTGTTTCCACATTTCATGTGGGAGTCATTACTATGACATGTTTTAGTCCATTAATACTGTCAGCCTGCTGACAGGAGTTCACACTGGTATCCACAGTGCTTTCTTCTAGGAATGTATAACAAACAAAATTACACAGGGTATGGCTTGAACATCTGGATTGAATATGATTGGATAGAGCTGTATTGATTCCTTTTGCAGAAGCATATTTCAGCATGGGAAAGCAAGTAAACATTTTTCTCATAACCCTGTCTAGTATGTAAGTGCACATTTTGTCATTTGAGTGTCACAAACATAATATGGCCAAAAGTGAAAATCATGCAACAAAAAGACAAAAGTTATAAAAGTTATATTCATGCAGCAATAAGATTAGTTTGATAGACAACAGAACCACTTCCTCAAATTTAATCCTTTATACCCATTTCACATTTAGTTAGAGTGAAGCAAGCCAAAATAAGAAAATATAATACATTCAATTAAAACACTTACCAAAATGTATTGCAAAGCAAGTAGTCGTAACCAAGGAATCTTAAATTCTAGGCATTCATTTTTTTTATACGATACATGTATTATGTTGACGTAATAACTTTTTAATAAGAGTCTTTTCTAGAAAAATATGAACCAATGGTAACATTGATGAGGGCTCCCTGGTTTCTACAGGAGTCTAATTCCATGCTGCACTGTTTAACTTGAGGCTGAAGGGAAACAATAAAAACGTGTCACAGCTTCACTTTCCTCCTGGGAGCTCTTAATGAATAGACAGAAATAAACCCCTCAATCCTAAGACAGTTGATTCTTCTGATTTGGAACACCACTGTTTTGTGTTGTAAGACTTTAATACTATAATCACAATAAGTACATATGAAAAGTAAAGCTTGTCCCAGATGGCCTCCACTCTGGCAGAAAACAGATTTTTGTTGATTATCCATAGCTTATGCCAGGTATAAAGGCCATCAGAATCCTCACAGAGGCTGCAGCTCAGGGACGACATACTGTAGGCTTTAAGAGACATATGCACATCCCAGTGAAAATGTCCAGTAGGTGCTGCAATCGTTGCCAAGCTCTCTAGAAAAAATGTCCTTCAGAGTAGGCCATAGATGACAATACAAGCCTTGTAGGAATGACAGATTCCATCATGTCCCTATTTTTAGGTCAGAGGGTGGAAAGTCATCATAATGAGTGGCTGTATCCCATTTCGTTCGGTTGAAGAATGACCTTGCTGTTTTCAAATAATTAGAGTGCTTTGCTGCCCGTGATTAGGTTAAGAAGAGTGTCCCATAATGACCTAAATGACTAGTCTATCCCAAAGGTGGATTGGCTTGAGGTCAGGTCTTTGTGCAGATCTGTGTATGTTTTTCCACACCATAATGGAAAAAACGTTTCACAGGGGCATTGTCACACAAACCGCTGGAAGCACACTATTGTCGAACATATCAGTATCAGAATCATGGTTCTCAGTAGCTCTCAATCTACTTATACAAAGAGATCAAATATTGACAAGGATATGAAAGTAGACAAACAGCTAAACAAAGAAAACAAGCTGAAAAAAGTACAAGCACGTAAACATACTACTATTATATAGAGACAAGAGAAGCACCTTAGCTCTAATTCGCATTCACATCTCTCATAGTCAGACGTATCGTACTGTTACATTGGAACTCTGCCAAGAGTCTATCTATGTCCCAGTGGCTTCAAGATGTTTTTCATACATGGCAGCCCTTTATAAGCAATTTTAACGTGTGTGTGTGTTTGTTTGTTGTGTTATTTTATTCTTGTTTAATTTCTATTTTATTTACTTATTTTATTTGCTACTACTAATATTTGTAGTCTGAAATGCACTTATTGCCATTATTACTATTTGTGCAACTTCTATTTTATTTTGTAAGTTTCTGTAATTTTGGAAAATCAGCCACTATTGAAATACATTCTTACTGTATAGTACAGTACAGTTGATTTAGTATTACTGTGTTATTTCACATGATTTCTTCTGATATCACATGGCTGATTTAGATGTTCATGAGAATAATTACATGTGGACAGAAACTGATCTTGTGTCTGGTTGTTTTGGCGTGGTGTGCTCTATAGTGCCGGCCAGAGGGTAGAAGGGGAACAGCCCTTATTTAAGTATCTATTAGTTCAACTGTTCTGCTGTGGTTTAGTCTATTCTCATTTTGTTATTACACCAATTATTTGTGATTACTCATTGTGTACTTAAATAGATGTAAAATAGCATGCTTCATGATTCTGTGTTGCGTCACCCTGCCCAGCATTTGTAAAAGCCTGATATAAAAATGTTGCATTTGATATACAGTATATAATCTCAGTTGCCAGTTTAATAGGTACACCAAACTAAGACTAATGTAGTTTAATATAACAGTCTTGCAATACATCCCACCTTCATGAAGGTTATAATGTTCAGAGAGGTGTTTCTGTTATTTAACCTACCTTTAGTGATATAAATGGGGTGGACAAAATAATATGAACACCTCTTTGTGTAATGCAATAAAGTTTAACAGCACCCAATCTACAACATTCAATGACTCAACAGGTCTCAAAACCAAACTGAACATCAGCCAATCTGAGAGCATTTTTAAGAGAGCAAATTACTGATTGTGAGAGTTATGGCATTGGCCTAAACATACTTGAAATGGCACACAGGAGCCTGGTTGAAAGCAATTTATCATTTAGCATAACAGTTTGATAAGGCAGCTCTGAATATAGAGAAAAACAAGCTGTTCAAAATTGTAGAGAAGGTGATTGGTAAGTCACAAAAACAACTCATGCAACACATATATGTGACAGTGCAGGCACTGAACACAGAATGACTGCATCAGGGAACGGTAGTTATTTTATAAGATTGCTCTCTGGTATTATTTATATAACCTATTTGTTGCTGCCTGCACATTTGCACTATATTGTGTATTTGTTTGTTTGTATGTTTTTGTTGCTGTATTGTGCTGTGCATATGTGTATGTAAAGTTGCTGTACTTGGGAGAAGCCAAAACAAATTTCCACTGAGGTGAATGATAAAGTCACTCACTCACTCACTCAATCAATCAATCAGTTATAACCTTCTAGAAAGTTTGGTTTATTGCATGACTGTTGTATTGGACTGCATTAGTTTTAACTGGCTGTACCTAATAAACTGGCAACTGAGTGTACGTTGCAATGTACTTAACTGATAATTGTGACCATTTTAACTAGACAGTGGACATTTATTCTCTCTGGGACCAGCAGCAGGAGTTAACTGGACTCTTATGATCATGTATTATTTCAGTGTATTTTCTACCTTCCTGGCTCGTTTTCATTCATTTTAATTCATTCATTTTAATACAAGTTTAGTTAGATAATCCATCAAATCATATCTGTTTATTTATTTATTTTGTTCCATTGCGATTATGTGGTAATACAGGAGACTGATTTGAAGGTCTGCAAAGTATTACGTTGGAATAATAATGTAACTGACAAGGATGTTCATGTGATAGATGACAACTGTCGAGGAAGTGAAAGCCGCTTCAAGCAGGTGTTTATCGAGTAAAACATTACAGAATAACACAAGAAACATAATGTCTGCTTTTATGTAAAGAAGTTGTAGCAGCCAGTGCAACATGTATCCAGTCCCATATCCTCAGTTAGTGGACGTGGCTGTCGACCCCCTTCGTGGATCTATTGGATTTGACACATCAGAGACGGAGTCATGTGATCTGACTGGCTGCTGGGTCTCTCAGTCTCCTCTGATTTGTTTTCGGATGCATCAAACATGCTGCCAGGAACATCAGTGTGAGTCACGTGCAAGACGTTTCTCCACTGCTTCTCTGCACCTGGAGTCAGGCACGTTTGAGCCAACAGTAAAGGAAGGAGAAGCTGCCCGGGAGGCTGAAAGTTGTAAAATGTGGAGTGAAATATACATATAAAAGCTTATCACATGTCATTTTGGGGTATCATTTGGAATCTACAAGACCTCCTAAAAGTATTTTTTTTTTTTACTTATACAGGTTATATTTGCTTTGCCAACACTCTTTCTCTCTAATCTCATCGCGGTTCTTTGGACCAACGTTTCCCCTCTTGAAGCCATGTTAGGGGGGCGTTTTCACTCAGTTTTCCCTCTGCTGAATTTTTCCCCTTTGCAGCATCAGTAGCACAGAGCCAGCCTCCGACCAGGCGACGCTTTTCCTGCTGCCTCTGCTGGCTCTGTGGGTTGTTTGAGGTTGGGAAACCAGATTACGCACCAGGACGGAGAATAAACAGAAGGAAAACAAAGCGCGTCGTCTTCTTCATCTGAGCGCCGCGCACGAGCATCTGTGGGCCGCGCTGGTTCGCCTGGAGGGAGGACCGAACAGGTAGAAACTTGGAGGGTTTCTCATTTTTCATGCCTGAGCGCATATCCGGACTGCTTCACTCTGCATGTCTGACACACATGCAGAGGACTGGGGACTAGGTGAAAAAACGACGGGAGCGGGCGGGGGCTCGTTTAAAGAAATGGGTCGTTGAATGTGTACTGGATAATGTTTAGCTAAACGAAGCCGATGTGGCGTAGCTAACATTACCCGTTAGCACTGTGTTTTCCCCGCTAACTTAGTTCAAATAAATAAACACATGTCTTGTGTAAGCTAGCTGCGTTGTAAATAACTGTAAAGTCCTGACTAACATCTGCGTAGCTACGTCAAATAGGTCTCTCATGCTTCAGTATAAGGCTAGGCTCGCTACAGTAACGTTAGCCTCCACGGTCACATTCCCGTGTTTTTCCAGTCGGCTCGCGCGCCGGACAACGCACGCACACACCGTATCCCTCCACCTTTAAAGCCCGCGGTGAGCTCCCGTGTTCATTAGTGCCTTCATGAAGATTACGTGTGAGTTGGAGCGTCGCTGCTGCAGGCCGCAGCCTATCAGAGCGCTCCGTGATGGGACTTGTTTACATGGAAACCTCGGGGGGAAGCGCTAACCTTTCCTCCCTGACATCCTCGGTCAACATAGCCATGGTTTGAAGGGAAGGACCGGCCTTCTTTATGGGAACATAGATTCAAGTAGTGCACGTGATGTATGTGTTTTTTTCTCCTGGGACAACGCTGCACACTTTCTCGTCACAACTTGTGTGAGTCCGTCCTCATTGACTTGATCCAGTGGATCTGTTATATGCTTCATATGAAAACAGATGTGGCACATATTGCCCTGGTACTTCTCTTACAGCTGTGTGTATGTTAGAGGTTGCCTGTTCATTCTTCGCTGATGACCTGACTGAGTTCATCATGCGTTACACTGACTTTTTAAACATGATTTCGCGAGCATTTTACATGGTACATAAAGGACGATAACCACAGGGATACAACATGAAAACAGTCTATGAAGGTCACAAGTGTTTTACCATCCTCACCTGGTGTGACACCTGTACTTCAGCCTTCCTAAATCATTTATGAAGGCATATAAGATAAGACGTCCCTTTATTCCTCCCACAACGGGGACATTTCCAGTGTACAGCAGCAAAGCGGATGGCAGAATAGGAGGAGCATCAGGAAAGTAATAATAAATAGTAAGTAAGCATCAAGAGAAGTATAAAAAGTATTAACAAATTATCATTTGAAATGTGAAATATTGCACAGTGAAATAGAAAGACATAAAAATGAATGTTGCACAGTGTAATGACATAATTTGGCGTGTGGTTTACTGGGAGCAGTGCTGGCTGTACATAACTATGTGCCTCAAATGTAGTTTAATAATTATTAAATTATTAATTCATTGTCCATTCATTCATTCATTGTTATATAAAAGATGATAATTTCCTTAATTTCTGGTAAACATCAGCATTTAGAATCCCACTGGTGTACACCACTCTGGTTTGACTTCTTTGGCAGATATACTAATTACTAATTATACTATTAAGATATCAGTATTATAAAAGGATCAGTTCTTCTCCATTTCCAAAAAGGTGGCTAAAAATTGCAAAAATAACTGCTGATAGTTTGGGATTTATTTGTCCAGGTTTTATATAATATAATATAATATATAATATAATTTCATTTAAACAGTTTTCAGTGAAACTATTTAAACTGTCTCCACTGTGCTTTGTACAGTAGCAGGAGTAACAGGGACAATGATTTTGGAAAGAGATCTTCCTGATGAATTTTTGAAATGTAATTTTCAATGCAAAAACAAATCATTCACCTCCATTGTATTGGGGTGGAAGCTAAATGTGAAAATGTGTATGCTGTGTCCAGAGCAGGATGTCAGCCAGAGGAGGAAAGAAGAAGGCCACCAAGCTGTCCCGTTCGGCCAGGGCAGGTGTCATCTTCCCTGTGGGGAGGATGATGAGGTATCTTCGCACCGGCACGCACAAATACCGCATCGGTATGGGGGCACCAGTCTACATGGCAGCAGTCATTGAGTACCTGGCAGGTAGGGTGGTATACCACGACTAAAGTTTCATACATACCGGGTTCAGTGTCTGCAACAGCATATTTGTGTATGCTAATAATTCTAGCTGTAAACAAGTTGTGAAAAAAAGTTATTGAAAGTATTAAAATACTTTAACATATGATGTGCCCCATTATCATACATCACATATGGTTTTAATACTTAAATTGCTATGTTTATGATGAATATGTTCTAGTGTCATCATCACTGATTGTGTTGCGTTTAATATCCTTCACTTACAACATCCTTGTTATTATTTTTTATTGTTTTGTAGTTTTATATACATTGAATTCACATTATGTTACACCGAACAAAAACACAAAACACAAACACTTGCTAAAGAAAAAATGCCAGTCATACATCTGCATCTAACAACCCATATATATATGTATATCCCTAGACCATCTACAAAAAAAAGACTTTTAATTTTATGTTTATTTGTCATTGTTGCAACAATCCCCTGTCCCCATTGAATATGTTGATCTAGATGTCTTAACTGTTGTGTTCTTGTTCTTGATGGAGTGGAACTCAACACAGTGGACAGTAAATAAGTTTAAATACCAGAACACACTCTGTATGTTTGATGGGCTTGCACACTGTGTTTTCTCTCCTCTAAGCTGAGATCTTGGAGTTGGCAGGAAATGCAGCACGGGACAACAAGAAAGGCAGAATAACCCCCAGGCACATCAAGCTGGCTGTGGCCAATGATGAGGAGCTCAACCAGGTAACGCAGTGCTCTACAAGTGGCTGACCATTGTTTGTGTGTAGACGTTTATATTCCAGGTAGTAGAATAGTCACAATTGTGTTATCGTATGATAAAGCTGCTCAAGACAACATCATCATGTATATACAAAGCCAGCTTCTTTGACTCAGTCACAGTTCGTTGTTGTAGAAGAGTGGATCGTCCCGCCCTTGCTTACCAACGCACTGTAGATTCATGTTATTACCGAGATATTTTTAGATCGGTGTTCTCTGGGACCTCATGTATTCAAAAGTTGTTTTGTGTTTATCTGGTGTTTACCCAAAATTTTGATCTAATTGTATATATTTTTTTAATAATCAATATTAGCACCAATAATTCCATCTTTTTAAAATAGAAAACACAACATCTAATGTACAGTATTAACACCATATAAATGATATGATATGGAGGTGTGTGGCAAACAGTTGCCCATTTACATATCACATTAGTATTCATTTAGAGTTGTCCTGAATGTAAGTTCAACTCCTGAGAAAAATGCCTGACTCTTAAGCTGCTAAATGATCTACTGTGTTCACCGGCTAGTCACTAACTTTGTCTGTCTGCTTTTTGGAGGTGAGCAGGTGGTGCACAGTAAGTTTATCAGAGCTTTTCCACTGAAAACAGCTGCCTGCTGCCGCTGAGAGTAGAGTTTGTGGGCTATAACTAAAAAAGTCACCACCCCATTTCTCCACTTTTGTCCATGGCCAGCTAATGGAGATAGTGGAGAGCTTTAAGTACCTTGGCATCACCCTGGACAGTAAACTGAGCTTTGATCACCACATCATAGACATCTGTATAAGCCCTGCCAACAAAGACTCTCTTGTCATCTGCAACTTATGGCTCTCTGAGTTAAACCTCACCTCCTGCTTCTTCTATACGGAAGCATTACTGAAAGCCATAGTGCTGGACTGCACCATCTGCTAATTAACCATGCTCACCTTCACCAATAGAAACAAGCTCCTGAAAATCACCAACATATCATTACAACCCCTGCCACCCACTCAGTCCATGCTTCAACCTTCTCCCCTACGGCCGCAGATACAGACAATCTGGAGAAAAAAAAAAGTTTAAAATATCCTGTAATAGTTTTGTTCTTGTTTGTCTTTACCTTGTTCTGAATGTTATTTTAGTTACAGGCTGTGAAAACAAGCTACATCTATAGAGGACAATAAAGAATCTATTGTAATCTGAAAATTAAACAGTGGGTTAAAACAGGCAGCACTGAGGGAAATTGCAGTTCATCACTATTAGTGACACCTTCCACATAAAACACAGTCATTTGACCCATAGTTAATATAAGGCAAAGTGTCTCCGCACCAGAAGTGGCATTTAAATTAGTGACACCATCCAGCATCATCTCAAAGTAAAGAAGATATTATATATATATGAAGACATTCTGTGTCTCTCTCTGCCATCTGGGGCCAGACACAGCAGTGGCTCCATCACTACAAGCATATATACAGCTGTGTTGTGTTCCGACTCTCACGTCATTAAACCGTAGTGTAGAGATTGTGCAGTTTTCAGCGATTTCAGATATGTCACTGTACTTTTTGAAAATATATATAAATAGCATAAAACATGAACAACTTTCTGATGTAATGGTGCAGCCATAACAAATGGTGTTTAGCCTTGAATAGTTTTTTGTAGTAATTTTGTAATTATTGTTATATTAGTAATAAAGTGCTCTGATAGTAATGTAAAAGTCTTTTCCCTTTGTATGAGGCACATGCTTAGTCATTGTGAAGGTTTCAGCTGACAGCAGATGGTATGTGTAGCAGCTAATCTTTCATAAGGTGTGAAGTATCCCAACACTGTGCTTAACCTCAGCTAGGAATAACTACATTCATTTCACATCTGCACTCTTATGTAGAAATAAGGCAGGTTTTTGTATGTTGTAGGACAGTGCATCATAGTCAAAGTCTTTGTTTCTGAAATGTTTTCTCCATCAGCTTCTACGGGGGGTGACCATATCAAATGGAGGGGTTCTGCCTCGGATCCACCCAGAGCTGCTCTCTAAGAAGAGGGGAAGCCGGGCGAAAGTGGATAACCAGGCATCTGTCCCTGAGAAGCAGGAAGAACGTGCAAAGAGCAAGAAAGTCATCAAATCATTCAAAAAAGTTAAAGGCAAACGAGGCCGGAAACCAAAGGTCAGTCAACTCAGTAGAATGAACAGAATACACAGGGAGATGGGGGAATCATTACTGCTGCGAAGGAAATGCTTGTCAGAAACCACCTTTCCACCCACAGAATCGGGCACTGCATGTGATAATTCTTTTAACTCTCCAAAACAAACAGTCCAACAATCATGTTCACTTTATGCAATGACTGGCCAGATTGTATGGAGGTGACAAAATAGGCAGGATCCCACTAGATATGTTCATCGTCATCCATATTTATTTAATTCATCAGAACAGGTTTGCCTTTAGATGCAATTGGACAACAATGTCGAACAAACAGTTTTGTTTGTAGTGTACTTAGACCTTTTTGTAGACCTTGCAACAGATCCACAGCTGACACGTCCATAACTTGTTTACTATTATCAAAAGCAGGGAAAAACTAAGTACAAAACTGTAAAATGTGCAGTGCAGGAAACTCAACTTTGGTCCTTTTCAGGATTCGAAATTTGGAAAAAAAAAAAAATGTTTTTGATACATTTTTTTCATAAATTCATCTTGAGTCATAGTCCACTGGAGCTTTTAGCCACTTCTCATGGTGGGACTGAGTCATTCTGAGCAGCTCTGAGATCCAGTCGTAAACATAAGACATCGTTGAAAGCTCCAGAAAAAAGGTAGTAAGTGGTCCTTGAGTTAAAATTATTTTGTCAAACAACTATGTTCAGGGCCAAAAATGTAATGCATAACATGTTTTAACATTTAGTTTTACCATATCTTATTATAATTTATCTTAATAAGTTGTGAAATATCTGATCAAAGAAGAAGTGAACAACCCCAAGAATTTGACGAAGCATTGAAAGACATTTTTGGATCCTTGACACTTTTTACTCTGTCAGTACTTCACAAATGCTGAGATTTATACCCAGCTTGATTAAAATTAGCTGTACACACTGTTATGATTTAACTGTGGTTTAATTGTGCCTTTTTCCTCCATCTGGCAAAGAGCACAGGCAATGAGTCTGCACCAAACTCCACAGTGGAAGATGGTCCTGGAGATGGATTTACCATCCTGTCAGCAAAGAGCCTATTCCTAGGACAAAAGGTAACACACATGTATTAGACTGTCATGGCCAGTGCTGATATTGTGAGAACTTAAGTTACTGATAGGTAATTAGAACCAATTCATGTTGAAGTCTTCCAACTGACAGCCAGTGTAAGTATGTCATCATGAGAATAGCAACAGTGTGGGAACATATCAGTCTAATTGACTATATAGCCCAAGTAAGAAAACTACGACAGCTGTTTTCTCACACTGTGTTGATGGCTGTGTGAATCCACAGCTTTCATTAACAGAGAGTGACATCAGCAAAATTGGAACAATCAAGGTGGAGGGGATAATTAACCCAACAAATGCAGAGATGGACCTCAAAGATGGAGTGGGTGAGGAGGACATATGTCTTTAATCTCATATGAACAATATTCCTGACTTCCCTCTGCCCATCCAGTCTTGTGCTTACCTGCTGCTGTGCACTGTTTTCAGGCAATGCCCTGGAGAAAGCTGGAGGCCGAGAATTCCTGGAGGGGGTCAAGGAGCTGCGAAAAGCACAGGGGCCATTGGAGGTGGCATCAGGTACAGACTGTCCTGTGGCCAAATTTTCCTACATGGAAACACATACATGGTATCACCTGTGCTGCTTTAGATGCTGTTTGAGTAGTTTTCAAATAGTGAGCTGTGAAAGGCTATAGTTGTTGGTAGCTGAGAAATGTGCTTATATCTGCCCTACTGTCCACAAGCATTTTAGAAATCAGGTGATGTAGAATTTCCTCATATTTCCTCAACCTTGACTGACCAAGAGGTTTCACATAAATCTGTGTTACTCATTGTTTTTCTTCACATTTTAAGACTTAAAAGTAATGAGTCCAACATTGCTCATGGATACATGCCAAAACATTTTGTCAGAAAGCAGCAAACAAAAACGGAAGTGAGTTGCCAAAAAACTTCAATTTTACCTCTCAGTAAATAGAAGCGCAGGCATGGGATTAAGTGTAACAGACCTTGAGGTGATCGCTGCCCGTGGCATCTTACGACCACCCAGCCGGACCAGGCCCCACTGCAAGCAATGTGATCCCCCCAGGAATAGAGGGAAGAGAGCAAGTATAAGAGCTAAGCTGACCCTGCTTGGCCCTACTTCTGGCTCATGTCCAGTCACAGGAAAAGAAAAAACGTATGAAATAAGACTCAGGCTAACAGCAATGGAAAACCAGAGACTGTTGTGCCTGCTTCTTTACAGAGACCTCCATCCCAACATCCTGGATCAGGCTATTGCACTCGATGGGCAGGCTGATCCGAGCTAAACCCACACAAAACTCTTCTATTTCCCTGCTTCTCCTGTCTCCTTACTCCCAGCTGATACAAATCTGTAAATTATCAGATGTGGTGATCACAAAGACAGTAAAATCATTGCCCAATCAGAAAGCCTGGATGAATGGTAAAGTGAGGGCCCTATCCAGAGCCATTAAAGCTGCCTTCAGGTGACAGGAAGGACCCCCACAGGAGCAAGACTGAAAACTGGCATCAAGGAGGCAAAATGGAGAATCAGGAGAGACTGGAGAGAGACCTCCATACCAACAACAACAGGCTACCAAAGCAGGAGTGCCTCCAATGTGTGTGAGGTCATGTTACTAGATGAGCTTAACACCTTTTAAGCTTAACTTTGATCTCCTCCACAGACAGTCAGCTGTTATGCTACTCCATCTCCACAGGATCTGCCACTGTCGGTATCCACAAGGGATGTGAGAAGAACCCTAGCAATAGGCATTTAACTGCTAACTGCTGGTGAATTTAGCTTCTGTTAGCTAGTTAGCTCAGTTAGCCATGCAGCTAATTCTTCTATTAGCTGACTCTGCCTGGAGCAGGGACTTGGAATGCCAGGGGAGTGGTAGCACAGGAACTTTGGACCACAGGGAGGAGGATTCTTTCAGGCCTGGGGTGGGGGGACCCAGCAGGGAATGGTGGCATGGAGCAGTGACAGAATGGGCTCCAGAACCAGGGCCATGTGAGCAGGCAATGGAACCAGGCTTAGTAGCTTCCCAGTGAGCACGGCCAAATCGTGACTGAACACAGCCCCTGAGACCGACAGAAGCCAGTTTGACAACAGGGAATACAGTACTGAGGTGATTTACAGCGTCTCCGACCAGGACTGTGACGACAAAGACACGGTGAGTTCAGGCCGAGTCAGGAGAGGTGTCGAGCAGGAGAGGAGCGATAGGGAGTCATCAGTCAGCGCCCACCTCCGGAAGCCTGAGACAGCACTGATGTTCGATATAGTGACATATGATGTAAAATCAGTGATAATGTTTAAATTAGAAATTAAGAAAATAAATCTAAAGTAGCACACACACACACATTAATTGATTGACACACAATTGATTGGCCAGTTTCTGTCTTCATCATCCTCCAGTCCCTCTTCTTGCCTAGTAGCTTCATCTCTTCTAGCTGAAACTTTACTGATGGAATATTTTCAGGTTCTACATCTTTTCTTTTTATTTGTGGTGCTTATGTTGTTTTGCACATGCTTACATACAGCAGGTCTGATACAGAAATGATGACAGAACGACATTCATGTTTATGTCTAAAATGATCTAAAATAAGAACAAGAAAACTGCTGAAAGCAACTATTCCTTTTAAACATTTGTACCTAAAAACCTGCCTAAACCTGCCTAAAAACAAATGTGTTCATACAAGACAAGTGGTTCTCACATTATACCAATTATTTTCCTGCGCTATAACTAGGGGCAACTTTGACACCACCAAATTGTTCAAAAAAGCTACTTTGAAGAATATAACGAACTATAACGAGCCTAAAGAGGAGAAATTAATGAATTGAACAAGATGTAAGATGGTCCCCGGTCTCTTGAGGCCTAAAGGAACAGGTTTAAGGGTTAAACTGTCAAACTCAGTGTTTTCTGTGTTTGCACCCTGCAGTGGCAGTGAGCCAGGCCAGTGGGATGGCAGCCCGCTTCATCATCCACTGTAACGTCCCTCAGTGGGGTTCAGAAAAGTGTGAAGACCAGCTAGAGAAGACAGTGAAGAACTGCCTCTCAGCAGCAGAGGAGAAGAAGCTTAAGTCTGTTGCTTTCCCTTCACTTCCTGCAGGACGGTGAGCTCCTTTTTTTTACCACACGGCTCACTTCAAAGCCTCTGTGTCTAAAATAGTAGAGGTGTAACGATCTATTGATTTGGATCGCTGTAGCGATTCATTGATCAGCTATCCAGTATCATTGATGCAAAGTGAAAACATCGATCCATATCATCTTTAAGATGTGCATTTATTTGAAATTCTCATGGCTTGTCTGTGTCACCATTTCTGTCCAAGCTCACATCCCTCCTAAACTTAGATGCAGTACGCTAATGAAAGAAACAACTTTGTCGCCACAGGGAGTCTCCCCCCCTCATCTTCAGCTGCGTTTCCGACATGAGGTCAGGCAGATAGTGTGTCGCTGCTGGCTAATAGAGTATCTGTGACTTAGTGAGTATTCCTAACAATCAATAGAGAGTTTCATACACACTTATATTGCTGTGCTGTATTTTAACTCCTAGTTTATCATTCGTAAAGCAAGTTAAGAATTACAGGTATAAGTTACAACTTCTGGTAGGGCTGTGTTGCTGCTGGGACCAAGCAGTGCCACAACAACAAAACTCTGCTGTTAAAATCTCACAGCAGGGATTAACTGAGTCTGAAAAAAGCATAATAACTTTATTGTATGCCTTGTGTGAAGGGAGATAGTGATCAACCAGGCAGCGAGAGAGTAAGGCATGAGTTTCTGTTTCCCATACACAGCCCTGTTGGACTGCTAAGAATTGACTGTATGACTGTCTCTTTTAATCCACCACACTCCTCTTCCTTGCCAATTAAAACCTGTTACTGACTGCTCATATTTGTCACTGTTAAGACAGCTTTTACACTCAGCTGTAACTGATTGTGTTAAATGGACATATGATATCATCTCATATCGATCACAGGCCCCTGAATTGAATCAACTTGAATTTGTAGCGCGTCCAAAGAATCTGAATTTTATATATATACATACACACACACACACACAGGCGCGTGTGCATGCATTCACATGAGTGTCTATGCACTTTGAAATGATGCCTTTGAACTGTGAAATGCCTGTGAATTGGTTAAATCACTCAATGATGAAAAAAGAGTTTAGTCTGTAGTTTAAAAAGTTGGTCTCATGTCTGAATAAACACCCTGGTTTTTACAGCAATCTGAGTAGGTTAGGCCCAGTAACTCTTCTGTACCACTTTTCAACACGGCACAAGCCTGAATTGAATGCAGTCAGATTAATGTAAAACATCCATTCGGGACACGGCCTGTGAGAGAACACTCTTCCTCTTTGTATCATTGAACTTTGCAACTCCTTGCTGTTCTTCAGCACTGACATATGTACACATATCATATTGGCTGAATAAAGCCATAGCAGACATTAACGTAATTTAGGTAAACATATGTCAACATTCACCTGAGTCTAAAGACAGCTATCCGTTTTAACACATAGATGAAGACACTAATGTTACAATATATCCTGTTTATGTTGGCAGCATAACTGACCACTTCATTGAAATCATGCCAACAGTCATGCTTGGTTATTTGGTCAGAAGAGCTTCTCTTTAATGTCTGGCTGTGTTCAGCTTGACTTTAGCACTGCGTGAAAAAGCGCAGCCCCTTCATTCATTTGAGGCCAGTCTGTGGACACAGCAGGGTACACAGCATAGGGTCACCCATCAGCAAAGTTGGTCCAGGCTCATTTTTTGCCATAGCACGATGTGACATCATCTCTCTTGTACTGTGGTGGCCAGTCACACACATGCAACCCCACATTTCCAGTGTTTTCTCCATGATCATCACAACAAAGCATAAAATAATACCATCTTGATAACTTTCCAGGCTTATCAAGAACTTATCAGAACACTGGCTGGTATGGAGATGATGAATGAAACCCATGAAATGTATAACGTAAACCTGCCTGATGGTGTGGACAACCTCATACACTTATCATTATCATTACCTGCACAGTGCTAACAGTTGCAGTTTTTTGGTGACTCTAAAAAAAGCCCTTTGTGAAACAATCCCATGCAGCTGCCTTTATCTTATAACAGCAGTAATGAGTCATGTAACTGTGGAGGCAGAATGCAGTGCCATCTGTGAGACTTATTTACAATGACATTTCACATTATGCTTTACAGCTACAGTATGTTGTTCTAAGCTGTTGCTAGTGTACATTAGCATTTGTCTAGTATGTACTGTTAAGAGTGTCTTTATTCACTGCTGTTGCTGTTGACATTTCTACTACTCACTGCAGATGCATTTGACAACCTGAACTTCTCTCACAGGAATGGATTCCCAAAGCAAACGGCTGCCCAGCTCATCCTTAAGGCCATCTCCAACCATTTTGTGTCGTCGACCAGCTCCTCTCTGAAAAACATTTACTTTGTTCTGTTTGACAGTGAGAGCATTGGAATATATCTTCAGGAAATGGCCAAGCTGGATGCAAAGTGAGGGCTCTTGTTTTAGGGGTTTGTTTTTCTAACTGTTGTTTGATGCAGGTGGTGTAGATAAGTGATATGACATTAGGGGTTTGATGTGAAATCTGTCTTGGTTAAAGAGGAAAAAAACAATATTTGTGAGTGGAGTGTTGTTCACATTTATGTTCCACTGTCCCTTCAAGAGATTGCATTCTTTATAGATTAGATAATTTAAATCCATATAGTTTGCCATTATGGTTCCTTGTTTCAATGATGTTTTTACATTCCATGTACAAATAACAGTTTTTTTCCTGGCCGCTGTAGTTTCTGATACAGTTAGTTAGTTTGCTAAAAAAAAAACTGTGGTTCTCATTCTGCTTTGAAATAAAAACTCAGATGTTTTACACCAGAGATCCGCTCAGACCTTCAACGCATTAATTTTTTTCTTTTGTCTCATTTTTGAGAATATGATTTTTTTTTAAAGTTATATTTTTATAAAACAAGTTGTTACAGTATACTAAAAACATGCATGTGTACATACGCTGTAGAATGTGAAGGAGACATTGATGCATGACCATTTGATAGAAGACATTATTAAACCATACCTACAATAAAATGCTATATGGTAGCCATATGCCCAAAACATCCTAATCCCAATGTAGCCCCTAATCCAACAAGTCAAGTAAGGAGAAAGTCAGAAAGTCTGTTATTCTGTATTTTTCTTATAGTCAACAAATCCCACATGTAAATGCAAACCAACAAAATGTTTCATGTGTTCCTTTCTCTGTTCGTGGCTCTCAGCCCAAAGACCACCGATTTGACTGAAGACACAAATCTATAGTTTCATTTTTCACAAAAAGGCTTAGTGTTAGTTTTCCAGCTGTACTGTAACTGTAACTGTAGTTACCCAGAGCAAGAGTGTGGCTCATTCTTGTGTTTTAAATAGTTTTTGGATAGAGGAATGAGATACACAGTATCGGGCTTTGATACACACACAGTACTTGTTGGTAGACCAAGTCATTGTTGGCTTGAAGTGCATGATTTGTTGACAAGAAGAAAAATATAGAATATACATATAAAGAGCTGACCTTTAAAATCTGAGGTGTGTCAGTCCTAATTGGTATTGTTATTGTTATTGTCATAGAGTAATTCACAAAACATTGAGGTGCTAAAAGCATCTCTGAGAGCAGTTCGGGTCACTACTAACTTGGTCAGTCAGCTGCTGCAGGTAATGAGCCTCACAGAATGAGTGTGAGAAAATACAATATTGACATTTTAAAATCATATTCTGATGGAGGTCAGTTAATTAGGACCTAATCATTGCACATCAAAATGATACATAGCACAACTTCCCACTATTGTGACACTTGAAAAATAGCTTGATTAATTTGAATGAACGTACTGAATATCAACCCCAACTGGTGGCCATCACTGGAAGGCCAAAACCTGTCTGTCTGTCTCTCTCTTTCAATTTGTTCCTCATAATGGTACTATTGACATTCACTGACACAGATGATCCAATGTCCATCAATCTCTGTATACATAGTGAGAAAGCTCATTCATTAAACATGATCTTCATGATCTAAAACAAGGCCGGCCTGCCCCTTATCTTCTCTCAGAAGTTCTCTTGGTTCCTCAGATAAAGTGTCTTGCACTCTGTTTTCTCTGGTTTTAAAAGGAGACTCTTGGCTGGATCTTTTAGTGTCATTAAGGAGAACTCCCACTGGTAAAATAAGATCCTTTGTAAATACATGTAAAACAAACAAAACACACCAGAATGAGCATTTTCGTTATATTTATTACATAGTAAAAAGTACTTTACCTTTCATTCGTATATACAAATTATATTCATGTAATTTCCTGTTCAAGCAAGAATTAGCTCCTGATATATTTGAGTCCCATACAACAAATAAACACACAGCTTACAAAATATCTCATGTTGGTGGCTCTAGGCTGACATACATACACTGTATCTATGTCAACTGTACTGCAGTGGAACAGTCCATCTCATCTTTCCCAACTCAATAAATAACATTAAACATCACAGAGAAAATCCCAGGGCCACTTTGAATGAATGTTAAGCTTTCTGTCCACATCTACACCACACTCTAGGTCACGTATTTGGCATGAAAAGCAGGGTCATACATAAGGTACAATCAGCATGTATGAGTGTCAAAAGATTTGTATGGAAGCAAACTGTAGCAACTGAACACCTATCTGTGAAACGTAAATGCCACTTAATTTAGAGCACTTCAATATTTTACCTTAAAAAGTTTTATGTCTTGCATTCAAGTTGCTAAAATTTAGTTCAGCAAAATCTGATCCAAAGTCAGGTCAAAAAATCATAATCATAATGGATGTCATAAGTCATAAATAGTGACAAAACAGGTACAAATGGGAGAAAAAGAGGAAATAGTTAATGTGTTACCTTGTTTGAATTGTTTTGATTGTTTGAAGACCTGCTAAAACAGACAGAGTAGGAAACAAGTTTAACCCATCTGTTGTAACCTATTGTTGCTCTCTGATATGATGGGAAAATCCCTGCACTCACATGCTGACATGCATATGTGTTACCATTGTCATGGTTAAAGGTGGAAGTTACACCACTGCTGAAAAATAAAGCTACAAAGATATGGGTGGTTTTCAAAGTAAAATATTTAAATGCTATATCACAATTGAATTTAAACATTAAGAATTCAGCAATGATCAAATTTGACAAAGTGTTAAGTCACTGCTAATATTCACTAACTGTAGCTTCCATAGATTTCCTTGTGATGTAATGAGTAATCCAGTTTTGTTACATAAAGAGCTCCTCGGCCCTGGAGATTAATCATGTCTGGACTGCTGTGCGCTGTGAACTGCACAAACATGATAAAATGACATCAGTACTGAACTATTTAAATTATTTGTTAGACTAATCATAAACAATAAAAGTCAGTATTTGGATCTATACCTCTCCTCCGCAGAGTGGACAAAGCTCACTGCACACTCGACTATCTACATTTTGGAATGTTGTAGATGTGACATCTCCAGTCCATTTTACAAAGGCTTCACACAATTCCTCTGTGTTTAGTGAATTCATAAGGTGCCCAAAATCAATGCTTGTTTTTTGTTGTTGGGGCAAAAAACTTGTGTAGTAATGAAAGGAAAAAGGGTAGAAATAAACAGTACAGGCCAGTGTCTCTGCCTTTGGCCATTAGAGGAAAACACAAAAGAATTTCTGAAACAAAAACTGACAGGTATATAAAGTAGTTTTTCTGTACAGTTTCATTGAGAAGCCAATGCCTCAGTGGTGGGAAATACAACAGCTCTGTCCTGATCTCTGGAACATCCAGTTGAAGTCAAAGCTCTAGAAAACCTAATTAATCAACAACATGCAGCACCTAAAATCCCAAACTTGAGTGGATCTCTACTGTGTCTGTATCTCTCTGCCTGTAATCTCTGGATTAATATGAAGCACAGGTGTGCAAGTGAAGCCGTGAGGTCAGCCTGGTCTTATCAAGTTAAAATCTACGGAGGGCGGGGCCCTCTGAAAAAAAAAAAAAAAAAATGGTGCTCCCCTTCAGGTGAGAATTGTATCCTGTTTCTCCCTCTACTGAAAACTTCATGAAGATTTCCCTGAAGTTAATGAGAAAACATGGGGTTATGGAGTTTTGATATTGCAATCTTTTATACCACATTTTAATCATGTCCAGCATCAGGTTTATGTGTTTTGACATTGATTATTCGAAAAACATTAACCTGATGTTGATCATAATAGGAATAATTCCACCCTCACATATGGAAACTGTTATACATAAACAGTATGTTACACAATTTAAGACATACTGAAGTCACGAGACCAAATCCCCCAAAGCAGTGATATTTTATATTTTTCTTACTCCCAACAAATGCCACAATGTTGCACTGGATGACATGTTCCCTCATTACCATGAACACACACGGTAGTTTATTTTGAATCAATTCCACATACACCGTTTTGCTGCCCAAAATACTCACCAGATCACCAAATGTGGATTAGTCTGCTGTTGAAAATAGACCCCAATAAATGCACTGTTTCCTCCTTTTTGAGTAATGCTTGTGTCACTACAGTGACCAGCTGTTTTAGGAAATAACTGGGTTTTTCAAAAAATGAAACAATATATTTTTGATGTGTTTTTATAGATCTTCAAGCAGTGGGCTTGGAGCTGAGAATAACACCTGCCGTATCCTTGAAAGGCTGGTTTATACTGCCAAGAATAAAACTTCGGTGGGAAATACTGGATCTGGATTTATTTTATTTTATTCTTTTATTTTATATTTAGTTTGTTTTATTGTATTGGTCTAAAATATATATTATGCATTGAGTTTTAAAATACTGCAATCAGCAAATAAAATGTTCACCATGTGTAGTACAACATAAACTCAGTGTAGTACAGGACCTCAGTGTTCTCAATGGTTGTCCTGTAATTTACATTTTTGGCAAACCCACTTTACCTCAATCAGACTTCTAGTTGTAATATTTTTCCTAGTATATAATTTGTCCTGCATTTTCTGTTCCCAAATATATGGACTTGATGCCACATTCTCTTCCTAGAAATAAGAATGTACTAAACAAAAAACATGGCACAAAGAATGCAAGGTGCACCAGCAGTGTGAGATGTTCAGGGGAATTTTTCCTTTAAATCAAATGTGGTATAACTGAGGTGTCACATCTAATTTGTCTTCTTGTACATATTACATCATTTCAACAACGTGGTGACAAGCAGATCTTGAAGTTGTAGTTGAAGTCTGTTGGGTCCAGTTGTTAAAGGGGGTGGTGGTCTGGAAAGATGATGGAGTTGGGATACAGGGAAGTTTGAGTTCTGTTACTTGACCTCGTCAGAAGGGCTTGTAGGTCTGGGACTGGGAAGCAGTGGTACAGGGGAGGTTGCTTCAATGAGGGCAGGGTTCAGGATGATTGGCAGGGACATGGGTGGGACTCCCACTTGCAGGGGAGAGGCAAGGGGCTGCAGAATGAGGGGGGACTGGCTCAAAGGCGAAGGACTCTGGGTAGGGGACGTCGTTAACGGCACTGGCATGGGAGGAACTGAGGGTGGGACCGGAGACGAACGGTCTGATCCTGGAAAACACAGAGACAAAAGACATTTCGATACAGTTCAGTAACTGTTCCACTATTCAGTTTAATAATGGGACATGGCAGAAGTATACCATTGTCAAGCAGAGTTACAGCAGTCTTTCTGATCTGAGCTCCGATTCATTGAACTGTTTCTTCGCTACCAGCTGTGGTTGTTCCTTTCTGCTCAAATCTGGTTTTGTCTTTATTTCCATTTTTGCCAGTATGATATAATTTCATCCTGGTTGGAGGCACAAAGTTTTAGTTTTCACTCTTAGTGAAGACATTTTTTATTCCTAAGTAGCAAGTACCATTGTTGGAGCATATTTGAGTGTAATTCTTAGAGTTTTATAAATGCAGACTCAGTACTGATGTATCAGTATTGATGCAGTTTGATTGACCAAAGTATTTACTGTAAAATTTGACACTGCTTGCACAGTCTGCTGAGGAAGACAATGAGATGTGGTCAAAAGCTTTAACAGCTGGTAAGTGGACCTTGAGTAAAGATTCTTTTGTTTCTTTATATTGCATGTAATGTATAAGGAGTGTGTGATTGCAATTCTGAAATATGAACAGTGGTTACTTCCAACACTGATTCACAGTCAGTGTTAGAGTCTTTGGGCCTCTCTACTCATTTACAGACTGATCTTAATTAGCAACAATATGTTCAAATTACCTCAGCTGAAGCTTTGCTCATTTGCATCATCAGTCTTTGTAAATACCTCACTAAAGTGAAAACATGCAGTGACACCAAATTCTGCAGTCCTTATGGTAAATTGCGCTGTGCCCAACAAACCCACCCGAGGGTGTGCTTGCTCTGCCTTAAACTGATTCATTCATTTGGGTTTAAAAGTTTTTCTATTTCTCCCATGATCACATTCTCAAATAAGAGTGTGTAAGGGTGTAGCACAACATTTGGCCATGATCAGTAGCACCATGAAGAAATTCTGGCAGTTTTAAGCTATGTATAAGTCACTGAATATGATGTCATTGCCAGATGTGACTGTGCTGAGACAGGAAGTCAGTGTTTTTACCATTGGCACTGGCTGGTTGGGGCTCCTGGGGTGATGCTGGCCTGCTGGGGGTCTGCGTCTCTGCAGGAGTAACTGGGACTGGGACTGGGGAGGGCAGTTGGGCAGGTGGTGGAGACACTTGAGGGGATGGAGGCTGGCCTGCTGGGGGTGTTGGGTGCGTGGGTTCTGCTGGTGGACTGGGTACTGGATCTAAAAATGAATAAAGATACATGAGAAACACTGGCGTCAAGCTCCCGGTACCACATGGTAACATATATTCACCTTCTTAGACCAATGACCAATGTTGTTTGGAATGTACAAAGAATGAAAGAAGATAAATAAATAAATTAATCTCTATTCCTACATCCCTGCATGTCTGCTGTGTACCTGGTATGACAGTCTGCTTGAAGAGCTCCTCTCTCAGGTGAGGCAGGAAGCAGACGATTCGTTCCCAGGTTATTTCCCACAAGTCTGAGAATCCGGTCCTGGAGTCAGCGCTATGAAAGATCCCTGCTGTGTCCATCACCAGCAACATGTTCTTCAGAGACTCAGGGATCGCCTCCAACTACACATAGAAAAGGAGAAGCAGCACATCAGCAAGGTCAGAGAGTCAATCAGTACCAGGCCCAGACCTTAAAATCCAGGCAAATATATTCCTTTCTGTTGCAAGTTTGGTGATTTTTACAACTTTAAGGAAAAGCTCCTTTTTTTTTTTTTTTTTTAATTCACAGGATGCAAAAACCCTTTGAGCTGCTGGATTTTGGCATTTCTCCATGCTTGTCTCTGAAATACTGACAACTTGTGTCTGTGTTTATTCACCAAAGCTTGATCAGATATGATAATGATGGACAAACAACTGTTCTACCAAAAAAAAAAAACAAATTAAAAAAAAAAAAAACATACATTAGTCAGTCTGTCTAATCATTCCAGGATAATTCCTGATCCTGATCCAGCAGACTGTCTGGATCCTTTAAACTGCATCACTTCAGGGGTGGAGAACCATGACTGATATCCACATGTGAATAAAGACATCAGTCATAAGTCTGATATATTGATTAGCTGTAATGACATTACAATACTGTGTGTTAGTATTAACACTCACTAGTAAGTCACTGGATCCTGCGTGCATGTACTTGTCCATGAAATCCAGAATGGTGAGCCAGAGGGCAGCAAAGGTAGGCAGGGACAGCAGAGGAGAGAGGTGTTGGAGGAAAACCTGGACAAATTGGAAACAATCAAACATCAGACACAGTTGTTGCCAGAAGAAGAAGCTCAATTAACCTTGGGAAAACGATGGTTTCTGGGTGTTCAGTGACTACATAACAAAGATCCTCAAAGCAAGGAATGTTAAAGGAAAATGATGCATTTTTAACTTAACAACCAGGTTTAATGTTTTGACCATTGTTCCTACTGGCTACATTAAGTTATGTTTTCCACCTTAATTGCTATGAAATAAGGACAGAGGGACTTCACTTGATACAGTATTTAAAATATTTAAAAAGCTATTATCCAATCTATCTATTGTCATTCAATATTAAAGAGTTATTTTGTGGTTCATTGACCTACAGTACTTATCATAGTTCTGTTGTGCAATGTAAGATGATAACAGACATTAGACCACACAGGTGTGGTTCCCATCATTTAATAAAACATATTAAATTAGTATCTACTTATGTGAAAACTGTTACTTCAATATGTGTGGCATATTTGCTGGCTGTTTGTGCTGTTTGTGCTGCAATGTCTGTTGCTTTGAACCTTTGACAAGAGTGTGCAGGCTCTCATCCTGGTCTCCTCCATGCCACCCACATCTGCTGGGCTGATGTTGTCAAGCAGCTTAGTCAGCAAGGGGAAAAGCACCTGCAAACACATGCACACTAATCAGAAATCTCTTGAAATCTGTAAAAAAAAATTTTTAATAACTTTGAAATGAACACAGGTTTAAACAATGTTCTGAAACTACAAATGAAGTGTCTAAAAAAAGGGACTGCTGGAGATTTAATGATCAGGTCGCATTTGCATGTGATTAACCCTGCTCTGTATAATATAAGAGCAGATAGAAGACTTGAAAGTGCAGACATGTAGCCTCTCCTCTCTTCCCTTACCTTATTGAAGCAGGACTCCCATTCAGTTGCATCAAGTGTCTGCAAATCATGGACCAGCAACGCCCTCTGGAGGTATGTGAGGGCCTGCATACGAACCTGTCGTCTGGCATCACAGCACAGCCATGCAATGCCTACAGTGGTCAACAACATGTCAGACATGAGCTGTACTGGAGACTGAAACTGACCAAAACCCTCTTAATCAACCTGGGATTAACTCAAAAGAGAAAGAGTAACTGTGCTAAAGATGCTGAAGCCACTCAGCCTAAACAAGCGTGTGTTATTCTCTACTAGTTAATCTCTCTTGGTCTCTTTAAAGTTAGTGACATGGACATTCAAGCTACAAGTATATTGTACACGTTTATGGGCATATGGGGGTGTTACATGCAAGAGCAATAATGAGTACATTACCATTTTAACATACATACACGTGAGAGTCAGTCATCAACATGAGCTCCCCTAGGTTTCTATTTAGCAATTATGGCTTGGTATGAGCCTGGTATAGGGTACATGTTAACTGATAAGCGACAACTGACTGACAACCGACAGACTGAAGGGAAATTCCAGAGAAATGTTTACGGTTCTTTGGAAACTGCATAGCTTGCCCCCCAGAGAGCAATGAAGTCTATTTTTTGATTCTAAAATATTGCGCTCAGTACGCATCTTGGTCACAATTCTTTAAAATCCAAACTGAAGCTGGGTCTTAGGACTGAGACACATGCGGGCAGAGGCAGGTGACAGGTGCATGGAGATAAAGGACCGGAGAACTGTGTGTGCAAAAGAAGCACGCTGTCCCCATGGACATACCTGTACCAGCCCGTACGTCAGCTTTGTTTTGTTGTCAATAGTTTAGTTAAAATCAAAGCCTGGTCACCTGGCAGGTTGTGTCTGCTCCGTTCGTTTGAGCCCTCCGGTGGCATTTGCTTGCCACAGTTTAATTTGCAAGTACAGAAGGATATGTGGAGCAGGTTTTGAGCCAGTTCGACTCAGGGATTTAAATTTTCTGATATTCTGAACTCCGTAGTAATCCCTTCAGGTAAATTTGTGTAATGACTTGTAAACACTAGAATACAGTTAATCATGAAGACGTGTCATGTATATACAGCACATGTTCTAAAAAACATTATTCCAACACAATTTCAAACAGGCACCACAATGTCAATGCCTTTAATGCAAATTAGAAATGTATTGAAGCTGAGTCATGTTTTTATATTAGTAAGCAGGCATCTTTCTGTTATTATAAATTCTAAATTACTATTCAATTTTGCAATATAATGAACTCAAGTAAAACACCACAATAAAGTGCAGCTTCAAAAGTTACCATGTGTCAACAAAAATGAATATGAGATTTAATGAGTTTCATTAAGGTACTATTTGCAAGAGCAGTATTGGACTGCATTTGATTGTCTATCTCCTTTATATTGTGATAAGGGCCTACCTTGCAGCAGTGGGCACCAGCAGCTGGTCCATAGAGTCTGGGAGTCGGCATCGATCTTCCTGCCTGTTGCCTCCAGATGTCGCTGCTCCTCCGCCCAGGAGCTGTAGATGCTAGCAGCCCGGGTGTGAAGTGTGTGCATCAGGTCTAGCAGCTGCACAGTCATACACAACAACACCAATGTTAACAATCACAGCATGTTTGGGTTTATATCTACATTATAAGACTAAATGTCAAGTGTGGAATGATGGCACGATGATAAGGGAAGCCACGTGAATACTGGGTATATATGGTAATCGATCTGGATTGACAAACAAACATGCAAATGTATACTTTTTACAATGCTGATTACAATTGCATTGCTAGAAAACAGCCCTCTTTGAAAAAAGATGTAAAAATAATAAACCCATGTTAGTTAATCATGAAGCAGAGCTTCCATGAGAAGACATTTCAATTGTTTAAGAGAGTAAGAAGACATGTTACATTTTAACCAAAGGAAGATATACAGTGTGTTTGATGCTGTTAGTGAACAGAGATTCTCTCTCAACCAGATAATATACTGTATTTTATAAAAAGGAGCGAAGCTTTGTCTGTATGTGTTTGTGTAGAAAGAGAAAACAAAGGACTCACAGCACTGACATTTCCCTCCAACACAAATTAAAGGATAACACTGGTGTAATATTCTGTTTGGTCCTAGCTGTTTCCACTCCTTAAGCTAAGCTACCCACATCCTAACTCCAGCTCTGAACTTAACACACAGATATTAAATTGATATCAATGTTCTTATTTCAACCTAGTAAAGAAAGCAAATTAGTTTATTTCCCAAAATGTACACTCTAGACCATTTAGCTCAGTTTGCAAGTCCACATATGAGCAACCTCAGTTTTTGTCACCATGCAATCACAGAGCACTGCTTTTCAACCTTCATTTACAGGTATACTTGGTTGGCCAAGAAGTAAGCCAACAAGAGATAGACTTTACAGAGCTAAATTTAGAATAAGTGTGCGTATTACATATTTAGGTTAGTTGGCCTCTGCAGTCCTGATTAACATTAGGAGCACTGATGTATGTGTGATGCCAATTAGATCACTGATATTATGCTGGATGTGACAACAATGATGAACTAATGGGATATGGGGCTTTTTGCCGATCTTTGTGGCAAAGTGGGGCCTTTCAATTCGATAGCATGATTCATTGATTTTACAATCAGATTTTGTAATGCCTTCCCTCAAAACCCTGCCCTCACACTCAGATAGCCCCACTTGTGCTTAGATTTGCTCTGTGTCTGATCAAACCGTATGCTTACACTCACATATATTGCAGCTTGTACAGATTTCCTGCGCTCCAGCTTCATCCCTTCTCCGTGCACTCAGGCTGCTTCTGTGCGCTCCTAGAATGTCTGCCCTGTGATTTTTGTGCCATAACCCTATCAAAATTGCCCAACCAAAAGAATGCCAAGTGTAGTCATGACATGACTGACATAATCGCCTTCTTGCCTCATGCTCCTCAGTCATTAAGTTGAGGTCTTTTCCTCTCCTGCACACTGACAGGAGGCCAGTTTAGCTATTATAGTAAAAGAAGAAGTACAGATGCATTAACTTAAATATATATAATAAAGCCTTGGAGGGTGGGAGTGGATGAACCCAGTAAAAGAATAACTGCCTACAAGGGACGCTCTGAGAAGTAAAAGCAAGTCTGTAACAAAGGCAGCTTGCTACTGTCTGGAGGAGGGTGGTGATGTCATCCATGTAGCGATGATCTCAAATGCTGCTGTGAAAAGGATAGGAGAGATGGACCAACCCATTGCTACCCCTTTCTCCAGCTGGTGCCAACCAGTTGAGAGCTCCTGGGTTGTGTAGCGGACATGGAAGTTGTTGTTTGCTATTAGGCTCTGGATACGTGATGGTATATGGAAAAAGTTGACAAGTTGTATGCCAAGAGGGAACTGGTCTTTCACTCTGCCACCACTGAGAAAATATCTACCCCTTAACGTTTAGCATGCCTCTGAATTGATGTTGTAGGGGGTCTGGGTGCTAATGCAGCTCTCACTCGCTCTACCATCCGTCTGACTTCAGACCATTTGGGATGAGTGGTGTCAAACTGCAAGGAGGGGTCAGGTGGGCAAGGTACATGCTGTAGTGATGGGAATGAGCTCTCCATTTGGCTGTCACTGAGCTGATCTTTGATTAATTCCTCCAGCTAAAGTACGATGGTCTGTAGTGTCTAGGAATTCTTCTCCAGCAGGCCAAGGCCGTACCTGAAGGGAGAAGAAGCTCATGCTATCTTTCTCCCTGTAGCTTCTGCGTTTCCTGACTCTTTCAGCTCGTATCAGGTGTGTGAGTCTGACTTTGATCTGGTTCAAACAGGTTCTTTGAGCACTCCTTTTTATGGTCCATGGCTTTCCATTAAAAATCTGAATATAAAATCAATGACTCATTCTCTCAAATTCAAAGACCATGCTCTTGAATAAAGATAGGCCCCATAACTGGACAATGTGCTCTTTGAAAACAGTTGTAAACTGATAACTGATAACAGCAATATTATAAAATACACTGGTGTTATCCTTTAACCTAACATTCCCACCCAAGCTAAGACCACACCAGAAACACAGGACAATTGGGATATCAGGAGAGGTGTAATGTTCTGCTCAAACACTGCTTCACTATGCGACATTTTCATTATTGTCATCATTGTCAAATTTACACCCGTCCTAAGTGTCCCTTTGGGAGCCAAAGCTCTGGTTTCCCAAAAACATCTTGATGCCACAATCCCCTTATCCTAAAGGACTATTTACCCAGCCACTGATAGGACGGGGAAGGGGAAAAATAAATTTTTATGAGTGAAACAAGATGCTTTTGGGACAGCTGGGCTCAAATCAAAAAAGGTAGAAGGGTAAAGAGTGCTGTTGTACTTACATCCTGACTAACCTGTAATGACACCGTGTGGTAGCTGGCCGGGACACCCTCGTCCTCCTCGTCGTCACTGTGGGACCGTGATGGACGCTGGCTGGATGCCCGGCTGCCACCTCGCCTTGTGCCACCTCCACTCTCCTTCTCCCTTCCCCCTGCCTTCTTCCTCATACGAGATTTGGAAGAATCGTACTTGTGGCTCTTCTTTTTGTCGTGGTTTCGGTAACCTGAGTAAATTATGAAAAAAAAACAAAGAAAAAAGAAAAAGATTTATTTACTTTAAAAAAAATTATTTATTTTTTTTACATTTTTCTAGAACTTAAGAATCACAGAGCGTCTCTCTTGATGTTTACCTATGTTTTATGTGTTCTCAAAGATGTGAAACTGAGTTGGAGTGTATTGATTGAAGAGAGAAAGCACTGCTGGCACCATGCATTTTCTTGAACTTTAAAACAGATCTAGCTTTTTTGCATATTTATGCCGATATTTTTTTTTCCAATCTCTACCACACATATTTATACACTGACATAGCTTTCTTCAGCAGAACAGGGGGGTACAACTCCTTGATCAGTGTGTAGTTTTTTATGTGCAAATTACCACCTTCAAAGTAGGTGAAACACCACCAGCATCATGTGTGACTGTAGGTTTTGTACACCATCTCCAGTCATCTCCTCACATAAGCTATCCAACTGCAACTTTAACCTTTAAAGCTTAATTCTTCAACAATGGCATTTTGGATTTGTGTTAAATGTTTAGCCTTATACTAAATGCTAAAACTGCTAACCATGTAGCCTTGTTTTGTTGTGGTGTGTAATCCAGCCAAATCATTCTTGTGAGGACTAAAAATTGACACCAAATTGCAGCCAAATAATGGCTTACCATTTAGTAAGTACTTCAGTGTTTGTTTTAAGATGGTTCCCATGTGTTTTGGTCACTCATGGTCACAAGGTCCTCTAGCAACTGTGTGAATTGTGATTATTCTTTCTTAGAAGCAATGGAAGAAACTGTGGGAGGTTGTTGGAAAATATTGCAAAACCTCTCCAGGAGGCAGTCGAGGTTGGGTCAACAAAGCATTGGAATTTCCTACAATCGACATTGTTTTCGTTTAACCATGACTGCAAGTTGTTTCCTAAAATCTAACTAAATGTGAGAAAGTAGTTTAGTTTGAAATTGTTAAAAAAAAGCAGTGATGGCAGATCAGAAATCCCTATAACCCTATATTTTTTTTAACAATCATGGAAGGCAATAATAAACAGTGTTGTGTTAGTTGGGAGGACTTGTTGAATGGTAGTGGGGGAGGAGAAAGATGCTTCAACTGGGAATCAATGCCCTGCTGTCCATGGTTTTGATGTAAATGCATGACATTTAAGGAGAATAAATGACAACAACATCAGGTATTTGTTATCCCATAACATATAGCTATTGTAGCATTAGCCAGTCCAGACATACCATGATCAACCTGCCTACCGTGACACTGCACCTTCCTTCTATACCTAACTTACGTTAACATGACAGGATTACTGCAAAAACCTGCGAAATGTGGCAGATCAAAGAATAAATCAGACTTCATTTTTAGACTGACTGAAGGACTGACAAAGACTCAGTAAAAGACAAGTAACAAACATCAAACAAAATGTGTTCAACACACCCCATTTTTACTGGCATGCAGCTGTTGCAACGCCCCTGTGTTAAGTGGTATGGTCTATTATCATGCCAAAAAAGCTCGTCATGAACTAATTACAGCCAAGACGGCCTGATCCTCAAAACAACCACGAAGCTATTTGCCATTTTCAAAACTTTCCATTTATCTGGAAACCACCTTCAACAAAAAGATGTGAAGTCAGACCACAAAAGCTCTATAGACTAATAGCAGGTTTTGCACTTTTTATTAGTATCTCATACATATTAGCCATTCTCAGGCCAGTGCTTTGATCGACCCATTGCTTTTGTTTGTCTGTGTAAAGCTCTGTTGACAGCATGTATCCAATGGTCTAAAGCACTCAGAGAAATGAATAGGCCATCAGCTATGCCAAAGCACAAGTGTACCACTGCCATTTCTCAATTTTAATCCCAGCCTTACTGTAGATCACAAACAGCACAAGGAGAGATAAATGGAAAAAGGGGAGGTTTCAAGGTGAGATGCCAAGGAGTATCAAGTGCAAAGAGAGGAAGAAGAAGAGCAAGAAGAATGTAGGGCAGGACACTGAGGTGGAAAAATGGAGGACAAAGAACAAAGCAAGGAAGGCAGCCCTGAATGCAGGCGCAGGGTTGCTATTAAAGAAACGTCAGGTTGTTTGATATGTCTGATTTGTCTTGGAGCTTCTCTGTCACCCTGGAGTTTACAGGTTAAGTAGGTATCAATTCACTCTGGTTTTAATCAAAAGACCATGCTGCTACTAACATTCAGTTCATAGAACAGTCTTTCTCAAATAGTTGTCTGGCTCAGAATAACCAGTGCAAACCAGAGCAAATATAGAAAATACTATTTTAAGGATGACAGAGAGAATGACAGATTTTTGTAATATTTGGTTAGAATACTTTTGTCAAAACAGTTAAATACCTTTTCCCAAGGTGGTTTAAATCAAGTGTTTATGCATGCATGAAAAATAATAGTTAAAACATAAAAAGATGCTTTGAGTTGCAACTACGCATGTTTCACAGATCACAAATCTTCGTAATGTAAACCTTTGAAAGACTGCATGTCTAGTGAATAAGAGCAAAAAGTACCTGCCAAAAGTATTTTTTGTTACACTCCACAGCTATTTGTATTCATCTTTGAGTAATCTCATGTAATCTTTTTAGTCAAATATATTTTCACTTCATCTTAGTCTCTTAAGTACCTCGTAAATTTAGTCTTTTAAATAGCTCCTATGAAACTTAAAATGCATTTTAATCTCTCACCTCCATTGAGGCTGGCCTCCACAAACACTCGTATAGCTCTAACACACAGTTCAAAGTTGTCAGGGGTGACGTGGGCAGCATCACGGACAATGAAAGAGAGTGTTTCCACACACTTCATGAGTGATTTGGTGTCATGCTGGCCCAGATCCTGACCCAGTGTCAGATTGTACTGGTTGATGAGTGGGTGATTCAGCTGAGCTTTGGAGCTGACTGGCAGGGTCTTACTCGTCTCCAGGTCATCTTTCCCAACCTGGAAATAATTGAAATCACGGGAGTGAAAATACGCATCAGAATTTGACACACATCAGTGCAATTTTTGTATATAATAAAATAAAATAAGAAATTAGACATAAGAGGATTTTTTAACAATTTACCCTCAATTCATGTGACCACTTATTGACTTCAACTCTATTTTCAAAAGTTTAATTTTCAAAAATTTCAAATTAAATTTATTCCTAATGTTAGAGTAACAAATTGGTTTACAGGTGATATCAAGCACATATGACTGAAGATGTGTGACTTATGGACATATGTGCATACACAATCACTGCTCATTATGAAGATATTCTTTGTGACGTGAGGATAGATAAGATAGGATAGTGTGTGTGCATTTGTGCTGACCACGAGCCATCCACTGCTTGATACATCCACATCTGTTGTGGAGCGAGGGATCCTGGTCTTGCTGTGATCAGTGTAGACCTCTGAGTCAGACGTATACCCACGGTCTACACTCACTTCACTGGGATGATGAGGTGACAGCTCGCTATCTGACTGGGCTCCTGGGTACGCAAAGGAGACAAAAATACATTTTTATTCATTTTCATGCTTTGCCATTGTTTACATGCCCGACTGTTCGTGTAACTAGGGCTGTATCATCATTGAATAACAGAATTTGGATGAAAATTTTCAGAAAACTTATGGCCCCACATATTAATATCAAGAACTCATCACCATCATTTTCTCACTTCTGAGATCTCTGCTGCTGAGAATTTTCATCTACAGCAGGTACATGGAATTTGGTTTATGTTACTTTATGACAGTCTTTCAAAAAATGTGTTTTTTTTCAACTGTTCAATGACATTCTTTGCAGCCTTTATTATCTTCCCTAAGTGCTAGTGCTAGTAGTACAAGACTTCACATTGTATAAGCAACCCTAAATTTAAAGCAGAAATACTGAACCTGTGTCATTTTCAGTAGTGGTGGAGGAGAGCTGAAAAGAGGCAGGAGGTTTCAGTCCGGCTCCGATGCACTCCAGCAGGGAGAAGAGCGTGTACCAGTCATCTGTACAGTGGATGTTGGCTGCATTAGTTTTCAGCAGCTCATGAAGGCCATAAGCCACCTCCCTGCTGACCCGGGACAAGACTTGAGGTTTCATCATCAGCAGGAGACGCAGGGACAGGAGAACCTATGGGTGCACAGGGAAAGAAAAGATCAGGGCAGTAAAAGTATGGTGTAGCTTTGATTAATTCAGTGGTTCCCAAACCTTTTTCTGCAGGGCCCCCCTTTGGAAGAAAAAAACACATCACTTTTTAGTGTGGAAGTCTTAAAAGTGACTCTGCAGCATCTTCTAATTTTATTTATTTCATTGCTTTCAATAGATTTTTCCAAAATTGCCTCTCTGCACAGAAATGGTAAGTTACCAACTCTCTGGGAATAAACAAAAACCTGCACATAGAGATATGCATATTGTCTTGTCTTTGTTTTGCCAGTTGTGAGGGTTGGTTTACATTCATCGTCTGCTTATGTTTACCTGGAGGTCCTGTCACAAACCTCTCCATGCTTTGCTGGCGTGCACTGCAGCGTGCATCATTTGTTCACATCTAGCCTTGCCCAGCAGGGTTGCCAGGTCTGCGTTTTCCTGCGGAATTGGGCTACTTTTGAAGTGTTGCTGCGGGCTGATTTTTTTTAAATTTTTTTTTTTTTTGTCCGCTGGTTAGTTAAACCTCTTTTGCATGCAAACTACATTAATAATATCTCTAAATACACATCCATAATTGAAATATTATTATTTATTACGACCTAAATAGCACATATGTATACATACAGGCAGACCTGACTTCCCCGTCGCTGCGCCACCGCCGTGCTTGTGTAAATAATTTGTACATTCTTCTTTCTTCAAGTCTATCTTCATTGAGATAAATTTTAACAAAATAATGTACTAAAACACATTTAAAAAGGCAAAAGTACCAGGGTAGCCTTCAGTTATGGCGCCATGACATAATCAGGAGGATATACCTTTTCGGTTGACTTTGATCTTCTGTTCAGTGATTAATGGTTCCTGTTTGTGCATAAGTTCTGTTGGTGGCTGGTTCCACAAAACCTGTGTGCTTGGTCTGTTCTCCTGGTCTACTTATATTTTTCTGAAGTAGTGAATAATCTACTTTCCACATCAACTGGGCTAGTAGTAGTATAAATTAGTGTGGAGAATTTTTTTGTCACGAAAGTTCCTCTCCTGGTATTGATTAAACGCCTAAAAACTCAACTCTATTCATTAAAATTAAAAATTACAAAATTACAAATCCATTCATGCCTTAAAATTGGTTAAATATAACTCCACACCTTTGCTTCATGACACATGAATATGCAAATAGTCCTCGCCTCTATCTCTATCCGCCCCTCCCCTGCTCACCTGCAACTCAAGCACAAGATAATTAAGAGAATTCTTTATTGATCCCCCAGAGGGGAAATTCGGGAAATCGGCTCACCTTCAACTCTGCTCATCAAACACACAAACCTGCTTGTTTTCTATTTTGCTATCTCAGCCAATATCTTGCTACAGCATTTGTGTCCAGCTATGTCAGTGTGTGTGTGTGAGCTTGGTATACCTGAGAGCTAATGTCTTCTCGTCGCAGTAAGCGGATTGCAAGTCGAAGGAGTCCCACCACAGCTCTCTCCACCAGGAAGCAGCTCTCATTAGCGTGGATGCAAAGGTGGTAGAGGTGGTCACGCATTGTCTGCCACACACAAGACACACGGTCTCTACAAACACAAACAGAGAAAGAGATGTTCGCTGTGTTAAAAATGACTAAGGCAACACAAATGACTTTGCTGTGAAGGCATAATTGACAGATTCTCCTTCCTACCGGTTCTCCAGAACTATACGCAGCAACATCTCCAAGCAAAAGGCAGCATCCTCTTCATCATAAGTCTCTTCATCTGGGGTGACAGATGTCAGAGCCTGAGGAGGAGAATCTAGTTTATTTTTGTTTCACAATAATGAACTATATAATGTAAAAGTGTTTATCAGAAAAAATAACCTTCATTAGCTCCTGTAGAGACTCCAGCTGTAGGAATTTACTTTCTGTGATCAGCTTTTCTGGGTCACATTGCTAGAAAGAGAGAAATATAAAACCGATCACTGTCACTGTTGGTGACACATTTTATACAATGAAAACTACAGATTTTAAAAAGTCATATTTAAGCTTGAAACAGACATTTAGGAGCAATAGAAAATAGGACTAATGAACCAACTGATGTAGGTTTTAAAACTACATTTCTTTTTAAACTCGCTTTTTAGCAGAATTTGGATACTGAGATAAGACAATGTATTGTATAAATAGTAGAGTCGTTAAAATAACACGAATAAGCCTTCACTAACCATGCTTTTATGTGCATGAGAGAAAAGAAAAATAGAAAAATATATGCTTGATAAAAGCTTCCTTTCTGTAAAGGAAGTTTCCTCTAAAGGAAACTAACTGTAGTCGTCATTCTGTCTATTATATTTCTTTCTTCCATAAATGATGTATTTCCAATCATGAGTTGAGAGTATTTCAGGTTTTAGACAGAGGCTTTGAAACAACAGATGGAGAGATTAATAGTGAAGAAAATGATAGGAACCTGGTTACACTACAAACACTTCTTTCAATCTGCATTATTCACAGAGTGATCATGGAGCAAGCATCATAACACAGTTGGTGTTATGATGTGACGTGAAATGAGACCTCTAATAACTATTTATGTCATTTTAATACTTTTTACTATAAAATGTTTGTAATGTAAAATCTTTATTTCAAAAATTGGTATGATGTGATATAACAGATAAATGATTTATTATATATCATAACTTCACCTTTATGCAGAGGACGGCAGCCTGCTTGGCCTCCTGGTTTTCTGTGGACGGTCCTCTGAGTCCTGACTGCTCTGCACCACTCAATGTCAACCAGTTGACAAAACTCAACACTGCTGACTCACCACTGATGTGCAACAGAGAAGGAAAATTTAAGTTTTACTTGCGGCCCTCTTGGACACAATTCTTAAGCTGGTCTCTTCTTTAGGAATTAAAGAGTACTTCAGAGTATATCAGCAGATGTTAGATGAGATTTGTGCATACCGATTTGAAGGTGTTTCCTCTCTTTGAAGAGAAATTTTCCCATTTGGCTCCACAAAATCCTCCACCTGAGGCAACAAGCACAGTGTTTGGGTACTGAACTGCAGGTGGCAGCAGAACATGTAAAATGCAGTCTCTTTCTGTCATACAGAAATGACTTCCCACAGACTGTATCTGCAGTCTTACCACAAAGCAGATATTATCCAATCACTGACAGAATAGAAAAGTGTTTAAAGTTTAGAATTGGAGTGCTGACCTCGACCATGGCTTTAGGCAGGAGCTCAGCTCTGAACAGCTGCAGCATAGAGTCCATTATGTTCTTCCAGCCCTCCCTCAGGATGTTGCCGTGCCGATGGGCGAGGTCAAACACTGTCTTGGCTGCGGTTTGTGCCTTACTGTTGCTGCCAAACACTGTAGGAAGATTTTCCACAGACTGCAGGGACAGAGGACACACCAACACGAAGTCAACAGACATTTTTACACAGTTACTGTTTGCACAAGTCTTTACTAATACGATTCTAGCTGTCCCAGGAGAGGAATTTGTCAATTTTGTTGATGTAGACTGCATTTCAACAGTGGCACTAGCCTTCTACTAAGACAACATATCAGCCATATAACGGGAGGATGTCACCATTATCCAATTTCAAAAATATACACTCAATTTATAGTCAAATCAATTAATTATTCTAACCTTGTGCAGTAAACAATGTTTACTAATGTGTCTTTTTGTAGCTTAGGATAGTATCCTGTCTTTTAGTTTATGGGAATAATAACATTTTACTGCAATATGTTCAGATGTGAAAAACATCAGCTTTAACTACAAACTGAAGTTTGCCATTCACACCTAAGTAAAACGCATGCTGTGGACTTCTTTTGAAAGGGCCTCACCTCACTGCTCAGAGTGGTAAATTTGCAGAGGGAGATGATCAAGTTGTCGAAAACATCGCTGAAGCCATAGTGAGCTGCAATCATTGCACATTTCCTGCAAAGACAAACACATCAAATGACTATACACCTTAAAACACATGGTCAAAGGGGTGCATACAAACACACCTAAAGGAACAAAACAACAATATCACCAGTTGAAAACACCAACATACACAGTATTAGGAGAGTGAAAAATGAAGAGAAAGAAAAGATGAAAAAAGAAAAACAAAAAGAAAGCTTAATGCAAATTGCATTAGGAAGTTTGTTTTAAGCTGTGTGGCTGTACATCTTTGTTCAAAATGTCTCCCTGTTTCACCACCTTAGCTGCTGACTATTTGGAAATTGTGTACCTGAAGCCAGTGATGGCCTTCTGGATGATGTTGTCGTCCAGGCTCTTGTCAAAGACGTAGGAGAGGGCAGCAATGGTGGGACCCCAGGTCATAGTAAACAAGTCATGGTCATAGCTGCCAGGTGGCAGGTGGAGGAAAACACCCTCAGGAGTGGCACCACGGTGTAGCAATACACTCCAGACATAGTTTTCTTTCACCAACCCAGTCTGCTCATCTGGCATCACAATCTCCTCATTCCTACAGAGGAAAAACATCTCAGCTCGAACACAAGCTCACTAATGTCAGCTTATGAATTAAAGCTCTAGAAAAAGCCACCCAGTTACATTTTGCCAAATCTTATGAATGGATTATTTTATGGATTGATACTACTGCTGATGTGGCACCTGTGACACCAATATCAAAGCAATAATTTTTTTGGATGCCTTACACTGAAGAATATAAAAATGTTTTTTCTACAACCAACTTTTTTCCATGTCACTTTGATTTTTTTAATTTAAGAAGCCAAAGGTCTATAATGTTTAATAATGTCTAAACACAAGCAACCATAAAAGGAAAGATCTAAAATTGGGGAACAATCTGATCATAGAATAAATAAACAATATGTATCTGTAAAACTATGCTAATCCATTAATCATTTAAGTCATTTATTTAGAAAAACTGCCCAGAATTCTCCAGTTCCAGTTTCTCCAATATGAGGTTGCTACTTTCCTCTTGATCAGAAATTGAATATCCTTGGACTTGGACTGTTTTGGACAAAAAAAAAAGTCTAAAAAGTCAGAAAGTGTCATGGGCATATTTGACTATTTTCTGACATTTTATAGGCTAAACTAGCAATTGGTTATCTAAATTGAGTATTTTTAGATTGTAGATTTATCTCTTACAGGTAATATTTCTCCGCTGGCTAGATGCTAGCTAATGAAAGTCAGGTGAGTGCTGCAGTGCCATGGCAGCTTACTTGATAGCAGCGTAGATATCCTCCAACATGTCCTGGTCAAAGTCTCTGTTTCCATTTACTCCCTTCAGATTTTTCTTGAATTGCTGTTTAAGGGAAAAAAAACAGTGGAGTTAGCTGTGAAATAATCAACCTTTGTTTCCTGGCTGCAACACCTCATATGCTTCGGGGAGAAAAATAGACTGCCATTTCTTCTCCATCAACATGTCAGTCAAAGCATCTCAACACGGGAGCTTAGCTCAGACACACAAGCCTCTGGCATTCAGTGCTTCATTAACTGTGCATCCAACCAACAATTAAAAGAGCTTGTGTGGAAACACACTCGTTATGTGTTACTTAATACGCTTTAGTTGCACTATTAGGAAAACAGGGATTAAAGCCAAGAGCCTCCTATAAATAAACATTACCACGCTGCGATGACTGACAGCCTCAAGGCTCGGCTTTGTGCCACAACTAGGCAGGGTTTGTCCTACTGGCAGGTAAGAAGAGGGGAAACAGGAGCTTCTCTGCAGGGACGCATAGAAAAATAAACACCGGCAGAGAGAGAAAGCAGAAAGCTTCAGAGGATCAGGCCTCTATTTGTCATGATCATATCAGTGACACTCACTGTCTCACTCTCACACATATAGTCACTCACTGTCAGAGAGCAGTTCTTGCAGCTGCCACTGGTAACGATAGCTAACACACAAGCTGCCGAATCGAGCAGCATGCTGTGTTTTATTGGCAAAATGAACATTATACCACTGACCTTACCTGTACCTCCCTAAAAACATGTCATCACATAGTCAAATACTTGAGTATAGGATTTGATTTATACCCAGTGATGCTGGGCATAGTTTTCCCATTTCAAAAATAACCTCACTGCCAACACATGCTGTGGTGAATACTACACATTGCAAGCTGCTAAGTAACTAAAGTGCTAGGCGCCACTTTTATTGGCCCTCTCCAAACTATTGTGTGGAAGCCTCGCCTGTTGTCTGAGTCTGGAGGTCAACGAGTCTTCTTCATACAACCGCAACTGACCTTTTGGGAATGTATAGAGATAATTTAAACACCATACAACAACAGCTGTATAACGCGGTATGACTCGACTCAAGAAAGATCAATCCTACAAAGCATGTGTACATAAAAGAGAGTGGGAGAGAAAGAAAGAGAAAGCAAGTGCTTCCTATTGTTTGTCAGTGAGAGTGGCCCACCCACAACCCTTCACAAGTTGCCCCACAGACACTGTTTTTTCTGTCTTTGATTGACAGCATATGAAGACTAAACAGAGACAGAGATGGCAGATGAAGAGAGAAAGAGAGAGAGCCACACATATTCACACACAGACACAGACACACACACCACCTCCTCCCCCACCTCCCTGCCGCCTGTTTAGGATGGGTTCACCTTTCAGACGGACCACCACTGGCTACAGCTGTTGGCTGTGGGCTTTCTGAGCCGCCAAGCTACAGCAGTGCAAATGCTAGCACTCAGAGAGGAATGTCATACCATCAGACACAAATAGTGGCATGGCCCAGTGTGAGAAAAAAAAGATATATGAATACATTTCAGCTTGTTTGTTCAAACCCTAACCCTATGTGTCCCTCAAAGGGACATTATTTTTACCATGTTTACAGATGTGCATCTTAGTGTCATACAAGCTTTAATTCTGCTACAGCTTTGATAGGAAAAAAACTCTAGCTGGACAGAACTATCTGTCTGGAGTGACAAATGCATTATGATACCTAGGCATAACTCGCAAACAGACTATGGTGACGTTGACTCTGGCCAGCAGTTTATAGATCTATCTATGTCACACCAGAGGTATTTCTAGTTTAATTACTTTGCATTGTTCAGACTGTATTTCTCATTACTTAACGGAATAAGCATGTTGGTAGTGACCTTTTGCTGGTCCTTCACTACCACCAAATTCTAAGATCTCTGTGCTTTCATCCTGGTTTTGCAGGACAAAGAGATAGAAATGGTCAACTTTTATTGGCTAAAGGACAAGAAATACAAAAGTATTCTTTACCCAAATCTCACGTACACACACGCACACACACACACTCTCTCACTTCTACCATGGTTTTGCAAGAAGCACCTCTAAAAGTTGGGCTGCAACAAAATACAATGGAGGTGAATGACATTTAATTTGTGTGGCTCAAAGCACTGAAAAATGGCATCTGAAATACTCACCACCAATGTCTCTTTCCAGAGGCAATGTCATGATTACTTACAAAGAACTAGTGTCAGAAGTTTTCATTTGGACTGCTTATTCAGTAGAAAGGCATTCTATAGAAAACTGTGTGTATGTATGAAAGAGTGAGAGATCACTCACCTCTACAGTCATGGGGATGTTCTGCTTGCGGACATTGTGGTTATGCTGGTCAGTGTTCAGCATTATGACAGCATAGGCCAAGGCAAAGCCTGCATCGTTGGTCATAAAAGGAGAGCCGTTCACCTTCTACAAAGACAGACAAACAGCACACACAATATAAAAAACAATATACAGACATCGTTTGACCAAACACCAAATCAGAGGACTGTTGTACTTTATATTACATAAGAATAGATAACCTTGTTTCTAGACTGAATCTCACCTCACACATCCTGCTGATAATACAGTGACCCCCTAGAGTGGAAAACTCATTTACAGTGTCATTGACTAATATTACTCATCAACTCTTTCAAGGCCACTATTTGTGTGTGTGGTCAGTCTAAGAAAAGGACATTACTAGGAATAGTTTCCAGGTCACATGGCTCCTCCTGCTATTTTGAGAAGACAAATATTCCCCCCTGTGGAGTTTGTCCTTTGCCCACCATTGTGTGTATGTGTCTGTGTTAACACTTATGTCATCCTACAACAATAATCTGGAGGGTTAATCATGTAATCAGGTAATTGTGTTCCGGATTGGCTTTCCAGGATGGACCTGGGAGAAAAAGTTGTATGTATGTATGTGTGTATGTATGTGTGTATGTATGTATGTGTGTGTGTGTGTGTGTGTGTGTGTGTGTGTGTGTGTGTGTGTGTGTGTGTGTGTGTGTGTGTGTGTGTGTAATGAAGGCACCGGGAGCAGCATGTGTCCCGCCAACTCCACTTTGGTGGACAAGTCAATCACAAGTTTTCAGAGGTGGAACAGAGAAGTCAATCTCAAATCAGGTAAGTCCCAAGACAAATCAATAATAACTAATTAATGCTAAATGCAAATTACCATTCTTTAGCAAGAAGTCATGAGTCACTGGTGTCAAAGTCAAAGTAAAGTCTTTTTTAATTTTGTCACCAGATTTTTGCCTTTAGTCTGACTCAAATCTAAGTCCTGTAATTTGAGACCACATCTCTGCATGCATGTCACACGACACAAATTGACACAGGCAGATCCTAAATCCCACACTTTTAGTTTCAAATCCCAAACAGATTATAATACAGTCTTCACCAAAGGTAGTTCCTAAGTGGAACATAAGATCTTTATGCTGATTTGGTCCTGCATATCACAGATCATGTTTTGATTATGCTGCTGTCAATCTTGGCTTTTGCGAGGGTGTCACAACTTTTTAGTCTATAAGGCTCAAGTTTATATAAATTAAGTCTGAGGTAATCCAATTTTTAAGAAGCTGGGGAAATGTGCCTTACATGCCAGTTGTCTGTGAAGGTTTCTAGGAGTCTCTGGATGACAGGAGCCTCTCCAGGTAGTCTAAAGGCCTCCAGGTACAGCCGCAGGGCCTCATCAATACGAAGCCCCTGGAAGGTGAATGTGCTGCAAAAATTCACTATATTAGAAAAACGTTTTAACACATTAAGCATTATTTTAATTCACACCAAACACATCAATGCTTCACGGGAACCAAAACATCTACACCCTTTAGGCCAGATTGAAATATTTTACAATTAAAAAACATTCTGGAGTTTTATCCTACTTCACAAAGCTGTCCAGGAGCTCCATGTTCTTGCGATCACTGATGTATTCGCCAATCATCTTTTTGTCCAGTCGGGGGTTTTCTCTAAGCCACTGGGCTACCTGGTTGTTGTCCATGGGGTTACTGAGGAGGCCTTTTTCCTGCAGGAACTGGACTCCCTTCTTGGGCTTCTGGTTAAACTGCTCTGTGCCAGTGATCAGCAGCTGGACACACGACAAAAAACACAGTTTGAATGTGTAGTAGTAGATTCTGTAATTAGTTGTGGATGCGTAATGTTACAACAGATCTAGATCAATAAATACCTCTCACCTTTTTCTTAGTTCTAATTTCCATCAACTCTTGGGAATCGGGTAAACATGACGAGAAACGTTGGGGCTTTTTCAGGGCTCTCTTCTCAGCTGAGTGAAAACATAAAAATATATATGAGCGTCAAGTGATGGTTTACATCCCAATGCATAGAAAGACTTTAAAGTAAAACTATGTGTAAGATTAAAGTCTCACCAGTGTCAGTGTCTCCTTGATCCTGTCTACCCTGTCTCATCTTCTCTGCCATCAGATGTCCACTGGTTGGTGGACCCAGTAGTGTATTCTCAGCTTGTGGAAGACCATTGGCACTGCACAGTCTATTAAGATCTGAAGACAAAATGAAATATGTTGTGTTAAAAAACAACAAAAGAACTATTAATGCATGTGTTTTGCAACACCAGCACTTTTGCACTAAAGCTAGATTTGAGCTGATATTTGTGTTAGGTAACGTCTTTACATTTGGATGGCCTAAAGAAAAAACATTATTATTTATTATTAGTATTAGAAGGAAGAAAGGAAGACAACAGTTAAAGCACTAATTTTCCAAAACAGTCAAACAGTCAAATGTGCATGAAGTCACAGTTAGATGTGTGCAAGCGTGTGTATACCAGTTGAAGTTTCTGTTCCATTTTTGGTTGAACCTTCTCCCTCAGCTAGCAGTGTTTCTGACTGGTCTTGTTGAGCAGTGCTGTTGACCAACTTGGTTTGGCAGTGTGCTTCAGTGCTGTCAATCACTGTGAGCAGAGCCTCCAATGACAGGAGGTGGGTGGTGTAGAGCTGCCCTGACACTGGGAATGCATTCTGTAGCAAGGGAGGGGGAAAAAACACTTTTTCAACAAAAAACACTTTTCAAGAAAAACATTTGATAACATGACATTTCATTTAACTTTTGTTCTTTTGAAAATGTATAGATGAGGTCTTTCCTTCTCTTTTCACAACACTTGTGTTTACAAAAAGTGCTGTATCATGAAATACATTTTTTTAAAAACAGCACTTCAGCAGTGTTCAATACTACATAGAATGCAATTTAGTAAGACAGAACAGAAAACCAGAAAAAAAGATTAATTAATTAGTTAGCTGAAGTTAAAATTTTGACTGCTAGTGACTTGCCTATTTTGAGCCACTGAGCTTCCTAGCTATTGCAGCTAGCAGTATATATTTTAATTTTTTTCATTATTTCTTGTACTACAACTTGATGGTATACAAAATGTAATTGTTTAAGATTCATGGAAAAAAGACATAGAAATAGAAATTAAGCACTTCACTTGACATTTGGCAGTGACTTCCACAGTCTTGTACAACACAAGTAGAACAAAGAATAAATGTTTTCAATACTTTCAATTTCACTTGATGTTCTTTGCACAACATTTTGCTTTATCTTGTACATCACATCTACCTCTACATTATTATTCATAGGATTAGTGGTTTTTGGGTACTTGTTTGTTGCACTGTATGTTGGTTTGTTGCACTGAATGTTGTTCTGTTGCACACTATGTTGCTTTTTTGCATTCTATGTTGTTTTCTGCCATGTAACCTTGTTTAATGTGTTAAGTGTTGTGCTGTGTGGTGTTGTTTGTGTTCAACTGTAGCTGCTACAACAAAGGATTTTGCCAGTTTGGGACAAATAAAGTACATCTATCCATCAATCCATTTATCTATCTATCTTTATCTATCTATCTATCTATCTATCTATCTATCTATCTATCTATCTATCTACCAAGAGTCAATATGCTTAAATGGACCACATAAAGGGATGTTACCTTGGACAGCAGCTTGGTGAGGTCCTCAAACAGATTGGAGCAGTAGAAGTCACAGTCATAGTTGATGTACAGCTCAGTGGCAAAGCTGGGGATCCTCCACAGTTGGACCAGTGCCTCCAGAGCCATCTCCTTCATCTCATAGGGCATCTTAATGTTCTCTGACGTGATGATGTCCATCAGTTTCTTTAAGTACATCTGCCAGTTCAGCACACAGGGTGATGATTATTAGGTGCCCAGGATTACTTTTTATTATATTTTTGGATTGCATATGAGCCAGTTAAAGAATTTCCCAGTTTGGGACAAATAAAGTACATTTATCCATCTATCTGTCACTTTAGGTGACCGTCAACTGACAAGAGCATAACAACCATTTGATGAATATGAAATAGAAAAATTTACAACCTAGTTATGTAGTTACCTCAAGCTGAAACTTTAGATGTACTCTCATGCTTTCAAAAAGCAAGAAGCAAACTCGTATGGAGGAAGCATATAGGTTCATACGGTCCACACCCAGCAACTACAAATCATCAGAAAAGACACATTGACATATTAATATAGAAAGTCAGTCCAACCTTTTTAGTCCCAAGTTCTAACAGATTTTGAATTGAATATTCAACCAGTATCAATTCAACTGAAAACAACAATGGCACATATAATCCAACAAAAATGAGCATTCAGTTCTACATTCTACTTTACCTGGAAAAGATGTCTGCAGAGCTCATCTTTGACCAGTCCTAGTAAAGACTGGTAGTAAGCAATGTGTCCAGACTCAAGTGCCACAGTTAGCAGCTGCAAGCCCATGTGCATCATGGCGTCAGTGTTGTGGCGGTCATGGGGGTTGGTCAGTGAGATCAGGAAGCGAAAAAGCTCCCTTAGACACGGCAGGCCATAAGGGATGAGGGATGCTCCTACACAGGGGAAAAGAGGAGGACAGCGGTTAAAGACTAGGCCAGGCTGGGTGATATATTTGATATATTCAAATATGAAATTAATGTGTGATATGGCAGATGACCATATCACCATATTCGATTTTTCAGGATTTCAGCTGGTCAGCTTCCAGCCCTACAACTCCGAACTACTATTTTAATTGACTTTAGCCTGACTCGTAGCTGCTAATTAGCTTTTCACAGTCTGGACCAACTCTGCTATCTAAATAGCCCTGCCTCCTCTTACTCACACACAGTGCTGTCTTTTCGTCACTCACGAAGGTCTGTGGTGTGTTGCGGGTTTGGTTATGGTGTAGCTTCTGATTTCTGTTAAGTTGATTAAAACTACAAAATAACACACGTTTTCAGCATTGTATTCCTCCTGCAGACATAGATTCTGTTGCAGAGGACCAACACACTTTTACACTTACTGAAAATGTCACTGTTGCATCTGCAACTCTTCTGTGAAGGGTCTTATTTCATCTACAATATATTTTGCGACATAGGGATAGGGAAGCTACTATTTCAGAATGTGTAAAAAAATGTGTATATCGAGATATATATTGTATATTGGGGCATAGCCTAAAAATTTCAGGATATTATTTATGGGCCATATCGCCCAGTCCTATTGACAAGTATAGCAAATGTCCACAGTGTGCAAAGGAAACACCATTAATGTGCAATGTGGAGCTCTCAAAGTCAACTTGTATGTACTGATTCCTGAGTTAAATGATTAACAAAAGCAACCATTTGCTTGTAAACTGTATATCAAGAGTAAAAAAAAACACTTTTCATGAAAGCAACTGCCCAAGAGAAATCAGAGGTTTAAAAGCCCTCAGTATCCTTACCATCTCTTTGTGTGGACTGTGTGAAACGGACTCCTCTGGGATTGACGTAGTCCATGTCATGGACAGAGGTGCTTTCTGATGGCTCTGTAATGGATTCTTTGTCCTCCAGAACCTCGGGGATGGACTCCACTGAGGCTGACTGAGCTGGTTCAACCTGCCTGCCCTCAGACTAGACATAATAGAAGTAGAACACAAATCATAAGTCATCATGAAAGCTAATGTTACATACCAGCTCCACAGAATAGAGGTTCCCACTAGAGTTATTTAAGTACACATGAGCAATAGACAAAATTTTACAAAATGAACCCAGAGATAAGGAAAGGCACATAAAATCACTGATAAAATAAATACGTTTAGTGTGCGAGAACTGATCATGATCAAACACGTCGTTCTATTGATATTCAAAATAGCCATACCTGTGCATCCTGAGATCCAGGCTCAGTCCCAGGGAGTGTGGTAGCAGAGCTAGGGGTGGTTGCAGATGAGCTACATTGTTCTAGGTCAGAAAGGTCTTCCCTGGAGGTGGCTTTGGAACAGGTGTCCAGGCCACTATCTGTGGTTGTAGGGCTGGAAATGGATGAACCAGCACTGTCTGAGGCTGGTAGGATGGAGGTGGACAAGCCTTGCTCAATGAATGGGACACCACCTAAGAGGAAAGCGATATACAGTCATGCAACGGTGTAACATGATATTACTACTGAATCTATCATGTAAAACTCGCCCACTGCAGGTTTCTTATGCCTGAAAATAATTCCGATATTTTGATGTGATTTTAGCTTCTAGGAAGTTCTGAAAGCTGAGGAAGGGTCACTGTTGATTGGGAGTGTATTTTTACAATAATGTGTATTTTACCTGAAAGGTTGTTGTTGCTGAGGGAGCTGGACTGGGTTGGGTCCATCTGACCAGAAGGACTTCTAACCATGTGGCGAGGCGGCCTTGGTGAGCGTTTTTGCTTCTTCCATTTAGATGACTCGCTCATCCCACCAGCACGCATCTTCAGCTAGAGGAAAACAAGAGTGGATCGTTGAGTAAGACCTCTCCAAACACACTGTACTGCTGCACCATCATTACTGATTAAGGCCAGGATCAGATAGGATGCATGATTTTTCTTAGAATTCTTTTTATCCTCAGAAACTAAAAAGATGGAGCTCAGAGCACTGCCAATGACAGATTGCTCGCTTACAGGCTGGAATCGCACTTAATGCTATGTGGTAGAACAATTTTTAACCTACTTATTTCTAGCTTTATTAAACTTTGCTTAAGCATGAAGGGGATGATGAGCTTACTCTTAAGAGAGGAACACTGACTATACACATCAGTGTATTTCCAGGTGTTGGGGAATATTACTGCATATGTGAAAATTTGTATAAAGCCTGTAGTGTCTCCAGAGGGAGCTGTATGAAGTTTGAAATTGTTCACAGGGGACGTTACTTGAGTCAGCGTCACTAAACAGTTGCATATTTTCCCTTCCACAACATTATCAAATTATATTCTTGACAGTCCCAAGGCAGCTCAAAAGAAATGATTATTTTCTTACTTTCTGACTACACTGATCACTTTGTACAACATGCTTTGTTGCCACACTATAGTTAATTATGGTTATACAAATATATCAAATCTAAATATCTGAAGCAAACATGCACCTGACATAATAATCTCTCAGACAAAGGATTGTGCCAGGATGAGAACCAGGGTTGGTTCTCTGAGAAATGGGTGATGTATCTCACTTTGGAAGCTACTGAGTGAGGTTCAAAAGTGAACATGCTATTTGTTCAGCACAAAATGAACAGTGCTTCTGGTGTGGGTTAACCAGCATTTCGTAAGACAATGCACATACAAAAACAGCACATTATGTTCATGCACACAAATACAGTACACTAAGAAGAGTCATTGCCTCTTATTCTGCTTTGTTATGGGGTTTATTTTAAAATGTTCTGTAAAGATACTGTTTCAGGGTGTGTTTTATTATTGAAATCATTTAGGGTTTCAGACATGCCTCTAAATCTGTATTGTGACCTTATCCAACCTTTCCGTAAAAAAAGCAAACTACTGAGACATGCTCTGCATCCTGCAACAGCTCAGAAAACATGTGGGTGACATGATATACAGCAGCTGAGACATATGCATGAGGATGTAAACCCAGAAGAAAATTCAATTAAAAACAAAATAATAACACAAATGTAATGTGAGCATTCACAAGCACAGACATATCATAGTAAGCTGTGTTTAACATGATGGAACACTGCCCATAATCATTTATCAGTTGCTTTGTTCTTTAATCATAGATGATCACTTCTTAAAGACAACCCCGATTTCAAAAAAGCTGGGACTCTGTGAAATGTAAATAAAGCAGAATGTGACAACTTGATTATCATTTTTGGATGTTATATTACAGTACATTATATACAATATATATTAAATACAATATATACAGTATATTAAATGTTTTATCTCATCAACTTCATTAGTTTTAGTTAATACATGTACATTCTGAATTTGATGACAGCCATAAGTTTCAAACAAATTAGGACAGGGGCAACAAAAGAGTGGGAAAGTTGACAGGTAAACAGGTTATTTCGTAACAGCTGATAGTGTCATGATTGGGTATGAAAGTGGCATCCTCATAAGGCTCTGTCGTTCAAGCAAGGATGGGGTGAGGTTTACCACTTTGTCAAACACAGGATTGTATAAGGGATATTAGTGGATGGGTTTGGGAACACTTCATAAAAACCTTTGCTGGCAAACAATTGCATTCTGTTTTTATTTACTTTTTACACAGCATCCCAACTTTTTTGGAATTGGGGTTGTACAGCACATGTCAGCTCCCTCTTTCTAGAGAGATTCTCCATCCTAAATACTGAAAATCATCTTCCTTACCTGCACTCGTTTGTTTTTCCACAAGATATTGTAAGCCTCAGAAGAGAAGGGAGCAGGCAGGGGCCCGTGATTAGTGATGTCAGCAGTAAAACCAACACAAAACACACTCATAAACGTTTATGGATGATGGCAGGGGTGTGGGATCTCAAATAAGGTACAGGGTTTGGAGACACAGACACAGCCACTATAGGCTCTAACCACTAAAGAATGAACAGTCAGCTGCTGAGCAGGCAGTGTGCGAGTACAGGCAAACAGAACATGCAAAAAGCAACAACTGTGAGAATGACTGCTTCAAGCTCAATATTCAAGTCTCACATAAACACTACCTGATGGGAACTTAACCTGATGTGCATTTGCCAACCAACTGGCCCTCATCCATTCTCTATTGTAAAATCTAACCATTCAGTTGAAAACGCTCAAGATAAAATATAAAACTCTGTGTGGCTTGTCCAAGTTTATTTTCAAGCCCATGACACCCATGACAACTGCAATGACAACAGCCACAGGGATTTCTGCTTAATTAGAATTGTTTTTAACCAGTATATTTAGGTGTTACAAGACAGAAGTCTTCAAGGATGAGGGCTTTCCCCACTGTGGGACGAATAAAGGTTTATCTTATCTCTTATCTTATCTTACTGGCCAATGTTGCAAATGTACATTAACTTTACTTTGATAGAAAGCAGCATGCAGCCATCTCCCTGTCAGTCCACACATACAAAGTGGTTCTCTCTTGTCTCTCGTGAAGCTTGCATATGGGTTAAGTGTTGAGCATATACTTAACATACCCTGCACTAACTGGACAGTTATTTTGTCGCTTTGCCACTACACTGGCACATGGCAAAGTAGTTTCTTTCCGGAGCAATGTTACCATGAAATACACCATGACATCAAAAGTGAACCTTTTTCAACTGCTTGACATTGTACTGCTGGGAGACTTTTTCAGTGGGTCAGAGGTCCAACTTGCTATAAACTGCATCCTGTCACATCTCCAGTGTATGAGTGCATAGTGTATGAGTGTGAACAGGGCATAATCTTTTCAATGAGAAGCATCCAGGACATCCATACAGTGGATAAGACAGTTCCAAAAGGGCTTATTCCAAACCTTGACTATGCACTATACAATAGCTTTTCAGGCACTTCTACCAGTATACTTGATTGCCAGTTGGTGATGCTCAGTGCATTCCAGGACATATTTTATGAGTGTTTGATACAGTTTCATTGTACTGATTTAGTACAGCTATTTTATCTAAACCTTCCTCATCTACTCTTATTTTACTAATTCATTTGTTACATTTCCCAGAGATACTTTGTGTGATCAAAGTTTGTAATTCAGCTGTCGGTTGAGCATGTCTATGGTCATGGAGCTGCTCCTTAAACTATTAACGTCATTTAAAGTTTGGGTGGGAAAACTGGTAATGAGTCACCTTTAAGGTGCATTTAAATTGCAGCACTTTATACTTGCAGTATCTTGATAGCAACTTAGAAAGAAAGAAATTAATGCAGTGATAATTTTTAATAACTTGAAAAGGCAAGCAAAAGCGATTTCAAAAACCCTGAAAACCAAAGTTAAATAGTAAGCCAATGCACCCTCACACACTCCCACAAGCCACGTTAACCCTGCCTATGTCAGTGCACTATGCCAGTGGGCCAATAACATGGGAAATTAAGTACCCTCTCGTGGCTATTCTGACTTGTGTTTCTACACTACTCGGCACAAATAAGATCATGAGTGTCAAGGACATGGAAAGAAAAACAGCACACACAGAAAGATGGGACACTTCAATCAAAAACTAAAAGCTCCAAAAAGCCGAACCGAACTAAAAGGGCAGAAATGAGATTAGCAGGGACTGCATTGTTGGAAACAGGTGACAGGAGCAGGACAACCTTAAACAGAGGTGTTAAAGGTTTATCCAGGCTTCATATTGTTTCATCATATTGCTTAATGAATCAAGGACATGAGATGTAAATTAACGGAGTACTACAGATTAGAATATGCAGGGATAATGTGACTGATCTTGGTATTTTGGACATGTTCACATTTTATAGTCAGCTAAGTGATGCTATTATTATGTCATCAACTGTATTTCACAGCCACATACATGACATTCAGACAGAAATCTAAAAAAGTACAATAACAATGAGAAAAACCAAGACAGTATGGAGAAATAGAGCACAATAATAGTGAGCAGTTCAAATAAACATCCAACATCTCAGTCATGTTACCTTCTTCATGTTGGCACCCACATAACTCTTGGCCTCCTCCTTGAACTGTGGTAGTCTAAAAGAAAAAGAAAAACCCAAACAATTTAATAAAGACAGTCTTTGGGAAGACAATCTTCTGGCATAAAGCTATCTCTAAGTTTAGATTTAGATTATTGTCCAGGCAGCATTCTTACAAGTACAGGAAAACTCTAAAATTATGAATTACTAACTAAAAGGATATTAATTATGTTGCTGCTGCCATCAAGGACATGTAAATTTTGTCTTTGCCGTTTCATTTTTAATTTTATGATCATCATTTGCGGGTTGAGATGCTAGGTTAAATTTCAGACTGAACTAGATACGGAACAAACTAAACTGGTAAACAATTTTGAATTTGAACAATTTTTGAAACTTGTTACACACATATTTTATAATTACACCTGCAGCTTGGGACACCTGTGAAATGGTAAACAGCTTGTTGGCACTGTTGATTTAACTCAAATTAAATCAACAGTGTTGAATTGATGTGGTGTGAATGAAGCATACATCAGTATTAAGTCCTGAGGTGTAGCCTATTGATATTCTCTGAGCAAATAGCACAAACAATTTCTTTATTCGGTTTCTTGTTGGGTTAAACATGGTGATATAGTTGTATTTTCATTCAACTTGAGAAATTAGATTCCATTGCATTCTTAATGTATTTTGGGTACCTTTTTACCTTGCTAAATGTAATTAGATTATCTAAAACAAATTGTCTTGTCTAAGTTGTCTATCCCGTCATGGCTGCTTACTCAGTTCTTCTATTTATTACTCACAAATTTTCTTCCATGGCATAGCCTATATATGACCAGCAGTACATGTTATATAATTGAGTATAGGTTGACTAAATGTTGTTGTACATCAATTAGCAGAACATTACAGTTTAAATATCAGAACACGGTATGCAAACTATGCCAAAATTAGAGACTTGCCTCAAAGATTGGTTGCTATCTTTAATGTTTTAAATTAATTCTAATTTGGCATTAAATGTTAAGGTCTTACATAGTAGAGGAGAGAAGTAGCTTTAAAGGGGAACTCCACCAATTTTTCACACAGAGGACATAGGGTGTACTACTCAGCACGTGAAAACAGTGATACAGTTCTAAATAAGTAGTGTTCTGGACTTTTGTTAAGTCTGAAAAAAACAGGATAATGTCAGCAGGGTTATCTCACTTTGGGCTTGGAGACCATAAATCTGTAACAGAAAGTCAGAGTGACAAACTGGGGGCATGGAGTTAGACATGAGTGAGTCTAACAAAAAGATACTTTTTGTAGCACTACAGGAAATGTTGGATCCAACATTTTTGGAGCTTGACTCATGCCGGGCAAGTCAGTAGGGCTGCAACTACAAATAATCTACAGATTATTTTAATCAATTATGGTCCATTTAATCAATCATTTGGTCCATGAAATGTCAGCAGATAGTGAAAAATGCCATAAGAAGTTTCTAGAGTCCAAGATGACATCTTCAAATGTCTTGTTTTGTCTGACCAACAAAACCCAAAGAGATTCAATTTACTGTCATAAAACACTAAAAAGGAAACATTTTCACTTTGGAGAAGCTGGAGTCAGTTGATTTTGCTACTTGTTCTTAAAAAGTTACTCAAACATTTAACAAATTATCATAATTGTTGCAGACGATTGATTAATCGACCAATCATTTCAGTTCTAAAGTCAGTATATCTCAGCCTCTACTGCTTGGGCTTTTACAATTTTTCAAGCCTGTCTATTGTGATTCCCCCAACCAAATCAGAGTACCCCTTTAATGTACTTTCTTAACCTAAAACACATGAAAAAACAATACAAAAGGAATGTAGAATGTGTCCTAAGCTGCTTAAGTGGCAATGTCTCGGTGGGTACCTCAATATTTTAAACCTGAACCAATAAAGTTTTCCAGCATTTGATGAGCAATGCTGGCTGCTATTCTCAAGGCATCACACTCAGTGTGTGTGTGTGTGTGTGTGTGTGTGTGTGTGTGTGTCTCTAGGTTTCTGTGGACTCTAAAGCTTTGCTGGAAAATGAGATGTCACCGCCAGTCATGCACAAATACACAGACAAACAAAAAAAGGATCCAGCAGCCCCCCTCCTGACATTAACTCAGCGTTAATAGAGTGTTGTCTTGTGAGCACGATTATTGGATGATCTGTGGGTCCAACAGATTAACATGCTTAATACTTTCAGCAGGCAATCTAAGACTCCTTCTGAGCTGCTGCTCATTATTCTCTGATGGGGGGTGGAGGGGGGCAGCACAGACCCTCTCACATCTCTATTATTCAAGGTCTGTGGACAAGTGGGGGCTGGGGGTTGAACATGAGCAAAATGAGATGTGGGGCGTGTGTGTGTGTGTATGTGTATGAGCAGTATCAGAAGGATGTAGTAAAAAGCCCACACTAAAATCTCATGTTCATGCACAGGGATGCCTCTGTTTATGACTGTGGCTGCCGTGCTTTTCTATTTCCAGGCTCGCACAGTAAAATCTTCTTAGAGGACATGATAACAAGGTGCCATAGTCCAAGAGTCCTGCCAATAAATAAAAACAGGCCAAGAATGCTTGGAGAGAGTGTCAGTGAATGGTGAGCTTGGCAAAAACCAAAACTGAACTTCACTGCAGGGAACATAACCCATCACTTTGTGACAAATCCTGCATTAAATAGTCCTGGTGGAGACTTGCACACCTTCAGACAGGAGGTGGATAACACCATAACTTCATTTAAATCTCTGTTTGTTCTCCAGGTGTGCTCCTTCACATTCAGATGAGCAGAAAGCTTTTTTTATTGCTGATTTTCCTGATTGCTTCTGTCTGGGATTGCTGGCGATGCTAATTCAGTATGTGTACCTGTGCATGTTTTCGTAGGTATGCTTCTTAGTATTTATGGGGCAGGAAGCTTTGCTGTTGAACCAGAGACCAGCTTCATCTATATGCAGATCATGCAGTGTGAAGCTCAATTGGCTCATCCGCTTGTCTGTGACTGAATGTGACTGGCACTCTGATGCCTCTAGACAGGGTGATTTCAGTGGAGGGGGGTGTTGATGGGAGGAGAGGAGCTCTTATGCTAAATGCCAAAGGAGAAATCATGTTATGGCATTAGTGAATCAGTGGCCCATTGACCCTGTGCACAGTACAAAATGAAATTCATGAGCTTCAAGGGGAAAAATGAAGCCTGAGAGACAGACATATGCAGAAAACCATTCATCTATAATCCAAAGGTGATGGAGGAGTGCAGCAGCAGCCTGCTCTTTTTCTGTGGTGAGACAACTTAATATTTGGGATTTAAAACTACTCTTCACTTTTTTTCACTTTGAAACAGCATTCATGCTTCAGTTCTAGCCAAGAAGTGTTTTGATTAGTTTATCTAAAAAACAGCCGCTAAACAAGCATCATATTTAAACAAGCAAACAAGTATAAACTGGGTCTAAAGACTGAGGTACATCCAAACACAAAAGTCTACCTTAATACACTCATCTTCATCCACCACTGTCCCATTAATTTACCTGGAGAACAGTAGCTGCACCATGTCAACCAGTGTATGTTCAGCTGATTTCCTGAGGAGCTCTGCAAGAAGAGAAGAGAAGAAACTATTAAAATGAAACAGACTGAAATAGAGAAGACATTAGAGACAGAGAATCATTTAGAAAAACTTTCGGGGGAGTCTAGGCGAGACAGAGTTAATAGAGCAGGAGTTCTCTGGCAGAGAGTTTAAACTGGGAGTAGGTTTATGCAGGCTGTTCAAAATTGCTATGAATTATTTTATTAGAAAAGTATTTTTTGTGCTGTCATTCTTTCTCAATTCAACCGTTTTAATGCCAAGAAGAAGACTACATGTATGCACACCTAAGAGTAATCAGCGTACTGCTTGATTATGAACCTCACCAAACAGATTAAATAAGATGTGTAGCATGAGAGATAAATGGAAATTCCTTTCAAAACCAACCACATCCAAACAGTACTGGTCCTAATAAACGTTTCAAAGTCCTTCTTTTTTAAAGCAGTGCTTCACAACGTTTTGGCTTGTGTCCCCTTAAAACAAAGCAATACTTATGACCCTTCATCACAGGCTTTAGGGTTAAGCTGAGGGAGTTGCTCTTGTTCTTGCTTGTTGGTTTTCAATCATTTTAGACACATTAGGGGGGGAAATTTTGGGTGTTTTACAATATATAGAAAAGGTTAGAGAATAGTCTTAAAAAAAGGTCAGATATTTTTGATTGTATTCCTATCCTATCCATGTCATCACATGAACCTTCAGATTTATCTTGTGACCCAGGAGTTGTATAAATATGTAGTATGAGTAAAAACAAGTACAGAAAAACATCTTAAAATATCTTTGTGAGTCTTACTATAAATGACTACCATATCAGAAATTGTGTTTGATGTGACTCACCACTTAGACGCATCTCGAAGCAGATCCTGAAGCAGGACTGCATGATTTCACAAACAGACTCGTTGGTCAGATGGGCTCCAACTGGTGTCAGCAGCAGAGTCCTCAGGACCTGAAACACAGCATAATACGACTGTACTAAAATCCACAGTCACGTCAATCAAGTTCAGTAAAAAGTAACTGAGAGAAGGACGCTGAAAATAATTATGTGTATACTGGAATTGTCAAGTGAAATCATACTACTACTTACTCTGCTACATGCGTGTTATGTTATCCAGCACAGAAAAAGTCTGCTCAAAAACAAAGAGCTCCACAGCTCTGATTAATAAGCATTGCAGGCACACAAAGAGGAACTTGAAAAATGTGTTGTTCGTTTATTTTCTTATGGCAAAACAATTAGAGAACAACTCATGACAATAATTTGCCTTTCTTGTTTGCATGCATATGCAAAATATATATCTTGTGTTTTAGTAATTTCATCCCACTCTACTTGTGACCCTTGTTTCAGAGAAGTATACATTTATAACCATACATTTATGTTGAGGCCCCAGAAAATAACCATGAACTTAAATGTATTGAAAGGTCTCAGTTATGGGAAGGCTGCTGTGCCATATTGGATTAACTTGGACAGGGATTAAGAAAACATGGACTTCTTTAATCAAGTCCATCAGCTCAGTGGAAAACCAGTGTAGTTACTAGTAAACATGTTGTACCTGTAGAATTTTCATAAGTACGACTTCATCACTGGCAGGGTCTGTTCCCACAAATCTAGCGTGTGTCACTGCATCTGCCATGTTCTCAATGGCCTCTGCTGCTGCTTCATGGTTAGCATCTGCAAACAGACAAGAACAAACAGAACAAACTTGATTAGTTTGATAATGAGAGCTTTTAATAGGAAAGAACACTTAATGGAAGCTATATTACTAAGGGTAGCTGGAGTCTCAGATTTGAGACTGATTGTGCACATGGACAATTTGGCAAATGATTTTACATTCGTAACTCAAATGAAATCATGTTTGCAGCTGAGTCAGAGTCATTAAGTGTGGAATACATTTCATGGCCACTTTTACCAGGTACTTCTCTACAAGCATGAAAGCCAATATAGCCATAAATTCAACATTTATAAAGCCTATAAGATTCAGGTTTTGGCAACACTGTCATAGAGGTTCAAATTAACTATTTGTTTGTTGTTGAAGTCATAGTTATTGCATGGTGGGGCTGAATTCGACTGCATTATACTGAAAGGTGCTTCAAATCTTTTGTCCATATCATTTACAGACAGAGCAAAAGCAGAACATTGAAAGTATAAAGTATAAACAAAAACTACACATTAGGAGTTTCAGAAAAGGTAGAATTCAGAGCTCAAATGTTCTGTTGATCAGTCAATTGACAGAAAAAAAAATTGCAATGTTTTGATTAAAAAACTGTTTCATTTTTTAAGCAAAAATGGCAAAAGGTGGTGCCAGCTTCCCAAATGATGCAATTATTTTCTTCTATGATAGTAAACTGAATATCTTTAGGTTTTGGACCGTTTATAGACACCATCTTGGAACTTGTGGATTGCGGACTGTGGGACAATTAGAGAAAATAATTGGTAGATTAATCACTAACAAAAATAATTATTTCCAGCCCTAAATGAAGTGTGCACCAGCCCTGTGTGTGTGATGGAAACCTGCTCCAAGTTTTTCAGTTCCTTTTCTGAATGAAATTCAGGTAACTGAAACAACTGTGTCACCTATGACATAAAACACATCAGAAAGTGTCGCCATTCCATTGGTAATGTAAATGTAGGCTGAGTAAGACATAACATCTAAGAAGTGGAGGTAATGATTGTTAGTTCAATCAGTAACCAAGAGCATAGCTCCAACAGCTCAGTACATAAACAAAACTAGACAAAGCTAGTACGGTCTGTCCACATTGTCCTTCAAACCATGGGATCTAATGACCAGATGTGACCTTTAGTTGGAGGCAGGCTGGGACAAACTGGCTGTCAGAGCAACAGGAGCCAGTGTTTTTGAAACCTGAGTGGCTGGACAGCTATCTGCCTGGAGCCAGCCCGTTTTCATTTCCCATCATCCTCAGGAGCAGCACTTCATTAACTAATAAGCACAGGGGAAAGAGAGGGGAGTGGAAGGACGGAGGGAGAGATGGAGAAAGAGAGGGGCAGATGAGGATTTTCTAAGTAAAATGACAATGCAACCCGTCAATATTAAGACGCTGATATGTAGAAAAGATAGGCAGCACTGGGTTTAAAGTGACACTGAACCTTTCTGAGTGAGCATGTGATTACTAATAGAAATCTGATAAAGGATAAATCATGTTACTTCTTAAAAAACTACCCACTTAGCAAATGTTTGAGATGTTTGAGCAATTTGCGGCTGTTGTGACGACTGGGACTGCAGATAGTATATCAGCCAGAAGCTGGTTCAATGGCTGAGAACTGGTTTAAGTGTGGTTGAGGTCGTTGAGACAAAGCAATGCCAACATCCCTCAAGAGGCAAGGGCGACAATAAGCATGGAAGTTGTGTGGAAAACATCCAACGTCCAGACATAGAAACTGGAGCCACAGGGGGATCCAACAGAATGTCAGAAGTGATATAAAACATTAATCCTTCTCTTGGCACACAGTCTATACAAGGGGGGGTGGGGGTGGGGGGGTTGTTAAAATAACACTGAGGAAAAGAGAGACTCCATATGTGTGTCTGTGCCTGAGGGTATGTGGGCAAAGTCAATAAGGGGTTGAACCAGCTGGCACATAAAGCAGTTTAAGTAATATCAAACTCTGGTCACAAAAATCAAAGACACGGCATGTGTAAGTGTGAGCAGAAAGGACAGAGTGGCTGCTTTTTAAGCATGCTACACACAAAAAGCTCTCGAACTGCACTCTGCATGAGGGCCAATACATCTTTAGAAACCAAACAAAGGGACTGCTGTTTTTTCCATGGTCAGAGGAGAAAATGAGTTTGTTCACCTGTTCATCTTCTGAATAGCACAAGATCACCTTTCAGTCAGACTGCTCTGCTCCTAGCTTTAGCTACACAGTTGGTGTGAACACTGAGTTTTCAGACCCTATTGTTGGTGTTTGCATTTCCTTGTCCAAAGATGTAACAAATATGATCTCTGGGATGTCTTTGGTTCCCAAAACAAATCCAGGAAAAAACAGCAATCATGTTGTCCAAGTTCTTTAGTTTTTTCAACTAATAACAAAACAAAAAGAAAACTAAAATACACATCTCTCAAAGGAAAACCACATCAAAACTGAGAACATGGAGTAAGCTACATACCGACATTATATTGAGGTTTGCTTGTAATCGTTCAACTCCTTTTTTGTCAGTTTTCTCACTCTCTGGAGGTTTGTCAATGTAGACTGTGTGGATTGCAATCCCTTTAACCTTTTTTTTTCCATTTTAAATTAAAAGGGGTATTCCAGCTATTTAATATTTTATTTCCATAAAGGCAAGGAACCTGCAAGAGGGAAATTTTAAAAAGCCCAAGATAACCTTGATGAAATTATTGGGTTTTTTCTTCTTTATAAATAAGGTGTCAGTTAACTTTGCATTTTTTAAAATTATCATTTTTTTGCCCTTTCTCTTGTTTTTTCTACTTTATTTTCATAGCTTTATGTGTTTTCTTTACATACGGTTTGTGTGGACCTTCTCACGGGTCAAATTGTTTTCCAATTAATTGCATTACATGTTCTTGAAAGAGAGAGCTCACTGCTGCCATACATATTGTTGTGAAGGCTTCACACAAAAATGCTTACACAGTTTTATCAGTCTAGTATCTAAAAATATAAAACTCACCAAAGTGCTTAAGACAGTTGGTGATTTTTCTGTCGTTTTAACTATTAGAGTGCCACCTTTTTCTTGGATTTGTTTTGGATTTCTTTTGCTGTGAAGTCTTTTTCCTTAGATTTTCAGTCTGTGGGTTTGGATTAGGAGGTGGTGCTCTTTTCTTTTTTACACTACATGTAACACTGCTGCTCATGCTAATTATGTACTTCATTATTTAATTATAACCAGTACTTTAATGAAGAATAACAATTTATTCAGGCCTAAATCACAGGCAGGCTACAGCTGTACTCTAAGCTCATCTCTTCTGGCAGTGGCTGCTGCTTAAGCCTCAGCTGAGCCTCACTGTGAGCCCTATGTGGGCTGGTGACCATGCGGCTGCTAGCAGCACAGTGAGGGGCTTTGCTGACTCTGCTGGGCAGGAGAAAGAGGGAGCAGGGGAGGAGAGATGAGCACTGGGAAAAGAGAGGATAGAGCAGAGATCTGGATATCTGTCAGCACTGAGGCTTAGTTTACTGCTCCCTCCATGCCAGTAGACCTCAGGCCACAGGCTGAGAGGAATTACCTTGCACTAAATGAAATGGGTGAGTGAAATGACTGTGTGTGTGTGTGTGTGTGAGTGTGTGTGTGTGTGTGTGTGTGTGTGTGTGTGTGTTGGAATGGTGGTGGACTCTTGGGCCCTAGGCAAGAAAAAAAATTTTTTTTAATAAGAATGGTGCAGAAGTCATGTTGGCGGGACAAGGGTGAGAATGTTCACATTGACACACCAAAGGGTAGGATCATATTCAACGCAATACCAGGGATGAACACAATTGCCTGCTGGAGACGATTTCCTTAGGGGGATGATAGTGTAATATGTGCAATCCTAAACTGACCCTAAACGTCAACACACCCCATCCTTTGCTGACAGCTTACAAGCCATAAAATGGTAAGATGACTTATTCAGTAGTATCACAAAAGCAATATTACGTCCACTTGCAGAAGTATATCCAAAAGCATCTGTCTTACATACAGGTAATTAAAATAAACAGATTTGAAAAGGAGGTATCATGTGCAAACCTAATGCTTAGTAACATTGTTTAAGATAATCTGAAGCAGAAGTGATAGCCAGGAAAAGTGTACATCAGAGACTAAAAGTCAGATTTTTGAGTTATGTCCTTGCCAGAAGATGGCAGTACTTGACAAGACCAACACTGTTGTAATTTCTGTCCATTTACCACTCATATCCACTCACTATCATTAAGGCAATGCCAGTTTTATAAATTCTAACTTCACTTGTGAGAAGTATTTGACATGTACTGATAACTAGTCAGTCCAGTCTTCAGACCTTCCCTTGGAGTCTCAAGAGATATAGTCTTATTGTCAATATGTTTGTAATTATTATTATTATTAATGATTTACATGATTTGCTTTGAAAGAGAATTATGGGAACTCAATGCAAATTAAAATAACAACCAAGCCTATGTGTTTTAAACAGTACCATTTTCCCACTGTATGGATTATGATTTTACTTAGGTAGCCCGAATGATTAAACTGACTTGCACTGCCAGAGTAAAGTATATTCTTAGTATATTAGACACTATTATTGCATTGTATCTTTGTATATTCAATACATATATAGTTAGTTAGGGTTAAGGTTAGAGCATAAGGTAATTGTTTCATGATTTTTGTGATATTTTGCTTCTAATCTACCTCCTCGCTTTGGTGATTTATATGACTTTGCTGCTGTAACATTGCATTTTTCCATTAGACTAAATCATTAATTAGCCAGTTAAGAAAAAAATCTATCTATCTATCTATCTATCTATCTATCCATACATCCATATATCCATGCTGTCTTACTACCTTCCCAGCTCTTGAGTTGCAGCTGTCAAACAAGTAAAATACCCAGATACAATGGCAACTATGAGCAAAAAAAAAAAAAAAACAGAAAACAGACAGGATAATGCAACACTGACCTTTAAATGTACTTTTAAAACACATGACAAATCTGTTATGTGTTTGATATTCTTCAAGAACAAAATTTAGAATTACCATGGTCACTTAAAATAAAACAGAAACCAAAAATTGGCATTTGACAGTGAAAAGGGGGTACTATTTAAGAAAAGTCACTTTTTAAAAACTCATTGGAAAGCTATGCCATTGTTTGCTGTTACAGAGATGACTATGGAGTCACTCCACATTTTCATGAAAAAAAAATATGTCTTTAGTCTCCTCTGAGAGCTTCTGACACATTCTTCAGATCAAGTTTCAATACTCTTTGAACTCGCATTCAATATCACATGCTCATAGCCCCATCGCCCCCACTACTAGAAAAAAAATGCATGCATGGCAAAGTAAAACAGAGGAGAGTCAAGTGTTTTAATAGGTTGCTGGAGACTTTGCACTGTATTTGAGGAACAAAAGTTAAATTAAGATGCAGAGGGTTAATAAAGTTGTCGAACTACTGTCATATTTCTTCATCTTTACGCGAGGAGAGTAAGAGCCGCTACCTTGAGAGCAACCAAGCTGCATTGGCACATTTGTGTACCCCTTACAACAATGCCGATGAGATGCTGGTGGTGGTGAGATGGCGTCAGGATGGGGGTGGTGGGGATTAAGGGAGCTGGTGTCAGGTCTGGAGTGACAGACAGGCTCCGGGCCTTGAGGTGATTTGTGACATGACCTTGGAACAGATATTTGGTAGTCTGAAAAGTACCATTTAATGTTGGTCTTCAGTTTGAACGAGGATCCAATAAATCCCAAACTCTCATATGTTCCAAACAATGTTTCACTTAGATGTGCAGAAGATTTCATTTTAGGGAAATTTCAATTCCAATATGAAATCCTGAAGTTGTTCATTCTAACGTAGTTAAAAGAAAACCACAAACTATTTGAAAAGACCTAGAAATGCAAGGTACATGCCTAGAAAATTGTACTTGCAGTGTGCAATTTTCCTGAAAGCTTAGGCTCTTATTTAGTTCAGCAATGACTGCAGCTGTTTTGACAGCAATGTAACATTGACTCAACTCCTGCTATTCAGACTAACATCTGGTGATGCATGCTCATTTCACACTTAACAAAACAACTGGCAGACACTGGGACATAGTTCCATGATGGGACTAATGAGGACAGGCAGTCCTGACCGTATGCCAGCATAAGTCAGCTTCTGCATAGACCATTCCTGGCATTCTTGAACTGACCTGACGATCAGCAACATAGATGGCCAAAACATAGCTTCCCAATGGAAAACTAAGAACTGTCGAATGTGAAGTAAAATGACAAATAGGCTATCCAACCTGATTTCAATTTACCAGTGAAAATATTTGCATAACAATATTAAATTCCCATGGATGTACCTTTGACCACCGATTTCAGTGGCACTCTGGAATGTTACACCAAGTGATTGATGACGATATATGCTTTGAACAGTTTGACCCCATCTAATCTAGTATTAACATGTGGTCTGTATCTGGATAAAACATCTGGATAATTGGTGAGGATGACAAATTATAATAGTTGAAGACATCCATAGGCTTCATTTCAAAACCTTGCTGGTTAGGCTAATGCCAATGGAGAAGCTTGCTAGCACTAGTACTAGTTTGGCTACCTCTGTCTGACACATGATCCATTTTGCACATTTTAGTGGCCCTGAGTCTCCAAAAGCGATGCTACTGTATGTGCTTACTTTTTTCTCTACAGGGGAAGGGCTCATCTGTAACTTTTGGAGGAGCTGGAGTTAGATGAACTTGGGTGACCTGAGCCTTTTTTCCTAAGAATGTGACCAAACTGTACAGATGTCACTAACAGTGGGCTGAGTTCTACACCTTGCATTAATATGCATTTTCATGCAGCCTCTGGGGCTGAAAAATATAACCACCACGGAAGCACCAAAAGCTGCAGTTCTTTGAAAGGCCACTTGAGGTAGGCTCCAAAAGAAAGTCAATTGCATTTGGCCCCCGTTTTAAAATGCCCAACTTTTCAGGAGAGGAAAACATGTTTACACTGGGTGTCCCGGACGAGTTTCTCGGGGGGGAGACATGGGGTTGATCTAAGCTAACAATGCTAACGGGAGCGAATGGTAGCCACAGATATTAAACTGGCATGCACCAAAGTCAAAGTGTATTGGAGAAGTGATATAATTTGTGGTGTGAATATTTTTAAAGAAAAGACATCTGTGTGAGGTTGGAAAATAAAGGTCCGCTATATTAGTTAACTGACATTATGTAATCTTGCCATATGGGCAATGTAACGTTAACTTAACGTTATGCTAAACTTGTGAAGATAAATCAAAAAGTGTTGAACTGTGTGAAAACACAATAAAGTGTTCACTTCAAAATACTAATGTCACATCTTAGCATGTTTACAGACATTAAGCCAGATCTTGTTATTGGTTGGTTATATACCATAACCAGTGGCATAGTGGGCCGGTACCACAGGGTTTAGTCGCGAGTTTGATAGTTTCAAGCTCGGTGGCCGTGGTTCATCAAACAGGCTTCATTCAGTTCCACCCTCGCTCCACCTCTTTGTCCATATTTGGATTAACCAGAGTTAGGCAACATCACCAAGATGGCAGCGCCCTACAACTGGCTCTTCAGAAATCTACGGGTGACGTTACAGAGACTACGTCCATGTCTTATAGAGTCTATGGTTTTTCCTTAATAAAAACACCTCCGTCATCCATATAATATATCCAGATACAGAATGTATGTTAATTAAAGGTGAAAATTGGGTCTATAAGTCTGCATAAGCACTTCAGGTTCTTGGACCTGAACCATGTTAATTTTCATGTTCCATTTTCAGAAGGAAACATGCTGGTTCTCACCACTTAATGTGTTTATAAAACTTTGTCAAGTTTTTGACTGGTATTGTAGATACCTATGCAGGAAGATGGTAGTTAAAACTAATACTGCAAGTATTAGTATTGCATTAAGTAATCCACCTATAAAGACATTGTGGAGGCATCTGCTTTTGAAAACATACAGTAGATGTTGGTATATTTAGAAGGTAAAACTTCACCTATAGATCATACACATAACTAATGTCAAAATGTCTTACCAATAAGGCCGTAGGAAAGGAACTTGTTCACAGAGGTAAGAGCAAGGCCTGTGATTGGTCCAGTGGTGTCCTCGGAACGGACCACTTCAAGGAAGGGCCTCAGAAAAATGTTGGGTTCAACATCTGACAGCTCTGAAGAAGGAAACAGACACACACACAACAGTCAGTCACGTAAACATACGCTATGACATCTTGTAAATCTAACTGTGTCATTATACCAGTTTGAATCTGCGACTGTCGCTCACATCTAATGCACTGTACAGGACAGGACGCAGCTTGACAATACACAGTTCGAGACACTTTTGTCCTGATCACAAATGCAATTCAAGGAAAATACAAAAAAGATTTTTTAAAAAAGCATTTATAGAGAGCCAAAGTGAAACTGGAACTTTCTGGAAATTTCTGTTCCTGAAGTAATAAAACCTCATTCAAAATCCCACAGACATTTGTAATTATTGCTGATAACTGAAACTAGAATTACCACCTCACAGTTATATGCCTTCAGCAACAAGTCAAGTCGCAGTTTACATCCATATCTGTCCAAACTTATATATGTAATGAAGACTTTGATGAATTTAATAAAAAGGTATATAGTGTATTTGTTGGAAGTCATCACTACATTGATATGTATGATTCCAGTAAATAATTACCAGTGAGAAATGTGCTGTCTTCACATAGAGACTATGTAGAGGACCAATAGAGAGCTTTCTAACATGGTGCAACAACAATCACCTGAAGCTTAATATCAGCGGAACCAATGAGCTTGTGGTGGACAACAACGCTCCAAATATGGATGTTGCTGCAAAGAAGCTACAATTCTAAAATGTAGATGCTTCAAACACATCTTCAACCCAGCAGCACAGAAGATCTATACAACCACCATAGCTTCAGGGTTGGCACCCAAGATTAGTGCCACCAATTCAGTAGCCAACCAAATGTGAAATGTGGTCACAATTTCCTCATATTCTTATATTCATATTTACATTTATATGTATATTTAAATGAAGAGTTCAACATTTTGGGAAATGAGCTTATTTCCTTTCTTACCTTAAGATAATAACTATTACATGATATAACTATTCATAGCATTTTCAATATATGGATGAGTAGAGCACGATGGATGGATGAAAGGAGAAACAGCTGACCTGGCTCTCTCCAAAGCTCAAAAATACACTGACCAAACAAGCGGCAACCTTCGGGGATGAACAAAGCCAACACTTAAGTGCCAAAAACTGCAGTTCTTCAAAATGGCCACTTCAGGCTGACTCCAAAAACCAGTCAGTCCCCATACACCCCCATATTAAAATATCAAACTGTACAGCAAGAATAAACATGTTTACAGTCTGGTACAAAAAACAATTTTGGTCTCAATAACTAATTTTCCCTTTCATGACAATGATAAAGGGGGTGAATTGTTAAATGTCGCACTCATTTAAAATTTACTAAGGCCTAAAGTTATGCATAAATAAGGGCACTTTGAGTGACAGCTAGCTGCTAGCTAAAGGTCTCACCTCAGCTAATTCAAGTCACCGATGTTCGGTTTGTGGCCGCATTTGTGGTGTTGGTGCCTTTTGGACAATAGTTCATGCAAATAGTGGACAAATAATATGACTTGCTGGGTGGTTAATTGTTAGTAATAGTTATTTACAGACAAAAAGTCTGTTTTCCAGTATTTTTTGTTAACTAGCTAATTAGCCAGCTAATGAATTAGTATTGGGTAAGCCCTCAAGCAAGATGCCCAGCTGTCAGTATCTTGGTACGGGGCATGGTTCTAGAAATAACATTGATAGATATTGCAATATATTGACAGCCCACAAACCCAAACTTCATTATTTTTATTAATGTAATTACTAAAACAGGTATTTCAACTTTATTACACTTGAGAAACCAACTGATTGTGATTGGCCGTACGGCTGTATTTCAAGAAGAATTGTGCAAAGTAGCATATGTAGGTCAGTACCACAGGGTTAGCCAGCGAGCAATGCAGAGTAGCATATAGGCTAGCTTGTTAGCCACAGCTAGCTTGTTAGCTTCAAGCTAGGTGGGCATGTTTCAGCAACTAGGCTTCATTCAGTGCACTTCAGTTCCACCCACCCTCCACTTCTTTGCCCATTTTTGGATTAGCTTTTGGATTAGATGGATGAAATCACAGAGACTACGTCCATGTTTTATACAGTCTATGTTACCAACATCTGTAAAGATCACACACCTACACCCTGCATTTTGTTTGTTTAATAACTAGATGTACAGAATTGTAAAAACAACAATTTGATTTTCAGTTTGTTTGTGCTACAGTTGATAAAATGTGGTCATTTCAGGTGGCACAATTAGCAGTCACTGGCTATACATGAGAAGCTTGCTTTTGTCTACATCTGTCTCAGAAATTACTACTAATAACAAGTGGCAAATCTGCCACTATTAAGCGCCAGAAATGCCACTGACTTTGGCGGTACCACGACTTTTCTTCTAGCCCCACCATGAGATTGATATTCAGCAAAATTTCTCAGTACCTACTAATGAGCTGCCGTAAAATTTGGTTCAGACATTCATTCTTTCTACAGTTTGAACTGTAGTGACTCAGGTAATCCCTTTACTTTCTATTCATTAGGGTTAAGTTCAATTTGTCCAATAATCTGTTTTATTAACAAGTATATGCAAAACTAATACAACTTCCATCAGCCAAAAAGACTTTTTGTTAAGTGCTAGTAGTAATGTAGTAGCAGTAGCAAATGTTAGCATGCTAACACAGTAAACTAAGACAGTACCCAACATTATACCTGCTAAACATGAGCATGTTCAAATTGTCATTGTGAGCATGTGAGCATGCTGACATTAGCACTCTTATATAGTCTCACAGAGCTGCTACTATGGATGAAGACTCTTGTTAAAAGGAGTAATTGGACTGGACCCATTTTAACTATATTTTAAAACAGTTCACAATAGAAAAAGAAAACAAAAAAAATAGAAATAGTAGAATGAAGAGAAAATGTACAAGGCTTGAGTGTTTGACTACAGCAGTCATAAAATTCAGACCTTTTTTAAAAATTCAAATCATGATAAATTTCCTTCAGTAAATAAAAATCTTAACTAATGAGCCATTAGATGACTGACCTTGATGAAATATCAGCTATCACAAGCCAACTATAATCATCAGCACTAGAATCAATAAGCCACACCAATCCTACAGTTTATTAAATCCAGCTGCAGTGCAAGATGCAGCAGATCTTCCTCTTTAATCGGTTCACAAAGAAGGGAGCTTCACTGGGCATTCCACTCTGGGAAACCACCTTTGGCCAATCCACCCTAACTTCAACAGTCTCTTTCTCTAGAGAATTCAGAGAGAAAGGGGGTCAAGAGGGGGAAGCAAAAACACAAAACAGGTAAAACAACAACAGAGAAAATTACTGGAGTCACGAACACCGCTGGGAAATGTTGTGCCAGAGGAGTGCTTGCCACAGCAATACCATGAGGATTATGGCTTTCTTAAGAGCAGCTCCACTCCAGACAAGAAAAAACAACTTGGACATCAAAAGCGCCGAGGAGAGTGTCCAACCAATTTCCAAAAGTGCACATGTGACCGTTGTGCATTAGTGTGTGATATCCAATACCCCTACAGCTTGTTTAGAAATCAAATATGAAATAATTTGGAAATTTACACAGTCCCTTTATCAGCCGCCAGGTCACTTTTCGGCCTCACCTTCAAAAGAAAATCTCTTGCTTTCTGCTTTACTGAATATTTTTTCATCTGGTGTTTTATTTTAGTTATTGTTAAATCTGAAAGCTTGGAGCAGTTTTGGTTTAAAGCGTCAAGGGTGACACAGAGTGTAAATTTAGAAACGAGTGCACAAAGAAAAAAAGGAAAAAGCTTTTTCCTGATGAAAGATATAATAAAAATATAAACTCAGTGAATAAACTTAACATAAACTAAATGAACTACGTAAAAAAAAAAAAAAAAAAAAAAAAATCAGAGTTTACAGAGAGTGAGATAGCTCTGTTGGTTCAATCTATCCATCAGCTGCCAGAAAACTTTTTAAAGAGGGTTTTTGTGACCCATTACTTTACAGTGTAGTAAGGGTGGAAGAAGGGTGCTCAAATGAATCTGTCAATAGACCCTGATAAAGACTTCATCAGATGCGATCACCCTGTAAGTGCTATGGCTGCGTTCCCAAAGACCACAGATTGGAAAACTCAATTGTGTTGTATTGATCCGGCTGGCCATTGGTGAACACAGGGCTGACTGAAGCGTCTGTCGGTGGCCACCGCCAATTTTCTTATATAAAGTCTAAATACAGGCTCTGTACTTCAACTCAATCTCCGGGGCTTGTGGAGTGGAGTGAAATAAATAACGACGGCTGCGGCCATGAGGCAATCATTCTATAACCAGGTTAACCTCTGGCTGACATTGATCAAAAAAAAAAAAAAAAAAAAAAACCCCACAGGATTAAAGCAGCTCACCCAAGCGTGCATGTTGCCATCTCAGGGCTGGGTTGGCTGGGTACAAGTCCTGATTTAAGAGTGCGTACAAGTCCAACTCAAGTTCAGCTTAATTGGAAAAAAAAGAAGTATGTGAAATGAGCCCATAACGATTCACCATGACCCTAATCCTATCTACCTTTACCATACTGGATCCTAGCTCCTTCTTTCTGCTTGGAGCTGTAGTGAGAGTATCCAGCCATGTGTGGATTACCTCTCCAAATGACCCCAGAAAAAAGAGAGAGGGAAGGCGGGGGTGAACCTTTGCCCCCAGGAGAGCACCTCGGGATGAGGCCGACTCACCGCAAAACAGAAACCATCTTTAACACATGCACATCAATTGGCACTGGAGCAGAAAAGGCTTACAACACAGACAGCAACAGAAGGAGATGAATCTGAGCTGCAGACGTGCCTTATTGTCCAGACAACAGGGGAAAAATGCACGAAGAACATGAAGAAATTAAACACAAAGAATATATACACCCAACTAGGCCATCTCAATTGAAAACATGAACATTTCAATGTGAAGTCTCCAAAGACCTTTGCAAGGCTTTCTAAGCAGATGCAAGAGTTACACAAAAAAGCCTGTCTTCCCCAGAATCACATGGTAGATGAGCTTAGCACAAGATGCAGAAAAGTGCTTTTAACAGCAGATACATCAAAAGAGAATATGACAGTATAACGCTGCGTTTTTTTATTTCTTCATGTCACCAGTGACTGTTGCTGAGTCTCATCTAACATATTTTTTATATTGTATACTATATTATGCTATATTCTGTGCCTTTCTATACATCTCCAGAGAGAAGTGGAACAGACCAAAAGAGCATTTGGAGTATGTAAACAAGCGGTCAGTGCCTTCTTCCTTGCTTGACAAAGAAGAGAGACCTGGTAGCAGAGAAGAGCTCAAACAACACCAGCACAAGATGGTCACAGAGTCGCTACAAGATGGGGGGTCACGTCAAAAGACGGGAGAGAGTGTGCTGGAGCAAGAGAAGGCCATTGCACTGCTAAACAAAACAAACAGTGGTGGTACCAATTGAGCATCATTATAATGCCACAGCCCACCTGAGTATTGTTGCTGACCATTTATGACCACAGTACCCATCTTCTAATGCCTACTTCCAGCAGGATAAAGCATCATGTCACAAAGCTCAAATAATCTTAAACTGGTTTCTTGAACATGACAATGAGTTCACTGTACTCCAATGGCCTCCACAGTCACCAGATTTCAATCCAACAGAGCAACTTTGGGATGTGGTGGAACGGGAGATTTCCATCATGGATGTGCAACCGAAAAATCTGCAGCAACTGCATGATGCTATCACGTCAGTAGGGACCACGATCTCTGAGGAATGTTTCCAGCACTTTGTTGAATCTATGCCACAAAGAATTAAGGCAGTTCTGAAGGCAAAAGAGGTTCCAACCCGGTACTAGCAAGGTGTACCTAATAAAGAGGCCGGTGAGCGTATGTCAAAAAGGATAAGCAAATGATCACATTCTGCTTTATTTATGTTTTACACAGCACCCCACCCTTTTTTGGAATCAGGCCTGTACAGTGATACAGGCCTCTGCTTCAACTGCCTTACCATCTACATTTTCTACTGGATTTAGCATCTGACTTTTTGATAATGACTCAAGCAATCTTATTTTTTAAAACCTTTCGCCTTAAACCTTAAGTTATCATCAACCATGTGTCCTATGCCAGCGTATATCCTGTTGAAAAATACTGTATCCTGGTGGCTGGCACAATTTATGGGGCTTTCAACTGACCTATTTGGTGGGGTTGATAAGAACTCTGGTGTGGTGTGTTTGCCTGTTAGGTTAAATTCCTTACAACTGCTTTGAAATGTGTCAATCAAACTCTGGAGCTAAGTAAACAACAGGGCAGAAACCTTTCTAAAACAATCAGTGTCTATGTGCTTCCAAGCAGACTCTAGTGTGGTTCATTTGTGCTGTGAAAGCAAAGCACACCAACCATAGGATACTGTAAAGATGTGATATTAGTATGAATTCAAAAGTTAGACTACTTTACATCTATGGCATAGAAGCTGTTAAGAAAGCAATCCCCTGAGCAATTTGCATATCAACAACCAATATAACTATCTATCTATCTATAACTATGCAAGATAAATTGGTAACCATGGTAGCACATATGCACATCAAATGTGGCCAAGTTAAAAAGAGTTTTTAAAAAGAAGTGTTATGTGAAATATTACAGTACAAGACATTTTTTTATCCTCCTGTGTCTACCTGTTCAGCTATTTGAGCTCTATATAACATCAGAGGAATAAATTATTTTTTCTGAAACATCAAGTAAAGTGTTGCATAACGTCCTGTTAGTCACCAAAATTTGATTTCCTCACATGTCTTATAGCTCTGACATCACCATAGATGTCCAATGAATGAGTTACGTGACTTCATGTTGACAGCTTTTGAATTGTTTGTAAGGAGTCACTGTGAAGAAGAAACCAACCAAAACTAATAGGTAATAGCTTTTTGCTTTTCTTAGCCTGGAACAAGTGACCTGTATGATTATAAGATTTACTGAACATTTATATCATTATATATCTTTTACGGATTGTGTGCCATGGACTTTACTTGTTTCTGGTGTCTGGCTAAAAAAAGAAAGCATCTACAATTTGTTGATGGTAATTGTGTAACAGTGCTTCTAGACAATTTGTTCTGTGAAATCCTTTGACTGCTAAATACATAAATATTCAATGGTGGTTCTGACACAGCCAGACATGTTTAAACAAAAAAAAAAAAAGAAGCAGAAGAAATCTGTAAAGAAACAACTTTGTCCTGCTGTTACATCTTGCAGTATACACTTGTGTGCATGGCACATACAAAAACATCTTAACCTGCACAATGATATATGGTTCACAAGCTTTCAGTGAAAATGGACAAAACAAAAAGACACCATCTATCAGGTGCAACAGAGGCAAGGAGAGGTGGAACAGCAGATGAGGGAGGGGTGAATCCCCTCTTTGACCGATGCAGCGGCCCAAAACCAAACACTGATGATTATTGATCTAGACCTCTTCAGCTGCTAAAATTAAGAGTCAGGGTCCTTGGTTGCAATGTCGAGGCTTCTCATACTGAGGAATAAGGCAACGCTTTAACAAGACCAGCAAGGCTAAATGAAATCCAGGGAGAATTCTGCTGTTCATCTGCTGTCTTGCACGACAGTATTTTTATACATCTGTCGGGAGAAGTTTGATGAATGTCAACTCTAGTGTGCCCTCTGCCCCCACCCTTGTTTCATTCATTCTTCTTTTTCTGCCCTCAGTCCCTGTATTCTCCTGAATGAAATTGACACTTGTAGAAGGGGCAATTAGGATGGAACAATGCTATGGAACTCCATATGGTCATTTCATTGAGCCACAGTGGTATTTTATAGATGCTTGGAACAATGCCTCTGCGCAACCTAAACAGGCAATTTGAAAGCCCCGGAGAAATTAAAACTTTTCTAAAATGCTTGGGAGGATGGCTGTAATGGCAAGTGCAAGAGAGTATTTCCTAAAGGGCTACAAGGAATATAGTTTGCATTTGTATTTACAAGAACACTCTTTCCGGATTGTTCAAGGAGGATGAAGCAGAGAACCAATAGCATTACAACCATGTATAAGCTCTTAAAGCCTAATCAATCACTTAGTCAATCAAAAGAGGTCTTCATTTTGCTTCTTCAGAAAAGTAACAAACGTACAACCCCAACTGCAAAAAAGCTGAGAGGCTGTGTAAAACGTGAATAAAAACAGAACGCAATCAATTGCGAACAAACCGTGTTTACTTTACAGTTTTCCTAAGTCCATGTGGTAATATCTTTTACACAATCACGTGTTTCACAAAGATCATTTTTAGACTTCTTAACCTGAAATAAAGTCTACTGGCTCAGAGATTCTCAGGATCCTTCACTGCAAATTCAAATGGGAAATGCTATGTTGTGCATTACCTTGTCAACGTTTTGTCAAGTTTTTGAGCTGTTTCAACAGTTCGTCACTGACATTACATGTACACCAACAATAGTCTACCTATTTTATTGTTTATATTCTATTTTAGTTTAAATATTAGAATCAGTTTAAACATTTTCTGTGTGTGAAGCACAGAAGGGGCTACACCTGCATTTCAGTGTATTGTAAATTGTTGAAATGAAGAGGACTTTTACTTCCAGAATCCTGAATGCCCAAAAAAACTAGTCCCAATTCACAACTCTATTTGGGGTTAGAGGGGAGTAGATTTTTGCCTTTCCCAATGAAATGTGCAACAGCATCTGTTATTTATTCACAGCATCATTTGTTTTTTTGGTTAATCAACATAACACCCATGACAATTACATAAAATGGTGAAATTAGAAATTTCATGCATACAAGATGTGAAAAAAATGCTTTAGTGTTTGGTACAATCATCCTTTATTGCTGAGCAAATGGGAATAGTAGCAGGTTAGGGCAAAGGATTTGGAAAACTTTGTGCTGCATTATCTAGTCACTGGTACAGATTAATAACCCAGCATGTAAAAACCTTATTCATTTCAACACAATTTTAAAATACTTTATTTGACAGCAAATCATAAGAATGTGTTCTGTCTGCCCTTCCTTTTTCACTGAAATCCTTTAGAGAGTCACAGAACTCCCCAATTGCCAGTCTTCCATGATTTGTTTGCCACAACTGAGGCCCTATGTTAATGGCATCACCACTGAAGACAACACACAGCACTGGTGGCAACTTCTGACCTAAAGGGTCTGTTCAGACTGCCTTTTGGACTTATTACGACAAAGTGGAGCTCCTGCCACTAGGAAGACGTAAGGCTACAGTTTTTATGGTATGGGAAGCATGAGAGAGTATGTGTGTGTGTGTATGTGTGGCAGTATGAATGCAATAGAGGTATTACGGCCAAGGGGATAAGGCTTGTACAATGGGTTAAGGAATGCAAGCAACACAGTCATCTAAAGTGTAGAGGTGCTATGAATAGATTTTAAAAAGGTTTTTAAAGCTGAACACTATAATTGCCATTATTGTGTCAAATTGTATAATATCTTTAATTGAGATTACAAATCTGTGGTATGTAGGGCTGGCTAATAAATCAAATTTCAACATTTTTACACATAAAGGACAATTTACTAGTCATGGGATTACTCCCCAGTCTGTGAAAACATTTGCATAATGACCTCTGTGGGTCTGGAGAGGCTGTGTCAAGTCTGAGAAAAAAAACCCAGATGATGAAAGTGGGGTTGGGCTTGAAGACATTTTCATTACAAACTGGATGAAATGAAAAGTGGCTATCAGACGCATCACGGGGAACGCAAAATCCAGTCCCACATGTTGAACTAAAATTCAGAATCTCAATTTCTGCTGCTTAGATTTTGAGGGAGAATTTGTAGTGACTGTCTTTTGTGTGTACCCCAACTTTTGAAATGTAGCACTACATCACTTCAATTCTTACCAGTTTAATTTGATTAATTCATGTTTTTGTTTTTGCTCAATGTGAATAATGTCAAACATTGTGAACTTTATTCTTGTAAGATAAGATAAACCTTTATTCGTCCCTCAGTGGGGAAATTTGCAAGAGATTTGTAAGAGAAAGCCTCTGAAATAGCACATCTTGTATATCTAAAAATCTCAAATAAAAAAGGTGATTTGATCAAAATGCTTCATTAGATTAAAAAACGATTCCTTTAAGCAGAATTGTGTTTGACCTCTAAAAAGCAGAGCCAGTAAAAATGAAGAAGGTGCATTCAAACAGCAGAATTTCATTACCAAATCTCGCCTGGGCCAGAGCCTGCCAGCCCCTGCACTGCTTTGCACCTGTTATCCTGTACATAAAATGTATTTTCTATGCTACATACTTTGCACAGAGGCCACACTATTCCGGCAGAGAGCTGGCCGGGCCCCAACATCCACTTAATGTGTTTCACAGCCGTCCCCTCTGTGATGGATGGACGGACATACTTTACGCTCAGTGTACTTATAAATAATGTTATAAAACGATTTGTGTTATGCTGAATTCAAACCTGAGAGAGAGCACATTAACATTTCTGTATGAAAGTGTAGTAGTGGGAAGGTAAGTAATTCATTAGGATATCATTTGCGTAAAAAAAGTATTCCTCACCTGAATTCGTCTTTCATAGTTGAATATCTTTGTTCTTTATTGGAGCTGACAAAACAACTCTTTACACATTTCTTCAGATGACCTGCCTTGCCATAGATGCTGCCATCAAATCTAGATCATTCCATTTCATTTTGATTAATAAGTGTTTGCTTGTAGTGTCACAGCAAGGTGCCCTTCGGATGAGGCAGGGTCATATTATCACTTCTATTTGCAGAAAAACAAACAGTGGAGAGCAAGACGCACAATTTCCATCCCATCCTTTAAGCATGTACCCTTGCCAGTGTCTTGTGTGTGTGGGTGTGTGTCTTGGTTAAAATGCTGGGTGGGGAAAGAAGAATGGGGATGAGGACGGGATGAGGAAGAAGGGAGGGAGGGGGGCATAAAGTTGGGGTAGTAAGGTTTGGAGGGCTCAACATTGGGTACAGTATGGGGTTAAGCTGCAGATGGCATCCATTTGGCAGGATAACCCAGCACACATGCTCAAGCTCGGACTGGATTTCACACCCCTCTTGATGAGTCCCGCTTTTCACGAGTGCAAGGAAAGAATGAGAGATGGAGTGGAGGCAGAGAAGCAACTAAGAGTAGGAAAACTGGAGAATGCAGTGACAATAATTCACAGAAATCCAGAGAATATGGTGATTTTGACTCAAATCTATCCATGTCTAAAGCAAGGCATGCAGACATATTGGTGTCAGTGTACATGTCAACAAGCAACAAGAATTTAGAACCATTACATTGTTTGTCCACCAGAGAGCACTGACAAGTTGATTTTTCAACTGTTAATGTATGCCATGTTTTAAAAAATTACTGTAGGTTGATATATTGTTATCAAACTTTGTAAGTTTCCAAACTTCCAAAAATCACAAGAATTAAGATTGAGCTGTGGATGGCTGCCTCTGTGTCTTGGTGCACATATATTTGTCTTGTTTTGTTTGTAAATTCAGCTTTCTGTTACAGGAGATCTTTCACCAGAGAAGAGCACATCACTTGAATAACTCCAGCAGATTTATTTCCAATTTTTCTTGTGTCATTTGTGGAACTACTGGACATTTCGGACAAAGGTCCTTTTACCCATTTAGTGAAACGTCAAAGGAGAGGGGAACTTGCGGGTGCGCTTGTGCATCTTTGCCAACACTGACATAGCTCACGACTACCAGGAATATTTCTCTCCAACGTGTGTTCATTGTGCAACAAATTGGATGAACTACAGCTACAGAGCATTTGAGCACCTTGGGCTGGTTGCTGAAACACACCACCTTAGCTTGAAGCTACCAAACTAGCTAAGGCCCACCAGCTTGTCTATATGCTACATACATACATACACACATAAATATATATATATATATATATACATATATGTATATATATAGAGAGAGAGTGAGTGAGAGAGAGCTGATTAACCCTGCGGTAAAGGCCCACTTCAAGCACTGGATACATTTTTTTTGCACAATTCCTCCTGACATAACGTTATATGTCAACATTTCAGCCTACAGCTGATCACAATCACAATCAGTCGGTTTCTGGAGCATAATAAACTTAAAATAATACTTGAGAATCACAAGTTTGGGCTCATAGGTTGTCAAATTTTACATCACCATATAGCCTCAATAACCAACTCCAGCTCAACCAATAACATACAAAACCATTTTGTACCAAGCTGTAAACATGTTTGTCTCCTGTTAAGTTGGCCATTTCAATATGGGGTTGTATGGAAATTGACTTGCTTATGGAGCAGCCAGCGTGAATTGGCCATTTGAGGAACTGCAGTTTTTGGCACTTCAATGTTAACTTCATTTTTCAGCCCCAGAGGTTGCCTCTTGATGCAGTCCCACCTCAAAACTATCAACAACGCACTTCTGGACCCCCTGCAGTATGCCTACAGAGCCAAGAGGTCTGTAAACAACACAGTAAACAAAGCTCTTCACCGCATCCTCCAGCACCTGGATCTCTAAGGAACCTATGCCAGGATCCTGGTTGTGGACTTGATTGTGCCTGATTCCACCTGCAGGTGGATCAGACGTCCTGTCTGACAGAAGGCAGACCATAAAGCTGGGTAAACATCTGTCTGTTCAGCACCAAATGCAACCCAGGCTGCATCCTTTCTCCCCTGCTCAATCCATCAAGCTCCAGAAGTTTGCAGGCCATACCACTCTCATTGGACTGCAGGAAACTGACCATCTGGTGCAGCCAGAACAACTGCCCAATGCTCTTGTGGCAGTGGAGATGGTTGTGGACGTCAGGAAAAACCTAGCCCTTCCTGCACCCATCGCTCTGTGTGACCGACCTAGTCGACACTGTGGAGTCCTTCCACTTTTCCACTTCTTGGGCACCATTGTCAGGCAGGGCCTCACCTCCATCATCATTTGGCAGGCTGCTGTCACTGCCAAGGACAAAGGCAGATGACAGCGTATCATTCGCTCTGCTCAAAAGGTGATTGGCTGCAATTTGCCTTCTCTCCAAGACCTATACTCCTCCAGGAACCCAAGGTGAGTAGTAAATTCGGGGCTGACCCCTTCTACCCCAGACATCTTTTTGAGCCACTCCCCTCCAGCATGAGGCTGCGGTCAATTAGGACCAAAACCTCACATCAAAAAAAAATTTTTCCTCCCCGAATGCAGCTGGCCTCATCAACAAGGCCAGAGAGCCACACTGACACTGACTGATTACGATCTTGCAAATTTCTAATATTCCTTATACTGCACAGTGTGAACCTATGCACATTGCCTGGGAAAATTGTGCACATTCCTGCACAAAACAGCTATTTCATTTAACATATTATACATTTTTAAAATATTTTTTCATGTTCTATAGACTATAGTCAATCTTCTGTTTTCCAATTTATGCTGCTAGACTTGCAGTACTTGCTTGTAATCTTTCTTTATATTTTTCTACTTACTATGTTTATTATTATTATTGTTATGCACCAAAGCTCAAGGTAAATTCCTCATAGATAAAGACCTACTTGGCAGTTAACTGAGTCTGATTCTGATATTGAAATCAGTGTCGCCTTAAAATCCATTAAAATCCATATTGGTTTGGGTGCTTTTGTCTGTACAAACAAGAGGGAAATCATTTCCACAGCAAGGATACTAAGTGGCACCGAGGAAAAACAGAATGTGGACAGGCAGGAGTTGATGAGAGAAAGAAGGCAGGAATATGTGAGACGTGAGGAGAGAGAAAAAAAGACTGAGACAAAGCAGCCAACACAGACACAGGGTGTGTGTGTGTGGAGTGGGGAGTTATTGTCCTTATTTGTTTCACCTGCTGCACTCCTTCAGCTCCCCACTAATGGCATTCCCATGGGGTAGGAGAAATTCCTGAAACCACACACTGTACAGGCCGACTCTACTGTGTTCACATGAGATGGAACTCAAACATGGCAGCTATGAACCAAACTGCTGTTGAATGGATGAAGTCTCTTCACAGGAAGCACTAACACAAAGCATTAATTAAATTGATTGGGCTTTTAGAATGAGTAAAAGAGCTGCTTTTAGCTTCTATATTAAAGTAAAGGATTTGAAAGGCTGAAAGGTCATATTCTTGATTTTTCATATGTACTATCATTAAAATAATAATATTAATGCCAGAATTTTGAGAAACATGCAATGTCAACTTTATTTGGTATACTTGATTGTTACCACTATTAGCCAGTGCTACAATTCAATTTATAAAGCATGTTGCCAGAGTAAAGACGTTCAGTTACAGCTTGACAAAAGAGAGGCAAGACAAGTGATCTACATGGCTTTGAACATGCAATGATGTGTTGGTGACAGACGTAGTGCTTCCAGTATCTCAGCAACCATTAGTTGGCACAATCAAGCCAACAGGAAGGCCAAAAATGGGCAAGTAACATCTCCGTACAACAATAGTGTGTATAAATGAACCTCAAAATAAAAAACTAATTGAAGGTTGGACTGAATGGGCTGCAGCCATGGCTCCAGCTGCAGAGGTCAGTAAAGATACTAGAGGATGAGGCAACAATGCTGACCACAAAGGATGACCAAGACTGGACAACAGTTTAGCATGGTTCGGTTTCAATTCAAATAGTGTTGACACTAGAAACTGCAGTTCCATCCCTTTAACCCTACAAAATGTGATTAGGGATCTAAAATGAGTCTTCGACTCCAATTTATTTAGAAATAGTTGCTTGGAAACATTAAAAGGTAAACCTAATTAAATTTGATTAAAGACTAAAAAGGATTCAGATTCCAACACCAAGAAAGCACATCAGAGGATGTACTTCATGCAACAGCTGAAGAAGTTCAACCTTCCAAAGCCAATGATGGCGCACTTCTACACCACCGAGTCCATCCTCAGCTCCTCCACCACCATCTGGTACACTGCTGCCACTGCCAAGGAAAAGGGCAGAGTGCAGCAAATCATCTTCTCTGCCGTGAAGGGGACTGACTGCATTATGCCATCCCGACAGGACCTGTACACCTCCAGGACTGTGATGCACGTTGGAAAGATGGTGGCCGACCTTCCACCCTGGACAAAAACTTTTTCAAAGCCCACGGACTATCAAGGCCAAAAACTCATGGCACAAGAACATTTTTTCCCCCCTGACAGCAATTGGCTTCATCAGCAAGGCCAGAGACCCCCAGTGATATTGACACCGACTGACAATTTTCTATTTATGCTTGATGTTCTTGACTTCTTGTTTTTTAAACTTTCTTTATATTTTTCTACTTATTTATTGTTATGCACCAAAACACCAAGTGAAATTTTTGTATGTTAAAATCTACTAAATCTGATTCTGATTTTGAGATTGAATTATTTTGGGTTTTTTTAAAAAGATGTTTGGGTCCGGCTTCAGTTCAAACACTCTGTATTCATGGAGCCAGGATGCTTGTGTCAATGGCATACTTTAATCTATCACAACCTTCCTAACTGCATTAATGGCCCATTGTGTTTGATGGGACATGAAACAAGGTCAGAATTACTGCCACTATCAGGAATCAAACACCAGACTTTTTTCATCTTTTCCAAGAAATAGCAAAGAAATTTGTGTTAGAAATGTGAATATGATACAACCAGAGGTATTCATTGGTTTATGATTTATGTGATAGCACAATATCATCCTAATTAAAATATCCAGTATAACAATATATTGTTCAACTCAAACGGGAGTCATAGAATCCATCACCACAATCCTCAGGCAGTCGCGGCAAATCGGAACAAGAGTTCCAAACTCTGGCATTCTTCCAGAGGGAAATCCCACAAGAACTACTGCTGAAATATCTCAAACTGGTGGTGCTTTAACTATTCTCCAGGCTGGGTGATGACTGTAAGCCAATAAATCAACAACTAAAGTTTGGATAGATATATAGGTGAATTTGATATGTTATTAATTTTACGCAGCTCTATATTACAGATAACTATGTGAGATGCTTGTAGAATATGCTTTGGAATTTCAACAACATGCAGGAAAGCAGGATTCAGTGGAGAGCCCAGTCATCCCATTGTATCCCTGCCTCAGTGTGTGAACCCCTCATTTGAATGTAACCATTCACGGCACATCTCATCAGTATTAATAGGCTGATACCAATGTATTTAGACATGATGCTCACTTTATACCCACCAAGCATTGACAGTAAATCCTCTGTGTGTGTTTTATAAATCACAGCAGTTAGGCGGGATGGCTTAGTCTCAAGTCACCTAATGACTATATTATGAGCCACAGCATTAAGAGGGATTAATACTAATCTTGCCTGTTTCAGTTTACCCTGGGCTGAAGGGGTGGGTGGTTTGAGGGGACAACGAAGCAGTGTGTGTTCCCCTGACCAGCATTTAGTCCGTCAGTTCTCAAACACAGCAAAAGTACATTACTGAGCTGGTTTGGTGTGCTGATCACTGCCGAAGAAATAGCCTAGCTGATGATTTATCAACTCGTTGTTTAGCTTATCCGGAGGACACACATAAATAAAAAGCTTCCCCTCCATATAGCCCCTCACCATTTGTTCTCTACAGGCTGGGATAAACACCCAAACAAACAAAATCTGAGACTGAGTATGCAGAGCTGAAAGCCCCAAGGTCCACTTGGTGACCGGTCCTACAAGCACGTGAAGGAAGAATATTGTGACCTCATGGACAGCACAACTAATTGTTCATAAATGTGACGCAATTCACTCATTAAAATGAAGAAGTAAATAAAGGGCCAAAGCACTGGATTTTTTTGGTCACTAGCATTTCACAATAGCTCTTTCCATAAAAGGCATACATGCACAAGCCTTAGCGTCATGTAAGCTCTCAATATGCAACAGGTTGCCCTCTCTATGGCAACACATGGTGACTTTTGAACAACAGAGGCTTACAGGGAACATTTCTAACCACTGATGCCACACAGGCTCCATGGCAGGGAAATATTAAAGCCTATCGGGTTTATCCCCACTGGGGCACTGAATTGCCCTGCTCAGAGTGGTTTGGAGATGTCCCTGGCTGGCTTAGCAGACCAAGGCGACAACTGTCATAAATTACTCCCCTGTGGACTTGCATGTCTGCCATACTAGAAACAGCTTTAGAGAAATGGAGGGGCAACAGGGCTGGATTTCAGAGAGCACCCACCCCCGACCCCCCACCTCCAACAGTCAAACTGTTGCAAACCCTCTATACCTCTTTATGAAAGAGGCAAGAAAAGGGGAGGGTTGTTTTTTTTTTGTTTTCTTTGGAGAGGCGTTTTGGGTTTCTTTTTTGTGTTGTTTTTACATTTGCACACCTATGTACAAATTATTCAATAATTACTCAAATGTAATAATTAAATCATTTAATTATAAGCGGCAAACCAGTTCAAAACAAGCTTTTTAACACTGCCTCCATTAGATCCAAGTTTTGCAGTTTTTCTTAGCAAGTCAACTCGACAATGGGGCTGAGTGGTTGAAGAGGAGAGAAAAATGAGCCCCTTCACTGCTGCTCACATGGCAGCTCACTTCCACAGATGTATAAAGTGCACTTCCCTAGGGCTTGCTGTTTGTCATAAAACATCTCTCAGCACATAATTTCACCAAACTTGAGAGGCAAAAAAAGAGAAAAAAATGAAAAACAAACATAATTTACTAAAGGAGTGTTGGAGTCTAATACTAAGGCTCTTTGCCAAGAGCTCAGTAACTCTAAACCATGCTGCAGTAAGTGGCTCCTCAAAAGATACTGTGTGGTAATGTCAGACAGCTAAGCAAATGGGATGGGATCCAGGGAGTGCATTATCTTTATGAATTCATGACAAAATTTTGTACTGAAAGTCACAGAGGCTAAGGTGTTTGTAAACGCACTGTCTTGTAGCCTGCTCTCACAAAACAATGTTGAAGAGCTAAACTGTACAGCGTACAGCAGGCTTTAATCCGGCTTCATTTGTCTCATTCACCTTCTGCCTGCAATATCACTCAGCTCAACGGAGAAACTTGGTGTCATTGCTACTGCATGCACCACTCTTTTAAAACCAGGCATTACACCATCTGGAAATGAAAAATTATACGCATCAAATAAATGAAAAAAACAACAACTTTAAAGTGAAAAAATACCCAACATTATCTATGTGAAACCTAGGAGTATAAAATGTCCAGCTACTTTGGCTGACAAGCTTTACAAGGATTGACTCCAAAAGGTGGGCCTCACACTGTTTAATGTCTTACACTACAAAAAAAGTGAATAGGTGTCAGTGTCAACCTAATACATGTCTGAAAACTACACTGTATTGGGTTAAAAGCACAAAAATGCCAACGCTAACTTGCAAGATTCAAAATAATGTATACCACAAGACTGACAGATGTGCACAGCTGAAAATATTTTTTGTTTCCCATAAAGTTGGTTTCTGCAGAGCAATGTGTCTCCCTCACACCAAGCTCGTTCTGCACACGCAAGGCTGCGCCTATCCAATCCGACTGGCATCACGGCCATGGAATGCTGAAGTCCACATTTTTCCCATTCAGCAAGGAAAAACGGCCTTTCAAAGCCAATCAGCTAGAAATGTTGCTTTGTTTTTATTTTCGACTGAACTTCCTGGAACCTATTATGGAGCTGTCAGGGATGTATATTTAGCTATGGCAACACAGGGCCTCCTCGCCCCCTTGCGCCACTGGTCATGTCACCTCTGATAAACAGAAAAACAATTGGTTATCCCTTTTGTCACCTTTAAAGAAAATGGCATGGGTAGTATGTCTGTGGGTGTAAGTGACAAATACCATCTGCTAAACACAACCTGTCTGTAAACAACACTAGTGGGATGTGGGATAAATGTATTCCATGTACATAGTATATGCACACCTTTACTTAATCTTAATGAATTCTTCAGAAAGGACTAGCAAGAGACAAAATTTCTACTTAATCACTAACACTGTGATAAAAGATAAAACTATCAGTCACATATGATGAGATCTAATTTATACAGCTGTTTTTCAGGTTTTCACGAGCAGCTACAATACCTTACAGCATAATAAAGTGTAAGAAAAAATGGTTATGCTAGCGCTCTGTGTTACTGCAATATTCTGTGCAAAGAAAACTCAATTTTAACCCTCTACTGCACACATTTTGATGGTACATGCTGAAAATTATTCAGCATCATTTACTGATTCATTTTGGGCCACTTTATTGCCAAAACAATATTTTTATATTTCAGACCCCCCCCCCCCCCTCCAAGATATTTTTTGTGCAACAATAGTACAAAACAAAATTATTACTTCATAGATCATAAGACAATTGTTAGAGAGCAATAAAAACATCAGAAAATCTTCCAAAAATGTCAACAAATTATGAAACAAAGAATTGAGCACTTGAAACATATTTACATATATGACTTGATACAGGCTTGGGTTTTTGTCCAGTGTCATGTCATATTGATTCTCATGTTGTACATTGCTGTCACTCTGCGAAACTTCACAAAACAGTTCTTCTGTGCAGTGAAACAGAGATGCACATTATACTTTATGCACATCAGTTTTGGTGTTCCTGTGCACCCAGGAACCCTGCATCTTCCCATGTTGTCACACATTGTGGGCCAGTGTTTTGTATTGTCCAAGCGGTACCCCTTATCGCACAATGTTGCTCTGAAGCAACGAAAAGAACTGAAAAAAACTGAATTTCTGAACACGCAAAATAAAAAATACTTCATAAAACCTGACAAAAATCCTCTTTATAACTTCATACATGCGTATTTTTTTTATTTACAGTTTCCGTCATTTTTTTATGATTACTAGGGCAAATAATCTTACCCTCTTCTCACACCATGTGCTCCTGTGACCATGTGTCAGAAAAGGATGTCCCACCTTCAAATCATGCTTGATAGTGACTCCCACATCTTACTGGACTGACATTAGATACTTTTTAAAACACTCTGATTGATTGGCATCATTTTAGCATCATCACATGTACTGTACTGCATATGACTTAAAAAAACTTTCTGTTGCCCAAGGGCAACGCAGTGCTGTAGAGGGTTAAGATGAGTAAAAACTGATGTCCAAAGGGTTTTGATCCTTTGCAATCATAGGAAAGCAAAAAAATGTTATTGGTTGGTTAAGTGTGTTAGCATGGAGACGTTTGCTGGCATGCAAATAAGCACTAAACACAAACTACAACACATAAATGTCTTTATGATTTTACGTTAACCAAAATGCACTTGTGCGCTTGTCAAAGATCATTTGTGAGGTATGAACACAACTGTATAACCACAAGTAGATGCAGTGTTTTTGTTGTTCCTAAGACTATAACAGACTGTTACGTCTTCTCTCTAGAGGATCGTGTCCTCTATGATCGGGTCATGTCAATTTAAGGGGTCAAAACCTCCCAGATAAAATTTCATTCATGTGAGATCAATAGTCTAAGCTCACAAATGCAATATTTTTTTGATTAAGCAGCTTGTGAAAAGTAAGCTGTGCCAAATTAAGCGGTCTTTATCAGTAGTTTAATGTGCCAGATAAATATTCAATAAACATTTTGGTAAATGTAAGTATCGGATCAGATTCAGTATCTGCAGATACTATAGGTGTAACAGTTTATTGGTCCTGAACCATTCAATACAGGATGTTCAGTTCAGTATGTAACTTCCTAGTTTCAGTATACCCTCTGACCCAAAAAAATACTGTCAAAATAGTATATTTCCTGTGTGTCTACTACTGACAGGCGCTGAAGTGTAATACATTTAAGAAATTCTGGAGGGGCGTGATCAATAAAATTATGATCATTCTATCTGTGAATATTTCACTAGATTCCAAGATGATATTGCCACACCTGTATCTAACAGATCTTACTTGAGAATCAAAGAATATCAATTTATTGATTTTGCCATACCACAGGTAAAATTAACAATAGTTTTAAACTATAAGAAAACCACAATTGGTGCTTGGATCAAGAATATAGCACAATGTGTGTCAATGGAAAGAATAACATATGCTTTGAAAAGCATATGCCTTGGGTGTTTATGAAGGAACCTGGAAACCATTCAATAATTTCACAAAAAGTAGAGATAAAGGAGAGCGATTACAGGAGTAAAACTCCAGATTACTTAAAGACTCAAAGTAGTGGTAGACTCAGAAGGAGATGAAGGCATGCTTTGAAAATTTGTTTCAATGGTGTAACTTTATGACTATGCATATTTTTATTTTGTTAAAGGTTCCATTGAATTGTATGATTGATAATGTCATGCTTTATATAAATTTTGGCTGTAAATGCAAGGGAGATGTTGTGAGAGAGATTAAGTGTTTGTTAAAATATTGCATAATAATACCAATGAATAAAGCAATAAAGAAATAGAGTCTCAAGAGATGTATCAATAAATTGTCATTCCTATTTCAAAGCTTGGCTGAGAAAAACACTCAAAGATGAATTCTTATGTAACATTTCTTTACCTGCGTTGGATCTCTTTTGGCCTAGCAGCAGTGCACTACTGTTTTCTTTGGAATTGCTAAAGACAGACAGAGGGCTCTGCAAAAATATTTGTTTTCTATGGAAAAACCATCCGTGAATAGTAGAATGTTGGTTTGAGTGTGGGTACCATTCAAATATGTTCAGTCTGAATACTTGGAGATCAATCAGTAGATCAGTAAATTGTTCTCAATACTTCCAGCAGTACATCATTAAATAACACTTCTCTCCTTTATTTTGTCAACAAATTACTGGCAGTACATTTATTTATATACACGAGGAGTCATGTAGATGGTTTAAATGAAGTACGACTACGTAGTATCCTGTTCTCAAAATGCTACAGCCTCTGTAAAACAAGGCACATCACACATTATATTTGTGTAGCCTGTTTTCTCAGAGCACACACAGAGCCCAGACCAATACATCTATGGTGTTGAGTTTAGAGGAATCTGTGCTTTGAGCCCTGGATTAGTTAGACCTATACTTGACTTCAAGAGTAACACTGATGGCCGCTAGTTCATAAGTTCGTTCTCCCTTGACAATTGTGTCTGACCCCCTCCAACACCAATCTCACCTCAAGTCTACGATGTCCACTAAACTGCCCAGAAAACCCCAGCAACCACACATCATAAGTCCTTCCAAGGTGTATATTTAGTAACATGTCACCACTCACAACCTGCTCAGCTCCTGTTAATTCAGCAGGAATTTTAGTGTAAAACCAACACAGACATATCTGCATTGCTAGGATGGCTGCTAGCTTCCTTATGTATGCAGGCACTGGTCAGACTGGGAAGAGGCAGAGCCCAGAGCATTGCTACTCTCTAATACTTTGGTCTCACTACATGACTGTGCTTTTCACATTACACAACCTTTTGTTATCCGGAATCATAAAGTCGCTAGGGTTTGCACACTACATGACTGATCAGCAACAGGGGGTCGAATATTACAATATCTTCCACCAGGAGGAATCCCAGAGACTTTCTGATCTCCAAAATATGTCTTGTCTTGACTTGATACCATGGATTTGTTTTTTCCAAAATGGATGTCTGCAGGAAACAAGCAGTACAAGTTTTTTGTGCGCTGATTTGCAGTGAAAAAAAAAGTTGTTATTGCCATGTTGCTTGTGGTTTCTAGCTGCTTCTCCTGTGCTCTTTGTTCTCGCCTTCTCAACTCCTGCCCTCCCTCAGCCCACGTCTGCTCTCAGTGGCTGTAGCTCATTGCATGGCTCCCTGACCCATTCCCAACAAGACCAGATATTTCACCTGCCTGATATCGTTTGGCTATCTGCGAGGTCCCAGATTGCTTATTTGAACAGTTTACACATAGCTCACAGGGGTGAGCGGTGATTTGCCTCTGATCTGGGGTCTTTTGGCTACAGTCCTTTAGTGTGAATTCCAATGGTCACATCTAGGGATAACTAGCTCACACTAACATATGCATTTGTTCACATTTGCACTTGCACTATCTTGGGTGGCATAGTGACTCAGTGGTTATCACTGTTGTCTTTAGCTAGAGGTCCTGGGTTTGATTCCTGGCTAGGGCTGGGCCTTTCTGTGTGGCGACTACATGTTCTCTTACAAAAATCTTGTACATTATAACACGGACCGTATATATATGACAACATATATATTGTCAGTGCCCTTTACCAGGCCATACAATTAAGCCATACTACATACAATTATATACACAGTACAACAAAGTGAAATTTGATGGTCCCTAACTCCAAGATCCCTGGAGTTGGTCCCAAACTCCAACTCTAAGCCAGTGCCTTGGTCAATGGCACTACACAGCGGCTGCCCACTGCTCCTCAGGTATGGTTTAGAGGCAGAGATGAAATATCGCTATGTTGTACTGTGTGTACAATTGTATGTGAATAAATTTGATTTACATTTACATTCCCAGTATCATGATCTAGTTTGGTTTTGAAAATTGACTTATTTTCAATTAAAATCATAATATTAATATGCTTTGGCTTAGTTTTCACAACATAAAGGTGATAAGCACAACCCTACCAAGAGCCAAATCACATGCTCAATCATCAGAATACAGCCACATCATATTAGCACAGTTCATGCTAATCACCAGACATTGTATCATAGGATTCTAATAGCTAAGCACCCTTTCACTGTTACTGTAATATCAACTGTTCACCGCAAAAATGCTGCCATGTACTGCGTTTCTCTTTTGTATTGAAAATTTTAAAAAAAGATTTGGCAAATGTTGTGAAATTTGAGCCAAAGCAACCATAAAACACTTTAACTGTAGACATCATGCTCATCATAACATACCTTCCTTCCTACTTTCCTCAGTGGGTCAAATATTAGTGATTCCATTGATTCCTTTTCTGGACATGGGGCTCTATCACTGCTTTCTACATTTTACTCTTACAATCTGATACGCATCTTCCTGTGGCCAAAGCTTACAACTGGTGTTCATACTCAACAGCAGTAAGTCTTCAGCTGTACATTTCTCAAGGATGGGAGAGTCCTTTCTGCCTTACTTGAAACCTTGTAATTTTGTCTGATAAAAACATAGATTTTTTTCCTACATAGCGTCATGTTGAGTGCAGGAATTAATTCCCTGCACATTATAGAAACAAAAGGATTTGTTGCTTCAAAATTTATAATTTTTTCATTCATATTTATATTTCAACTAGAAATCCTTCAGCCTCAACTCTCTACATCTCTACACCTCTGTGCAAAGCTGTGAAAAAAAACAGAAGGCAAGATAGCATGGACAGAGCATGTACGTACTTCAGCAGGACTATTTTGCTTTCAGGGCAATCAACACCTTCTTTTTGTCACAGGTTGTTAGCATGTCTCATCGTCAGCTGCACTGGCCCACACCGGCCTGCTCAGCTCCCTCCCATGTCAGCAGGGCGGCTTTTGTTAAAATTTGTTATCAGCGGTGCTGATCCCATTCTATTTAAGACAGGGAGTGTCAACAGGTTTAAAGCACTCCTGCTGCATGTGTCACCTCGTTTTGATTCAATATTTGTGCAACAAAATGTAGCCAGTTGTTTAATCCCCCCACCCACTTTGTACATGGCCACACACCTGTCCACCCCCACCCCCCCCACCCACCCTCCCATCCCCTGACAAAAAAATTTTTGACCCATGTCACCTATACAGCACACACTCTTTCATACCCCAGCTGCAGCCCAGAAATAGGACAGCTTTTTTTAATTCCGGGTGTCCACTCAGAGGCGAGTGCCTTGTGCCAGTGTCCTGTTCCAAGTTCAAACAGGAGGGGGATGACAATGGTATGAATGTTGTCTAGCGTTTGTCAAGTAATTTCACTGATGAAATTGAGTATCAGCCTTTCCATGTTCAGTGAATAAGGATTCATACTCTTCATTTCATCAACATAAATTATGATGAATAACATGTCAATCGTTTCCTAGAACAAAAATTAAATAGAAAGGATGCATTGGACCCCACAAATAACTAACTGTTAAGCATAGAGGTGGACTGATCATGCTCTGGGCTTGTGCTGCAACCAGTGGCACAGGGAATACTAGTAGAGGAAGAAGGGACTCAAATAAGTACCAGCAAATTCTGGAAGCAAACATCACACCATCTGTAAAAAAGCTGAAGATGTGGAGATGAAAAGAGAATGGCGTCCACAACAGGACAATGATTCTAAACATGACTAAAAATCCATAACAGGTGCACGCTCAAGGTTTTACCATGGCCATGACAGTCCCTGGCCATCAGAAATCTGGAGACAGCCCTCAAGAGAGCAGTGCATGCAAGACGGCCCAAGAATCTCACAGGACTAGAAGCTTTTTGCAGGAAGAATTCACCAAACAAGGATCGAATGACTCTTAGCTGGCTACAAAAAGTGTTTACAAGCTGTTATACTTGCCAAAGGGGGTGTGACTTAGTACTGAGCATGCAGGGTACCCAAATTTTTTGTTTCAGGGAATTTTCTTTTTTGTTATTTTGGATTTGTAAACAATGGCAATAAAAAAGTAATGTTGTTTAAAGAATGAAATAAATGTGTTATCTTTAATGCTATGCCTTTTAGAAATCAGATTATCTTTTACTCACTAAGCTATTCACATTGATTCATATTCAGCTTAACGTTCTATGTGAATGAAGTCCTGTTTGACATAAAAAACAACAAATTTGTGATGGGAGCATGTATGTATCTGTGAGAATCCCAGCTTGAGACCAATGGGCAATGCAATGCTTAGCTAATTGGATATGTGTATTACAATGTCCGTGGTCACAGCACCCTTATGGGGCATGAAATAACAAGCAGCTGTGTGTGTTAAGAGACTTCACGTGTGTGTGTTCAGTTTGTCTGGCTGTGTATGTGGGAGGGATGGCTGCTGAGAGGTTTATTAACCCAGTCCATCAAGGCAGTGTGGGATTCACACTGAGACACCAAAGGCTTAAGGATGTGAGCACCACACAAGCAAGACAGCGCCTCTCCGAAATACTAATATGGGCCCTTATTTTCTACCACAACAACCCCCCACACACCTCCACTCCCCTCCGCAGCCAACAACTCTACACCAGCAATGCTTCAACAGCTAGTGGACTGTGTGCTTTGATTTAACCAGCTTTGCTTTCCTACGGAGGAGATTATCAGCAACGGCCTCATTTCTTTACCACTGACTTGTCCATTGTTCACCCTGCTAAAACCTTGTAAGTTTATATAATAATCAACAAAGCAGTGTGTAGCCTAGCTTACCCTATACAACTGTCAATATGGAATTAGAGGACTCTACAGGACAAACACATTTTACAACCACCAGCATGGCAATATAGCAGACATAAGAATGGTGGCGACACCATTATCATACTAGCCATGCAATGTCCATATAGTCAAACTGAAGTTCTATGGCATTTGCATACTTATCTACAAGAAACAAGAAACAAACAAAAGCGTGGCTTGCAAAATTCAGGAAAATGAAAAGTAAATCACAATGAACCCTGTGTCTTATGTCTAGAGAAAAAAAGACTGAAGCAAGCTTTAGCTTGTGTCATGATGGGGTTATTTAATAGCACTGGTGGGTTTCAGATGGAGGAATAATATGCAAGACTTCTGTCAAGGGGGAAAAGAAAAAAATCAATCAATTAACCCTAAACACATCATCTAATTTCTCTGGTGTCTGATGTGTTTGCTTGAAGCGTATCCTGCAGACAGGTGTAAAATTTCGCAAATGATAGGCTCTATGTAAACTGACTAATTTCCAGAAAAAAAGTGTCATCATATATTCAGCCCACTACAGTATTTCAGAGGAGGCAAAAAGATGAATTTTAATACTCAACAGTCATATAGATGGGTTTTAGTTTGTTTTAGTTGTTTCATTTATTAGTGATGATGAACTGAATCTTGCTCTCAAATGTCAAGTGACACCAAATGACAAGACAAAATAATTACAAATAGAACTTTAAATCTCAAATAATCACGCCATAAACTTTTTTTTTTACTAATGTAAAAATCATTATTTTCAGATAACACCAATTGCAAAAGAAATTACAGTACTCAAATACGGCATACAAAGCAGATACCCTCAGATGGATATTGGTGCAACAGATGTATGACCCATTAGTTATCCAGTGCTATGGACATTATGTGAATTTCAGATACATTTTAGATGACAGATTGTTGATGGTTACAGACCAAAAATATACAAAGTCATGCACTGCAGGTCATGTCAAGAAAATTTAGATGCCCACTACCTTTGCTTTGCATGGGGGCTAAACTTGGAGACACACTCATTTACACAATGAAAACCTACACCTGACCCCTTCAGAAATTGTCAATACCAGCTTGTACAGTCAATCTTGAAAATTCTGTTTGGCCAATCAACATGTCACCACATGCATACCACGAGTCTATTTTTAGAGCAGATCTCTGGTGAAGAGTAGGCACTGGTTTCAGAGGTGTTGAAACATCCCAAACTCTACCTTAATACCCCATTTTATTAATGCTCCAAGCTCAGTGTGGACTAATTAATGCAACACTGAAGTCAAAGCTCATTAGCACAGGAGTAAACTAAAGTGAGGTGAAGTGTGGGTCGGGGTATATGTCTTGTGCTGACCTCCAATTACAACCTCATAAGGATATGCTTAACAGAACATTCAAACAATCCAGGTTGCACAAAGGAAAACACTAAATCATCACCATCCAGTCACAGCTGACACTCTCTGGGCCAAGCCTGTAAGGAAGATTTAATTTTAGACTTTTTAAAAGAAAACTACAGTTTACTAAAACTTGGGATCTATATTTGTAGCTTTGGCTATTGATTCTATCTGATAAAATTACACTCACCACAGTAACTGTAATTCTCGAAGATCTCAAAGTATGGCAATATTGCTAAAAATAGGTCCAAAGGGGCAGCTAACAAGAGTGGTCAGACACTTTTTCCACATTAGCTGCCACTTTTTTTGAAAGTAAAACTGAAGGTTAGCACACCATAATGTCACTAATAATCTGCCATTGTACAGGAAAACTATGAGTAACCATCAAAGTTGATGTAGGAAGCATGTGTAAACTGTGAAGGATGTTTACAGACCCCTTTTTCTGCTGGCATTATTGCTTGTTTATGTCATTGCCACTTGACAGCATCACGCAAACTGGGAAAAGTTCACTGTTAGTGCCAATGGCCACATCGGCTAACTGTGGATTGACAGCTGTGTTGTAATTAAAACCTGGTTAAAATCACAAACAGCTTTTAAAGTAGTGAAATGGAGCCTCTAAATAAGTTTTGCATAATCATAATATGAGCAGTAATAAATTGTATCAATGCAATCATGTTAAAGTTTCATCTGTGACTTAGTTTAGATGGTGGCATGAAGGACTGATGATTATTGTGCAAATAAGTGGAATTTGTTTAAATGAATGAATAATTCAATACTAAATCAGATTCAAACAAGTTCAATTTGTGTCCAAACTCCTCCATGAATGCTGGTGTGAATGCAAAGCACGTTTGTTGTATCCAAACCCTGGCTCAGTCTGCCCTCCACCTCCTCCTCCTCCTTTCCTGTTTTAGGGCTCATGGGGGCTAGTTTGTTTTGTTCACATCTTGCCCACTGTTCCTGTCAGCACATCCAGATCCTCCACGGCACCGTCAACCCTCTCTACCATCTAACCCTCAACTCGGACCATGCCTGAGCCCGACCCCCCTCCCACCCAACAGACACTCCAGCCGACATGATTAATAGCCCTCTGCTGGGACTCTCCATCCACTCAGCACATTGTTGAGAGCCTCTGAAACAGGACAACAGTTGCATCCCCTCTTCACACTGGGCCTAAGCCCTGCCTGTCAGTCCCCGGTTAGGGCACTGTTAACTGGCCAGATTTACAGCTACTAACCAGCACTAGGTGGCAGCCTGTCTGGGGAGGGAGAGCCACTCCGATTAATCATAGCTCTTTTAATGGGGACTTTTACAACCAGTGGTCTAAAGGCTTGCGACTGTGCAACCCTTTATAATCCATGGCGTCTTCCATCACCCATCAATCTCAACTACACATATATGCAGCTAGTATTTACGTTCTCTGCGATACCACAGCATTTACTTTATTTCATTTAACAGTAATGGAAACCTGAGGCTTGCTCTCAGAAGTCAGGACAACACTGTATAGTCAGTCAAACTAACTAACAATGGAGGCTCAAATCCCCAATAATCCCTATCTCAGTTTAGATAAAATATGATTTTATAATGTTTTATTTTCATTTAATAATAGTTTTTGAACATTCCAACACCACCACTATAACCTTTGGCATCACGTCATCTATAGCTACACAGCCCCTAATACCATCAAAATCACTGATCTTATGGGATACCGTGTTTGTCCAACTTTGTCCAACAACTTCTCTAATCCAAGTTTGAGATGTCTTCTCAATTTGAGTGTAACAAAGACATTTTTACACTTTTTTCCAACAGATAATAACATGCAAAATATTTGTTTTGCCATCAGTCTGTTCCTGTTCTCACTGTTTTGTTTTGTTTTGCAATGTTCTCACCGGGCTTTTTACACCAGGCTAGCCTGGCACATAGTCAGATTGACCATCAACAACAAAGGGTGAATGAAAGGACAGTCCCTCAGAGAATGTGATGAAGCATCCTACTGCAAATTCATCTGAACTGACTACAGTTGCAGATTTTGTCCAGTTGACTGGGGAATCTTCTCAATGCACAGGCACTGACTTATGACAAAGAGTGTACAAAAAACTAAATCATTGTTTAAAAACAAATGGAAGCAAGCACATCTTTAGCCACCATGATGAAATTTAGACCAAGAAGTGTGCAGGTTGCTGATAACATGCATGATTACTAGGAAATAATTTCCTTAAAAGTGGAGGCACCAGGGTTTTGTTTTTAACACATGGGATGACCGGTCTGAATTACAAAAAGCTTCCACAATGATTTGACTTAATAATCTGTAAAATTGTCATAGTGTGGAAAAATTGCATTTTAATTTTGACAGGATGTTCCATTGTTAAAATTAATCAATTTTTCCATGATTTAGATAAATTTTAGAGTGGAAGCAATTAGTCAATCAATTGATAATTCTATTGTTAGAAAATGAACAATTCCAAGAATCATTTAGTGATTTAAGTAATTCTTTAAGCAAAAGTACCAAAAATTCACTGATTCCAGCTTGTCAAACATGAATCATCTTTTCTTTGTTTCTATGATAAGAGACTGAATACCTATGGCTTTTAGACTTTTGGACCAAACCGGCCATTTTAACTTGACATCACCTTGGCTCTGAGAAAGTGTGAAGGGCACACAGAGTTAATTATTACTTTCTGACATTTTATAAACCAAACAACTTAAAATCAAGTGGATAAATAAATAATAAGCACTAGTTGCAGCCTTTTCCTATGTACTTGCAAAAATATTAAGGTATTTATCTATCCAGGTAATATGCCTACTCAATGTCAAGGCAAAGTAAATCTAACAAGGCATTAATGTAAGCAATAACTTCACCCACTCAGTTAACGGTCTTTTGACCATATCATAAAAATAACAGTGACAGCAGGACAAAGAATCTAACCCGTGATCTCATGCTTAAAGCTACGGGACACCGGGGCCACATTGCAGACATGTAAAGAATTGGCATGAGGCAGATTCTCTATGCTCAGAATGCCTTCATGAGTAAACATATTTGCATAAGTGGCTGAGCGACATGAATTATGGTTCCTCCTCCTCATTTGCCAGCTGCCTTCTGCTGGTTCAATTGGGAGTGATATATGTGTGAAGATCAGGTGGCAGGAAAGAGGAAGGGTGGGGTGAGAGGGTGGAAAGGGGGGGTCACAACCAGTTCCCAAGTGCTCAGGCTGCGACCCCCGGAGGCCCGCCACTGCCAGTCTGACCACAGCTGGAGACAAAGACAACATACACTCACGCTTGACCTTGAAATAAGACTTAGAGGGATGGCATGTGTGCATTCTCTTTTGATGACTGACATGACGGTAAAATGTGATGAATTAGTGAGGTTGTCAGTAGCACATGGATTAGGCTGTGTTAAAACAAAAAGGAAAACCTTTCAAAACACATGTATCAGTATAATGGTGTCACTGAGTACTTTCATTTTATTGCAAGATATAAAATAAATGACTGCATAAGATAAAAATGTAATTACATTTTTTTTTGTCAAATTAGCTCGACTTTGTGCTTTGCTTTTGGGAAATAAGCATAATTATTGCAAAGGTCAGCTGGAGAGTAATCAAATCAACACAATGTTCATTCTGCAAATTCACTGCCATGCCCCCTGATATCCACCTCTGGTGCTGTGCTGGTGATTCAAGTCAATTAGAGGTGTGCTTGTGAATTTCGTTAGTGTTTGGATGAAAAGGAGAAAGCTGTCAGTCAAAAGGCCACTCTGGCTTTGTATCTGGGGGGCTGCAAGGGGCTCTAAACCTGTATTTGTATGAATAAAAATGAAGGGATTTAGGATCAGACTGTTTCTTCTGCAGACTTGTCAAAAATCTGACCTTCACTGCAGCAGAGGGGGTTGATGGGAGACGAAGGTGGAAGGAAAGAATTGAAGATTTGAGAAGCTGAGGCTCAGTGACTTCTGCATAAAAAGGTGCAACTGAAAAAAAAGGTGAGCAGGAGATGAAATAAAATGTATGGTAGATTGAAAGGCTGTTCTACACGCTCTCTTACTCTCTGAAGTATAGTCTAGCAATGAAATAAATCCACAGAATTATTCAACAAGAGAGTGAGACAGATTTGTCCGTGTAATGACAATCCAATACGGAAGAGACCCTGTGTCAATGTCAGGAAAGAGACAAAAACTGAAAATCTGCAGCTCAAAACAATGCTAATCATATGTTAGAATACAATAAGATATACTGTGCATTTTTAAACTCTATTTGGTAGTTGATCATTAGAATTCATGATTATATGGAAGAACAAATCCAATCTTCAAGTCAGTTTGTACTAATAGTTGCTTGTTTCTAATTCCAGTGTAGTGCCTGGATCACCATTACAACAGGTACCAATGAAATCATATTACACCACAAGCCTTGTTAGATAAAAGTTCAAAATGTCATGAAAATTATCAAAATAATAATTAAACTAACAGGAAATTCTTAACAACATGTAACCACAACATACAGATCTAAGGAACGACGTGGAACAATCAAAAGATTTTATGGGGAAATGGTACAGACAATCCATGGTCGATATCGAGCCTGATTTAGGGGCAATGTTTTTAATGGGGCAGGGTAAAAGAAACATCTTTGTCTTTTATTCTGAAAATGATGCATAACATTAGAAAAATGGCACATTGGCCACAATTCTTACTATAAAGATTGTGGCACTCAAACTTTGCCACATGATCAATAAAAAACAGTAAACATATGCCATTATGTCAGTAATGCACCATCATTATAACAACCTGTATATTGCTGATGCTCATAAGGCATAGCTCATTTTTCATTCAAAAGCATGTACCACTGTGTTCTCTAAGAGATACAAGATAAAAATCAAAGAACCTTTGAAGGACAGAACACACCACAATTTTTTGCAAGCTAGTGCACATTTAAAGACAGATGCTGTGGAAAGCACTCAATTATATGGGTGTAATGAGGTTAGGGATGGGGCATTAGATATCAGGCTAAATCCAAACCATCCCATTTAAATCAGAGGAAAGGCTCCTGCTTCCTGGGTCTGATTTGCCTGGCTGACGGAGCAAGGTGGAGCTGAGGCATCACAACATATGGTCCATCATTGGCCCAGCTTCTTCATCTGTGCTCTCATTGTTCAGGAGTCGAGAGAGGACCACATTTTCCATGAGCTGAAGGAAACTTTTTTTTCCTGCTTTCAGAAAAGAGAGACAACACTTCCTTTCCCAGAACAATTTATCTCTCTGCTTGACAAGACTCCCTGCTATATTTACCCAACTAAAATTGCAGATGATATACTTCCAGCTGCACTACTCTCAAGCTCTATGGCACATGGTCCTGTCAATCACACTAGTTACAACAGAACAGGACCGCCAGAGAAATTACATTTTCTTTGCTGGTTGGCTTTTGTTATTGGAGGGAGCACAGATACACAGCACAGTGAATGGAATTACTGGGCTTTCATTAAGCAGACAGCTGGGCCACTGCAAAACCTCAAAGCAGCAGCAAAACAGCCCACCCGCAAGATTACCTACCAAAATATTGCTGTGTTTTTGTATGACAGACACAGCTACAGCGATGTATTAGGTTGTTATGCTGCTACAAAAACAAAACAAATTGATCAGTCTGTCAAGCACAGAATTCAGCTCTACTGTGGTTATTTGATCTCCATTTTGTCTCTCATCAGGGCATAGATGTAACATTTGAGAAACTGGGTGCACAAGGGATTTGGGCTTGGGATGCAACAAGGCTTTCAATTCATCCTTGACATGGATTCATTACTTCATGCAAATGTTCTGAAAAAGCTGAAAAAAATATTTCTATTTTATATTCGGTTCCCAGTCTGGTCAAATACAGCAACTGTAATGAACAGAGGAACATAGGCTTTTTGTGATTTGAGGGCAGAGGGGAAAGGGTTGTAGGGAGAGGAAAAGGAATAAGAAGGGTTAACCAGTGTGGTGGATTCCTCCTCGGCCAGCAGCGCCTGTCCATCTCACAGTGGCAGAGGCATTCCCTGGAGGAAGGCAGCAGTGGTGGGGGCTCAGACTGTGCAGCTCCATGTGTTGCATCTTTCCCATTGCTTATGAACTTTACAACTGGAGCTGTAGGGCTGTGGGAGCTGCCAGGACTCTCATTGCAAAGGCATGACAACATGCAGGATTGTCCTGAGAGCCAGTTTGGGCTTCTCTCAGAAAAGGAGGGGCTGTCAGACGGCCACCACTGCATTTTCACTCACTTGGACAAACAAATGATCCGTCACCACACTTTGTGAGAGTGTGATCAGAATCAAATTGAACGGCTTGTTTTGTCCACTCAATGGACCAATGTCTCACAATTGAGAAAAGGGAACCAGAAAATGCTTGGCAAATTTGACAAAACTTGCATGACTTTAATTATCAAAATAGCTGAACATCATGTTTCTCAGCCCAAATTGGCTAATCAAACATCCTTACTACCTGCACAAATAACTCTTCTTCTATCTGAATTTTAAACTCAAAAAAAAAAAATCTGAAAATGGGCAAGCAGTTGTGGTGAACGGCAAAGACAACAATCCAAAAATAGATTTTTCCCCATGCAAGCAATTAATCTGGACTAATTGACTATAGTATGCTTCTGATCTTTGAAACGACTGAAAATGATCATCTGCCGTCCAATCAGTTTTGAAAGCTCAGCTCATACACAACTTGTGCGTGTTTTTAACTATTCTAGACTTCAGTGGAAACATAAAAGTCCTACCCTTAGTTTAAAACAATGAAGTGTCATGCATTAACCTAAATCTGTGATATGCAACATTAAAAAGCATTTTCACTTTGACTCCAAAATAAGCTGGAGCATGTTCTATCTCCGATTCACTGGCACTACTATCACATTTACCCTGACTGTAAATAAACACACTACAGAAAATAAACAAAGCAGAATCTCTGTTCACAAAACCAGCTACTGACCTAATATGAGAAGTCCAGGAACGATCTCTTTATTTCTGTTAATATGATATGCTTTACTTTAATGATCATAATAGGGTCCGACACAACCAATGGCAGAGGCCAGTAAAGTGTGCAATTGACTGGTCTGATTTTAAAAAGACAGTTTCTCTTCTAAAAAAAAATGGAGTGAAAGTGGGATTCCGATATATCACTGATGTGGCATGTGAAAGGTACAACCCTGATTCCAAAAATTTCATTTCATTCAGTAACCCAACTTTTTTAGAATCAAGGTTATAAATTAAAGTTCAGACCAACTGTAAATCTACTCATACATTTTAGTATTTAGACTCTAAACATGACTATTATTAAGGGTATTACCCTTTGCCGAGGTAACGTTAATTGTGGCTAGCTAGCCATGTAGCCAGCTGCACAGATCTAAACAGTTACTATAACTCCTAAGTTGAGGATGAGTTGAGGCAATTTAAAGTTTTCCTTCCAGTGCCAAAAAAAAAATCTGAAAATAATAAAATACTGACATGATAAGATAAGACATAAGACAAGATAAATCAGTGATCATACACTTTTCACCTTTTCCCCATAGCCATTGTTGCTGTGTGGCGCTCAGCTATTTTTCTATCATCCACTATGAGATTTGCTTTCAGTAAGAAAACACACACTACTAATGTTACATCAACACAACAGACAGGCTGTTTATAAAATGCTTATCACAGGTTCCATTGTCCTAGCATAGACCTTTCTGTTTCAGCTGTTCACTGCTCAGTGACTGTATTGAGTTAACTCTGATGCTAGCTTACGTCAACTTTTACTGTGGCTGACTGTCTAATGTTGAGGGCTGTAGGTTTTTGGCTGGCAGCTGTTTTTGTTGCACATATATCCCAAGTAGAGACAAAATAAGTCATGTTGCTCAGTTTTATTCAAACAACATTCAGCAGACTAAACAAGCGATGTGCCTGGAAGGGTGCGTTTGACTTATTGCTCCCATCCATGCCAAATTTGAGGAATGCCTCACTCTTCAAGATGTCATTTGCATCAGGCAACAACAACAATATAAATAATAATAGCATCCATATAATGTAGCTACAGCACTGTAGTCTTTGATTGCATTAAAATGCAAATATTTACCTAACGTCTTATAGAGTAAGGGAATGATTGAAATGTCTTTTTATTGTGTGTGTGTGTGTGTGTGTGTGTGTGTGTGTGTGTGTGTGTGTGTGTGTGAGTGAGTGAGTGAGAGAGAGAGAGAGAGAGTGAATGAGTGAGTTAGTAAAGACAGAGAGAATTAGAGATATTTTTAACTGTATTACTGTACATATTAGATTAATGCTACTGCCCCTTGCTCACCGATGAATGACATCTCCATTTTATGTACATAGACACTTGCACTCGACCTCCACATAACATTTAGCTTCACTGTCTTCTGATAATGAGAACATTTTAATAAAACTGACAAACAGCAATATTGGGACACCTGGAGCCCTCTTAAAATCATTCAACAGAAAAAAAATCTCTCACAGTAAGATATTACAAGATTATTTTGCAAAGTGTGAAAGGCCAAGGCATTTCTGAGCAGAAAAATACCAAGCACACCTGATTAAATATCCACACATTGTCAAAGCAATCTGCGTAAGCACAAATTTACAGTGCTAACTCGCTGAGGTATATTCAAGTAACATGTTAAAACAAGTACAATTAAAAGACCAAAAAAAAGCTCACTGACCTCTATTTTCCACTGTGCAATCTTTGAACTAAAAGCATTCAGTATCGCTGAGGATTTGGGGAGCTTTCACACTTAATCTACTTTGTGAAGTTCAAACAAACAATGGTTAATTTGTCTATTTGGTTCAGTTCGTCCAGGCTGGTGTGAAAGCTGTCAGTCAAAGAGGTTGGTCTACACTGTTCAAACTGGTACTGATCCCATCACCCAACCTACATCACCACAGTACCACATACCTTTAATGTTGTTGAGTACTTCCTTGAGATGGCCAAAGCTGTTGAGTAATGGGTCCTGTTCTTCATCCTGGGTAGAGAAAAACATGATAAGAATATGATGGGAGAATGGGAGGAAATCTAAGACATCATTTGTTATTCAGAGTAGTTGAATCCAATATGACACTTGAATGCTCAATCTCAGGACATGTTAGGTTGAATGTATGCTATAAAACCAACAATAAGTGCCCAACATGTTGACTGTCGACAGATATAACAACTTGCTGCATTATAGTTTAACACCTTGTTGCAGCAGTTTTCAGTCCCGGCTCAAGAGGACAAGACTAACCACTTTTTAGCTACAACCAGGTTAGCTGAAAAACAACCAGTGCTGAGAAACCCTGCATTAGGACAATCTCATATGTATCATCCATTTATAAGCTGTGATAGTCTTGAAGAGAAAGTTAACTGTGACAAATCATAGAAACACCATGTGAAAATGTGGATGGATCTGGATGAAATAAAAGAAGCTAAAATAAGTAGCATTCATCTTGGTACTAAGCTAACTTTACAAGCTCAGTTCAACTCCCACAAGCCAGGAGTACCATATAAGATATGAAGCCTATTTTATGCCTGATCACACAACACTCGTGACAGCTGTCTCTCAACAGAAATAACCCATTTCTATCAGAAAAAAGGTGTTGCAAAACATACATGTCACTGTTGTACACATAAAAAATTGAATGATGTCTCAAGTCATGTCAAGAACTGCTGCACATTGTGAGTGGATCATTTAAAGCAATATCATGTAACTATCTTAACTTAAAATAACAGCTTCAAAATCTTGCTGGTACACTGACTTGCAATAGGGAGAATGGTACCTCTTTCATTACCACTCCATGCCCCGAAGGTAAGAAGAAGCTAGCTCGGCATTCTCAGTATGAGTCTACAGTTTTTCCAACCAACTCTACACTCACACGGGTCCGACAAAACATGACAGCTATTGCATCTTGGAAAATAGCAACATGGGGTGCTGGATATCAGAATCATATGTTTAATGCCAAATAGATTTTCACCCACAAGGAATTTGCCTTGGCCTTTTGGTGCATAACAACAAAAATAAACAAAGTAAGCATGAGTAAGTATAAGTAAGTCAATTACAGCATTTCCTGATGGACAGACAAGCATACTTACAGTACAGTAACAACTAACTGCTGCTAATTGTAGCTGCCATTAGCTAGGGGTCCTACTGGCTGACTCAGACTGAGCTCGGAGCACGGGGCGAGTGTTTGTGTTTACACCGCTGAGAGGAGGAGGTTTTCAGGCCCAGGGCCAGGAGACCCAGTGGGGAATGTTGACAGAGAGCTGGGCAGTGGGCAGATTGAGTTAATTGGACCACCAGCTGCACGGCTAACTGAGCTAACTAGCTAACGACCGCCAGAATCTTTCCACTTCTTCAAACAGAGCTGACAGAAGATGCAAAAAAATATTATATAGTATAGTATACAGTGTTGTAAGTTTTCAGCTTTTTTCACTGACAAATTTGAAGGTATCAGGCCCTGGGTTTCCATTCCTGTTCTCCTCATTGACATTTCCTGCCCCAGTCATCCTATTTTCAGCCATTTCACCCCAATTTCTGTTGATAAACCAGTGGACATTGTGCTGCATCTTAAATCCTCCTCTAGTCCAGTTAATGTCATGCCCTATGGTTTCCTTCCATTTGGTCAATATAGTAAATGCTTCTCTTTCTACTGGCTGTGTTCTTGACTATTTCAAGACTGCTCTTTAAAAAAAAAAAAAACTGGCCTTGATTCGTCTATCTACAACAATTATAGACCCGTTTTCAAACTTCCTTTTACTGTCAAAATCTTTGAAAAGATAGTTTCATTACAACTTCTGGAGGCCTTGTCAGACAGCAGTCTGAAAAATTTCAGTCAGATTTTCACAGCAGAGAAATTTTTCTCAGAGTCACGAACAACCTTCACATGTATGCAGATGACGGGAACTGTTCTATTCTCATCTTACGACACATTTTACTGCAGCTTTGAGACGGTGGATCACGGCACTATGCTAAACAGAAATCAGATTCATATATCTGATACAGCTTTGCAGTGGTTTTCAGCAAATCTGATTTAAACCAGCAATCACTTCTGGTACACTACAGGCTCCAACTAGTATAAAATGTGAACATATTGCTCCATTTTTAGCATTAGTACACTGGCTACCCATTTGTTTCTGGATTTATTTATATTTCAGAGGTGCTCTTTCTTTACCAACCTGTGTTGGAGAACTGTTGGAGGAGATTGTGCCTTTGTTGTCAGGGCACTGAATGATCCTCCAAATCATTGTTTTCTTTTAAGTATGCCAAGTAGGCATGGGTTTTGTTTGTTCATGGGAGATCCTAGCACTGAAAGCACGGGGAGTTTTCTAACACTGAAAGATTTTTGTATTTTCTCATTAACACTTATTTGAAATGAACAAATTTAGCAAATACAACCAATATGGCACATTAGTTTTTTTTGTTTGTTTTCGTATGCAGATCCAAAACAGTTTATAGAGGATTGTGCTTCCCTGACATGAGTGTGTGTGCTCTCTGTCTTGGTGCTTTCTGGTCTCTGTTTACTGCTGTGCTCGTCAATGTGTATAGTGGCAGCAAGGCTACAGGTAGCAGAATGGAGGTGGTTAACTGTGGGATAACTCAAAGTGCATCACATCACCTTCTGTCAAGATGCAGATCTTGAGACCATCAAGCAGATAAGTAAAAACTTTCAGACCAATTCTAAAGGTGACACATTTCATCATCGAACAGTGTGTTGCATGTACTTTAAGAGCAATAACTGTTGTGCTCTCCTGACCCAATGTCATGTGGATTGTTTTTATGCTGTTCTACACCAGCATCCATTGATTGCAAGGTATGTAAATGGTAAACCAAAGACAGCTACAAAGACAAGTAATGAATCAGCGATTATTATGAACCTTATAGCAATGCCATCCAGTGATTCTCACTGGAAAAGTGTCTTTAGAAACATTACTTCCATCAGAGTCATTTTGAAAAGAGAAATACTAACCATTGGAATATCAGTCTGACATTAATTACTTCAGTTTTGGTCACTAAAGTACTACCCTATCCACCACTCAGTTTTCATATCTTTAATAAATCTAATGTAAAATCAAAATTTCCAAACACAGTTGCTTAACTTACAAGTGGAGTGTGGGTATTCCATCTAGAGTTCCTCTTGATAGCTCCAACAACAGTACCAATTTCACCCTGGACGATGTAGATATTCTTGTCCACCATGCTGCTTTTCTGAAAGAAAAATAAATATATATAATGTATAACTGTATTGCTACAAAATTCTCATATCAAGCTATCATGGTTCACAGCTGAATTATAAAGGGTTATATTATATTGAATACATCACAGCGCAAGACCTGAAGTACCTAAGAAATATATAAAGACAGATTAAAGCCCCCAGTTTCACAATGAGCTTTCTGTTTTCACTATGTGCATTAAGGACATTAACAGGACAGCTGGTTCTGAGGAAAGTGACGCTGTAACAGATGTGAGAGTTTGGATTCGGTTTGGTTTGAATTAAATAACTTGATGCACAAGAAGCATTTACATGCCGCTGTCTCATGTCTGGTGTGAATGTAAGGTAAAAAAAAAACAACAACATTAATATCATTTACAACACTTATAGTGTGGGGTGGGTGTGTGAACAATTATTGAACCAATCAATCAAACCAACCAATCAATTAATGAAACAAATGGGGTACTGACATAGTGTAGACAAAAATACTGAATTTATATGAGATCGGCATGTACTGGCAACTATAATGTACTACAGACTACTGAGCCATCAAGTAAAACTGTCTGATAGTGTTTCTCTTGGCTAATACATTTTGTATACTTCAATTTATGTGGGTACACTGAGATTAATCTTAATTGATAGATAAACAGCCCTTTATGCGTAATATATCCAATATGAAAATATGAAATACTGAAAAAACTATATGGAAATTAAGTTGCCAAGCCTAAAATCTATATTATTTATAATTATATCATTTATATAATGATATAATTATAAAACTATAAATTTTCACCCTCAAATAAATACAGAATTTAAGAACCAAACAGCAAATTTCCATGTGTACATTGACAATACCTAAAACCAATATAGATAACCAAACAGAATCAAAATGACATGCTGTTCATATTTGACAAGCAGTATACCTCAAAATGGTTGGATTAACCTTTTTTCTTGTGTCATGAAAGCCATGCCAGATAAAACTCTTACTTTAAGAGTATAGAGACTGGGTGGCTTAGGCCACCTCCTTTAAATTCATGGTAAGCAGTCTATTCAAAATAATAAGGATGAAGGTAAGATAGGCACAGGCTAGGATGTAGGGACAGGGGGACAGGCTTATAGCTGATAAGAAGCTAAGATATAAATGAGTCTTCACTGGGGATGTACCGATTAAGTTTTTTTTAAACCATCTATTCCAATCTGAATCAAAGATGTTGAGTCCTGAGCTGATAGTGAGTATATTTTCCAAAATAACATAGCTGCAGTGCACACAGCAGGCACAGTAAACTTAGTAAAACCAAGTAAGGGTGGGTGATGTGGCCCTAAAATATTATCACATTATTATACAACCTGTCAAAGATTCTGCAATGCTATGTTGAGCCAATGTTGTTTGTCTACTTGGTTCAGAACTCACAATAGCTGGTGAGCTCTCCTCAAAGGATTTTTGGCTCTCCTTGTACTCAACCGGTTGCTTTTGGGTGGTTACCATTTGTAACCAAACCACTTCCACACTACTGTAACCACCATGGATCTATAGCAATGTTTACTTTTGCTTTCAGCCATGCTTCTTGTTGCTTTGCGTAATGGTATGGTACGTCATTAAACCAACACGTCAGAATATTGCCATTAGCAAAATATGATTTTTAAAATCATAGTAAAAATTATAGAGATATTTTCATGAACGATTTATGGCACACCCTAAAACTGAAACTACAGAAATTCAATGTTTTTTTTACTTTACTCCCATGATACTGTGCTTTGCCTTGCAGTACCCTATCTGCTTCCAGGTTATAGTGATCAATTGACCTGGACATACATGATCAGTGTAAGTGGTTTGCATTGCATTATATATATTACTGTATACATTTAAATTACAGGATAATGTGTTAAGTTCATATTGTATGGCACACAGTACCACACATTTCAGGGCATTTAAAATATTAGATAATATTAAATAACGTAGACAAAATTATTCAAAATTACGTATGCTTACATGTCTTCCATATACCATAGCATATACTACCTCCAAATGTGTCTCAGGTGCCTAGGGGGCTTCCTGCTGTTTGAAATAGTAGATACCCACATTTAATACCTTTATGTAAGAGTTCATTGTGCAAGGTGGTGTTTTTACACCTGTCTTTCCATGATAAGAGCGACCCTGGTGATGCTGACGGCCAGGCTAAGAATGAGGCGCATGGATCTTACATATATATCAGTGACAGCTGATATTTCACGTCGGTTTGTAATAACCAACCACCACATCTCTGGCTGTAACTTCAGTAACGTAGCTGTAACGTCAGAAATACAAAGACATCCAGCTAAAGTCAAGGCTCCAGCATCCAGAATCTAACACAGTCATGGTGAAATCCCTGAACGCATGCAACATAATGCAGTCATACACCAAAAGCAAGTGATACAAGCCGGCGAGTTGGCTGTCAGGTGAGCTAGGAAGGTGCTCGCTGGCTGATTAGATTAAGTCAGTAGCGTCTACTCAAAGGCAAAGCTAACAGGCTAGCTCTCCACCACACTAATGTATTGAAAATCTTTGACAGTTGTCTGGGACATACAAAAACACAATGACACATTGAGAACACACATGAGGAAAATTTGGTTAAAATCTATCAACGCACTGAAGTTTACATATTTCTTGCTATACAAGACCAAGGAACCTGACAGCTAGCTGGCTAGCTCATCACGCTAGCGCGTCAACCGGCTAACGATAGATGTGTCTTGGGCGTTTGTCCTCTCAGACATCAGTCATTTCATTAATGTAATAAAAACAAAACGCCTCCTGACAAGTATAAAACCATGGTTTTCTGGTTCTCTAGAAATAAATATATTACCTGTGTGTGGTTGTTATTTCAAAGATGGAGTCCTGTTGTACCTAATGCTGTGCTCGGCAAGCTAGCAGGCTAGCCGGCCAAGAGTGAATGAAGAACAAAGTTCAGTTGACTACGACAAAAACACAAACTAAAAATGTCGGACATTCCACAGCGTGATAACGTAGTATTCCCAAACACTGCTTTTTAATTCACTCTTCAAAAAAAAGCTCCATAAGTGAATAAATTGAACTCCTTCCTGCAGCTGTCAATCTGGTTTTGGTAAACACACTGACGTGGAAAAGCTCTGCAGTCTCAACCAAGCATGATGGTAGATTATTGATTGACAGGCTGCTGAACTGATGACTTAACGAGTGATATAAGGCTTTAAAACACAAGCAGATATCAGAGAATGAAAGTTTTGGCGCTTGTACCTTTTCATCACATATAATAGGGCCTCTCAAAAAGAAAATATCACTTGTATCACAGAGAGATAAGGGCGGGACAAAGGAAGCCATAGTGAAGTAAGGTTGGTTGTGCCGAGTTGATGACGACAGCACGGTCCGGCTCTCCAATGAAGAGAGCAATCTCACTGTCGGTGGGTTTCATAATTCTATTGTGGGCTTAAATATAGGACATTTCCCAAATGTGAGCGCCAGAGGGTTTGATCCTGCAACAAACTGGTTTAACTATTTTGCATTCAATTGTCTAATACTATTGCAGCTCAATCACAAGTTTCATGCTCATCTGTTTTGCCTCCCCATGTAGTCCAATACAAATCAAGGCCCTTACAATATTGTTCCTTATATATAAGGAGTTGATGAATGCAGTAAATCTGTATAGGTTTGTATTGTCTCTTCACAGGTTACTGTTGGAAATCTCATAATATTTTCCTTATTTTATTCCTCTAAAACCATTACTCTGCTGTAATGTGCATGCTTTCAGATTTTAAAGCTAACATGGAATTTTATGAAATGTACCAATGTAGCACTTTCCTATAGGAAGGTAAGATAACACTCGAAACTCACATGTTAGAGTGGCCCACATATTAAGAGGTAAGAACACACATAAGGAGCTGTTTGGATGGGAAAAAGTGTGCAAAGTTGTATGAGTGTCTGATTCAAGTTTATAATATTTCACTACAAGCTTATAGAAAAAGAAAATCTTAACTCAAAGTGCATTTACTTACTTTTTTTTTTTTAAATTCTGCCACATGGTCTTTATATGTGGATAGAGCTCAGTTGTCATGGAAACAGCTTGGTTGTCATCATTATCTCAAGTCTCTGCTGTCACTCTTGTTGTGACTCTTGGCTGATGACTTTTGACCTATTTCCAGTGGATACTGTAGGTGGTTTTGGTCTCGTACTCACCAACAGCTGATGATGTCTGTTTCTGGTATCCATTCACTGTCCAGGGTCCTTGCTATTTCACTCATGGAGTTTTCTCCAAAGCTGTAACATACAAAACTTCAATGTGTTTGAAAGCTCTGAACAAAGCTAGGAAATGCACCTTTACTGAAGATTGAGCTCCCCAGTGATATTAGGACAGCAAAACCTCCATACATTTTCCATTGCAGACTGAAAACTCATCTGTTCATACTGAATCTTGGCCTATCGAGGAAAAAAAACCTTTCTCTATCTCTTATTGTTTGTCTGTAAGTTTGTTCTTGTTGTTCTAAATGTAGCCCCGGAAGCAGTTCAGTTTATTTGATGAAGTTCATGCATTCATTTTTCAGATTTTAGGTTGTGTCCACATTGTTTAATGCACTTATTGTAAGTTGCTTTGGATATAAGCATCAGCTAAATAAATGTAATTTAATGTAATGTTTATCTGTGAATGTACTGGACTATTTCTCCCCCAGTTGCTGTATTATAAGGCTCCTTTTCGTATATGATAGTTAGTTGGAAAGATGGAAAGATCTGCTTTTGTCTACTAGGGTAGCAGTATATGCTAAGGGAATATGTTTTTAGATTAGATAATATATATATTGCTTTCCTAGTGTGCTCTGTTGTGTTTTTTTTTCCAAAAGAAAGTGCCCAAAATAATAACATTTTTGCTCAAAATGTACTAAGGACTTTAGAGAATGTAGCAATCTAGTACACTGATTGAACAGTCAATCGCAAAACAATGTATATGTGTTTGCTTTATAATGGGTAGGGGAAATCATGCAAAGATTGCATAGCTACAATCCTACAATCTCTTATCTCTGTGCAATCTGAAGCAGCCATTTGCTCAACACCTACACTCAAAGTACTGTTCTGTGTTTAAAGCATGTCAAATCTACTGTTATCAGACCTCTGTTTGCTCTTTGCAAAGTGTTTGATCACCTGTGGGAGTTGTAATTGCAACATTTCATCTGCAAATATACGCATGTCATTTTCCAGCAGATATGTCTGCACCACTGAGACAAAAACAACACATTTCTTTATATGCCTGTCATGCATTTTGCACATACATTTACAATCTGTTTACAAATCATATAGAAAATCAATCCACATGTGGGAAACAAACATACAGTCTCAGATTGACTTAGTTATCATTGCCTAAAGAACCAGTTTCAGTCATCCGAGAAACAGTATCTTTCCAATCATCTTTAATAATCATGATGTTGTGTTGCTTATTCTCATTTGATCCACCATATCCCTGTCCGATCCTTGTTCAGCTGCATATGAAACAGCTGGATTTCTCTTGATTACATTTCCTTCTTCCTAACTGAAAATATTTATGTAAGCCTGTGTCTTGGATGTGAGTCTGTTCATCATTCATTACAGACATGAGAAAAAGAGCAGTGAGAGTCCTTTAATTTTTAAATTCCATTTATCCAAAATTCTTAAGACAAAACACCAAAATTAAGCATTACACCACTTTGTCAGACTCCAGGTGACAGTTTTATGCTTCTGTGAGTAATGTCTATGTCATATTGTGTTTCTGCTTTGCATATGTTTATAATCTGTCCTGTTGTCTGGTAGGACTAAGAATCAGCATTTTGGCTTTATGAAACATACAAGCATAAACTCAGACAATGCAATACGCTTTGTGTTGCAAAATGGTTGTGTCATATTTGGCAAGAGTGTTCTTGTTTGAAAGATGTGGAAGTGATAAATTGAGGCTTGTTTATAACAAGTTCCTCCAACATTCTTGGAGATATTTTTGAGCAGTGCTTCAGGCCTGAGGGCACATTATGAAAATGTATGCATGACAGGAGAAAACAGTCTAACCTATCACTAACCACGAAAGTGGGAGGGGTCGCTGGAAGTCTTTTTCTCAACTGTTTATTCCCATTTTAACAATATCCTTGATTTTGCTGAACATAGAAAAACAGGACTCTCCCATATAATGTGATATTCCTATAGGTTTGCGTTGTAGCCACCAGTTTTAATTACAGTTTGTGTTTTCAGTTGTCTCACTGTGTAAACCTTACCTTCCACTCATTGTTAGCAGTGTACATAACAAAACTGGAAGCTCCGTGGTTGGATATTCCTTGCCAAAATGCAAAAATGTACATAGAATGTGTAGATGAGTTCTCTCTTGCAGTTTTTGTGTCCACAGACTTGTACCTTTGACTTTTATATCAAAGAATCAGATATTTTCTAACTCAGTTGTTTTTTTGTGCTAATGATTCAACTGGGAGATTTTCATACAGGATCCAAGAGTTCCAACTGGGGTCATTTTGGAGTCCCATAGTCATTTATGGGAAAAATGAATTGGGCAAATCTGACAACCTCCCTGTAACAACATGAAGTGAGGCTGCTCAAAGTCACCGTGCCCGACTGTTGTTCACCAGCAAATAGTTCCACTGCAGACCTCTACCTAAAGCCACAAAATGTCACTTATAAAGTCTTTCTGTGAGTATTAAACAAAAGAAATACTTGTTAATTAATTAGCTTCAAAGGTGTTGGTACACACACTTTCGACTTTGGACAGAGCCAGACTAATTGTTTCTTTCAGTCTTTCTGTTAAGCCAGACTTCTTTAATTAAAGAACGTAAACTCAACCCAGGACTACAGCTCCAACTGTAATACTATTGTTCAGTATCGCCTGGCCTGCAGAATGCTAATAAAGCAGTTTATCAGTGCTGGCATTCAGCGTGGGCTCCCTGTCACACACCAGGTGTTACAGAAAAACAAATACACCTGCATTCGAGTTTTGGTCATTTTCAAACCCCCTTGCTTGGCAATGATTTTGCAAACCTCAGTTCCAGCTTCACCTGCAAAGTTCATTGAAAGATGACAAATGTTAGCATTGTGTACACCAATGTCATATCTCAAAGCCCACAGAGCCCTAAGAATGTGTTAACACTATTCAAATAATTGTGATTCATAGCTTTCTTTATATCAGTGTCAGGATGATTACTCTCTCCCTACATTTCAAATGTCTACTTCCCAAGTCCCAGTTGAGTTTTCCTTTTTGATAAAATAATAATAATATAGGAAAAAGGAAACAGGCACAGTTTTTAATGTTTTGCATTTAATAAACATTTATGGCAGGTGTAAAACATTTAAATGTTAAAACTAATTTTACTTGATTGAAATTTTGAAGTTTATATTCAAATTAAGAAGGCTTACAGCCATGCATAATCATCCATCGAAACATTCTTATATGCTTCCAATAACAACGGTAACATGCTAATGTTTTGCAGATATAATGTTTAGTATGTGTATCTTATTTTAGCATGTTAGCATGATAGCATTTGCTTATTAGGACTAAAAACAAAGCACAACTGAGGGTGATGTGAATGTCAGGTATTTGGTCATAAATCAATCTATCGGACAAACTGAGATGTTTGCCCCGGTGATGGTGCCGGATAAAATTCATCCTGAAGCGTAATGATGAGCACAAATTTTTTTGTTTGTTTGTTTTTTTTGTGGTGTAATGACAAGCCTACTTTAACTTGCTCTAACCTGACACTACAGACCTCAAGGGTTATTAGCATTGGTTGATAGTAGGATTTATTATATACATACACTGCACATACACAGCAAGCCACTATTATAGGACCATTACACTAGTTGTAATGGAAAAGCCTTCATTCCCATCCTCTCCTTCAGTACTCGCCAACGATGAAAGCCAAGCCCAGATTCATTCTTGTTTTGGAAAGAGCTTTGTCCGCTTGGCATTTCGCCTTGCTATATTTGCCTATTTTGTCTCAACCTCACCTGTGTGCTGTTGGCTGGGGGTTCAGTGTCCACACAAACCAATCAGATAATTGCAACATTGTATCCAATCAGCAACTATCATTGTAGTGTTATTGTAATTTGAGGTGCACTGAGGATATACTACATAACATTGTAGCACACATTATAAATAATATTATAATATATTATTGGTATAAGGAATAATGTCTTTATTATGGCCTTCATCAAATTAATCTGCAGTGATGAGTTGAAACAAGTGAAACTAAACTTAACTGATAATGTCTGATTCTGTCATCTTCCTAGGGAGTACATCAAAATTTAGTTTTAAGATCCTTATTTCAGTTTATGTTAGGCTCTGGTGCATAATCCGAATAAAGCCGTGTTTACTCACAGAACGAGTGCAAGGTGGGAGTGTCTGAAGGGACCCAAAGGTAAGCTTTGAAGGGCCTTTGAACAACTCAGATCAGTTTAATTTAGTAAAATTGTACATTAATCTATGAATGAATCAACAGCAAGGTGCTGTAGAATAAGAGAGCACGCAAAGCCATGTGTGATGTTTTTTGTTAAATCTTCTTCTCATCTTCTTCGTTCTTCTCATCTGAATACATTCGTTTTCAGATAATTGTTATTATCTATATATTATTACGTATTAAATTACGCAATAGTGGCTGGCAGTTTTACATAACAGTGTTTGCGGGGGTCAGTGCAGGAACCATGCAACGACCTTTACTCTTCAAGTGACTTTTCAACTGCTTTCATCTCTTACTCTTCAACTGACAATTGGACTGCTTTTAGTGCTTACGGGTCAACTTCTTTTTAAATGATTTTCATCTCTTTGACCCCATTTACATTAAGCGATCATTTTAGTAGAGGCCTCTGTTCACAGTGAATCACCTGAACAATAGAAAAACAGCTACATGTCATCTTCTTTGTCCACTTTTCTGTTGGCAAACAACAAAACTGCATCATAGCCAACACTGGGTAAGGAGTGGGACAGACATAATGGACTGATCAAGATGTTGTCTGACAAAAAACAGAAAATACATGTTAACAGCTGTGTCAGCATTTCAAATGAGTGATCACACAGAAAGTTAGAGGTGACAAAATGGTGTCTTCTTAATTTCACTGCCACAGAGCCAACTGACTGGGCAGCTACACACACAGCTGAATTCCCAATATAGTTGTTCTCATTTACATATTTTTCTGTCTCTGTTGTCAGACAGTGAAGGGTTAATTCGCAAAAACAGTTATGTCTGTTTTTTTATTATTTTTGTAAATCATGTTTTTTTTAACTGTGCTCTCCAGGGAATATCATCAAACTGGTGTTGGGTTGTTTCGATATTTTTTTAAAAAATTAACTTTTTTCTAAGGTCTTGATTTTTATTGTGCAGACAAAGGAATATCAAATTGATGTTGGTTTATTCATTTTAAGAATGACTTTGTCTTATTTTTGATAAAATGAAATAGTTATTTAACTGAGTCTCATACACACTACCTATTAACCAGCAGCTATTCCAAAGCTGCTGCACTTTGTTGATAAAATCATTATTTTATGTCATTCTTCATCATTATAACAATATTCATTTGTTTTATTATCACAAAATCAACATAAATACAGGTTAAAAACAACCGCTGCACTGTGTGTTCAGCTACAGTATAGTAACATTTAAAATGAGTGACCACATCCAACAGTGACAGAAAATCCTTCCTAACCTTACAGCCATGTAGCTCAGTCCTCACTGGCTTCAAGATTTATACACTCTGGAAACTGTTTTGGAAAGGCTCAATATATGGAGGTGAAAAATGGTGTGGCTGCTTTTAGCTCTTTAACTGAGTTTAAAGAATAAGAGCTGAAAGCAGTTGATCTGCAATGAGCATGAAACTTTCACTAGCACAGTTCACTTTATCATTAAGCTTCAATACAATTTCAACACCTTTCAGTGCTTGAACCCCAGCTCAATCTTCTGGTCCTTTGCTGGGCTTTTACTTCAACTGATATGTCAACTTCTCTCAGCTTATATTGACGCTTCCTGTTGATTTCTTATAGCACTTCCATTTTAACTGCCATTTCCATTTCGCATATTAATTATCTGTCTATAGATAGATAGATAATGCATTACTTTTGCCTCCTACAGTTCCACTGACATTTGAACTGTATTCATCTCTTACACCCTGTCTGGCAGCAGCAGCTTCAGTGCTCTGTCTGCGTCTCCACAGAATGCATTCAGGCACGGTACTGAGGATCCATCACCCGTGTTTTGGCTACATTTACCATTTACACACAATCACTATAGTTATGTGTGGATAAGGGAAGACAATAGACCCAAATGGCTCTTCAACCAACAGTTACGCTGCCTCCATCTCTTATTCTTGAACTGAGCACTCATCTGCTTACATTTTAACTGACACTTTCTCCTTCACTTTAATTACACTTTGATGATTTGCACTATTTTTAGTGCCTGAATTTAGGCTGATATTACAACTTCATGCAGTACTTACACCTAAAATGAAACTTCTAATAGCACTTTCATTCAACTTCTTTCAGTGATTGTATTTAGACTGCTACTTCAATTCCAACTATTCTGAGCATTTCAGTTATTTAAATAATGTAAATGAATATCTTCAGCAGCAAGTGTATGTAATTTAACATTTTCCAGTGTCATTTGCTCTCTTTTTATGCAAATGCACATGTTTGTGTCAAAATCAACAACAAAAATGCATCTATATGCTATAACTCCCTGTATGTCCAAATGTGCTAAACTGATGAACTTTCTTTTAATTTTGCTTCAAAGGGATTGTTAAACATCAAAGTTAAAAAAAAACAGAACAATAAAAATTTGACCCATAGGCTATCTTATAGCAAGTCCCCACACCTTTGCAATCCCAACCGACGACAGTGCAGGCAAATAAAAAGCTGCACTGTGGAGAGTGCAGGAGGAAAGAGATGGAGAGAGAGTTTGTCAACAGAGAACCAGTAGGAGAGGGAGGGGTGAGGGAGCTGGGGGAGGGCGTGTTTGCACTTAGTGTGAGGATGCATGTGTCCACGCAAAGAGAGAAAGAAAGAACGAGAAGATTTGTCAGATTTTTTTGGAGTGTGTTATTTCAAATAAGGGAGATTTTCTATTGTCACGAGGAGCCTGCTGGCCCTGCCGTCACCTGAAGCACAGGGGGCTGCATGTGTTAGACCACTGGATCCCATCAGTCTGTCTGAGGGAGACCAACTTTTCCTATGTGCAGATGATTAAAGAGATGTATGTAAAGTGAAAATTGGGGCAGATAGAGCAAGTTTAAGAAAAGGGTTTTTACGGGATTTTCAGCAGTTCCACACTCTGGTGTCAGGTTACTCTCCCTCTCACCCACTGTGACTGAGCACAAACACACTCAGTGCAAAATCGTGCGTGTTCGATTTGCGCGGAATCGGTTGCGTCGATCTCCGAGAAAAGTCACAGCCACTCGATCCCGATCACAGGATTTGATGTGTGTTTTTGCCCATGATGCGATGAAACACATAGAAGAAGAATAAGTGTGTATAATAGTAATAGTGTGTCTGTGTTTTCCACAGCCATCACACTAATGAAAGAAAGAGGGAGAGAGACAGAGAGCGAGAGAGCATGAGAGAGTAGGGGGCCGTCCTTTCTACACTGGACCTGATCCCCCCGCCCCCCCTTCCCTATACTTTGTGGGGATCAAGCCTCCCTCCTCCACAGCCTTCATGTCTGACAGCACAGAGGGAGGAAGAAGAGGAGGAAGAAGGAAAGTGACTGACAGCCTGACTGATGCTGTTTCTGACTCTTTGACGCACCGGGGAACTTTTTGTCCATGTCACCTGCAAACCTGAGGCCACGACAGCCATCAGCCTGCAGCACAGCTCTTTGCTTTTTCCACGGATTAATTTAACCGGACCGGGACTCCACGTAAGTGCTCATAACCGCGCTGTTTTTAAATCTCCCCTCTATCTGTGTTTAGCTCTTTTTCTTTGATTAGTCTTTGCGCATTTTTATTTGTGCGAAAAATTTGAGTCTAGCTGAGTGTAGCTTTGATGATCTTTATTCTAAGGTGCAATTTGACGCTTTCCATAAAACCAGCACGCCTTGATTCTTCGTATGCAAGTTACAGTATCAGGAATGAGCTTTTAAAGGTTCTGGATGTGACTTTCGACACAGAAAAAGGGGCATCTGAGTTTACTTTTGGGTGGACGTCCACGGATTCTGATGCTGATGAGAGGCGACACATCAGCCAGTGTGATATATTTAAAAGCATGTTTTTTCCATTCAGACAAAATTATTCATTATTTCAAACTGCTAAAAATATTTGAAACTATTAAATCAAAGAGCAAAAGCCGCTGTGCGTAAATGTTCCGTGTCGTTTTGGCCTCGCTCGTTTGACTGTTTTTCCTCTTTGTTTTGGAGATGATCATTTAACAGAATGCTCCTGTAACACCCCCAAATATTCCGTTTGTCCGTGTTTGAGGCCTGGGGGGGAAAAGTAGAGCGTTTATAAATTGTTTGAGTGCTTCCACAGCCCCAAACTGCGTTTTCTTCTGCACCCGATATGTTTTTAGAAAATGTTCAGACTTCGCAGAGGCGGACGTGGTGAAAATATTTGGGACGTCAGAAATATTTGGAGATGTGGAGGAAAGTGATAGGCGGCAGGTGGCTGCCTCCCGGGGCCACAGGAGACCGCGGGCAGAAACACAGAGCTGCGCGCCCCCGCCTCCAACCTCCAACCTCCCATACTCACGCATACACACCACCTAAATCTCACAAATGCTTATCATATCTACATCCCCAATTACAAACATTATGACTGCACAAGTTCAGGTTTTTAACATTAACATTTTAACATAATATTATTTTTTATTTAACGTTAAGACTGGATGTTCATTCTTGACTGATTGGAAATAGTTTATGCAACAACAACTAATTATAATATAATATAATATAATATTATATAATATAATATTATATAATATAATTAGCACTTAGTAGATTTTTGTTGTGTCTCAGTGTCTTCCTTACATTTTTAAAAACTGTGCTCTTCTTGCCTGCGGCCCGTCGTTAGACCGAGACATCTCTACTATTAAAGTTGGGGCCCATTCTGCTTTAATCGTTCAAAATAAATATATGAATAAAAATGCTGCCAATTACTGAAATTATACGGGAAATGTTAAATCAATAGTGGAGCCCACAATGAAAGAGTTTTCACCAGAAGTGTTATGTTTATATTCTTCGTTTTAATCATTTTACAATGTAAAAAGGAACAATTCATATTTCATTGTTTAGGTATTGTTTAACAATTTACTTTCGTTTTTTTTTTTTTGTTTTTTTTTTAAATCCGCGCTGTTAAATTTCTATTACAGCAAAGCAAGGCAGATTTACTTTGAAGAATCCCCGGGTTAGATTTCCTCCAGGAGTCTTTCAGTTACTCACCTCTTTTGCATCTGTTCCCAGGTCAGGTCATATGAAAATAAGATTTGTTTAATCGAAGTTTCACTCTGGCCTCAGGGTGCAATGTAAATATTTCTTTTAGTGGTCATCACCCAGCCGGGTGCAACAGAGGCAGGTCTGAAGGCCACGGCCTGCTGCTCTCAGTCCAATCCTGCATCACATCACAGAGCAGCTATCAGTCACTTCAGACATGTTCACATCGTTATTTCATTTCAAAATGACTTCGTCTTTATAGGGAACAAATGAACTCCATTGTCATTAACAGGCGGGAACTTGCATCTGACCTTAACTCTGAACTATAATAACTATAATTTCATTCAATAATAACAAAGCGATTATAATGGCTGAAACAGACCAGAATTTGCAAACAAAAAATACGCATTTACATACATTCAAAATGCTAAGTCGCGATATTTAATTTCTATGTGTTAAATTCTTTTTAAACTGTTAACTACAAAAGGGAAACTTACCCAAAATTTTAATTCACATTCTTAAAATATCATCGCCTAAATGTAATGGCGCATGTGTAAAGAAAATCTATACTCATATGTTCAAATTTAAATATATGATCACTTACGGTAACTTAAATAATTGAAATAATTTCTTATAAATTAGATTAAAGTTGTTTTACACACTTAGAGTCAATTCGCCGACATATTTTTTGGTCTACTGTAATAAATTCTTGATGTGTTAATCACTGCTGATGGCTTCTTTTCTTCCCGACTCTGTGTTCGTGGAGGCAGAGACTGTGCTGCAGGACTGCTCGGCCTCACTCCCTCAATCATATGCAAATGGATGTTATAGGAGGGCACAAATTAACATCTACAAACATTGGACTGAAATTCCATCTGCCGCCTCTTCGAGGAGGCCCTTAATAAGTTCTCAGACAGCAAAGTGACACACATCTTAATCAACTCTTAATCCCGGGAATTAATTCTCCACGCGTTTATGAATAATTCCCGAGCTAATGCCTGCAGTCCGTGGAAATGCGAGCAGTCTGCCGCCAGATGGACCCGGCAATCTCCCGCAAAATGAGAGGATTTTTTTCCCATTATTATTTTTTATTATCATCACCACATATATATATATTTTAATGAGCTCGGTGTTGACTGCTTATGCAAAGCGCTCCATCTTATGCAAACCAAGGACTCTCATCTGGCTGTTGATTTGCGTCCATTTCTGAACAGGAGGCCCCCAGCATTAAGAGGACACACACACAGCTCCACCAGAGCTGTGTTTCAGGCTTCATTTAAGTGTAGTCAGCATGTCAGGTGCATGTGGAGGTCCACCACCAGACAGCCTGGTCCCTGTGTAGATGAAGAGGAGGGGGAAAACTGAAGCAGCTCTGGTTTATTTTTCAAACTTCTCTCAGGAGTTGGCTCACCACAGAGGGACATCAGCATCAACAACATTGAAGCATATGAGCCTCAGTGATCAATCTAACTGTCAGCTGCTGAGCCTCAGCCTGCTTGTTAGCTCAGTGATAGCTTGTTGGCCATATTGAGCTCAAAGGGAGGGGGAGAAGGGCTCTTGATTTTGGAAATATAATCATGTGCCACCTTTGATGTGTATGTGTCCGTGTGTGTGTGTGTGTGGCTGGGAGGGGAGGGGGAGGAGGTGGAGGCGTACTGACACCTTGTTCTGGACAAAATGACTGGCTTGCATCACCCGCACGCCCCTTGCTGCCAAGCCAGCCGCCCTCTCAGCACCACATTGACACCAGGCCGTCAGTCCATCCATCACTGCCATGGCCAATATAGTCCCCCAGACTGGCTCACGTTCATATTTCTGACCAAAATACTGGACCTTGCTACCACTAGACCTGGGCTGTGCACTCACAAAGGGACAGCTGTTGCCCTGACTGAAGTGTTCCAACAGCCACTGGGACCAGTTTGCGGAGTCTTTTTTTTTTATTATCTTGAAACGGCTTAACACACACCTACAGCAAAGGTAAAACTGTTTTAAACAAAAAATTGATGTTCTACTTTTATATTTTACAAACTTTTTAATGAGTTAAATATAACATATAAGTGTTGCATTCATTCATTTGTTTTTTGCTGTGCATGTGTGCTGAGTTTGTGCTACTTTCAGCAAAAGGAAACCTCAGTTCTGCCTCATTTAAAAGGACACAAAACACTTTAACCTTCTTAAAAGAAGCCTGCAGCAAAGGTTATAGCATGATGGTTGGATATATTTGCCAGATCAGTAATTTACCTGTAGCATTTTATCGTGGCAAGTTATGAACACAGTGTTACAGATCTATCAAATATTTCTTGCTGAAATGAGGGTTGTTTAAAAAACTCAAACACAAAATAAGATAAATGTGAAATTGAGCGTTCTCGTTCAGCCATGCAAAACTTACCTTTTACCACAAATATTTAATATAATAATAATTTAAATAGTAGGTTGCATTTTCATTGTACCCATTTGACACCCGAAAACAGATAATTTCCCATTTCATTCAAGTAAACAAAATTTAAGAAAGGAACAATATTTTTACGAATAGGGGGAAAACTGATCTTTCTAACCCAGAAATCAACTTTAAACCAAAAATCCATATCAGAGACTCATTAATCCAAAGCCACAACACAGAGGGATTGTGCTTACCGATCTAATCTCTCTACTGGGAGATTTGACCTTATCCTTAGTCTTGCATCTTTTTTCCCAGGGATGGAGCGATGGCCTCTGGCAGACAGAAGAATACCCATTTTCCTGTCTCCTAATCTTTTGTGAAGTGCTCCGTTCCTTCTCACGAATGTTAAACAAAAAACAGATGCAGGTCTCTCTTTAAAGTCTCCAGCAAATGTTACTTGTATTAGCAGTGACAAATATTAAATGTGCATCAGGCAGCATTTTAAGGGTTGAGGCATTGTTTGTCTGGCCAAAATAAGACAGCAGATGTGTTGGATAGAAGGAAACACTGGCTGGCCTATCAGATGTCATATTCAGTGGTAATAAGGTGCTAAACCTTTAATCAGAATATGCAGGTTGGCTTTAGTGCAGCATTATGATTGTTGCAACATTGTTAGAGTGACTGACACAATGTTCAGTGAGGGTCAGGAAGAGTTTAGGGGAAAACTCTTAGTAACTTGACATTGTTCATTTTTGTGGGCCAAGATCAACTGTAGTCATTGAAATCTGCAAACTATGGAGCACTGTGATGAGTTTGAATGATTCTTAAAGTTCATTTTAAGTGGATGGTAAGAACAATCACTGCAAACATTTATTTGCAGGAAACTGGACTTTTCATATATTTAATGATTATAAAACATATTTATAATATTGATGAGTTTTATAATCTATATGTGTCAATAGTGTTTGAAGCTGTAGATGTATGTTTAGCTGCTGAAGTCAAAGTCTGTAATTTCTATGAGATTTCTTTTTACAGGAAAGCACAAACTGTCAGATAATTTTCATGAGAAACTGAAGTGGCATGTAATTGAATTTTGAATACACTGTATTGCTGCGGCAAAGACGTTTGTTACAGGTCTCGCACTTTAGAATGGAGGAGTTCATGTACAACTGGTGTGTAGATGTGACAGCTCGCGTACTGCATATCTAAGAAAAATAAGAAAGAAAAAAAAGCACTCCTTCACTGATTTCTTTATATGAAAATGAAAACTGGAGATGCTGATCTATATAGCAAGGGTTTAGAAGTAGAATTTTGATAGCACAGCAAACAGAGCTGTAAATGATCGAACCGTCTTCTAAAACACATCTTTGCTGACTATCTCTCTGGAGTCTTTAACTTATATATGAGAATTCCACAGAGCCATAACCACTGAGGACACTGAGGTCATGTAATCAGAACTGTCTGGAAATTTGTCTGTTTTAATTACCTGAAGAAAAGTTGACATTTTACAGTTTTACACAAATTACACATACGCAGTTCTGAAGGTGTTTCTAATGCCTTTTAGAATAAATGTCTTGCATTTGCATTGCAAGACAAAAAAGTAAATTAGATTAAAATATAATAGAGACCAAATAATAAAGCATGTATCCTTCTAGAAAAAAAAATCACACTCACTGACTAAAAAAAAATGCGTAGTAAAAATGTATCCCCTTGTTTTAAAGAGTTTCAGTAGGAGGATTCAGCCTCGTCAGCTCTAAAAATAGAGAGTACAAAATGTATCCTAATGTTCAAATAGCATTGAGGGAAATAATGCCATTTCAACAACTTCAAATGGTGACAGTGAGTCTGGTTCAAGAGTTCAACCAAGTTGTACAATGTGTTGTTGTTTGACGGCTTGCCATGCTCTGAACCCTTTGCGAGGCTTCAGATTTAACCCCAGCAGAAGTCACATGTGACTGGCACACAAAGGACTGGCATAGTGGCAAACCGCCTGCAGGGAAACACAGCGGGGGAGCACATTCTCCAGGGGCGAAGAGAGGTGAGGGGGAGTAACAAGTGCGCCTTCCCCTGAAAATCTAAATTTGCCGCTTCTAAGTATAAAGCTCGTAACCACAACGCTGACTACACACAGAGAGACTGGCAACATCCAAACAGTCAACAGGGATGGTTAAACCCCAGCTCAAACTCACTGTTTGATTTTCAGAGATGAGGTTCATCAGCTTTTTAAATCTTTGATGACATGAATTCATTGTAGTCTACAGCAGCCTTAAGACTTTCCTCTAAACCTGCAAACTTTAGGGTTTTCTCTCTAATGTCCAGGGAAATGCAAAGTAAATAGAAATGGAGAGTAAACAGTAACACGCCGCTGAGTTTAGCTGGGCTGAGCCTTCGCTTTACACCTGCTTTATGCGCTTTATTCCTCTGTGTACATATATGTTTCCCACATTTGATGCAGTTTGACATTTGTATGTCTTTGCTTTTATTGTCTCTTATGTCTAATATTTTGCCAGCTGAGTAACTTCTAAATGTGAACACAGATACAAGAATTGAGTCACATGAGGACATCATGAGAACATGATTACTTTTTGGAGCGAAATGTTTGAGTCAGTTTGTTTCAGTCTTTCTGTGCTCATCCCTTCTGTCCACATAATTTAGATTGCTTTTTTTGATCAAACACATATAATGTGTAAGACAGATATTCTTCTTCTTTTTGACTTAAGCATTGCAGTCATGAATGATCCTAAACCTCTCTCAGCTTGGGTGGAGTGTATGTGTCCCCCAATATTTTCAAGGTGTTAACTACGATCGGATAAATAAACGAGCAGCTATTTTTGGGCCCCATTGAGCAACAGTTCTACCTCATTGGCTAGAATTTGTCTTGGAAATACCATTGTGTTTTTTTTTTACAGCAATAACTATTGCTCTCCTCATGTAGCCCAAAATAGAGTCAATTCAGGGCAGGCCTTTTTATAGCTGCTTATGTCAGGCTCGTATAAAGGGATGGGGATTACAACTACAACCAGGGGTGAATGGAAAGATCGAAGAGAAAATAGAAACAAATAGCAACAACAAATTAAACAAATACACACAAACCCTCATCAAATTGAGTTTATACTGACTGAAATAAATACATACTTTCCCCAGTAGTAAACCAAAATAATTCATTTATAAGCAGGGTCTATGTTTGGGAGGGACACAATCAGGTAAAGAGTCCTTTAACCAAAATGACACAATTGCAAAATCAAAAGCATGTTGCAGAACTTTTTAAATACCCAAGTGGTGTCCACTGTTTGTCTACCAGGCTGCAAATGGTTCCAACAAACTCCATCATAACCATCTCTTTACAGTTCTCCTTTCAGTCAGAGGGTCCATTCAGTCTTGATGTCATGTGAGAGGGCAAAAACGTTTTCGATTGTTTCAGATGAGGGGATCAGTTGATATATAACCTGCTCTCTGCTCTGATCTGGACTACGGCAGCTGGACAGTGGGAGGACTGGAGAATTTAGTGGCTAAATCAAACTGAAACTCCAAAAGTGATCCTGTAACAATGTCTAGAAGCAAATATCACCGGTTTTGTCTTGTAAAATGCTAAATGTTATTGGTAGCGTACCTTTGGTTTACAATAAACCTCCTACAACACGTTTCAGAACACTCATTGTTTCCCTGATGAAGTTGGAGAAATATTAGAGAAATGAGCGACTAAATTAAAAAGTATCTACCAAATATGATAAAAAGCACAACACGATGATGTAAACTCACCACACTATTACAACTGTAATATTATTGAAGTATAATATAATGATGATATCAGTACACACATTAAATGTGAGCATCTATGACACAGACATGATGGCCCGACATCTCCCGCCATGATTTTGATGAAGCCTGACATCTGTCTGTGTGTGTGTGTGTGTGTGTGTGTGTGTGTGTCTGCAGAGCCTGGTCATGGACTTTAACCTGCTGACGGACAGTGAAGCCCGCAGCCCGGCGCTGTCGCTCTCTGACTCCGGGACCCCGCAGCACGAGCCGGGATGTAAAGGCCAGGACACCAGCGGTCAGTCCACTCTCTGTCATTACTGTGCATCTGGATTTTCAAATATATATATTATATATTATATATATATATATATCTTATTAAAGAAAAAGACGACAATGACAAGACTTGTGTGTAGAAACGCAGAAATGTGCCGTCACAGGCATATCATAATACTAATACTAATACTACTACTAATAATGATAATAATAATAATCATAAAAATTCTGTACAATAACTTTAATAAGTTACGGATGCAAATTGTCTCCAAATCAAACAGACTGTAATTCTTTTCTGCCTGGATCCTGCTCTGTGCTCAGTGTGTCTGCAGGCTGGATCGCGCCGAGCTGAAGGCAGAGGTGCGATCATTACTTGGGTTACTCATTTGGAGCTGTTGCACAGTTTAATGTGAGCCTTTTAATAAAAAGAAGCCATGCTATGATCGATGCAATATTAGTCCTGTAAACGGCTGTGAGTGTGCAGAGACTGTGTGATCCTGAAATCAAAGCCTCTTTAATTGCAGAGTTTTTTGCGTCGGTCTCTCTGCCTCTGTCTTCTCTTCCTCTGCGGCGCAGGCGCAGCTGATGGGCTGTAATAACATACCACTCATTTGACTTTGAATAGGAAAATTAATTGCAAAAGAGCGAAACGTGTGTCTCGTCAGAGCATCAGACTGCGAGCGGCGGCTTGATTTGATCCAGTGTCACATCAAGAAATATCACATCATCATTTCAATTCAATCATCTATTTGATCACATAAAGGCTGTTCTAATTATCTGTATTTAATCATCAAAAGACAAAAAAAGAAATGGTGATTTTAAACTAAACTTACTCCATCAGGACATTAAACTTATAGTAGAATGAGAGAAAAAATACTTTTAAAACACAGGTGGCAGCAGGTGATTGTGCATGGATATTTATGTAAATGCTGACTATTGATTGGTGGACGGTTACTGATAATTCTAGATGAGAATCAGAGAGATGTCAGCTTTATTTCCTCTCCTCTTGGAAGCTTCATTTTACTCTGTTCCTACATAAACTGACCATTTTAACTTGTACAGCTATATAATGAGATATATGACAAATAATCACCTTGGTGTATTTTCTGGAAGATCTCTAACTTCTCCATATATCAAATCTTAAGCCACCCACCTAGCTGTCCAGCTATATCTATCTGGTGGTGTGAGTGTGCGTGTTGATGTGTGTGCAACCCAATCTAATTGCTAAACTGTGTGTGGTTAGAAATTCAGTCCTAACAAACTGTCAAACACAAACTATTCTGGAAAGAAATGTGGTGTAAAAATGCTTCAATGCATCCCCTACTGCTTGTCTTCTGAAGGAGAGCTCATGTAGCTAAAACTCATTTGCTGTAAACCCCTTCTCTAATGGGACCTGATGGTTTTAATGGCCTAAATGTCAAATTGATTATATTAAAAAGGGCCAGATGGTGTATGTTAGCACAGGAAAGAGAAACAGTTTTAACCTAAATCCCTTTTTGACAGATATCTCAGTTGCATGTCATTTGCATTAATAGATGGAGTTTAGTTTGAAGGTAAAACCATAATCCAAGGAATAATGGGGGTGCATTCTTTTTTCTTTCTTTTTTTTTAACTTCTGTGTAAATCTACATAAATGTACGTTTTATTATCAAACCTATAATTTCACTTAAATCCTCAGTCTTTCTACTGTTCAAATAAACACAAACATGATTTAAAGAAAATAAAGACGATTTCTTCTTTTGCATTAAAATATGATGACATCTACTAAAACCATGCACATTATACATTCTGCAATAAAAACCTGCATTTTAAAAGTTATATGACTTTAGTATTTTGAAATTTAAATTAGGACCCCTTTTAGGCCAACAAAATAATAAATCATACAAGCAATTCTCTCCTCTAATTTTACGGCTGGCAGTGTGGGAATTTATCTTTATTTCTACAGCTAAAGAGGCCTTATATTGGTTTCTGTCAAAGCTCTTTGAGTCTGCTGCAGGGTGCATTAAAAACACTTGGTTACACTGAAGTGCACTATGACTGCCACACCCTGCCACACCACGCTGACGCCCATGCCTCAGGCATGGACTTGTGTATTATCTCACACCCATGACTGAATAAGAGTGTCTCTTTGTTATCTACTTTGATTTTACACTTGAAAGCATGTTTGGCAGACTGCTTTTTTAATGCTCCTACCTGGGCATATAGTATTCATTTTTGCTCTTTGATAAAGTGAAGAACATGACAGTCTTTTATTTCTGTGAGTATTTTCTGAAGTTCGCTGTTTTTCCAGATGTCGGAAAGTGATTTTGTTAAAAGCCTCTTGTAGGTCTTTTCCAGATTAAACCCCTCTGAGAAGCTGACCTGGAACAACTCTGTCATGTCGGCACATTATCAGTCAGATTCCTCCTATTGTTGGTCAGCGCGTCGCTCTAAAAAGGGCTGCCCTTTCCTCTGTATTGTATTATAGACTTTGGCCTTAAGTGACAGCTTACCCAGTGTCAGTTTACTGCCAGATAACAGCCTCGGCCTGGCCCTTATTGGTTTTGCCGGTGGCCCTGTGGAGCCTCTTTTTAAACCCTGCTGATCATTTCGAACTGCTCCAAGAGCTAAGCCCTCGCCAAACAGAGCCCAACTTGCCCCAGTCACAAAAGCCTGATCCACAGGATTAGTCGGCCACCTAATTTCACTTCTTTCTGTGAGGTCCTCAAATTGCGGGAGTAAGATTTGGCAGAGAGGAGCCCTGGCAGACATAACATAGATGTGTGGTCCTTTAAACTCACTGCACTGAGGGCCAAATGCAATCACTCACTGCTCCTGCACATCTTTGAACCTAATGCAGTGTTTGGAATCATTCTCTCTTGGCAACGTCACACTCGTGCTTGTCATTTTCCAGCCTGTGGGATGGAGGGATTTCAGATGATGTTTGATCTGTCAATATTATCCAGTCAGTTTCAGTAGGGATTGGATAGTGCTGATGCAGTTCAGGGTGAAAGGTGTCAGAATAATGTGCTGTTTCACAGATACATAATGTGTTCTCTATTTAAGCGTTCATTGTTCTCAATGCAGGATGCAACCAAGTAGACTCTACGGGGGCAAGAGCAGGGATCACATGCGTTGTTTTAGGTGCTTCTTTTTACGTTACTTAATAATTCCCTGGAGAGACAACTGATATGTGCCTATAATTTCTTACTGTGAAATCTGGTACTAATTAAAGGGAAAACAGAGACAATATTCAGTTTTTACATTTATGTAGCTTCAACTCATTTAAATTCAAATTCATTTCTAACCTGCCCACATAGTTTTGTATTCAAAGCACAGCAGATCAGGCCTAAATAAAAGCACACAGTTCACGAAATTTAAGGCAATAAAACGTCCAGTTACAATAGAATATTCATTATTGTAAATTATAATATCTTTTATTTAAATTGATTACTTTTCTATTATTACGCTTTTAGCAGTGCCTTCTCAGAAAATTTCCACAACAACACTTATAAACTCCACCCAACTTTATCTGTTCTACTTTCAACACAGGGTAGATGCAACTAAATACATTTAAATACCAATACCAGTTAAGTAAAACTGCTGAGGTACTTTACTTTACAACTTCAACTGCATGTTTCTTTATACTTCTACTCCAGTACATTTCAAATCGAAATGTTGACAGCAATACAAGTTTACATACCAATCATAGTGTATTTTTAACTTAGAAAGGATGTATTAGTATAGATTGAACTACTCAACATTATAAAAATGTGTTGAAATCAGCTCCACCCTGACCAGCGACAACATTGAAATACTGCTTACAGATTTGAATGGTAATAATAATTCAGTTATTTAATATATATATTACACTCTGAAACATGACATTCTGCATAATGTGTATGTTTGATTTTGATATTGTACTGCACTTGTGGAACGTAAGGCAGGAATTGTACATTTACTTCTGGTGGCCTTTTTAAATTGTAGTACTTCTACTTAAGTAAAGGATCATATTTACATATGTCATATTTTTCCTGATTATTACAAGCTCTTAAATTTTTGTGTAAATCTATAATGTATTGTGGGGAAGAGGTTTACGCAGTAAAATGATGGGGACCTGCTTAATTTTGAAGTCCTGTCTTGTTGGGGGTTTAAAATCTAGTTTTATTGTCTTTTTAAAATTCTGTTTATACTGTGCTTGGTGCACACTACTAAATACATGCGTGCTTAATCAAGCTAGATAGTACATTTAAGTGTGAGGATCAATAGAGAAAAAAGTCTGAACTTAAGGTTAACTTACCAGCTTTTTGCATATTTCTGAACCGCATGTCTTCATCTGTGGATGGATTTTCTCTGTTGAGATGGCTCTGTGGTCACCTGAGCATGGAAACTATGGTCAAAACATTTTTTGCTTAACTACTATCTTGAAGGTCAACAATGACTTTTCATACTCAATTGACTTTTTGTTATTGGTGTGTTTTGTTCTTCTGTCTACTCTTGTCTATCTTTTCACCGAAGCTGTACCTCCCAGTGTTCTTATGAACTCATTTGTTTTTCTGTGTGACTGCAGACACAGAGAAATCCCACCAGAACCAGCTGGATGAGTCCAGTGCTGAGGATGGCTCTCTGAAGAAGAAGCAGCGACGGCAGAGGACTCACTTCACGAGCCAACAGCTCCAGGAGCTGGAGGCCACCTTCCAGAGAAACCGCTACCCCGACATGAGCACTAGAGAGGAGATTGCAGTGTGGACCAACCTCACTGAAGCAAGGGTCAGGGTGGGTACAAACAACTTTAGGAACAACCACAGAGAACCCTGATTATATTTTTATTACAGCAGCTTATTTCACTGATGAGGTCCTCTCTTGTTGAAGGTGTGCTGATTAGGGAAGTGTAATATTTAGTGAGAAAGACAGCTTGAAGAATAAGAGAGCACGGTTACATGCGAATAATCTGAAAAAGATGGAAAAGTTAGTGTGTTGCACAACACTGTGGGCCAACAGCAACAACAACTGCTGGCCACATTGCCATGACATTTGTTATGCACGTCTTTTTCATGACTCCAGATGATCTTCATTACCTTCCCTCTAGTACCATCATTGGGCCAGATTTTCCACTTCTATCCAGTGAATATTGAAAAAGTAGTGCAGAGATTACAATGTATGGAGTTCGTGTTTCTCAGTGGATTAACTTCCATTTTGGTCCAGGTTTCAGTTTGCTCACATGCTTGCCAGAAAAGATAGTAGGGATTTAGATTTCTGTTATGTTGAATTAAAGCTGTAAATAACCAATTTCAGCAGTTTAAAAAAATTTTGAAATCTACCTTTATGCCTTACCTTGTGAAATTAGCAAGAAAATATAGTATAGAAGGAAAATAATAGGTTACGTTCATCCTATGGAAACTGGTGTGATATAATTGTCACAAATTTTCCAGTGACCATGTACTAAGTTTCGAGTGTGGCATTATCACTGTCAAAGCTAAATCTTAGTATTATATATAAAAGACGTTTTAGTCCCTTCCACCAAAGCTTCACTTTACTAAAGTGGAACGCCAAAACTGGACAGTGTGTGCCCACACCCAGAGGTTTGGTCATTGTGGCTATATGGAGAGGGAGGACACACATTCCGATGGTTGACAATACATCAGCTGGCCTGTCTGACAAGTAATGGATCAAATTAATGTTGGCTGGATGAAAGGTCACATAGCATGCACTCTTGGTTGTTATTTTGAAAGGACAACAAACTACAAATTGTCTTGTCCTTAATGTCTATCATTGGCCTTTCTAACCCCTGCATGCAGGCGGATTCCTTGATGCCCAAAATACTTCACCCATCAGCTTTATTCATGTGATTTGTCACAGAGCTGTTGTTGATCATCAAAGTCACAGCCTGACAGAACATGAAGATAACGCTCAATCGAAGGTCTAGGGATAGAGGGTGTCCTATGCTGTACAGACTGTAAAGACCCTTGAAGCAAATATATGATTTGTAATTTCAGGCTATATAGATGCAATTATCTCTGCTTGATTTGACTCAAACATTTTGATCAATATCATGTAATGGGATCTTCGAGTATACCCCAAAAATTGCTCATATGCTGCATGTATTCTGGTCTACGGCCCCGCTACTTTGATCTAAGTGCAAAAGGTAATATTTTTTGCAGTTGCCATTTTAGTTGAGCTTGTTTGCTTGCTAAAATTTGCTAATTACCACTATAAGCACAATGTACAGCTGAGGATGATCAGAATTTTGTGATGGGAAAGAATCTAAATATCTGACAAAGTGACATTTTGACCTCATGCTGGTGCTAGATAAAAAGAGAGTCATTAAAGTCACTCTGAGGGGAACATTAACGTCAGATTTCATGTTCCATCAATCAGCTGACAAGACATTCAAGAAGAGTTCAAGTTGTGACAGGAGAGGAAAAAGTCAGGGGAGCAGTTTTATTGCTTCAAAGTTAAGTGCTGACATTTCATACTTAATTATTCCAACAATATCTGGGATCACGTATTACAGTATGGTTAAGGTATGGTTAAAGCTGCACTAATTCATTCTATTTTATATTAACATTGTATCAAATAACAAATAAGTTGTCACCAGTTAGCTACTAACTGGTGAACATAGTGGAACATTTAGTAGCATATTTTCAGAAATTCGTGGAGACCAAACCAGAGCTAAAAGGAGACTCAGTGTTGGACATCATCAGGTGGTTACAAACATAAGTCCCAAATAAAATGTAGCTCCATGTTTGCTAGCAAACATATGAGGTGATAATCAATCAGATGATATGTTTACAGCTTTTATTGCAAGTGGCTGAAAAATCAGTTATTACAGGGTTAAGGTTTGGCAACAAGTTGAATGTGTTCCTTCAACACCCTTTACTTTTGTTGCTCTACATATATGTCATGCTAGTTCCTGCATTGGCCCTGAACGGTTGGAGCAGACATTATTCCTACAGAGAATGGACAGATATCAAAGGTCGTGACATAAAACAGAAATATATTTTTACATATTTTAAAGGTGATGCAGCATGTAGCATGTGCCCATACAGTATGTTGACATCACAAAGAAGGCTTAGCTTACATTTGAAATGAATGTCTAAGTTACATATACGGATTTCTCTATTGGGAACTCAGAATACACCTGGTCTTCTGGGAATCAGCCATAGGAAAATACTTTAGACCCACCATCATCATCAAATAATTTTCAACAAAAACATGTCAGTGCTTTTTTTTAGAGGTTTTTGAGCATTTTGATCTCCTCGTGCAAACATTTCGTCATTTCACGGAAGACATATAAATATGGCTGCAGATGAGCCACTGGATAACCTTGACATTCATCCTTTTCCACAAAACTGTAAACAGCATTGCCTCCAAGTCACAGTAAAGACTGGATAGCTTCTGTCCTCTGACATGGGGTTTTCCCCTGCTGTTACTGAGTGGGGTGGACAAGTCAGCCATGCACTTAATACTCAACATATTAATGATCAACAGCATTCTGTTACTATAATAACAGAGGATTGGATGATACACAACATGCATGCCAAGGAGAGATGGCTGAATATCAACACAAGAAAGGCCTGCAAAAGTTTTGCAAGGTTAAAAAGGCAAAACATGACTTTTTTAAATACCTCCAGGTACGGTATTATTTCAATCAGAAGTGCTGACCTACAGATTTATCAAGAGCAGAATTTCAGTTTTATAAAATCCTGAAATCAGCCTCCAGCTCCATACCAAATCCATCTCTAGATTGAATAATGCGCTCTTTTATTCCCAGTTTTCAATGGTCCTCAACTAACTCCATAGATTGGATTGGAGAACAACAGTGGAAAAATCTTACATCTGATGACCTCTCAGTAGGAAAAATACAAGAATGGTTAGTTAGTTATTTTAGTTTAATTCATGAAACATTAAGCACAGTACCACCAACACTGGAAGACTGTTATGGATTAATTTAGGGAAATATATAAAATGGAAACGTTGACTGACTCTTTGAGGATTTAGAAAGACAAATTCTACCAAAATTGGAATAAATGGATTGAATTTATAACCACAGTTCAAGCAGGCTTTGTATAACTTCACTAATGTTTCCATTCTCTTCTTGATGGAAACAGAAGAACTGTGAGCTCCCTTGGTTCTCATCTTTAAGAGAGTGTGAGGTAGACGTATGTAAGAAAGTTAAACCCAAAACTGCTGACCAACTGAAGCAGAATTATGCATAGGTGTGTAGGTATGTATGTATTATATGTGAGCATGCGGGTGAATATGGTTATGCATGTGTGTAGATGTATCAGGTATATTATATTTTTTGAAATGACGTTTTCCTTTTTGTAAAAATATCGAGATGGTTCAGTACATCCTGCCATGTTGGCTTTTTCCAAAAATAAAAAAATAAAAAAAATGATAAAAAGAAAAACATTTGATGGCAAACTATTTTAATGCAAAACAAATACATGTGTTCCTCCTATCTGCAAATGAAAGGTTTTGTCTTATTTGGAGAAAAAGTTTGTCCACAACTTCACACTCAGACGAACTTACCGCAGTTTCCATTTCTAAAAACCCGCAATTTAGATTTTCTACTAAAGCTTTAATCCAATTCATATCCTCCAAATATAGGACCATAAAATGACAAATGTGAAGATTGCTCTTCCCTGACATTTTTTTCATTGGGATTTCACTATTCAAATAAGTCAATGATTAGTTTTAATAAGACTTGCCTAATATGACTGTTTGATGATACACTTCAAGTTACTTTCTGGGATCATTATGTCTTTCAAAAATTCTGGATCACATACACATACGAATATTACTTACCTACTTTGAGAGGGGTTAGGATACTCTGACTGGATTTGTGTTGGAAATTGACTTAATTGACACCTGAAACTTTCTTTAGTTAAGGAAAAGTCATTTGAAAATAACATCTGTTTTTTCCTTGTGTGCAAAAATAACACTAAGCAAAATCATAACAGAAGCTTTGAATACATCTCAATGGCTCAATTGACAAGATGCCAGAATTATTCTTTAACTCCATTTTTCAAATTTTGTTTTACAATTTCCCTCACCTGACACTTCTGTTTTAACTTTCAAACTAATCTTATGTTTCTCTCCATGACTTGCCAGCAGCTGTTAATGGTGTGTGTATACTGCATGAGTCTAAGCACAGCCTACCTTGAAAGATGCACTGCTGGCCTCATCATTACAAATGTATATTACACACATAAGCTTTATGCAACTTTTAGAAGTTCATTTTAATGTTAAACATTTTAAATGTTTGTGTGTTTAAATGTGTTTTTTTTATATATTTATTATTATTTTTATTTCTTAATTTTCAACACCAGTAACCATGCGTTTCCCAGATCTCAGCAGATACTTTGATGAGTACAATTTTATCAGAACTGACAGTACTTCTAAACTAAGACCCAAGTTGTAGTAAACTGGAGGTGTAGTAAACAAAGTAGGAATAATTTTTTGGATTTGAGTCAACTCAATAAACACTTTAAAGGCCCTGAAAACACATCATATTGAGTGATGGGATCCTACATGAACACCAAATAATCCTGCCAAAGTTACAGTTTCATTTTAATGTTAAGTTCTTTTTCTCATTTTGGCTTCCCTAGGTGTGGTTCAAGAACAGACGTGCCAAGTGGAGAAAGCGGGAGAGGAACCAGCAGGCAGAGTTATGCAAAAATGGGTTTGGTGCCCAGTTCAATGGACTCATGCAACCCTATGATGACATGTACACAGGCTACTCCTACAACAACTGGGCCACCAAGAGCCTAGCAAGCAGCCCGCTCTCCGCCAAGAGCTTCCAGTTCTTTAACTCAATGAATGTAAGCCCCTTGTCATCCCAGCCTATGTTCTCCCCCCCAAGTTCCATCCCCTCCATGAACATGGCTTCTAGCATGGTGCCCTCAGCAGTGGCCGGGGTTCCCACTACAGGGCTCAACAACCTGGGCAACCTCAACAATCTCAACAACCCCACAGCGCTCAACTCAGTAGCAGTGACTGCAGCCACATGCCCCTACGCCACTACAGCCAGCCCCTACATGTACAGAGACACCTGCAACTCCAGCCTGGCCAGCCTGCGGCTCAAGGCCAAGCAGCACGCCAACTTTGCTTATCCGGCAGTGCAGAACCCCGTGTCCAACCTGAGCCCCTGCCAATACGCTGTAGATCGGCCGGTATGAAAAAGAGGCTTGATGACAACCCCTTACCCAACCGACCAGTAAGTCTACAGTTCCCCCACTTCACATCTCTTCAGTTCCATCTCTAAGCTGCCAAATATGCTGCAGACTGGCAGATCGTGTGTTAATGGTACTCAATGAGAATAATCTTCAAAACTGACAAACGAACAGCAAATAGACATGTCCAGTTGGACCACCGCGCTTCAAAGGAATTTCTCCGGTTTGTGAGACTGAACTGACCAACTGCTTCAAAGGATTTCTAAAGATTATAATCCATTATCATTTTTTTCCTTCTATTGAACTGCATGATTAGAGTAAACGTAGAAACCAAGAGTAAATAAAACATGATGCTTCAACTGGACTGATGGTCAAAGTCTTGGCCCAAAAACATCAATTTTCGATCTCTGCTACTATTGCAGGAAAAGGGACCTGTGGTTGCAGTGTGGGAGAAATGGAGGATGTATATAATTGACTTTTTTTTGTTTTGTATGTTACAAAAAATATATGAAAATGTACTTTAAAGATGAGAAAAGCATGTTCTTCAAACGCAAAAGCCCTAGGTTGATCTACTATAAGCACATCCTTTAGGAACTTTGTTGTGAATTCTTCTCCCCTTGGAAGGTCATAGGTCAAAGGTCTGCTTGGGCAGGCAAGTGGAGGGCAGTCCTGTAAGTACACACTTATAAGATTGTGGTTGTACACACAAGTACAACCATGTACTCACACATATACCAGAATATCAGCAAGATATTTCAAGCAAACTCTAAAAAGCCATTGAGTATATAGATTTGTGTGGTGTTATACAAAGGGAGTCCATGACTGTAAAAAATTTATGTAAGAGTGCAGTTGTCATAACAAAAAAACAAGCTTTTTTCCTGATGTAGCCTGCTTTGTCTCATTAAAGAACCAACTACAAATGGACTTTGACATTGAGCAGAACAGTACATGTCCTTCCATATCTCTAATCTATGGCCTATGGCATTGGTTGTGTGATACAGGACAAAACACTATGTTCTCACAACAATGAAAGCAATGCCATGAAAACCCAGACTCACTTCCATGGCAACACTTTGAACTTTGAACACAGGCTGGAGGGAGAGAGGTGGGGAGATATAGATGTACCCCATGGCTGCTCTGTGATATGTTTGACCTACACTCTGAGTGGTAACCACAGGCTATCCAGTAACACAGCAGGAATTCACAGGGGCCGAGGCTGAAGCAGTGCCAGCATTACATAAGGGCCTCATGGAGCGAGGTGTCCCAGCGGGGCCACAAACGAGGGGTTAGCAGCCCATCAATCCATATCAGCCCCTGCAACTGTTTATTGCTCTGACATTTCCTCTGTTGTTTTTTCTTTATGCTGATTTCTTGGTAAATTCTACTAAGTCATATTTTAAGTCACGTAGCTTCTCTAAAATATCTTTTCTTGATTATAGAAATGTCCTAACACTGAAATTCTGTCGCTACTACTACCACAAAAATTGTACTACAGATACTACTGCTGGTACAACTACTGCTCATAAAATATCTTTCAAACAATTTTTAATTAAAGTGCTCTTGTAGTAAACAGTTGACACATCTTTAAAAAACTGTACATGTAAGTTGTTTTACAGAGGACATGGGAAGAGAGGAGAAAACAAAATTAAACAAAATCTTCAATAGTAAGTTTAACAAGTACAATTTATTTTGTCATATAAAAAACAAAAGTCAGAACATACAAGCTATTAATTTTTGACTTGGCTATTAACAATCTAATAACTAGATAACTAACTCAAGGTCCATGTACTCTCTCCAAATTAAATTTGAGGCCAGAAAATTGAACTATTGTTGGAATAAGACATAAAAAGCCTGTGATTTGGAGCATCTACAGAATCTGACTGTAAAACTATAGAAATTGAAGTTTCAACTACGTTATCTACGTGGAATATAACATAATAATCTTAACTCAAGGTCAATTTACAGTTCAAGCTTTCCAGAGTTTTTATATACATTTCACAGTCACAGACTCATTCAACAAAGACTTAATTGTTTTATTTCCCAGCATGAAAATCTGAATGCTGTGTCAAAGCTCTCTCCATGTTGCTTCTGGCCGAAAAGTACTAAATGCTACAGGAATGTTATGGGTCTGAAAATACTTACATCGACTTAAAAAGGCTGTTAGTTTTAACTTTATAATGCAAACTTCCTAAAGGTTGCTGAAACCTACACATTTCCAGAAAAAAATAGAGAAAATATCCCAGTGTCATCAGTGGCAGCTGCGTATCTGTTGACATGCAATCAAAAATACTAATGTAGAAAGACTCATTTTAGAGCAGAGCTATGAATCAGAGTTGCCAGTCAGACACCTGAAACAAATATATGGTTAGTAATACAGTATGCTAAAAAACACTCACAAACGGTACTCACAGGCGCAAAAAGTTTAAATAAATAAAAAATGGTGATGAGACAGCTCATCAAAGATAAAAAAGTATTTTTACAGATTTCTGCATTATTCATTGCAGTAGTCTCCTAAAATCTGGTTTATTATACTGCATAATTTCCTCATAGCATGTATGTTGATTTGTTGTACACTAACTACAAAAAAAAAAAAAAACAACCACAAAAAACAGCAAAGATAAGTATATAGTATACAGATAATATGTAGTATGGCATTGAGACACAACAATTCTGTCTCCAGTTTTGCTGATTTTAAAATGCACAATCATTCAGTTGAAGCTGTTTTTGTGCAAAGTTTGCAGCTTGAGGATACAAGGTTTTTATTTGACTAACAATATTGATATGTGCTTGTGTGGAGTCCGATCAAAATTTCTCATCAGAATCAATTCATGCTAAGGGCACATAAGAACATCAGTGTGGGTCATACATGTCGTATCCAAGACAGATGTTATTTACCAGAAATATGATGAAATGATTCATCAAAAAAGGCCAAGTACATTGGCCAATAGATATACAGTCTTTGTCAATATCCATCAAATTCCAGCTAAAATATTTTTAGGCTTGAAGTTAAACATATTATTTTGTCATTGACACAGAGCAACAGTGTTTCATTGTACCAAAAACACCCTCAGTGAGAGAGAGAGACCCTGTCAAACTCTAAAACAGGCAGTAAGGAGCTTTTCAAATCGACTTGCTGATCTGACAGCAGCTATTCTCCCGGTGGCCAAGACACAAACCTATTTTGTGGAGTGAGGTAAAGTGGTCACAGTATGTGCTCTCCACTGCCACACCACACTAAAGAATCAATATTTCACTGGACGGGAGATATGTGACGGTCCCTGATGTTTACTCACAGTGCAAAACTGCAGCAAGTGAAGAGAGAGCACAGACCGTGGTATGGAAAAAAATACAGAAGCAGAGGAAGTTCTAACGATTACCTCAGAGAATAGAGAGGGGAGAAAAGAGAAAATAGCAGATGAAGGAATTAGAGGTGGAAATATATGAACATACATGATTCTGTAGGACATCAGGTCTGTTTGATTATTTTAAGTTTGCCTAATATTTAAGGAATTAGTGCTGTTTTTCCAGTCTTTTTTTTTCTGTACAAAAAATGAGTGCAAACATCTCCCAGGAATACATTAAATATTGGATAATATGGAATATTTAGTACATATGAATTTTAGGTTATGAAAATCATGTTATATCATATCATTTTATTTTAGAAAATAATGCTACATAAAAAACATAAATGAGTATAATAATCATTAATGGTATGATGTGACCACTTTGGCATTTCTCAATTTTTGAGAAGTTCTCTTTATGTTCCTTTTGCCCAAAGTTAAAAAAACAAAACAGGGCACACATAGGAATACACAGGGACACACCAAAATACACACAGAGACTTAATTTAAAAGCTACGACTTAAAGGGAGATAACAATGAGTTTCACAATGTTCAACATCATATGTAAGCCAATAAGCCTTAACACATCCACTTTATAAAATTGTTTAAATATGGACATGCCAAATCACTTTAAGACTATAAAATCGTTTAAATATGGACATGCCTCACCACTTTGAGATGTAAATAATTGTAAACATGAGCCTACAGTATGTGCATTCCAATGGTCTAATTGTTTACAGTATGATTTTGAGGATGAATAATGGTCAAAATCCAAAAACTGCATGCCTATATGCATGATATTCAGGTAATTTACATACTACACATTTCTAAATTTGTTTTTACATTTATATCTATTGCAGTAAAACATATTTATTGAAAGGGCAAAATTAGCCCATTGTACATATCTGCAAACCAGCAGAGTAACTAACACTAATTTACAGGAGTTTGAATTCGTTCTCTCCTATGAAAGGACAAGACTGGCATTCTTCATTTTTCATATTCTCCTCAACAAATTTCATGAAAAGACCAAAAAACCAACAATGTGTGCTCAATACTGTCAAACCCATTGGTTCCTTCTGAAAGTGTGAATTTTTAAAGCAGCTCAAAAATAAATAGTTTTATGTAGGCTCAGTAATTTCCTAAAACTGCTGGCCACTATTTGTTGGGGACTATTTTAAGCTGTGGATTAATACACATGTTGTGGTCTAGTGAGTAGTTGGGCAGCAGGAAAATTAAAAATGGTTGTTTTTACATTTCTGTTGCTTTTTGGATTAAACAATCAAGTGCTTTAGAGGTGTTGGTTGTTGTATTCTTCCACTTTGAACTGGGTCAGGCTAGCTGTTTCCCCTTGATGCCAGCATTTATGCTAAGTTAGGCTAACCACATGCTGAGATTGATATTCACCTGAACATTTCATTCGGGGAAAACAAAGCAAAAAATCACATCTGCTGGAGATGGAGGCGACAGTCGTGAACATGCGTGTTTCTGGGTCATTCCTTTTTACCGAATATTCTTCTATTTTTCTCATTTGCTTTCATTTACTGTTCAAGGCAGAATGAAAACATGGCAAAGGGGACATGTAGCAATGACATTTCCCTGCTGTGAAGACACTGCAGTCACATTATATCTACTTAACCAAGTCATCAGAACAGTCTGGGCATTGTCCTTTGTACAAATCCGTGTACAGTCCCAAAAAACAAACAGAAACAAAAACAAACAAACAAACAAACAAAAAACCCCAAAAAGAAAGTAGAATCAAAGGGCAGAATTTTACTTCTTGCTTTGATTGATACCTGATACTTGATACAGACCATGTCATGTCAGCACCGAGGTAAAAACCCATAAGTGACAACATGTCTCTGTGCAACTGGATCAGGCTGTAACCTGTCAATGTGACGTCCTGGGGGACCAAGAGCACTTTTACAGTCCACAGCAGATTAGTGTTAAGGCAGTTAATATTTACATCTGTTTCAAGCCTCTGGTATATCCATACAGTGACATGGAGAGGGATTTAAGATGATATTTGTAACACAATCTGCAGGATTTCATATATTTTATTGTACACCAACCATCCTGTCACTAATGTTCTTACATGTCTTACCCATCAAATCAGCATTATACATAAATGCCCATATTTTCTACTTCAGTTAAGCTACAGAAAAGGTCATGATGCAGGGACAAAGTAGTTCTGACCAGCCATTTGTAAACACACAGTTTTAATCTGTGCAGGTACATTAATCACATGGATGTTGAAGTGACTTAGTTCAAAACTGATTATGCAGGACTGTCATTTCTTAATTCTAATATGAAAATGCTGATTATATGTGTATTAGTAAAAACTACTCAATGTTTCCTGTTCCCCAAGGGGTCAGTTCAGTGGCTCATTTCCACAGACCATAAATCTGCTGTTCTATTTTCATTTCACTACGCCTCACTGTTATGGTAGATTATTGTCTTGGAGTAGGTGGACTAAATGAAAGCAAGGAATATGATAAATATAATTAGGACTCAAGCAGAAAACGCCTTCATGGTAATTACTGTTGAAAACACAATGTGACGAGTAATTCAGCAGACTCTTCTTACTGTTTGTTCCTGGTAGGGGATTAGAAAAAAATAGAACTGGCTGATAAAAGCTTTTCAAAGTTATTAACTAAACAAAGTGACTTTTGGTGATACTTTTTATGAGCTGTTTGCTCAACCTATTTAAAGTGGGATGAATCTCAGAAGTTAATTACAAGCACTGGTTTAGGAAAAAGTTTCATAGATGTGAAGATGAATAATTCATCTGTGTGCCACACCACTATGGATGTTTATTATCTCCTCCAGGCACAAGTCGGACTCCTCACTCCTCTTAATCAGCCGGTACGGGCCACAAGTGATCAGCAACTGTTTCACCCACATGCCCCCAGACGAGTGATGCGCAGATCGGCTCTGATGTCATCTGAATCCGCATGTATGCAAAAAGCTTTGTTTAAACTCCGCAGACGGTGCACGAGCTGGAAGCACACACAGAGATGTCCATGCTAAATGTGTTGGTCATTGCAGTATTCTCTGAAATGCTGGGGGAGTACAAACAAAACATTCTGTGAATAAACAACCAGTCAACAAGTGTTAGTGGAAGAACGTCATTATCTAACATGGCTACATGTGATGCCTGGTAACACTGATGTACTGCTAAACACTGCCTTTGTGTACTGTACTGTTGCTTACCTCCTAATCGAATTTGTTCACTGAAAGTCAGAGTCATTTGGCTGTCCTTGATCCTAACCTAGGCAAAACATTCTGTGAACATCTGTTTATCTGCCTTGACCTGTTTATGGCTAAAAAGACAAAAGCAACAGTCGTGATGTGACAGAATCAGAATCTATTTATTGAAGAATACAGTGTTCGAAAAAATGAATGTGCAAAACCAATAACACTCATAAAACTGGACTTACATCCGGTGATTACTATTTAAAATGTTTTACATCTTAAAATGAAAAGTGTAGCATGCGACTAGTTACAAAAAATTCAGAGGTGCAAACCAAGTCCCGCAATGACTCACTCAACTTCACGCTTGAGAGATATGAAGATGTCATTTTTGGCATGCACACGCAAAAATGACCAGGGCTCATATGGAATCACTGAAAGGACAAGAAGCAGGTAGACATGTCTGCAAAAAAAAAAAAAAATCCCTCCATCTCCCATTCAACTGAAGCCTGTATGACTAACAAATAAATTTAGGCATGTTTTTTCTGTTCAGTATGTTCAATATTCAGTTCCTGTATTTAAGTAAAACTGCCAACACATTAATATTACAGTTCTCCATTCCAAATAAAGGCCCTGCATTCAAAAGCCTTAACTATAAGCTTTGTCAAAGATGAAAGTTTTAAGTCCAGTGAGAGAGTGTCTGCCTCCCAAACCCAACCTGGGATCTGGTTCCACAAGAGAGGAGCTTGATAGCTGAAGGCTCTGGCTCCAACTTTAGTTTTACTTTTGTAAGAGAAAAAAGACATACATTTACAAGAAATAAGTCGTATTATTACAAGAATAAAGTTGTAAATTTACGAGAGTCATAATATTACCAGAATGCAAAGACTTCACAAGATGCAAGACGTTCTTCATTTCCATGCAGGTAACTGGCTGCTCTTCCAATCCTCCCCTTCAATATAACATACAGGTTAAGCAAAGACTACATTTATGACTTTGTTCTCATTAACTTATGTCTTTATGCGTCTAAATTTCCGACTTTATTTGCCTAAATTTCTGACTTTTTTTCACCTAAATTTACAACTTTATTGTTGAAATCTCATTTCTTAATTTTTAACAGTGCTTCTCTACATCGACCCAGCATATCAACGAACCAGTATATCAGTCTAACCGTAACTTACACAATGCCCTTCACTTCACAGCAGGTGTGAGCAGCTACACAATGAGCTCTTCCCTGCAGCTGACAGCCAGTAATGGCACACCTGTTGGGACATAAGGAGCACACCTTGTTTGGGGTTTGATCCAGAACAAAGCCTTCCTTTTTTTTATCAGCAACAGAACAGGGAGATATGTGGTCAACAAAAAAAATTTATGAAGAGGATCTGCTATTTTTGAACTAAAGCCGAGCAGCCTAAAGCTAAGTTCTGTAAATATTTCATTCCAAATTTTAGAAAATTTGACCATGTTCATGTTCTCAAAGAGGACAAGAAATCAGAACTGCTGCTGCTGCTACTGCAGCTGAACACTATGGAGCGAGTGAGTGCTTGCTTGAAAACTAGTGAGTCAGAATGTGGAAAAGTTGAAATGGATAAGTATAAAGGTAATGGGAAGTTAGCAGTAATAGTAATACAAATATAAAATTGACCAAACCTGCTGAGCAAAGGAAAGGAGGAGACCAAGCCTGAACCACATCAATTCCAGGATCACTATGTATATATTGATTTATGTATTGAAATGTCAATAATTCACTAATGTATAATATAATAATAAGTCAATGGATAATTTTGCAAAAACACAAATTACATTCACTGACTAATATTCTTTTATGTTCAGTGCAGACATTTTAAAAATGCTCACCTTTTACAGTAGGTGCAAGAATATATATTTGCTGTAGTTTGGATGAACGGACCGATGCACGATTTTAAATCATTAGTATCAGTATAATACATCAACAAAGCAACAAATCGGTTTGAAGCAAATAAAGAGTCATAAAAGAGACAATGTTGGGTGTGTGTCGTGTGTTTCATTTTCCTGAGGGTATTTGGACCATACACACACACACACACAGCATGTTTGTGCAGCTATCCTTGTTAGGACGTTGCGTTCACTGTGGACAGCCTAACCCGAAACCTAACCCTAACCATAACCTTAATTTAACCTCAGTTCACACCTTACCCCTAGCCTTAACCAGGAGCTCAGACATGACATTTTGCCTCATTGGACCAGGCCTTATTCCTCATGAGGACTACTGGTACTGAAAAGGTCAGTGTTTAGTTCCCCAATAGGTAACAAAAATTCACACATACACACACACACACAAATGTTTGTACTTCTATACTTGTGAGTATCCACAGTGACCTAATGCATAACCCCAACCCTTACCCAACCCAAAAGTGAGGACCAGCCAAAATGTCCTTACTTTCATTCCCAAGGTCTGAAACTGAAATTTGTTCTTACAAAGATAGATGTACAAGTACACACACACACACACACGCACACACACACACACACTCTCGTTGTCTGTCCCCAAGAAAACTGGTCTTAAGTCAGTTGTGTGTCCCCAAAAGTAGCACAAGTCAGACCTCCTCCTCCTCTTAGACACACACACGTGCGCACACACACACACACACAGTGGTGAACCTCATAAAGGACTAATTTAAACCTCTAATTTAGACTCCACTGAAACGGGACCTGAAGTCTTTCAAAAGTTCAGTGCTGTTTTAGGGATTTGGGGAAAAGTATTGTCCATATACCAGGCGGTGAAACACACACACACACACACACACACACACACTGACAACTGACAATCACTAACTAAACTTTGTATTGTTTCTATTGTGTACATCTACTTCTATTCTCCATCTTTCTGCTCTCCACCATCACTTCTGCTCATTCCTATACCTTTACTTCTTTCCTCTCATTTTCTCATCTTTCTCCTCTCCCACCTTTTCTCTCTCCTCCTCTTCCTCCTTGTGCCCTGAAGGCCTGGTTCAGCCTGTGGTCCTGCTCTTTCCCCAACTGTAATACATTAGGAGGATTAACATTCCTACAGTAAGCTGCTACAGCGTAGACCCAACCCACGAAGCTTTTCTGTCCTCTTCCCCAGCCCCTCCAGCTTGTGCTGTCTTGCATGTAATTTCCCGTTTGCCTTAGAAGTCCCCCACCATCCTAATAACGAACTCCAACATGCATGCCATGCACACACATTTAGGGTCTCTTTGTGAGTCTGTGCAACAGGTACACAGGCAGACACACACCGTGCTGACTGCCTGGATGCTGGTTGGTTTCATTTCTACACGAGAGAAATCAAATCCTGTAATTCACAGGGGAAAATATTTTCAACTTTGGTTTCAGCAGATCACAGTCTGCTAAAAATGACCTAAAAAACCAAACACAAGAATTACTGTAACCTTCTCCTTCTTATTTCACAGAGTTATTTGCCAGATTTTTAGGTTAGGCTCATGTTAATATTTTTTTATTTTATCATGTTGTCATAACAGTCGTGAAAATTTAAGCCATAAGACTTGTCTTATTGTATGTTCTTCTTATTATTATTTACTTATCTTAAACTCTTTCTTTCTTCCCTGTCAAACCCATTCTTTCCTACTGAATGTGTAAATCTTTAAAAACACCCCATATATATATATGTGTGTGTGCGTGTGTGTGTGTGTGTGTATGTATAGTTTCTCTTATTGTTTTTTAAAAAGCTCCGAAAAGTTATGTTTCTCAAATAAGTGGACACTGTAGTTTAAGGCAAAAGTTACTCAAATAGGAGGAAGTATTTTCAGCAGCACATTGATAAATATTAGGTGCTTCCCAGTGGAACTTGTGCCCCACAGGCTACAAATTCATTTGTCAGGGGTTGCATGGAATGATTGGAGTAGCTCAGCTGAATAGAAAAAGTAGACATCATGACATGGTTTTAAAAAAAGGAGAAAAATCGAGTCTTTCAGTATATTTTTCATAATAATCTGCCTGCTACAACAGGTTAATTGCATGTCATGCCTCCCACCTACCAAAGTAAGACACCTGAACAAAGGTGTAGCATAAATATCTGGGCCCATCCACATTAAAAATAACTGAATGGAAAAAGTATAGTATTGTTCGTGCTTTAAAACTAGTTAGTCAGAATGCAGAACAGTTGAATTTAGTTAGCTAGTTAGTAGTAATGGATATTGAGCAGCATCTGACAGGATAGTAGGGATACATAAAAATAAAAAATGGTCCTAGGGAGTAAAAATACAATACACATTACAATACAATTCTAATACACTAATACAAAACAAACTACAGTGTATGTTTATCATGAAGAAGCATGTCACCCAGTGCAGCAGTGTGGCTCATTGATGTGTTTTAACAAGCGGCAACCTCTGGTGCTGAAAAATTAAGCCACAAACTGCAGTTACTCGAATGGCCACTTGAGGCTGACTCCAAAAGTGAGTCAATCCCCATAGACTCCCATATCAAAATGTCCAACTTTACAACAGAAATAAACATGTTTACAGCCTGGTGCAAAAACAGTTTGGTCTCTATAGCTAATTTTTATATAACTCATTATTTAACATATATTAAGACTTAAAGTTATGCATACTTAAGGCTGTGGCCACTTTGAGTGACAGCTAGCTGCTGGACATGACCTTAACTAATTCAAGTCCCTGAACTTGAATCTCTCACCTGTGTTTGTGGTGTTTTTGCGTTTTGGATAATTTTTCGTGCAGTTACTGGATAAACAATATGACTTGCTGTGCCATTAATTGTCCATAGACTGTCCACAGTGCTTCAGTTTTTACATTAACTAGCTAATTAGCCAGCTAATGAATTAGCCTTGGGTTAGCCTTTGAGCAAGATGCCAAGCTGTGTGGTATCTTGGTATAAAGTGTCTGCATAGGGTTCTTGGTGTGTATGTTCATGTGTTTGTGGATATGGTGGATATGGTGGATGGATATGGTGCTGCATGTTGATGTTGCTAGTTGGCTGTGTTTGAGCAACCAGGCGTCATTCAGCCCGCCTCAACTCCACTCCATGTGCCACCTCTTTGCCCATTTTTGGATTAGCTGGAAGTTAGGCGGAGTCAGGCACTGCCAAGATGTCAACAGTGGAGCCACCCACAATGAGCTTCACAGTGGCTCTTTAGAAACCTATAGGTGACATTACGGAGACTGCATCCATGTTTTATACAGTCTGTGGCTTTTTAAAAATAATTTTTAGACAACAATGGAGCTTTATTCCACAGAGGAATAAGATATATCAGGCTTTGATACACAACATTTTAATGTTTTAATGTTTGATTGCATCTATTTAAGTCTCAAATACTTTAAGACAATTTAACTCATCTTTGTCATCTTCACTGGAACTTCCTAGAAAGTAAATGTGTGTTTGCATACATCATAACAGATTCTGACTGGTGTGAGCTTAAATTAAAACAGTATAGAAAAAATGAACAGAACAGAAACTTTTCACAAACATACACACACACTCCTACCGGCTGAAACTGCAGCTCTCATCTAAAGCCTATCCCAGACACCTCTAATTGGCTGGTATTTATCCAGGAGCCCAGGAGAGCAGAGTGCACTCAGGACTGCTTTCACATGGGATTAACCCAGGTCCAAATCCCAATTTCACAGAGAAAAGCCCAACACCTCACTGCATCATCTGGCAAAAATTGCCCCCTGCTGGCCTGTTTACTCAATGTGACTACTCTGATTTAGCTCAGTGTTTCTGAGTTGCTGGTCTTGTGGCAGGCAATGGATTGCCTACACACCTATAAATTAATTTACATTAACTTAAGTACACTTATCATGACAGTCTCTAGCGGCCTGCATTTTACACAGCATAACTGTGGTTTTTTTGTCCTTCAAAAGACACCTAAAATTGGAACATCCAAAGGAAGATGAAGGACTGATTTTTTTAATTTTTTTTTTTTACAAAGTCTGTCCCTCCTTTACTGAGCAAGTGAGCAATGAAGTTACACCATTGGTCAGTGGGGTGTTTGAGTGTCCCCACTGGCCACTGCTTTTTAGACCGAGTGGTATGAAGATTATGTACCAAAACTCCAGATTCCATAAGTATAGGTTCAGCCCTCTAAGCTATAGGGCCACTGGGTTCCTTTAAGTAGCCAAAGAAAACAGTGGTTGGAAGGTGACTGTCTAGTCTCAACCCAGTTTGTACTATTGTATTCTATTACGTATAGACTTCGCCCTCTTGGGCTACTGCTAGTGAAGCAGGATGTGGTCCATGCCCCACTGGGTCCATCTGGTAACCACACACACAGACACACACCCACTTCATGTGAAACAATAAGCAGTCCATACTCTGTCAATGCACCACAGCACAGTGGTATATCTCCATCCATGAGTGTGCACAGGTGGCACAGAAACACTACGAAAAAACATCAAACCTACTGCCGTGATAAGCAGCATAGAGCAGAGTAGGAAAGGGAAGAGCTCTCCATGCTCTGTATGTTCAATTTGAACTGAAAAGGTCAGTGTTTAGTTCCCCAATAGGTAACAAAAATTCACACACACACACACACACACACACACACACAAATGTTTGTACTTCTATACTTGCGAGTATCCACAGTGACCTAATGCATAACCCCAACCCTTACCCAACCCAAAAGTGAGGACCAGCCAAAATGTCCTTACTTTCATTCCCAAGGTCTGAAACTGAAATTTGTTCTTACAAAGATAGATGTACAAGTACACACACACACACACACACACACACACACACACACACACACTCTGTCTGTCCCCAAGACAACTGGTCTTAAGTCAGTTGTGTGTCCCCAAAAGTAGCACAAGTCAGACCTCCTCCTCCTCTTAGACACACACACGTGCGCACACACACACACACACAGTGGTGAACCTCATAAAGGACTAATTTAAACCTCTAATTTAGACTCCAGTGAAACGGCACCTGAAGTCTTTCAAAAGCTCAGTGCTGTTTTAGGGATTTGGGGAAAAGTATTGTCCATATACCAGGCGGTGAAACACACACACACACACACACACACACACACACTGACAACTGACAATCACTAACTACACTTTGTATTGTTTCTATTGTGTACATCTACTTATATTCTCCATCTTTCTGCTCTCCACCATCACTTCTGCTCATTCCTATACCTTCCTATACTTAAAGGAACCCAGTGGCCCTATAGCTTAGAGGACTGAACCTATACTTATGGAATCTGGAGTTTTGGTACGTAATCTTCATACCACTCGGTCTGAAAAGCAGTGGCCAGTGGGGACACTCAAACACCCCACTGACCAATGGTGTAACTTCATTGCTCACTTGCTCAGTAAAGGAGGGACAGACTTTGTAAAAAAAAAAAAAAAAAATCAGTCCTTCATCTTCCTTTGGATGTTCCAATTTTAGGTGTCTTTTGAAGGACAAAAAACCACAGAGATGCTGTGTAAAATGCAGGCCGCTAGAGACTTTTCAGTTTCATTCCCAAGGTCTGAAACTGAAATTTGTTCTTACAAAGATAGATGTACAAGTACACACACACACACACACACACACTCATTGTCTGTCCCCAAGAAAACTGGTCTTAAGTCAGTTGTGTGTCCCCAAAAGTAGCACAAGTCAGACCTCCTCCTCCACACACGTGCGCACACACACACTCACACAGTGGTGAACCTCATAAAGGACTAATTTAAACCTCTAATTTAGAAATAATTTTAGACTTTTCTTAAAAAATACTAAAATGTAGCACTTAACAGTAATGACTTTAATACATGATTAATCAGTCACCAGTCTTGTAGTGACACTGTTAATAGCACAATATGATATCAGATATTGCAACGGGGGTCATCATCCCCATCAAGACAATAAGTGCAGTAAGTCTGCACTTAAAACAAGACATTAGCTGCAGGGACCTACTTAAACTGAGGTTTGACAGAGCAAGTTTCAGCAGGATGACAATGGTGCGTTTACTTGCTCTCTAATGCCATCCACTGGACATTTATAAAATGTCCAAAAACTGAAGAAAAACAAATTACTCTTGTGTCAGTATCACCTCTACAATCCCCCTCATTTAGCATTTATGAGCAGTATAAAAACACGTAATAGCTGGTTTTTATGCCTTTATGAATGCATTCCTTAACTGCCACTGTGGGCCCCCTTAAGTGTTATAGAAACTGATAATGAATGACAACAGTGTAAAACACCCTTTGTAATAATCTAAAGAAGAAAGAAGAAACTCCTCATAGGAAAAGTTATCACTTATGATAAATACTGTACATTAACACATTTAAAATATTGCTAAATGGGGGGACAAAGTAAAATGGTACCTAGTACAGTCATTTGAACCATTTCTCCTGCTATGGACACACAGAGTCAGACCCATCATCATTACAAACCCATGCTGAGCAGACCAACACTGGTCAAGTGCACTGTTTCTATTTAAAATTCTAGCCATCATCACCATTGGTTCTTTCAAAATGAATAGGCGTATACAGTCCTGACTTATGTCCTCAGGAGGCTTTTACAGTGAGGCACATTTATTAACCTGGATCATTATATTTCCTGTACAGTCTCTACCAGGCAGCCAGGAGTTTTTCTTCCCTCCCATGATGTTATGAAAATAAACACTTGCTTGGATAAACTACTATGAACATAAGATCTGCCTTTACAGTTTTAGGCAAGGTATCATTTGAAAAATCTGCATTTCCAGGCAGTTACAGTTTCCAATCAATATATTCAGCGTACTATAATGTATAGAAAAAAAGTAGCTTCCTGGAAGAGAGGAAAAACACAATGATACTTTGGTGAAAACAAACATTGTTTCTATAATTTTTTTTCATTTCACAAAGTCTGATAAATATATAATAAAATTAACATCAGAATCAAAATCTACCAGAATCTGATCAAAGAAAATGAATCAAGCCTGAGAATCTGACCAAGCATTCAGTGTCAGTTTCCAGATGTCTACGATTAAAAATAAAAATAAAAATTCATAACAAATCAGTCCACTGCCAGTGCTACTTTTACTACTGCTACTTTGTTGCTTTCACTAAAATGCAGGCTCAATGAGCAGAAATGTTCCGATGCTTTGAACCCAACTGGAATTATGAAGTCTATCAAAGTTTATCAAAACTGTAAAACTAACTAAACCTATCGCCTCCACCATTTTTTGCCTAACCAAACCTGCTACACTGCATCTTCAGATTGTCCTCCACAAATGATCTGGACAGATTTCTGAATGATCAAAAATTGAGCCCACAATTCATCAAAACGTTTTGCTGTAAACAGTTCTGTAAACAGCTTGTGCACAGCATCACTAAATAAATCTTGTGAAAATAAATGACAAAATATTGATGCCATGGTAGGTGTAATATGGTAAATTTCATAATTGTGTCTCAAAAAAATAATTTTTTTAACAAAATTTTGAATTCTATCCTCATGTAACCTATTGTAGTCAAAGCATCAGAGAATCTTTAAACATCACTTTTTCACTTATACAATTTCATTTCGCAGATGCTTTTATCCAAAGCGACATAGGTCTGAGAGTTACATTCACATACCAGTGGAACAGCCATCAGGAGCAATTTGGAGTTCAGTATCTGGCCCAAGGACACTTCGACACATAGACTGCAGGGGCCAGGGATCGAACCACCAACCCTCCGATTGGTGGATGACCACTCTGCCTCCTGAGCTACAGCAACCCCCACTGCTCACTTATGGAGCAATCACTCTTTTTAAAAGTAAATTACACTCATTATTACAATCATTATTTTCTCTAGAGGTAGTACACAAATTCTCTGAATTCTCTCCTGGTAATTGAATTATTCACAATATTTTGAAGTCTGCCTTTATTTGCAACCCTGTGATTGTCTAAGTCATAGTGTGAAGCCATCTATGATTTCTTACTTGGCAGGTAAGATAAGATATTCCTTTATTAGTCCCACAACGGGGCCTGGGTGATGGAGAATAAACATGCTAATGCCTACTCAGACGTTGTATTATGTGGTTTAGAGGAACAATTTCAAAAATGTAAGAAGTTTTAAATAACTATGGTTTGGGCAATTCTGATGACAGACCAATGTATATGTGATTTGTCCCCTCCTCTTCCTCCTTTTCCTCTTGCTCTATTTCTTCTTCTTCTTTCTTATCCTCCCTTTCTTCTTCCTCTTGCTGCTCCATTCTGCACACTTCTTAGCTTCATTTAGCTTAGCTATCAGCTTTTGTCCTCATGGGCTTCTGTAGCCTAGTAGTAGGCCAGCCTGTAATTGCTTGCAGGTGCTATGTTGCTCTAATCTTGTTCTTTCTTTTTCTTTTCTTTTTAGTGAAGATTGGAGTCTCTGATCACTTGAACCTTTCACAAGCACAGAGCATTCGTTAGTTTATTCTTTATACCTAAAGTATGCACATCACACTATTTACTGTTCAGTTCATGGGAGTGCAGTCTATGCAACATATAACATAACTGGAATGTATTTGTGTTTCATTTGTCTTACATGGGAAAAGGTGTGTTTCTCCATCTACTGATCAACACATCAGTCCAAATTCTGAACTGGGGCTTCAAGTATGTATGAAGTACAGGTTCACCGATAAGTGACCTGTTACATGTCAGTCTATCTGTCACCTGTGTGTTTCCCACTCCTGTGTGGGTAAAAAGGCACCTGGCTGGAGCATTTAAAACAGTGCGGAGTTAGTTCTTTACCTTCTTGTCTGGCCTTGAGGTGAGTGCACAGCACAGTCCTGCTCATGTCTTTGTTTTACTTCTCTCTAACCAAAAAATTCTCTTGGGATTGTATATCCAACAGATGTCACATCTGTGGAGTTTGAGTCTGCTCTGCGTCCTCATTGGCGCATCACACGGTGAGTTGACTTAATTTTTGGATTCGCTTTTACTGAAATGGCACTCAAGTGAGTAACGGAGTTACAGTGTTATGTTTTATTTTTATTTGATTTCAAGCTGCTGGTGATTTTCTGCATGTCAAACCTCTTAACATACAGGTTTCCTTTTTCGTTTCCCTTTAAATAGCTTTAACTTGGTTAAAATAATCTTATTCCACCCTATCTGACACTATCATCTACTGTATAGCAGCTTGTTCCAGCTCTGTATTGAAGCTATATATTATTTACATTAAGTGCAACATTTAGACCAAAGACTCCGTGTTCTTCATGTCTGAACAATTTAATCAGTACAGATATTTTTACACATTTCATTCTGAAATATTTGGGGGCCTTGGAAATTTGAGATCTCTGCTCTAGTTCAAAATAAAAGTCTGCAATTGACTGCACAGCATTAGTTTGTAATGATTTACCCACTAGCAGGCCACTGCTTGTTAAAATTGACAATGTTCCTGAAAAACTAACCAATACTTTACTTATACTATCATTGCTAGTGGTTGCACAGCTTTTAGATGATAGAACCTTCTCCATTAAAGTACTTGTTTGGAAACTGATCCAAATCTTGTACTAGCTTCAGTTCAGATGTCTTTAACATATATACAGTTATGATGACGTTTATGTGTCCCAGTTATTTTTTGTACACGTATGCATTATATCCTGCTTTTAGAAACCGGGGTATGCAGTTATTTTGCTTTTCATTAACAAGACTATGCCAAGATACATTTAAGGTTCATCTGGCATTTCTTCCTGAAAGGTCTGTCGATGAACTTTTCAGGCTAGAAAGCTTCAAACATTCATGAATAGAAAGGATATGTTTTATCTCAGTTGTCAGGAAATAATATCAAAACCGCATCATTGTGAAATTCATTCCATATGGGAATGTGAGGGTTTGTTTTAGCGGTGTCTTCTCCGTGTCTACAGCGGCTGAGGTCTGTTTTAATGAGCTGGGCTGCTTTGATGACCTTCCTCCCTGGGGGGCACCGCTCAGAGACCAGCTTCCGTCCTGCCTTGGCGCCACGAGGAGATCGGCACCCGCTTCCTCCTCTTCACCCAGAAGAACCGCTATTACCAGGCAAGAGGGGGGTTCATTTTCTTTTGCTAGCTTTTGTGTCTCACCCATAGACTGTATAAAACATGGACGTAGTCTCCGTGACATCACCCGTAGATTTCTGAAGAGCAATTTTGAAGCCTATCATAGAGCGCCGCCATCTTGGCAGTGGGGACGTCACCTAACTTTGGTTAATCCAAATATGGACAAAGTGGTGGAGCGAGAGCGGAGCTGAATGAAACCTGTTTGATGAAACATGGCCACCGAGCTATATAATATAAATAGATAAATATAATAAGCCGGCGTAACATTATATGTCAACATTTCAGCCTCTAGCCAAGTAACTCAGTTAAAGGACAGGTTCACACTTTTTTTCAAGTCTATCTTAAAACAATACTCAAATGCCCATATGTACATTGAAAGGGTTTTTGATCGTTCTTGTTCATTATAGCCACGAAAAGATCTGTATCTCAAGCTATTTCAAGTCCTCATTTGACTGTCCTTGTTCTGTGCAAGATGGTGTCAGTGTGATGCTTCAGTAGTCTGAGTTAGGCAAATTAAATCAATTCCATTCGCAGTTACAGTATTAGAATGAAATATGTCCTGTGTCCTTACTGAGGACACAAGACCACAACTTTGCAAGATACCCACTTCATTTGTCTAACTCAGACTGCAGAAGCTTCATATTATTCATAAAAGGCTAAGAATGTTGTCCCCCATGACTTACGTTAGCATAATTTTAAAAAATGAATCTCTTTGCAGCCAATATGAACAGAATGAACAATTACAGCTGCCGATAATGCTTTTAATGTACATTTGGGCAGATGAGTATTGTACCAAAGAGACTTCATAAATGTAAATCTACCGTTTATGCTCTAAATTGTTTTTCTATTGAAACTCTCAGGAGATCAAGACTGATCAGACCATCCATGTATCAAACTACAGCGGGATGAAAAAGACTCGATTTGTCATTCCTGGTTATTTGAAAAAAGGAGATGAAGACTGGCCACAGGAGATGTGTAAGGTAAAAGAAAACACACATTGAGAAACTCCTTCATGGATGTTCTTTGAAAATATACTAGATATGAAGAAGTTTGATATGTCACTGAAAATTTTAAATCTGAATTCGGCTCCGGCCTTCAGGGCCATATTAACCTAAGGAGGCGGGTTTATGTGCATCAGTGTCACAGGCAAACTGTTGTTGTTCTACTGTTTTGTAGTAACATACAAGTACCACAAGATGGTAGTGGTTACATAAGTAGCGTCTGGAAACTACGTAATTCACTGAACTGACTTAAACTGAGCTACGTCATGGTCCTGCTAATATGTAAATATATGAAAGCCTAGGAAATTATGGGATTCTGTCCACTGAAACCCTTGAGGACTTTTTATGTGGAAAAAGATACAGGAAGTGTTGCGCTTGTGTCAACAGCATAATGCAGTAACAAACAGGTAAAACAGGAGCTGCTCAGAAAACAAGGTGTTACTTAGAAACAGATGGAATGAGAAATACAAGCCTGTCTCTAAAATAAACCCTCTTCAAATAAAGGCCTGGTATCCGTTTGAGGTAAAGAAAGACTTTGGCCACTGTTTGAGAATTTAAGGTATTTATACTGTCTCCTCATAACTTTTGCTGGGCAATTTGGCAGTTTGTTATAGTATTTTGTTTATCTAAAGTCAGTCATCATCTATCTATGATATGTATGTGTATCTACGACCATTCAGTTGAAACCTTCCAAGACTTCCTTGCACACAAGGGGTGAAGAGATATCACATAACACTATTCACTCTAATATCTGGTAAATGTCTACCAGTGAATCATTTCACTTGCCTTGAAGAGATAGACAAGATGGTCTGGTCAATTATCATCAGTTTTTAGTCTTCAGATAGTGTCCAAGAGCAGCAGAATACTTATGTAAAAGCTCCCTGAGGACGTAAATTGAGGTCTGTTTGTGTCTATTCATTTTGAAAGAGCAACTGCCATTGGTGACAATCCAACACTCAACCAACAAATGGTGTAACTTCTCCACAGAATCAGTCAGTCAATCAGTCAGTTGACAGGAGGATCATTTAATTCGGGCTACAGGTCTTACCTTCCCACTGCCGTTGCCATCAGGATATGAACACAATCTCATTTATTTCTCAAATCCTTAAAGGGTTAGCCCAACCAAATTACAGAACAAAGCAAACAAAACATGTTTTATCATTTTATTCTAGTGGTATCCATTCATGCAGATGTTTTTCATTTTATTTGTTCAGGTTTCAGATATCTGTCTGACATTTCATCTGTCACTCCAATGCAAAACAAAACAACAAAAAAACAAACAAACAGAGACCACCATTATCAGCCCCTGCAGTCTTTACCCTCTAATATCAACTTGTACAAGAGGTTAGTTGTCAAGAGCAAGACCACGCCAATGAAGATATGGATTTAGAGAAGTTTATTGTATATCATGGAAGAGAGCCAAGATGGTGTTGTATGGGTGGACTGAGGGGTTGGATGGATGGATGAGGGATGAAGGGATGGGAGGATGAAGGGATGGGGGTATGGGGGATGAGGGAGGAAGGGATGAGGGATCAAAGTTGTGGTCAGATGGATGAAGGAGTGTGATAATAGATGATTCTTTTGCTTTTATTAGCTGAGGTTTTTGCTGTTTTGTTGATGTTATCTCTTGCTAATTCTCTTTTGTTCTCTTTGGTTTGTTACTGTCCTGCCTGTTTGCTATTTCACGCTAGACTTTCTTTCCTTTAATGTCGAAGAACCTTGCAGCATTTGCTTTGAGAAGTGCCATATGAATAAATCTCTATTTATTTACCTATTTACATGAATCTTGTCCCTGGGTCTAGGTTATGGTGAAGTCGCAGAATGTTAACTGTATTGCTGTGGAGTGGAAGAAAGGTGTGAAGACTCAGTATGCCCAGGCTGCCAATAACGCCAGGGTGGTGGCTGCTCAGGTGGCATCCATGATCACATTCCTCATGGTAAGTATAGCATTAACTAACTCTCTAGATTAATGAATGGAAGAGGGATTGAGAAAAACCTGTGAGTATTATTTCTCTAAGGAAGTGACATTTTGCCCTTTATTGTTGATTCCCAGTACAAAGATAAGTATGCTTTGATAGAGTTAGACTAGCAGTTTCCCACTGCCTCTGATTCTTTTCTAAGGTAGGCTAAAAACATCCTGGAACTATCTCTGTATAAGTCACAGAAAGATAAAACTGATACCTATATTCTCATCTGACGCAAGGACAGTGGTTGAAGGATGCTGTTATGTACGATAGTATGTTAGATTTGAATTGAACATATATGTTGCATGACACAGGACAACTACAAGCAGAAGGCTAGTAGTTTCCATATTATTGGACACAGCCTCGGAGCTCACGCTGCAGGAGGCGCTGGAAGCAGAATCCCTGGCCTCGCACGCATCACAGGTAAACCTGCTGCATCACTTACCACTTTATAATGATCTGTTAGATGAAGTCACTCACTGTTGTGTAGAAGTAAGAGAAGGCTATTGTACATTTTTTGGCTGACTGGAGTATTGAAAATGATTTTCAAAAATTTGGGCTTTTCTGAAAGTATAATCCGTTCTTTGTTATTTTGTATTAATTAATTTAAATTTTGTGTTGCTCTTATTTGAACTAATATCTAATATAAAACTTAATTTACTGACACTGATTAACAGCTTGAAACCAGACCACTGGACCAACATATTGGTAAAACCAATCTATCTATAGTAAAAAGTAAACATTTACTCACTCTTCCGATACCTAGTATGGAAGGCACATATACAACTTTTTGCATATTCATGTACTTGGTCTGCGTGTGCACACTGTGTTGGCATTTGGGTGTTCGGAGTATCACTCTGGGTGTGTACTCTGTGGTTAAAAGTAATTTCACTCACCTGTTGGGGCTGCTGGTGGTGATGGGGTAGGGTGGCCCAGGAGTGAAATTTTCAGTTGACTGTTTGGATTAGTTCCTATTTTATGCCATACTTTTTCTTTGCACTGACACATGGAAATAACAAGTGGAATTGTTTTTGAAGTGTTGTGATAAGGAAAATAAAATGGCCTGGATATGGTCTCAAAGGTTGGCTGGATCTTGTGGTGCATTTTCTCCCATGTTCAGTCTACTGCAGCATAATTGGGTGTTGGGTATAATATGACAATCAGAAAAACAAAACCCCTGTCTAACACCATCATTTTACTTTGGCAACAAGCTGAATCCACACCATCATAATTTTGAAAGGATGCAAAGGATGTTTTTTGTTGCATTTGTGATTGAGGTTGCTGAGATTAGGTTCACATGTCTGTCACGTTTGATTATTTGATATTGTCAAATAATCTCTAGAAATTAGGATTAGGGTTACAGCAATAAGATCAGATAGAATACAGGGCCCTCCATTGATCCCTCTGTGCTTTCACACCTTTCTTTCTCTGCTCAGGACTGGATCCAACTGAACCTTACTTCCTGGATACTAATGTCTCTGTGCGCCTGGATACCAGCGATGCCACCTTTGTAGATGTCATTCACACTGACGGACTCCCCTTCAACTCCAAACTTGGTACATATTGGTGTTGATTCCAAGGAAAGATATCAAAATGCAAAGTATAACCCCTAACCCAGTGTCATCAATGTGCTTTCTAAATCGCTAGTCCAAGTTATCAGTATAATGTACCTGTAAGTAGTAATTGTTTAAGAATTTGACAATGTTTACTGAAAAAAAAATACAAAAAAATTATTCAGTGCTCATTTCAGCCAGTTTCAATTAATCATTTACATGATATTTTTTATGGTTGCCTAATAGAATTGGACATAAGGAAACTGAGGCTTGATCATCTTCATGAAATTTTTGGTCAAATTTGAACGAATCTTAATCAAAAAGTGATTTCTTTTTCCATCCTCTCAGGTCTGGGGATGTCACAATCTGTAGGCCACATTGACTTCTACCCCAATGGAGGAGAGCTGATGCCTGGCTGCTCCGCTAACAAAGGCAAAGCCACTGACTTGGATGCCATCTGGGAGGGTAAGATAAGTAGAAACACATTTTAATGGACCAAGTGGAAATGTAATGGTTACGATGACAATTTGGTATTTTTTCTGCAGTCCATTCAAACAATACAGTCCTTCACACTCAACTGGTTTTGGAAAATACATTTATATACCACTTAAAACTGCCTGAACTATGTATTATTATTGTATTTGCAAGTGAAGGAAATGCCACGTGTGGTTAGGGTTTGCAAACAAAACAACAACAAAAGTAATTTGGTGATAGCAGTTTCAGTTACATTTTGATAAAGTAAACATGTTATTACTTATTCTTCAAGTCGATGTGGACTTTTAGTTCTTTAACCAAGACCACCAGCCTTCCCTAAATTCAACCAAGAGCTATGTATGAAAGTCTGAAAGTCTGATCATGCTTTAGTTGCTATGAGCAGATATTGTTTTGCAAAACAAATATTGCAGGAAAACAAATGAAACATATTATCAGTCAAGCTGTGATATCTTCTCTATCAACATTTTGTTAGTTGGCAGATAGGTTAATTAAAAATGTCCTGATTATGATGCTTAAAAATGTAACTCAGGTGGCAATGGGTTTCTCTCAAAACGCATTTGCTTTTGTAAATTAGTAGTATATAATAGTATACAAATATTGATGTCATACATTTTTGGAAACAGAGCTGAATCTAACTACCTACACAGGAAGGGAAAAAACAGTATTAGCAGTATATAAATGTGTACACTATAAGATAAGATAAACCTTTATTCGTCCCACAGTGGGGAAATTTACAAAATATATATATAAAACCTCATAGAGGAATTTAGTGGAATCAACTAACCTTTTATCATCAATTGAATGGAACTATGTCTGTGAAGGTTCTCAGTCATCCAGATCATGGTATACAAGATGAATCAAAGGCAACTGGACTTGGCGTAGGTTCTTGATGATGTTTCACTTCTCATTCGAGAAGCTTTTTCAGTTCTGACTGACTGGCACAGAGACCCAGGTACTTATACCTCTGTGGAGTCGTTAACTACGTCATTGGTACCACTTAGTATGCGGGTGCTCCTGGGTGTTAAACGATGGTCATTGAGAGTCGTTTGTGAGTCACCTGATACCAAGTGTGAATGACCATTAACACTGTCACATGAGGTCAAGTGGTTGTTTCCTCTCCTGGGGAGAGATGAAAGGACAGCATTGTAGGTGGGAGACAGGTGATGTCTGAGGCCTCCTCCTCTGTTGAGTGATGGTGTATAACAATGTTGTTATACCATACGTGTGTGGAGAATGTCAGTGTCTGACCGTCGTTGAACACCCAGGAGCACCCGCATACTAAGTGGTACCAATGACGTAGTTAACGACTCCACAGAGGTATAAGTACCTGGGTCTCTGTACCAGTCAGTCAGAACTGAAGAAGCTTCTCGGATGAGAAGTGAAACGTCTTCAAGAACCTACACTAAGTCCAGTTGCCTTTGATTCAACTTGCTCTTGTTTAATGTAAGTATTATTACTTTCAAATTAATTCAACTTAATATGTCCAGTTTTTATTTGAGAAGTTATAAAGATGAGTTCACCTGACTTGAAGTGTTTTGACTTGAACTGATAAATTATGCTGCTGAACTCATCAAAGTAAGTTTCAAAAGCATATGAGCAGACTTCCAAGCATGCTTTGTTTGAAAAGACAAAACTCTCCAGAGTCATCTGTACTTTTGTACTTGAGGAAAACGCATTTGATAGAAACTTGCTGTCCTAAATTCATGTCAAGATAAGTTTTGTGTTTCACTTCTTAATAATGAAAACTGTCCTAACCATGATGGTTTGTATTGAATTCAGTCCAGTTTCAATGAGACCAACCTCATGTGCTGTCTTTGTACTATCTCTTATACAAACTCCTTCCAACAGCAGCAGCAACAGCATTTGTAAAGGACACAGAAGTATCATTTAGTTTCTGTAGTACAGGTTAATTGGTGTTCAAGTGGAAATAAAGAAAAAATCAGAAGGTGCACATGGTCGTTTGCTTTGCACACACTTATTGTAGATTAACTAATCTCTCTTTTCCGCACTGTAACTCTGAAACACCCGTCTAGTCTGTTTTAATATATGTCATCTTTACTTTACTTAGCACAGAAGTAGAACAGATAACAATAAACAGTGCAGTATAACAAGCCTAATCCCTTGTGTAAAAATTCTACAATTTCATTCAGCAGAAAGTATGTGGCTACACTGTGTATAGTCAGAGGTAATGTCTTATAATCTGCAGATTATAATTTTGCATTGATATTAACTGTTCATCTGCAATTTTCAACAGTGTCCCAGTAATATTTGTTCTTAAGGTGTGCTGAAGTAGCACATGACATGGTTAAGCTATGTTTGAGTCGAAAAGTGTTATAAATGCAGTTGCAAGAACAATGCTTTCCACTCAAGTCTTAAGATCTTTTGATTTGAAAGAGAACTTATTGCAATTGTAATTATAACTACTTTAATGATCAGTTATTTCCCCGGGCTCTTTCATTTGTTTCTATCTGTTTTTCTCTCGTTTTTCTATGACTCACTCTGTATTGAGTGTTTTATCAGACTGATTTCTGATGCTTCAGCTGTGTGCTCTGCCTCATGCCTCCTGGTGCATTGATGTGCATGCTGTTTTCTCTCCCACTCTGCTCTGTGCTGGACTCTTACAATGCGTCACCATCATCTCCACTTCTCACGGCTGTAGGTGTTATCTTGTTTTCCTATGGTGAATATGAGATATAGTACTGTACCATCTCTGTGCCTATGGTTGACTGTAATGCACCATTGTGCCATGTCACATTGGCGAATATGGACTGCCTATTGATTTCTAATAAAGTGGGTGGGTGTTGTGAATGCAGACCCAATGGCGCATGGACCATATCCCACTTTACCCTTACCCCACTAGTGACAGCTTTAGTAGGCGAAGTCTATACAGAACAGAACATTAGTTATGTCTCAGCCCTATTTATACTCAAGGCTTGACCGAGGTTGGTGTAGTAAGTGGGTGTACAGTCACATGTGCACAGATGCAGACAGTCCAGCCGGAAGTAACTGTAGTGGCACTTCCTGATTAAAAAGAAAGAACACACAATAAAAAAAAATTACATTCACAGGATTTGTACAAAATATTAACCTATAGTGAAAGTATAAAACTTGTTTACCATATTTTCTCGAATAGTGGCCAGGGCAGAGGCTACCAGACCTTTTTTTGAACAGGCTTATATTAGAGACATGCCTTTCTTTCCAATTCCCTCTGTTAAATAAGTATATTCGTACGTATTTTGGTACAAAGCCTCCTTGTTTTCTCCTGTTTGACCTGTTCAATTTTTGTTACTGCAGGATGCTGTTAATAAAAAAACAATTCCTGGATCAATTTCAAATTTAAAAGTCCTCTCGCATTTCAGTGGACAGAAGCCTTTCATTTATTATTTTTGTTGAAAATCTTATATTGTAGAATTTAATCTACTAAAGTGATGGCAATTTACACTATGCTTACTTACCATGCACATTCTATAACAGGCACAGGAGTTTATCCACCCTTGTTTTTTTTTCTCTTGGGTTGTATTAGTGGCCTCTATTTGTTCATGGTGACCATGCCACCGCCATTTTTAGAGACCTGTTGTTGTTTTTTTGATGACAGTCTTCTGGAAATATGGTACATACTCCCTGGCCAGTGCATCAGTGCCCAGGTGTACAAATAAACAGGTGACAGGACAGCATACATCATTGTGCAAGAAACATAATAACCATGGAACTACAATTTTGAGGTTAAGACATTCAAATATGAATCTAACTATAGTGTGTGCCAGTGCTGTGGTAATTGCTTCCCATTTACTGGTCTCATACTGTGCTGTTCATCATTAGCCCTCATGCTCACAAGAGTACCAAAATAGCAACTGTGCCCTCTTGTGGCATTGATTGCAATTAGATCATTTCCCCTCCTCCCTCCTGTTATACAATGATGAATGAGTCCATAGACGTTTAACATCTCAGGAAACAGGTCACTTGTGATTGATGAGTGTAAAATAATCTGCAAACTGTACTTGGTATGCAATGTACCAATAATATATATATATTTTAATTATCTAACAATCGTTCACAGAAAAATACTCATTTTTATCTGTTTTCTGGTCTAAATACACTATATCCGAGGTTAAGATGCCTGATTTCTCTGTCTCTGTCAGTTTCTCCTTTTGAGAAGCTACAAAGGAAGTAAAATGTATCTGTACACTTACACGCACATGATGTGACCTTTATATATTACGTTAATAAACTCTACACTGTCCACGTCCAGTGTCCTCAAGTCTATAGGATTCATCACAGACATGCTTTCTATATATAACACAATGACTCATACATCCTATTTTCTCAACCAAGCAACTTACCATGCAGAGCTATTGTGGAATATTGGAGTTGTCCCAATGGAAAAATCATAAAGAACCCCCCATGCAGAGTTATTCCTGCTAGACCAATCTGAGCAAATATTTTGTAATATGGATGACGACGGCCTTCTTTTGAAATGTGCCGCTGAGTAGCAAGGCTCAAGTGGCAGCATTCGTGCCATGCCTGGGTCTAAGGGGGGAGGGGATTGGGAGTTGGCACAGCTGAATCTGCCTCTTTTGATCATATAGATAAGAGAGGGAGAGTGGGAGCCAGGGCTGCATAGCTGGAGGTCTTGAAGCGCCTGGTGTTTGCCCTGTGCTGGAAGAGAAAACAAACGAAAGCCATGACCTCTTTCTATGTTTGTCTCTTCCAGACACTGTCTTTCTGTCTCACATTCTTACTGACTCTAAGATTCTCCTTATTTTTGCTTTACTGGTGCTGACTCTCAAAATATAACTTTATCCAAAACCTATTTGCTGATTTTTTAGAATTATAGCAGAGAATTTCATTGTATTTGATTGAAAATACAATTGAATTGACAATTGAATTCTCTCTTTCAGTTGACAACTTACCAAATTCTGCCAAAATCTCACAACTCAGCGTCACATAATGACCCCAGTCAGAGAGTCATCAGTTTATCCTTGGCTATTTGGAATTCAAGATTTAAATCTGCATTCACATCTCATTTGCTTATTTGTCCTTACCTTACCTTCTTTTCACACTGTCTCTCTGACTTCTTCTCTTCTTCCTTATCATCATCTGTTTAATCTTTTGTCAGGTACCAAGAAGTTTGATGCCTGCAACCATGTCAGAGCATACCAGTACTACAGCGAGAGCATGGCTACACCCCAAGGCTTTGTAGGATTCCCCTGCTCTGACAAGGACAGTTTTGCTGATGTAAGTCTTTGGTTCAACTCATAGTGTTAAAGTTCCACTTTTACCTGACAAAGTAGTTATTATTTTTGCAGAATTTACATAATGAGACATCAGTAGATTAAATATCTTGTATGGTTGGTACATTCAAAACGTACGTTCAAAATCTTTTTAAATAACTGAGTGAGTTGACATGGAAGTTTTCTTGTAGTCATGATGGGATGGAAGTATAGCTACACCGCCCCCTTTCCTGCCTTCTCTAAAATAAATAGCCTTACTCTAATAGGAAACACAAGACCATCCTTAATGAAAAATAAGGGAGAAACTGTCATTAAGCATAAGTCAGTGTTGAATGTTCAATTTTGCCTTGACCTTATCCATGGAGGAAGAAGTAAAGTAGTAGTAAGTAAGTAGTAAATACTTGTAAATTACTTGGCACAGGAAAATGTATTCATGGCTCCTTGTGAAATATGTGGCGATGTAATAACTACATGCAGGGCTAGCTGGAGAGCTACTCTGACTGGCAAGCTAACTGGTAACATGCTATGGAGCTGATTACATGCTAGCACTAGCCAGTCACGATAGTAAGCCAAGCTAGCTTGCTTGATTTAAGACATGTATTTGTACCATCAACTCCTGTCTCATTACTGCCTTTAAAACCATGCCACATTGTACTCGAACAGAGCTTCTGGTGGTAGGAGCCACAGATGCAAGATCTGGAAGGTATCTGATGTCCTCAATTTAAAAAGTGACTCAGGGCTTTCAGATGGGCTGAGACAAGAGAAGGGCTAGAGAGGGAGAAGAGGCCCATATCTTCACTGTCCCAGCATGTGAGCATGGGACTGCCACCTGTTGCTGTATGACACTGATATGGCTGTGAACCATTTCTTTGGTTTTAGAAGTCGATTCAGCAGGATTGGATTTTTGTTGAGGAGGAGGGGGCGATGTAAATGGGCTTCCCTCATGTCTTCTGTGGGGAGGGCTTGTATCTGCAGCT